>OY728132.1:381432574-383932574 GCA_963277665.1 Viscum album | reverse complement strand
GTTTTAAAATTTTATACTCAAGTCCTCATAAACTTATTTCCATATTATTATTATGTATCTCCCTTATTTACCCTTAATGAGTACATGATCTCACCCTTTCTCATTTTTCTTATCCCTAGGTTATAGAGAATGGTTTTATGTATGTTATGTCTAAGAAGTGTTCTATGTTGTATGATATATATGGGAGAAGTTGAAAATATTTAAAGATATAAAAATTTTATGTGTATATTATCTAAAGGGACATAACCATTATGGTCCTCAGGTATATTGTGTAATGTATTGAATATTCATATAAAAGATTTAATATATTTATATGAAAATATTGAGTATCTATAGTTGGTATTAGAGGAAACTTTTTGTTAACATTTGGAAACTACGAAAAGAAATATTTATTGATATACCTAGGGTTATTCCTATGTATATGTCTAGGGATACATATAAGGATAATAATATGGATAAATAAAAGAATAGGATAATGACTTTGATTTTTTTTTTAAATGATAGAGTCAGTGGTTTCCGAGAAATTAAATCCATTTATAGATACTAAATGTGGATGTGGCTCTATAGTATAGGATCATAGGGGAAATAAATATGAAATGGGATCATTTATTTGGACTCAATCGTTACTTAGGGCAGGAAAAAGGGACCTTTATCTACACCCAGTTTGACACTGCCAAGGGATATAATTTGGAAATTCACAAACTCTTTTTGATCCATCATGAAGTATTTAAATAGATTAGAAATGTAGAATAAACCTATTATTCCATATATTAAAAATATGGTGTCATGATTTATACATCTTATATGTGATTTTTCCTGGTTATGTGGTTTCCCACTAAGATTATTATTTTTCATACAATTTTTTTTAGTCAAAGGAAAGAAATAGAAGGAAATAGTTTAACATTAAATGTGATAGATAATGTGTTAATGATAAACTAAATGGTATGATGAAAGAATTTAAGGATATTGAGATTATTATTAATTAATTATTATGACATGTGATTAATAACATTCACCTTAACAAACACTCAGACTCATTAAAGAAGATAAGGATAATTTTTATTAAGATTTTGGATGGTGGAAACCATATTAGAAAGAGTATTTGTTTCCTATATGTTTAGAATGTGGGAAGAATAAAGCAATTATATGTATTATAGGAATAGAAAGATGTTTTGCGTGTTGAAAATAATGACATAATGTAAGTAACTATAGAGGAATAATTAAAATTTCTATTAACACAATGGATGAGAATAATGGCATCCCTAAGATATCATCGATGGTTGAATGTTTGAAATATGGAAAGTATTGGAATTATAAAAATATATGTCTTAAAATATCATGAATAGAATTAGAAATATTGTATGAGTAATGGTTATATATCTAATGATAAAGAGAATACTAAAAAAATATGAAATGGAAGAAGTTTTAGGTAATAAGACAATGGAACCTAGTTAATGGTGTATAAAGAAACTGAAAAGGTTGATATGTTTACGTATTGGGATTAAAAGAATTATTTTTATCAGTGGTATTTTAGTAATTAGAATCATGAAACATAAATGGATTTTTACATATTAGTTCTTCATTAAAGAGATTCGAGAATACGTTAAATAATACTAAAGTACTATAAAACAAATTTAATGGCCAGCTGAAATTTTTATTAAGGAAGGATAACAGTTAATATATTCCTAATGTTGAGAAAATAGTGTTTAGTTTTGAAAAATAGATGTTTGATATAGGTAAATTAAAATGAATAGTATTGAATAACATTGAAATGGTTAATGGTTTAATGACAACATGTATTATGTTATCATTTATGGAGTTTACGACATTATTAGTTTTAAGGAATATAATCAATAATATGTGATTTTACATATAGAAAGAAGAAAGTTTTAATTTTTGAAATCACATATGTTTTCATTAATGTTTTATCGAAATTAAATATATTACCTTCTTTCATGATAATATAAGATCAATATATTTTCATAATTACTAGGTAAAATTGAGATCTACTTCATGTTGTTTGGGGGATTAATGATAGGTTACGTATGAAAATTTAGTGACCTACATTCTATTTTTTTATATCAATTTCACCAAGACATAGATGAGACTTAAGGTAAACTATTCATAAAATAGATTAAGAAGAACTTTGGATGTTATTATATAACCATTGATAAAATTTTTTTTTTTATAATAACAAGAGAAAAAAGTGAGGAATTATAATTCATATATGGATCTTATGATCCAGTAGTGCTTTTGGAATAAAAAAAATTCATCTATATTTCATAAAGTGTGAGATTTATTGGAAATTAATTTTAGCTCAACAAATGGATGAGATTGTGTTTATGAAATGGAATGAAATAATGTGAGTATATCGTCTCATGAAAATTATTAAACATAGGGAAAATATCTTAAAATAAAATGTTATACATTTACCCTCATTTATGATGAATGAATGGTCTTTTCACCTATAATATTTCATGGATTTGTGGTTGTTAAATTTATTCTAACCATGTTATTTATCACTCCCCATTAGTATTTGCGTTTCAGTTTTCTCTTCAATGTTCATGTTTTCACATCCCAATAATTGTCTTTTATTTGTAAACCATGTTATGTGTTATTTTAGATGACTGTCACACGCCCTTTCTCTATTATCAAGAGGAATTTTTATTAACCATTTCTAATATGTGGGTTTTCCACAATGTTATTTTCAAATTTTAAACCCTTTTTTACTAATCATAACTTCAAATTGTGAGGAAAAAATATATATAATGGAGAAGAATGTAACTCCCTAATATTTTATGAATTTTTTTTTAAATAATAAATTTAATATTTATAGTATTTTTCATTACATGAAACAAAAATTTTAGCTTTTATTACACGCAACACTATGTGTATCTTGTTTTACATGAAACATTGAGTGTAGCCAGTGTTACACATAACATCGAGATTAAAAAAAACATTACATTCTGTTAAAATATTATTATTTAATATGATTGTTACCACCCCGTCATTGGAATTGAGGGTATGAATAGGATTAAATAAATTATGAAAATAAATGTTTTTAAGTTGTATATATAATTAATTATTTGGTGTACAAAAAATTGTAAATAAATAAACTCTTTGAAAATAAAGGAATTTTTTTCTAAACAAATATATTTATGCACACAAACGTGTTTTATCTTGATAAATTAAGAAAATAAATTTTGGTGAATTATTTTAATGAAATTTGTTTATTATATATTTAATAAAATGTTTAACATAAATATCATGTTTTTTCTATATATTATATCAGAATAAGTCTAATTTTATGCTTAAAAACAACATTTAACAAAAAATAGTTTTTCAAATTTTTCACACTTATCTTAAAATTAACTTTTTACAATTTTAGAAATATTATTTGAAAAAATAAATTTTATTTTTTAAATCATCATTTTAATATATTCTTGTAGTGAATTTTTCATAATTTTCTTGAAAGATAAATTTTTTTTATGAATAGTGAAAAATACTGGTTTTTATTATCAATTTTCATTTCTTTTATATCATATAAAAACATCAAAATAATTATAATAATGTTTCAAATGTAAATTTATTTAATTATATATATTAATCTAATTTATTTCATTTTAATCAATTTTATATTAAAATTTGATATTAAAACATTCCTTATATATAAAAATTGTTTCATTGAAAACCCATTTTTTCATCGCATATGCGAGTTTAATTTTAAATTATAACTTTACAATTATGTGAGTTAAATTTTAAAAAATGTATTTAATATTTGGAATAATAATAAATTATATTATATAATTATTTAAACATAATTATTTACCATGATGAATTGTAAAAAAAGTAAAAAATATTTACCACAATTGAGGAAACAATTGCTTTATCGAGGGTTAAACTAAAAATATTAGTGATAAAAATAATCCAAAACATTTCTGAAACACATTATATGAACATATTTAGAAATTATATTTTTTATTATTGATAATGGACCATTTTTAACAATTTTTATGTGAAGAACGTGGGTATACCTTTTTTTCAAATATTACAAGCATCCCTCTCACCTCACATATAAAAGGTCACCCCTCTCCTCTCTTGTTCACACTTAAAGAAAATTTGGTTTGGCTAATAACTTCCCAAATACATTAATTAACAGATTAATATCATCATATATTCCTTATTTTAGGCATATATATAACTTAGGAAGCCTTTTGGTGCATACAAACAATGGTTACCCAAAGAAGCTATGACATTATTCAATTAACATTTTTTTATTCCTTTATATCCTTGAATTTTTATTAAAAAATGAGGATATAATAACTTCAATATATTATATATACTAATACTTAATTTATTTTAGGTTCATTACCTTCTACCATCTCTACTTCCATCAAATGTGTCCCAAAATCATCATTCGTGTGTACGATGGGCTACTACCTCATGAACAAATGTCATTATTTTTTCCACTACCACCTATAATGATAGGATATAATGATCGATTAAAGATTAATATATAATATATTTAATTTATTATACTTATTTAATTATTAAACCATACACACCTTCTTATATTCCATTATGTGGGAATATAATAACTTCGCTCATGTGTTTGACAGATAACCATCTCGTGAAGAGATTTCAGTCATTAGTGACTTACATGGAAGATAATAAGGATGGTTTTAATGAAAATATGTTATATATATGAAATAAAAATGTTTATTTAATGGTAATAAATTTGTTTCCATTATTATTTTCAATTCATTAAGAAAATGGAAACAATGTTCATCCGTATGTATGACCTACCGTCACCATGATTAATGTATTTGATTATATATATATATATAACTTTTATGAAATAATATCAATACATATAAACTTAATTTATATTATATTTATATAATTTTTAACATTCTTTACATAATTAAACCCCGATTATATTATGATTAAAAAAATAAAAAATAAAAACATACATGAAAAAATCAGTTATTACCCAAAACATGACTTTAACAAAGAATTATTAATATATGAGTAATAAAAGAAAATAATTAAATAATATATGGTGTGGTATATATAATTATTTTTCTTTAATATATTTATAATAAAATTATATTTATTATAGAAGAGTTTTGAGTGTGTACGTTGGAAGTTGAGACTTATGGTAAGGGATTTCTATTTCACTTTTTACTTCTTTGAGACACATTCCATATGCCCCACTTATTTCCTTTATGTGGTGTATATACTAACCATGAATATATTTTATTATTATTATAATATAATTTATTTGCATTTACATAATCATTTTAGGATATCCCTTTCAGGGGATATATGATTCAAACGTTACCAAAGTGGCAAGGGATTTTTGACTCAATTTTCCTTATTTGAGACATATAGTATGTTATAATCCTATATTATTTTATGAGTTTTATATTTCAACACTTTTAAATTTTTTGTAATTAATTTATTTATCACATCATATTAAAAATTAAATTTAATGTTATACCTTCCTGGGGCTTACAATCAAATGTTACTAAAGAGGTAAATATTTAATGATACAATCTCATCATTCATCGGGATTATTTATAATTATGTTTCCAAAGAAAAAATATTATGATCAATCACTCAAGAAACTAGTGATTTTTCATTTCCTATTTTTATTTCATGATAATAAATTTTTTCCCTTTATTTTACTCTCTTTATGTATTTAAGAGTTCAAAAAATATTTTTATGCACAATCATCTTTAATTCTCACTACGATCGAAAACCCATTTTCCTCTAAAACCATGTATTATAAAAATTTATTAAAAAATATTTTTAAAATTATCCGAATGATTTTTTAAATAATCTATTAATCATGTATTTCTTTTTACAATTTTTTTGAAAGGATTCTTCATGTTGTTTTCCAAACCAGCTCTATTTTACTTTTAACAAGAATGTTAAAGGAATAGTAATTCAACATGTATGACATGAATGCAATTTATTCCATCATGAACATTAAATTTTATGAATATTAATTTATAATTTATATGGTATTATTTTCAAATATAATTATTTTTAATGTATTTTTTGTTTAAAAATAATCAAATTGTAAAGGTTATTTTTCTCATAAAATAGTTTTAAATAATTTTTATGCCTTAATTGATAAATTTTCAGGGGTATATTCAATGAAAATTATTTCCAAAATATTTTACTCTTTTTTAGTTATAAAACATTATTTTAAAATAAAAGTTATTTTCCTCAACAAATATTCCATGTGATATTTCAAATTCATTTTCCATCTGAAATGAAATCCTTTGAATCTAATTGCGTTTTACTAGGGAAATGATCCAAGGATACCATGCTTATTATTCCCATGGATGGTTTATGTTTATGATGAAATTTTTTTTATGAAACCTATTTATCATCCATGGGTTATAAAATGATAAAATTTTAATGAACCCTGCTTTTTTTTACATGTTATGATATGATCAAATTATGAAATGATTTTGAAACAAGTCTCTTTTCGACAAGTTATGATATTATGAAATTTCTATGAAACCCATTTCATTTCATGGGTTAATATTTAATGAATTTTTTATATTCTTGTAGAACAAATATGAATTATTTTCATTATTTGATATTGGATGCGTTACAACCAAGGATAGTGTTTATGTTATAACTAAAGATAGTGGTTACATTATAACAATGATCAGTGGTACCTATATATTCTTCCAAAGCATTGGTTACTAATTTCTATATAATGATATAGAAAATATTAGAATAGGGAGTGAACTCAGTTCAGTAAGGGACTTTGTCTTCAATGATGGGGTTGGGAGTCAACCTCTACTACTATGGTGGTTTGGGGAGTGAACTTATTCCACTATTATAGTCTTGGTAGTGATCCTTGACCTCTATAGAAATTATTTTCTATTCTTACTAGTATGACACAAATCTATTTCTTATGACAATTTTATTCTCTAATGGATCATGTTATGTGATTTATTTATGATTATTGTATGATAATCTACCAATATTTATCTCATGACTCTACATTATGATATTATATATATATATATGGTATAGTTTTTAGATGTTATATTAATGTTCTCATACCCTTATACCCATGTTATGATTACTGTATCCAATGTTTTCCATTATAGTGTATCTAATCTCACCCTTTCTTATGTTTCCCTTCCCAGAGTATTGGATAAATTTTTAATGTATAGTATTACTATGAAGAGTTATATATGGGGTGATCATTTTAAGGGATGTTGATGATCTTTCAAGAAATAAAAATATTTCAGGTTTAGTATCTTAAGGAACTAAACAATTATTATCCCCAGGTGTAAGTTTTTGTAATGTAGTAAATATTCATCACAAATATTTAATATATATGTATGAAAATACTAGTTCACTATAGATAATACCTCTAGAGGGCCCCCCAAAACCAAATTATCAAATTAGGGTTGATCATGATGTTATTTAGGTAGGATGCACAGTTTGTACTAGATGTCTGCCAAAAAGTGCACCCCAAGTAGACCCACTAGAAGAGATGAATGGTTTGAAAAAACATGTATCAACCTTGTTCCACCAAATGTACTAGTATAATATGTAGCACAGTTTGGTTGTATGGTTTGAAAAACCGTGCACCAACCAAGCACCCTATCTGGATATCCAAAAAAGTGCACAGTTTCCTAGGAAAGGATGCACAATTTTCAATAACAATTCTCCAACCCTGATGAGAACCATAAACCTTCAAAAAATAACTGTAATCCTCCAAAAAAACCCAGTCTCTGATCCAAAAAAGGGTAATTGTAATTGAGGATCAAAAATGCCTAAATGCAGGTAATGTGATGTTACATATTCTATAACATGTTTTGTTTAAATTTAAACTATAATTGGTTTAATTATTAAGGTATTGATTATAGAACACTTGGTGAGACCCTACTATTTATAGCTCACACCCTACCTTTTTCATTATGTGTTTGTAGATTTTATTATGCCAGTTCTACTAAAAGGAAATGCACCACTTGGAGGTAGGGGAGGTTTATGATCCTAATGACCCAAATTGATGGAGGTTAATGAGTTTTATCTTGGAAGATATTATTTCTTTGATGATGTACTACTTGGGTACTATTTTACTTGTATTATTATATGATTTCCCCCCTTTGGAGTGTTGAGCATACATGCTTGTATTGTTTATATCTACTTTTTTTGGAAAAAAACTATTCCCTATTTACTCTTGTATGATGCTAGGTGATAGTCTCCAACAAATAAAGAAGAAGAAAACCCCTCAATCCATGTCCATGTGGGCTTGGGTATTAGGGTACTAGGGTATCTGAGATGGTTTGTGATAATAAACATAGGATTAACATAGGATTAACTTATGATCAAATAATGATTAACTAATAGTGAACTAATGCTTAAATTGTAATTAATTATTAGTTAACTATTAATTGGATAATAAGTAACTATTAATTTACTACATAACAATTATTAATTAACTCATGATCAATTAATGGTTAAAAAATTATTAATGAGTTATTAATGAAATATTAAGTAATGATTAACTAATTCTTAACTAATAATTACATAGCGATTAACTAAATATTAAATTATGATTATATAATGATTAGTTAATTGTTAAATTAGGATTAACCTAGGACTAAATTAGGATCAAATAATAATTAAGTAATGATTAACCAAAGATGAACTAATGTTTAACTAATAATAAACTATTATATAGATAAGAAATAAATATTAGTTAAATACATAATAAATTTTAACTAAATAATTATTATTTAATGGTTAACGAATGATTAATGAGTGACTACAGAATGATTAACAAATTATTAAGGAATAATTGAATAAAGATAAACTAATTCTTAATTAATAATCAAGTAGTGACTAACTAATTATTAGATAAAGATTAAATTATGATTAGATAATGATTTAATTAGAATCAAATAATGATTAAATAATTATTATCTAATGTAAACTAATGATTAATTAATAAATGACTAATAATTAACTCTTATGAAGTTAATAATTGACCAATAAATATATATTATTTAAATACATGATGATTATTAATTAATGAATTGTTAATGAAATATTGTGTTGCTATATGAGTAATGAAATCCTTATCAAGATAATACAAGTGGATTCAGTCTTAGGAACATTTGTACTTAGGGGTAATAATATATAAAAATGAGGATTTATTCATTCAATAACGACGTGTTGTAAAAAAGTGGCCTATTTACACGTCTAGTTTTACACTCCTAGGTGATTTTCATTTGATGATTAATATTGTATTTATTTAATATATTAATATACCAACATTAATATTAAAATCATGACTATGAAACATCAGTTACATCATTGAGTATATAATAACTCATACTAAAATTTTGGTAAAGTAAATATTCTTTGGTTATCTGAGCAATGAAATACGTGTCTCGATACAACAAGTGGATACTGGCTCTGGAATGGTTATATATGGGGAAAATAACCTTGAAAAGGGTGTATTGGGTATTAAATAAATTTCCACTTGGTTCACAATAAAGAGGCCTTACTACACAGTTTGTTAAACACACCTGTGCAGTCTACTTTAGATGTTTCACATTCACTTTATAAACT
This sequence comes from Viscum album, assembly GCA_963277665.1. Lineage (NCBI taxonomy): Eukaryota > Viridiplantae > Streptophyta > Magnoliopsida > Santalales > Viscaceae > Viscum > Viscum album. The sequence goes on along the minus strand of OY728132.1, from coordinate 383,922,956 downwards.
ATATAACATCTAATTATATCCTTTTACCATGAATGAACTTTAGAAATTTATTTCACAACAAAAATACAATATTATTTCTCATTATGAATATTATTTACACTATTTTAGTCAAGATAAGAAACCATATTTAGAAAATCATGTTTTCATGTGTCCACTACTATGAGGAAGTTTTTCAAACTGATCGAGGAGCTTCATATAGTGCCCAACCAACTTGGATGATTAAGATTACTGATTTCTTAATTCTCAGAGAACTTCCAGAAAGAATTAATTATTGATTAAATCTGGGACCATATAAATATATTCATTCTATTATCTTATAAATTTTCAGTTCTAGGATAGGTGATTTAATCTAAATTATCCATTCGTTGATGGTGAGGATTGGTTACAAAAAACAATATTATTTATCTAATCGTCTAATAATTCATTAATGGAGTTATATACCACGGTTACTACTGTCCTAAATCAGCCTGCTATTGTATGACAAAAAAAGTATATAAGATCCTTCAAAGAAAGTACATACCAAGAATATTTAACTCTTCCCTATAATGTGTAATAAGATAACCAAACTGATTACCCATATATGATGTCAGAGAATTTTTATTATGAGGAAGTATCTAATGATGGAATAGATGCAGATAATAGTGATGATGAAGCGGAATATAAGTAATTTTGGGAAGAAGTTTCTAGAAATGAAATAGTTGTTAATTATATTTTATGCACAATAAATCATCCACCAATCTTCGCATCTTGGTTGGAAGAAATTTCATTTTTTCCTGAATTTTATTGGAATTCAATCACACCTACAACTGAGTTTCCTATAATTATAAGGGATAGATTTAGTCAAATAGACAAAACATTATATGTTGGAAGAGATTTCTCAAGAAACTAATACATGAAAAATATATTTAAATGATTCAATATTTTAGATACACTATATATATTTAGTTTAGGAGTAAAATAGATCACAATACCTCATATAGTGTGAAAAATAATGTGTTGATCATATATGTTTCTTGAGGGGGATTCATAAAATTCTTATTTGAGAGTGGAAATTTTCTAGGATTAAGGCATCTCATAGTAAAATTCAGACAAAGATGACACAATATCATACATAATTGGATTATTATTTTGAATATTCTATTATTATTGAGATTATTTGGACCTTCAAATATGTTCTTGTATCCCTTTTACTGGAGAAGATACAAACAAATTTCAATTAAAATATTTTCAATGGAAATTCATAGATGGTGAAGTAGAAGGAAATTTTCAAAGTGTATGGTGATTAGGATGAATCTGATCATGTGTTTTTATAATTTATTTCAATACTAATGGAAAATAACCAAATTTTCATCCACCTCGATACGAATAACATGTGTATATGGATAACAAACTCAATCCTTTTATGTAAAATTTCAGCGGTTGTTCTGGCCATTAATTACATGTATTTCCACATTTCATTTTTGAAAAAAAAATTATGTATATTGATAGAATATGTATATATGGAAATTACATGAGCATATTTAGGATTTTGGTAACCAAATATTTCATTCAAACACATCTTCCTCTAAAATTTTCCATAGTGGGGAAATAAAATTATGAATCTTGGAGTTTTTGGAATATATTAAAAACCATTTCCACCATATTTATGGTATATGTTGGATATCTGATCATCATCAAGAAATTAATTGGTAAATTATTTTTTATCCTATTAAATAAAAATCCTAAAATTAATATCATCATTACTGTATCAGACACATTTACAACAATGTATAAAATACTTTTCACAATGAAGCTATGAAGAAGGCTATCTAAAATCTTGGTATATGAACAATTTAATATTTTTTTTATAAAATTTCAACCTTATAATAAAATTAATTTATATATAATATGATAAATTTCGTGTATCATATGATTAAAATCAGTGTAGTTTTGAGTAGAGGTTGTAAATAATTCATAGGGATAATCACAGAGTGTATAATTAAATGGCCAAAATGCCAAAAGAGAAACGAACATTGGAATTCAATATAGGGGAATATGTACATACACATGACCACAAACATTGTGGAGGACATCAATTGAATATTCAAGGGTATTCTTGAGTTACCTATAACTAGTTTGCTTTAGGATACATTTTATCACTATGTAAAGTACTTCATAGAAAGATGAATACATACTACTGATGGGATTCATTAAGTGTTGTAGTACAAATGACAATTTTAGTGAGAGATTTATAAGAAAATTGATGAAACTTATTCTTATTGGGTGTTTATTTTAAAATGGGAAGAAACTTGACTCAATGTGGTAGAGTTTGAGGACCAACTCATAGGTAGTGTTGATCGAGTGCTAATGGTATTATTAGACTTGATGCATTTTGAATATGGAAACATCCATGCATTGTTGTTTCAATGCACCCACACTATTATGGCATGTGATTATATGAAAATATCATGGTAATTATTTTTTTAACAGGTGTATTAGATCAACACAATTGTTAACTACTATAGTGTACCATGGAAAAACTATTGGGGAGTTTTGATACTTTTAAAATTCTAAAGATCATCCCATATTTATACCTAACATAAACAGGTTGTGACCATGAGGGAGACCAAATTCTAGTATGATTTAATAATGAGATTTACTAGCCTCAAGAATAACGACGATGTCTAATATACAACATATTTCATAGGGGTGTAATAATTATAATTGATTTCCTAACATTACTGGGATGAGTTATCGTTCTCAGATATGTTGATGTATTGCCTGACAACAATGTTAAGTCATAAGTTGTTAGTAACTGGATCATGGCCAGACCTCAAGTTAGCTTTTTGGGTTGTTTATTAAAAGTTTTAGTGGTTGAAAATTTACTTTTTGAAAATATATTACATATTAATTTGAAAACTAACCTTTTAAAAATACACAATCAACTGCAACAATTTTTTAGAACATTATGATTATAATAAAATTGATGATATATGTAAACATGTAATGTTTTTAAAAGGATTCATGAATAAGATCAGTGGAATATAATCAAAATAAGTTTTTAATGATATTTTAGATTCAATTATGTGCAATACAGTCTTTGATGAAAAAAATGTCAATCCATCCTATCAACTATATAAAGATCAAAGGGTGTTAGCATAACTGTTATATCCTACATTCCATTGATCATAAATTCAACTAACCTAAGATTGTCTTTAAATTGCACACATAGTTGATTTTTATTTCATTTCTTGTGCAGATATACAGTATATTACTCTAATAACTAAGAATTATATTAATGTTTCACATGAGAGGATATTAGATTTTTAGGTTCAATGGATTAGGGTTTATAGAGAACACTATTCTCATCACATTTCACCTCTAGCTGCTATTGTACCATTCCCACAATATGTCGGATAATATGGAATCATTGTATAATATTTTACATTTTTTTGATAATCACATACTTGATTCCCTCTTTGAGAGATGGATAACAGATACTTACACATTTTATTTTCATGATAGAGAGATGACCATAACCCTATTGGATGTACAAGTTATTCTTAGTCTCTATATCCAAGGTGATATAGATATAGGACCCACTGAGGGAGTCTAACTTGAGATCATACAATGATTTACACCCATAAACATTTTTGGGTATGATATTAATATATATGGTGGTTATATTTCTATAATATAGATGGAAATGAACTTTACACATTTACTTATTGATGTCAATGAGCAGACAATCATGCATCACACCCAGTAATACATCTTGCATCTTATTATAGGGATAGTTTGTGCTGGTCACTGTGGTTTTCAAGTGACAAAGATAATATTTTAATTTTTTTCTTATGTATTTCAACAATTTAATCTCTTATAATTTAACAATTTTAGTTTATTTGAATAATTTTTTGTTTATTGGTAAATTTTGGGCTCAAATGTGAAAATTATATAATTAATGAATTTTAACAGATTTTATCATTTAGTTATTTCAAGAATAAATTTTTAAATAAGAACAAAATGGCATGATTATTTTCTATTAATCATTTTTTATGGGATTCAAAATTTTATTCTAGACCAAGATCTCATTCTAAATAAAGCAGGTTTAAATAATTAATAAAGTTGGAAAATATTTATGGGCGGGAGAATGGACCCTACCATAGTAAATGAGGCATAAATCAATCAAAAGACCTATAAATGATATTATTTTAGCTTTAAATGAAATATTAAAAGGATGATCATTGTAAAATTAAATTTTATGGATAAATTCACTCATTAATGTATCCATCAGATACTCCAATGTAGAGGAATATGTAGGGTCTCAATGGAAAGAAAAAAAATTCTTCAGTAATTAATGAATAAAATTTTCTACACGTGTCAAAAATAATTGAAATTTTGAGGATTAAATTTTTTTTAAATCTCAACCATTAATAATAAACCTTGGTTTTTTATGCATTATTTTTGTTAGAATATGGTAAAACTTTTGGTAGATGGATTATGTAGAAGAAATGGTATATTCTTGTGTTTCTTGCTTTTCATATTATTAGTTTTGTAATTACTTATTCATCCAACTTATTCTTGTTTTCCCTTAACATGATGGGGTAAACTTATTATTTAATTTATAACCTTTATTGATGCTTTAGTTCTTATATTTTATTGAAAAAAACTATTTCTCTCTTCTGCGAAGTTGATTTCAATTTATAATAACAGTTTTTATTTTAAAGTATGATCGTATTTGGTTTTAGATTATATTGTTGATATTTACTTGGTTAATGGTAATTATCTCTCTCATCAGTGTTCTAACTTATATATGATGGAATATACTAGGTATTAGTGGTGAAGTACTTGGTGATCATCAATACAGATCAGAGGGGTAGTGGATATTTAGTATTGTTTGGGATAAAAAAGGCTTGATTGGGTATTGCGTAAGTTAATTGAGTTTTTTCACTCTAAATCTATCACACATGGGAAGGATAGTAGACCATTTGATGATTTTGGTAATTTTTACTCTCACCATCACCATTTGACCAAGGGGGTGAGAGGAAGATATCTTGAAATCTCACTCTAATAATCTTAGTAAAAGAGGATTGGATAAATTGGAACTAAGATAGCATAAAAATTGAAAAAATAAACCTGAACTTATCACATAGATTATATAACTAATCTCAATCACTTTATTTGCCAATTTTTTCAATGTTTTTATTAATTTTTTTCTTTTGTTTTTTTAATGATTTTTGATTCTAAATCAAACCATTTAAAAACAACCAATTTGTTCGTATAATTAAAGGTGATAGTGTGATTATTGTGTGCTCCTCTCTGTGGAAAACCTAGTATGACCACTATACTACATTTTAAATTAAGATATAATATTTTACACACCCCATGATGGACATATTTGAAAATATGGCGCCATTATGGGGGAGGCATTCCCAACTATCTAACTCTCACATTTCATAAATAATTATATTTATATTACATAAAGAAATTATTGGATAATTAACAATACTAAAAATTGGGCATCCGACAGTGCTAGTAAAAAGGTTTTACCAGTTATTTAAAAGCACTGATATTGTAATTGATGTCATGATCCCACTATTAATAACACTAAAAATTAATTATTAAAATATCCCTCTAATTGTGATAAAAAAGTAGTGATAAAGGAAACCTATTTCTATGTGTCTTTATACACATAAAGGGTCACTTTAACAAAAAAATTTAGTGTTGCTAAAGGTCAGATTTCAATAGCACTAAAAAAGTGCTATTAAATATTTTCATAAAAATAATTAATATTTCACACAACCCAAACACCTCATTCTTAGCTATTATATCCCCATTTATCATTGTATTTCACTACCCATCCACCATAAAGAACCACAACCTTATTCCATAGCACTAGAAGGCTAGCCCAAATATCTGCTCAAACCTATATTTGATCTTCGGACATCCCTTATGCAACTGGATTCTCTTTACCACAATGTCATGTGATTTTTTTTGTATATTTTACGACTTTTCCATTTATTTGTATATATTTGAAATGTGTGATACATAAGTATAGGAATATATTTATTTAAATATATTATATATTAATATTTATGTATATATTATATTATATATATGTTTATTAATACATACTTATATATATTTAAATTACCTATACATATTACTGTATTTTTATTAGGTAAATAAAATGGATTCATTTTTAATTTAAATAAAGTGAATAATAAATACTTATTTTATATATTAAAAAATGTATTTTTACCTAAATATGTAGATATATGTATTTATATATGTGATTGTTTATAAGAAAATATAAGAAAATATTCATATAATTATTTATAAATAATACTACATAGTGAAAAGCAATAAAATTTCAAAACCATAATATCACTCATTCAACATTGCATATTTTTATTATTTGAAAAAATCCCTAAACAAAACAAGAAAATAGGAAAGGTCAAAAAATACAAGCCTAAGGAGGCCAAAAATAATAAAGACTGAGTTTATCTCCTCTAATCAGTTCAATCCCCTCCGGTTTCAGTTGAATAATGTTGGAAAAACAGGTAATTTTTCTCCCCTGGACTTCCACCGCCATGGAAGCATGATGATCTGACTCTTTATTTCCCTCATGATACGTATCAACAACCTTAATGTTGTTGTTAAGGTTGCCCTAACATTTTCTGATTATATTGGCAATCGACCAAGGAGTAGGTATAATACAATGCATAGAGTCATGAATAATCATGGAAGCAGTTTAAAATTGCTTAAGATTAAAACTCTTTTGGGAAAAAAATTTAAGACCTATTAAAATTTCTTTTTCCTCTACCTAAATCAAGTTTCCCGAACCATAATTGGTTGTGAAATCAAGAAGAACACTCCCTTTATAATCCCGGATAACCCCTCTGCCACGCATAATTCCCAAAATACAGGAACCATCAAAATTAAATTTGTAACCCATGTTTGGAGGAGACCAACAGACCCAATTTCCTATAAAATAAATTCACCCCCACTAAAAACAATCAAAATACCCCATTAAATGTTGTTGAAATTCTATCGAATGTTAAAAAATTCAGATTCCCTTGACTAAAATATCTCATTTAGATGCCTTATGGGCCTTTTATGGACTCTAAAAATGTTTCTAGGTACCCCTAATCATTAGGGTGTATAGAACGCCATGAAACTTGATTTAATATGAGTTAGAGGCTAATTGGAAACTCAGATCAAAAGTTACGGTTGTTTGATGTTTGAGTTATATTTTTAACTTATTTAGTTCTTTTATTAATTTTTTTGAATTTTTTATCTTCAAATTTATATTAAATGACTATTAGTCAATAATAATTATAAAATTTTTAAATAAAAATGTCTTTTTCATTATCTTATAAGGAATTTTTACTAAATATCTTAAATACTATGTTTAAATTCATATATATTTATATATAAACCATATTTTAAAAAAATTATATTTATATAAATATCAATATATTTATATTTTAATATATTTTTTTATTTTCTAAATAATGTACCCTTTATAAATTATTTTATACCAGTGATGATAAAGGACACACCTTTATCAGTGATTTTTTACAAGTGTTAATAAAGGGATGGCCTATATAAGCACTTTTTTACAAGCATTGATAATGGTCCCTTTTTAAGAGTGCTTTTGAGCACTATTAAAGAACCCCTTCAGAATCACTAAAAAAGAATTATTAAAACCCCCCTTTAAGAGTGACTTTTTAGAATTCACAAATTGGGTATTTAACAATGCTTTAAGAATGCTTTGTTAAAGAACAAGAGCATGATAAACCCAGTATTGTACTAGAGGAAGAAGAGGTTTTGGATGTTGAAACTAAGAAAGAGGGTGACTCATTATTTTTCATATCCCCATTATGCATATTTTATCTTATTATCACGAGGATGTATTTTCTATATTATATCTATAGATTCATCAACAGAAGGGAATAAGTGCATGGTGGAATGAATAAGTGTTGGAGGTTCATCTCAAAGAAACTCTAACCACCAACATATTAGGATAAAAAACGGAAAAAATTTATCTGGAGTTAGTCAAAACCCATGGACGAATTAGGGGTTTTGTCTAAGATCTATCATTATTTTCATATGATTTATCATTATATTTATATTTTATATTATTCTAATAATTTTCATATATTCTATTGTATTATTTTTCTTGTAGGTTTTCAGTGAGAAGTACATAGGTGTTTAACCCATTGTTCAACTACTACTAAGTAAGGTTGTACCTCTCCTTAATAGTTTCTTGATTATTGTGATTAAATTAAAAATATTCATACATATTAAATTCACTTGAAGTCATCGAGGAAACTGCATTATTTAATTTTAGGCTAGGTAACCATTATAGTTTATGATTTTTAAAAAATTACATTTTCAAAAAAATGCATCTGATTCAAAAACAATTAGTGTTTGTTTTCAATTTTTGTGTGCTTTTGATTTTTTTTTCTAAAATGATTATCATTTCCATTTAAAAAAAAATCAATGACTGAAATAATTTAATCCAAGAAATCTAGCTTTAATGAATGTTGAAAATGACTTTTTTCATGATTAAATATTTGGTAATTTATTAAGAATAAACTAATTTTTGAATCTCAATCCACATATCACTGTCTTTATCCTTAAAAAAAATTTCTATGATTCTTCTAAACCATTATTTTATATTATTTACATTCACTCCATTTATTTATAGAACCAAAAAATTAGTTATTTACCTAGAATTAGATTTCTTCCTGTAAAAAATGAGGGTTTTATGTTCTTCTGTTTTAAATGATTGGGGCAGTTATTTGGTTTTATAGACCATTTTCAAAAGAATCCTTTTTATTCTGCCCTTCCTTGTACATTTTATCTTTTTGTCCCTTGTAGAACATAGAAATATTTTAAATTTAGACACATTAAAAGAAATATTTCCCTATCCAACATTCCCTTGAAGTGAAATTGTATAATCTAGATGACACAAGTGTATTGTTAAGTAGTCTTTTATAGTGTTATATCATTCAGAAATACATTGGGTGGAAAATAAATTTTTAAAGAGATTATTTTTCAACATAAAAATTTCTTTTATCAGAATTTGTGACTTCTTGGAGCTTTTGTGATAAAAGAAGATGTTCTTTTCTGGATGTTCCAAAGGTTAAAGAACGGTTTGCCTATCTATAAGATTCAAGAAAAATTAGTGAAGATAAATTTAATTTTTTTAACTAAAATATTGATGGTGTAGGATGTAAAATATGTTTTCAAATATTCTTAGATCTTATTCTATTCTATGGGGAAAGGGGAAGAGACCATACTTGAGTGAAAAATCGAATCTTTCAATTTTGTTTCAATAAAGGCCAAACCCTCCGTATTCAAGCCCAGAATTTTTACATAAAATTCTACGAACCAAATTACACTGAACAAACCTAAAAATTACTCATTATAGACACATGTCCATTACTCACATAAGGTGTAGATATAGGAATTTATAAAGCGTATGGATACTCTTTTATGGTTCTGGATGAGAAAATCCTTGTTGAAAATTGAAATTTCTGAGATGAGAGAAAATTCATATATGTTAGGAGTCTTGTGTGAAAGGGAAGAGAAATTTAGTGGAAATATATTTAATTATCTAAATAGAGAACTTCAAAAATGGGTTTTGGGAGGCGTGATATCTTTTGTTTCTCATTGTAAATTTTGTGGATCTCATGGGTATGTTTTTTAATTTTTTAATTTTTAATTGATTTTGATGCTTAATTGTCTAGGAGTCCAAGTGATAAGTGTGGTTAAATTTATAGATATAATATTTGAATTATCATTCAGATGTATTATAATTATTTAATCCTTAAAATTTAATTAATTTTTAGGTAATTTTCATCATTTTTGGATTTTTGATAAATTTTGTGCTAAAATATGAAACTTTATTAATTATCAACTTTTAATAGATTAATATCACTTTGGTATTTTGAGCATAAACATTTTTATTTTTATCCAAATGAGGTGATTCTTTTTTATGATTTAATTTTTTATGGTCTTCAACTTATTATTATTGTCCTGGAGCTCATTTAAACCTCAACATGCCAAAACAAATCCATAATGGTAGAAAATATTTATCTCCTTTAGAATTAATACCACCTAATTAAATGTGGAATAACTCATCAAACATTCCTCTGAATGATAATATTCCTTCTATAAAATAAATTGGACTCAATGGTTCATTTATAACTTAAATTTCATAGATAAAATTTTACAATAAGTAATTAATGAAACATAGAAAATAGGAGGAAGATGAAGGGTCTCTTCAGCAAGAAAAAGTATTCTTGAGTAATTAGTGAATAAATTTTTATACACATGTAAAAAATCAAATAATTTTTTTATATATAGAAAAATATATTTAAATTAACTTTTAAAAAGACACCTTGGTGATTTTAAATAATCTTGTGGGTAGAAAATGAGAAAACTTATGGAAGATATATTCTGGATAAGAAATTTAATGTTGTTTTTTTCATATTTTCGTCTTCTCATTTTTTAATGAATTTTTCGTACCCATTATTTTTTTAACCTTAAAATGGATTCATAAAATTATTAGTGATTGAGGAAGGGGAGTTTTTTCCTTTTCTAATGTAGGAATTCTTATCCTTCGTTCAATAAAATATATTTCCTTCTTCTATGGAGTGGATTTCAATTTCTAATTAATTTTTTTTATTATAAAGTACGATCATATTTGGTTTTATATTATTTTATTAATATTACATTGGTTAATGATCATCTTCTATCTTTGTTAGGTTCTGGTTTATATCTAATGGAATAGACCAAAGATTAGTGGTTAAGTACACATAAATCGTCAGAACATGTGGGTGAGGGAGTGGATATTCTGGATTATTTGGTATAAACAAGACCTAATTGGGTATTTCCTAATTCAATTGAGGGTATTCATTGAAACTCTATCACACATATAAAGTAGAGTTGATAATGATGATATTTTTTTACGTTTGACTCTCACTGTATCCATTTTACAAAGTGAGAGGAATCGATCAAGAAATATCACATTAGATGGTTTAGTGGAAGAGGATTGGATAAATAGGAAACTGGTTAGCATTGAAATTTGAAAAACTGAACCCATCCTAATCACCAAGATCATATCACTTTTTTCAATCTCCATATTTTCCAAAAAAATCAAACTTTTTCTAAATTTTTGTCTTTTCTTTCATTGCATTATTTTGTTTTAAAAATAAAATAATTAAAAAAATCATATTTTCCCTCTAATTAATGTTTAAATATTTATTTTTGTGAATTCATCTCTAGAGACAACATTGGTTGAGAAATATACTAAATTTTAAGGTAGGAAATAATTTTTCTGCCACAAACCATGATAGGTACATTTCAACATGTCAAAATGATGTATTTTGATCTTATTGAAGACTTTTATCTGACTAGGAGATACAGTTTGGCATCTACGTGCTTGGCATAGACATACAAAGCAGTATGCATAGTATTTTGATCTAATTATAATGATCAAGTGGGATGAATCATCATTATTTATATTTGGTAATGGGAGTACATCCCTCCCATATCTTCTATTCTTACTGGTTGGGAGTTATATATGGATGTTTTGCATAAAACTCCTGGTGGGTGCTGGTATGATTACTCATCTTTATTTTTTCTAAAGATAATATGAGTTATTATACTTAATTTATTATTACCTATAAAATTCTATGTTTTACATTATTTATGGAGTCAAACACACTGGTTTTTAATAACATCAATACATAATTTGGGTACAAACCATATCATGTAGGAAAACCTACAACCCACTGATGAATGCATATATATTCTTCTGTGAACTAATAAATTTCATTAAATTATCATTTTTTTAAATTAGTTAAAAAATATTTTAAAATTTCTAACATGTCGTTCCATATTTTATGTAATCCATACTGGGATATATTATACTTGATTTATGTATACTTAACTGCTGGTATATATGATACCATTGATGAAGGTCCTATCATACACTTTCAAATTTCTTATTAGAACCAACCTGATTAAGTAACGAGATATTTTGGATTTGTTCGACATATTCCATTACCACTCAGACATCCATAAAAACTTCTTTCCCTAAATTTGATTGGAGGTAAGGATTTCAAATATCAATAAAAACATGCATGTTATCTAAACATCTAGACTTTATGTTCCTTGTTTAATATAAAGGGAATACATACGATGTGATTTCATCTATCATAGCAGCATGAGTATAAGCCATGTTATAGAATGAATTATATACTATATATTACATCACATAAAAGAGTTATTCAAGATCTTGTGAGATAATAACTTTAAATTAGTTTTTTGTAATTTTTTTTTAATTTAATTTGAATCTCATTACATCATACTCAACTACAACATATTATCCACATGTCCGATATAGAGGAGGGTGGTTATTTAGTCAGGAAGCATACCATACTGCATTATAGGATATGATTCCCAAATATCATATTTTAAATGATAGTATACTTGAATATCCACTTCATATACTTGATGTTCCTTTCTAGGGAGAGGATTTTCCTTCTCAAGGAACCCCTCCATTAGCTGTTAATGTTTAAAACTATATTCAATGATTAACTAGACCACATTTTGAAACACATGAGGCCTCACCTATTCAAAATTAATAAGTAATATCTCCATCATATGAGACACATGTGATTGTTTATGTGCACCATCAAGCATGGGATCAATTTTTAATATCTTCATATCCATTGTTTTCAATGGGAATATCTGATATGAGATCGTATCATGATTAATTTCTCATGCCTCTATCATTTGTGAACAAGCCTTCATAGGCCTTGTGGTTCCCTTATCAGATGGATGGTCATTTAAATTAATATTCAGAGAATTATTGGGTTCCCATATCAACATCTCAATAACACCTTCTCATGATGAATCATAGATAGAATATTGGATAATTTGTTGCGGCCATGTAGTTTTATGGTACATCAAAGAAGCTCAGAGTTTTAATAGAAGATGTTAAGAATTTTTTTTCTTTTATTGCATTAACGTAAGTAAGATAAATTTTTTTACTACCCAATAAATAAAATTAGATGAAGAATTTTGTATTCTATATGAATGTATCAGACTAAGGTTATTAGATGAAATTTTATGTATGATGTTTGTCCTATGCAGATTACAAGGTTTATTAAATAGAGTGTTCAGTGAATATAATTCTAGAAAAATTTTATTTTTGTTAATGTTTCTATCCTCATGATTATTCAATGATCTCATCACCAAAGTTTAAGTTGAATGGGAGAGAAATTCATTTGTATGTATAAGTTTTATATTATGATGTTTAGAGGAATTCACTGAATTAATGATTTTAGACATAGGTTTGTCTAAGAAGATTGTTTCAAAGGCTGTGTAAGGGCTTTTTAGGATACCTCATAAAAATGTATTCATATATATGAATTTTTTGTTGGATTTTTATTAATTTTTATGTATATATTAATTTTTTCCAAGTTAAAAGGAATGATAATTAGGAATATAATGGGATGAAGTTGAATCAGATGAAGAGGATTAGATGATATCTTCAAATATAATTAGTTTAAGTCTATCAGATAATGTTTTTAGATAGTTTCTATCATGTATACATGTATAATGTTTTGAATATAATCTTACTTCATGTTTAAAATATGGTAGTCACCAAGTTAATGACAATATTAGTTTTCTCTTAAAGTCATCACAAAGACATTTTGACTAAAAATATCCTGATAAATGTTAGAAACATAAGGTAACATATAGAGAGTTTTGATTCAAGTCATTGGATATAAAACGTGTCTAGAAAAAACTTATGAGATGTTCCAAATAATTTTTTATAAGAAAAATCATATGGAGTCTCATCATATGGAAGTGTTGATTTAATGATTTACCAAAAGAATGATTGCTACAATGGTTAATCAGTAAAAGTTCCTTATAAAGATTCTAAAAATATATCAATGTGATGATAAAAATTTAACCATTCAATGTTCCAAATATCAGGGGAGGAATATCCCGATTCTCATCAATTCAAAAACATGTTTTCTGAAGGAAGAAGATGTTATAGTTGTCAATATGAATTATGAATACTCACGAAGCACTATGAATAATTTATATAATTTGTTCTAAATGGAGTTTTAATATTTTTCATTAAGTGGGAAATTTAATTAGTGTTCCCACCTTTTCTACTTCATGAACTATTATATAAATGGTGTGTTAATATAAACCTATAGAGGATATTTTTCATACACATAGAAGTGAGACGAGGCATTATATAATTGGAAAGTTTATCAGAAAATTTTTTTGACGAAATATCAGGAATATGTTACCAAACAAATATTTCTCATCAATTCATATCAGAGAGAAGGTTTGTAGAAATGACCAGATGAATAGTCAAAGAAAAGAAGTATTCAAAAAATTTTATTTTTTATTAGTCAGACAAAAATAGAGTTTCATATCAGGTGGGATTAGATAAGCTATATATAGAGGTGAACACACATATATATCATAAGAATGTGGTATTAATTTTTAGAAAGATCCTGAGAGAGTTTACCAGATGGATGGCCGAATAGAGAAATTAGACGAACAAATGATCCTATGGAAGTTTAAAATATAATCCTACAAAGGAAGATATTTGATGATGTTGGGAATGAATATTAAGAATAAGTAGTTGTAAGAAGAGTTATTGTGAATAAGTACAATGAGCATAGTGATAAAATATTAAATCTTATTGGTGAAGGTTTCTAATAGGTTTTATGAAAATATATGTTACATATTATATATATATTGAGAGAACATGCACTATAGCTATATTATAGATAAAATCAAGTGTAAGTATAATATAATATTATTATAAAAACATAATAATGATTTTTTTTCTAGTGGATTTTGTGGTATTAGATTATTTGAAACCATGAAATGGACTTGTTACTCTTACTTAGTTGCAAACCTTATAAATTTTTTTGTTGATATGGATTGTGCTTGTGTGATTGTTTTCAGAAAATTAATATCTATTTTATAAGAGTTTGACGTTGTTTTAGTAGTAAGAAAATATAAGAATATAAAATATCACCAATTCACCCCTCCCACTTCAAATTATCATACAGATCCTGATTGGTCCTTTCAAAGTTGTGGTTTCTGCACCTGAAGAAGATCCCCCTCTAGCTCATCACAGTTTTCCCTAACATGGAGGTCGACAGTCTAGATATAGGGATCTCATTCGCATAACACATTGTGGGATGAAACCTCATCATAAAAATTGATTGTACTCATTGATTTTCATGTTTTTTATTAACTTAAAGGATTATAAATAATAATGTTTTATATCATTAATATTAGTGTTTGTCTTTTATATTGATGAAATTATTTTTATTTTCAACTATTTTTTATTTGTTCAGTCTCTGTTATAAATTTCATTCACATTATACTTATAGTATAAATTTTATAAGTTTTCAGGGTAGAATACTTGAATCATAGTGAAATTTATTAAATTTAAAATAGGTAACATTAAAATATTATAAAATATATACCTAAAATAGAATATAAATAAATCATAAAACATATGCTAAACATAAATTTTTTAAAATATAAATAATTTCATCCATATAATAAATCAATATTAATTTTCATGACCTAAAAATTCTTGATTAAAAACACAATATTTTCACATTAACAAATATACACACCTAAAATATATTGTAAATTAAATCTAAATGAAATTTAGAACATTGACTTTACATATAAAAAATCAAAATAAAAATAATGTAAATAATTATAAATTTAAATGTTATGTCTTGAAACAATAATATATTGTAACATTATAACTATTTTTTCATTAATTATTTTTTTAAAATTATTTTAATTTTCAATTATATTTTATATTTGAAGTCATTTTTTCAAATATAGTTTGGATTGTAATTATACTTTATAATTTATAGGATTTCAAAGACACCTACTTGAAACATTTTTAGGATTTATATAGGTTAATTTCAATGAATATAACTTAAAAAGTATAAATACAATCCAAATGAAATTTGACACACTCACTAACAATATAAAATATAATTAAAATTAAAGAAAAGTTCATAAATATATTAAATAAAAACTAATTTACATGAAAAAACCTTTTGGATTAGAAACAAAATATGTACACTTAAAAAAATTGGGCAATATTTTTATTATGTATTATGTTATTAATTAGATTTTTATAATGGATTATTAATTATTTTATTAATATAAAATTTTATTAATTTCAATATTAATTATATTATTAAATATTTGTAATTATTATAGTGATAAATATGAATAATGATGAAAATAATAAATATTTTACTGTGACTAAAAAAGGAGTTAATAATATAATTAAAAAATAATAATTAAATTAGTAATATATAAAATACTATTATTATTAATGTTATTATAAAAAATTATTATAAAATTAATAATAATCTATAATAATCGTAATATTAATATTTATTTTCATATATATATATATAAACAAAACAAAATAATGAAAAAAATAAAAATTTTAAATATATAAATATATCTATAAGTAAATTATAAAATATTTTTTTGGTATTGGAAAAATGAATTAAAGACTTTATAAATTTTTACCAAAGTATCTAGAAAAGTCATTAAATTCCCAAATACCTTTTTCATATGTTAAAAAGGGTCAATGGAATAGAGGCCCTTTATACCTTTTAGGATTATTTTTCAAAAATATTTTCACCAAGGCTTATTTTCTTAAATATTTTTTGAAAAAAATATAAAAACCCCCCTCTTCATCACCTCTATAAATAATATCCCTGAGGAAGTTCATTTTTCTCAATTCTAATAAGTGATGAGAAAGTCTACTTTCATTAGTACATATCAAATTATATTTAGTGCTACCAATTATCAACATAAAAACATTGATAAAGGGGGTGCTTTATGGGTTCTAAATAAAATAAATAATAAAGAGAACCATTATCAATTCTAAAAAAACACTAATAAAAGTGATCCATTATCATCATTTTTTTAATGATGATAAATATCACCTTTATTATCTCTTTTTAGTATTGATAAAGTGGGGATTTTGTTAACAATGTTTGCACTGATAAAATATATATTTCATAAAAAAATTTATATGTCATTAAAAACCATACATAAATATATAAATATAAATATACTCATATAAATATAATATATTTTAATAAATATGATTAATATAAGTCTAAATATGTATTTACCCTCAATATATAATATATTTAGTGAAAAATTACATATAAAATAATCTAAAAATTATATTAATAATTAATTTTCTGATTATTATTGAGAAAAAGTTATTTTATAACAATGAAATGGTATAAAATTTCAATAAATCAATAAAAGGTCTAGGATAAGTAGAAAAATATTCTTGATTTTCCAAAATCCATAACTTTTAATATGGGTGTCCATTTGAGCTCTACCACATATCAAATAAAATCTGGAAAAAATATCTCTAATATGGTGACAGGGGAAATCCAAATTTAGTTTTTTTATAGGTGAAAAGAACTAAAAAACCTTCAAAACAATGTTTTTTTTCATGGTGCCTTAATTTTTGAACATTTCATGGAATTCCAGTCTCGTTTGAGGGGGTATTCTTGTCTCTTTCTTGGTTGAGACTAAATTTTTTCTCATCTCATACTCTCATAAGGATATTATAGTGTTTAAATTTTAACATTTTTCAAAATGTTTATTATAATTAAACATATATATATATTCATATATTTATTTATAATAAACCAATTTTAAAAATAAATATTTAAAAAAAATTACATAAAAATTTATTTTAAGTATATAAACCATATTGAAATAAGTATTTATTATTAATTTAATTTTAAATAGATTTTATTTTATTTTATTTAACTTATAAAAAATCATTAATATGTATATACATATATAAGTATGTGTGTGTGTGTCGATAAATAAATATATATTTCTGTGTATATTCTAATATATCTAAATAAATACATATATGTAAATCTTTTTTCATGTATGTATGAAAAATAAATATGAACATGTGTGAATATATGTACGTATATGTGCATGTATGTGTGTGTCAATATTTATTAAATTCATCATATATAAATATATTTTTTATTAATATATCATTATCATTAATCATATTTATGAATGTATTTATAATAAATATTCATAAATGCATTATAAAAAATTTATATCTAAATATTAAATTCTATGTAAATATGTATAAATATATATGTAAATATATATAAATATATATAGATGTAAATTTATATTAAATTTATATCTAAATATACAATATACAGACATATATTTAAAAATAGTCTTAAAGTAATTATATAAATGTATATAATTATATGAATAAATATTTAGATAAAAAACTAATTATGAATACATATATATATATATAGTAAAATATTAAACAAATCTTGATGGTGCTCGTGTGAATGAATTAGGCTTGAAGGAAAAGGTTGGGTGTTCAAATACACACAAGATAAAGGCTGCATAGGTTGTTAAAATCTCTAATAAAGGGCGTAGAAAGCATTGATAAAAGGGGAGTGTGATTGATCATGGATGTGAGGTGGGATCATGGGGAACATAGCGTTAATAAAGTTATGGGGGAGCTAGTAAAGTGTTAGGAGGAATGAAAAAAATAAAAAAAATATTTATTGAAATTTTTCATCTCTTAATTTTAGTACTAATAAAGGGGGACATTATATGTGATTTTATTATAACTGATATAGGTTGTTAGTGTTTTAGGGTTCTTAGCTTGTCAAAACATTTTAGCACTAAAAAGAAACATTATTATCATTGACTATGGTTGAATTTTTAGTAGCATTTTCTAAAAAAATAAAAAAATAATTGAGAAAAGTATTCCTTAAGAAAAAAGTCAACAAACCATGGGAAGCCGGCGATGGTCAAACGTCTTTTACTTGACCCAAGGAGTAGTTTAATAACCACTTGAACAACAAACTCATCTGATATATAATGTGTATATATATATATATTAGTTACATTAATATACATGACTTCCTACGTACATTACACACACACATACAGACAAATATTAAAATATTTTTTTTGAATTTAAATTATCATTTTAAATTTTATTTTTTTCATAAAAATAAATTTTTTAAATTAAAAAAAGATTTTTAATATTGATATAAAATATATACATTTTAAATTACACACTCAAACATATTATTTACATATTTAAATACACAATATATATATATTAATATATGTTAAAATACTTTTATTTTTAAATATAAATATTCATATAATAAATATATTAAAATATAATTACACATGTAAAAATATATAATAAATTATTTTTAAATATAAATCAAATTTTAGATAATAAATTATAATTTTTTTTAACTTCAAAATATATAGTCCAATTTCAAAATTTCAACTATTTTATTATTAAAAAATAAATCACACACACACATACACACTAGGAGGGTCACCCAAGAAGGCTAACCCTTTTGAATTCCATAAATTATGTCAATCACATGTGTTGATATCCATACACCACTAATCTATATAAGATCAAGTTTTACAAAATTATCCTATACATACATGCATGCATGCATGCATATATTCATCTATACATCCATACAAATATATATTTTAAACATATTTTAAAATTTTGAATTTTATTTTAATGGTATTTGTAATATATTTATATATACTTAAAATCATATAGTTAAGTGTACTTTTTCAACTTGTTTATGTTAATATATATTAATATTTTTATTTATTTATTAATATATACATATGTAAGCATAATTATGATTATATAATCATAATTATAAACAAGTAGAAACAAATAAATAAATCAAATAAATGTGTATATTATTTATATAAATCATAATCAATAATATATATCTATAGGAATATATTAAAATTTTGTATTTAAATTTTTATCAATGTTTTTTATGGCTGAATAGAAAAGGTATATTTTATTGATGATTTTTATATATGGTGAAAAAGGTGATTATCAATTTTTTCAATATAAGTGAGGATGATAATCATTATTGTATTTAATAATAAAGAAAAATAATTGAAATCATTATTATAATTAAATTAACATAGGAACACATATCACCACTATCGAATCATGAACAAAAAACACTAAACTTCATCAGCACTAAAAAAATGTGATGATAATGGGAATACTTTATCAGTAGTAAACAAAAGTATTGGTAAAGGATAGCCTTTATCCGTGACAAAAAAAATAAATTTTAGAGGGATACCTCTATCATTTCTTTTTTACTCACTAGTAAAGATTTCAAATCATATATTATTTTTTTAGCACTGATAAATGTTATTTTTATGAGTATATTTTTCTATTAACAATGGTTACCATTTATTAATAATACACTAACCGGAGGTATATCCTATTTAATTACAAAACCCATATATTTTTTAGGTAAATACATATGATGAATGTCAAAACTTATGTTAGGTTTTATTGAAATGAGAATGGGATGTTCCTGTTATGCTTATTGCATAGAATATGATTAACTGTATGATATGCATAGGATGAAGATACATGTATCTAGCCACTACCTCTTGCAATGATTCTTCAGTTTATGATCCATGAGAGGGTTCATTTATGGAATGTAAAACATTTATTGAGTTTTTCAATTAATAACACACCAATGGACTATAATATGTGGGTTCTATGAGAGGTAACATGGTATGATCGATGTGGTTGAAACTAGTTTTTAAATAAACAACATCAGTGACAAACTATATAAAGGAAGGGTTACCTTTATTAAAGGGTGATTGTTTCATGAAAACACACTGAATATATCTTATTCACTAAGCATTTTTCATCACATACTAAAGTCACTAGAACCCATTTAGTGTATAATATTCCTCATGATACGATCAAGTATCCAATGGTTGATGTACAACCTTCAAAGGCAGAAAGCTTACATTTTATTATTCAATGATATTATTAAAACAAATTCACTAAAATATAGAAGATAGAGGCCACTATATTCACAATTTAGGTATGTTATTATTCATTTTTATATACATTTTGACTCCTTGATGGTAGATGAAGTTGTTTTATAGGTTTTTTCCTCTTCCAAGGATCATAAGATAATGCCTATAACCACATTAGTGCTATAAAATCCTTATTCGTCATGGAATCAACATGTTATTCTAAATTTTTTTCATATAAATCAATTTCATAAAGTTTTTTCAATCAAATCATATAATATGATATGAATAAATCTCATATTTCAATTATCCATAGCATACGACTAAACTATATGGTAAGGTACGATATAACAAAAACCTATGTATTATTATTGTGACCTATAATATGATATATGATATTTAAAAAAAGAAACAATATTGGGAGCTATAAAATATTGGATTGTAGAATGAATATTATATCAGCTATATCATTAAATATGTTAAGAGCATTATGGTTGGAGTTTCCATATTCGACAATTCCAATTGTAGCATATTATTAAAATTATATTGTAGAATATAATTGGTTCTTAGGACTCTTCAATCCTTAATTAGTCATATTTTATGTTTGATAATAAGATTATCATAAATAAAATATGAATTAGTGAAGAAATGTAAAAAAAAATTTTTTAAAAAATTTACTAATGGTTTATAATTTTCTTTCAAAGTATAAGTTTTTTACATTATAAAGTAAGATTTTAAATGGATAAATAAAATATAAAAAGTTTATATTTGTTTCTCATGATTTGAAAAAAAAAATAAAGTGTATATTTATAATTTTATTCCATTAGAATATTCATGAATATAATTTGTTTATAAATTTTTTTGTATGAATAATTAATGAGATAAATTGGATCTTTGAAATGATTCCCCACAATACATGATAGGTATGATTTACTAAGATTTAATTTTCATCTTCCTCAACATTAGTTTACTATTAGAGTTATGAGATTTAAAATGGTTATTAAATATAGGTCGTGTATATTATTTTTTAGTGTTATGAAGTATTAAACTCTCTATTGAGTAATGTATCCTCATAGAGATGGACTTTTAATAAAACTACCCATTAGCCTAGAGGATTATTCCTTATTCATGAAAAGTGAAGGTTCAACTATCCATAACTTTGGTATTACTCAAGTATAGTTTTTCAATATCAAATAACATTAAGAATTTAAATAAAGAGATAATATGCCATATTCATAAGATGAATTTAGATATTTATGAGTATGTTTGGATTCTAATTTTGGGAGAGAAACAAAAAATAGTGGGTTGTGTCAAGACTCACCTTCACCATGATGAGGGAAGGGACAATAGATTTTCAGACCCATCCTTATTCAAGTTAAAGGAGAGATAATGAACTCCGAGATGCGCCTTCAATAGGACCTAAAGTGGAAACTAGCCCCAAGGGTACAAAATCTCATGCAAATGGAAGGCATTAAAATTTTTATTTTGTAGGATCAGGAGATAAGATAGAAAATCCCAAAAACAACAAAACTAGAAGTACATGTAAAGTCTAAATAATCCCTTCCCATATGCATGTTCAATAATAAGTTGTACAATAAAAGAAAACTCAAAAGTTAAATAACAATGAAAATTGAAAAATCAAAAGAAACTATCCCAATGTATGAACTAGTACAGTTCCATACAGTCCTCGAAGTCCTCCTGGAATCCTGAATGTGGTTTTATATACGTAGGGAGAGTATACCGGTATACTCGGTAGGAAAAACCAAAATCTCTCGTGCACAAGTGGTGAGGAATATTAATTCCTTGTGAGAAAAGGATATAACCATGCACCTAATAGTGAAACTATCCACCCAAACTTCACCAAGGTACACTCCACAAATAATGCACGTCAAGTAATTTAATAGTGAAATCACGTCAATGTTTGGGTACCCCGCACCATTTTCCCACTAGTTATTGATGGCATCCTTTTTATTAGCCCATCCTTGCCATTTCCACCAAATTCCCACTACCATACCCCGCCCGCACACACCAGGGCTACCATAACCTCATATATCGCCTGCAAATAACAGGGCCACAACTACCCATAACCATGCCCACAGAAATCTAGGATAGAATAACTACCGCCACACCTGAAGAAACATGGGCCTCATCTCGAAGACGCTTGGGAAACAACCTTCCCACAAACACCTGGGCCAACCAACACATCATACCCTGTTCAATGAATCCTGGGCTATAATAGACCTTAGGCCATCACATCCTATTTGAAGTGTCTTGGGATACTTGGGAAAGGGATTAGAATAGGAGTTCATAACCATTCACTCATAGGAGTGTTGGAAAAAACTCTTGTCCCCATGAAATGGGGGTGTTCGGCATGAAGTGCTCAACATGGGTGGGGTGAAAATAAGAAGTATAAGAACTAAATTATACATATAGGTAAACAAGCACTCTTCTCAGCCAATGGTTTCCAAAACCATCCTATAAACAAACACCCTTGTTACTATTCATTTAAAAACCACAACACCCACATCCAAGTCACAAATCCCCCCTGAAAAACAATTTCCATTATTGATTTCATATTTACGTGATTCCATTTAAGTAATACTTCACAACTACGAAACTAATAGACATAGCCCTAATCCAAGGAAAAACATCCATGCAGCGATTTAATCATTCACACCAAGTTCTCTTTTAATGTCAAAACAATAAAAGGGAGATGTGAGATCCCTCAATGTACTGGAACCAAACCAAGCTCCAACATTAAAACCCACACGACCTCAGATCCGCAAGCCAACAACTGAACTACAATAGGGGATCCCATACCCATAATCATCTCCCCTCAAGCACCATGTAGAGTCAACCACCCACATCACCATAAAAGATCAAGGGAGTTTTCAGATTTTTACACACCATGTTCATTAAGTTATGTCCTTCAGTTTGGTAAAATGAGGTGACAACACAGGGATTACTGTTCATTGTTAATCCATTAAATCAACCGAGTTTTCATGATTAATGATTTTCCATGTAACAACAACTCAATTATAGAAATATCTATAAAAAATAGGTTCATTAGTGTGCAATAAAGGACCACAAATGGCCATGATTTTTAGTGTAAATAAGACCATTAAATTCACAACATATAGAATGGGTAAAAGGCTACTACAACATCGTCAAACACACCCCTTCATTCTTTAAAAACTATTAGTTATCTTGGTTATGTTTTGGTTTCATCAATCCCTATAGTAACATTAGAAGACCCACCCCACATGATACATAGTAATGAGAGACAAAGGAAGAACCCTACTTGGATGATCAACGATCGATGTTTTTCTTCTCACGCTTATAGCTGGGATGCACGACTTGCAAAGTATGTACTCCGGGGACTACGAGAGT
Source organism: Viscum album (assembly GCA_963277665.1). Lineage (NCBI taxonomy): Eukaryota > Viridiplantae > Streptophyta > Magnoliopsida > Santalales > Viscaceae > Viscum > Viscum album. The sequence continues at coordinate 383,898,608 of OY728132.1, read as the reverse complement.
GGAAAGGAAGGGCTCCAGCACTAGTGCACCACTTGCATCAGGAAGGGGGACTCCAAACACACCAAGGAGAAGAATGAAAAATAGACTGGCCCCAAAGAAGAAATAATTCTTGCACAATAAAAAGAATAGATCCTGGAGTTATGGAATATCAAAATCATTACCATACTTAAAGGCGGATCATGGTTTCACCAAACGGTTTTGTGGTTAAAAATGATGGAATTAATTTTAATTTAATAATCCTCATCCGATAGGTGGCCATAACAATAGTGCATTAATGGATTTAATTTAAAGATATTAAAACAGGTCCGTTGAGGGTCGGCCCACACTTTGGGGATATAAAATATTTTTTATGTTGTAATAACAGATTTAAACGACATTAAAAAGGATAAAAGACTCAAAATTGGCGTTACAGGAAAACTTGGAAAAGAAAAACTGAAAAGCCCCTCTAGCACCGATTAGTGACACACTGATCGGTGTAACCGATGGGTGACACAACCGTGACATCCCACCACTGGTATTCTGCCCTTCATATCCAAACGTATTGATGGGGTCCAGGGCATCCCAAACACCAGAAAATTGGCAAAGTAATGGACGAGGAGGGTACAGACCATTAAATTACATACCTCTCAAACTATTCTCATCCTCGAGAATTAAAACTAAACCCAATGTAAAGATAAGGGTCCAAACAACCTTCTTGAAGATACCTCTCATGGCCAAACCACACTAGCCATCTATGAACACTTCTCCCTAATGTGACCACAATAACATATAAGTTCACACAATCTAGTCATGTGGATTAGGGAGTCCCTTTCCCCATGTCAAGATATTATCCGCTTTAGACGGCACTGACATGCTCGCATGAGTTCAATCACATCCACATTAACGAATTTTGATTGGGTATTAGGTCCTCCCCTTTTCTGTAGTTAGGACTCTTCACACATATTCAGATAATAAGGAAAACAAAACATTTCATATTTAACAAGTTGAACTATGAAATCACAATAAATTAAAAAGAATGGAACAAAACATAAAACATCTCTAGGTACTGGGCACACATATGTGCCTCCTATTCCTAGGTACTCTCCTCGAGGTCGCCATGCCTCCACAACACAAAAACCATGGGAATGGTTCAACCACAAAGCACTATCTCCTTTCAAACTTTGATCCTCCATGGTCACTCCATGAACCTCGTGTCACCTTCGATATCCATCTTTCCCTAGTCGATGACATGAGAATAATTGTGTAGATACCAATGAAGCTAGTACACATAGAAGACGTCGTGAATTTTCTGAAGTGGTTGTGGTAGTGCTAGATGATAATCCACTTCGTCGACCAGCCACAACACCTCGAAGGGTCTGACGAACATGGGATAATGATTACATTCCATGAAGAACCTCTGTTTCCCATGGTGATGGGAGAACTTTAAGAAAACATGGTCCCCGAGATTTAACTCCAAGGGTCTCCTCCTACTATCAGCATAAATCTTCTTCCAATCCTAGTCCGCCTTCATCCTTTTTTCTACAAGCTGAGCCTTCTTCTTCGCTATCTGCACCACTTATGGTCCATCAAACTAGCTTCCCTGACCTCTATCCAGTACACAGGTGAGTGACACGACCTCCAGTAAAAATCTTCAAATGGATCCATGCCAATGGTAGAATGATAACTATTGTTGTGGGAAAACACTACCATAAAAAAGTGTCAAACCCATGATCCCCCATAGCCCAAAACACATTCTCGTATCATATCCTCTAATGTCTAGATGGTCCAATCTGTCTTCCCATTAGTCTGGGGGAGTAACATTGTGATATGGTGGAGATGGGTGCCAAAATCATGATGTAATCCCTTCTAGACTTGTGAGGTAATCTGTACATCCCTATCTGAGACTATGGACATCCGAAATCCCTAAAACCGCACCACCTCATCCACATATATCCATGTTAAGTCATCAACTGCACTTGAATCCTTGATTTCCAGGATGTTAGATGATTTATTCAGTCAATCTACCATTACACAGATAGCATCAGAACCTCCTTGAACCTTTGGTAGTCCTGTGACAAAATCCAACAATATGTCCTCCCAATTCTACTTGGGGATGTCTAAAGGCTGAAACAAACTTCCTAGGATGCAGTGTTCTTCCTTCACCTGCTGACACACTAGGAACCTTTCCCCAATCTCTGCCACTATCCATTTCACCGTAGGCCACAAAAACTATTTCCTCAGGCCCTAGTACATCTTGGAAACTCAGGGGTGCACCACCAGGGGTGAGTTGTGTAACTCACCAAGAACTCTCTTGTGCATTTCCATCAAAACGAACAACTTCACATGGAACATCATCCGATTATTCCCGTCTTCCGACCACCCTTCTGGAGAATTTCCTTGGTTATCCTGATCGCGCATCACATTGTTCTCTATGTTTCCCCACTGAGACTCCTCTACCTACTGCAATAGAGAGGACTTCACTGTCATCTAAAACAGGAAAACTCTACCACCATCCACCCTTACATCCAAGTGTAGGGCAGCTAACTCCTCTATCTCCTTCCAAGAATCTCCCAATTCTCAAACCACATTCATCTGTGACTTCCTACTGTAGGCATCAGCCACCGCGTTCCCCTTAAATTCAGTGTAAGAGATTTTGATGTTGTAGTCCTGAAAAAACTCCATCCACCTCAGCTACCACAATTTAATTTTCCGCTGGTGGAATATATACCTCAAGATCTTGTGATCTGTGAAGACCATAAATCACTCCACGATGAGGTAGTGTTACCAAAATATTTCTGAGAAAACTACCATTGTAATCTCCAAGGATGGGTGTCATAGTAACACTCATGGGGATGCGACTACCTAGACAGATAAGAGATAACCCCCTCCTGCCGCATTAGCACACCCCCCAATCCTTGGCCTAAAGAATCACAAAACACCTCAACCGTCACCCCTTCTTCTGGAAACCTCAACACCGGGGCACTAACCAACTTCCCCTTTAGATAACTGAAGGCTACCTCACACTTCCCACTCCACACAAATCGTGGTATTTCTTGGTCAACGTTATCAAAGGTTCTATAACTCATGATAAGTTGGGTACGAACCTCTGGTAGTAACATACTAGACCTAGGAAACAATGAACTTCTGTTACATTCTTGGGTGCTACCCAAGAAACAACTGCTTTGACCTTCAATGGGTCAACTACTATCCCCTGCTCGGACACCCCATATCAAAAGAAGTACACATATATTTTATGATAATAGTTAATAAACCTATATTAAAATACTAATACAATAGAAAATAATATGTGAGTGCTCCTAGAAAATTCATAAGTAACCCAATTCTTCCATATACATGCAAATAATTACTAAACTCTCACCACCAAATTCTATATATAATTTTGTCTCTGATAGACTATGCACATCATGAGACCACCATCCGCCTTCTTCGTAAAAAAAGACAAGAGTTACCCAATGGTGACGCGCTTGGTCAACAAAACCCCGTCTTCATCAGATCATCAATCTAAATATGTAACTCCTGTAGCTCAGAAGGTGTTATCTGATAGGGGGCCATCGAAATCAGATGAGCACCAGGCTGCAAGTCTATCCCGAACTCAACCTCATGTTGAGAGGGAAGAGTCACAACCTTCTTAGGGAATACATCCATGAACCCACTGACAATTATTGAGACAACCACCATCTCTATATATAATGACTCTACTGACAACTCGACTAACAAGAGAATAAGGGTCTCTACTCGTTGGCTGCCCTCCTAGAAACCCCACTCACCGTAGAAGGTCACACATTGTCCAACCACATCTGAAAACATGATCCTTCTTTGGAATCAGTTTATAATGGCACACATGGATAACAACCAGTCAATTCCTAGAATGACATCGTATGGATGAATCCATAGATAAATAAGGTCCCCACTAGACTGATGTGGTCCCAAAATTAGTCTACATCCTTGGAAAACATGAGACAAGCTCATCTGAACTCAAACTAGAATACTCAAAACCATGGGTATGGGAAGTCTCTATGGATTTCGACCCAAATCATGGGATAGACTGAGTGAAAAAAGGAGTGTGATGATCTTGAATCAAACAAGTCATAGTAATGAGTACTAATCAAGATGATCATACCTCAAAAAACTTCCGGACCAGTTAGAACTGATGCCTCTACAGCCTGTAACTGTTCAAACCTAGCTCCTTTTCCCCGCAAAATCAGCACTCGGAGGAGAGGGAGCTCACTATCCCTGCAGATGCTACTAAAAGGGCCTAGCTAGAAAATGATGCTGCTGAGTTAGGAGTTGAATTGGCACACCCCCACTATATCACAATCTATCCAGGCACTGATTCCAAATATTCTAACGACTTCCACTAATGATTCATCTTGGTCCTGGGCCCGAAAGGAAAGGGCGAGGACCGGGAGATTGAAATTGGAACTGCTGGGGCCTACTCCCCACTAGTCGAATTCTAGAAGGCCCTGATGCTGGATGCCTAGTGCTGATGGCATTCCCCTTTGACAATCCCAACTGGCTCCCCTCTCATGGAACACCCCCTAGTATGTGCATCCCCTCTACCACTTCATCCTTCTTATGGGCTTTCATTTATGTTGGAAGGGTGAAGGGAGTAACAATATACAGAAGAGAAGGTTATATTTCCTTCTCTAAATGTCTTACATAAGACTCCTCATCCAAAAAGTGGTCCAGAGAAAATCGATGGAGATCCTTGAACATGATCCCCAACTCTCTAACTGACATACTCCCCTACTGACGGGAGAGTAGCTCCTACCACATCTCAGGCATCATCGTGGAAGAGAGGAATTCTGCCCGGAACTCCCTCTCGAAGTCAGTCCACGAGATCTCAGCCTCCCTCTTCTCCCCAAGGTAGAGTGTCCATCACTGACCCGCTACTACCCACATATCTCATACATCTAGAGGAACCCAGTACTCCATCGGAGGCCAAATAAAGATGAAGGATATCACTGGTTCTTCGAGCCAGCTCTATATCTCCATATCTGAGAAGCTTCCCTCATACTTTATGAGGTTCTACCATTCAATGGAACGAAGATTCCTCTTCAACTAATCATCCTCATTATCTCATTCATCCATCTTCCAATTATCCTAAACAACCTCTTGGGCCTCGATCCCCTGAACAAATTGTGGTCTTCATTCGGGTTCCGTAGCTATCAGGTAAACAATGAATGCCTAAGCCTGTGTAGTTTAGAATATTTATTTTAAATTTTGCTTAAAATTTTTATTTATTTAAAATTCCTATAACACCAATAAAACATAAGAACAAAATTCATTATGATGCATGTACCTTTACTAGGGTCTCTACCCTGAAATCAGTGTAGCCTCACTTGGTCGTTCGGTAAGTCCCAAGTCCTTGCATAAAATCATGAGGGGCCCTAAAATCCTGCGTCCTAGCCGGTCTTGCCTGGCCTATTTCATGCAACAAGATTTCCTAAAATTGTTTTGATACAATCCCATGTAATCCTCACTATTCATAACCCAAAGCTCTATCATATCTCTAAACCACTTCCTCGGATACCAATATGTCACAACCTGCCTTCACTAAGATGAGGGAAGGGACAACAGATTTCCAGACCCCTCCTTCTTCAAGTTGAAGGGCAGATAATGACCCTCAAGTCCCGTCTTCAATAGGTCCCAGAGTGGCTACTAGCACCAAGGGTATAGAATCACATGTAAAATGGAAGGCATTACCCTTTTTATTTAGTAGTATCGAGAGATAAGATAGAAATTCCCAAACAACACCAAAAATAGAAGTAAAAGTAATGTCCAAACAATCCCTTCCCATAAGAATGTTCAATAATAAGTGCTAAAATACAAGAAAACTACAAAGGTAAATACCAAAGAAATGAGAAACAGCAACAGAAACTATCCCAACATTTGAACTAGTAGGGTCCCACACGATCCTCGATGGCCTCCTGTAAAACTAAAAGTATTTCTATATAAGTAGGGTGAGTATATAGGTATACTCAATATGAAAAACCAAAATCTCTCATGCAAAAATGGGGAGGCATTCTAATTCCCCATGAGAAATGGATATAACCAAGAACCTAATAGGGAGACTCTCTCCGCCAAAACTCGCCAAGGAACACTCCCCAAATAATTCATGTCAAGTAATGTAACAGTGATAACACATCGATGTTTGGGTACCCCACACCACATTCCCACTAGTTATTGAATACGTCATATGAATCCAACCTTCCCCCACCATTTCCAATCCAGTCCCACTACCATTCCTCACACGCACACACCTGGGCTACCACAACCTCATATATCACTCGCAAGAAACTGGACCACAACCACCCAAAACCATCCCCATAGACACCTGGTTTTGAACAACTACTGCCACGCCCGAAGACACTTGTGCCTTATCCCGAAGACGTTTAGGAAACAACCTGACCTTACACACCTAGGCCAACCACCATAATGTACCCTGCCCAAAGAATCTTGGGCTATAATGGACCTCAGGCCATCACAGCCTGCCCGAAGAGTCTTGGGATACTTGGGAAAGGGAGCAGACACAGAGCTAATAACCAGCCACTCATAGGCATGTTAGAAAAAAACACCCTCCCCTATGACATGGGGGTGTTTTGAATGAAGTCCTCAACATGGGTGGGGTGAGAATAAGAAACAGAAGATATAAATTATAATATAGGTGAACAAGAACTCTTCCCAACCTAGGGGTTCCAAAACTAGCCTATACCCAAACACCCTTGTTACTATTCATTTAAAAAGCACAACACCCACGACCAAGTCAAAACTCATGCCCAAAAAACAATTCCCATTATATTTTTCATATTTAAGTGATTCCATTTACATAATTATTCACTACTGGGCAAATAATATGAATGTATAGGCACCAAGGAAAAACATCCGAGCAACAATTTAAGCATTCAAACATGGTTCTCTTGTAATGTCACAACAACCAAAGGGATCTGTGAGATCCCTCAAAGTACTGGAACCAATCCAAGATCAAACATAAGTCCCCACATGGCCTTAGATCCACAACCCAACAACTACACCACAATAGGGGATCCCATCCCTATCCTCGTCACCCCACAAGCATCAAGCAGAATCAACCACCTGCATCACCAAACCAGAGAAATAGAGTTTTCATATTTTAAACACACCATTTATTTTTTATGTCCTTAATTTTGGTTAACTATGGTGACTACACAAGGATTCATGATCATTGTGCATCCATTCAATCAACTGATTTTACGTGATTAACCTGTTGCTATGTTACATCCATTCAATCATAAAAATATCTATAAAACATGGGTTCATTAGTGCGCAAAAAATGACTACCAACAGCCATAATTTTATGTGGACATAATCCCATTAAATTCACAGCATATAAAAGGGTGAACAAGTACTGTAGAATCGTCAAAAACACACCATAATTATATAAAAACCATTAATTATCTTCATTATGTTTTGGTTTCATTCATCCCTGTAGGAACATTAGCATACCCACCCCACATGATACATAGTAAAGAGTGACGAAGGAAGAACCCAACTTGGATGATCAATGATCAATATTTTTCTCCTCGTGCAAGTAACTGGGATTCATGATTTGCAAAGAATTATCTCTGGGGGCTCTGAGAGTGGGGAAGAAGGGATCCAGAAGAGGTGCACCACTTGCCTTAGGAAGGGGGACTCCAAATGCACCATGTAGAAGAAGGAAAACAGACCATCCCCAAAGAATAAAAAATTCTAGTGAGAATAAAAGGTTATATCTAAGAGTTATGAGATATGAAAATATTTAATGACTTTAAAATAGGATCTTGATTTCACCACACGGTTGGGTGGTTACACAAGATGGAATTAATTATCATTTAATAATTCTCATCCGAGAGGTATCCATACCATCTGTGCATTAAAATATTTCATTTACATATAGTAAAATGGGTCTGTTGAGGGTCTTACCACACATAGGGGATTTAAAACATTGTATATAGTGATAAAAATGGATTTAAACCATTTTAAAAAGGTTAAAAGTCTCAAAAGTGGTGTTATTGTAAAACTGGGAAAGGAAAACCCAAAAAGACCCTCTGGCACCGATCAGTGTCTCTGATGGGTGACACCATAGTGACCTCCTACCATCGGTACACCACCCTTTAGATTTAGACTTAGTGATGGGGTCTAGTGTGTCCCAAACACTAGAAAACTGGCAAAGTAATGGAGTAAGAGGGTACGTGCCATTACAGGTTGTGTCAAGTATAACACAGTAATATGGCATGAACATAATAATTTTTTGGATGGAATAGAGATTCCAAATAATAAATGGTTAGAAAAATGCATAATAAATTAATTAAAAATTTTATAATAATGATTTCATAAGATGAAATTTCTTTATTATGCATGTGATTTATATTAAACTAGTGGTACATTTAAAATAAAACCCCTCAAATACTAAGTGTGAGATTCTATCTAAAGTTGTACTTGCAAAGAACTAAATCATCTAATTAGGAATGTCATTTATGGATAAAATATTTTCACATATTTCAGTTCGATATTCATGATTTTAATCCAACCATTTTGATTAATTCTTGTGTAAATATCACATTTATGTGTTTTAGGTATAATATAGAATTTAATTATTAAATGGATTAAAAAAATGATATTTAATTGTTTATTTCATCAATAGAATTTCTATAATAAAGAATATTCTTAAAATTGAAGGATATTAAGTTATTACAATATGTTCAGAGTTGATTTTGAAGTCCTATTATTGATTTTACGAATTTCTATTTTGTTTTAAAAACATTGTGTTGGATTTAAGAAAATTGCTAGGAAAATTGTCTTATGAGGCAAATGTAATGAATATTTGTAAGACCATATGATTACTAATCTATGAATAGAAAATTATTATGGTTTAAATTTTCAAAATAAGAATCATATGCAATAGAAACTTTATCTTACCAAATTATATTTTTCTGTCTTCAATTACACATATGATATTTTTATCTTGGAAAACATTTGAGTTTTGTGATATAGTGAACAAAAATGTTATATACGTATGAAATTTTGGTTGTGCGTATAACATTTAAAGAGAAGGTATTTTATTTAAGAAATCCAAAAACTATCAAAGGAAAAACTCAAACACATATGGTATATTTCTTATCTATATGAAATTTTAAAAAAGTATAAGAGAATTTTATAACACAAAAGATATTTTATCCATGTGTAGGATATTTTACTTAGTGAAATTTTGAAAAATTTTAGAAGGAGAAATTTTTTGACAAAGTGGTTACAAACCATTATAATTAAAAAAATGATTACTTGCAAGATTCATGATAATTATTTGAATTTTCACATCAATATCAATGAAACCATTTAGAGGAAATCACATGGAGCATAAAATGAAAATAATTTTCATCTATAAATTAGGAAGGAATATTTATATTTCAAGGAAGAACAAATTAGGATATAGATTTAGAGATATAATAAGAAAGAAAACATTCATTACATTCAAAGAAGAAAAAATATTATATTTTTGATGAAGCATAAGTAGAAGAAATTTAAGACTCTACACATAGAATTGGAGGCCAAAACTAGAGAAAATTCTTTAGACTTGGCTCATGGACTTATTAGGGAGAACCTGCTTCTACTATTATTTGTTTGTGTTTTATTTTACTAATTTTTTAGTTTCGTAATGTATTATCCATTCTACTTTATCATTATTATGATTAAAATGGGAGGGTAAAACTTGAGTGGTCAGGGAATGGAAAGAGATCCATTATTATACATTAGTCCTACACTTATTGAATAAAACCATCTTTAGTTAATTGTTTTTTGTTTTAAATTTATGTTTAACACTTTCAATATAATTTTGTTTAACGTTATTAACTTGTACACATTTTAATTATTAGGTTGATAAAATTTAACATCACCCCACCTAGTGAGTATTGACTCAAAGGAATATATATAATTTGGAAGTGAGTGTTAATTAATTATTAGCATGTATATGGAAGCATTGGGTTACTTATGAATTTTCTAGGAGCACCCACATCTTATTGGGCATTGTATTGGTATTTTAGGATTGGTTTACTAACTTTTTAATACACTATAAGTGAGAATAACCAAGCAATAATAATTAATAAATTTTTCTCTATAATTACCTTAAACCAAGTGTGGTTGATGAGTGAATTGAGGAATATTTCAGTTATAATTTCTTAATAAGACAACAAAAACAATTTTGAACACTTTGATAGAATTTTAATAGTAAATACAACCCCTAACCAAAAATTTTATTCTTTAATTTAGTTAAATCCCATATTCCAATGCTTACTTTATTTTCAAAACCGAACAATTTCAAAACAAACCACTTTTTACATAACTAACAACTAATTTTATTAGCAAAACTCTCTGAAGATAATCTAGGTTTTCCACTAATAATATATTAACCTTAGGAATAAATTATTTTCCTACACCACATGATATGTTTTAGTATCAAAAGTAGACACTTTACTTGGGAAAAATGAACGTTTCTAACCATATATGGGGATTAAAATTTAAACCCTATCATTGGAAAGTTACCTTGATAGAATCCAGTGTAATTTCTAGTGTTCACTTTGATATTTCTATCATGACATCCAACCTGAATCATGACCATAGAGACCTTTGTTCCCCACAATTCACCAATAAAATAATCATTTTTCCATGAATACTCTATAGAATTATTTTGAATTAAAAAATTTTATAATATAACTATTGATAAATTTTTATGGCCTCGTATTTGAAGTCCCAAATAAAGACACCAAATAATTCCCATCGGTGTTCTCTACTTTGAAATCAAGAGTAGATGAAGAACACGTGGAGTGTAGTGAATTCCCCTTTTCACATAATGAATCAGTAGTGGAATGGATATAAAACCTACAACCAGGAGAGATCCATTAATAGGATTGTATATAAAGAAACTTATTTCAAATATTTTCCCTTGCCTATAAGATAACCACAATGAGGAATGAGATCTATTCCATTAGTAAATTATCTATTGGTACTCACTATGAATACTGGATGAGGTCTAAGAATATACGTGTCAGTTTCCCACGTCAATATATATCGGAGAATATTTTTTTAGTCTTCTTCAATAAAGGACTACTGGAAAATGATATAAAAGTTTCATTTACCTCATCTAGAGGTGATATCATAGACAAATAAAAAACGTAAGCCATGGAACTCATTAAAATAATTTCCAAAAACTCACAACAATTTGGAAAAAGTTGTATAAGAATAAGAGGTATCTATGGGATAAGAACTTATAACTCATCCCCACTACTTGAATAAATTCATGAAGAGTTAACCATTTTTTGAGAAAAGTGTCTTTAAAGAAAACAAGTGACCAACAAACACCATCCATGGTATGTGCTCTATATTCACCTTCTATCAATTTTATTGAACATTGTGCTGAACTATAGGGAATTTAATGTTTTGTATCATCATTTAACCCAATGAAATATCCATAAATAATAAATAATAGAGAGACAACTCCCAAATATAATATGGATTTTTAAATTAGTTTAATTAGACTTGGGCACATTTTTAAAACCAATACCATCAAAAACCGCCATTCAAGTAGGAATACAAACAAACCCATCTCTTTCAATAAACATACACAAAACATAATTATGAACAAAACATGAAAAAGAGCCTATGACAATGGTTTGAAATAGTTTAATAAGGCCTAAATCCCCAGACTATATATTATATCCATGATATTTTTTTCTATGGATCTTACTTCCATTGAGGCATAGTAATTTCAATATCCACAATTTAAAATTTGGTAGTATAATATTTACACTATAGTAAAAATTAGGGAATTATTTGTATATAACCCCATTTTTAACCGTGGAAACGTGTTTCTATATCCATAGTTAAAAATATAGAAATATCTAAACTTATAATAGAAACTAGATTCACCAGAATGAAATATAAATTTTTTATACATTAATTTACAACAAAATATAAAGATAAAAAAATAAACCAAATAGAAAACTAATAAAACATCACACATATGAAATTTTATTTTTTTATTCAATAAATAAAGAAATATATATATATATATTTCAATAAATATACTATTAGTAATGATCCTCAACAATGTTGTCATTGGTATCCTTATTAACATCATCATTGTTAGCATCGATATAAAAAATGTTACCATCAACATTAAAATGTGTCAAACCAGCACTACCATCATACCCACTAATATACTAACCATTATCATCATCTTATCTTCTATCATCATTATTAGTAGAATCATAATCATATCTATCCTAATAAATCGAGACCATACACAACAAACAACCATCTACTACCGCTGCACCCTCTTTCGGAAGTGAATAAAATATAGTTGATATCACATTAAACAATTGGTAATTTTTATTTCTTTTTCCTCTATTGAGACTCATTTAAGAAAAATTATTTTTATGCCTCATAGGTAGAATTTAACTATTCTTGGGTAACCATACATGATATGTTTACATAGAATTAAATTATTAAAGGAAAATATCAACTTGTCATGATTTTATTTTTAGGTTTAGAATGATCTCTGCCACCATGCTCATCACCTAGGGCCTGATGTAAATAATTTTTTAGTTTAAATATGTTTGGTTTCATATTTACTAGATATTGTATTGGATACTATAAAAGGTTGTTTCCATATAAGTATATAATTAAAATGATAAATAATATAGAACAGGAATAAAAATTATATAATGTAAATAAACTAAAAATTTAAACACAATATTACAATTTTATCATACGTTTCCCAATTCACCGTTCATACATATTACATTTTTCTTCTATTAACCAATTATGTTGATCAAGGATAATGTTTATAAATATTGAATGACTATTTAAATTTGAATATTCATAATAAATCAATGAAAAATTAAATATATATTCAAAGTTATATAATATATTACTTTTGGTAGTTCATGATGTTGCATTGAATTTTACCCCAAATTATGAATATATTTCATGTCACTCTTAATTTTATTATGTTCCTTTTAAATGAATATTATTGGAAAATATATATAATATCATTTTAACATGTCAAAATGGATAAACAACACCATTTTATCTTAATAATTAAATGTGTTTGATACATTACTCAAATAGCTAGATTTTAGAATTTTATAAAAAACACACTCATAAGAACCAAATTTAAATTCAATTAACAAACCAAATAATTAACTCTAATATACTATGAAATTTACTTTTTATATTCCAATCAACTAAAAATGTTACCACCAACCAATGAAAAAAAGAACAAGTAAAATCTATTTGTATACCATTATTATACATTGATTTAAAATATAATATAAATATTTTTTAAAAATAAAATAGAATAAGTGAATTCTATATAGGTACCATTTACACATTTCAATTTTTTTCAATAAAATTATATTTGTTCTATTTTGTGTATTACCCATTTTGTTTGTTTTGATTGTAATAAAAGATATGATATTTTGATTGTCATGTGTCATGATCTATTCTAGTTGGGTTTTTTCAATAAATAAAATGGTATTTTTTTCAAAAAAGGATATTTTATATATATGAGTATAAAGTTTGGATTTGTACAAAACATAAGAATATATATTTTTTGTTTTAATTTTTTAAAATATGTTTAGTCACATATAATGTACTTTAATGTTTCATATAGGGGGATAAAATCAATATGCTATTTAACATTTTATAAATATTTTGTATAAATTATTCTTAATTTTTTACAAATAATTTCATATATAGTTTTAATATTAATTATATAGTTTTTACTATAAGTTTATATCTTTGGTAAAGTATCACACATGCATCATAATGTGTGCAGAATTTACCATTCTTATGATACCAATTAACCTATCCGAGTGAACATTTCATACTATAATTTTAATTTTAACCCATAAAAGATACAATAATCTCTCTATTTGAAATGGATTTAAGTGGATAAAATTTTAATGATTTATATTTTTTGATTCCAAGTGTTAGAAAATCTTGGATTCAAGATGTATTCATTTATAAAATTAAATATTTATTTGAATTTTTTAGGTTTTATAGGTTGGTTAATAGATGTTTTTAGGCATTTTTTGAATGATAAATAAGGGTACGATAAATTTCTCATTTATCCTCTCTACATTTTTATATTATAGAGGACTAATATAGTATTTTCATTTGGACGAAGTAATATAATGGGAATATCAATGCCATTCAAGTTGTAAGTGGTTTGATTTCCTCATTCCCCTTAATTGATATTGATGATATCAATACCATATTTATATTTTAAAGGTGTTCTATCCATAATGAAATGATCATATTTTTATACCTCTTTAGAATAAAGGAAACCTTATTTTCATACACTTATAGTGGCCTTATTTTTGGTCAATACAATGGAAAAATTCTTCTTAATGATTATAGTTGGAGTTAACAAACAGCTTTAATCCTAAATGGAAATTATTTTTAAATTTATGGGTGGGAATTTTTTTATTGTCTCCAAACTATTATTCTCCTTGATGATATATAAATGACCATTTATTCTAATAGAGAGGAATAAATTTTCAATATAGAATAATTTGTAGACTAGAAAATTCTTATAAAAGAGGATTATCATAGTTTTACAGTCTAATTATTATAAACCTATAAGGGAAATGGGTCTAGTAATTAAAAGATTAAATCATTTTAATGTTTTCTTGAAATACAAGTTTACATTATGATAATGATTTCTCTAAAATATTTCTGTAAATATTGGGTTTTAAAATGATTGAAAATGGGAATCTATCATGAAAAACTTTTCTATGTGGCTAACCCAAAGATAAGCTTATAATTCTATAATTATGAATCCAAGGTTTTTTATCTCTAAAAATTATCATATAAATTTTAGTAAAGAGAATGGGGATATATCATATTATTTAAATTTGATAAAGGAGTCTCAAAGTTAAAATCAAGACATGGATATCTCTAGGAAGGAAAATTATTATATTAATTTGACTTCCTTCCAGATTTTCTGTGAAAATCATCAAGGAATATAAATTTGAGACTAATTAGGACATCCTTTTTTGGGTTGTATTAGGAAATAACATTTTAAATAGAAATATACATCTGTTTCTATCAATCGAATAACCTATCAATTTACAAAAAACATAGGTATTATGATGGGACAACCTATAATAGAATATTCCCTATAGATTCATCCAAAATTAAATATTTAATGACAAGATGAAGGAGGTATATTGAATATTTAATGTCTCAGAATAATTTTTTTCTATTAAATAAGACTTATTTTTTTATGTTTTTTTTGTATATTACCACATATAACAATTGAGTAACACAACATACATGTATTTTTCTATCAAATAACACTATATAAATGTATTTTTTCATTGAATTTGATATATTCTAGTAAAAAATACCATAAATTTTTTATTAGATAAAAACATTTAAATACCTATGATTTGTTATAAGAAAATGATATTTTCAATACAAACAACATCTTTTATTTTATAAATACTTAATGAATCCTGATATAAAAAAAATTAAATTTACAATTTGGTAAATTACCTTAGAAGTAAAAATCCTCTAGTGTGTAATATAGTATTTATATTATATAAGAGGACATTCATTCAAGGATAGTATATAATCAAGATCAGTACCTCTTATATTTTTTCAAATAACGTACAATTCAGGCTTGTATTCCCACTACATATCTTATAGTTCTAATGACCCATATGTCATTACTTACAGGACATCATGGAATTAAAATTTAAATCATATATTAAAACAAAATTTTCAATTATAATTTATAAATAAATTTCAAATTAATTTCAAAAAAATATATTACACATATTCATAAAATTCCTTGTATTTTTTTTTCTTTACTAAATTTTCACCACTATATTTCTTAAAATTGAATAATATTACTATGTTTTCTGAGTGTGCCCATGAAACGTTAATTTTTTTTACCATTTTTCAAATTATTTTCATATCCTCATTATAATAAACTATGATTTTTGTGTGCCTATTCCACATAGAATATATTTTTTTATGACCATTTATTTTACTAGAATAGAATCTTGAAGTCGGAAATGAGTATTAAGTACACATATACAACTAAAATTTAAAAATAAAATATTTACATCATTATGTCTTAATCATTTACGATACACATTTTTTTTTTCAATGTATCTTATACACTATATTGGGGGTAGTAATTTGAGGGGTTTTCTGTGTTGTAGACTATGGATGTTAAATTTCGGTAAGAGGGTATGGGTATACCGTCAGAATAAATAGTAGATAAGTACCCTATATAGATGAAAGAAGATTAGGGGAAAAGTATGAGGTATGAAAGTAGCAGTATTGCTGCACATGGAAGTAAGAGGAAAATGGATAAAAATGAAGACATATCCTGTATCGATAAGGAATATAACTACATGTCATATTGGGAGGAAAATGTATCGATTATTATAGAGATATGGGCTCTAAGGGAACTTGAGAAGTAGGGGCAATGCATGTCGGTGCTTTCATATAATTTGGACTTCCAAACCTATCATCTATGAATGTAATTTTTCACATCAATGATATCGATTAATATTAAATATGATTTGTTTAATGTTTAGTCATAGTCAATAAATATAAAGGTACTCATATGAAAAACCATATTTTCCATCCCTTCTTCTCTAAATCTATGATTATTTTTCACTTCTTTTTTCTATGATCATATTTATAAGAAACGATATCATGAAAAATCTAGAAGTGATTTAAATTTTTTAAAAATATACAAAACATTAAATAACTATAAAAATTATAAGAAAAAAATATAATTTTTTAAACCATTACCTCTTCCATTAATTTTAGTTTCATTATTAATTTACTAAAAAAAAAATAAAACATTATATAATAACATAAGCTACTAATTTAAATTAAAAATCGAGATGAATAATTATTTTAAGTTATTATTTCATTAACTATTTCACATACTATGTAAATTTCATATTATTCAATCAAAATTTCTTTAGTTTCATCAATTGTAAATTTTATAATGATTATATTACTCATATTACATATATGTAAATTCAATGAGTTCTTTAAGGAAAAATTCAATTTTCTATAGGTATTCTATTATTATCATTCCATTAAAACAACATGATTTTATATTTCCATTTATTACATGAAATTTCGTATTTGATGAACATTTTTTGGATTTGGAAGGCATGTGACAATATTAAATATTTCAAAAACAATTCCTTCTACTAGTAAATATTATTTCCTCACCCTTTGATTTTATCGGTTTTTATGAATTATTATATTCACTTCCTCATTATAAACAATATTAATGTATAAAGGGACAAATAATTGACACTTGTAAAATGAATTTTAGAAATTTGACACTATAATAAATATCATCTAATTGATACATTAGGAATTATAATATTTTTCAACCATGTATAAAAACATAAAAAAATTATGAAACTAGATATTAAGTATAATTTAATTTAAAAAATTATTTATTCACTATGTATAAAAGTTTCAATAACACATAGAATGTAAGAATATTATAAACTTAATGCTTCCAAACATGTTAATGTTATGCAAGCTCTATTAAAATTTTTGTTTTACAATACATTCTAACAATTGAATCATTTGTGTCATCAAATGAAATATTTGAGTAAATATCAGTAGTTTCATCCAAATCACCACTATCATCCATTCCTTCATCAAAATATGTCATGAAACAATATCATTAAAAACACTAAATTTTTGTTTTAAAGGCCAATTTACATAAGATACTTTTCTATATTATCATATAAGAATTTAAGGCTCACCTTTATGAAGTTGAAATTTTATATAAATCACTCTAAATCCAAAATTGTTAATATACATGACTTTTCATGTTATTTAATCAGACTACTTATATTAAATCATTGTTACATGACCATGTGTATAGTAATATAATAAAATTATTCTCTCAAAAATCCCACAATATGAAATATTTTCTGATTTGGGTTATCTATATAATGAACTAGCATTACAACAAATTGTTGCAATTGTCATAATGTCATCATTCTCTATTAAAATGTTAATTACACATGTATTTATAATGTATTTAAATACATTGAAAACAACATCATTACAATCATGTCCCAAATTTACTAGACTAAATGAAAATTCAATTATTTTAGCTAATACATATTCCATTGGTAAAATTTGATCCTAAAATATATCAACATTGAATATTAAACAAGTACCTAGGATTTGGAAATATAAAAATAGTAAATATTTTACCTTTTACTTAAAACATGTTGAAAATTATTTGCTTTTTAATTTATCGCTCTAATTAATAGACAAATAAAGGTGTGTTCTTATTATAATTTTACTATTTTCTCTACAAAAATGACAATTTTATGATGCCAAAATCTATAAAAATTTCACAATAAAATAAATATTTATAATTTTACATACTTGATTTAATCATTAGACATTCCATAATTGAATAATATTATATGATTATCCATTTCCCACTCATTCCTATTCAATGTACACAACCTATATGATCTAGATATCCTCAATAGGATCCTATTACTCACATTCAGTTCTCATTGGCTGATTAGATCTCTTAGTGAAATTTTCAATGTACATAGAACAAAAATCCATGCATTCTAATTATAAATAAACTTTCACAATAGGAAATTAATAATTATTGATATTTCTCAGATTATTTCTTTATATAAACAACATTATATCTATTGGATACATCCAAAAACAAGAAACAAGACCACTAATAAGGACTTTTGTTAGAAGATTCACAGTCATATGCAATATACATGTGAAAAATGATGGAGGGAAAAAATGTATAGGTAACAAAGAATGATTGCTTAATATTTTTGTTTAGTATTTTATCACAAATTTATCAATAAAATATACATAATAAAATCACAGTGAAACTAACATTATGTGAAAATAAATACCAAATGAAAATGGGAATCAACATATACAACACGACATAGTAGTCATGGGATTAAATGGATTTTAGTTTCAAATCTTGTTTAATCAACCATTTTAAATTATTTATTGAATAAATATGTAGAACAATGAAATATTACAAGACTCAAATGAACTACTGTTATCATTAAAAAATAAGAAAAAGTGTCTTTCCACAAATTCTGACAAATTAAATAAATATAAAGTCTTGGTTTTATAACATGATCCATTAAATCATTATGTAATAACAAATCATATTTTATTTCTCATTTACATTTAAATGTGTTTTTTTATCATTTGAAATACATTTTTCTCGATATTCCTCACATCTAAGTAGTGAATATGGACTTGGAGCTATGTACTTTTCTCCATTAGGAGGCTATTTTTTAGTTTTCATACACAATCCCCATATATGTTTTTTAAGGTTTTAAAATTATTTTATTACTACTAAACTACCCCTCTGGGTTGATCTATATTAAATTAGGGGAAAATAGGGGTTTCGAGTTGTTCATAAAGGTTTATCATTTAGAAATCATGACTACAAATCATGTGGTTTGAGGAATACATGACATATATTCTTCCCTTTTTGGGAAGATGAAATTTTTTAAATTATAATCCATGTACTTAGAGTTCATGACATATAGTGGGACATGGGAAGGATGTTGGGCACATGAGAAAACAACCCATGTAAGGGGGATATGGTCATGTAATAGTACACAACCAGACACCATGTATGTCATGGTCATGTAGTATTTCAAAGATTGAACCCATTTATACATCGAAAATGTAGTAGTAAATTGCTAGACCCCACATATCCCAGGTCATGTCAATGTACATGGGCTGAAGAGAGATTTTGGATTATACACTGTGCACTCAATGTAAATGCTATGTAATACCCCTTTATCACCCTTTTGAGGGTTTTTTGTGATTTTAGGCATCAAAGTCTTAATATGAAATAATAGGAGTCCATAGTGAGTATTTTTTAATATAGAACATGATGTGAAAACCATAGAAATTTTGAGGAATTATAAGAGTTGGTTTGTGATGATTAAGTCATAGTCTAGAATTTTCCTAAAATTATTGAATTCAACTATCTTCTAATATCGAGAAATGTGATAAAACCCAAGTGAGGTTCATGAGAATGATTATAGGATTTACCATGGGTTTTCCAAAGACCTATGTTGGTGTTAGAATGGAACTATCCCTGGTTATAGTGATTGGTTTATGACTTGATGTGATGGACAAGTTTGGTGAATGGGACAACCTAGGGTAGTTTTAAAATATGTTGGAATTGATTTCAACTCGATTTTATTATTTACCATATTTTAGGAATGTGGGGCCTTGAGATGATGGAGATTGGGTTTTGAGATATGTTACACCGATAGATAGTTTAGTTTTCACCTATAAGATCCAAATAAGGATGCATATTCTTTTCTACTAGTTTTATGGATCCCAAGAGGTATAAATTTTTTATGTATTTAGCTAGAGGTCCAATTGAAGGCATGATTGATAGAATAGCCCTAAATTGTTAAATGTGTCTATGTACTAATGGTTTTAGGTTACGTCTTTGGACTGAAACCAATGTTTGAGGCAATAATGCTGAGATATTAATGACAATCATCGGAGTTAGACCATAACTTGATATGTTTTCCCATATTAGTTTATTTTGATACTTAGTTTACAACCATGATGTTATTGTTATAAGATATGTGTTTCCATTGTTGAGAGATTTGGACACAATTCTCTGAATGTTTGGTATTAGATTTCATACATAACGCTCCATGTCTATGGTTGATAGAGTTGGTCATGATACTCTTTATTTATGGTTATATATGTATAATGTGACACTCCCCATACATAATTTTGTAGGATGGGCATGATTCTCTAAGCCCATGGGATATGATGCTGGACATGATGATATGTATAAGTACTAATTGTTTTGTTCATGGTTTGGGTTCCATATCAAGGGTCAATGCATGTTTGACTTTTTATATAATTTATAATTGTGGACATGGATATGCCTATAGTTGGTTAAGATTCTAGAATAAGGCTCCCAACAAGGGAAATGATGGAATAAAATAAAATGTAAGATGTGGGACCGATGTACATCATCTTTGGGATGGTTCCAGACTGATGCTCTAGGAGCCTCCGATGTTGATGCATTGTCAAATACTGGATTGATGCTTCCAATATTTTTTTGATAAATGGTTTATATTTAGAATTATTGAACTGGTTACTTTTTGTAATAGAGCATGGTATATGTTCCCCTGACTAATGAATCTAGGTTGAAAGAATGAGACAGTGAATGGAGTCATGAGTACATGGTAGAGGATGCCTTTGATTGGGAACTTAGATGGTAAGACTCACATGGGAAAGGTTTCTATGGCTGAATGGATTAGTTGGCCATACAATAAATGAGGAACCTAATGGTTACTCATGATACATGATTATTGAGACATGATTTGAGACAACCGTAGGTTGGTCAAAGTTGGTATAGTCGATCAATGTCATAGATAAAATGATCAACTTTTGTATTATTTGTATTTATTTCAATTGTGGTTTTACTAGGATGGGTATATTTCATCAGCATACACTTATAGAATTGGGTTATAAGTTCAATGTTTGGGGTGATATGCTACTATTTATTTATCACATTCTATACATGCACCTCACTATGCTTATAGACCACATGTTTTATTTTCAGGTAGATAATTTATTCATGATGGATAGGATGGTGTCCCATGGTTACATGATTGATCATATATGCTCTTGTGGAGTACGATGATTGGGAGGGTGTATCTTAATATGGTTTGGTAAAAGAGTATGTGGTATATCTTAATGTTTCATGTAGATACTGATGTATTAATTTTTCCATTATTTATTTTGTGTATGTGACCATTTTAGTGGGTTATTAGTGTTGTGTGTATTCCATGGATGATTGGGCCTTTATAGTATTTCATATTTTTACAAAATGACTCCATTCTAGTTTTTTCATTCTTTATTTTCCCTTTATTTAGTATGATTATAGGTTAATTATTTATGGTTTTATACATTTATATGGGGTTATAGAATCCTCATGGTATCACCTTAAACCCTTGATACTAGTTAGAAGCCTCTAGAATTTGAGGAGGGGCACTTAGGGACAAAAGATGAACCAGTTCGGGGTACCAGTTTAGTAGAATTTGGGTTAGGATGCTATAAAGTTGTATAATAGGAGTTACCTTACTATTTTAATCTTTGGGATTTGATAGACTATATATGTAGGAATGTGATAGATCCTAGGATAGATATCTAGTGAGTTTATTAAGAAACCCAATTTTGGTAAAAAATTTCTAGGTTACCCGGGGCTTGGATTTATGTTCTTAGTATTCAATGTTATGGTTTTATTTGATCTTATCCTTGCTCAACATGCATGTGGTATGGATGTTTTTATTTATGGTGGATTTATAGCTCTTTTCCCATTTGAGATAGGACAATTAATTATTTGTGTCACATGTCCTATAAAGGCAACACGTGTCTAAAGAATCATTGTAGGAATGTAGGATTCACTTCTTATAGGCCTTATAGTGTATGATTTTCCTAACGATAAAGGCACAATTTTTTAATGTGTCAATAAATTATCATATGGTTTTTCCCATATAATTACATGGTGTAATTATACATAGCTGGATTTTCTTGTTTATAAATATCTTTCTTATGGTTGGTTATGTGGATCTATTGTGAGATGCTGAATAATGAGGTTTTTGATGTATTCATTATACAAACCTCCTGGAGAGAACATGGTGGGTTGTCATGACATATTTGTATATTCATTAGACCCATTTTATGTTTTTTAGTTTAGTTGTGGGGATTGGTCCTCTAAGGAGTAGCATGATGTGTAGATATTTGAAGAATATTGTTTCCCTGTTTGTGGTTAGTTTGTTTTTCATGTGGTGTCATTCTTATGCGAGACCCAAGAGATGGGTGTTTTGAGATAATGATATTATGTGATGATGGGAAGGTATCATGTTTAACACCCCATGATTTTTGTCCTTTTAAGAGTGGGCATACGCGAAGGTGATTGAAACAAATTACTTGATGTGATAGTTGACAAGTGAAGCTAGGTGGGAGATCCTGGTGACCATCTTTACACAACTCCAATTTAGGGAGTTCGTGTCTTTTAACTCTTGAGGGTGACCAGTGAGAGGGGTCATTAATGTTTTTCATGTATTTGGGTGTGTGAGGTAAAGATGTATGTTTTAGAATTTTGAAAATTGTGCATAAAGGCTGAATCCCAGTGAAGGGTTCACAAACATTATATTCCCTTTTATAAGTAGCACGTGTGTGCTATTGTTTTAGTAGTGTGGTTGGTTTCAAGAGTGGGTAACCCTTGTGAAGGTGGGATATCCTAAATGGTTATGAGCTCGACCAGGAGAATAGGACATACTTTAGGGTATTTGGTTCCATGTGTAAATTTTTTCATTGGTTAGAGATCCT
This sequence comes from Viscum album, assembly GCA_963277665.1. Classification (NCBI taxonomy): domain Eukaryota; kingdom Viridiplantae; phylum Streptophyta; class Magnoliopsida; order Santalales; family Viscaceae; genus Viscum; species Viscum album. The sequence continues at coordinate 383,875,142 of OY728132.1, read as the reverse complement.
GCAGGTGGGGTAGACCCATTATGTTTGCGGTGTGATATAGATAGAGAGTTTTGGTTTCCATGAGATAAAGTGAACTTGGAGTGTTGATAAAAATATTGAAAATGTGGTTCTTAAGGGAAGGAACAAATTGGTTCTTAACCTGGTTAGCATTGGATACATTTTAGAGAATGTGGTGAGAGATTAAATGAACATAGTGTAACTTTTGGATCAGTGAGCTGTCTTTGGTTTTGGGGAATCCCCAAGGGTTCTTTGCACAGGATGAGACCAGTATGCGGGAGAAGAATGGGCAGTAGATAGGGATTGTGAGATGAGTTTTTGTGATATTTTACTTGCTAGAATTAAAAACAAGTACTATGGTTTGGTTAAATAAGAGTGTGTAATGGTTAAGAGTTAATGGGATCATGGATATGTGGGAACTGGTGACGCGTTATGTCTATTGACATGTGGAATGGGATTTATAAAAGTGTACACTCATTATTATTGAGTTGAGTAGGTATCTTAGAGTAAGTTGAGAGCTGATGGGGTTGTTATGATAGTTTTGTGGTCATGGTGGATTGAGGCTTTCAAGATAGGATCATGATTTTATAGAATTGAGGAGTTTTTTGTTTGCATTCATCAATGAAATTTTAGTTTATTATTTTTCTAGATATGATCATGCATAATATAATGACATTATCTTGAGTACAATTAGGGAGATAACCAGCTATACTCCAAGATATATAATTTTTACATTTTTTTGATAAAGGGAATCACATGAGGTTACACATAGAGAGTGGTGTCTGTTAATCCATGTGGTGGGAGGTTCACTATCATCATTTTGTGAGTGAGGTCCTCATAATAGACCAACTGTCATGAAATTTCATAATTTCCCTTCTCAGAAGCTAGGAATGGGTGATAGTTGACATTTCGTTTTGTTTCTCTATTGACAGTGATATTTCCATGCCTAGTTTTGTGGTTCAACAGTGATTGCAACATGGGACATGGAGTAGGTGTTTTGATGTGAGGATATAAAAAGGATAATTATAATTTTGGTGTATCAAATTAGTCATGGTGATGTGACCCTTGTGTGGGTAAGGTGGAGGATGAAATGAGAACCACATCGAGTGGTTAAGTTGAATACTAAGGATGTGTTTTGGTACGTGACTCTGATGGTGGGAAGTGTCTTTTATTATAATAGGCCATTATAAGTTGTGTTCTATGGTGGGGAGAACCATGAGTTTGATGATGATTTTTATATAACACTGAGATTTATCAAGATGGAAATTTGTGGTCAAGCACTATCTTGGTAGTTTTCAAATTGTGTAAAGAAGTGGATTAATCATTCAAGGGTTATAAACCTTATATTTAGAACATTATAGAAGAACAAAGTTGTAATTTTTTTGTACAATTCAATGAGTTGAGTATGAACTGATGATTGAGGTGGGTCAATATGTGTTCTTAGAGGACCACTAGGGATTCTATAAGACAATAAGATTTATGGTGGGGAGGTCATAAAGACCAATTTTTTTTCTAGATGTGTAATTATTTGGAATAAATTTTTTTTTGAGGTGATCATGAGGGGTAAATTAATAATTTTCCCATAGAATATGATCAAAGATAACTTTTATAACCATTTAATTGGTCCTAGAATAGGGTGTTTACCCTAGGAAAAGAGTTTGGTGGATTTCTAATTTATTATAATTTTTTGAAGAATATTGAATATTTAATTAATTAAATATTAAATTATTTATATAGGTTCAGGTGGTGATATCATTTAAATAGATCATCAGATTGAGATTCTGACTTCTTGATTGAGTTTTCAATGCATGTTTTTTATAGGCATGGTGTAAAACTACTTTAGGTTCTGAGACTCGAGATATGAATTTTAAGTGGGAATTTAATTAATTAAAACACCCAGAACCGCCCATTTTGGATTCCTACCCATGGAATGAGGAGGGTAGGGTTCATCACTTGCACATGAACGATGTAATGAGAGGAAAGGGGGAAGGATGTTCCACCATGCTTTATCCATGATGGTGACAGAGACCACAATGAGGTACATTGGATTTTGAGAGGATATTTAGGCATGAAGCATAAACATTTTCACCATGTGGTAGGAAATGATTTGAGTTTTAATCTCTGATATCCATATATTTGTCATTTTAATGTTTTTAATACCTTTTATGAATTTTTGGGACCCCATGGGGTTGATCTATTCATAATCAGTGGAAACATTGGTTTCAGGAGGTTTATAGGGGTTTCTTGTTCAGAAATCCATACAAAACGACATGTGTTTTGAGGAACACACACTATATGTTTACCCTTTTGGGGAATATGATATATTTTTAAGTAAAATTTATTTACTTTCAGTATAAAACATGTTGTGAGACATGGTCATGTGGTCAGGTACATGGTTAGACACCACAAGTAAGGAGTACATAACCATGTAATAGTACACAACCAGACCACATGTATTCCATGGCCAGGTAGTAGTACAAAAATAGACTCCATGTATTCCCTAATAATGTAGTATTACATAAGAAATCACCATGTTTTCCATTACATTTTGATTTACATGATTATATGATAAACTTTGGAGTGCATGTCGTGTCCCCAATGTACATGTCATGTACTACCCCTATGTCACCCTTTTGATGGTTTTAGTGATTTTATACCATGGAGTAAAAATTACACACAATTGGAGACCATTATGAATATTGTTTGACATAGGACATGATGGTACAACCCTTGGGGTGTTTTATGACTTCTAAGTCATGGTTTTGGGTGATAAGTTATGATTGATATTTTTTTACTAGAAATTAAATGTGGTTGTCTCTTGAAAGTGGTATATGGGATGTGACCCAAGATAGGGTCATGAGAATGATCAAAGGAAATAGAGTTGGCTTTTTAAAGACCTCTATTGGTGTTTAAAAGGACTATCCCTAGTTATCTGTATTGGGTTGCAACCCGAGGTGATGGACATGATCAGTGAATAGGTTAACCTAAGGTGGTTTAAAACTGAGTTGGGAATGAGGCCATATACATTGTGAGGTTCACTCTATTTTAGGATTGTGAGGTTATAAAATTATAGATATTTGGTTGTGGGATAATGTTCCTCAAGAGACAGGCATTGGCCCAACAGTTCAATTTTTACCCAAAGGACCCAAAGAAATATGTCATCACTTGTGTACCAGTTTTGAGGTTCCCAAGATGGATGCCTCTATTTATGTGTTAACCCAATGGACCAAGTGGGTCTATGATTGATATACTGGGCCTGAGTGGGTACATGTTTGTGTGTAGTAATGGTTACAGGTGACCCCAAGGAGCCAAATTTATGTGTGAGCCGATGGGGACAAGATGTTGATGATAAGCATGGGTGTCAAACCAGCCCTTGATATGTTTTACCTTGTTGGTTTATATTGAGACTTATTTTACACCCATGGTGGTATTTTGATAAGATATAGGTGTCTATCATTGAGATAGTTGTACATAATTCTCCACATGTATGGTTTTGTATGATAAACATTATGCTCTACATCTGAGGTTGATAGAGTTGGACATGATGCTTCACTCGTATGGTTCTGGATGGCTGATGTGACACTCTGAATTCATTATTCATTGGGTTTGACATGATGATATAATCCCATGGGATATAATGTTAGGCATGAGGCTCTGTATCAGTCCTAATATTTTTGTTCATGTTTTGGGTGCATGACGGAGGTTCCATACACCATTTATTTTTTATATAGTTGAAAATAATGGACATGGAAATCCGTATATCTGTTTGAAAAGATGTATTGAGGATTTTGTAATTGGTATATATTGTAGACCATATGAAATCAAATGTTGTACTGATGCTTCTCATCATTGGGCTAGTTCTAGACTGATGCTCTAGGAAACACCAATGTTGATGCATATTCAAATGTTGGTTAGATCCTCTAACACGTTGTTTTGATAAATGGGTTAGATATCAGATATATTCTCTAGGTAATGGTTATACTCAATCATGGTATATATATAGGAATTATTTGTATAGGTACCAAGAATTATACAATGAATGGTGTTGTGAGGAAAGGTAAGGGTATTCCTTTGATTAGGAACCTAGATAGTAGGAAAACCATCAAAAAAGTCACTGGTTTTGAGATAATTATTTGTGGCCACTATTGATATAGATCCTATTTATTAATTTGGATTCATAGTCATCGAGAGAAGATCGAAGACACCCTGGATCTTTCTGAAGAAGGTATATTTGATCAAATTCATGGACCTAAGGATTGATGATTATTTTATTTGTATTTAATTTAGTTTTTTTGGATAGGATGAACATATTTTGTGAAAAATAACTTATGGTAGCATGTTATAGGTTCACTATTGGAGGTGTATTAATAATTTTTTTTAATCCCTATATTTTAACCTCGGTGTGAATTTATACCTCATGTATACTTTTGGGTTGATCACGAATGCCCAAAAAATATGTAGGTGGCCTAGGGGTGAATGATTGAGCGATTCCTCTTGTGAAGTATGATGATAGTGCCAATTTATCTCGACAAGGATATGAAGACCTGATATATGTAATTTATCTAATTTGAATTTATAACAAATTTATTTATTTGTCATTATTTTATTATTTATTCATGATCAGACCCATGAGAGATCATTTTTGTATGTATGGCATGGTTGTTCGGGCCTTTACAGTATTTTATCTTTCTACTACATGCTTTTGTTTCAGAATTTTTATTATTTCTAAGTACTCTGATGTGTATTATACTTGGTTAATTATTTATGATTTTTCACTCTAATATGGGGATATAGTCTCTTTATGGTGTCACCTTAATCCCCCGATTCTATTTGGAAACCTCTAGAATACGAGGAGGCATCCTTAAGGTCATGCGGTGAACTAGCTCATGGAATTTGTTTAGTGGAATCTAGGTCTAGATGTGACAGATTATTTTTTCAACATTGGAAATATAACTTCTATCCATTATAATATGAATAAAAAAAATTTATTAAATTTTTTAATTATGAATAAAAAAATTAAAAATCATCAATGCTTAAGAGATGTATATATATACTCAATAATTTATTAGCAAATTTATTTATTAATTAAATGGTATATAACATTTGTACTATAATTTATAAAAGTATTGTCATTTTTTGCATAATAGATTTAGAATAACAATAATTAATTAAAGTATTTAAATAGGATTTATAAAAACATAAATATGCTCAACTAGTTTCATGAAACAACTAGAATATTTTTCTCCAAGAACCCTTTTATATCATCTCATATAAATGGAATCAGTCTCATGGGTTTTACCAATACCATCAAAAATATATTTTTCTTTATAAAAAAATACTTATAAAAAAATTGTAAAATTTACCTATTAAAAATAATTTATTTATCCCAAACATGTAACAAATGAAATTCAAACCAAGTACACTTATTTTTTCCATTTAAAAATGATCAAAACAAAATCAACAAAAAAATACTTACTTTCAAAAAAAACATTAATAAAACCTTCACAAATAAAACACACTAGAACAAAAAACATCCTATAATGAGGATTTTATATGCTCAATTAAAAAAATGGGGGTTAATCCACCATATTACAGTCTAGTGGAATGACTTCACATGCATTAATCATTGGTTATATAATAATCATTATTTAATTAATAAATAAACAAACGAGTCATTAACAATCACATGGATAGTAACTAGTGTTCACTAAAATAATATAGGTAAATATTATTCATGGTATTTATCATGGCACATTAATACATATAATTATAAAAATAAAGACCAATATATGGCAAACAAATTAATTAAAATACAATGTTAATGTTAATTATTATATATATAAGTCTCTCATATTAAATATTCCATTTTTCAAAAACACAAATTTAACAAAAAATATACATTTTTATGGATTTTTTTTTCATTTAAGGAACTATCAATATAAAAATAATTATTGTAGGTTTACATTGAAACTGATAAATTTATTAAACATTTTAAATTATAAAGGATTCCTCAAAATATTTTCAATTTCTTCAATCATTCTATATATACCTCTTCCATTTTTTAATTATTTACTATTGGAGGGCGTGACAAAATTATTTATCCACAAATTGTGGTAGATTACCGCCCATATTTCAATTTATCTAGACAATTATATGAATTCATAAATAAAACACTCTAGAAAAAAAACACTATGTACAAAGACATTATTTTTTTAAAGAATAGGCCATAAATATTAAAATGAACATAGTATCAAAAATTTCAAGAAAAATGACACAAAAAAAATATTCAATTAACCAGTTTTGATTAATAAAATATGAAAACTAGATTTTATATCCAATATAAAAAATTATTAAGAAATCAATTTATTTGTGGTTAGAGCACTGCAAATTTTGGATTATAGTGAAATAATTGTGATTCTTGGTATATAATTTTGAATAAATCATGTGGTTTTAATTTTTAAGAGAATTTAGGAATGTAGAGGCATTATGAGGAATGAATTTTACTGAATTGGGAAATTTTTTATAAAAATATAGTAGTTTGGTTGATCATTCCAAGAGGGTAAGTGAGAAGTAACTTCAAATGAGGAGTAGGGGTTGGTCGGTCAGTAGAATAGGCGATGCATGGGTTGAGAAATTTTTTGTATGCATCAAGTTGGTCGATCACAGAAAGAGGAGAGATGTGGGGGGGGGGGGAGTGGTTATTTACATATGTTTGGTTTGGTTAATAACATGAGGGAATGAATAATGTGGGAATTAGGGGAATATGGGGCACTGTATTTCAAAGTTCAATAATTACTATGGTTTTAGAAAACCTGTTTTCACTATTATAATATTTCATTGAAATAGAAGTGTGGAAAATATGGTATTTTTTAGTTGTGGAACCAGCCTACCAATCACCCCCATTCTAGCTAAATAAATATTTATATCATTACTCAACTAATATAAAACCTCCAATACAATAGTAATAAGATCATGAAATAGAAAATCTTGGGAATAAAGGGGGGGATTTAATAAACCATACATCCCATCTTATAGAGATTCTATCCAATAATCCATGAATGTTTCTATCAAAATTAGTCCCTAATCCCAAGGGGAATAATATTATGAAAACTGGAAGAAGTGTAAAAAACATCAATCACCATACACACTTGAACCTGAACTAAATCAACTAGAACATGAGAATAAATAAGCTAAATTTTCTGGATAGATCTCTGAAAAATAGTTCCGAGAATAAGAGATAAAATAAGAATAGAATAAATAAAATGAAGAGAGGTATTGAATGAATAATAAAATACCAATGTCACCCACATGGGGAACCAAAGTGACTGAAATACCTTCCAATTGCACTTCTGTCAAGTATAATCCAATTTATGTGGATTAAAGAGGAATAAATTCCACGAGAAATTCCAGAAATATTCCAAATAGTGAAGATCAATATTCCCCTGTTGGAATCCCTAAACAAAGTCACTAACTAATATTAGTTCCTCAATTATATTTACACTAAAATATGATTCTTCAAGGTAATGATAAAGTAAATTTGGGAAAATGTGTCTCAGATTTGATTACAACCCAACATCCAACAAAATGTCAAGATCTAGGGACATTTATATCCCTTTTACTATTGGTTCCATTATTTTTTATTATGGTTTATGTGATTTAGTTGATTCTATATATGTGATAAAAAAATTTATTTTCATTCTTGAATATGGAACAACTAAATCCCACAAGAGTCATTGTATAACTTTTAAATTGATCCATTTTATTTTTATCAAGAGTTTATGAAGATTTGTTAATTGGATTTTAGGCCAGATTTTCCAAACAAAATTATATAATGTCATCCTATTTAAAGATAGTGTACCAACCTACTCACCAATAATTCTAGGTAGACAATTTTTTATAAAAACCAATATAATCATCAATGCACATAATGGAACAGTCACCATTTATTTTTTTGACAACACAATACACTTCAACATTTTTAACTCTATGTGGAACCCTTCAGATGATCATTTACATCTTTCACTTTCCTATATTGATGATATTGAACATAATGAAAACCTAGGTATGTTTAATAATTTTTTATCTCTAGAAAAACATTTAATGATTCAAAAAAATATATTAGAGAAGGATACTCAGGAATCTAGAAAATATACAAGAAGTTATTAATTATATATTCTTTAATGGATTTTATTATTTTTTTAATAATGAGGAAGCTTATATATCCTATTGTGTGTATAAAACACGTTATATGGACGTGGAGAACCCAAATTTCATTTATTCTATAGAAAAACCCCTAAAAATATAATTAAAATCACTAACCACTAATTTAAAATATTTTTATTTAATGTATGAGTAAAATATACATGTGTCCATTTCTAATAACATATCCCCAACCCAATAACAAATTTTAATTAAACTTCTGAGGAGGAATTTCCACGAAATAAGAAGGATTTTAGGAGATATTCAATGCATTAAGTCAAAGAATCTACTTTCAAAAAAAACTTACTTGAAAAAATTATATACGTGTTAGGAATCCCCAAATAAGTTTGAATCCAATAATGACGGAGTTAGTGAAAATGTAAGTAAAAAGGATGCTGAAATATTACATAATCTTCCACATTTCAGACTCATAATGGGTCAGCCAAATTCACATAGTTTATTTCCCTAAAAGGATTATACCGTGAGGGGGGGGGGTGAATCGTGGTATTTCAATTTTAAAACATCAAACTTCCATGATCATGATATTTTTATCTTTATAAGATTAATACTTACTTCATTCCCTCATAAAATCAATAGAACAATCAATGAAATAAGAGGACATGAGATATTTTACTTGGTTCACCCAAATAGGATAATCTAAGAAGCAGGTGTGTAAATGTTCCAATACACATAAGACACTCAGAAAACTACTTAATTTGTGATTAAAAATAGATATATTGCACCTATCCATTGGATTAACTACCCACAACATGTTCAAATAACTTACTCATATTCTCTATAGATAAGATCTCACTGCTCCTACCTAATAATCATTTTCTCCCATAATTGTGTGATGAGAAAACACACATGAAACGGTGTCACAATTCAACACAGAGATAATGAGTTTCTAGAATAATAGATATCATAAAAAAATTCTTTATATAACTCTTTCATATTTCTAGGATACATGTAATTCCATTATAATTCATTATTTTTTCACTCTTGTGTGTATCTCAATTATTTCTCACAATTTTTTCTTGGAATGGTGTATGCAATTTTAATGAATTCAACCAAATTTGTTTTTATCCATGGGTTGGGATAAAATATTTTTCCTCTCTCCTTGTAATATTGATAAATGTGTTAATAAAACATAAATGTATTGATTAAGGGTTATTTAATTCACATAAAATCACTCAAATCCCAAGCCATAACATTGTGGTCGAATTTCCAAGTTGTCTGTAACTACATGACCATGACATGATATTTGTTTATATGGTGTATTCATACTCATCGATGGTTTTAATTTAGTATAAAACATTCTACTATAGTTTGTAATGACATCTCAATCAACACTTGTTTCATGGAATACCTTCCTATGACATTGACTCCTATTGAACAGATACATTAATCTCACTCCAACTAACATTTTTATTTCTCTCCCGTGATCATTGTATAATCTACTCAATCTCTTTAAAATAATAATTTTCAAATGGATTTATCCATTTGATATAACTTGTACACTTGGACACTTGGAATCATTTAAAAATATTCTCCGACTAAATCACACCTTACACATCCTAGAGAGTTTCTACGACGTGGTCATATTCTCTTCCACAAGACTATGATATATTCAATTTTTTATGATGTAATAATCCACAATATTATAGTCATATATAAATTAAATTACCCTTATGTGATTTTGGTTACCCTTACATGGAATGAGATGTCCTTTATACAGGTCGGATTGTCCCTCACATGAGCTAGGATATACCTTTACATGAGCTAAAAAATTTCCTTATGAAATCCAAGTGACATCAAGTGACACATACACAAATGTCAAATCTCCCTTATTTGAAGCAGGATTTACATTTATATGAGCTCTACCCTTATATGAATACCCCCATATAAACAATATGACTATTACATGAATCATGAGTTGTGAGACCCTTATGTGAACTTCGTTTTCTTAAATCTATTAACCAACCTTCACTGTATTATAAAATGATGTTTTGTGGTGTAATAGAATCATCTCAATTTGATGACATGTGATGTAGTTTCCAGATGCAGCATGAAACTCCATCCACACTCATCCTATGATGAAACCTTAATAATGACTACATATAGTTTTTATTCAAAACACATTTCATCAATTACAATATTCATCCATATTAAAATAACTTTTATATGCAATTTATTAACAAAAACAATCCACACACACCACCAAAGGTATTTTTTCTACCAACCTTACCAATTGTATTTGTTGAGAATTCCAAACAAAACACGAATCATCTTTACATGTAAAATTCCAGAATAAAAATAAGATATCACTTGAACAATTTTTTTTTCTAACCACTATTTAACGCTATTTCCTTTTAGGATTACATTAATGATTCATTAACTACAAACTGTAAGCTCAAGTGAAACTAACTCGTTGTGATAAATAAGAGATATAGGAAAGAATCCACATGATAAAACCATAGTGAACTTAATGATTTGAATATTCTCTTCCAAACTACTCTCCCTAATCCTTAATAAAACAATCCCCCATGAGTAATGCTTCTCCCCTTGACAAGTTACACCCCTTTGTCAATAAAGAAAACAGAAATAGAGAATACACAACATTCTCTACCAAAAAACATTATTATTTTCTACCCAAAGGTCAATAAACCCAAAGTGAAATTTCTTGAAGGTTCAAAAATTATAGTAAAAAACAAAATAAATGAATTGATGTTAGAAATAATACCTTGTTTAAAAACTAATTTCTCATGATGGATTGGTATTTGTTTCTCCAAAACATCGGGAGAGATGCATTGGTTTGGACTCCAATATAAAATTAATTTTATTAAAAATTCTCCTTGTGTATAATCATGGTCATCATTAATTCAACTTGATTCTTATTAGGCATATATTCTAATTTCCCAATATGTTGTTCAACATTCACCATCAGGAAATAGAATTTCATCTCAAGGTTATTTTCACATGGGTTATGAATGGTATTTTTGCTAATATTTATAGATATTTATTTTTCACATGTAATTGGAATAAAAGATACCAAAATAATTCCAAGGGTTTCAAGTTGTTATCACATCTATATCAATTGGGTATAAGCTTTATTTTACTTGATATACTCTGACTCTATAGTTATCAATGATATGAAGTCTTGTTTTCTTAATTTTCTAATAAATAAATGATATTTCAATATAGAAAAATCCTCCATAAGTAAACTTTTGGTCATCAACCAAAATTTCCCAATTGGTGTAACTAAATACTATGATTTTTTGTTGTGAGTTACTACAATAAAAAATCCCAAAATTGACTATTTGTTTGATGTATCAAAGAATAATTCTGACATCCTCAATGTGACTTTATTTTGGGAAACATTGATAATGGGTATCTTGAAATGTGGAAAACATAGAATCTGGTTGAATTACATTCAATAAGAGTAAAATATGAGTTCTTTTCTTATAAAGAGTCACATAATCCTCTGAGCCTTTAATATCTTTTAATATTTTTTATGTGTCTCCACCAGAGCAGAAATTAATTTAAAATCATCCATTTGAAACCTTTTTTGAACCTACTCGAAATTTTTTAATTTGGGAAATAAACATCCTGTTATCACAATGAATAAACCACAAGACAATAAAAAATTATATTTCATTAACTAAAGACATCTCTAATACACACCTCATTAGTTCAGAAAACTGTTCGCATTGGTAGTCCTCCAAACCTCCAAAGATGATTTCATCAACATATATAAAGGAAAATATCTATTTATCTTTATCTTTCTTTATTTAGAGGTAACAATCAACAACTTATCATTCAAACACAATTTTCATTAAAATTTTGTCAATTTATGAATTCTATACTCTAAGTGATTGTTTTTTTCCATCAAAATACTTCTTTAACAGGATCACCAGGAATTAATTTTCATCCATGAGAAATTAATATAGTTTTTCAATATAAATTACTTTTTCTATAGCTCAATGAAATAATTCCAATTTCAAATCCATTTGATACACTTTGAATCTCTTTTATACATCCATAGAAAAAATAATCAAATAGTTTCAATTCAATCCACTTGTGAAAATGTTTCATAGAAATCGATGAATTTAAATTTAGAATAACCCTTTAACACAATATATAGGATATTCCTTTCCATAATTCTACATTAATTGAGTTTGTTTCAGAAAACCCACTCAGTTTCAATAGTATATTTTATCTTACCTTGGAACAATTTGTGAAGTCTTAATCTTCTCAATTTAGGCAATATACTCACACATAGCATTAACCCAAATTTTATCCTTGGAAACTTATTAAAATGAAGTTTTTTTTCTTATTGATATAAAAAATAAGTTTCCTACTACACTTCATCATCCTCATTTAAATTATATTTTTTCAGCCACAAATAATGTTATTTTTAGTGATTTATACCCTTTTGTAACTTTTTATTTTAAAAATTGTTCATATGGTTTTTTCCTCATCATCAGAGATATCATCTAAGTTCACTATATCCCCTTATTATTCCCATAATACAAAAAAAAATTCATTACAATCTTACTAAAAAAATATATTGTTTCTGTATGAAATCTTATCATTTAGGAAAAAATCCTTGTCCTTTTTAGATACAGAAATATCAGTACTTTCAACAATTTTTCTGATTTGTTTGTTGTAGAAATTTTATTCATTATTATTCAATGAAGAAAAAATAAAAAAATAAATTATCAATAACATGATTAAAACATTATATATAATTTATTTATTAATAATATATTACATACTTCAAAACACTTAAAAACACATGAGTGTGGGATTCTTTCCATACCATATTTTATATAGAGTTTTTTCACTATTTGGACATAACAGTTCCTAGTTGGACTTGTAAACCACTAGCATAACTATATATCTCCCATAATTGTATTGTATATAATTTATTATAATAATATTTCAATCAATTTTTTTGATTATATGGTTCCTCTTATCAATAACCCCATTCTATTGAGAAGTAATCATTGTTGACACCTGATGTTGTATCCCAATATTTTTTAGATATTATTCCACTTGGGTATTTTTAATTTCATTTACATTAATAGTGAAAAAAATTTCATTTTTAATCTAAGAATATTTTTATATTTTCTTTAGTATCGAGTGACACACTTAAAACCTTGTTTTTGGAGTAATCACTATCAAACATGTCATTATACAAAAATTTTAAAAAAAATACATATTCCCATATGAGGCATTAGGTGACCCTAAGCCACACGAATATACCTGAAAAATATCATGTAATCTTGATGATTTTCCATTATATGGATAAAATTATTGTGAAATTTTTTCCCATTTTTTGGAATAATCACATATAATAGTATTATCACATGAAAGATTGGGAAATACCATGCTCTATTAAAATTCATTATATTTTAAAAATACTCTTGGCTTAAATGGATAAGAAACTATTACCATAACCTATTTCCATCATTCATAGACAAAACACACAATATTTATTCCCTAATAAGGTAAAAAAATTCCTTTATTCCCTTTCCTTACAAAATAATTGAACCATATCTATCATTAAAATATCACCCATTTTTATTAAATTCCACTTCATGTATAAAATCACGCAATTGGATTAAACTCAGAATATTTTATTTAAGAGCTCCAACTAAGAGAATGTAGGTTTTTTGAGATATTTTCCACAAACCTTGGATCTTATAGAGCTGAAATGTTTTATTCTATCTCTTTTACCAAATAAATACAACTAAATTTTTATTATATTTGATATCAATGATGAGATCTCAATTTTTGATAATTTGATAGGTATATCTACTATCTAAGACCTAGAAGTCATACCTATCTATTTCAGTAAAAAAAATTATTTTTTACCTTCTCCAGAATTATTTTATTCTCCCAGGACTACTAGTCAACATATCATTATACGGGAAAAGATTATTGCACCCACATCTCAATGGTTTATTCCTAAATTTCTGGAACTAAATTTTTTAGTGAGTTTTTATCATGTTTTTTGTCAATTGCATCTAATATATTCCACTTTTATAATTCCCCTAAGGTGCCTTATTTTGTACCCTTGATAGAAAATTGACTTCCTTTTTTCTATAGCCTTCACCCGAAATGAAATAACCATTAAAATATAAGGACAACATTGAAGTACTAATTTCTTCTTTTTGTTTTTGTTGTTCTATAAAAAATATATTTTCAAAAGAACAAACATATCGAATGCCTCTTAAATTTCCATAATAATAATGCCTAATTTTTGGATTATTATTTTCAACATTCACCATAAAAATAGTATTCTTTTAAGAACATTGAAAAGTCACTTTTCTTCAAGGTCTTTATGTTTTTAGTACAATATAAATCATTGTAATATTCTCATTATAATAATTATCCATAATATATTTTTCTTTTTTTGAAATACTTTAATTATGGGATAAGAGTTTGCTCTTTAATAGAAATACCATAATCCCCCACTGTACAAAATGTGATTGATCTTTGTGTTTTCATGTTAGTAGTGATAATTATTTCCAAATCCTTATAATTTCATCATAAAATACAGAATTTTCCTTTTATTTATTCATTTTGTTTATCTCTAGAATTCATATATTTAGAAATCCCATTAATTATATGGTCTTGTTATTAAATTCATATCCTTAGATTGACCACTTTATTCAGGTTTTTTTAATTTATTGATTAAATAATTTTAATCTATACATTTAGTTATGAATTTTATTCCTATTATTATATCATATAAATATTAAATTCATGAACAACCTCATTTATCTTTTTTATTTTTACCCTATATATATATCAATATCTTAAAAGGATTCTTAGTGTTCTTCTTCAAGATTGAATCCACCCTCAAATTCATCATTTTCATCATCATTATCATCATCCTATGGAATTTCTATAATAGATAAAAAAATAATATTTATTGAGTTCCGTACAATCATTGTCCTATTATTCTTTAGTTGCCTCTATAATTTCATATTATAGTGAAACGAAACTCCTCCTTTTGAATAACATTCATTGTTAGCATTTTATCCTTCACCTACTTCGATGATTTCGTGGGAGGAGAATAATATTTATCATTTTTATAATTTTTTTATTAAATATTGTAATAATGTGTCCAAATTTACCATACCTAAATTAAGTGAGTAGAATATTTCATTTAATATTTCCTTTTACCTTCTTAAGGATAATGGAAAGGAATGAAATCAACTTTTTTGCATCTTCTTCTTCTTAATCATCTTTTATAGAAAAATTTTTCATTAATTTAAAATATGTATCATGTTATCTCTGCATTGATGAGGATTCATTATATCAATTCATAAATTCATATACACAAGGAGTAAAATGTAATATGCTTAGATTTACATCCTTTAGATCTTTGTCTCCAAGCACAGATACCTTCACATTCAAACATAGAGGTTGTCACCTAAAGATTAATTTAATAATTTTTGAATCATTAATTTTTTTTCTAAGAACAATAATAAATTAAAAAATAGAATTTATATAATAAAATAACACATAAACTATTTTTGATGATCTCATCCCCAATTCTTTGTATTTATTCCACAACAAATGAAAAGTTTCCATTAAAAATTTTAATTCATCTTTATTAATATTAAAACAAATCCCGAATTTCATGATAGTATTTTCAATACATTACCTTTGAATATATTGGGTTTTACAAATATCCATATAAGGAATTGATTAAAATAGTATCTACATCTAATTCCTTATGGTCTCTTTCTGAAAAAACCTATCTTTCTGGGTTCACTATGATACAATGAACGGCTAAAATGTATACACATATTACCAAAGACCTGAAATAATGTTTCATCATATTCTTTCATAATTAGAAATTATTTCCTTTGATAATAGGTAAAATTTTATGATTAACAAATGCTATTGTTTCCATGCTTTTAAGAGAAATAATATGTCACCCCAAAACCCCATATTTGTTTCCATTTATTGGTCCCTAACAGGGATTGTACCCTGAGAGGGAGGGAATCAAGGTATTCCAATTTTATAACATTACCATTCCTTGGTCATGATATTATTCTCTCAATAATAGTAACACTTATTTATTTGTATAATAATCTATCTATAGTGATCAATGTGAAAGTAGAACACATGCATTTTAATTTTCTAAAGGCAAATGTTCTAATTCTAGGATAATTACTGGAAATATGCATATGAATCTGATATAATAAGAGCATTAATTAATATGTGATCACAAAATGGATCTATTAGGCTAATCCTTTAGATTTTATATCTATGAAACGTTCAAAAAACATTCTTATCTTCTCCACGGATAGATTCACATTGATCTTTCTATGATAATCATCTTCCTCCATAAATGTATTATGGGAAAAACACATGAAATGGTGTTCCAATTCTATAGAGACTTGATGATTTTTTGTTAGATAGATATCCTATAATGTATTCCATCTCTAACATTTCACCTTTCTTGGATTCCAATTATTCCATTAAACTTAATTTTTTCTTCACTCTCATGTGTATCTCAATTTTATAACACTTTGTTTTCTCGAACTGTTGTGTGCAGTTTTAGATAATTCAACCATCTTATTTTGATCTAAGTATTGGGATTACATGTTTTTCCTCTATCCTTCGAAGATTTATCCATATTTCATATGAACTTAATATAAGGCCACATCCATAATCATTACATAATCTTGAGTAATGTTAATAATTTGACATTATTTCTCATTGGGGATCTTTTCATGTTTATAGGTTTAGAGAATTAGGCCACAACTCATACATAAAAACATAAGCATTACAAAGTAGAAACTTCTACTCACTATATATTTTATTCACAAAAGGAAACCCTTTAATATAATAAATTATTTCATTTTTTTGATAAATCCAACATAACATTCATCTTGATTTCTTACATAATCTTAACCATCCTTATACCCTCTAGAATGCATTTCAAAAACATGGGTTGAGCATAAAATGCATAATAAGGGACACACAAGGAAAGTAAAATGTTATAATTTAAAAAACATGTAAACCATGAATAATTTATCATAAATTAAAACTTCTCACCTTTATGGTGTTGTAAATACTCTTCACTGAATATAAGCTCATTGCATACCCTTTTGTAACCAAAACATTACCATAAACCCATGTAAAAACATAAACCATATAATGGTTACATGGCACATAAACATGCCAAAATAGAATAACCATACGGTCTACATCCACTAATATCAATAAATTGAATAACCATATGACCAACTTCCACACCCAATTCATTAGAGGTTACAATGTAAACACCAATCATTGGTTTATCACAGAACCACTCATCGTTGGTTTATCACGTAACCACCCATATTTGGTTTATCATGTAAACACCCTTAAAATGTTCAAGTACCATTATATAATCATAACACATAAAATATTTCAATTATCAACATTTCACTCATAAAATTTCATTTATAATACCCAAAAATCATTTCAAGATATTGAAATATACAATCCATTTCTAAATAATATTTTATACATTTAACAAAGATACTTTTGAATCAGAGTTTCCCATACCACTTAGAAACGTTTGGACGAAATTAACATTTTAAAACCTTAATGTCCATATAAATATCTTCATTAAAACCATTTTGAAAACAAGGACATGAAATATAAGGTTTTACCAGAATAAATTGTTAAAATGTAAAAATTGATGAGTTCGTTAAAAATTCCCTCACCACATGAGAGACACATGAACATAAATAATTAAGGAACAATATTAAAAAACATTAAATATCATGAAAAATACGACTTCATGATATAATGCATCAAAAAGGTTTTATATACACCTTATTAGATAATAAAGGCACATATCATCAATATATGCATTAATGAATGAAGATTGATACGAAATCCCTTACAAATATCATATAATTTGAATAAGGATAAATAAATGACATAAATATGTGTAAAAATATGAATACAGCCAATATAGGTGTATATTTAGTGTAAAACAATCGGATTTCATTCACACATATTTTTGGAAAGACCAATGCAATGACATGGATATTTATCTCAATGAATTAAAATTGAATTTAGATTTCCCTTACCTTCAGTCCGAATTGTCTCACACGTTCTTTAATTTCATGAATAATAACCATAACATGATTTATAATTTCTTTATAACCCTATTGAATTTTATTATTCCTTTTATATCACTTATTACCATGTTATAATAATTATATAATTATTTAAGTTCATATCAGATGTTTTGTCAACATTTTGTACATGAGTAAAAAATGCACTTATTTTGATATAAATTTTCCATTCTATAAAAATTACATCATCTCCATAATATTATTCATGATTTCAAAATCATATACATACATTATATATGTATTTATAATAATCCATAAAATTGGAGATAAGAAATGAAATGCACCACTCATGGGGATGGTAGGTCGTATGTACGTATGAACGGTACTTTCATTTCTTTTTCATATTTAATGAATAATAATTAAATGATATAAATTTACTTTCTAATAGATTTATTATATCAACTTCATATATGTCAAATATGTTAAATAAAACAGTCCTTTATATATTTTATGTATATCGAGAGTGTTTCATATCGCTTTGAGGGGGAGGTAGTGAACACTTCCTCAAACAAAATTATCATATTTACACAACATAGAAAGAATAAAGATATGTTCTTAATAAAAATTAAATAAGTATAGAGATTATATATATATATAATATCATATGTAATATATTTTACATTATAATTTCCACGATTATATTTGGTTGGGGGAAATTGAACAATCATCATTACGTGAGGCAATAGTTTGTTGTACACAGAAACAGTATGTTTGTTACCCATTAAATAGAGGTGTATGTAAGTGTAGATAGAAAACAAATAATAAATAAATACTTGTATTTTTAGGATACTATTTTTATTTAATCATATAATATGAAAATAATAGAGTGTGTATAATTAAAATGAAACTAAAAAACATGAGAGAAGGTGTCACCTCTTAATCGGGTAACTTTCATCGGTTTATATTAAAAGGATTCCTTGGGAAAATTTATGCACTAATGAAGGATCGTAGGATGAGGTAAGGGTTTCTAGGAAAAAAATTTGTTGGTATTGGCTGAACAAAAGTGTTCTTGAAGTGTGAGTATTAGAAAATATATGGTACCTTTTTACAAGAGATGGGAGGTCACCCTTGGAAAGTATTAAAATATTAAATTAATATAATTTATTTTTAATCTAAAAAGGCTCCTACTTGAAATATGTCTAATATAATATTAGGATAAGTCTAAATCCTATTATAAAATAATTTTTATACATGTGTTGATTTTATTTTAAACCTTATCTTTTCTGTTTACTCTCAATTATTCTCTTTTAATTTTAATTGTGGTAATAACATTTTAATTATTAAGAGTCTATATATTTTACTTATATAGGTTAAATTTACCATAATTGGACACTTAATTAACTTTTATATCTCATAATATAAACTTTTAATTAAAAATGTTTTTTATTATTTTTAAATTATTTATTAAATTACTATTTTTATAACACCTCAATTATGTCAAATTTTACACTATTCATTTTATTGAATTTAAATAAAATCCAAACATAAATATAACTTCGAAAAAAAAGTATTTAATAGTCTTATAATATGTCATATTCACTTAAAAAATATTTTTTTGATATAAATTATGTCATATAATATTTATTTTAATATTTATAAAATCATTTATGTGATTCCTTCATTAATAAAGAAATCATTGCATCAACATTGTGTCATAATTAAATTTTATTATTTAATATATAAAATTTATAAATAAAATACCATGATATAGGAAATATTTTTATATTTACAATGAATATATATAGTTGAAGGTATCGCTTATATAAACCCATATTAAGGTTGTTTTATTAAGATGTTTTATATTTATAACAAATTTTCCTTTACTTAAAATTAAAATATAAATGTGTCATAATCATTCCCAATTTGATGAAAGAGGTAAAAATTTCATTCCAAGGGTTTTATTGGTCATTAATATCTCATCCAATAGTATTAGGACATGTGTTATGTTAGTTTTATATTATTATAACATTATTTTTTCCCCTTATTTACCTGATTTACCATTTAACCGCAGTAAATAAAAAAAATTACTGAAGTCACTTTTCATCATATCCTAAAATAAAAGGGACATTATTACATAATTTGGAAATTATGATTCAAAATTTAGAATCCATTTTTTAAAATTCAAAACATATATGTTTTAGTACTTAATTTAATATTAATTACAGTTGTTAAAATAAAAAATTGTGTTTTTTAAGTTAAAACCATCAAACTATTGACATGTGTTTGTATCAAATTAAAAAATTAAATTACATAAAATAACAAAAATTAGCTTAAATGATAAAAAAATTATCTAGTTAAACTTTAAGACCAATTAAAATGACAATCTAATTATAAAACAATTAGATGAAAATGTAACGTTGAATTAAAATGTAGAGTTTTTACTAATCTTTAAAATATGGATTCAATCAAAAAAGAAATCTTTTATGTCATTATTCCAAATAATAAGTTTATTTTTTAAAATAGAACATTTTAAAGTGACAAACAATATTTAAAAAAATCTCTCCAACAGAAGTCCGTAAAACTTTATTTTTAGAAAAATACTCCTTTTATCTGTAAAATTGAATTTGTTCTTATATAACATTCATAAAACATATAAGATTAATTTTGAAAACGTAATTTAATTTATTAAATTTATATTTCATTAATAAAATCCAATAATAGTTATTTTATTGTTTTATAAAATCACTTATCTTAAATTTAAATAGTATTTTCATAAAAACATATCCTTTATATTCAATTGGTTTTTATTTAATTTCTTATTTTATTTGGTAAAAAATTAATCATAATATAAAATTTTGTAAACAATATTTTATTAATTGAGTTAATATTATTCATTCATGCCATTTTAATTTCTATGTTATAGAGGTAACATTTAAATAAAAATATTTTGATATTCTTTTAAGCTATATATAGGATATCTAGTACGCTATTGAACATATCGCTTATTTCTGAAAAATAGGAATTTTATATCCTCCCCCCTTTAATAAATTTTGCCCTCAAGATTTTAATTTGGGGTTAATATATAGGGTATTACTTTTCAAAATACCATAATTGAAATCCCACATCAAAAAAGGGTTAATAAAACTACTACTTTAAAATAAAAAAAAAGTACAAAGGTAATCTGAGATAAACCATACTAGGATTCCATGTAGGAAAACATGGATATTGGAGAAAACATAAGTGTCATGTTCTGATGGAGTGTGATATAAAAAATTATCATGAGAAAGTTAACAATCATAAAACCATGAACTTGTGATGGGTTAAACAGTATTTGATTTCACAATAGGAAATGTAAATAGAAAACATTTTTTTAAGATTCTTTTCATAAAGTTGATAAATTTATTTTGGAGATTGACTAAGAACATAATAAAACATAATTAATTTTCATTTAGAGTTTCATAATTTCATAAATTTCTGCCACAAACTCATCTTGTTTCCAAACGATTAGTATTCAATATGACTAGGTTACACCTAAGTCACTATAATGGACTTCTAGAAAATCCCACAATCCAAAAAATATTGACTATATATTCATGATGACTTGAAATATTAACCAAAACCAAAAAAATGGGATAAAATCAGATTATTCCCCAAAAATAATAAACCATTGTATGAATAAAAACAACTTTTAATATCCAAAATTCAATAGTAATATCCAAATTTCAACAAAGAACATTTTATAAATAATTTTCCATAAAATTGCATAATCTAATCCAAACTAATATTCAAACCCAAAAAAATAAAAGGATTTCATAACATAGTATTCTAAGATAAATTTTAAAATTTATATCCAAATAACATCAAGCACTCTTAATGTCTCATACGAAAAATTTATAACCTAATCACATTTTTTCCAAGATAGGTCAATAACTTCCATAAATAAAAAAATAAACTTAAGTACTCTATAAAATTATACCATTATTACATTAATATAATACCATCATATTCTAATTTCCATAGGAATATAGGGTTCCCAACATATAAAATTTCTCCAAAAAATATATGTATCACTCAATCCCAATATAATTTTCTACTACCAAGGATATCTATTTGATAAAACGTAAGTTCCCAAAATCAACATCACTTTATTCCATAAACTAGTTTAACTAAAATGAAAAATTATTTCAAACTAGATACTTCATTGAGTCCAGTGGTAGGTAATGCTCCTTTTTCACCCTTCAGTTGTGGGTTTGATTCCTACTCCCTTGTCGGACATGACAGGTTTTCACCCATATGGGGGGTAATCCTTTTTCTAAAAAATATAATTCTTCTAATATTCCGAAAATATAATAAATACCTTAATAATAACCATAAAATGTTTCAAACCTCAAATTTTATTTTATACCTTTCATTTTTTATCCCAAAAAACCCCCATAACTACGTCCAAAATACCATTAGTCACCTTAATATTTCAGATCATAAATCCAATAAAGGGGTTTCTAAAACATTAAAATTATGATCAAACTTAAATTATAAATTTATGATGATATCAATACTCTTAAGAAAATATCATAATCTCTAATTTTTCATACACCATCCTTCTATACCAACTATAAGGCCCCATACTTAAACAGTATATAATCTTGAGATAAGTTAATAACTTGACCTTATTTTTCATTGATGATATTTTCAAGTATATAGCTTTAGAGAATTAGGCCACTACTCATACATGACAACCGAAATATTACAATATATACACTTCTAATCACTGTAAATTTTATTCACCATAGGAAACCCTTTAAAATAAAACATGATTTTCTTTTTCTTTATACAATATTTATAAAATTCCACTTGATTTATTTCTTCATCTTAACCATCCTTATACACTATAATTTTTTTTTTCAAAAATGTGGGGTGGGCATAAAAATCTCAGTAATGGATATAGAAGGAAAGATAAATTGTTAGTCTTGCAAAAACATGTAAATAATTAATAAATTATCATAAATTATTACTTTTCTCTTTTATGAAGTTGTAAATACTCTTCATCTAATATAATATCATTGCTTTCCCTTTTTAAAACCAAAATATTACTATAAACCCATAGAAATGAACATATATCAAATAAAAGTAACATGAGGCATAAAAATATTTAAATGGAATAACCACATGGTAGACATTCACACATATCATTAAATAGAATAACCATACGGATAAGATCCATACCCAATGCATTGGAGGATATAATGTAACTACCCGTCCTTGATTTATCATAGAACCACACGCCTTTGGTTTATAACGTAACCACCCATCTTTGGTTTGTCGCGTAACCACCCATAAAATATCAAAGTGCTATTATATAATCAAAACACCAAAAATATTTAAATTATCAACGTACCTCTCATAAAATTTCATTTTAAATCACAAGAAATTATTTCACGATATTAAAATATTCAATATATTTTTAAAATTTATTTAAAACATTAAATAAATAGACTTTTGAATCAAAGGGTCTCATACCACTATGAAACTCTTGAAAGTAATTAATATTTTAAAACATTCATGTGCCTATAAATAACTTTATGAAACCCATTTTCAATACATATACATTAAATATAAGTTTTTAGATGAATAAATTGTTAGAATATTAAAAATGATTTTTTCGTTAAAGAGTCCCTTGGAACATGAGAAACACATGTGTAAATATAATTAAGTAATAACATTAAAAAAACATAAATATCGTTATAAAATATTATTTCATGACATAAAGTATCGAATGAGTTTTATATAAATTTTATAGTATAATAAAGGTGCATTACATCAAGATATGCCTCAATGAAAGGAGATTGAGATGAAATTCCTTAAAAAGATCATATCAATGGATTAAGGATAAATCAATGGCATAAATATGTGTGAAAAATATAAATACACCTAATATAATTGGATATTCATTGTAAAACAATTATAGGACATTCACATATATTCTTTAAAAAAACAATGACCTAGATATTTAACTCAAGGAACAGAAATGGAGTTAATATTTCCCCTAACTTGAGTCCAACTTGTCTCATACATTATATATTTTCCTAAATAATAAAATTTGTCTAATTTATACATTCCTAATAACCATTTTCAAGTTTATTATTCCTTTTATTTCACTTATTTCCATGTTATAAAAATTGTATAATTATTTTTGTTCATATCAGATGTTTTGTCAATATTCGGTACTTGAGTAGAAAATGAACTTGTTTTGATATAAAATGTCCATGTGGTCAAAATTAAATAATCACCAAATTATTATTCATAATTTAAATTTAATAAATATAAATTATATATTTATTTAGAATAATCCATAATATTTTGAGTTAAAAAAATGAATTGTTCATGTAGAGGGTAGGTCATACGCACGCATGAACGCTACATTCATTTCATTGTCATATTAAAAGAATAATAATTAAAATATATAAATGTATATTATAATACATATATTATATTTATTTCATATATGTATAATTTATTAAATAAAAACATCTTTTATAAATTCCATGTATATCGAGAATGAGTCACATCGCTTTGAGGGGGCGGTTGTCCACACTTTCCCAAAGGAAATTATCATACTTAGACAACATGGAAAGCATAAGGGTGTGTTTTGAAAAAAAATATAGAAGAATAGAGAAAATTTATATATAATATATATCATATGTAAAATAGTATCCATTATAATTTAATTCATGCGAGGTTGTAGAAGAAAATTGAACAATCATCGTTTCGTGTGATAGTAGTTCATCCTATAGAGAAACAATATATTTGTTACCCATTAAATGGAGGTGTGTGAAATTTTAGATAAAAAACATACATTAAAAACATAATAAAATATTTTTGATAATGTTTTTTATGAAATCAAAAAATAATAAATGTTTAGGGGTGGAGAATGTAGATAAACCTAAAATTATGAGAGAATGTGTTACCTCTTAATTAGGTAACTTCCTTTGGTTTATACCAAAAATATTGCTTGGGAGGCATTCTAACATAAGGTAGGCTTATAGTATGTGGTAAGAGATTATTGGAATATTTTAGGGTATTTCTTGTCCAAAAAAATGGTTCCTAATGTGTGATTATTAGAGAAGAGATGGTACATTTTTATAGGTGAGGGGAGGGTCACCCCTCGAAAATATTAAAATATTAAATTAATATAAGTTAATTTTTTTATTGAAAAGATCCATCTTGAGATATTTATAAGATAAGATGAGGATAGTTCTAAATCCTCTCATCAAATAATTTTTATACATGTATTGATTTTATTTTAACCATTATCTTTTTGGTTTACTCTTAATTATTATCTTTTAATTTTAATTGTGGTATCAACATTTTAATTATTAAGGGGATGTTAATTATAATTATATGTGGTAAATTTCCCATAATTTTAAACATAAT
This sequence comes from Viscum album, assembly GCA_963277665.1. Classification (NCBI taxonomy): domain Eukaryota; kingdom Viridiplantae; phylum Streptophyta; class Magnoliopsida; order Santalales; family Viscaceae; genus Viscum; species Viscum album. The sequence goes on along the minus strand of OY728132.1, from coordinate 383,849,415 downwards.
GAATATTTAGATATCATCCTAGACACTTGGTGATTTTGAAATATTTTTTTTTTACTTTTAAATAATTTAATAAATTACTATATTTATAAAACATCAATTATTTCAATTTTTACACTATTAAAGTTATTGAATTTAAATAAAATCCAAAAAAATAGATAAATTAAAAAAAGATTTTAATAGTATTTTAACATGTCATATTAACTTATAAGAATCTTTTATGTCTTAAATTATGTCATATAATATTTTTAAAAAAATTTATAATATCTTTTTTTTTTCCATTATTAATAAGTAAATCACTTCATCATCATTGTGTCATAATGAAATTGAATTATATAGAGTCTAGAAATTATAAATAAAATACCATTATGTTGTAAATATTATTATATTTATAATTAATATTTATGTTAGAATATATAACTTATATAAACCCATATTAAAATTGTTTTATTAGGAAGTTTTATGTTTATAACTTATTATCATTTACAATAAATTAAAAGATATAAGTGTCATAATCACACCCAATTATATTTAAAAGGTAAAATTTTCATCCCAAGGGTTGTCTTGATCGGGCATATATCATATAATAGTATTATTACACATTTTGGTATAGTTTTTTATTATAATAATATTATATTTACCCTTATTTACCTGATTTACACTTTAACTTTGGTAAATAAAAATAATTACTAATGTTACATTTAATTATATGGAAAAATAAAAGGTAAATATATAAATAATTTATATTTTATGATAACAAATATGGAATACATTTTTCAAAATTCAAAACACATAATTTTTAGTAATTAATTTAAAATTAATTCTCGTTGCCAAAATGAGGAAATATGATTTTAAGTAAAAAACATCAAAATATTGAAATGTGTTTGAATCAAATTTAAGGTTAAATTACCTCCAATAATAAAAATTACAATAAATGATAAAAAAAATATCCAATTAATCTATAAAACCAATTAAAATAAAAATCTAAATATATTTTAAATTAAACACAGGTGTAGTTTTGAATTAATATGTAGTATTTTTGACTATTTGTTAAAATACGGATTTATTCAGAACAATACCAAAAATTAAACAAAACTAAAATTTTATGTCCTTATTCAAATCAATAGGTTTATTTTTTAAAATATAAAATTTTAAAGTGACAAAAACTAGATTTAAAATTGTTTCTCCATTAAAAGGTGGTAAAACTGTATTTTTAGAAAAATGATCCTTTGATATTTAAAATTAAATTTGATCTTATATAATATCTATAAAACTTATAAGATGAATTTTAAACATTAAATTGTATATATTAAATAAATAATTCATTAATTAAATATAACAATATTGATTATAATATTTTAGAAATTCACTAATTTTACATTTAAATAGTTTTTTTAGAAAATCCTATCCTCTATATTCAATTAGTTTTTATTAAATTTAATTTTGAATTTGGTAACAAATAAATCATTATTTAAATATTTGTAAACAATATTCTCATAATTTAGTTAATATAATTCATTCTCACCATTCCAATGGATAGGTTATAATGGTAACATTTAAGGAATAATATTTAGTTGTTCATTCAAACTCAATATAGCATATCATGTATGATTTTGAACATAGTGTGTCTTTCTGAAAACATGGGATGTTACTCTTGAATGTGGGGATTAAGGTCCATTATAGTCATATAAAATCCATTAAACCCTAATATATAACTCCCTGATCAAATTTTTTAGTTTTATTAAATAGATTGAATACAACATGGTCTTTACTTTTATGACATAATTATTCTCCTCCATGGTGTTAAAACAACATAGCATGTTATACTATGGAATAGAATGAGATATAAATCAAAACATTAATCATTTACTTTATTTCTATGTTGTTTAATCCTATTAAATAAATCCACAAATATATCTCCTCGTAACGTCTTCATTACTATCCCATGACCATGACATGATCTCCTCAAAATCCTTCAAATACTGGACTTCCAATGATATGATCCATTTGATATATAATGGACACCTAAACACTTAGAATTCATAAAAATATTTACTTCTGAAATCAAAACATCCATATCACTATTAATCTCTATGGTGTGGATGACTTCGTTTCAAAATGACTATGGTGATGTTAATTATTTACAATGTAATCATACTTGAAATTACATTGACCGATAAACTAGATTACCATTAAATTATCTAGATAACCCATATATGATGGGATAACCTATACAAAAGTTATATGATCCTCACACGAGATTATATCTACCCTTATGTTAGTTAGAAACTACCTTTAAATAGGATAAGAAAAATAAAATTGACCCATATGTGGTTCTCAAATAACCCTTACATCAATATGGGTTTACCTTTATATGAGATCTACCCTTAAATGAATAAAAACTTTTAAAATGGTTGAACCTTACATGAAACAATATTTAGGTGGTCGGTATATGAATTTCATATTCTGCATTCGATTAACACACCTTAATTATGGTGTAACCTGATGTTTTTTGGAAAAATTGATTCATCTCAATCTGATGATCTTGTGATGTAGTGTCTAACTATGGTTTGCAACTCGATTCAAACTCATCCCTTGATGAAACATAAAGAATTTTGGTTAAGAGAATGTATTCTGGAAAATTTTATTCTCTAGAAATATTTAATTTTTAAATAAACAAAATTCACACAGACCACCAAAGTGATTTTTTCCAACACATAGTACCTATGAATATAGGCTTGACCATATTGGAGAATGGATAGATAAAATTGATAAAAATTAGGATTCAAAATGGGTGGATAGTGTGTATAGATTATAAGAAGTCAAAGCAAGACACTTGTAAGGAATGTTTTCTTCATCCCTTTTTTGACTAGATGTTAAAGAAATTAGATATTTCAACGCACTATTGTTTTCTAGATGATTTTTCAGGCTACTTCTACGTTCCCATTTCTCCATAGAATCAGGAGATGACTACCATTACATATCCCATTAGCACATTTACTTGAAAAATAATTCCATTTTTATTTTATATTTCCATAGGTTCATTTTAGAGGTGGATGGTAAATATCTTTTCTGATCACATTGAAGTCTTCCTAGAGGTTTTTAATCAATTTTACTATTTTTAGAGACAAATTTAATCAAGTCATGAAAAATCTGGATTATTTTAAAAAACCGTCATTAAAAAGTACGTTTCTTGAACTTTTAAAAGTTTTAAATCATGGTATAAATAAGAATAGTTATTGGGAATTCTTTTTCACAAAAAGTAATTGAGGTGGGTAAATAAAAAAAAAGAAGCAATAAATTTATTTACTTAACCAACTTGTGTGAAGCATGATAGATCATTAATAGTAAATATAGGTTCTTATAAAAAAATTATCAAGGATTTTAGTAACATTTATCTTCCCCTTCCCAAAATATTTTTGAAATAATATAATTTTGATTTTAGTGTTGAGTATAGGGAGTATTTTATGTATTTGAATAAAATATTGATCACATAAAAAGCGATAAAACAACAAAACTGGAAGAAACATTTTTTTATACTTTCTAATTCTTCTAATAAAGATATGGGAGGAATTATATCAAAAAATATTTAGGGAAAACCACAATTCATTAATTATTCTTACAAACCCTTGCATATTTTCCAACTCAACTACATAACCACATAAAAATAAATTATAGCATTTTTTATTTATTTGTATAAATTTAGAAATTATTTTATTTGAAATAAAGTTGGCATAAATTTTGATTTTAAATCCATAAGGTACAAGAAGAATAAGTATGAAGAAATGTTGTATCAAGTTATAAGGATTTTTCTACTTCAAGAATTCAATTTTAAAATCAATGGAAATAATAGAACTGAGAAATATGTGGATGAACACCTGATCAGGCATCCCAACACTACTGAAGTTGAAATTATAGACTATGAACTAGTGAATGTCCACATTCTGGAGGACATGTTGTACTTGGTTAAAGGATAAGTGAGCTATTATTCTAACATGTTTAAATATTTCGTAACTTTCCAAGAACCATCTCACTTAAGCCTTCAAATAATTTAAAGACGTAAATATGAGTCAAAATTTTACATTTTGGAAGATGAATACATTTGAAATCTTTATAATGATCAAGTTATAAAGATATATTTTCCTCTAAGTGGAAGTTAATCTATTTTTTACTCTTTCCACATTATAGATTTTAGACGAAAATTTAGACCTCAAATTACTTCTTGGAATGTGTTATCATCCATGATTTATTATCCATATTTATTAATATATACACATGAATATTGTAAAAAATGTGAAAATTGACAATTCACTAGAAACATTTCAAAGATACAAAAAATGCCCATAAAACCAATGAGTTTTTGTGAAATTTTATTGTATTAGAAAATATATTTTATAATACATTTTCCCATGTCATTGAGTAACTCATATATCATTATTTCTTTGTATTATGTATTAAAATTGGATAAATCCAAGGACACCAAAATTGATGGTGTTAATGTCTTGTTTTATTTTTTCAAGACTAATATTTTTATAGGTTTAGAGTACTAAGATCCATCATTAATGATCAAGGGACCCACTTTTTCACTAGGATTATGAAGTATTTATGAGTAAATATGGAGTGCATCATAAAATATCACACCCTATTATCCATAGAAAAATGGGAAATCCAAAGTGTCCAATAGGTAGATAAATGAACTTTTGGAGAAAATTATTATACCAGACTAAAAATATTAAAAAAAGGTTAGAAGAAACATTATGATATTATAGGAAAACCTGAAAAAAGAACCCTCAATGTAACAAGTCCATATAGGTTGATATATTTAATGATATGTCACCTAACAATGGATCTAGAAAAAAAATAATACTAGGATGTGAGATAGGTGAATATGGACCTAGAAAAGTCTAGAAAGGAGAGAAAAATGCAATGGAAATAGTATGAATAAATAAAGAGATAATATTTTGAGAACACAATAATTTAAAAATAATGGAAAATAGTGGCACAAGATAAGTTAATGAATCAACATATATTTTTATCCAGGGTCCCAAGTTCTATTTTATAACTCAATACTCAATACTATTCTAGGTAAATATTATTCCATATGGGAAAGAACATTTATAGTTACAAATGTATATCCCTTTATTTTTTTAAAAATAAATAAACATGGAAATAAAAACTAATTCACCATTAATATACATCTGCTAAATAAATTCCTTGGAAATTTAACTCAAGAACTAGTGGAGGAGATCACACTCCTCTAACCTTTTTTTCACTATAAACCATTAGGTTGTGCCTCTTCTTGACAGTTATTTTATTTATGTTATTAAATTTAAAATATTACATACATTTTAAATTTATTTTAATTCATTTATGACACTATATAATTTATGTGTGGGGGTGTAAAATTTTTATGTTTGGATTTTTATTTCTTGTTTTTCAAAAGTTTCAGACTTTTTTAAATTTTGGGTGTGGTTTTTTTTCAATTTTTAATGTGTTTCTGGAACCTTTTGAGATTTATTTGAATATTCATAAAAACATTGAATATATTATAATAATGATTAACTTATTTTACCCATTTACCCACTATATATGGATGTTTATATGTACTTGTTTTAAAACTCTAAGTGAGGAAAATTAATGCACGGACCCCAAATATTTTAATCACATTCCATGATATATTATCTTAAATTTTGAATCACTTACCTAAGAATATTCTAAAACAAATATAAAATATTATTTATTATTCCCCTTTACTTGATATAATAATGACATTTTTAAAATACTAGAATTTACTGATTAATCTAGTCAAAAATAAAGTATGATTCAAGGAATTTTTTTATATAAATGATTGAGTTATTATTTTGATTGTAAATACCCCTTTCTAATTAATATTAATTTTTTTTGTACCATTGCATTTGACCCGTATAGACCTTATAATCCATGAATTACCAAGTTATATATCCACTTATCAAAAAAATTTAATGATTTTATAAAAGGTATAATTAAACAAATAGTCTCAAGGAGGCCTATAATATTGAAGGAAAATATAATCTCCAAGAAAAACATCATTAAAAACCAGGGGAAAGGATACAATATTAGAAAAAACACTATGTGGTTCCTTTGTAAAACATATACTCTCAACCACCATGTTTCCCTTACAATATTTATGGAAATTCTAAAAAACTTCCTCAATAAAATTTTTACATGCCCTAATATAATAGGTAATTAACCAATGAGGAGGCTTGTTCCCAACCAAGAATTTTTCCACTAGAGCAGAGTTTGTGTCCACTATGTGAAAGGTCATATTGTAAATAATACTCCTATAAGGACTGGTGTGTAAGGATGTAGCCTCATATATATGATAATTATAATAAACATAGTGACTGTTCAAATAATCCACAACTAAGCCACATGGATTATAAAAAAACCACATCCCCTCATTTATCCAAGGGAAAAAGCACCATCAGCATTATATTTCAGCCAGATTCATGGGGGATCAAATGAACCAAATTTCCTTAAGTCCTCTCCTGTTCACCATAAAAATCCATGGAATTGTTAGGAAGGATCATACATAGGGTCAGAGATGCACCACTAACTTAGATCAAACAACCCATCTCAAAAACCAATGACATCACCTTTACATTAAGTATGGCGTGTGAAAATTTACTCCCATGGTGTTGGTAGTGTTGTAAGTATACCATAAAAACAAAAATAAAACAACAATATGTATTATATGATACTCGGGTTCTCCAGATAACTTCTTGGAATTAAAAAAATGTCAACAAGAAATAACTCAAAGGATTCAAGCTGTAGATGATTCCAGATGATACACCCATTGAAATCTAGATAAAAGTATTGAAGGTTGATGAAAAATACCATCTTAAAAAATGGTGGGTGACTTCTATATACGAATAGATATTATTAATTGCCTGAAAATTGGGTTAGAACCTCCTAAAGACTACAACTAGAGTTTGGTGTCACCAAGAAGAAAATTACAGTGGCGAATTTAATTTTATTTCTCCTTATTTACTCTATAATTATTATTTCTAATCTATGGATAAATATTGTAATTTTTAATTTGTGTAATTATATTTGATAATAATATTATCTTCTACCTTCCCTGTATATCCAGGTCACCCCAATCAAACCACATAAATCTATGTTCCTTCCATTTTCCGCGGCTTTGAATGATTGATTTTGAGAGAAAGAGTGAATGCTTCTATGAAACAAATTTTATCAACATGATGTTAGATTACCAAGGGAAATAAACTAAACCTACATATGTGATAAAATTACAATTATTTTTACCTCTAAAACCCATAAAAAATAATTATATTCAAGAATCCTCTTAATGACACTATTTACAAATAAGACATTGTAAAGGAAATAATAATCGCAACAAAAAAATATTGTGAGAACACTCATCATGGATGATCACACCCTTCTTGAGTTTGATTCCATATTTTATTCTTAATGGGTTATATAGTTTTTTTTCTAATATTATAGTTCAACCAGATCTGGTTAATCATAAGGATGAATTGAAAAAAAGGATTTGCAAGGTTTGGTGTGTGTGAAAAAATAGAGGGATGGAGGGTGAAGTGGTGGTTTTAATGAATGTCAAAAGGGGGGATATTATAATTTCCCCCATGTTTTGTATTGGTGGCATGTATAATTGTCTTAAATGAGAAATATCTTTTTTAATCATGAATAGTTTTCTTAAATAAGAAAAAATTGAAATAACAATTAGTTCCCCATTTTTGGTTGGATGGAATTGTTCGAATAGTCGATTTAAAAAAACTTAACTCTTAAAAATTCATTATAACTCTATATATTTGAAATTATGTACTATTTTTGATGAATTTTATAAAAAGATGATTTAAATCTAGGATCATTTCCACCTACCATTGTTAAGAAGTAGATGAGTGTGTATACATTCATCTAAAGGACAATGGAAAAAGGGTTATCCAAAAATTTGAAATCCAAAAATGAATGTTTTACCAAAAATAGAGGATGTTAATGATTATAATAACCTTATTTCCTAAATGACAAATCACTTTGAAGGTTTTATTATTAATTATAGTTGTTCATTTCACATGTGAAAGAATCAAGATTGGTTTTCAAACATTAAGATTTCATATGAAGGTGTGGCGCTTGTGGGTAATAACCACCCTTTACACATTAGTGGTATTATAGCAATATGGTTGAGTATGAATAATGGTATATATTTATGAATTACATATGTAAGTTGTGTAAAAGAATTATAAAATAACATCATATCTCTTGGAGTCTTGGATAATCTTGGTTACCATATAACTATTGAAGATGGAGTCATGAATGTTATCTACAATGCATTCCTTGTAATGAGTGGTACTTGAAAAGGTATTTTTTATTTTTTTTGAATGTTGAAAATATTAAAATTGGAGTTTAAATATCATATATGAGTGAGATAGACACTTTTATATTATGTCACATGAAACACATACATACCAGAGAAAAATCCTTGTAGGGGTTAGTAAGGAAATGCGTTTTAAAGTTATTTAAATGGAAAAATTAGACTTTTGAAAGAATTTTGTAAAGGGTAAATAAATTAGAGTTTTTTTATCACTATAACCTATAAAATTAAGGGAGAACATGAATTCATCCATACTGATGTTTGGGTACCGTCGATAAATGATTCATTGGGATGTAATCATTATTTTTCCACATTTATTGATGATTACTCATGATATGTTTGGTTTTATTTCATGAAGCATAAGGATGAAGGGTTGAATGTATTACATAAGTGGAAAATATGATTGAGAATTATAATGGTAGGAAAATCCAGAGACTGAGATCATATAATAGTTGAAAATGCACATCAAATCTGTTAACAAATGTTTTTCAGGAAGAAAGTATTGTGAGACACTTTGTAGTTCCTAGAATTCCACGAAATAATGGTGTAGCGGAATGAATGAACCATAAAATAGTTTAAATTTAATAGTATATTTTTCTTTATTTTTATTTAATAAAATAATTTTCACCTTATGTATTGATGTGTGAGAGACACATCATGAACTGATTTCATACTTCCTCAATAGATGGTAAATTTTTGATAGATATTTTTCTTATGAAAATATTTATAATTAAGATAAACATATTATATTTGGTTTTACATACAAGTTTTCATGTGAAAAACGTCACATTGGATTTGAGAGTAAATAAATATGTATTTTTTTGATTTAGTGAAGGTGTGAAGCCTTTCCTACTGTGGGATACAGATGTGAAGAACATCGTTTTGATTCATGATGTCAAATTTGATGAGTCAGTGATGGTAAAGTCAAATGATTCTAGAATGGAGTGGATGACTCAAGTAAAATTGTGATTGAAGTATATAAATTTCCACCATTGAATGATTATGTGCCACATGATACAAAGTACAATGATCATATGGATATTCTGAGTGAGGGAGAAGCACCACTATTAAAGGATACTTGTTATGATGAGAATATCACCACAAGTAGAACACGAAGGACCATACAAAGACCATCCAGGTATGATTATATGGTCATATATGATCTTTATATAATGGAATATGATGTTCCAAATAGCTATAAAGATATTATTATAGAAAAGAAATAAATCATTGGATGTATACCATGAAAGAAGAAATAACTACACCGCATCAGAAGAAGACATGGTATCATGCTCATCCTCCAAATTACAAGAAATAAGTTAGTTGAAAAGGGGTGTTTATGAAGAAGGAAAATTATAAAGGAAAGAATTGTACTGGGTAAAATGATAGAATTTTTTTAATGGGTTGCGCACATAAGGAAGAGATATATTATAATGTGGTATTTTCTCCATTTGTTAAGTATGAATGTATCCTAATTATTTTTGGAATTGGTTTCATATTTTGATTTAAATTTATCTCAAATTGACATCAATAAAATATTTCTTCATGAATAATTAGATGAATATATATATATAAGACACAACTTGATGGGTTTCATGTACTAGGACATGATAATTGGGTTTTCGATTTAAAAAATTCAATATATGGAAGGAAGTAGTTATTGGGACAGTGGTACAAATTGTTTGAAACTTTTATGTTGGATTACAAATATATTGGAATTCAGTTTCATCATTGTGTTTAGTTCATGAAAATTCATTATGATATATTTATCTACCTGATTTTATATGTTTATGATATTTTGATTGTATATAAAGGTGATTTATAGATTGATAATTTGAAATCGTAGATTAGATTAGAGTTTGAGATGAAGGGTCATGGAGATTCCAAGAATATTCTAGGGATGGAGATCAGAAGTGACGATGAAAAGTGTGTTGTAACCCTCAACCAAATATATTGTTTGAATAAATTTCTATTAATGTATGGAATTGATGATAAATCCAATCTAGAAAACACCCCCATTATCCCCACATTTCAAACATAATGCATCAATTTATATAGAAGACATGTGAGGAAAGGAAATAGATGAATCTTTTTCCACATGAAAGTGCAGTTAGATCCTTGATGTCTTTGATTGTGTGTACCAAATTTGATATTTCACATGTTGTGATTATGGTATATCGGATCATGAATGACCATAGAAATGTTCATTGGAAATAAGTTATATTGATTCTACAATATATAAAATTTAATATAGATGGTGGATTGAATTTTACGAGAGATAAAAATTTTGTGAGATTTCTTCTTAGATATGTTGATTTATATTGAGAAGGGTATGTGGAAAAGAGATGATCTACTACTAGTTATGTTTTCACCAAGGAAGTAATACCAGTAATATGGAAATTTAATATTCATTCAACAATGTATTTTTCTAATGAAAAGGTATATTATATAGTTGTGAGAGAATCATTCAAGTAAGAAATCTTTTAATATGGGTTGATCAAATATATAGGGATCATACAATAGAAATTCGACGTATTTTGTGACATAGAGAGTGTATTATTATTTCAAAGAACAAGGTCCATCATATTTGGACCATTCATATTGATGTTCAATTTCATTTCATATGTGATATTATTAAATATAAATGGACCTCACTCTAGAATATCATGAAATTACAGAACCTATAAGACATGTTTCAAAAAATTTCTAAAGATCAAGTTCAAACATTGTTGGTAAAAGATAAATATTTCTCATAACTGAGATTCCTATGGGAATTAAGAAGGTAGAAATAATAAGAATATTTTTTAAGTAGCAACATGGTGGTATTTTCCATAAAGGTGGATATTTGTGAAGGTTGATGAAAAAATCTCACCATACAAAATGGTGGGAGACCTCCACAGATGGAAAGCCTCTATTAATGACCTGAAAATGGGGTTGGAACTGCCAGAATACTATATTTGGAGATTATTTCCACCTAGAAGATACTTTCAATAGCCAATTTTATTTCTTATCCTACTGTACTCTATAATTATGAGTTCCTATGTGTGGGTAAATATGAAAATTTTTTAATTTATGTATTCCAAATTTAAAATAGGACTACTTGTAAAAAATAAGACTATCATATCCCTTCCCCATAGATGTATGTCACCCCAACCAAACCACACAAATCTATGTTAATTCTGAGTCTTTCCCTGGTTTGAGTGCATGATTTTGAGAGCGAGGGTAAACAATTAGTTAAACCAAAAACTAACCGATTCCCACTAGAAACATGTGTTGCATCATTTCCAAATTACCTGAAGAACAATATATGCATCTATATTTTAGACTAGCAACCTTGATTTACACTTTAAAGTCTATAGGTAGAGCATGATAACAAATATGTCATATAAATAAATTATTCTTATCTAGTATATACATTGACCAAATGTTTCCCAACCAGTTATCCATGTTCTATAGTTGATAATAAATCTTCTAAAAATATAATGATCTAATGTTTTTCAATATTGAAGCAATAAAATTTCAGTTGTCTTACTTTTCCAACAACTAGATTGTAGAGAAAAATATTTTTGGTTCATTATTGATCAAAACATTAGTGAAAGAAGTTTGGATTATCAATATCATGAAATAAATTTTAGGAACCATACATCCTAATAAAAATAGAATGTTCCCATAAATTATCAATCTAGAATCCAATCCCTTCATGCCTTACTATCCAATGAGAGTTATCTTCCAAGATGCGTAGAGTTCTTTACCAACCATTCTAGAGAGGAGTAGTCTATTGATAATCCTTATCTAGATGGTGTCTTTGACATCCATATTTAATTTTAACTAATAAATCCCATGGGGTATTCACATCAAGGACCTCCCACATTATCTTTTCCTACATGGAGGTCATGGTAATATCTAAACTTCTAAGATTAATCATGCCACCTCAATGGGTTTTTTACACCAATAACAGTGACTTATCCTTCATGATGAGTATCCCAAATGAATCTATCCATCAAACCTTCTATATTATATATAAAAAGAATAAAACCTTGATAAATGAAATAACATGTATAGTGATGGATGAAAACATATAATTAATCAGGGTTAGCCTAGTAAATCCCTAATATTTTGTGAAATATATTTTTTTCAAATTAATTTATTATTTTTGATATTTTTAATTTCACATATCACAGAACATGTACATATATATATATATATATATATTAAAGAACTATGTATAGATTTTTTTATAATATATACCAAGTTAATAGTATACTACACGAAACATAAGGGTTATATTTCTACACACAGAACACTAATGTTAGCTTATATTACATGCAAGACTGACATTCCTTGATGGCATGTGTATCATACAAGACCGAGTTTTACCGAATACTAATATATTATTATAAATATGATTATTTAATATAATAAGATATTACTTATCCATTAAATTTGAGTTATGAAAAGGATTATCTTAATTTTAAAAATATATGTTTTAAAAAAATATAAAATGAATTCATTGATTCCCAATTAATTAAAAATAAATATGAAAATCGATTGAATATAAAGGAAAATATTATTATTTATATGCTCATAATGTCTTTTTATCCAAATAAATTAAATTAATTAAAATTAATAAGTGATATTAATGTAATATATATATATATATTCAAAAAAATATTTTTTATGTTCATACAATAGATTTGATATGCATATAATAAAAACAAATAAAATTTACGCATAAAATACAATATTTTATAAAAGTCACTTTTACCGCCTTTTAATGGAAACACTTTTTTAAATCAAAATTTTTGAACTTTTATAAATCTTATATTACCATATAAACATCATATTTAATGAGGAACATAAAAATATGTTATGGTGATTTTTTTGGAATTTTTCTACGGTCTTCCATTTTTTTAATGAATAAGTGAAAAATTATGAATTTTAATTCTAAATTTATTATTCATATAATTTATTTATAAGGATATATTTTATTTTATATTTGGTTAAAAATTTTATTATATAATAATTTTATCAATTAATTCAATTTAGGTCATTAGAATCAATATGACATTGAAATTGGCTATAAAAACATAGCAAACGTTTGGAAATTGTTACTTTTAAAACCTGCATTGTCATCATATTGGTGGGATTAATTTTAAATTAAATTCAGCCACATATGTGTTTTTAATTTGGAAAAATAGATTAAATATTTGTAATAAAAATAATTTCTAATTTATGATAATTTCAACTTATTTTTTCACCAAAAGTATTAATGAATGTAGTTTTAAAATTTTGGAGTTATTAAGGAAAAATTAAGAATAATAGTGGAATAAACCATAAATTTAAGGGCCCTAATGACATACCACTTTTCTAACACCCATTGGATGGATTTATTTCATCCATAAACCTTGTTTATTGAGTTTTATTAGTTTAATTAGGAGCTTATGTAAATATGTGGGTACACATAACTTTTTTTTGAAAATACCATGTGTGTTCTTTCCCTTCCATATAAAATAACATGACCTCTCCCACTTACTCAAACCTCTAAAACCACTTATGATCTTCCAATATCTTATAAATAAACTTCAAAACAACCCTAACTTACTACTTTATGTATAATTATTTGAATAAATACTTCCAAGGACTACCATTGTTGTAAACCGAAAGGAGTTACCTGATTTAGAGGTAACACCCTCGCTCAAGCTCTTTCTTTTATTTCCATTCCCCACTCCCTAATCTCTTCTTATTCCATGATTGTATAATGAAACCATTACAATAAATATAGTTGTATTTTTTTATTATAAGGCTTATACCTACACTTACTCATAAATCCATCTAATGGAAAATGAACATATGGTTTGTAGGTACGGAAAACTACCACCTCGCGAAATAATGATTATTCATTGTCTTGTATCGCCTCTCATGGCGGACATTATGATGGAAAATATATTTATTTATGATATAAATGACATTTATAATGTATTAATTATTTTTTAATTATTATTTACAAAATACACCTTTGATTTCCTTCTTGTGTAATTATGATAATTATTTTTGAGGAAATGTGGACTACCACCCACTCAAAGTGATGTGATTCATTCACACGCTTCATAGAATGTATTAAGGATGTTTTTATGAATAATATATGATATATATGAAATAATAATTCTAATTTAATGTTATTATACACACACACATATATATATATATATATTCTATTTACATTTTTTCATTTAATACATCAATAAAATGCAAGCAGTGTTCATGTGTGGTGTAACTACCATCTCCATGAATGGTGTATCCAATTTAATGAATATATTTTATATAGATTATTATAATAATAATATATGGAATATTAATGATATTTATATCAGTATTTAAATTTTATAAATAGTTATATAAGTATGAAGATCAAAGATATAACAAGTTAGGATACAAGTGAAAAACAAAGTAAATATTACCCGAAGTGTATCCTTACCATGAAATTGATAACAAGAAGGTTATATAAATCCATAATAAAACCATATATGTTATTATATATAATAATATGGTTCTTTAAAATATTTATAATAAAGTTATATTTATTAAACAAAAGTTTTGAATGATAACAATGAGAGTCAATACATAGTGTAAGGGGATTTCATCTCACTTATTATTTCTCTATGATACATGGCATAATAACCACTCCTTTAATTTGTGTGGTGTGTATACATACTAGGGATGTATTATATGTTTATTATAATTAAATATATTAGTATTTAAATATCTATTTTATGATATTTATTTCATGGGGGTATGTTTCAAAAGTTACCAAATCAGTAAATTAACTTTGTTTTAATTTTCCATCTTTGAGATACATGCCATGTCAAGCACATATATTATTATAGGAGGTGTATATAATACCTTTTGAAATGTTATATCATGATTAAATTTATTTTCAGGATATTTTATGATTCATGTAATTTTATTCTTCCTGCCATGTATTAAAGTTACAAAAATGGAAACAATTTATTACAACAATCTCATCATTTATCGATATAGTTTATGATTATTCTTCCATTGATGAAATATTATGAACAATTTCTCAAAAACTCTGATGAATTTTATTACCCTTTATATATTGATCTTATATATATTTAGTGGAACCATTTTTATACTCTTTAGTACTTATAATAATTATGAAAATTATATTATTAAAATTCTTCTTCATTTCTCGATTCTGTCGAAAATCTATGTTCTTTCAAAATCATGATTTATAAAAATGTTTTCAATTGTTTTTAATTTTATCATATCATGTTAATGGACGTTTTTACATTTTTTATCTTTTAAAAAATTCTTTTATATGGAATATTCATTCTATTTTATGATCAAGTCATTTTTCTGAAATTTTATGGTAAAAAAAATGTTAGTAATGTACGACACACCTGTCGTCATGACCGTCATTTCCATGAATCATATATTGTACATTTACAAGTATATTTTTAAGGAAATATATTTTTTTTATTATGTACCTTCATTATTTTTTAAAGTGGTTTTCAATGAAAAGGGTTTCAAAATATTTTGTAGATATTAAGACTTCATTTAAAAGTTTTCAATGTTATTTTTAAATAAAACTGTTTTGAATAATGTCTTATTTTTAAATAGGTATTTTACATGTTTTAAATATTTATTCAAAAAAATTCAAAATAATTTTAATGAAATGTTTTTCAAAACATTTTCAGGTTTCTTTTATAAGTTTCCAGGGAAAATGATTTTCAAAACGTTTTCATGTTTTATTTATAAGTTTTCAATGTGTTTTAAATGTAATGGTTTTCAAAAAAATTTCATGTATATTTTAAATACATTCAATGAAAAAGGTTTTAAAAATGATTTAAATCCTTATTTATAACTTTTATATGCATTTTAAATAAAATTCAAATTGTTGTTTTTAAAATATTTTACAAAGAAGAAAAGATATTTTCCTTAATATATGTTTTTAAAATAGATTTACAAGTAATTTTACATCTAAGATGAAATATGTTGATGTTACTCTTTCCATTATGGTAAATTGTCTAATGGTACCATTTATATTATATCTTGAATGGTTTTTGTTTTTAGGGAATGATGTTTATGACACCTGTTTCTCTTCCACAAGTAATATGATTTTGAAAATTTCTTTTTTACTAAGTCATATTTTGTTGAAATTATTATGTAATCTGTCATTCTTTCCTACAGTTAAGATATGATTACATTTTTATAAAACCCATTTCATTTCGTGATATTATGATATTATTTTTATAAAATTCAAATCTATTTATGGGTCACGATATGATGAATGTTTTATTATCTTATGGAACATGAATGAATGATTTTATTATAAGATAGGTGGGTCCTATGTCTCTCTCCAATGAAATGGGTAATGATTTATATCTCATGAGATAATGATCTGAATAAATATTATGGGATTGATCAAGTATGAGAATATGGGGAAACCTAATCACTTACAAGGAAAGGATTGCAACTGGGGATGGTGGTATGTCCCACCTAGAATGTGTAGTAAACATGAAGATGGAATATGTGAAAACTTGATCCACAATAGGAAGATGTGGAAACTCGATCCAGTATGAGAAGATGGGGAAACATTATACATTAGAAGGAATGGAAAGTTATTGGGGATGGTGGTGTGTCCCACCAAGTTGGTGTACTTATCATTAACTGCCCTTTATATGTTCTAGAAATATTTCTTGACTTATAGGTAATGATATCACATTTAATGTATTCCACGATTCAATGTCTCGTTCCTAAGTTAGGATTTCATGGATTATGTAATTTATTTCTTTATGATTCATGCATTATGACCTACTAAGATTTATGCCATGATTAATGTTTATGAACTTTTATATGAAGGGTATTGTCTTCTAATGTTATGATCACATTCTCATACTATTACACTCATGTTTATGCTTACATGTTTCCCTTGTTTACCCTTTTTAAGCATCTAAGATCACCCCATTTTATGTTTCCATTCCTAGGTTATGAAGACATCTGTTAAGTATGGTGGTTATAATAAGGATTCTAGTAAAGAAGAACATAGTGGGATATAATATAGCTCTCTTATGTACGAATATTTAGGGTTCCATGTTTCCAAAGGAACTAAACAAATTCGGACTTTGGGAATCTATTTTTGTAATGTTTTAAGTATTTCTCAAAAGTGATGCAATGTCATTGTACATAATGAAGACGTTTTTGTAGTTTATATTACAGTAAAGGTTTAGTTAGTCTTTTGAAACAAGGATGAGAAAACATTAGTGATATTCAAAGGTAAATTTATAAGGATATGTATGGGATGTATCTAAGGATAAGTATAAGGATGAGTTAACATTTAAGAAAATGTCCTGGAATTTTGTTAAAGAATAGAGTGAGTGGTTTCCTAGAAATATATACCTATATGAATACTAAATGTGGGTGTGGATCTAGAACAAATGTAATTAGGGGTGGAAACTCAAAAAATATTTCTTAGGCCTATCATTGGGTAAATAGGTTGACAACAAAAGGCCTTGTTGCACACCTAGTTTAACACTCTCATGGGAAATTATTTGGAAATTAAAAAATTCTTCACAAACCATTCTGAAGGATTTTAATATAAGATGACTATGGATACACTAGGATAAACATGAGGAGTAATAATTAAACAATGGTTTCATAATTTAGACATCATTTAAGTTGTTTTCATTATTATGTGATTATTCACTATGAAAATTATTTCATACTCAGTTCTTACTAGTTTTAGTTAATGTAGGGAACCAGAAGGAACTAGGTTATCCATGAATATAATTGAAAATAATTTGATGAGTAGTCTAATTGGATGAAAACTGGACTAAAGGATGTTGTGGTCATGCCTAATCAATTTTCAAGGATCATGATCAACAACATGTTTCTTATCCAACACTAAGACTCACTAAATAATATAAGAAAGGTGTTATCTATGATTTAAGATAATGGATACCATGTAGGAATGATTATTTAGTTTTCTTTTGTGGTAATAACGTGGAAAGAATCACCTAAGTGAATATATTAGAGGAACAAGTAGGTTTTTTGACTGTGGAAAATAAGGACACAAATAAAGTAACTATAAAGATAAAATAAAGAGTTTGGATAACACAATACATAGTAATGTTGGACTCTCAATGTTATTACCAATTCATTATTGGTTTAAATTTGGAAAGTGTGGGAATTCTAAATATAAATGTCTTATATGGAAGGCTCGTGATGAGAATCAACAAGGTGGTGCAAGTAATGGTTTTTCTAATAATGATGAAGAGACAAAGAATAGAATATTAAATGTGTATTATGATATCATTGATGAAGTATACAACATTTTTGGATTTAAGTAATTGATCCAATATACATTTAAATAAGTAAATAACCATGTTTTCAATAAAGATTTATGGTAATTCAAGTCATTACTCTGGTTCAATAGAATACACGATTAAGGTATTAACATGATTATAATGTGACAAACAATATATAATTTCTCGTATATGGGGGCTCAATGTTAAGATAATTTCATGAATTTAATTCTAATGTTTTGGATTTTCTCATTTAAGAATAGTTATATGTTTAACCATTTATGGAAAGATTAAGTAACACTTGGGATGATGTTTGTGATATTAAATCATTATCTAACCACATGAGGACTTATTCATATTATATAACCATTTATAAAAGATTTTATTTATTATAACTAATGAAAATTGGGATAGAATATCATGGATATCATGTTTTTTTTATTACTTCAGGAATGAAAAATTCATCTTGCTTTTTGGATAAAGATGTAAAGTGGATCAAAGAACAAAAAATGATGAGGCTTTCATAAAATCAAAAAATTATATCTTTTCAATAAAAATAATAAAATTTAGGAAAAAATATCTTGAAACCAAAAATGTTATCCAAGTACCTTTATTTTTGATGAATCAAATGACCCCTTAGATTATCATTGATTTTTGGATTTATGATTGTTAAATTTATCCTAAATTTTTTTTATAAATATCTATCATAACATTATTGTAATATTTTTCTTCCATTTCCATGATTTTCACTTCCCACCTATGTCTTTATATGTGTAAAAATAGTTATATATTACTTTTTGTAATTTCTTGGTTTCCTACTTTACTTTTTTAAGGAAGCTTTAGTATTCATTATTACAATATGGGTTTCCATGGAAAGAACTTTGAAGTATTAAACCATTTATAACCAAAATTAATTTCAAGAGAGAAATTCATTTTAATGGGGTAGAATGTAACACCCTAATATTTTGTGCAATTTTTTTCAAATTAATTTAATATTTTTAGTATTTTTCATTTCACGCAACACTAAAAATAATTTTATATATATTAAATAACTATGTTTTGATTGAATTATAAACCTTAACAGGTTAATAATACACTACACACAACATAAGGGATATATTTACCTACATGGAACACTAAGGTCATCTTACGTTACTTGCAAGACTGGCATTCCTTGATGGATTTCTTAATACACAAAATATAGTTTTAACGAAAAATAATATGTTATTAAAATTATTATAATTTAATATAGTATTATATAAACATGAAATAAAATTAATAGTTATGAAAATATTTATCTAACTTATGAAAATTATACAATTTACACAAATATAAAATTATTTCATTGGTTACTAAGTAATTTTAAACGAATATGAAAACCAATTGAATATAAAGGAAAATATTATTATTTGTATGCTCACAAAGTTATTTTAAACAAAAAAATTAAATTAATGATAATTATTATGTTATATTAATATAATATTTATATTTATATTTAACCAAATATCTGTTATGTGCATACAATACATTGTATGGGCATATGATAAGAACAAACCCGATTTTACACATTAAAACTATATTTTTTATAAAAAACCATTACCACCTCTTGATATATAACCTATTTTAAATAAAATTTTTAAAACATTTATTAATATTATATGTCAAAATAAACATTAATTTATAAATAAAAACATAAAAATTATTTTAGGGTGATGTGTTGGTATTTTTCACTGAAGTTACATTTCCATAATGAATAAGTGAAAAATACTAAATTTTAATTCAAAACTACTTGTTAATCTAATTTATTTATAAGTTTATATTATATTTTATATTAGTTTAAAAGTTTTATTGGATAATAATTTTATAAATTAATCCAATTTAGTTAATTATAAAAAATTTCACTTAGAAATTAGGTATAAAAACTAACCAAACTTTTGGATGTTTTTAATTCTAAAACTCGCATTGGCATCCACTCTACGGGATTAATTTGAATTTTTTTTTCCAATTCTAGTTTTTTTATTTTGTAAAATAGATTACATATTTATAATAATAAAAATTTATATTTTCCAATAATTTCAACATAGTCTTTAACTAAAAATATTAGGGAATTTCGTTAAAATTAATTACAGTTATTAATATAAAATTCAGGACAACAAAAAAATAATCCTTAAATTTAAGTTCCCAAATGACATAACAACTTTTACAAAACCTATTTTAGATTTATATATTTGTCATCAACCTTAAATTATTGAGTTTTATGGGGGTTTTATGACTTTTATTGGTAAAAACATGTGTACACCTAACTTGTTTTTAAAAATGCTTAGTGTTTTTTTCCCTTCCATATTAAAGTCCACCCCCTCTCCCACTTCCTCACACCTATAAAAACACTTAGGTTAGGAAAAAATATACCCAATAATTTTCCATAAAACTCTTAATTACCTGTTTAATCTTAATTTTGTGCATAAACAGTTCACGGTTATACCTTTGCTGAAAACCAAAAGGAGTTACCCAATTTTGAGGTAACATCCTCCCTCAATCTCCTTTTGTTTATTTTCCTTCTATACTCCGTAAAAAATTATTATTTCAAGATTTTATAACAAAATAATTATCCCAAATTTACTAGGATGTTTTATGAAACGTTTTCTAAATATAATTACACACAATTCCATAAAATGTGTAATGAACATATTGTTTGTGTGTACGGTGAACTACCATCTCACAAAACGATGATTGTTAATTTTTCCTTTACCAATTTCGTGGTGGACATTTTATAATGTACATATTCTTCTATAATTTTTATTTAGATGATATCCTTATGCTTTACATCTTGAGTAATTACAAAAATTTCATTTGAGGAAGTGTGGACTACCCCCCCCCCCCCTCCAAGCGATGTGACTCATTTACACAGTACATGGAATGTATTAAGGATGTTTTTATTGAAACTATATGATATATATGAAATAATAATTTTACGTTAACGATATTACATACATATATAGATATACATATATTTAATTTACTTTCATTTTTTCAATACGTTAATAAAATTGAAGTACTGTTCATCTGTACGTACGGCCTACCATCTCCATGAACGGTGTCTTAAATTTCACAAATATATATTCTATAAATTATTATATTAAATATATAATAAATATTAATTATATTTATATCATGTTTTACATTCTTTAAATTGTGATATAATTATAAGGACCAAAGATATAACAAATTACGACACAAGTGAAAAATAAAGGGAATATTACATGAAGTGTAACCATAACATGAAATTGTTAACAAATGGGTAATATACATTCAAAATAAAAAATATATATTTTCTTATATATATTAATATTTTTATTTAAAATATATATAATAATTTCACATTTATTATACATGATGTTTGAATGAGTGCAATGTGAGTCAAGACACAAGGTATGGGGATTTCATCTCATTTTTTATTTATGTGAGATAAATGCATTAATCACCACTCATTTAATTTGTGTGGGGTATATACTTCAAATTTATGTATTATATGATTTTATACATAAATATATTTCTATTTACATATCTATTTGATGATTTTTATTTCACAAGGGTTATGTTTCAAAAATTACCAAATCAGAAAATTAATATTTTCTTAATTTTCCTTCATTGAGACACATGCCATGTCAAGAACCTATATTTTTCAATGAGGTGTATATATTGACTTTTTACATGATATATCATGAAGAAATTTATTTTCAGGATATATTATGCTTTCTTCTACCTTATTCTTTCCATCATTAATTAAATTTACCCAAATGGTAACATATTATTGCTACAATCTAATCATTTGTTGAGACTGTTTATGATTATTATTACATTGATGAAATATTATGATCCATTTATCAAGAACCCTCATAAATGTTTCCAAACACTAAATATTCATGTTATATACATTTATTGGTACCAATTTACCACTCTTTGGTACCTAATATAATTAAGAAAATTATTTTATGAAAATCCAGCTTTATTTCTCCATTCGATCGAAAAAATCATGTTCTTTTAGAACCAAAATTTAAAAAAAATGTTTCCAAAAATGTATTAATTTTATTATAAGATGTTAAAGGAAATTTATATCCATGTTTTACCTTTTAAAAATGTTTTTATAAGGAATATTCTTGTTGTTTTCCTATCAAGACAGTTTTATGATCTTTTAATGTAAAAATGAATGTTCGGTATGTACAAACGTACTCATTGTTGTGATCATCATTTAATTGAAGTTTACATTAGAAATTTACAAGTTTATTTTTAAAGAATATTTTTTATATTCTGTATATTCATTGTTTTTAAATTTGTTTTCAATGAAAACAGTTTTCAAAATTATTATGGATATCAATACTTTTATTAAAAGTATTCAAATGTATTTTTATAGAAATTTTTTAAAAAAACTGTTTGAAAAGGTATTTTAAATGTTTTCAAGATTTATTTATAATTTTTAAAAGTATTTTAAATGAAATGGTTTTAAAAAAATCAATATTCCTTTATAATTTTTCAAAAAATATATTTTCAAAATCTTTTCAAGTTTTCATTAATAATTTTCAAATTATTTTCTAAGAAATTGTTTTCAAAACAATTTCAAGATTATTCTATAATTTTTGGAGTTAATATGTTTTTAAAAATATTTAAAGCTTTATTTATAATTTTTCAATTCATTTTAAAAGATAATTATTTTCAAAAGGTTTTATATTTCAAAAATTCTTTTCAAATAAGAAATGACATTTTTCTTAATAAATATTTTCAAAATATAATTCTATTTAATTTTCTATATAATATAACATATTTTGATATTAATCATTCCCTTCTAAGAAATGATATAATGGTTCATCTCCTATTATTTATTAAATTTTTTATTTTTTGATGGAATGATGCTTATGACACTTGGTTCTCTTCCATAGATTATATGCTTTTGAAACCTGCGTCCTTTCACTGGTAATATTCTGATGAATGCTTATGAAACCTGACTTATTCCTAAGGTCATGATATGATTACATGTTTATAACACACATTTCATTTCATGGTATTATGATAGGATTTTTTAAACCCCATCCCTTTTTATGGGTCATGATATGATGAAAAATTTATTATCTTGTGGAAAATGTACAAATGATTTTATTATCAGATGGGTGTGACCTATATCCCCCTCCAATTAATTGGGTAAATATTTATATCTCATGAAATAACTATGGGAATCGAGTGGGTGGGGGTGATCTACTATGTGAATATGGGTAAACACAATCTATTATGAGAAAGTGACTACAACTGGAGATGGTGGTGTGTCCCACTTACTAGGAGGAGTCATCATGAATATTGAAGCTGGAGAAACCTGATAACAATGGGAATATTCTGAAATCCAATCCAATATGGTAAAATAGGGTAACCTCCTCCGTGATAAGGAAAGGACTGAGACTGGGAATGGTGGTGTGTCCCACCAAGTAGGTGCAGTTCTCTTATAGTGCCTTAATAAGTTATAGCAATGCGTCTTGACATATATGGAATGATATCACATGTTTGTGAATGAAAAAATTCCATGTCTTATTCTTATTTTATGATTTCAGGGCTTATGTTCATTATTTCTTTATGATTCAGGCCATATGAATTTCCAATATTTATTCCATGATTCATTTTTATGATCTTTGATATATAGTTTATAATCATCTAATGTTATGATCACATTTTCATGCCCCTATAATCATGTTTATACTTACATGTATCCCTTGATTAACATTATTGAGCTTCTTAGATCACCCATTTTTATGTTTCATTACCTAGGTTATGAAGATATGTATTAATTATAGTATTTCTAAGAATGGTACTAGTCATAAAGAACCTATTGGGATATAATGTAGCTCGATTTTGTACCAGTGTATATGTTTCCATGTTTCAGAAGGTCTAAATAAATATGGTTTTGGGAATTTGATTGTGTAATGTTTTAATTATTCCTTAAAATTAATGAAACATCTATGTCCATAAAGACTGGGTTGTTACAATCCTTCCACTAATGGATATAAATTCACACTTCCATTTTGTGACATGCTTAGTGATATTACTGACCAGTTTTTAAATGTTATGAAATTTTACCCTAATTGTAGATAGGGGTGCCACATGGTACTATATAGGGAAGGATCATCTGTGAATACAAATCCATTCCTCAATTATGTTTTCTCAAGCAAGAGTAAATTAGTTAGAAATGAAAACGTTAATTTCATTTCCATTAATAAGTTGTTCTATCTATTTTTTATAATCATCCAGGACTGGGTTGAAAACCTCTAAAGAGATATACCTTCAAATTGTTAAAATATTCAAATCATCTGCAAACATTATGTGAGAGATGCCATGGAAACTATATTTTTCCTTAAAGGGGTAGATCTCTCAATTATAAATTCATTTATTCAGATTACTACAAAGAATTTCCTAGGATAATATAAAGATTCTAGGTGATAGTGGACCACCATTGTGAAGGACCCTCACTGATTTGAATAATCTAAAATTTTCCCCAAGAGAGAGACCAAGAACTAAATTTAAGAATAATATTGGAATAAAATGACAGACACCCAATATGGGGATCCATATCACTTTATGATCTTTGTGATATAGTTTGAGACCATATTTTCAGAGGAATTATCCATAATAGTATTAATCATGATATTGGTACTAGAAACGTTCTTATTAAGGTCTCTAAAATTTTCATGTCAAATAGAAAAGGCTACCTTCATAGACTATCCCCTCACAAACCTATACTGCTAACTTATAATATGGTTAGGAAGCACCAGAGAATGTATGTTGTTAAGGAAAGTGGCTATCAATTTTTTATGAAAGTTCATATATTGATAAGCAATTATTTATTAATGGATTATTGTCATCTAACCTTGGTAATTAAAACAATATTAATATAACATCTAATTCTGGGAAGAGACCTTACTGTGAAAAAATCATTCACAACATCAATAATTTCCTTTTTAAGGATGTCCCAAGCAACAATAAATAAAGATCCGGTAAATTCATCCGTTCAAGGGGAACTATAATGGTTTAGCACATTTACCACTGGTTTAACTTCTATCGCTTCAGGGATCCTTATAACAATTACATTTCTAAGATAATCAATTCTACCCAAAATATTTCTTTATAATGTCTCCACAACCTCTTCCCTAAGTTGAACCTCACCTTCACCTACCCTTAGTCTTGATAGTAAAGATTTATAGTGTAAAATAGTTATGTGACCATATTCATTATCATTAGTAATAAATGGTCCATCTTTGAGATACATATTCAAAGTAACCCTAAATATCATTTTCTTTGGTAAAAGTGTGAACATATGCGATGTTATGTTCCTCCTCTCTCAATAAAAGATCTTTAGATTTCTCCCTTAAAATACTATCAATCTCAAATATGTTAATTTAAAAGAATTTTTTATTATCAATAAGTTAATAAAATACATCCACATTACAATGATTATATATGATAAAATCACTATAAAAACGGAGGTAATAATAGTGGGTTTCTGCTAATGATTTCTGTTTAAACCAACTATACATCGTTTAGGGGAACTTATGAAAAAAAATTGCGATTTCATATTTTTTAATAATTTAGATGAGGTTTTATCATTTTTTTTAGTTTTGGTTTTTATATGTGTTGTTTTTAGATAATTTATGGTGGTTTTTGTTTCATTTATAGGTTGTTTTTCTATAGAATCAACTTAAAATAATATGAAGAAAATGAACATTACCATGGTGACCTTTATTAGAAAAGGTTATTTTAGTGATGATTAATTATAAACACCAAATAAATAAATTCATAAAAATGTAGTTAGTAGTGATTATCATAAACTGCAACTATGTATATTTATAAAAAAATAATTTTTTTGAAAAATATTTAACAAATAATTATAAATATAAAATATATGACATACAATAAACTAAAACATAAATACGCAATAAACTCATCATAAATTTACCATAATACATCCATAATTAAATAAATATAACATATACACCATAACTATTTTAAAATAAAAACCTCAGTCATATATATATATATAATATTTCCATCAAAAACAAAAACTCATGGCCAATATACATCCATCTCACAACATTTTTTGCACATCATGTCATCAATAGGAAACAACCACATCAATTAATTAAATAAAAAATATAGAAATTATAATTGAACATATTAAATTTAGAATTAGAGTAGAATCATTAATAATATTTAAAATAACCACACACACTAGAAACCCCTATGAATGACTTTTGAAGGCAGTAATGGATCAAAATGGTCATGATATTGCCTACTGTTGACATCTATCACCTACAATAAAAAACTAGATCATTTAAGAAATATGAAAGAGAATAGACATAGGATATATTCATAATGTTACATGAAAAAGTTTTTTAAATGAAATAGATTAAATTTTAATAGAAAATAAATAATATATCATGAAACACACTTTGAAAACCTAAAATTATATATTTAAGATATGATTAAACACTTGGATATGAAAAGGCATGAATATATACCTTTCCAATCAATTTTTAAATTGACGTGTAGTGTTCTTGAAATTTACTTAATAAAAAATAAAGACATTGATTTTGAAACATTTCTTATATTACAAAATTAGTTCAATAGTGGTTTTCCTATGATTTTACGTCAATATTAGGTCATTTTCTATTGTTTTAACTATAACATGCATGTTTTTGTGTTTTAAATCCCTAAAAATATGTTTATGGGTATCTTGGAAAAACAATAAATCATGATGACGTGTCATTAGTAAATAAATTCCTACAATAAATCTATGGTCTTTTTCTTATAATTTCATAGTTATATTACATTTTTTTATAGTTTTTACCCATCGAACACATTTTTAATAACTGATATCTTTAAAAATTTATTATTGGGTAATTTGAAGCACACCTCACATCGGATGGATGTGTTGTTTATGTTTCCTTGTCCCAAATAATTCAACTATGATGTCCCCATGATTTAACATCAATCTGATGTTGTTTTCTATAGTTTTTATCATTACATGCACATTTTACTATTTAAAAAAATGTGTTTAGAGGCATCCCGAGAAAACCATAACTCAAAATAAAATGTCTTCAGTTGCAGTGTTTCAAAAATAAATATATTGTCATGTTAATAGGATTTCACATCCATATGATGTCTTTTTTGTATTTTTTATCCCATAATGCATGTTTTTAAATACTTTTATTTCTTTAAAAATTGATTATCGATTCATTCAATGAACATCGCACATCAAATGGAAGTATTTTCAAATATTACAAGTCAAAAATAATCCAATAGTGGTTTTCCTTTGATTTCACCTTAATAATAGTTCATTTTCTATTGTTTTGACTATTACATGCTCACTAAAGTGTTATAAAACTCTATAAACATTTTTATGGTTATCCTAAGAAAAAAATAACTCAGAATGAAGGGTCATCAATTTATATATTAGAAAACTAAATATATGGTCATTATTATATAATTTTATATCCATATTACATCATTCTCATATTTTTGACTCCATTATATATTTCATTAAATACATTGGTATCTTTAGAAATTGCTTGTTGAATCATTCAAATAAAAATACTTGTCAGATGGATGTGTTGTCTACATGTATAGGTCAGAATTAAATAAAAAAATATTTTTATCAAGATTTCATGTCAATAAGAGGGTCATTTCCTATGTTTTTGACAAGTACATTCACATTTTAGTGTTTTAAAACATTGAAAATTTATTTAGGAAAAACCCAAGAAAACCATAAATTAGAATGGCATTTTGTCAAGTATTACATTTAATAATCAATATAAAATTATTTTCCCCTAATTTCACATATATAAAATGTTTTTTACAAAAATTTTTATCCCCTTAAAAATGTGTTTAATTTAAAACTCATTTCACATATCCAAAACTGGTCAAATGAGCTCATATAATTTTTAAATTTTAGAAAAATGATTGATAATTCATATCTCACTTATAGGAATTTACGGTGTGTTAGTCCAATACATGATGTTTTCATTATGAATCAAAGTGTTTGTTTTTAATATAAAAGTGTCATTTTAGTTGAAAATGTTTATCACACTGCCAAATCTAATAAACATGGATCAGATTATATTTCAGCTTTATAAAAATGATCCAAAATTTAT
Organism: Viscum album; assembly: GCA_963277665.1. Classification (NCBI taxonomy): domain Eukaryota; kingdom Viridiplantae; phylum Streptophyta; class Magnoliopsida; order Santalales; family Viscaceae; genus Viscum; species Viscum album. Next base: position 383,820,517 of record OY728132.1, on the reverse strand, counting down.
TTGTGATGTGAAGGAATAAACCACATATCAATTGGACACATGATGTGGGTGGTATGACTCAATGTACATGTTTTCAATATAAGTGTCATTCTACTTTAAAATTAAGTTCACAAGTCCAAAACTATGAGAACGTGCTTGTATTGTTTTTAAACATTACTATAATGATCTATTATTAATTTTTGACACGTAGAAATCAACCACACACCAATTTGACACACGATGTGGTCGATATGACTCAAAGTGTGTGCTTTTAATATAAAACTATCATTTTAGTTTTAATCATAGAAGTTGTATGTGTTCATTATAAATTTGTGAATGATTTATAGAGTTTATAATTTACCTCGTAAGGATGAACTATATGGCTGGAAATATCCACAAGGATTATTCCATCATCCACTAACATATAAGCACTATAACATCTTTCATTGATGACCTCCATGGATCATTTTTTGCCAATAATAGTCACATTATTTTACTTTTTCTTTAAACCATACAATTTCTTGTTTTCATTCTGGATCAATGGAACTGCTCGAACCCGCACTATGTGTAGCAGTAAATTATGATGATTCCATATGTAACACCCCAAGCTTCTACGGTACGCTTCTCTTTGAATAATGCGATAGCGTGTGTTGTACGCAACATCGAGTTCTAACAACCAATCAAACTAGCCGTTATGAATAGTAATACCTACTTTTTAAAATTATATATATTTTATATTTCAAAATGGACGTCATTTTTGGATTTGGAATATCTAATTTAGCCTAAGGTGAAATTTTGGTACTTTTCGGATAACTTTCATATTTTGATGAATAGTGAAAATTACTAAATTTTAATTAAAAACAACTTTTTAATCAAAATATTTAATAGTGATAAATTATGAATTTTAGTAGTTTTAAAGTATATTTAGAATATATTTTTACCATTTAATATAATTTTGGTCATTGGACATAATTTTACAGTTAAACCAAACATAAACAAGTGTCAATCTTTTGATAGTTATTATCTCTTAAAACACGCTTTTTGTTTTGACAGCGGGAATTAATTTTAAATTAATTTCTGCCACTTCTGTGTTTAGAATTTAGGAAAATGGATTCCATATTTGGAATCAGGATGTTCAAATTGTGTAAATAGGTAACATTTATTTTTAGACATTTTGAATAATTACTACGGTGAATATTTTATTTACCATGGTTAAGGGTAAATCCGGTAAATAAGGGTTAAAGAAATAATATTATAATAATACTAAATTACCCTAAAACGTGTCTTAACCCTATTGGTTGATACATAGTCGACCATGGGCACCTTTGGGTCGATTTTGGGACCCCATGGATCCACTTGTAAGTGATAATGACACTTTATTTTAATTAAGTCAAAATGAATACAAAAATGACACAAGCATATATCTTTTAGAAAAACAATGGTTACATAGGGTTATATAAGTTGTATTTTAGATTATAAATATTCATTAGAAATATAAAAAGATTTCCTACATAATGATATTTTATTTATAATTTTTAGACATTAAATAATTTATTTTATTTATGACACAATGATGATGCAGTAATTACTATAATAGTGAAAAATTAAAATAATTGATATTATAAATACCAAAAAAAATATGATATGAAACCTTTAATGAATTAAACTAATTTTCTAGGATAATATGATATATTAGGATTGATTTAATTGACTTTGTTCGAAGTAATCAATCTGTTATGAGTTTCACAAAAATCAACTATTGAATAGTGTCAAAATTGACATAAAAGAGTTCTTAAAACAAATATTATATTATTACTTGATATTAAATTCCTAAAAATCTAAGGTTCGTCCAAGAGACTTATATCAGGATAGGTTCATCATTAATGGACCACTTGGGGGTCTCTTGGATGTATATAGTAAGTTTATTAACCATATTATATAAAAATACAAAGAGACATTGTAAAAGTGAAACTAATTAACTTAGAGTTAATACTTAAAGATAAGGTTAATATAGGTACCCAAACCTGTCTAAATTCTATTGGTTGAGTGGTTTTCGACCTATCCCCACCTTATCCTTTGAATAGTCAACTTTGGAGCCATTGGAAACCGAATATGAATTTATTATAAATAAATATTTCTAGCTTTTCCAAAGGTGCCCCTCACCCCTCTTATAAAAGGGCACTCCTCCTTCTCATTTCTTCACACCTTCAAAACCTTTTGGTTCGGCCAAACTCTGCCCAAATACTCTACCAACATCCCTCAATACAACCTAGAGGCCTTAGTTTGATCAGAAAGCCAACCTAAGGAGCCCTTTTGATCAAATCAAAAGGAAGAACCCGAAGAAGAGGTAATGATTTCACCACCCTTTTCTAAGTTCCTTTCTTCTTACACTTCATCTTTCTTTGTTCTTACCATTATAAAATAATAACTCCAGTATCTTACATATACTGTGATGTTATTATAAATATGGTACAACCATATTCAGTATTCTATCCACCCTTTGAATAACATGTCACCATACGTGCGTACATACGGCTTACCGTCTCCACGTCGTGGTTTAATTGTTATTAAATATATTATTATTTGGATGGGTAAAATAATGATGTGTAAATCATGTAAATAATAAATATAACATGTTAATGATTCTGTATATATGATATACCATCCATTTATATATTATTTTAATATCAAAAGAATGATATTGTCGCTCGTGCGTACGTACGGACTACCGTCTCCACAAACGCGATGAGATTCATTCTCCATCGTATCCATTCAAGTATAATTATCATTTGATTATTTAAAAATGATGTTTAAGGACTTGATATCATTCTGGATATGAATAATATACATACTATCCTTTACAAACATGTCTTACGTAACAAAACATATAAAAGAAAACAAGTAAGTTAACACCCGATATAATGATAATACTAAGATATTATTATCAAATCAATATTAAAAGATCATATATGATATCATATTAATGTATATGATTCTTGTATAATTTAATAACAATTATTTCACCATTATACAGGAGGTTAACCTACCCCGACCAAGGAAAAGTACAAGGTAAGGGTTATTTCACAATCTCTTCATTATCCGAGGTTGTATATATGTAATAATCTACTGGGATCTCTTTATCATCCACATCCATGTTTCTTAAAAATGTATTTCAAAACATTTTTACTATTTACTAGAATATGAGTTAAAGTCATTTATACCCTTTTTTACTTTTATAAGTGGTTTATAAAGGAATCTTTCTATCGTTTTCAAAACAAGGTCCCTTTTTAACCTTTTCGACAGAATTAAGGTAAGAATGTTTTTTTTAACTTATTCGGCGGGTGCGGCTAATTTCCGCCGTTATAAAATCTTCAAAACTTCCCATACAAGCTTATAATAATATTTTCAAAGAAAATGTTTTATTTTATATGGATCTTAAATGATTTCAAAATAAGAAGTGATATTTCATTAAAAAGAATTTTGATTTCATCTATGTCAACATCCTTTGATGGATTTTACGCTTATTTGAAGTTGATTTATTGTAATACAGAGCTTCTATATTGTATTGAAGGTTTTGTTATATGTTTGACTGTGGATGTGCTATTTTTACACCATTCATAGTTTATGGTGAAATTATTGACATTTCGTATGCTAGTTTTAATACGAATGTTTATGTTATGTTTAAACCTTTTCATATGGGAATGCATTGGACTTAGTAAGTGACGGGTGGAGCCCGCTATAGCTCCTCGATGCATCGGTACGTCTCATGAGACAAACTAGTGTCTTGGCACAAGGCCTTGACAAAATCTTATTTGTAGTCTTGGCACGAGGCCTTGACTATGTGGTTATGATAGTCTGGCATTATGCATTCCAATATTATGAAAGTGGTTATTGATTTTTGCGTGTGATTATTGGATTAGTAGAATATCCATGTGAGTAACTAAATGGCATTATTTCATTTTTACCTTTGCCATTTTATGTTGAAGTTCAAGTTTAAAAGGCTTTTGTTTTAGTAATGCATTGCCTTAATTGTTTATTCTTATTTATGAAAGTTTCCGCTATATTGTTATCCTTACTGGGCATTTGAGCTCACCTCTTTTCTATGTTTTATTTTTCCCAGGATGTGAAGAAGTAAGTTATGAATGACCTTCACGGATTTTATGAGGGGTTAATAGCGTGGATTGTGGAAACATTATGTTGTTGTATTAGTTTTTCATTTTATAATGTAATGTAAATCTTATGAATATATCGAGAGTTTCCAAGGCTACTAAACCAATCGGTCTTTCGAGATTTGATCTTTCTTGTGATCATGCCAATGTTACGAAGTAATGCACCGACTCTGGGTAGCTGGGGTCGGGGCGTTACAGTTGGTATCAGAGGAAGTTTAGTACAAACCTTGGAAGCTAGATTTAGATAAACTCTGATTAGAGCACGTAGACCTAAGATAAACTTTGAGGATTAGTATAGAAGAAATTCCTAGAATTTTGGTATTGTAGAGATTTTGTGAGTTTTCCGAGCAATACATCCTTGTCTGGATACGAGCAGGTAGAGGCGGCTCTGGCACAGATGTACCTAGGGGTAAAACTCGAAAACACCGCTTTAAACTAGACTCGAACGAGAACTGGTGCACGACAACGGGCCTTGCTGCACTCTTGGTTACGACACTCCCGGGGGATATGCTTAGGATAATTATCATTTTCTTTACAAACCATTATGAAGGGTTTATGAGTATATACATCCTCAAAGGAGACATTTTTATGATTATGGATTATATCCATAAATAGTTCAATTTATGTTAAGTGTTTTATAAGTATGGGATTACGTATTTTGATCTAGTGTATGCCATTGTTTAGAAATGGCAGCCAGTAGAAGGAATGAGAACTCCAGAAATACACATGATCCAAAAAGAAGGAAGGATCATATCTTTCATGGTCTTAAGCTAGAATTTATAAGAGAAATAGTCTCCCATGTATTATCATCATATGAAGAAATAATATCATGTGTTGATAAGATAAGTAAAGAGTTTACTGAGTCCTATGGCTTTGAAGGGAAGCAAGAGACGAAAAGGATGGAATAGATAAAGATGGATAAAGGGAAGAGGGAAAAGAAGAATTTTCCCATATGTGATAACTGTGGAAAGAAACACCCTGGAACTTGCCTGAAAGGAATGGGAGTTTGTTATAAGTGTGGAGGAAAAGGGCACAAAGTACGTGACTGCAAGGGTAAGAAAATGGTTTCAAATGTACAATGCTTCATTTGCAAGGAGTTTGGACACTACGCGAATCTATGTCTCAGTCATCAGACTATGCCGCAAATGATGCTATTGGATAATAATCAGGTTATGATACTACCACAGATGAAGAGGAATGATTAGAGTTCTTATGTTGATTATGCCAATTGAGTGTTGTATCAACAATGTACTTGTTATAATAATTATGGAGTATATAAGGATTGTACTGCAGTACTATTTCATTAAGGACTTGAGATTGTGTGGAACAAAGAAAAGTGACTCAATAGAAGGTTAAATTTTTGGAAAATATATGGTTGAGAGAAAGATAAACCATAATATGGTTCTGATACCGAGGTAGTGATTTTAGAATAAAACATGATTGATTTGGATAAGTTATATTGGATATTCTTGACTACCTTGAAGCTGATTAATGATTTGTCTATTCCATCATTGTTAGGGTTTAAAACATTTTTGGATTGATGAAGTATATCCAGCATTCTATATGGAATAAGGGAGCATGAATGTAATCAACAAATATTATGGTAAATCAGGATGTTTCAGTGTATTCAAAGAATACATGATGAAGGTATTCATATGCTATTACGGGGTAAAAAGGATCTACATTATGTTTAACTTCCTTATAAATGTTGGACTGTGAGTTTGGACAGAAGTATTTTGGATAGTTCTAGTTTGGATTATTTTGGATTTCCATAAAAGGACAACCCGGAGGTCGGGCGGCAACCCGTCGCGTCCGGCAAGGCTGCGAGACTTGAACCCGCAACCGAAGGGCGACAAGGGTGTATCACCTACCACTGGCCCATGAGATGTCCTGGATTAAATAATGTAGTTTTTATTAAAAGATCTTTTAGATGAATTATAAATTCGTTTATTTTGGAACCCTATACGAATAGTGTAAATAGAATTTTTTTTACATTCTATTATCTTTTAGAGTGAAAGATGAGTTTGTGGTTGAAATTTATTAATAGATAAAACTCTAATTATAAAGTAAGTATATATCCTTATGATCTTAGCCAATCTCATAAATAAATTCCTCAACATTAAGAAAAGAAACTTAGAACAAAAATGTTTTCCTAGATGATACATTAAATCATCACTAATTCATGGCTTTGGGATTGTTGGCCTTTTCATAGCCATGTTCTCTACCACTCTCCATCAGATAATTGATGGTTAGATTTCTCTTCCATATCCATATTTTCCTACATGGAACCCTAGTATGTGTTATTTTCGGTAATCTTCATACTTTCCACTCTTTATTTTAAATAGAGGCCTCGTTAATTCATTTTTCGATGTGGGATTTCAACTAAGATATTTTGAAACGTCAAAAATGTGTTATCCCAATACCCTATATTTTGTTGAACCGATGGTACTTCAAATCATCATATATTGATGAGTTTAAGGACCTCAATTTTATACTTGTTTGTGATTGATGACCTCAATCACTACCTATAAATATTTACGTTTTTCCTCCAATTATATGTCTCTAATTTCCACCAATGTTCTCCTAATCAAGATCATAATTTGGTGGTGACCCTTTCATTTCTCTTTTCCACATATTAAGACTAAATTTTAGTAACCCAATTTCCGATGTGGGTTTTCCCACAAATATATTTTCTATTTTCACCCTTTTATTTTCGAAGAACAATTTCAAATTGCGAGGAATCAATTTATTGAAGGAGGGGAGAATGTAACACCCCAAGCTTCTACGGTACGCTTCTCTTTGAATAATGTGATAGCGTGTGTTGTACGCAACACCGAGTTCTAACAACCAATCAAACTAGCCGTTATGAACAGTAATACCTACTTTTTAAAATTATATATATTTTATCTTTCAAAATGGACTTCATTTTTGGATTCGGAATATCTAATTTAGCCTAAGGTGAAATTTTGGTACTTTTCGGATAACTTTCATATTTTGATGAATAGTGAAAATTACTAAATTTTAATTAAAAACAACTTTTTTAATCAAAATATTTAATAGTGATAAATTATGAATTTTAGTAGTTTTAAATTATATTTAGAATATATTTTTACCATTTAATATATTTTTGGTCATTGGACATAATTTTACAGTTAAACCAAACATAAACAAGTGTCAATCTTTTGATAGTTATTATCTCTTAAAACACGCTTTTTGTTTTGACAGCGGGAATTAATTTTAAATTAATTTCTTCCACTTCTGTGTATAGAATTTAGGAAAATGGATTCCATATTTTGAATCAGGATGTTCAAATTGTGTAAATAGGTAACTTTTATTTTTAGACATTTTGAATAATTACTGCGGTAAATATTTTATTTACCATGGTTAAGGGTAAATCCGGTAAATAAGGGTTAAAAAAATAATATTATAATAATACTAAATTACCCTAAAACGTGTCTTAACCCTATTGGTTGATACATGGTCGACCATGGGCACCTTTGGGTCGATTTTGGGACCCCATGGATCCACTTGTAAGTGATAATGACACTTTATTTTAATTAAGTCAAAATGAATACAAAAATGATACAAGCATATATCTTTTAGAAAAACAATTGTTACATAGGGTAATATAAGTTGGATTTTAGATTATAAATATTCATTAGAAAGATAAAAAGATTTCCTACATAATGATATTTTATTTATAATTTTTAGACATTAAATAATTTATTTTATTTATGACACAATGATGATGCAGTAATTACTATAATATTGAAAAATTAAAATAATTGATATTATAAATACCCAAAAAAATATGATATGAAACTTTTAATGAATTAAACTTATTTTCTAGGATAATATGATATATTAGGATTGATTTAATTGACTTTGTTCGAAGTAATCAATCTGTTCTGAGTTTCAAAAAAATCAACTATTGAATAGTGTCAAAATTGACATAAAAGAGTTCTTAAAACAAATATTATATTATTAATTGATATTAAATTCCTAAAAATCTAAGGTTCGGCCAAGAGACCTATATCAGGATAGGTTCATCATTAATGGACCACTTGGGGGTCTCTTGGATGTATATATTATGTTTATTAACCATATTATATAAATATACAAAGAGACATTGTAAAAGTGAAACTAATTAACTTAGAGTTAATACTTAAAGATAAGGTTAATATAGGTACCCAAACCTGTCTAAATTCTATTGTTTGAGTGGTTTTCGACCTATCCCCATCTTATACTTTGAATAGTCAACTATGGAGCCATTGGAAACTGAATATGAATTTATTATAAATTAATATGTCTAGATTTTCCAAAGGTGCCCCTCACCCCTCTTATAAAAGGGCACTCCTCCTTCTCATTTCTTCACACCTTCAAAGCCTTTTGGTTCGGCCAAACTCTGCCCAAATACTCTCCCAACATCCTTCACTACAACCTAGAGGCCTTATTTTGATCAGAAAGCCATCCTAAGGAGCCCTTTTGATCAAATCAAAAAGAAGAACCCGAAGAAGAGGTAATGATTTCACCACCCTTTTATAAGTTCCTTTCTTCTTCCACTTCCTCTTTCTTTGTTCTTACCATTATAAAATAATAACTCCAATATCTTACATATACTGTGATGTTATTATAAATATGGTACAACCATATTCAGTATTCTATCCACCCTTTGAATAACATGTCACCATACGTGCGTACGTACGGCTTACCGTCTCCACGTCGTGGTGTAATTGTTTTTCAATATATTATTATTTGGATGGGTATAATAATGTTGTGTAACTCATGTAAATAATAAATATAACATGTTAATGATTCTGTATATATGATATAACAATCATTTATATATTATTTTAATATCAAAAGAATGATATTGTCGCTCGTGCGTACGTACGGACTACCGTCTCCACGAACGCGATGAGATTCATTCTCCATCGTATCCATTCAAGTATAATTATCATTTGATGATTTAAAAATGATGTTTAAGGACTTGATATCATTCTGGATATGAATAATATACAAACTATCCTTTACAAACATGTCTTACGTAACAAAACATATAAAAGAAAACAAGTAAGTTAACACTCGATATAATGATAATACTAAGATATTATTATCAAATCAATATTAAAAGATCATATATGATATCATATTAATGTATATGATTCTTGTATAATTTAATAACAATTATTTCACCATTATACAGGAGGTTAACCTACCCCAACCAAGGAAAAGTACAAGGTAAGGGTTATTTCACAATCTCTTCATTATCTGAGGTTGTTTATATGTAATAATCTACTGGGATCTCTTTATCATCCACATCCATGTTTCTTAAAAATGTATTTCAAAACATTTTTACTATTTACTAGAATATGAGTTAAAGTCATTTATACCCTTTTTGACTTTTATAAGTGGTTTATAATGGAATATTTCCGTCGTTTTCAAAACAAGGTCCCTTTTTAACCTTTTCGACAGAATTAAGGTAAGAAGGTTTTTTTAACTTATACGGAGGGTGCGGCTAATTTCCGTCGTTATAAAATCTTCAAAACTTCCCTTACAAGCATATAAGAATATTTTCAAAGAAAATGTTTTATTTTATATGGATCTTAGATGATTTCAAAATAAAAAGTGATATTTCTTTAAAAAGAATTTTGATTTCATCTATGTCAACATCGTTTGATGGATTTTACGCTTATTTGAAATTGATTTATTGTAATACAAAGCTTCTATATTGTTTTGAAGGTTTTGTTATATGTTTGACTGTGGATGTGCTATTTTTATACCATTCATAGTTTATGGTGAAATTATTGACATTTCTTATGCTAGTTTTAATACGAATGTTTATGTTATGTTTAAACCTTTTCATATGGGTATGCATTGGACTTAGTAAGTGACGGGTGGAGCCCGCTATAGCTCCTCGATGCATCGGTAGGTCTCATGAGACAAACTAGTGTCTTGGCACAAGGCCTTGACAAAATCTTATTTGTAGTCTTGGCACGAGGCCTTGACTATGTGGTTATGATAGTCTGGCATTATGCATTCCAACATTATGAAAGTGGTTATTGATTTTTGCATGTGATTATTCTATTAGTAGAATATCCATGTGAGTAACTAAATGGAATTATTTCATTTTTACCTTTGCCATTTTATGTTGAAGTTCAAGTTTAAAAGGATTTTGTTTTAGTAATGCATTGCCTTAAATTTTTATTCTTATTTATGAAAGTTTCCGCTATATTGTTATCCTTACTGGGCATTTGATCTCACCCCTTTTCTATGTTTTATTTTTCCCAGGATGTGAATATGTAAGTTATGAATGACCTGCAGGGATTTTATGAGGGGTTAATAGCGTGGATTGTGGAAACATTATGTTGTTGTATTAGTTTTTCATTTTATGATGTAATGTAAATCTTATGAATATTTCGAGTGTTTCCAAGGCTACTAAACAAATCGGTCTTTCGAGATTTGATCTTTCTTGTGATCATGCCAATGTTACGAAGTAATGCACCGACTCTGGGTAGCTGGGGTCGGGGCGTTACACCATACCCAAGATAGCTAATTGAGTAAGACCAAAACCCATCCACTGTATATTCCTGAGATGATCCTCCCCTAAAAGGATTGCAACTTCATTGTCTTGGATACCATTTATGATTGTGAATTGCACTCTTCCACATATTCATGAATTTTAACATGTTAATAAAATAATATTAACAATGAATTTTTAAATTATCTTAACTTCATAATATTATATAATTCATAAAAATATCATTACTATATAAATTTATTCTATTAATATAAAAAAATATTATGAAATACAAATTTAACAACAAAAATACATTAAAACCAATTAAATGGGGCCACTATATGGATCAAATAGAACAAATATAGCTATTTTTTACCATTTGACCCATGTAGCCAACCCCATTTATTTCGGTTTAAGGCATGTTCTTTTTTCTAATTTATATTTCATTAAAAAATTATATTAATTAAATAACAATAAATAATAATGAAAATTAATTACTCAAATATCTCTACTAGGTTCTTTCACAAAATTTTCATCACGTTTCCTATGAACTTTAATCCACATAACTGTCTTTCCAATTGAGTGACCTAATTTTTTAATTTATAAATATATATATATATAATTAATAAAAAATCATTGACATATAATAAAATAATATAAATAGTAGTGGATAAAATAAAACAAATATTTGTCTTTTTCTCAAAAAACTATGAGACCCAATGATATGAGAAATGAGTTATTTCTCACGATTCATTATATTTTTTAGGTAATTCCAATAAAAATAGAAACATTAATATAATTTATAATATTGATGTGTTTATGTTATTAGGATAATATAAAATTTAAAATTACTTTAAGATATATATCTATATTAATATCAATATACATCTTTCATTGATCGTAGTAAACACCTTTAGGAACATTCTCATAAATTTGATATGAGTTTAGATATTTTTCATTAAATTCATTCCTTAATCTCTATTTAAAATATATCTATTTCCTGTACAAATTTTTCAGATTCCATGGGTGTGAAACGTAGTCAGGGGCATCAAAATGAAAAAATCATCTATAAAAAACATATCACTTTATAATTATATAAATAATTTTACTCATGTATTTTAAATGTGTTACAAATAGATATTAAATTAATATTATGGTTTATTATTTAAAAAAGAATTCACTTTTCCAAGATTTAGGAATATTCCCCCAATCTTTATAATCAATAGAAGAACTCATCATCTGATAATAATGCTCCCAAAGAATCTGTCCATATACTCTAGTAGCATAACCAGTTCTCACCAAAAACTCATCAAAAAGAAAAATATTCTTAAAATTTTTAGGTACCATACATCTTCCATATTCAAATTTATATAACATATGTTCTTATCTGTATATTTTTGTAAAATAAATTAAATAATGAATAAAATATATAGTTTTATTTGTATAATTACATATATACATGTAATAGTGACTCACCAATATCCCCTGGATAAAGGGATGACCAACTACTCTATCACCGAAGGTGCATTAGATGGTGGGATACAAATAGAACCAGGGGAAACTATTGCCTTGCTATAAGTATTTGGTATAATATAATAACTCCAATACATCAAATATAATGGTAGTGGTGGTGTGTTTTGTGTTGTTGGTCATTTAGGATCGCAATTTTCTATTCTCAAAATTAATGTAATTCAAATAGTTTAGAATATTTTAAATGTATAAAAATATTTATAAATAATATATTTTTACAAGAAATAAAAATATAGAACAATTTATAACTTCTTGAATCACTTATAAAGGATAAATTTTAATATACATTTATTACTTTTTAATACATTAATTTGTATTCATATTCACTATCTTTATTGTTATCAAAATCCATTGATACATGTAATTCATTTTTACCCTCTCTTTCAGGTTATCTTATATTAATGTTGTTAGGAAAAAATGTTCAATGTTTTGTGGTTGATGAGGTTCACTATTAGAATGTACCAATTAATCTTCATCTCCCATATCATACAAGTATATTTTCATTATGTGTATGAAAAACTCCAACCTTCATATATTTCATCATCTACATAATAAAATGTCCTCTATTACGTATAGAAGATAAATGGATCCTGATCTACACGCTCACTAGTATGGATAAACTGAGAGATGTTGATATAAGTAAAATGTATCAAATATATCATTATACCCAAATTAAGGTTGAATGATTTTTATTTTAATAGGATAATTGAAAATTGACAATGGTTATTTAATTTTATTACATAAATCAATTTTCCCTAGTATCCCACCTTTGCATGTGTAAATCGACCACTATTTTTATTTTTCAATTATTCTTCATGATAAATTGTATGAAACCTGAAGCCATGAATATTTTAGGCATCTATTCTCTTAGCCTTCCTTAGATTACCTCAATCCAGAAACATAAAACAATTTTAATGTCATCACTATTATCAACATTAATTATCTAAAAAATAAGATATAAAGATTAAATTTTGACATTGAGAAAATAACTACTTGTAAATAATATGAATATGAGTATATACTTACCTCATGGGAAACCCATATGAAAATATCCTTATTAATAGATTTTGTTAATTCTGGCTCATTTCGATCATAAACCCTTACTCATCTCTTTGTTTTCAATCAAAATTATTTTACAAATGGATCTATAATAAGACTATTGATTAGAACATGTCTTTGTGCTTGTAGTAACTCTAATTTAGCTAGTGAAAAATTTGAACCCTTTCTTAATCGGTCATCCTGTAGTTGGTAATACTGATGAGTATTTTTCAAAACTATAATTAGTGGAGATATTGTTATCACATCAAACATGATTCAATATAGTCTTGATCCCATCTAAATACACAGAAAAGAATGTCAGTAACTCTTTTTCAACACAACCTATAGTAATATATCCTTTTGGTTGTTTATATTACTCATATATGATTTCAAGTTACCTAAGTACTAGATGAAAAATTAAGAAACATATTAAAACATTCTATGAAATTATTTGATAAAATTTAATTCACCAATGAAAATAAAAAAAAAATATCAGCGTATCTATCAATTGGATAAATTCATCGACAGAGTACTAGTCCACCTTACCTTCTTCAACCAAATGAATAGTCAAATAAAACACGACTATAAATAATGAAGGTTAAAATAACATATCGAAATGGAAATGTTTCCAAAAAAATATTTATTGATGTTTATCAAGATCATTTTTATTTATATTTTTCCTGAAAATCTATCTAAAAAAAGGTATGCAACTCAACAAGAATAGTAGTTACTTTTTCAAGTAATGTATTATGCAATGGAAATGAAAAAAACTATGTAAAGACCCAAATTTTCCATGTAATTTTTTGTAATTATATAGAATTATTACGAGTCTGTAATGATTGACAGCATGTGATTCAGAGGCTTGGTGTTCGCGAAATGAATTTCTGAACTTTTTTAAAGGTACGTTCAGTAAACGTGCGGGTGACATTTTCTAACTTTAGAATCTTTTCTCGGATTAAATATATAAGGGCATCGTTGAATCTCCATCAATGGGATTCACTTAAGGGTGACTTTACTATGACTGCAGTAGGTCTGGAAGAAATGTTATGTTTTGTGTCTTTTAAAAGAAATAGAATAAAAATATTCTATTATTTTATTTTCATTCTTATCCACCAATAGACAAGTGGAGTGTGGGGCCAATGATGTGTCAATCCAATAAATGGAATGGAATGTCAATATTAAATAACGACGTCATTTGGGAATTAAGAAGGTTCTTAAATAATGAGCCCCCATTAATTCCCCATGTCGTTACATACCAGCTCCCTCTCCTATATATATGGAGTCTCAGGAGGGGTGTCGGAATAGATTCACCAAGGAACAAGGAGCTGAAGAAGTGCCGAGACGACAAACCCTTGGAGGATAGAGCCGGATCCTGATAGCGGTGACAAGCGACATCAAAACCATGTACCGAAGGATGACGTGCAAGCGGCGTCGTTGGAAGCCTGTTGTGGGGACGAATAACACTAACCCACCTTCAAGCGTGAACGTTCTCCAACATTATTTATGAGGTTGGGGTTATGGATTCTTTTTTTAAATTCAAGTGAATTTTTTGAACCCTTTATACTCCCACATGTTACGTGTTTATGTGGAGGGCATGGGCCTAACGAACTCGACGTGGGCCCTCCGCTACTTTGCTAAACCGTTGAATTCTCCATGGAATACCACCAGCATGACGACACTGACCAGATATAAAGGAGGGATTGTGCCGATTCACACCGCTAGAGGAGGTTGTGGAACAAAACCACGGTGGTCATCGGAACATTCGACATCGGGTGGCTGCATAGGTGGTGTGGTGCGACATCGTGCACCGCCGGTGAGCAAAGGGGGCCGTAGTTCATCAGCTGTGGCGATCATAGGAGGCATCCAACACATCGGAAGGCCGTGTATGGGGAGGTGGTGCGACCAATGAACCACCAGGGAGCAGAAATGCGGCACGACTAGCGCGCCACCAGTGAGAATAGGGCCACGTCTGAAGCCGTGGCAGAGGAGGAACCCATCGCGCGGGTTCGGAGATGATGGGGTGGTTCCCACATGGTGCCACCGGTTGGAAAAACTGAACTACCTCTGGGCCGTTCATGATACTAGGAAGAACATTTCCACTATTACCAGCTTGGGCGGACATCGATTGGGAAACCCCTTGTAGGTTGCACCCTATGCGGTCGGGCTGCCCGCTTGTGGGGATCCCCTTCGCGGGACACCCTTTTGTAGGCCCCACCTCACGTGGTCGGTCCTCCCTTCACGGGTCTCCCTTTTGTGGGTCTCCCACTGTAGGTTGCCCCATTGCAAGTCGGGTCACCCCCCTTGCGGGTCGAGCTGGACTTTAGCCCGACCCAAACCAGTTCGGGCTGGGTCGGACAGGACTAGGGCCCCATCGGGCCCAGAAATATTTAAAGGGCCATATCATTACAATCAGATGTCTGTTTGATGATCCATCTACAAAGTTGGGATCCTTGGATCGATATGATCCCTTTGGCATACTCTACATGAGTTTTGGAGACAGTTGGTGTACGACCAGGTTGGATCGAACTCAAATCCAACCAGGCCCTCAGTGATAAAAGGCATATAACTCACAAACCAACCATCTGATTAATGCACCATCTGTCGTGTTAGATCCCTTACGATAGAAGGTCCTTTGGGTTACAATTTTTTGGAGCTTAGTGGAAATCAAGGTATGACCAATATCTCAAGGTGTAGATACTACAAAACTCGAGCGCACTGGGTGCGAGGAATCTAGTTGCTGGAAGTGAGGCAGAGGGTGGAGACTGATAATACAGAGGTTAGTATCAAGTGATTCTATGTGGGTCAGCACCAATCCTTTATGGGTTAGATCCACTATGGGTCAGCCCTCAGCGATCTTGTTTCAGTAAGCACAAACTGATCCTGTGTTGGTCAGATGCGGAGTGGGTCATTGCGGAGGTTCGTAACTATCGACTCTGGGAGGGTCCGATCCTATGTGGATCATTTCAGGGGTTAGTACCTATCGATCCTAAGTGGGTTTGACTCCGTATGGTCCACATTAGTGCCTCTTGATAGAAAAAGTTAATCTATATTTGCGAATAATCATCTATACTTCTATACTTCACTGAAAACTTGGGTTGATCTAAAACTCTATTTGAGATGAGACTCTAATTGTGGTGAGACTCTATATGAGCTGTGTCTATTGCTTTGTGATTCTTGATTGAGATCATTCTTTATGGGTTACCTTTGTGGAACATTGAGAGACATTCGGCGGTGTCATGGTCCCTAATGAGTATTGTTATACTCACCCCAGCACGGGCTTCACTCGATCCATATTGTGTATTGTGCAGACGACAGACAATGTTGATCGACGGTGAGGGAGCCAGGACTAGATGGTGCTATGAAGTGGACCGTTTGATGTGATGTGACGTAGGAAGACTGACCGTTTGATGTACCTACCCTTTAGGTAAGATCCTTGGTGGACGTTCCAACGGTTGTTTTTTAACTTCCAATTTTACTTGAACTTTCTAGTGGGGCTTGTCTTCCATCCCCTTTTCCTTTCAGCACTCTTTTACTAAAGCAGTTCACTATGTGGTTGCATCATGTGGCATTATATTCTATGTGTTTTTATAGGTTTAAAGGAAATTCCATACAATTATGAGGAAACATCATTCCAGTGCTAGTCTCCAGCCCCATGCCTATGGAAGGCGGGCTTCAGGTAGTCACGGAATGGGCCCTAGGGGACGGGTTGCGACAAACTGGTATCAGAGGAGTTGGTTCAACCGAAGAACTAGTAATCTGATCATTTCTCTCTGGAAATAGTGTTTAGTGTTATGATTGTGATTTTCATTTAGGGGAATCAAATGTTTCTGCAGTGGCCAACATATCCATACACGAGGACCCTCGATTCTGTTTTCCAACTCAGTACATAGAAGCACTGATTGCATGTGTTTTTAAGAGTTTTCCTTCTGATTTATTTGAGTTATCTCACCAGGTATAACTTGTTTTCACCTTGGCACACCTATTATCTTTCTGGATGTCACTACGCAGACACCTAGCCATGATTCCTGAGAGAGTACATGATGATGTCCCACCGAGCGATGAGGGCTTGGTGTAGGTACCTCTTACAGTGTTAGCACCTTCAGGTGGTGTACCAGCAACATCACTACCCATTAAGAAGTTTTTTCCACCAACCGCACCTGTAGAGGGTGTACGCCAACTGAGCGTGTTTCACGAGTTTCAGTGACAGAGGCCTCTGAGCATCTGTGGCAAAATGGACCCGCAGGCGGCAGAGGAATGGTTGGAGGCTATAGTTTGAGTTTTCCTCTAAGTTGGGACAACAGCTGATCTTGTGGTGATCCTAAAAGCCAGTATTTTTCATGTACTAGTGGAGAGATGGTGGAGCTTGAAACTCCAGTTACACGACGAGGTGACCCTCATCTGGGCAGGCTTGGAGAGCCTTTTTGTGGAAGAGTTTTTCCCAGCGACCTTATGCTATGTGCATATATAGAAGCTATTGCACTTATATTAGGACCACATGACTATGGCCCAGTACATGGCGAGGTTCACTGATCTCTACTGCTACTCCACATACATGGTATGAGACCCTCTCTATAAGGCATGAACCTTTGAGGAGGGTATCTGACGGGAGATCATAGCATCAATGATATCTCTCTACATTCTAACATAGGTTGGGGTTCTAGAGCGATCACTTTTGGTGGAGAGCTTCCTAGTTGAGCAGGCACCGACAAAGAGACCCACCACCGGGTGACACGTGGTAGAGTCATCTATGGCTAGTAGTAGGAAGATGACACAGAGGTCCATGCTGGCCAGACCTTCTGGTGGATGACCTCGGGACGCAGGGTCGGAGGTGAGGGGATTGCAATGAAGAGGAGGTCAGACGTGGTATAAGAAATGATACACATGTGGCATGTAGGGTCACATGGCTCGATACTGCCCGAACCGTCGTACAAATGACCAGCAGATGATCGAGGGACTACTGAGATGGAGGCAAATAATCCAACAAGGAGGTCTGCAGCGTGGCGCACATGACAGAGGAGCTGGTCATGCAGTGGGTAGTGGGCAGCGATTCTAGGTTCCACCACCACCACCACCAGGTGGTCCACCCCAACCACAAACAGAATTTGGATAGAGATGAGATTAGCTCCAGACAGTTGAGGCCTACGACCACATAACTCCAGATATGATTAGAGGTATGACCTATGTCTACTAAGCCCTTGCTGTTGTACTTATAAACACAAGTTTTAGTCACTATTTTACTACCACAACCCTTATTTGGTGCTTGGAGATTCCTGTGGAGTCATTGGATCGATCCTTACTACTAGAGACTCCAACGGGAGAGGATTCAACGATTACACACAAGTTCCAGAAGTGTGAGATTACTCTAGGAGGTGAGAGATTTTGTTGGGATCTTCTAGTAGCGGCATCAAGGCCATACATTTTCATCATGGGTATGGACTGGTTATCCATAGTTCGTGCTCTAATTTACATTATTAGGCGAAATGTGTGGTGTGTCCACGTGGTTGGGACCAGGTTTTCCTTCACCGGTGAAAAGGAGTCCATTGAAGCTCATGGTGGACTTACCCAAAGGAGGATGCAGCCGATCACACACTAGTTGGCTAGCCTTACCCTTAGAGTAGTTCATGTTGAGAGTCCGATCTATCCTATTGTGGTGGACTAGTATCATGATGTCTTTCCTGGTGATGTTGTCGGACTACAACCATGAAGAGAGGCAGAATTTTACATTGACATGTACCTCGGGATGGCACCGATATCTACACCATCATATCAGATGGCTCCCACCGAGGATTGTCAGTTACGAGTATAGTTGGAGGAATTGCAGAGAATGGGGTTCATAAGGACCAGTGTTTCTCCATGGGTAGCCCTGATTTTGTTCTCTAAGAAGGCAGATGGGATTTTGATACTCTGTGTGGACAATCAGTGCTTGAACTAGGAGAACAAGAAGAACAAGTATCCACTTTCGAGGATTGATGATCTCTTCGATCAGATGAAGGGAGATTGTTGGTTTTTGATGATTAACCTTATATCAAGCTATCATCAGCTCATGGTATGAGATAAAGATGTATAGAAGACGACCTTCAGATGTCGGTATGGCCACTATGAGTTCATGGTTAGGCCATTCAACGTGACCAATGCCCCAACAATTTTTATGGGACTCATGAATATGATCATTCATCCAAACCCCGATCGCATTGTGGTGGTGTTCATCGATGACATCTTGATATACTCAGTGAAAAAGGTGGAGTATGCATATCATCTACAGATAGTTCTGGATACACTCTGAGATCAGCATCTTTATGGTAAGCTCTCAAAGTGTCAGTTCTAGATATGAGAGGTCCACTTTTGGGGACACGTTATCTCGTAGGATAGAGTTGTAGTGGAACTAGAAAAGATAGAGGTTGTTCTTTCCTGTTATCCACCCCAGAGTGTGACCGAGGTGCTGAGTTTCTTATGGTTGGATGGATACTACGGAATATTCATGACTGCCTTCTCTAGTGATGTGGCACCTTTGTCAGCTTTGAAAAAGTAGGAATAGCCCTTTGTATGGATGGATAGATGCTAGCAGAGTTTTCAGGTGTTGAGGTAGAGAGTGATGGGTTACCCCATCATGAGGCTACAAAAAGAGGGCTTTGGGTATGTAGTCTACTGTGACGCATCAAGGACTAGACATGGGTGTTTCCTGATGCAGGAGTGAGTAGTGATTGCCTATGTTTTGTGAGAGCTGAGATATCTTGAGAATAACTATGCTACCCATGACCTATAGTAAGCAGTAGTGGTCTTCTCCTTGAAGATGTTGAGACATTACTTGATGGGGAAACATTTTACAGTCTACACTGATCACAAGAGTCTCAGGTGTATCTTCTCACAGAAGGACCTGAAACTGATATAGCGATGATGTCTATAGTTCTTCTAGGACTATGAATTTGAGATATTCTATACTACTGTGAAGGGGAACCTGGTGGTAGATTCACTCAGTAGGAGGTATGGTCTGCAGTTGTTGAGTGAGGTGATAGAGCAGCTAATCGGGATGCAGATATCCATTGTGGATAGAGATGGAACAACTTACCTCTAGTCTATGACTGTCACTCCCCCATTTCTTCAGCTAGATCCGGAGGTGCAGCTCTGGGACTTTGACTACGAGGCACGACATGTTCAGATATCCTAAGGACAGGCACCTAATGGATTTTCTGAAGGTGAGGAGCACATCATCTTTTTTAGAGGATGTACCATGGTACTGGTGGCTCTACAAGAGGAGGTGTTGAGGGAGTTCCACACATCCCCACTATAGGTATATACTGGTGTGGCCAAGATTTTCCAAAACCTCTGAAATTATCACTAGTGGCCATAGATGAAGAAAGAATTTTCAGATTTTGTTTGTCATTGCCCCACATGTCAGCAAGTGAAGGTCAGGCATTAGGTTCAAGCAGGCATCACTTAGCCAATAGATGTGCCAGAGTGGAAGTGTGATGAGATCTCCATGGAAATTTTGACAAGGCTTCCATGTACGTCCAGGAAACATGATTACATCTAGTTTATCTTATACTAAATAACCATGTAGGCCCACATCCTACCTATCCGAGTACAAATAACAAAAGAGGTCATGGGACACCTCTACGTACAAGAGATTGTATGGATTCATGGGGTGTCATCGACGATCGTCTGTGACCGTGATGCACGTTTCACATCACGGTTGTGGAAGGGATTGTAGGAGGCCTTCGAGATTCAACTACGCTTGAGCACCATCTTTCATCCTTAGACGGATGTTCAGACAGAGTGGACCAAACAAACACAAGAGGACATGCATCATGCATGCGTTTTAGATTTTGGTCGCGGTTGGGAGGATCAATTGCCCTTAGTGGAGTTCGCATACAAAAACATTTTTCATTCCACCATCGGTATGGCACCATTTGAGGCCCTATATGGTCGACCTTACATATCACCTCTATACTAGACAGAGCTAGGGGAGTTAGCACTTATGGGTCCAGAATTGGTATGGGCTATAACTGAGAAGGTTCATATCATCCAGCAGAGGATAAAGATTTCCTAGAGTAGGCAGAAGTCTTATGCTAACAAGAGATGGAGACATTTAGAGTTCTAGGATGGGGACCACATACTCTTGTGAGTTTATCCCCTTTGGGGACTATAGATATTTGGCTGAGGCGGCATGTTATCACCGAGTTTTATTGGTACTTTTCTAATACTTTGGAGGATAAGAGAGGTTGTATACCACTTGGATCTTCCACCATAGTTGGAGAGGGTGCATGACATCTTCCATGTATCCCAGTAGAGGAGATATGTGCATGACCCATCTCACATCATCGACCAGGGAGAGATGGAATTCTATGATGGGGAGACATTTATGGAGGTTCTGTTGGAGATTGAGTATCGACAGAAGAAGGTTGTTCGTGGATGGTCGACACATTTGCTGCGCGTATACTGGAAGCACAGGAACATCTAGGAGATCACATGGGAGAGGGAGGATCAAATTCGTGCTTAGTACCCCCATTTGTTTCCTTAGTCTATGATGTGGATTTTGGGGATGAAAATCCCTAAGTTAGAAAGAATGTAAAGACCCAGATTTTCCATGTAATTTTTTTAATTATATGGAATTATTACGAGTCTGTAAAAATTGATGGCCCGTGATTCAGAGGCCCGGGGTGCCCAGAATGAATTTCTGATATTTTTTAAAGATATATTCAGTAAACAAGCAGGCGTAATTTTCTAGCTTTTTAATCATTGCTTGGATTAAAAATTTGAAGGCACCGTTGAATCTGTAGCATTGGGATTTTCTTAAAAGAGACTTTACTTTGACCATTGTAGGTCTGGATAAAAATTTATGTTTTTTGAATTTTAAAAGAAATATAATAAAATAATTTTATTATTTTATTTTGGTTCATATCCTCTAATGGAAAAGTAGTCTCTGGGTCCATCAATGTTTCATGCCAACAAATGGATTGACCTATCAGTCTTAAGTAACAACATCATTGAGAAATTAAGAAGGTTCTTAATTAATGAGCCCGCATTAGTTACACACATCATTACATAACCTTCCCCTATTCTATATATATCGAGATTGGGGAGGGGTATCAACACAGCTTTTTCAAGAAATGAAGTGATGAAGGAGTGCTGAGACGCCAAACCCTTGGAGAATAGAGCAGGTTTCGGTGGGCAGTGACAAGTGACACAAAAACCCCGAACAGAAGGATGATGTGAAAGTGGTTTCATTGGAAGCATGTTATGGGAATGAAGAACACTGACCCACCTTCAAGATCAATCATTCTCCAATAGTTTTTATGTGGTAGGGGTTTTGATTCTTGTTTTAAATTCATGTGAATTTATTGATCCCTTTATCCTCACACATGTTGCGAGCTAACATAGAGGATGTGGGCCTAACGTACCCAACATGAAGCCTCTGCTACTTTGTTACACCCTTGCATTCTTTGTGTAATACTGCCAGCATGGGTACACCGACCAGCTACGAATGTGGCAGTGCACCGATGCATGTTGTAATACGAGGCCATGATACAAAACTGCATCGGTAATTGGAACGGCTGGCACTAGTCGGCCATAGTGGAGGTGTGGTGCATCGTCTCACGCTTCTGATGAGCAAAGGAGGTCGCATCTCCATAGATGCGGTGATCGGAGGAGGCGGTCGACACATCGGTCAGCCGCTGATGGGGAGGCAGCGTGACCAGCATGCTGCCGGGGAATAGAGGGTCGCGTCTGAAGCTGCGACGGATGAGGAACCTACCGCACGGGTTCAGCAGCGAATGTGCAACACCAACATGGAAACATGGTTTCACAAAACCGAATAGCCTCCGGGCCATTCCAGATACTAGGGGAACGTTTTCCCCCATTCCATCTCGGGCGAACAATGCCCAGGCTGCCCCATGCGGATCGCGCCCTATGCGATCGGACGTCCCCCTTGCAGGATTCCCCTTCATAGGCTGCCCTTTTGTGGGTTTTGCCTCACGCAGTCCGGCTTCCCTTCACGGGCTTCTGTTTTGAAGGATGCCCATTGCAGGCCCCCCATTTTTGGGCCTCCCTTTTGGGAAAATCCACCATTACATGCCCCCCCTTTGCAGGCATCCCCCTTGTAGGCTGGGCTGAACCTCAGCCCAATGGGCCAAGCCCGCTACAGCACAGCCTAGACCAAGACAGGATGGGTCGGTCCGGTCGATTCAGACCAGACCTGAGCATAGAAACCCTTAAAGGGGCCACATCAGGAGAACCATAAATCTATTTGATGAACCATTTGTGTCATTGGGATCCATGTCTTGATAAGATCCCTTTTTTATACTCCACGTGAGTTTTGGAGATATTTGGAGTATGGATGGGTTGGATCGAACCTGATTCCAACTAGGCCCCTACAGCTAAAACGCTTATAACTCACATACTGGAAGTCTGATTGACACACCATCTATCATGTTGGAACCCTTACAACACTAAGGTACTTTGTTTTCCTTCTTTTGTGGATCATATTGGTGGTTGAGGTACGACCAATATCTTTATGGGAAGATACTATAGAACTCGAACGCACCAGGTGCGAGGAATCCAGTTGCAGGAAGTGAGGGGGAGGTTGGAGAGAGAACATACATATGTTTAAACCAGTGATCTTCTGTGTGTCCGCACCGATCCAGTGTGGGATAGATCCTTTGTGGGCCAGTGACTAGTGATCCTGTGTGGTTTAGCGTATACCGATCCTATGTCTGTCAGATCCTGCGTGGGTTATTGTGGGGTTTAGTACCTATTGACTATGGGTGGGTTAGATCATGTGTCGATCATTACGGGGTTTAGTACCTATCGATCATTTGTGGGTAAGAATCAATTTGGTCAGTAGGAGTTCCTCTTGATAGAATAAGATGATCTAGCTTCATGACTAATAATATGTACTTCTATAGTTCAATGAAAACATGGGTTGATCTGAGACTCTATTTGAGTTGAGACTCTAATTGAGCTAAGACCCTATTTGAACTGTGTCTATATCTTTGCGATTATGGATTGAGATCATGTTTTATGGTTTTCCTTTCTGGAACTTTTAGATACCTTTGGGGGTTTCGGGATCCCTATTGTTTATTTTTATACTCACCCCTACACGAGTTTCTCATGCACCTTGGTGTTTCTTATGAAGATTATGGACATCATTTTTAGAGACTGAGGGAGCCATGACTAGAAAGTTTTCGTCTGATTACTACTTAACGTGAAGTGACGTAGGACTACTGATCATGAGCTGTACCTACCCTTCAGGTAGGATCCTTGGTGGATGTTCTAGGAGTTGTTTTTCGATTTTCAATGGTTCTTGTACTTTCCAGTTAGGCTTGTATTCCTTCCCCTTTTCATTTCATCATGCTTTTACTACAGCAGTTCATTATGTGGTTGCATCTTGTTGAGTTCTAGTCTTTTTGTTTGTATAGGTTTAAAGATAATGCCTTACCGTTAAGGGGATACACCATTCTGGTGCTAGTCTTCATCCCCTGGTCTATGGAAGGTGGGCTTGGGGTTGTCACAACATGGTCCCCATGGGACAGGTTGTGACAAACTTCTCTATCAGAATATGTGAGTTATATCTTTTTAATCCATTTTAATTCTAATGTTTTATGTCAATTCACCTTGAAATGTTAGTTGAATATCAATATAGAACTTTTACACTCTTTAATGATCAAAGGAATGAATTTTTCTCATTATTTTTCAATATCAAAATAGTTGGTGGATACTTTATATTCTAAATTTCCAACAAACCATGCTCTGTATTCATTGATTACTGATCCCTATGAGCATTAATGTGATCCTCATATTTACCCTTCTAATTAAGAAATGTAAAAAAATAATTTTTATAGATTTTATTCTCAAAATTCATTATATCAATGTTATGACATATCCAATTAAACTCCCAATAAGGGAGTTTGAAGAATACACTCATTTTAATCCACTATTGTTTTCTTGCAGCTTTAGATACTATACCTCATACTCTTTCCCCATGGTTTTTAATATTATTAGATTTTCTAAATTCTACAGTGAAATTCATTATTTGTCTCAATAATTATAAACCAAATAATAAATTTCGTGGATTTCTCAATTCTGTGCCTCCATTGAATTATGTCTTATTAAACCTGAATTAATGAATAGCATCATGAAATAAAATATGACACATAAAACACAATTTTCTACTATGAGGTAATCATTGAGGTTAAAAATCAAAAATAAAAATTGGACATGAAAACTAGTATGAGGGTTTCAACCAGATAAGATTCCTATTCAAAGAATGTCTCCAATTTTACATATTAATGAATCATTCATTTTGAATAGGTTTCTCATTTAATAATTATATGTTTCTGTTCCTACATCCTATAATTATTGATATTATTTTATTTGAGGCTGAAGTTATAAATCAATTTCGTTTCCAATAATTTTATTTATAGAAATAATTATCAAATTAAATAAATAAGTAATCTTTATACACATCTGTTGAGAGAGATTATAGGGGATCAAAACAGAAATCCAAATTTTATAATTAGTATTTAAAGTACAAAAAGGGTTAAAACCATTATAATTTAATCCCAAACATACATTATGAAGATCCAATGAAAACCCTAGATATAATAAATAAAAAACACCTTCCATGATGTTGAATCTTTTGGATGTCTCATCAAGCCATCATCATTACTATCCTAATCATTATACTTTATATTGTATGTATTCGTAGATGAAATTAATTGTCTTTTAAATATTTGTTTCGGGGGAAAATAACAGAATAACTCTATTTGAGTTTTTTTCTTCTGTTTCTTCCTTAGGTTACATTTTTTTACTCTCATTGTTGGTTTTTTAATTTAATATGATTGTATAAAATATTATGAATTATTCATTTTTTTCCTCTTCTATGGTGTAAAGCATGAAATAATTATTGAATGAATGAATCTTTTTAAAATCAAGAAAAAGTTTATTGATGATTTTCTTCATCTCATGGAATGATGTAGGTATCTTAGCTTCACTAAATTTATCATGATGCAACTCTAAAATCAAGGATATTTCTTGGTCAATAATTCCATAGAGACACAATGTATGGTACAAATTTAATATAAAATACAACATTGAATGGTTGGAACTCCCTTTATATATATTCTTTATTGTCTATATTTAAATAATTCAAGAAACTCAGTTTATGGTCACTAAAATTATAAGAAAGATAAACCTATTTAAGATAAAATGATGATTATATTGATCTATTAAAAACCAGGAAAATGTTTTATACAAATCCAAAAACATCATTTATCAAATTTTGAAAATAATTCTCTTCTGGCAGGTCACTTTGTGTTTCATTGATAGGATTATAATTTTTTTGAATTTACATAACATTTGATTCACTATTCTAGATCCAACTTACATTTTGATAAGGAAACATTTTTAATAACAAATGATCATATACTTTATTTCCATTTAACCATCAATTGAATTTATAATCAGGGCACATACATTTTATACTACTATTCAATAATCAATTTTAAATTGAATTTAATAAAAATTCTTCCATACCCTTGGCATTCCAAGGTGTGTTTCAAGGTAGATTAATCCATATTTTATCCATAGGTGTTGGATTGTCACTATTATCTTGGTACATTCAGATTTAAATATATAAATGTTTAATCAAACAAGTATAATCAAAATTAAACATCATTAAACTTCATCATTGACCAGAGTAAGGTCCTGATTTGACATAAATAAAATTCATCATAAAAAATATTCAATACAACATGAAAAGTACAACATAAATTAATAAATATTACCTGTCATTATAACATGGTCAGATGTCATGAAATAAGTTCACTGATCTAAGCATAGAGGTTATCGTGATGTTGAGAATACTATTATCAATCAACAATAACACATGAACAAAATTATTATATTAAAATATCTATAAATTTTCATTTTTCATATTATAAATTTTTATTTTATATTATATATACATGATTGTCTCTAAATATATCTATTTATTTCATAATTATGCAAATAAATATTTGTTATATCTCAAAAAAATAACTTCGAACTGTGGTATTTGGTGTTTGTGTTTCCATATGGATCATATAATTACATGAAATTTTTGTTTTACAACATTTTCATAATTCATTTGAGAAATAGTACTGAACATGAGGAGAGTCTCTCAAATAGAAAGATTCATTTAATTTGAATCTATGTAGATTCTTTTTAGTTGTATGCATTGTACTCAGGATTAAGAGTATTTTATATTTAATAAATTAACCTCATGGTATCATTTTAAAAAAATAGAGTTGTAATATTTATGTAGGATAACATTTCTTAGCTACTGATAGATAAAATGATCTTTAGTAAGCATCCATGTAATGAATAATTAAGGGAGATTATTGAATGATTAATGGAGTTTAATATACAAATAATAGAAGAGATAAATATATAATATACAAGAGATATTCACTACTTCATCTGTAGGATACTGAAAGGATATTCATATTCAATCACAACTGGTGTTTATATGTTTATCATTATTGTTCAACAATAAGTTATTATTTTTGAAGATGTGATCTTTTTTCCATACTTCTAAAATTCCATAGATCATAATCTAGTTTCATTATATTCATTATTGTATTTGTTTAATTAATCAATTTTCACTTAATTGTTTGGTTTATACTTTTCCCCACAAAAGCATATTTGAGTATGGTTATACCTGTATTAAATATGAATAAATATTTTTTTATTTGATTTTCATTTGAAAATTCATGTCTCTAATTAATTTTTTATTCATCTTTTCATATAAATGTAGTCTTTTTTAATGGTTTGTTACTCTCTTTATAATCATGGTTTAATTTAGTAGGTATTTATTCTCTCATGTGTTATAGGGTTTTAAAGAGTTCAAATAGGTTCATATTCAATCAAACTAATATAAAAATTCTATTTTAATTGTTTATATCTCCCACTTCCCTATCTTTTGATTTATAAATTGTTTTTTTCTAAAGTAATATCATCATTTTATTTAAAATATATATGATGTTTACTAAAATAATTTTAATTTTTCAAAAATATTTACAAGTCTATTAACTCCAAACATCTAGAATTTTGTATTGTATATCAATGGTTCAAGATAAGTAATCACTTTGAAGGGAGTATACCCTAGACCCCTAACACTCCAGTGAAATAATAATACAAAAAAAATATCTACATTCAGTTCCACTAATCACTATTTAATTACAGGTGACTTGTGTTCATAAACTACAGACAAAATGGCCATTTTTTTCTAATGAAAACCCATCTAAGAAACATCTAAAACCAAAATTCTCCAGAATATAACTCACAATGTCTCTTAATGTGGGCCTAAATATGGAAATTATCATTTTGAAAACGTTTAAATGATTATTAAATGGGGAATCAACACAAAACCAAAATATTTTCAAACATCTTTATCAAAATTAAAAAAAACATCAAGTCTTACACCACATACCAAAAAAACCATGGGAACCATTATCATTCAATGTGATGGAAATAAATAATTATTTTTGCACCCTCATGCTATAATAGGTTTCATAATAACAAATAATGCCAATCTACAGATTCTACTATTTCATGCCATTCAATATCTCGAAGTAAATCAATTATGTCATACAGTAAAATATATTTTAAATAAAATATATTTATTCTTCAATATGTTTACAAGATTATATTTACATTCATTTTAGGATTTCACTTAATCTATGAGTTTTCAGTGAATGAATGACACTTCATAAGTTTCACAGTATTCCTCGCACCGATGATCGACACACCGATGTTCGACACACCATTGTACAAAACACCGATTTTCGACACACCAATGTTTGACACAATGATGTATGACGCACCAATGTTCTACTCACCGCTGTTCGACACATTGATGGATGACACACCATTAGACGAAACACTGATGGATGACACACTGATGGATGACACACTGATAGATGACACACCGATGATAGACTCACCAGTGAAAAATCATTGATGCTGACAAATTGATGACAGACCAATGAAATATCTATGATGACAGACCGATACTTATGACTCACCGATAGTCATAAATAACTATTTCAAATTTATTAATTCAAATTTATTTCTAATGGTCATTTTTAGACAAATTAAATTTTCTGATATTATTTAATGTTGCCTGTAAGACTATTCGTAGATGGTACATGGTACATGTATGTGGGGAGATATTAATGCCGACTAGACCATGAAGTATAAAAGGTTTACAAGATTAACCTTAAAATAGGAGGACCTCAGAGAAAGGTAGATTGTGTAAATGTGAGAAACATTGAAAATAGAATAACTCAAAGCTTGATTACACAAGAAGTTTAATATTACACACAACAATGTACTGAAGCACTCAGAACATCCTAACATTTAAGATATAAATATTTTCACTCTTAGAAGCAAGACTATAGAGGTTGCGATACTCTATTCTGAAACCATCTTCTAGAAGAGGATTCAAATATCATTTTCAATACATCTATTGAGTCCAAAGCATTAATGCACAACACATAGAGATTTCGAAACTCAATTCTTCTTATAAAACTCTATTTTCATATTGTTTTTACTTTTTGAGCAGTGTTTGCATCTGTTTGTTTCATACACACTATCTCTTGAGAATAACTATATGATACTAAAATATTCTCACACTAAATCTCTTTTTCTCTATTGTACTCCACATAGAATAGTGTAAGAGATCATATGTGATATTTTTGTTAGTTTCCCCATGAATAACTATGGTAAAGGCCACCCTATGTGATATTGTAAACCCTTATCTAGGGTGTGGATCAAAAGTTTATTAATATGAACTACTTTGTGGTAGGTGATCACCAAGTGTATTAGACTAAGCCTCCTCTTGAGATTGAAACCTCTGGATTGTATCCACTATGTAGTTTTTCTTTTGTATTAATCTAATCTGTGATTAATTAATTTCTCATTAATATAAATTGTACTTTGTTAGTTATTTTAGAAAGTTTTTATATATATTTTGAATAATAAAATTAGTTTCAAAATATTGATTAATCATTAGATTTTTTAAGCAGAGAACTAATCAATATTCTGAGAAATTAATTGAACATTCAAGACTTTTATAAATTCCCTACAAACTGACATTGATTATATTTTAATTGGGGGACATTATTCAAAAGAACCAATTTTAACAAAAAAAATTATAGATACTCTATTTACACCCCCCCCCCCTCTAGAGTGATCAAATCTGACCAAAATTTGGTATTAGAGGGATTAAAATTATTGTCAGTTTTCAAATCTTTTCAGCTATGATAATAGTTGTTGTTCAAAGATCTCAAATTTTTTGTTATTTATAAATTTTTACCTCTTTGAAATTATTTTACAATCTGTGTCATGGATAAATGATTAGAAGGGGATGCTACCAACAGTCCACCTTTCATTAATGGAACTAACTATGCTCAGTGGATGATTAAAAGGAAAATACATCCAGAAAGAATGGGATTTTAAATCAGGACTACTATTGAAAGTAAATAGGAAACTCCTAAAATTGCTATAAACACTTGGGATAATCCTACCAAGACCGCCTACAATAATAATTGTAATGAAATGAATGATCTATACTGTGCACTAGGTGATGATGAGTTTAACCATATTTGTACTTGTAAAACTGCACATGAGATTTTGAAAAATCTATCAGTTTCTCATGAGGGGACATATAATGTTTAATAAATGAGATTAAATATGTATACTATTAAATATGAAATCTTTAGAATGAATCATGAGGAGCAGATCTCTGATATGTATCTTAGGTTCAATGAAAATTTGAATACCATAATTTCTTTTTGAAGAGAAGTAACAACCAAAGAGCAGATTATGAGGATTCTGTGATGATCCCTAGAAAGATGGTGTGGGACATATGTGTCCATTATGTAATCATACGACATTAATAAGAGGCCATTGAAAGATTTGATTAGCAAATTAATGATGTAAGAATAAGAAATGAAGGAAAATAAAGAAGAGGATGAACCCAAAAAAAGTATGTATCTTTCGAGACAACTTCATCTAAAAGTAATGAAAAGAAGAATGTTCAAGTTGTTATTGAAATCACATACCGGGAAGAAGTATCTTTGGACAGTGATGACAAAATGGCCAAGCGGGCTAGAGGATTCAATAAATTTTATAGAAAAAATATGTTATTCAAAAAATCCAATTTCAAAGGAACGTATGATAACAATGTCTATTAGAAAAAGGATTAGAAGAGAAATGATAAGTGTAAAAGAGTTAATATTCTACAAATGTAAAATGAAATGATGTGTCAAGGCTGACTGTAAAAATATTAAATACAAGAAAAAGTATGAAAATAATGATAGAAAGTATAAGATAGAAATGAAGGCCACATGAAGTTCCTCTCAGGATACCTCAAGTCAATCAGCTTCTTCTCAAAATGAGAAAGATGATACAGAAAATATGTGTTTTATGAACAACACATCTGAGGTAATCTTGGACTCACCTATATATAATTCTTATTTTTCTAAAAGTGACTTTGATAATTTGACAAATGATGAATTATTCGAATATTGAACCATTATAGAAGAAACATGTAATGAGTTGAAATATAAGTATATGTTTTTGAAGAAACAACATGCTCTTATAGTGACTATTAAATCTGAACTTGCAACTGAAAAAGAGAAAAATTCTCAACTTCTCAAGGAGAATAATGAGTTAAGAATGTATAATGGGAAATTAAAGATAGACTTAGAAAATTTTACCAATGGTAAAAAAAATATTACTCAAATTCTTGGTAAAAAATAGTTCCTAAGTATACTTCTATGATAAGATATCGACTAGGTCAAAAGAATTTATCCGAATCACATTTTCTAACCAAATCTATAAAATATGATACTTTTATCAGAAACCAGAATTTTGTTCGAATTTCTACTTCCAATAATTATTTTACTGCATCTAATTCTTCAAGACCAAAAAGAGTTTATTTTTTAAAAAATCATTATTCGGCAAATAGTAATCCTATAAGACAATTGTGGGTTACTAAAGCTTATATCACTAATGTATGTGGACCCAAAAAAATATGGGTACCAATGTCATTTCTTGGATGAACAGTTTTGAAGGTAAACTGCCTAAAGAGATTCTGTAAAACATTTTGGTACTTTGAAAGTGAATGTTGAAGACATATGGCAAGGTATTATTCAATATTTAAAAGTCTTATCAAGATTTATGGAGGACATGTCACAAATTGGTGACAATGATAAAGGAAAAATCATCGACCTAGGCCAGATTTGTAACCCTAAATCAATTTATATTTCAAAATTATTTTATGTTGATGGATTAAAGTATAACCTACTTAACATATCTCAATCTTGTGATGATGGATTTAATTTTAAATTAAAAAATGATTCATGCCATTTTTCATGACAATAATTACATAGTTTTTACTACTTTTATAAATGAAAATGTATATGCTCTAAATATAGAGACACTAGCCTCACGGAATGTCTCTTGTTTAAATTCCTTTCACAAAGAGTCTTATATCAGGCATAGAATATTAGTTCATTGCAATATACATTATCTTCATAAGTTAACTAGAAAAGTATTAGTGAAAGACCTACCCAAATTAGAGTTTCCAGACAATAAGGTGTGTAATACATGACAAAAAGTAAAACAATATAAAATCTCTTCCAACCAAAGAAATAAATAACTACTTCTCAACCTATTGAGTTGGTTCACATGGAATTTTTTGGACCATCTAGTGTTTTGAGTCTCAATGGTATGCACTATGTTTATGTTCTTATAGATGACTTCTCTAGGTACACCTAAACCTTTTTCATAGCTCTTAGAAATGAAGCCTATTCTCACTTGACGAAGAATGCTATGACTATAGAAAATATTATTTGACTTAATATTAAATCCTTACGAAGTGATCATGGATGTGAGTTCTAGAATAAAGAGTTTTAAGCTCTCTGCTCACAAAATGGATACATTCCTAATTTCCCTTCTCCTAGGACACCTCAACAAAATGGTGTGGTAGAAAGAAGAAAAATAACCCTTTAGGAAATTTCCCAAACAATGCTTAATTAATATGACCTACCCATTTATTTCTAGTCTAATGTTGTCAATACTTATTGTTACATATTAAAAAAAATTCTTAATCAGACCCATCATTATGAAAACACCTTATGAGTTGTAGAATAATAGAAAACCAAAAGTAAGTTATTTTAAATTCTTTGGATGTAATTTTTATATTCTGAACACTAAATACAATTTATATAAATTATCCTCCCAATGTGATGAAGGAATATTTCTTTGATATTCTACATCAAGAAAAGTATATTGAGTATTTAATAAGAAAACCAAATGTGTGGAGGAATCTATACATATCAAGTTTGATGAAACATATCCACATGAGCACAAGACTTCCCTAGAAAATATTGAAGAGGATATGTAAAATATGGAATTGTATGATAAAAAATAAAATAATCATGTAAAGGAATCTGTGAAAAATTATAGTTCTAGAAATTCTTCAGATACTAACCAAAATGAACTAGATCAACTTGAACAACCCGAAATAACAAGTCCTACCTTTTCTATACCAACTAATACCCTTAAAAATCATCCCTTAGATGTTATTGGTGGATTTTTAAATAGAGGAACATAAATGAGATCTTCCTAGAGACACTAGGTTGAACATCAAGCTTTATTTTCACAACATGAACCTAAAAATATCAATGATGAAATCCATGATAAATTTTGGGTAATGTCCATACAAGTGGAACCTAATTAGTTAAAAAGAAATAATGTTTGGAAAATTGTAGATAGATAGAAGGATACTTGGTCCATAAGAACCAAATTAGTGCTTCTAAATAAAATTAGATAAACTGAAAATATATTTAGAAACAAATCTATATTGGTTGCACAAGGATATAATCCAGAAGAGGGAATTTATTCTGAAGAGACCTTTGCACTAGTAGCTAGACTTGAAGCAATTACAATCATAGTTGCCCATGAAGAATACATGGATTTTAATCGTTACCAAATGGATGTCAAAACTGCATTCTTAAATGATTAGGTAATTAAGAATGTTCTTTTTTAATAACCCCTAGGTTTTACAAATCCACTTTTTCCAAATCAAGTGTTAATATTATCTAAAAATTTATACAGTTTGAAACAAGCTCCATGAGCTTGGTATGAAAGGTTGAGTAATTTTATTATTTCTAAAGGATTTACAAAAGGACATGTAGTTCCTATTTTTTTTGTAAAAATAATTTCAAAAGAAGTTTTAATAGCTCCAATATATGTATATGATATTATATTTGGATATTCTAAAAATTATTTATGTAATGATTTTACAAAAATAAAGAAAATCGGGTTTGAAATGACTTTGATGGGTGAACATAAATATTTTCTTGGATTTCAAATATTTCAAAATAAATATGGTATTATTATAAATCAACGTAATTACAAAAGATACCTTTTGAAAAGATACGGCTTTGATAGAATTACGAGTAGTGAAACCTCTACCAGTTCTACATTTGTGTTAGATCTTGATAATAATGGAAAATTAGTTGATCTATCTGCTTATAGGGGAATGATTGGGAGTTTGTTGTTCATAACTTCTAGTATGCCAGATATTATGTTTAGTGTGTGTATGTGTTCATGATTTCAATCAAACACAAAAGAGTCACATTTAAATGTTGTTAAAAGAATTTTCAAATACATCCAGTATACAACTAATTTAGGATTGTTCTATCCTAAAATAAAAACTTTTTATTTATTTATTTGTTAAGATGAAGAATTTGGTGGATATATGTTAGATAGAAAGAGTACCTCTGGATCATTTCACTTTTTTGGAATGTCTCTAATATCATGGTGTAGTAAAAAGAAAAATTCAGTTGCATTATCAACTACTGAAGCAGAATACATTATTGTTGGTAGTTGTTGTTCACAAATTATATGGATAAACCACACTTTATTAGAATATGGATTTAAATTCATATATATCCCTACATTTTGTTACTACACAAGTGATATTAACATTTCTATGAATCCAATTTCTCATTCAAGAACAAATAATATTGATGTAATGCATCTCTTTTTTGAGATCATTATCAAAAAGCTAATATAACTCTTCAGTTTATTGGAATTGAGGATCAACTTGCTGATATCATTACTAAACCCTTAAACTATGAGAGAATGACCTACATTAGACATGATATAGGAATGATAGGTCTTGACAATTGATCATTGAAACCAATACTTGAAACAGATCCTTGAAACCGATCCTTAAAACTGATCGTTGAAACCGATCCTTGAAACTGATCCTTATAAGCGATCCATGAAACCAATCCTTTAAGCTGATCCTTGAAAATAATCCTTGAAACTGATCCTTGAAATTGATCCTTGAAACTTATCCCTGAATCTGATCCTTGAATATAATCTGTAAAACCTATCTCTTTTAATCGATCACTTGAAACCGATTGTGTAAAACCGATTCTATAACACCGATGTATTTAAGTAGTCTTTTGTAAATTTGTTAGTTTTAAATAAAACGATGATTTTTTGTGTTAATTTTTCCTCATTTATGTTTTATTCATTGAGATTTAGAATCTCTAAATGATATAATAAGTTTGATCCACCCCAACCATTCACCTTCCCACTACCGTAAAACCTTCAACCCTTTGTCACTCTATCTCTTTACGCTCGACCTCTCAACCCCATTGAAATATGAATCATAATAATTGGAATGAACAAAGAATGAAATTGAAGAACCAAGAAAATCTTCATCATTTAAGCATCATAAGGGTGTGTCCAATCAGACCGTGAAATAATTTTTAGGAAGACGTGGGGTTACAGCTGAGAAATAAGTGTCTTCTGAGTGGCTTCTGTCAAGCAAGTCATTTTTGTTGAGAGTACTAGAATCTCAAGGGTGGTAGAGCTGGTTATCAAAAAATGAATGGCGTTATTTTACACAGATAGTACATGAGTGTTATCTAAATTTTATGATATACATTGATGGCAAATAGGAAGCAAGGAAGAAGTTAGTTGTGAAGGGAAATGAAATGTCTTTTTTGTCTACGAATGGGGTAGGTGCTTGGAGATGCCTCATGAAGGAGTCTATGTTGATTATCAGTGTAATATTCCACATTACTCTGAGTTGTTTTCATATAAAGATGCTCTGAAAGAGCTAACAAGAAGCTGAGAATCTATAAATACTACTTCCAATGAATTCGAGGGAGACATAATGTTAATTTTTATGTTTATACAACATCAAATCTTCCCAAGGAAGGGAGATTTCTCTACTGTGATGTATCAAGATGTATTCATGATCTATCTATTGAAAAATGGGATACAGGTGAATCTTTTTAGGTATCTAATGGTTCATGTTTCTGATATGATAAATCCATACAAGAAGGAAACATGTTTTTACTATCCCAGGATGATCTCTACCATGTTAAAGAAGTTGGGATGTGTGGAATATGGAGATGAAGTGATAAGTGCATCTAATAGTTTTTTCCTTCAAAAAGTTATTTGAAAGTGAATGAAGATATTATAGAACCCAAGGAAACAATGCTAGGTACAAGATGAGGAACGGATGTAGGGGGATTTCAATCCAATTGACCATCCTACTAAACCAAAGGATCAAGTTGATCCAGGCCCCAAACCAAGAGAGGAACCTATTTATTCTGTTGAGGAAGGTGAGGCTCAGTTGACAAGGGAAGAAGGATCTCCTTTTGATGAAAGGGGTGATCCTGATATTGCTGAAAGCCCCAAAGATATGTCTTATGGACCTGCTATTCCACCTTTGGATTTACCCTCAAGAAAACCTTTGGTAGGTGGTGAGGATGAGGAAGAGACTGAGGTTACTAAAGTTGAATGATATGTAAGAAAATCAGATGTGGATTATGATGAAAATGATGATGATGATGATGATGAGGAAAATGAAGAGAATATTAGTGATTATTTAAAAGTGGGACAACAATTAGATGACAGTTCTTGTGAGGAATTTGTACATAGAGTTGCTGATGGTGTTGATCCTGTTGAAGCGGAGGTTGTTGATCATGGAGATGATGGTCATGAGGATAGATTTCTCTATCCAAATGATGAAAATTATGAAATTGTTTAGGAGTTGAATGAACTATTGTTCTATGGCCATGTGGAAGAGGATGAGTATCAAATAGCTTAGATTGAAGAAGTGATTGGAGAAGTTGAGGTGGTTAGAGCACATGCAGAACAACAAGTTCAGTTGGTACCTATGCCCAGGAATTTTATTATGGCTAGAGGGATGGATGAAGAAGTTGATGAAGATGAATGTGTACCTGAGCCTTAGGGTAGAAGATTCAGGATTGACATTGTTGATCCAAGAGACTGGTCATGTACTCGATAGTGGAATAATGATCCAAGATACATTCTATTTGGGTTGGAATATGACTCTGATGAGGAGAGAGTGACTCTTCATCCTGCTCCATAGGCCCGAGCTGAATCATAACCTCTTGAACCTGTTCCACCAGTTGAACCACCAAAAGATTGTCCAGTAGCATAGATAGTACGTAGTGACTATGTCACTAAGGGTGATTTTGATCATTTAAAAATGATCTATGTAAGTCACTGAGATCCTCAGTTATATCTAGTAGTGAAGCCTCTACTTCAATGGGTATTTCAAATCACTATGAAGTAAATATTGAAAAGATGGTGATCCTGGAGATTCAACTAAATCTCATTACCACATCCAAAACCATCACAAGACATAATACCTTGCTGAGAGAAGAAGAAAGGAATATCGGTAATGAGTTAAATTATCTAACCCCTAATTTCATGAATTCCTTTAGTGGTGTACTGGATGTTCTTAGGAACTTTGTGACTTGCCTACTATGTGTTTATCTGAAGAAGATGAAACAGAATATCAGGAAAATGATTACTGGTCCATGTTGGACTAGAGGTGTGAAAAGTGAAGTTGTTGATTTGGAATCTCTCAAGGCTGTGATTAGAGAAGAACTAAAGAATATTTAGAGTGTTTTTCACAAAGAAACTTTTAAAAAGGTACATAGAAATACAGGCCTTGAGTATAATATGATAAGGCAGTGCATAAATGAATCCTATGCTGCTCAAAAAGTGATTAGAGAGAAAGTGTATAAGTAATTTAATAACATCTATATCAATCATGATATCATCAATATGTTCATGTTTTTAGCAGAAAATCTCTGAATTCCTCTAATAATATAATTCTTAAAAAAGAAACTCAATTGAAGGATTTTACCAATATACTTGATAAATTCGTGGAAAATAAAGATGACTTCAAGAAGGCCACGAAATATGGTGGTGAAATCATCAATGACTTCATCAAGCTCCTCAAGTAGTATCAACATGTTCAAGATGAAGAAATTTTGGTTACTTCTGCTGCTTCTATTAGCACTTCCTCTTAGCCTCTGGGTATAATGATTGTCTCTCAGGCTCTTTCCAATATTTGACCGGCCATTACAGAGCAATCTCCCAGTCAATTTTTTGTCAGAAAGACAACTTAGCCTTACATCAAGTGTCCCTACTGGTATTTCCTTTCCTGGTTTTATCTTTAGACTGCCCCTTCCCTCTGCCACTCCTAAACCTTATCTTCCTCATGTTGATCATTTAGATAAAGTAAAATCCCCTCAGAATCTAAACCCTTAGTGGTGGATTGTGTATTTTGTAGGGATATGTCTCTTTCTTTTGTTGACTATACTCATTTTCCTCTTAATGGAAATATTATTATTTATTATCTCTGTCTCTCGTTTTCTTTATACTCATTCTCTTCTTTCTTTCTCCTTATATTTTTTTACTAATCCCAAAAGGAGGAGAAAAGGCATTCATTATTAATTTTCGTGAGAGAAACTCTTGCAAAGGACACATGGAATGTACTCAACATAATCTATATACATATATTTTATCTGATCCAGCAATTGAGGGGGAGATTTGTTTTAAAAAAACAAACACAAATAAAAGCATTAGTTATATTGAATAATAACATTCAGTGAAGTATGATGAGTCAAGTAATTAATATATCTTAACATTAGTAGTATTCCATAATTTTTTATTATCAAAATGGGGGATATTTTTGGACCCTCTATGCTATAGAAGTTTTCATAATCACAAATAATGTCAATCTATAGATTCTACTTTTTCATGTTATTTAATATCTCTAAGTAAATCATTTATGTCATATAATGCAATATATTTTACATAATCTATATTTATGCTTCAATATGTTTAAAAGTGTATATTTACATGTATTATTGGATGTCACTTAATCTAGTAGTGTTCTGTGTAAGACAGATAATTCATAAGTTTTTCAGAGTCCCTGGCACTGATGTTCAACAAACTGATGTTCGACACACCAATGTATGACACACCGATGTTCGACACATCAATATTAGACTCCCCAGTGTTCAACACATTGATGTTTCACACACTGATATTCAAAACACTGATGTTCGACATACTGATGTTCTACACAACGATGTTAGACACACTGATGGATGACACCTCAATGGACGACACACCGATGGATGACACACCGATGGATAACACACTGATGGATGACACACCGATGATTGACTCATCCAAGACAACTCACCGATGCTGACAAACCGATGATAGACTGATGACAGAATGATGATGACATAATGATATATATGACTCACCGATATTCATAAATAACTATTTCAAATTTATTAATTCAAATTTATTTTTAACAGTCATATTTATTAAAATTTATGTTTCTAACATTATTTAATGTTTTCTATAGGAATATTTGTAGACAGTACGAGGTACATTAACATGGGGAGATCTTCATGCCTAATGGACCTTGAAGTATAAAAGGATTACATGCTCAGCCTTAAAATAAGATGAACTCAGATAAAGGAAGAATGTGTGAATGTGTGAATGATTGAAAATAGAATAACTCAAATCATGAGTACACAAGAAGTTTAATATTACAAGAAACAATGTGATTAAGCTCTCAGAACATCCTAACATCGAAGAATTGAATCTTTTCACTCATGGAAGATAGAGTGCAAAGGTTGTGATAAACTGTTCTGAAGACAACTTCTAGAAGAGGACTCGAATATCATTTTTACTACATCGATTGAGTCCAGATCGTTACTGCACAATACATAGAGATATATAATATCTATTCTTCTTCTATTTCTATGTTGTAACCTTCTGTTTAATTTTTGAGAAATGTGTGAATCTATTTTTTCACCTGCACTGTCTCGTGAGCATAACTAGAGGATACTAAAATATCCTCACACTCAATCTCTTTTTTACTCTTATACCCCACGTAGAACAGTGGAAGAGATCCAGTGTGATCTGTTTGTTAGTTTTCCCACGAATAAGTATGGTAAAGTTCAAGTGTGACTTGGACAGCCATGTGTGCTATTATGAACCCCGATCTAGGGTGTGGATCAAAAGTTTATTAATATAAATTTCATGGTGGTAGGTGGTTACTAAGTGGAGAGGACTAAGTCTCTACTAGAGACTAAACCACATGTTTTTATCTATTGTTTAGTTTGAATTTTGTTTTAATTTGATATGTGTTCAATTCATATCACATTAAGATAAATTGAACTTTGATAGTTTGTTTATAAAGTTTTTATATCTATTTTCAATAATTAAATTAGTTTCAAAAGTTTTAAAAATAACTAGATTTGTAAATTTGGAAACTAATCAATCTTAATAGAAATTAATTGAACATTCATGAATTTTATAAATTCACAACAAACTCAAAATGATTATATTTTTATTGGGGGATATTTTTTTAAAGAACCAATTTTAACAAAAAAAATTATATACACTCAATTCACCCCCCTCTTGGGTGATCTGTTCCGACCAACAATTATAATAATTTGTAATTAATTATTCAAAATTAAAAAAATAGTATTAATCATCTTAAAGGGAATTGAGGTGCATCCACTCTCAAAAATAGTGACCATCTGGTGATGGAAGGTTTGAAAAAACCCCCCAACATTATCTCAGTAAAATACCTATAAACCAATCTCAATTACAAAAATATTTATATAATTTAATTAAAACCCTTATAAAAATACAACAAGCATCATACGCTCAATGAAACAATATTTAGGTCAGGGAGACGAGGAAAACGAAATCCTACTTCCTGATGGAAATGGGTAGTGTAATCCAGTTGAGATAATGGTGGGACATGGATGGGTTCATGCGTAGATTAAGGTTCGGGTTTTTGTCACCGTTGAGGGTCGTAGTCATTGAGAAAATGGAAAGAGGGGAATCTATTGGGAGTTTCAATTGAGGAGCAGTGGGGGTCTTCATCGGGGTGCGGGGGGTCTAGGTTGCAGTGATTGGAGGGGTGGGGGACAAGGTAGAGGAATCATTGTTAGGGAGAAGGGGGATCAAGGAAAGGGGATCGGTGGGGTCGGGATCGATGGGATCTAGTGGAGGAGGTGGTCAAATTTGGGTTTTCATAAATGATTTTGTGGTGGTTATACAAAATAATCACTCATTATTAAAATAAAAAAATATAGTGGAAGTTATATTAAAGAATCACTATATTACAAATCATATTTAATATGATTTTTTTATTAGTTATTAGAACTACCACTAATAAACATCCCCTAACACATGTTTTTTGTAGTGAATCCAGTTTATTTATTTCTATTTTGTGCCCCACCAAGTTGTGATGAAGATCTATCCTACCATTTTTTCAGGATGAAAGATCATCCTAAAGTATCGTATTATTTTTTTAAAATGCGACCCAAGAATGGAACTGTATTGAAGGAAAACAATATTTCCATAACTTATCCCAAAAATCTTGATCACACTTACACAAAATGGAAAACAAGTATTTGTAGTTGTAGGTACTCACAACTTGTAGCTAGAGCTGTAGTGGATATTGTTTTCAGAGGTTCCTCAACATGTGAGTGACACATGTGTTTGGAAAATCATACATTACTTGTAGATTAGTGGTGAATATAATCAACCAACTCCATATATTCCAATTTCATTTCTTATTATTACACTAGGAGATGTTATTTTTAGAGTATCTGAGATCCATGAGATAGTAACTCACTATGAAATCATCTAAATTATGCATTCCTTTTTCTGGGACCCCACCCTTATCTGATTCATTTCTAATGGAATTAAATCCACCCCCAAGTGATGAGTCATGAAAGGGAAACAAGATCAAAGGAAACAAGGTTGGAAAAAATTTATTCCCTTCTAATAATATCACATTTGGTATAAACTAAAGATAAGAAAAATGTTTGAGACATGTGTTAAACCATAACCATGGGGTGAAGAGAATATTAATAGATTAGATCCACAAGAAAATGGGCCTTCTATAAGATTCATATATTCGTATCGATGAGACTCGTGTGCATAAAATTATAAATATGAACCTTAGAAGAAAACACAAAAAACATATATGAGTCATGATTGGGATTTAGAATAGAGATTAATGAGATATTATTATTCTATAACTCATGGGAAATAAATCTAATTTTCATCAAGGATCCAATGCCTCTATCATT
Source organism: Viscum album (assembly GCA_963277665.1). Taxonomy (NCBI): domain Eukaryota; kingdom Viridiplantae; phylum Streptophyta; class Magnoliopsida; order Santalales; family Viscaceae; genus Viscum; species Viscum album. The sequence goes on along the minus strand of OY728132.1, from coordinate 383,777,750 downwards.
CTATATAATGAACAAGAAATTTTTCTAGAATAATCTAATTTTTGGAATATATTTTAGTTGAAGAAAGGAAGTGATAGAAATTTTCATGCTATTTTTTAAGTAAAATACAACTGGTAATAATGAAAAAATTTCTTAAATATCATTCATGGATGGGAAGGTAATTCCACCACTATTTAACGTAAATAAACCTTTATTTCCCTCTAAAAACTCAAATATGTACTAGAGTTCCAAAACATTATAGTTGGAACCATATATAAATACATTATGAAACAATTATATGGTAACATCCATTTAAATAAAGGATATGATATTTTAATATTTATAAATATTTTTGTATTAAATATTAATTATAATTTAAAGGGGTTTCTTTGTTTGATGACATACTTGATACGCAACAACGAGTTTCTTTGAAATCATACGTCGCACGCAAAGCTGAGTCATACTAAAAATAATAATAACATATTATTATATAAAATTGTACTTAATGCCTAGTCTTTTTAATGGAGATAATTAATATAACTAACTATAATATGATTTTACATGTTTGTTAAATGTTTTTACATTTTTCCAATAAAAGTTAGAGGCATAAAATGTGAATTAATCTAATTTTATGCATTAATACCCTAATATTCATTAAAAGGTCGATTTACCACCTTTTGATGGAACCCCCTATTTAAATCTAGTTTTGGTCACTTATATATGTTATATTTGACAAAATAAAATTATTCATTATAATTGGTAAATTTTAGGTATTTTTCTGATAAAATACTTTTCTCAATGAATAGTGAAAAATATTGTATTTTACTTCAAATAATTCTTTTAATCTAATTTATTTATATCGATAGATTATCATTTTATAAGGTTTTAAAGTGTAATTAGATTATATTTTAACAATTTAACTTAATTTTGGTTATTGTAATCAATTTCACTTTGAAATTGGACATAATCAACTGTCAATCTTTTAAAAGTTATTATTTTTTAAAAACATGCTTTTTGTTTTGACAATGGGAATTAATTTGAAATTAATTAATGAATCTTCTATGTATTGAATTGGGTAAAATATACAAATTTTTTTTAATTCGGAATATCAAATACAACTAAGGCTGATTTTTTTGTATTTTTCTGAAAACGTTTAAGTTTGGATGAATAGTGAAAACAATAAGTAGTAGTTAAAAACTGCCTTTTTCATTTAAGTGAAATTTTACCACTTCTGTGAATCGAATATTGAAAATCTAATATACATGGTTATTTTTAGTAAGTAAAATGTGGTTCAATAAGATGAAAATATTTTTTTGGTGAATAGTAATTTTTGACTTTTATTTACTGCGCTTAAAGGTAAATATGGTAATTCAAGATAAAAACAATATTATATTAATTAAAAATTACCATAACACATGTCCTAACCTTATTGGATGAGTAATGGCCGAACAAGACAATTATTGGGTGAGACTTTTGGCCTTTTTATGCCACTTGGGTTTGTTAATGATATGAATAACTTTTTATTTAAAGTAAAAACAAAAATATCATAAACATGTATTGTTTTGCTAAAATAATTTTAATGTGGGGTAATATAATTGATATATTTGACTAAAAATATTAATTATAAATCTAAGAATATTTCCTACATTATGGTATATTTTTTATAATTTTTAGACATCAAATAAATTAAATTATTTATGTCACAGTAATGATGTAGTGTTGACCTCATTAATTAATGATTAAAATAAATAAGATTATAAAGGATAAATTAATATCTAGAACCTGTCCAATTGTTATTGGATGATTTTATTTCTACTATGAGTCATCTTATCTTCTACTATAATAATATTTGTACATTTATAAACTGAAAATCATGAAATAATGAAATAATATTTTAACACTTTCCTGAAGAGCCCCTCCGCCCCTTATAAAAAGCCTTCAACTCTAACCCATTACTCACACCTCTCACGCCCCTTGTATCATCCACAAATTGACCAAATAAGGTCCCAAGATCTTTATTTTCATCCTTTAATCCTTTACATGGGCACACATCACTTCAAGAAACCCTTTTGGTTCATAACCAAGGGAGATATCTAATTTATAGGTAATGTCTTCTCTAAAAGTTGTTTTGTATTATTTTTCTTATCTAACCCCCTAAATTATTTTTATTAATTTATTTTATAACAACAGACATATACTCAGTATAATAATTTTATTTTATGATCATTAGTTTAATAACACTTACACAGACCTCCATATAATGGGTAATGAACATACTATTTCTGTGGACGGAAAACTAACACCTCACGAAACGATGATTGTTCAATATTATCCTACCACCTATTATGGTGGCCATTATGATGGAATTGTATTTTTATATGATATATATTATGGTTATTTTCTCTTTATGATTCTTTATTTTTTATTTATATCATACCGTTATGGTTTTTAGTATGGGTAAACGCGATAATTTCATTTGAGGAAGTGCAGACTACCGCCCCTCAATGTGATATGACTCATTCATGGAATACGTGGAAAGTATAAAGTATGGAGTTACTGAGATTATGGGTATGATATTATACTATGATTATAATATTCCTATGTATTATTTTTTTCATTCCATTAAATATGAAATTGAAATGAATTTATCATTCATGCGTACGTACGTCTTACCATCCCCATGAACAGTGCATTACATTTCTTTCGTCCAAATGTTATGTACTATTATAAATACATGTATATTCAAGATATATATGATATATATGAATCTAAATCATGAATATAATTCTATATATAATTAACTTTTGACAACATGAACAACTGTTAATTATAAAAAGTCCATTTTGACTCAAGTACCAAATATCGACAAAATGACCGTTATTAACTTAAATTATTGAAAAATGTTTATAACATGGTAATAAGTGATATAAAAGGAATAATAAAAACGAAAAATGTTCTTAAACAAGTAGAATTTTACTTTAGTTTATTATTCAAATGATTAAAGAATGAACGGGTCAAGTCAGACAAGAGGTAAGGGGTTTCTTATCTCACTTTTAATTCTGTGAGATATCTATTGTTCCCCACTTATTTATTGCATATGGTATATTGTTTACTACCATATGATATATATTATCATGATTATAATTAGATTAATGGAATTCTTTGATTAATTTGGTGGTTATTAACTTTTTTTTTAATACGAGTCAGTTGATTACAATGTATTAAGGGGTTTTGATCTCACCTTTTATTCCCGTGAGATCCATGCAATATTTGCCACTATTTCCTTTTTTGTGGTTTATGTAATGACCATGAATTTATTATTTGTTTAATATACATTAATTTATGGGAATTTACATCTTCATTTTTTGATCATTCTTTCAGTTTTTGTATGTTTCGTATGTAACCAAATCGGTAAAAGAACCTTTCACCCAATTCTTTTTAAAATATATCTTTTTGGTTATGTAATTTAATTTACATCTTATTTTGTTGGGATTTGTTATTATATATCCTTATTGATCTAAATTTTATGGACTAGTGATGAGATACCTTTATTCTCTCATCAACTCATTTTATGAAATTTAATGTGATGTCGTTAGGCTGTCGGATTTCTGTAAGGGGACTTCATTAACGAATTTCAATTCTTTGGGTTAGACCTCTACTTCTTGATTATGTCATACTATAAATATGTGTGAATAACATATGATTATTTTATACATAATATCCACTTATATTCGGTTTTTTATATATGTCACACATAATTATGTCATTGATTTAACCTTAATCTAAGGATACCATATTTGTAAGGGACTTCGTCTCAATCTCCTTTCATTGAGGAATATTTTGTTTTAATGAAAGACATTATTTTATACACTTTATAAACAACTTTGAATTATCATTTCATTCAAAGGAATTTTTTTCTAGGAATTTCTAACTAAAAAACAAAAAAATAATATTTATTTTAACACAAGCGGTGACAATGACCTTTTTCACCACTACGAGTATTATTTGATATTTGGATTCCTTAACAAGGTGTAATTTTTTTAAAAGAAAAATAAATATCATACACTCTTTTTACGTATTTTGGTATTGAATTTTTTTTGAGAATAGATATATTATTTCAATATTTTGGAATGATATATTTCTATTGAAATGTGGAAATGTTATCATTCCTTTATGTTTGTTTTATGTGTTATGATAATGTTATGTTTCTGGGGAATTATTTACACATATGGGTGCTTCCATGATAAAACTAGGGCGGGTGAGATTGAGATAGCTCTACAATGCATTGGGTAACATGACGGAGGTAAATGTGAATGTTTCTCCTAAGAGATATAGGGAATATACTATGATGGTTATTCCAAATGTAACTCGCTAAATAACTATGATAGCTACAATGTATGTATGATATGGATGCGACTTGTTACCTATATGATTTATGTTTTCTATGTGTTATTCATAAATCTGTTGATTTCATGAGGTCTGAGCTTATTCATGGTATATATTGATGGAATAATGTTTTATTTCCTTATTCTATAACCCTTAATGAGATGTTTATGTTCATCCAATGTTTTGAAATGTTTTTCAAAGGACATAAAGATGAATAGGTTCAAGGTTGGGATCAAAGAAAAGTCATGTTATCTAAAACATGGAACTATACATGACCATTTGATTAAGATTTTTTATTTTGTAATGAAAATGGAAGCTGTGTCGAAGTGTCTACTTTGTAATTTTTTTGGGATGTAATTTAATAGTTATGGGTTAATTCTCTAAAACTCTAAACCTGAAAAGATACTCAATATGAATTCTTGACTTCAGTCAAGATGATGTATTTTTTAAAGTTGGGTCCTTATAGTTGGTATCAGAGGTCAGTTTAGACAACTTTAGGGATTCGTATTTTTTTTAAACACATGTTTAGTCCCTGTGTCTATTATTTTAGTTAAATCCTTGTTTTATAAATTTTTCATATCAAGGAATGTCTGTTACAAATATAAGGAAGAGGATCTCAAACGACATTCCTATCTATTCCAGATGACTTGCTTACAATAACTATTGCAAATTCATGTTCAGATGACTGTGAAACTTTTTCTAACATAAAACTCACTTGTAAGAAGTTGTTTGAGATATCAAAAACCTCCAATATACATTGATATAATAGTGGATCATGGGTTGTATTTAATCAAATCCTGTTTTCTCTATATTCTCATATTTTCATGAAAGGTAAATTTTATCAATTCATTTTCGAATATTTTACCATATCACAAGATTTTGAAGCATAATATGATTTTGAAAAAGGTGCGGAAGAATGATAACATTGCATAAAATATTTATATTTCCTTTTACAATATAGTCTCTCATCACATACTTATGGTATTTTAAAAGGACCATTGATTGAAAGTTTCAACTCAAACTCTGTGCGACTATTTTATAAAAATAATGTTATATCAGATGTTTTGAAATTATATGTCATACATGATTATTTTCCAAAACTATTTCTACAAACACCCATATGAACTAAGTTAAACTATGTGTATTTGGATTAAGGAAGAAAATTATTTTGAAGGATCTAAAAATCATTGTTCCAATGCATAGACCTTATATATACAAGAACTAGATGATGATGAAACCATATAGACACTATGATCAAGGTAAGAAGTTCTTTCTATTAGGAATAGTTTTATTTTATCATATAGATGTGAAAAAAATATAATATGTTGAGGTATTAATGTATTGGGATAAAAATTAAAGTTATAATAAAACCTTTCACTTTAAAACATGTTAGGGATATTTTTTAGTTTTATATAAAGTACAACTCGTATGATGAGTGACAACTCGTCGCGTTCGGAAAGTCCACAGGATTCGAACCCAAAACCGAAGGGTGACAAGAGCGCTTCGCCTACCACTATCCTACGTGAAGTCCCTAGTTAGTATGATTTATTTTTTTTAGTTAAATAATTTTAGATATCAAGAATAAATGGATTTTTGGAACTGATGTTTTGTCAAATAGAAATCCTTAATATTGGAGAATTATTTGGTGATTGAGTGATAATTCTTATTTGGGAAGATGTTCTCAATTTCGGGGAAACACTATATGCATATGGAAAATAGGATACTTTAGGATTTCAACTAAGGAGTAATGGTGGGATTTTATTTTTAAAAAATATATGTATTTATTTGGGACTTATAGTGATTTAGATTATTTATGGAAATGATTCACCCATCATAGAGAATTTGTGATTAGATTAATTACACTTCAGTATGAGACATTAAGAGTAGACGATGTGTTTAGAGATAAAAGTCAATATTTATTATGGAGAACCGTGTGATTAAATCATTCTATGTTTTGGGTTTCAATCTTAGTTTAGATTATTTTGAAGAATTTTAAAGTCAATTGTATATTGAATTGTCTTTCTTGAACTGTGGGTCATTTTGTTGAATTTTGGAGATTAAGAGTAGTATTTATTTTTATAATGGATTATACTTTTGGGGATTATCTGATCTTTCACTAACCAATTTTTGTTTTGAAAGATGTTTAAACATACGGGAATCATATAGTTCATCATTTGATGATTATGTGATACTCAACAAGTTGATTTTTCCACTTCAGGTGTGACCAAGTCATCTTGAATACTTACCATTTGGAGAAAAGATGAATTTGTGGTAGAATTTTATTAATGGAAGTCACTCTACATGACAAGTAAGTATATTTCCTTATGATCTAAGTCTTGTTATTAATAAAATTCATCCACTATATGAAAATGATCCTAAATAAAAAATGTTATAAGATCAATTTTATTATCATAATTTTACCCAATCACAAAATTTTTGGTATTATGGTGGTTAACATTCTGTGATCAAGTTATATATCACTATCAATTAATCTATGAGATTTATTTTCTATTAAATATCCATGTTTTCATGAAATCCTAAAATATTTTATGATGGGTGACCATTGTAATTCTATTTCTTTCTTTTAAAATGATCATTTTATTAAATCTTTTTTTCAATGGGGGGCTTTTAATGAAGTTTCCAAGCCCAATTTTAAAATTGTGAGGACGCAATTTCCAAAAGTGGGGAAGGATGTAATATCCTAGGTAAATAATGAATATTATTTTTTTCATATTTGTAAATATTTGTGAGTTAAATATTATTTTTACATTAAAGGGGTTTTTATGTTCGATGGCATAACCAATACGCAACAATAGGTTTCTTTGAAATCTTACGTCGCAAGAAAAGTTGAGTCATACTAAAAAAATAATAATATAATATTATTATTTTAAATGGTAGTTAAAACCAAGCTGTTTTAATAGTGGAAATGAACAGAACTAACTACAATATGATTATACATGTTTTGTATTTGTTTTTACATTTATCCAATAAAAGTTATAGGATTAAAAAGTGTATTAACTAAATTTTAAGCATAAATATTCTAATTTTAATTAAAAAGTTGATTTACCGCCTTTTGATGGAGAACCCTCGTTAAATATAGTTTCAGTCACATTTATATGTTCTACTAGAAAAAAAATCCTTTTTAAGAATCAGTATATTTTTGGTATTTTTCTGATAAAAAACATTTTTTACTAAATAGTGAAAAATAGTATATATTAATTAAAAACTACATTTTAATCTAATTTATTTATATAGATAGATCATAATTTTAAATGGGTTTAATGTGTAATTAGATTATATTCTTACCATTTCATCCAATGTTTGTCATTGTAAGCAATTTCACTTTGAAATTGGACATAATCTACTATCAATCTTTTGATAGTTATTATTTCTTAAAAGCACGCTTTTTGTTTTGACAATTGGAATTAATTTTAAATTAATTAATGTGACTTATATGTATTGAATTGGGTAAAATAGAAATTGTTTCTTAATTCAGAATATCAAATATAGCTAAGGATTAATTTTTGGTATTTTTCTAAAAAACTTCAATTTTTCAAGAATATTGAAAACACTCAATAGTAGGTAAAAAGACAAATTTTCCCATTAAGTGAAATTTTACCGCTTTTGTGAATTGAATTCCAAAAATCCAACATATATGGTTTTTATTAGTAAGTAAAATGCGGCTTCATAAGATGAAAATATTTTTTGGTTAATAGTAACTTTTGAGTTTTATTTACCACAGTTAGAGGTAAATATTGTAATTTATAGAAAAACAATGTTATAATAATATAAAATTAACTTAAAACTTGTCTTAAACTTATTGTATGAGTAATGGATGACCACGAAAATCCTTGGGTGATACGTTTGGCCTTTTAAATCCACTTGGGTAAGGAAAATATATTAATAACGTTTTATTTAAAATAAAACTAAAAATATCATAACCATGTACTGTTTTGCTAAAAAAATTAATGTGGGGTAATATAATTGATATATTTGACTATAATAATTCATTATAAATATAAACATATTTCCTACATTGTGGTATTTTTTATAAATTTTTGACATCAAATAAATTAAATTATTTATCACACCTACCTAAAGAGCCCCTCCTCCCACTTATAAAAATCCCTCACCTCTAACCCATTACTCACACCACTCAAGCACCTTGGCTTGTCCAACCTCTAGCCAAATATTCTCTAATGATCCCTCTCTTCATCGTAGAAGCCTTAACTTATTCATATGGCACTTCAAGAATCTATTTTGGTTCAAACCAATGGGATTTACCTGATTTAAAGGTAACATCTTCTCTTAAAGTTATTTTGTTTTATTTTACTTCTCCAACCCCCTAAACTCTTTTTATTGATTTATTTTATAACAAAAATAGAATAATAAATATACTTGGTTGTTTTTATTATATGTATTTGAACTACACTTACACACGCCTCCATCTAATGGGTAAAAAACATACTGTTTCTATGGACCGAAAAACTAACGCCTCACGAAACTATGATTATTCAATATTATCCTACCACATATTATGGTGGCCATTATGAAGGAACTGTATTTATATATGATAAATATTATTTTTATTTTTTCTTTTAAACTTCTTTATTTTTCATTTATATCATTCCATTATGGTTTCCATTATGGGTAAATCTGATAATTTCATTCGAGGATGTGCAGACTACCACCCTTCAAAGTGATATGACTTGTTCATTCCATACATGAAATGTATAAAGGATGGAGTTAATTAGATTATATATTTGATATTATTCTAATATTATCATATACATTTGTATTATTATGTTTTCATTCCATTAAATATGAAATTGAAATGAAAGTAGCGTGCATGCGTATGTTCGGCTTACAGTCTCCATGAAAGGTGCATTTCATTTATTACCACCAAATTTTATGTACTATTACAAAGACATGTATATACTAGATATATATGATATATATTATATCTAAAACATTAATATCATTTTGTATATAATGATTTTTTTTACAACATGAACAAATTGTAATTATATGAAGTCCATTTTTGACTTAAGTACCAAATATCAACAAAACGACCGTTATTAACTTAAATGATTGAATAATGATTATACTATTTTTATAAGTGATCTAAAAGGAATAATAATCTTTAAAAATGTTCTTAAACAATTCAAAATTACAATGAGTTTAATTTTCAAGATATTAAAGAATGAACGGGTCATGTTGGATAAGAGGTAAGGGGTTTCATATCTCACATTTAATTTCGTGAGATTTCCTTTCATTGCCACTTGTTTATTACATGTGGTGTATTGTGTACTGAAATTTGTTATATATTACCATTATTATATTTATATTCAGGGTATTATGTGATTAATATGGTTTTCCTTAAATTTTTTTTTCATATGAGTCAATTGATTACAATGTAGTAAGGGGTTTTCATCTCACTTTATATTCTTGTGAGTTTCATGCTATATTTTCCACTATATCCTTTTGTGTGGTGTATGTAATGACCATGAATATATTCTTTATGTAATATACTTTAATTTATGAGTATTTACAACATCATTTTATGATCCTTCTTTCATGGGTTCTATGTTTCGTAAAATACCAAATCAGTAAGGGAACCATTCACCATATTCTTTTTAAAAGACATCTTTTTAGTTATGTCTTTTAATTTACATCTTCTTCTGTTGGGATATGTTATTATATATCCTTATTGATGTAAATTTTATTTCCAAGTGATGAGGTACACTTTTTTCTCTCATCAACTCATTTTCTGAATTTTAATGTAACGTCGTTAGGCTGTCCGATTTTTGTAAGGGAATGTTTTTACTCAATTTCAATTATTAGGGTTAAACATCTACTTCTTGATTATTTTGTACTATGAATATGTGTGAATAACCTCTGATTATTTTAAACATAATATCCACTTATATTGGGTGTGTTTATATATGTCACACATAATTATTTCATTGATTTATCCTTAATCTAAGTATACCATCTTTGTAAGGGACTGCATCTCAATCTCCTTTCATTAAGGCATATTTTGTTTTAATACACGTCTTTCTTTTATAGGCTATCTGAATATCTTTTAATTTTCATTTCATTCAAAGGGAATAATTTTATACAAATATTTTTACCAAATGACAAAAAAATTAATATTTCTTTTAATGTAAGCGGTGACAAAGACCTTTTCCGCAACCACGGGTATTATTTGATCTTTGGATTCCTTAACAATACGTAATGTTTTTAAAAGGAAAATAAATACCATTTACTCTTTTTACATATTTTGGTATTGAAAATGATTTTGATAATGGATTTATTACTTCAATGTTTTGGAATGATATATTTTGATTGAAATATGGAAATTTTATCTTTCATTTATGTTTGTTCTATTTGTTATAGTTATTTTATGGTTCTTGGGCATTGTTTACGCATACGGGTGGTTTAGGGATAATCCTAGGGTGAGTGATCCAGAGATAGCTCTCCAATGCATTGGGAAATGTGACATAGGTAAACGTCAATGTTTCTCTTATGAGATTTAAGTAATTTACTTTGATGGTTATTCCAATTGTAACTTCCTACGTAGCTGTGATAGCTACAATGTAAGTATGATATGGATGCTGCAAGTTACCTTTATGATTTATGTTTTTTATGTTTTATTCATAAATATGATTATTTTATGATGTATGAGCTTATTCATGGTTTGTATTGATGGAATAATGTTTTATTTATTTATTTTATAACCCTTACTGAGCTTTTTATGCCCATCCCATGTTTTGAAATGTTTTTCACATGACTTAAATATGAATAGGGTCAAGGTTGAGATCAAGGAAAAGTCATGCTCTCTAAAACATGGAACTAGACATGAATATTTTTTTCAGAATTTTTATTTTATGAAAAAAATGGAAACTGGGTAGAAGTGTATACTTTTTAATTATTTTGATATGTACTGTAATAGTTATTGCCTAATTCTCTAAAACTCTAAACCTAAAAAGATCCTCAATATGAATTCTTGAATTCAATCAATATTATTTACTATTTAAGGTTGGATCATTATATATATATAGGAGAAATGAGGACGGGATATATCATTAAGGATAAGAGTTCTCTAACGTAGACTGACCAAGAAGTCGGAGAGGATTTTTGAGGATAACTAGAGATAAAATCTATATGAAGGATCTATTTGAATAATTTTTTAAACAAGTTAAGTGAGGCTATAGAACACATCATAAGGAAATAAAATACCACCTAATATATGGAAATATAGGTCACACTCCTACCTAAATAAAACCCAAATTCCATCTCTAAATACAAGAGTCGAACTAAAGTAAAAAATATAGAAGAATCAATCTGTAACATGTCGGATAAATGAAGAATCTAACATTATCATATTTATTAATATTTTTGAATTAAATATTAATTTTACTTTAAATGGGTTTCTATGTTCGATAGAGTACCTGATACGCAACAACAGGTTTCTTTGAAATCTTACATTACACAGTAATAATATAATATTATTATTTTTAATGGTAGTTAACTCCTAGTTGTTGTAATGGCGGGAATGAACAAAACTAACTAAAATATGATTATACATGTTTGTTAAATATATTTACATTTATCCAATAAATTTTAGAGGCTTAAAATGTGAATGAATCTAATTTCTAGCATAATTTACATTAAACGGTCGATATATCGTCTTTTAATGGAGAACCCTCATTAAATCTAATTTTTGTCACTTTAAGACATTATATTTGATCAAATAAAATCTTTCTTTAGAATGGGTACATCAAAATTTACTTTGTGTAAATTTTTGGAATTTTTCTTATAATTTTCATTTTCTAATGATTAGTGAAAAGTATTGTATTTTAATTCAAAATTGTTTTTTAATCTAATTTATTTATTTGGTTATATTAACTTTTTAATTGGTTTTGAAATTTAATTATAATATATTTTTAGCTTTTAAACAAATGTTGGCCATTGGATTTAATTTCACTTTGAAATTGGATAGAAACAAGTGTCAATATTTTGATGGTTATTGTTTCTTAAAAACACGCTATTTGTTTTAACAACGAGAAATAATTTTAAATTAATTAATTTAACTTCTATGTTTTGAATTTATCAAAATAGACATAATTTTTAAATTCGGAATATCAAATAAATATTAGGCTGAATATTTTGTATTTTTCTGAAAAACATTAATTTTTGATGAATAGAGAAATCACTTAGTAGTAGTTAAAAAAACTGACTTTTTCATTTAAATGAAATTTTACTGCATATGTGAATTGAATTTCAAAAAACTGACATACATGGTTGTTATCAAAAGTAAAATTTGGTTCAATAAGATGAAAATAATTTTTACTGAATAGTAACTTTTGACTTTTATTTACCGCAGTTAAAGGTTAATAGGGATATTTAGGGTAAAAAGAAAATTATAATAATTCAAAATTACCTTAACACTTGTAAAAACTTATTTGCTGAGTCATTTTCGACCATGGCCATCTTTGGGTCGATTTGGGGACCCCATTGAGCCACTTGGGAGTGATAATGATAATTTAGATTAATTAACTTAAAGTAAAGGTGAAAATGACAAAAGAAAATATCTTTTAGTAAATTAATTTTTATAAGTGGTTATATAAATTATATCTTTGACTAAAAATATTCCATGGAAGTATAAAAATATTTCCTATATCATGGTATTTTTATTATAATTTTTAGACATCAAATAATTTAAATTAATTATGACACAATAATGATGCAGTGTTTCCTCATTAATAAATCATTTAAATAAATAAGAATATAATGATTAAAATATTATGCAAAACATATCCAATTACTATTTTATGATTTTATTTCTACCATGAGTCATATTATCTTCTAATAAAATGATTTTTGGTCCATTAGAATCTGAAAATCATTATATAATAAAATAATGTTTTCACACTTTCTTAAAGAGCCCCTCCTATCCCTTATAAGAGGAGACAACTTCTAAATAATTACTCACACCTATCAAGGATTTTGGCTCATCCAAACTCTTCCCAATTAATCTCTCTACATCCCTAACCTCCTCCTATAAGTCTTAACTTAGGCAGAAGGCACTTCAACAAACCCTTTTGGTTCAAACCAAAGGGAGTTACACAAATTAAGGGTAATCATTTCTCTTAAATTGTTTTCTATTATTTTATTTCTCCAACCCATTAAAACATTTTATTCCATTATTTTCTAACAACACCAGTATCATAAATATACTATGATATTGTAATGGGAAGGATTCTAACTACACTTACACACACCTCCATCTAATGGGTGAAAACCATAATGTTTCTGTGGATGGAAAACTGACGCCTCACGAAACGATGATTGTTCGATTATCTCCTACCGCCTCAAATGGTGGACATTATAATAGAACTGTATTTATATATGATATATATTATTTTTATGTTTTCTTTATTCTTTTGTAATTTCCATTTACAGCATACCTTTATGGTTTCCATTACGGGTAAACGCGATAATTTCATTTGAGGAAGTGCGGACTACCGCCCCCTCAGGGTGATATGTCTCGTTCATACCATATGTGGTACATATAAAGGATATATTTAAATATATTATATATGATACAATACTGTAATTATAATACCACTATGTATCATTATGTTTTAATTCCATTAAATATGAAATAGAAATGGAAGTAGCGTTCATCTGTATGTACAGTTTACCATCTCCATGAACGGTGCATTTCATTTCATACCTCTAAATGTTATTTACTATATTAAATACATGTATATACTAGATATATAATATATATATGTTATCTACATCATGGTTATCATTTTGGATATAATGGGCTATTGACCACATGGACAACTTGTAAATATAGGGTGGTCATTTTTGACTCAAGTACAAAATATCGACAAAACGACCATTATTAACATATATGATTACATAATGTTTATAACAAGGTAATAATTGATATAAAATTAATTATGAATGTAAAAAATGTTCTTAAGCAAGTATAAATTAACTTTAGTTTATTATTCAGGATATTAAAGAACGATCGAGTCAAGTCGGACATGAGGTAATGGATTTTCTTATCTCACTTTTAATTCCGTGAGATTTCAATTGTTTGCCACTTATTCATTGCATGTGATGTATTGCGTACTTACATTTAATAAATATTATCATTATTCTCATTATATTAGTGGTATTCTATGATTATATTGGTGTTATAAACTTTTTCTATATGACTTGATTGATTACAACGAAGTAAGGGTTATCATCTCACTTCCTATTTTCGTTAGATTCATGCCATATTGCCACTATTTCCGTTTGTGTGGTGTATATAATGCCTGTGATTTTACTATTTGTGTAATATAAATTCATTTATGAGTATTTACATCTTCTTTGTATGATCCTTCTTTCATGTGGCATATGTTTTGTAAGTTACTAAATCGTTATGGGAACCTTTCACCCTTCTCTTTTTAAAAGACTTCATATTGTTGTGTATGTTATTTTACATTTTATTATGTTGGGATATGTTCTTATATATCCTTATTGATGTAAAATATATGTCTAAGTTATTAGATACCCTTTTTATCACATCAACTCATTTTATTAATTTTAATGTGTCGTTGTTAGGCTGTCGAATTTTTACAAGGGAACTTCTGAACCCAATTTCAATTATTTGGGTTCAACTAGTACTTCTTGAATATGTCATTCTATGAATATGTTTTAATGACCTCTGATTATTATACACTTAATATCCACTTATATTGGGTGTATTTATATATTTCACACATAATTATGTGATTTATTTATCCTTATTTTAAGGATACCATCTTTATAATGAATTTCATCTCAATTTACATTTTCATTGAGACTTCATTGTTGTTATGCACCAATTCATATTTATATTGTGTATATACTCTCCTTTTACATATTATATCATGAATACATCTATTTTCATTATATTATAAAGTTTTTATTAAATGTTATTTATCAATTATTTGTATTCAAGCGTCTCTCTTTCTGTTAGAAAAAATCTTTAACTAAAATATCATTTTAAATGTTTTAACGATTTATTCTTCTAAATATTTATCCTTAATGACCATGTTTTTAAAATGGGATTTAGGATTTATTTTTATGGAAATTAATTTTTTTTCAAAATGGTAATTCGTTTAAAAGATTCAAAGTGGTATGGGGCACTTTGATTCCAAAATATATTTTTAAATAGTTTATGAACATGGATTGATTTTTTCAATATCTTGAAATTACTTCTTGTGATATATAATAAAATGTTATTAGTGAAATGATTATATTTGAAATATTTTTTGTGTTATAATTGTACTTGGATGTTTGACGGGAGGTTAAGTGATAAACCATATGGAGGGTGGTGTCGTGAATACCCGGACGGGTGGTTACGTTATAACCTCCAATGCATTGGGTATGGAAGTCGGTCATATGACTATTCCATTTAGTGATATGTGTGGATGTTGACCACATGGTTATTAGATTTAAGTATGTTTATGTCCCAAGTTACCTTTATATGTTATGTGTTATTTATATGGGTTTTATGGTAATATTTTGGTAACAAAAGGGTAAGTAATGATATTTTATTTATTGAAGAGTATTTACAAGTTCATAAAGGAGAAACGTTGTACTTATGATAATGTATTCATGGCTTACCCATTGTTTTGAAAAACTAACAATTTTCATTCTTTTTGTATCCCTTACTGAGCTTTTTATGCCCATCCCAAGTTTTTGAAATGTTTTTCACAAGAAATAATGTGTAATAGGGTCAAGGATGGGATCTAGGAAAAGTCATGTTGTCTTAAATATGGAACTAGACATGACTCTTTTTTTCAAGAGTTCATGTTTTGTAAAAAACATGGAAACTGTGTAGAAGTGTCTACTTTGTAATCTTTTGAGATTTAACAGTTATGTACTAATTATCTAAAACTCTAAACTTGAAAAGATCCTCAATGTGAATTATTCATTTAATTCAATATTATGTATGGTTTTAAGGGAGGGTCCTTATAGTTGGTATCAGAGGTCGGTTTAGATAACTTTAGAGGTTCAGGTGTTATATAATCATAAGTGACATAACCATAACGGTTAGAAGATTAGAAAGAGTCATAGTTATTTTGAATGATTTTAAGATAACATTAATAATTATTTACCCTCCTCATAAGATAGTATATGATGATTTTACTGGTATACTCACACAGAACTTTTTTGATTTAGTATATGGCTGGATCTAGCAGACACCAAAGTAACAGTGGATGTGACGAAAACTATGATGGGTTTCTGAACTAAAAACTGAATGAAATGAGAGATGAAATGAGAACTCTTTTGGCTTTTCTAAACCAACTATCTGGAGTCATGATTGAAAACATGAACCTTGGGGATTTTTATAAGGCATCGTATATGCGAGAAACAAATCCATATGGAATTTCAGGTAATAATCATAAAGGCAAGTATGTTCAAAAAAATATGTGTCAAGGATGTGGAAAGAAACACCTAGTAAAATGCTTAAGGCAAGGAAAGATGTAATATATGTGAGAATAATGTTCATAAACCAAGAACCTGCCATGGAAATAGGAAGCATCCAGTTGACTCTTGTAAAGGGAAAGAAGTTATTTCTGATGGATCAATTGAATGTTTTAAATGTGGTGTGCATGATCATTATACAAATATATGTCCTACAAAGATGTTTCAGGAATGGGATCACCAGGATCGTACAAATATTTGTTTACCACTACCTAATGCCATTCCATTTGATGATGATGAATCTGACAATGACCAATGAAAGGTATGGATTATTTCTTAACATATTTTATGATATTATTGAATATTAGGATATGATTCATGATTCTGTTTATTGGAAAGAAGTATTTCAGAATAAGTTTAAATGTATTGGCTAATGGATCATTAATAATGTTTAATGAGTAAGAAGTCAACATATAAGGGATTCAAGAGTTTTTGTAGGTTTTTGGATGGTGAAATTCTTAAAAGTATTAAGGCTCTTTTATTATTGGGAATTACATTAGAAGACTTTTTACAGTATGTGTAACCCTGAAGTTTGATAAATGAAAATTTATTTAAGGAATAATTATCTTTTCTTTTGTGGATATAGTTATAAAGAACTATCTAGGTTTATATGATCCATGAATTTGAGGAAATTATAGGTTAATACATTTTTGGGATGAAAATTGAAAGTTAATAGAAAACCTTCGTGGTTAAAATATGTTATGGTCATTTTTTATAAATTTATCTATTTTTGGTAATGTTATAAAATTATATAGTTTTTGAAAAGGGATAACAAGCAGATCGTGTGACAACCCATCACGTCGGACAAAGCTACAGGAATCGAACCCAGATCCAAAGTGCCAATGGTATTTATCGCCTACCACTGGACTACGTGAAGTCCCTGGTTAGATTGACTAATTATTTTTAGTTATATGATTTTATGAATTAAGAATAATTTTATCTTGGGTTATCTATTGAAATGATTAACCTATTTTGGAGGATATGTGATTAGGTTAATTACTTTTCAATATGAGACTTTAAGAGTAACTGATGTTATTTAGAGATAAATGATAAAATTTATCTTGGAAGACTATGTGATTAAATCCATCGAAGATTTGGGTTGAAATCTTAATTTGGATTACATTAAATAATTCTATGGATTACTATTTATTGAATAGTCTTTGGTGAACTTTGGTTTTTGATTGACAAATTTTCGAGATTAAGAGTAGTTTTACTTTTTGTAAAAGATTGTCCTTTTTTGGTGATTATTTGATCTCACACAAACCATTTTGGTTTTGTGTATGGTATAAAGACATGGGTAATATATATTTCATCATTTTTGGATCATGTGATTCTCTCGAAGTTGATTATAGGGCTCTTAATGTGAAAAAATGTCATCCTGAATACTCATCGTTTGGAGAAAATATGAGTTTGTGTTAGAAATCTAGTAAAAGATGAATGTCTACATGACAAGTTAGTATATTTACTTATGTTTTTAGTTAAAATCATTAATAAATTCCTCAAAAAAATGTAACATAAAACAAAAACCTTTTCTGTAAACTTTTCCTACTGGGGAATGAAAGACTATTTAACCCATCACATGTTTGTGAATTTCATGTGGTTAAATTTCTCCTAAACATGTTTTCTATCACTCTCCATCTAAATGTGAAGGTTTGTTTTGTCCTCCATATCAATGTTTTCATATAATCCTAGTATCTGTTTTCTAGTATAACCTTTGTACTTATCTTCCTTTATTTTAAAGTGATATTTTTTGTTGACTCTTATTTCGATGTGGGGCTTTCAATGATGTTCCCTAGTCCAATTTTTAAATTGCGAGGACACAATTCCCAAAAGGGGGAAGGATGTAACATACCAGATAAATAAATAATATTACATTTTCATATTTATTAATATTTGTGAATTAAATATTAATTTTACTTTAAATGGGTTGGTTTGTTCGATAGCGTACTTGATACACAACAACGGGTTTCTTTGAAATCTTACGATGCACACTAAAAATATAATATTATTATTTTAAATGGAAGTTAACTCCTAGTTGTTCTATGGCGGGAATGAAAAAAACTAACTACAATATAATTATACATGTTTTTTAAATGTATTTACATTTATCCAACAAAAAGATAGAGGCATAAAATGTGAATGAATCTATGTTTAAGAATACTTTACATTAAAAGGACGATTTACTGACTTTTAATGGAGAACCCTCATTAAGTATAATTTTGGTCACTTTAATACATTCTATTTGACCAAATAAAATATTTCTTCAGAATGGGGACATCAAAATTTACTTTGTATAAATTTTTGGAATTTATCTGATAGAGTTCATTTTCTAATGATTAGTGAAAAATATTGTATTTTAATTCAAAACTGTGTTTTAATATAATTTATTTTTATTTTTAGATTATATTTTTAATTGATTTTAAAGTGAAATTAGAATATATTTTTACCTTTTAATCCAATTTTGGTCATTGGAATTAATTTCACATTGAAATTGGACATAAACTAGTGTCAATAATTTGATAGTTATTGTTTCTTAAAACCACGCTAATTATTTTAAGAATGGAAATTAATTTTAAATTAATAAATTCCACTTATATGTTTTGAATTTATCAAAATATTAATTAGTTTTTAATTTTGAATATCAAAAAAATCTTAGGCCTAATTTTTGGTATTTTTCTGAAAAACATCAATTTTTGTTGAATAGTGAAATCACATAGTAGTAGTTATGAAAACTAACTATTTCATTTTAATGAAATTTTACTACATCTGTGAATTGAATTTCAATAATCTTATATACATGGTTGTTATCAATAAGTTAAATGTGGTACAATACTATGGATATAATTTTTGGTGAATAGTAACCTTTCCATTTATTTAACACTGTTAAAGGTAAATAGGGTGATTCAAGGTAAAAAAATATTATAATAATTAAAATTACCATAACACTTGTCCAAACCTTATTTGTTGAGTCATTTACGAACTTGTTCATATTTGGGTCCATTTTGGGACCCCATTGATCCACTTGAGAGTGATAATAAAAATTTAGATTAATTAACATAAAAAATGACAAAAGAAAATATCTTTTAGTAAATTAATTGTTATAAGTGGTTATATAAGTTATATTTTCGACTATAAATATTAATTGGAAAGATAAAAAGATTTCCTATATCATGGTATTTTTTATATAATTTGTAGACATCATAAAAGTTATATAATTTATGACACAATAATGATGCCGTGTTTACCTCAATAATAAATCATTTAAATAAATAAGATTATAATGATTAAAATATTATCCAAAACCTGTCCAATTTTTTTGGATGATTCTAGTTCGACCATTAGTCATCTGATATTCTACTATAATGATTTTTTGACTATTAGAAACCGAATATCATTATATAATAAAATAATGTTTTCACACATTCCTAAACAGCCCCTCCTCCCCCTTATAAAAAGAGACCACTTTGAAACAATTCCTCACACCTATCAAACCTTTTGGATCATCCAAACTCTAAAAAATTAAGCTCCCTAGATCCCTAGCCTCCTCTTAAAAGTCTTACCTTAGGCATAAAGGAACTTCAGAAAAACCCATTTGGTTCAAACCAAATTGAGTTACCAAAATTAAAGGTAACATTTTCTCTTAAACTGTTTTCTTTTATTTTACATCTCCAACCCCTAAACTCTTTTTATTCCATTAATTTGTAACAAAACAAGAATCCTAAATATTCTATAATGTTTTTATGGGATTTATTCTAACTAAAAATTTACACACCTCTATCTAATGGTTGAAGAACATAATGCTTATGTGGATGGGAAACTAACGCATCACGAAACGATGATTGTTTGATTATCTCCTTCCTCCTCTCATGGTGACGATTATGATGGAACTATATTTATATATGATATATATTATTTTTATGTTTTCTTTATGCTTCTGTAATTACCATTTATAGAATACCTTTATGGTTTCCATTATGGGTAAACGCGACAATTTCATTTGAGGAAGTGCAGACTATTTCCCCCTCTAAGTGATATACCTCATTGATAACATATGCGGTACGTATAAAGGATAGATTTAATGATATTAATATGATAAAATACTATAATTATAATATTACTATGTATCATTATGTTTTAATTCCATTAAATATGAAATATAAATGGAAGTAGTGTTCATGCGTATATACGACTTACCGTCTCCATGAATGGTGCATTTCATTTCATACCTCTAAATATTATGTACAATTATAAATACATGTATATAATGGATATATAAGACATATATGGAATCTACATCATTATTATAATTCTATATATAATGGTCTATTGACCACATGGACAACTTATAAATATTAGGTGTTCATTTTTTACTCAAGTACCAAATATCGACAAAATGACCATTATTAACATAAATTATTACATAATGTTTAAAACATGGAAATAATTGATATAAAAGACATTATAAACATGAAAAAGGTTCTTAAGAAAGTATAAATTAACTTTAGTTTATTATTTCTGAGATTAACTAATGATCGCGTCAAGTCGGACACGAGGTAAGGGATTTTCTTATCTCACTTTTAATTCTGTGAGATTTCCATTGTTCGCCACTTATTGATTTCATGTGGTGTATTGTGTAATTTCATATGTAATATATTTTCACGATTCTCATTATATTAATGGTATTTTGTGATCTATTTGGTGTTTTTAACTTTTGGCCATATGACTAAATTGATTACAACAAATCAAGAGTTTTCATCTTACTCCATATTTTCATGAGATTCATGCCCTATTGCAACTATTTCCTTTTGTGTGGTGTATGTACTGCCCATAATTTTACTATTTCTATAATATAAATTCATTTGTGATTATTTACATATTCAATGTATGATCCTTCTTTCATGTGGCATATGTTTTTTATGTTACTAAATCAATAAGGGAACCTTTCACCCTTCTCTTTTAAAAGACTTCTTTTTGTTATGTCTTTTAATTTACATTTTACTATGTTGGGATATGTTATTCTATATCCTTATTGATGTAAAATTCATGTCCAAGTGAAGAGATACCCTTTTTATCTCATCAACTCATTTTATGAATTTTAAAGT
The DNA here is from genome assembly GCA_963277665.1 of Viscum album. Lineage (NCBI taxonomy): Eukaryota > Viridiplantae > Streptophyta > Magnoliopsida > Santalales > Viscaceae > Viscum > Viscum album. The sequence continues at coordinate 383,755,743 of OY728132.1, read as the reverse complement.
GATGCTGTTATGCTGTAGAAATTTTACAAGGGAACTTCTTAACCTAATTTCAATTCTTTGGGTTCAACTTGAACTTCTTGAATATGTCATTATATGAATATGTTTGAATGAACTATGATGGTTTTACACTTAATATAAAAATTTATTTGGTGTATTAATATTTTTCACACATTATTATGTGATTTATTTATCCTTAATTTAAGGATACCATATTTATAAGGGATTTCATCTCAATTTACATTTCTATTGAAAATTCATTGCTATTATGCACCAATTTACTTTTATATGGTGTATATAATATCCTTTGACAAATTATATCATGAATAACTTTATTTTCATGATATTATAAAGTTCTGATTAAATGTTATTCCTAAATTATTTGCATTCAAGCGTCTCTCTTTTGATCATACAAACTATTTAACTAAAATATCCTTTTAAATGTTTTAAAGATTTATTCATCTAAATATTTCTCCTTAATTTCCATGTTTTCAAAATGTATTTTAGTATTTATTTAAATGAAAATTAATGTTTTCAAAATGATAATTCATTTAAAAGCTTCAAAGTGGTATGGGACACTTTGATTCAAAAATCTATTTAAAATGGTTTATGAAAATGGATTGATTATTTCAATATCGTGAAATTACATCATGTGATTTAAAATGAAATGTTATTAGTGAAATATTTATATTTGAAGTATTATATGTGTTAAAATGGTACTTGGACATTTGACTGGTGGTTACGTGATAAACCATATGGTGGGTGGTTCTGTGAATACCAAGAGGGGTGGTTACGTTATAACATCCAATGCATTGGGTATGGAAGTCGGCTGTATTGCTATTCCATTTAGGGATATGTGTGGAAGTCGACCGTATGGTAATTACATTTTAGTATGTTTATATCCCAAGTTACCTTTATATGTTATGTGTTTTTAATATGGGTTTTATGGAAATATTTTGGTTACAAAAGGGTATGTAATGATCATTTATTCAGTGAAGAGTAATTACTATTTCATAGCGGTGAAAAGTTTTACTTATGATAATTTATTAAAGGTTTAACCATTGTTTTGATAAACTAACATTTTTCCTTCTTTGTGTATCCCTTACTGGGATTTTTATGCTCATACCATGTTTTTGAAATGTTTTTCTCAAGACATAATGTGGAATATGGTGATGAATGGGATCAAGGAATGTCATGCTGTCTTAAACATGGAACTAGACATGATTCTTTTTATCAATAGTTCATGTTTTGTAAAAAAATGGAATCTATGTAGAAGTGTCTACTTTGTAATCTTTTGAGATGTAATAGTTATATCTTAATTATATAAAACTCTAATCCTGAAAAGATCCTCAATGTGAATTATTCAATTAATTCAATATTATGTAAGGTTTTAAGGCTGGGTCCATATACAATCAAACTTTATGAAGGAAATAGAAAAAGGTAATGCTTAATACTATTGAAATGAAAAATTTATGGGAATTACATCAAAAGATTAAGGGAGTGGAGATGTATCAGTGTAAGGGAAACAATGTAATGATTACATTTTTATGAATCTAAAAATCAGTCATTATGTTTCAATAGAGATCTAAAACTATTAATCTACTTTCTAATTTTCCCAATAGAAATAACCAGCCCTAAATTAAAATCGTAAAAAATATTTTATATTCAAAAATAGGAGACTCGTTGGGTGGAGATAAATAAATTATCAATCCTATGGTGACCCTTTCATGATCTTGGAATGAGAAACACATTTCTTAAGATTAATAATGGAGTGTTTTGTGAAGTATTTTCTAAAAGTTACGTATAATTTTGCATGGGAATATAAAATAAGTGGATATTATTTGAATGTACATAATAAATAATAAATAAAAAATATAAATAAATTAGAATTATAACATGAGGACAATAGTGTTAAAAAGGGGACTCACATTAGATAATGTTTGAATTTTTCTTGGGTATTCTTTTTAAAGGTCGCTTGTCTAGGATCACAAGAATTGACAATGATTGAATTTACATATCAAATATTTTCATATATTTCACATCGATATTCATGATTTTAATCCCTTCATTTCAATTAATTATTTTATAAATATCACTTTTATCAATTTTAGAAATAATATTGAATTTAATTATTAAATGGATTAAAACCTGATATTTGATTGTTTATTTCATCATGGTAATTTTTATCATAAACCCTAAACTTAAATTTGGATGATTCTATTTTAATAAAGGAAGTTCATATGTGATTTTGAAGGATTAAAATTAATTTCAAGAATTTTGAACATATTTATGAAATATTGTGTTGATGTTAAAAAAATGGCTGAGGAGATTTTCTTACGGCACCATCATAGGAGATATATGTGATCCCATGTGATACTTCATATATGCATTGGAAATATAATTAGTTGAAAAATTAGTAATGGGAGGCAGCATGTATATATGGAATTTTTATACCTATATGATATTTTGGTCCCACAAAGGTATATTCAATTACACATAATATATTCTGAGCCTGAAAAACATATGAGTTGGGTGAACTACCAATGGAAAAAAGTTATATTCATAGAACACATTCTTTGGGAGTATGACATTTTAGAAGGTCATATGATATTTAAGAAAGATAAAATATTTCAAAGGAAAAAATCTCACATCCATAGGACATTTTGGTAACAGGTATGACATTGCGTCATTACGTAAGAGAATTATCCTACATGTAAGATAATTTGGTAGCATGTAAGATATTTTAATTTTTGAAATACTGAAAATTTTTATAAGGAGGAAAATTTTGATAAACTGGATATTATGAACCTCCTGAATTAAAAATCATGATTAGTTACCAGATTATATATAAGTATTTTGGATTCCACATCAACATCATGATGTTTTTTATTGTATGAAACATAGATCATAAACATAAAATAATTTAAATCAACGATTAAGGAAAATGCCTTGGATTTTCTAGATGACCAAACTGTGTTGGATTTTAAAGATACAAGAAGAAAGGAAATTTTTCAAACATACACAGAATAATAAATATTGGAGGATTGACTATGATAAAGGAGAATGATGTTATAGTTTCACAAAGGGAACAATGTAAAAAATCTATAGGAACTTATAGATACATATATCATGGAATTATCATGGATAATCATCTACAATTGTTTTTTGTTTCTATTTTATTTCCCTACTTTATTAGTTTAGTAAAGTCTTTTCCCTCCTCATTCATCTGTGTTACTCTTTGAATGGAGGGGAAAAAATTAAGTGACTTGGGAACGCGAGGAGATCTATTGTAATGATTGTGTCCCATAGTTAATGAATAAAACTCTCATTTATTGATTGATTTTGGATTTCAATGTCTATTCAATTCTTTTAATACAATTGTGTTTATGGTTTTTAAATTTCATATTATTCATTTTATAGGTTGATAATTTTAAACCTCCCTCCACTTGGTGAAGTTTTTTGTGAAGTAACATAATGAATTTGGTGGTCTGTGTCTAGAAAATGTTGGAATAAGTGTGTAAGAATTCAGTTACTTATGAATTTACATGGATAACCAAAACCTAATTAGGAATTTCATTGATAGTTTAGGGGTATCTTACAATATTATAACATACCAAAGTAGGGGGGGTTTTCCAAACAGTTATAACAATTATATCAGCCTCTATAATAACATTTAACCAATGGTGATTGATAAATAAATTGAGGAATAATTCTTTTATCAATTAATAATAATAAAATGAACCTTTTTTAAAGGATATATTTGCATTGAAAATGTAAATTCAACCATGAACCCATCACTTTAATTATCATTTACTTTCAATATTCTATTCCATTTCTTACATGATTCTTAAAATATATATATTTCCAAAAAAATCAATTTCTTTACTTAAGTTACAATTGGTTCTTATTACTCATCTCTAGATAAAACCTAGGGTTACCACCACTACTACATTTAACATAAGAAATAATTGTTTTTTCTTCACATTGTGAAAGGTTTTAGTGTTATTACTTGAAAATTATGGTTACCATGGGTTATATTATGCGTGAAAATCAAGTGATGGGTAATTCTAATAGGATTAGGAAAATCTTCTTGAAATTTTCTCTAGGTTACACTAGCCAAGATATCCAAATAATATTATATTACCAGGTAAATAGATTTGAGTTTATCAAAAAAATATATTTGGATACGGAGGTATCCAGTCAATATTCGAAGAGTCATATATGATATGATTTAGATGATTCCCTACCTAAATAACTAAGTGACGAGAGAAAGTCCAAATTGAACTCATTTCTTAGTGAAATCCGGATCAGGGATCATGAAATAAATATTATGTATGTGATAATCATTTTCAGTACGTGTTCATTCAATAAAATTCCTCAATGAAATGATATAAAACATGATAATCCCTCGTAGATATTTTTTAAAATTTTTGATTACATCATGATAATCATATTAAAATAACTTATAATAGTGACTGATAATATATTTCTATATTAGTATACAATATTTAGATTTATTCTCAAAGATATGCGTTATAAACACCTATATGTGAATGTTGTAGAATTAAATTTTACCAACTCTGAATCATGGTTGTTCTAATAAACACAATCTTGGATACATTTGAGAATTTAAAATAGGATAAGTAGATCTTAATATTAGAAATAGAAAATGAGTTACTGCATTGGAGGTATTCATGTATGATCTGACTTTACCTAGTGGATTTATTATATAATTGGAGAACCATTATTATGTTCCCACTATGAATATTAATTTTATTTCTATATGTTTATTTTATAAGAATAGATTTTCATTCAATATTAAAAAAATATTTGTTCTATATATATTAATGAAATGTTTTATGGAATTGATAATATGGTAAATGGTTTATTCATTATTATATGGATAAAGATATAAATATATAATTAATGATAAGATAGTTTGGTTTGATTCTAATCTCACCCACCATTAAATTTTTTACCTTAAATATATAGATGAGAAATGAATCCAAAGATTCTATAGAGATTAATATTAGAACTTGATGATTAGAAATCATTTGATACATGTAAATAATTCTTATTTAGAAAAATAAAAAAATAAGTTTTTAATGGAAATGTGAAAGTTCTAGTAGATCATTGGATCTTATTAATAGTTATATATGTGTACCAAGGATTGCTTAATAAATTAGGGTTTTATGTATTTTAATAATTTTACCAATAAATATAGTCAGTATGGTTATGTTTTTTTGATGAGATATGTATGAAGCTTTTTAAAAGTTTTATGAGTTTTAAAATGAATTAAAAAAAATCTATTAAAAAGTTTTAAAAATATATAATTGAATCATGGAGGTGAATACATGAGCCTATAATTCACTGATAATTTTAGAGATTGCAGAATTATTCCGAAAATCAATCCTTTTAAAACATAAAAACATTATAATAGTATTGTATCAATGTAGACTTGTGGGTACAATAGAAGATATTATAGAGATGTAATGTTAAAATAATACTATTTATTTAAATTGGGATCTCAGACCATGTATTAGGACTCCAAGACAACAAATTAGAATGGTTTGAATATATTTGAGTATCCTATGAATGTTGGGTCAAAATGGTAGAAATAACCAAGTCAGGAAAACAATATGTGGATAGGGAGGGACATGGCATGAATTTAACTAGTTTTAGGCCCTACATAGATCTGTGCGGCGTAAGGATGAAGAACCCCAGGTCATAGTTGAAGCATGAAAAATACATAATTTTAAAAATTAATCTTTTAATTAATGTTAAAGAACATTGAATCTATAAAAACCCATTACTCATATTTCTCAATGATCATTCAATTTATGAATTAATACCAAAATCGATCAAAACCGTAAACCGTACCTTGTTTAGTTGAAATCACTAATTTGATTATCTCATTTTCGACAAGTTGTGGCTCAAAAGAACTAATATATGAATATTATAGATCATCCAAAAATGAAACAAAACTCATGGAAAAATTATATTAGATTCCCATGTGATAGAATAGGAAATCAAAGAACATTATGATCCCCCTTCAATCCCATAAAGAATGTGGACTTGATCAACGAAGTGTGATTGATCTGAACATTGTTCTTCCTTCATTTTCCCACTCAAAAAGTTGAATGAAAATGTGGGAGAGAAATTATTTCATTTAAATAGTTTATATACCATTCATGATGATATAATGTGTTTTTATACTTAGGTTATAATTTCCAAAATTTCACTTAAATCCCGAGAAAGTAATAACATTCATTTTAGACCCTTCTCACATTAATCACTTTGTTAATGATATAATAAATGTCATGAATATTTTAATACCCACTTATATAATTTTAACATTTTAGATGATAAAATTAAAACCATTATCTCATCTTGTATCTGACCTAAATAATTTAATTAACCTCAAATATGGTATGTTTGATTAAAAAAACTTTTCATATTCACTTTTAAGATCAAAAAAATTGTGAATTCCTGGAGAAATAAATTCAATAATTATTATTCTAAAATTTGATGATATAATTGGATTATTTTAATTATTTTCATTCACACGCATATGTTCATAAGCCTTTACATATGGGTCCCACTTCATCTTAAACTCTTATTCATCTTAATAGGTAAAACGTATGGATACACATAGTGTGTGGCCCTATAGGCCCTTATCTTGATAGCGGAAAGTCCAAATAAAAAACTAAGAGAATAGTTTAAAAACCTGTAATATTTTCTAACTAGATTAGTAATTCCATAGATATGACTACCCCATATGAACACCCTCTATGTAATCTAATATTTTCTCATAGTATCTCAAAAGAAGGATTTAAACTTTGTGTAATCATCCTTTATTTATTTATTTGTCCATTGAACTTACTATATGGACATAAAATTAAGAACCAAGTCCATGGATTTAATTAATTTAATATTATCCTGGTCAACCCAAACCCATAATATATACTTTCCTCGACTTGGAAGAAAATAATTATATCTTAATCAATCTACCAATGTCATACCACTAATCACACACCCAACAGAAGCTACATCACCAAGAATTAAATGTCATTGTTTTTTACAAGCATCATATTACATGATCAAATGTAATATATTGATAACAATATCAGTTAAATAGACCAATAAAATTTTCATAGATTGGAAAAACCGATAACTCAGAAAACAATTTGTGTTCCTATTAGAAGGTCAGTCCTCAAGATGTCATTTACTAGAGATCACAAAGTGAATACATTATGAGAAGAATTCACAATAGTTATGAGCTCCCAAAACCTAATTATCTAACATAATCTATTTATCATTTGTATTATGTATATAATCATATGAAATATATTGATGATTAATTTCATAGTACCTCATGGTTCTAATTATAGTTTGTAACTACTATACCCATTTGATATAGCACCTAATCTAAGGACATTACTATGTATATAGTTGATGAAAAGGTATTAAAAAAATTATGGTAATAAAAGGAACATGTATATATAAAATTATATACATATAATGGAAATAAAGGATTATATTGGATTTGGGTCTACGGAACACACTCACAACACTATCGATTACACTACAGCCAACTGCTAATAACATTCATCCTGTGATCTCTCACATGGGAATTTGTCTTCTATTGAGATGTGGTTGTAGTCATGGGGTATTCAACATTATTTTATATGGTTACATTAAAATCTATTAATTCAACTATGTAATTATAATCCTATAAAATATGAAACTTTTATAGTATATGATTCATCTTTTGGTAAGACCTGGGTTCATTATAAAGTGTTACTATTTCATTATTATCAAGACAAACTATAATAATATCAACACTAGAAGGTACAAAACCAATATTATTAGCAAAAAAAATTTCCAAATTTATTCTTTCGCTATATCGATAGCTTTAATATACACATATTCTGATATATAATTTGTGATCATTGACTCCATCGATCTTCTCCATCTCACTACACCGCTATTTAAGAAAAAATTTATAGCTTGACTACAATTTCATAACATCATGATCAATCTGGAATCTAGCATTAGTGTATCCCCTCATGACTTGTTTCACATATCCTCTATATACTAGTAATATATATTTTTGACATATAAATTAACTTAAGATAGTTTTTACAACATCCCAATAAAGATCTACTAGATTGTTTTGATATTATCCCACCATACTTAAAGAAAAAACATCAAACCTAGTATATTGAATGGAATATATGATTGATCCCACTACTGATGCATAAGGTATTATAATTATTATTTCAATATCTTTATGTGTATATGGACACATTTTTTGGAGATATTAATTCCACATGACACTAGAAAAAATATTATCTTAGATTTTTCCATACAGTACCTTTTATGTATGTTTTCAATATATTTACATTGACTTATATCAAGAAGTATTTGATATCAATCTAGATTGATTTTTATCCCAAGAATGTAGGGTATTTCTTATAACAACCCTTATCTTTATTACACATTAAATCGTGATTTAATAAATAATATTACACTTAATACAACCCATAATATCAACAAGTCTATTACATATGGTTATTAGGTATATAAAATAACAATTTAAAATAGGGAAAATACTATCTTTATTGAATACTTCCATAACAGTCTCACACTTAAAATTACATCTGATAACCTATGTACATACAAAAAAGAGGGGAGAGTTGTAAAGACTAATAAGGAAACAAAAATGGAATAAGGTGATACATGTTAGACAATAGGCATATCAATGGACAATATGAAGAGTATGAATTATAAACAAGAACAATGAGGCATGATATAGAATGATAATCATATCATGGGAAATATGGAATCAAATTAAAACATTATATCATAATCATAGGTCAAGGATAAATACCAAGACATCATGATGGAAAAATTACCATAAAAGAATCAGGTTCACTCCCTATCCCAGTATGAAATTTCATGATACTAAACACTACCTAGAGCATTGGAGCTCCATATAATTTCTAGTGCACCCGTCAATTTTATTTCATTCTCATGGTCAAGTGTGCCACATAGATCACAAAACATGGATTTTTTCATCATTATATTTTTTTCAATGATTAGGGAGTGTGTAATAAATAATCTTAAGTCCCAATTCAAAGAGTTATAATTTTATAAAGATTAATACCCTTGATAGTAAATGGTTATGTTGTTCACCACACAGTTTTTTATGGAAAATCATGGTGAAATTTCGATAGCATAATGGTGTCACATAAAAATTCATAAATTGGGTTGATGAGAGAGAAAGGGGTGTCTCATTATTTCTAAATAAGTTTTATAGTAAGGGTGAATGGAATAACATATCCCATCATAATGAAATGATGATACAAGATATAGAGTAAATAAGATACTTGAATATATAGGAGAAAGGAAAAGATCCCTTACTTGAGTGTGTGACTCCAAATTCTTATGAGGGGACTATAGAGAGATTCAGGGTGCCTTGGGTGGACTCTATAGAGTATAAGGAATATTAAATACATTATAAAAGGATTTTTAGTGATGATAAATGGGTGATTGGGTGGGTTTATATAGGAAATTATAGGATATTTCTTTATTATTTCTACAACGTAGTTTTTGGACTCCATATGATAAAATAACCAAAACCACATACCTTCACATGGTTTTTCCCATGGTATCTAAAAAATGTGAGTGGTTTTAAATATTTTATAATTATAAGGGACGAACATAATAAAATAGTACCCTAGAATATGTGGAGGTGATTCATACTCTTAAAGAAATTATTTTTTGAAATTAAAAAATATTAATAGTTTTGGAGGATTCATAAAAGCTTTATAAAATTAATAAAATAAACATAAAATCTCATTCTTTTAAATATAAAATATATATATGGTCTTTGATATATTTTATAGTATTTATTAAATAAATTTTGCGGTATTATGACGTCATAATACATAAAGTATATTTATACGGTATTTAATTTTTACCTGAAAATTAAATTGTCTTAGAAAAGTATGAAAAATTCACTCTTAAGTAATTTCCATGTTCTGATTCCAAAAATAACAATTATTTTTTCAAAATATTTTCATAAATATTTTAATTTATCATTTAGAATAAAATTGACATTTATTAAGAAATTCTAGTTTTTTTTGAAAATATAAGTTTTTGAGCCCTCAAAAAAATTAAATTTGAATTAATCAAAAAATATTTGAACAATTATATTTAATAAAAATTATTTAAAAAATATATTTTATAAAAATATATTTTATTTCAAAAATATATTAATTCATTAAAATAAAATCCTTGATTTAATTTGAATATTACCCAAAAAAAACTTTTTGTGTTATATTGTATCAAAATAAAACTAATTTATAAAGTGACAAGAATAGGATACAAATATATTAATTATTACATAAAAAGTAATGTACATAATAATATTTCTAGTGAATTGATACATATCTCTTTAATACACCTGAAATGTCCCTAAGAGTAAGTTGCACGATCTTGAGGTTTTTATGGGGTGGTTCAGCAAACATGTTTTGGGTTGTGATCTCGATGAGCTTGAACATCTCCGATAAATGGTTTGGCGCATGGTTAAGTTATTGGATATCATCATTGGTTTGGTTAAGGGAAAATACAGATGATTTTATCTCCCTCATAATCTCTAATAAATGGGCTTCGTAGGGTATGATTTTTCCAATTATGGCCATCACTTTCTTTTTCTATGTCAATTGGATTTTTTAAAACCTTATATTTATTAAAATCATGTGATAATTATTCAATAGCTAAACTATCCCTGGTAATTATACTTAACTGGTTTTTAAATCCAATTGTTTATAATAAAATAATAAAATTCATGTGCTTTCTATATCCATATTTCATAATAATACATTTAGTTAAATCACAGGGAAAACATTATTTATAATAGTTTGGTTCATTACTATCTTCCCCCCATTTAGAATTTTTCTCCTGGAAATTTCAATTTCCCACACTAAAATGGATGAGGTTCACTCTATATCATCACTTCCTCTATTTCCCACATCTCTTCATTGAACTTTTGTTTTCTCTGTAGCACTTTGACCAAGTGTATTGTTTTATTACAAAGAACATTTTCACTATGATCTATGATTTTCATTGGATGATCCTCGTATAAGAGATAATTATGCAATGGTACCACCTCTATATTTGAGTACATGTGAGGGGTTAGGTGTATACTTTCTCAACAGAGATACATGGAATACATCACATCTCTGAGATAGGTTATGTTGGAGTGCAAGTTGGTAGGCCACCACTTTAATGCTATCAATAATCTCAAAGTGGTTGATGTATCTTGGAAATCGTTTTCTATTATTCCAAAATCTCATCACATTATTCTATATATTTATTAATATTATTTACATATCTCCAACAAGAAACTCTAGGATTCACCAAAAATTGTCATCATAGCTCTTTTATTGACTTTGAGCAGCCTTGATGTGTTCCTAAATAATAGTAACCTTTTCCACCATTTCCTCAACCATTTCAATACAAAAACTTTTGTACTCACCAAATTCATCCCAATATGTAGGTTTTATATACCTCTTCCATTAAAGGTATGTGTAGGAATCCATTTCGGTGCTTGAGTAGAAACAATTTTTGAATGAGAACTCGACAGGAGGAAGATGTTGTTCTCATCCTAATTTGAAGTCTATAAAACATGCTCATAGCATGTCTTCTAATGACTGGATATTCTAATTATATTGGAGATCAGTTTGAGGATGATATGTCCTCATTTTGTTCATATTACTTTTTATATCATTTGAAGACTTTTCTATAACTTGTAGGTAAATATTGAATCTTGGTCGGATACAATTGATAGTGGTACTCTGTGCGACCTTACAACCTCTCTTATGTATATCTGTGAATGTTTATATAGGGGGAAATCCTCTCAAATTGAAATTAAGTGTGTATAATTTGTTAGACGATTCACCACAACCTAGATGGAATTGATTCCTCTAGATGACTTTGGAAGTTTGGTGACAAAATACATGGTGATGTTTTCCCATTTCAATGTAGGTATGGGTAATGGGGCAATGGTTTCATCATCCAAATAGATTTTTTTCCTTTCCTCCTTCAATTAATTACATATAAGACATCATGATGTATATTCTATGATATACTTCTTCATATTGTCCCACTAATAGTGATATCGATGATCTAGATACATCTTTGTGATTTCTGGGTGGAAGGAGAAGGTTGATTTATGTATATCATCCAATAGCTCCTTCCTTAACTAAGGATTTGATGGTATGCATAGTATTGACCCAAATCTCACAAATCCTTCTTAATTAACATCGAACTCCAATGATTTTCCTTTCTTTCTAGTTTCCAATTTCTTCAGAATTCTCACATCTTTTCTGTGAGTATAGTTTATCTCTTCCAAAAGATGTAGTTGAAAAGTCATTCGTTAAAGGATTTATGATATTCCTTCCATTATAATTCTCATATCCATCTTTTCAAAATATAAGAACATCATATCCTTCATAATTCTCATCAATAGTATAATTTCTAGAACCATTTTACTTAGACCATCTTCCACTTTATTCACTTTACCAGGACGGTAGTGAATTGAGCAATCATAGTCCATGATCATATCAAACCATTTTTGTTGGCACATATTCAATTATTTCTATCTGAATATATACATTAGTCTTTGGTGATCAATAGTCATTTCACACTTCTACCCAAATATATATTTCCATAATATTTTCAAAACAAATATCACTATAGCTATGTTCAGATCATGCGTTGGGTAGATATGTTCGAGAAATTTCAACTTCCTTGATACATAGCGTATGAATTTTTCATTCTTCATTAACACACAACCCAATACCTTCCTCAAATCATCATTGAATAATATGAAACTTTCCCCTCTTTTGGGTAGTGTATGCCCAGGTTTAGTGATAAGCCTCCTTTTCAACACCTTGATGCTCTATTCGCATTCATTATTCTTAGAAAACATGACTCCCTTATAAATTAGCATGGTTAGAGGGTTTGAAAAACATGATAATTTTCTCACAAATCAATAATAATCCCTATCTAATCCATGTAGAATATGGATTACATTCATATATGTTGGGCTCAACCATCCATTAATTTCTTATTTCTTTAAATGGTTCACAGATATCCCATTTCTTGTAATGATATTCCCCAAGAAAGACAATTCCTCCATTGAGAACTCACATTTGTTGTAATTAGTATAAAGATTCTTCTTTCCCACGGTCTTTAGCACAATACTCATATGATCATCGTTATACTCCTTGGTTTTAGAGAATATTATAATATCATCCATAAATATTACCAAAAATTTGTTGAGGTAATCTCTAAATACTGTATTCATCGGGTCTATGAATATTTATAGAGAATTAGTGAGTATGAATGGAATTAATATGAACTCAAAGTTCTTATACCTAATACAAAATGAAGTCTTGGGGATATCCTCCTTCTTCACCCTAACTTAGTAATATACCAACCACATATCTACCTTGGAAAAGTATTATTAACCATATAGACAATCGAAAAATTCATTAATATATGGAAGAAGATACTTTTTATTTATTTTGATCTTATTGAGCTCACAATAATCAATTAAAAGGCACATTATCTCATCATTCTTCTTGATGTAGAGTAATATTGGACCCCATGGTGTATAAGTTAGGCATATAAACCCTTTATCCAAATTATCAGGGAGTTGTTTCTTCATCTCCTCATGTTCCACAATAACCATTCTATAATAATTCATGGATAATGATAATGCCTCACGTATAATCTTGATAGAAAATTCAACTTCTCATATAGGTGGAAGATCAAGAATTTCCTTAGAAACCACATCAACCTATTCCTTAAAAATAGTAATGTCTTCAAGGGTGGTACATTCCATAGAATCAATCATTTTAGATTAATACACTTTCTCATAGTGAATTAATATCCACACATGTGATTTTTTTGCTAATGAATATTGATCCTCATACAAAATTGGGGTTTTATTCAAAATATGGTGAGTGATTTCCTTCTCACAAAACGTTATGTTGGATATATATAGGTAAATCCAATACATGCTTAGAAATGAGTCAAGTACCACTAAAGGAAGTATGAAAAGGTTCACTGGGAAGTCCATCTAACAAATTTTGATAGGGGAAGAGTTATATATATTGGGTTGAAATAATTTCCTCATTTTATGAATTCAATGATAAATACACTTCCATGATTTATGGTGGTTTTTTAATAGTTATACTAAAATTTTAAGATATGATGGAATGAGTAGAACAAGAATAAAATATTATATTTGTTGTTCTTGAATGAATAACTAGCATTCCTATCACCACATCATTGTTTGGATCCACCTAAATAGTTGTGATGGAAAAATATATCTGTTTTTCCTTTGAGTTTGTTGGTTGACTCTGAAAACCCTTGGGTTAGGGAATTGATTTTCAAATTTCCATGGTTCCTTGAAGTTGAAGAAATGAACAATTGACTGAGGGTTGACTAGAGAATTACTTCACTACATCACATTAGTGGGTTTCTCCTATCAGTAATCACTAGTTAGGTACACTTCATTCCCACAACTAAAGGATTTCCTCATCCCCTTAGGCAATTTCTACGTTATTCTTTCTAAACCTTTTACAAGTGGGGTGTTGAAATTTCATGGAACTGTTAGATTTTTCCATCAGATCTCCAAAAATAAACTCCACTTTCCACTTCTTATCCCCCATGATATAATTTAGATTCACTGATGTCTATTTCTAATTTGAGGGTGCATCAAACAATTTCTCATAGATTTCAAAGTCTCATATCGCTATGGATTTTTTTAGACTAGGTTTTAGCCCAACAAAGAAGCGGTCAAACTTGAATTTAGGGTTAATGAAAATGTTGAAGGCATATTTTTCAAGTCCTAAGAAATATTCATCATAATCCATGATATATGTTTCATTTATATTCTTGAGGTAAATGAAATCCCTTTCAATTTTAAGTCAGAGAGTGAAAGGAAAATATATCAAAAAATAATAATTTCGGTAATTACTTCCACCTCATCGAATCGATCTCTTCCTTGGGCTTTGTATTTTTTACAATGTCCACAACAAATTAGATTCAACCTTATATGAAAAATAATCAATTGGACCTTCTCATATTTATGAAATTAAATGATGGATAATATATTTTGAATAGAGTTGATCCATTGTTCTTTGATTCAGGGATCAGATGATCCATTTAATGTTAGAGGCCTTTGTCGCACAAAGGACACAATTGATCATTTTTATATATTAGGATGATTAGGATTCTCTTCCTAGTCTATGATTCAATTTGAAACCTGATTCAAATAAGAGAGTATCATCATGATGTTTTTTATCCCTACTCCCATCAGTTTGGGTATCTCATTGGGGAATTCGTCACATGATCGTTAATATTGATTATTTATGAGATTCCTACTATTTTCGAACATTTTTTATAATAAAAGGAAAATTAGGGATTAGTATACTAAAATGATTAATGAAATAAATTATAATTTAAGGACGTTAAATGGATAACTTTTAACATAAATTTATTTCTTTAACAAGTGAATTTCTAGGATTCAATATATGTTATGCATGATCTATTTTCTAAAATATATTCTTATGCAAATTTTTTTGTTCCCTTAATTATGGTTAATATTGAGCTTATGAAATTATCAGATAATATCCCATGAGAGTGTCAAACCATGTGCACAGTAAGGCCCATTGTCATGTACCAGGTTACATTGAGTCAGGCCTGGAACACCTTGTTGGAGTTGTCACACCTAGGAACATATGTTCTAGAACAATGCCCACTGATAGTATCCAGACATGGATGTATTATATTAATAAAACAATTACTCTATACTTAACAAAATATAAGTATTTTTTATTATATTTTCTTTAATCCCGAAGTATTTATCTATATTTTTCTAATCTTAACCCCAAAAATAAATAGTCTTTTTCTTTGATACGAAAAATAAAATCCATGATATTTATTAAATATTAAATCATGATTTATTACATAAGATTACACTGAATAAGACTTTTACGATCAATAATTCTAGTTTATTTTGGAATTAGTTTCATTAAATAAAAATTTAAAATAGTAAAAACATCATCTTTATTGAAAAATTTCTTAACATTATCAACTAAAGACTACATGGGATAAACTAGGGACATACATAAGAAAGGGGTCAGATATAAACCTCATTAAGGGAATAAACATGGAATAAGGTGATACATGTTAGACTATATTCATATCAATGTGGTATAAAAAGAGTTGAAATCATAAACAAGAATAATGATACAATATATAGCATCATAATCATAACATGGGAAATGTGGAAACAACATAAAAAATTACATCATAAACATATGTAATGATAAATTCTAGAAATAATGATGTAAAAATTACCATAATGGAATCATGTTCACTCCTTATCCCAAAATGATGTTTCAAGAAACTAAACATTACTTACTGCTTTTAATTCCTCTATAATTATTGGCGCACTAATCACTTTCATTTCATTCTCTTTATTAAGTGTTTCATATAGATTATACAACATGGATTGATTAATCATGATATTTTATTCCAAAATCAATGATTGTGTCATGAATACAAGTAAAAATTAAAATTTTTATACATTTATAAAGGTGAATACCCTTTATAAGAAATGGTTATGGTATTCACTACACAATTTTTTTATAGGGAAAATCGCTATAAAATTCTAGCAGCAAGACGACGTCACTTAAAAATTAATAAAATGGGTTCATGTTAGAGAAAGGGATATCTCACCATTTGGACATAAATTTTAATGTAAGTAGGATATTTAAAAACATATCCAATTATATGTAAATTAATAAACAATACAGAAATAATGAAGATATTTGAATAAAGAGGAGAAAGAAAAAAATCCCTTACGTAAGTGTGTGACTCCAAATGCTTGGAAGGGGATTTTTAAGAGATTTGGGGCACCGTGGGAGAAATATAGAGTGTTTTGGAAATATTAATAACATTAAGCAAGGATTTTTAGTGAATATAAATGGGATATTGTGTGTTTCAATATATGAATTGAGTGGGTATTTCTTTATTATTTCTCAAACTTATATTTTAGACTCTACATAATAAACGTACCAAACCCACAAACCATCCCATGGTTTTTTCCCACATTTCCATCCATTGGGAGTGGTTGTAATTATTTTATATTACTAGGGTAAAAATATAGTAAAATAATTCCCTTTATTATGTGTATGTGAATTATACTCTCAAATAAGTGATTTTGAAACCATAAAATATATTACTGTTTTTGTAGGATCCATAAAGGATTTATAAAATAATATAAATAAATATAAAATCTCATTATTTTAAATATAAAATATATATTTGTTCTTTGATACCTTTTATAGTATTTATTACATCACATTTGGTCATTATGATGTAATAATACACAAAGTATATTTATACAGTTGTTAATTTTTTCCCGAAAATTCGACTGTCTTAGAAAATTATGAAAAATTTACCATTGGATAATTTCAATGTTCTCATTAAAAAATAATATTATTTTTATTTAAATAAATTTACAAATATGTGAATTTTAACTTTTAAAAAAATAAAAATTTATTTAAAAATGATGGGTTTATTGACAATAATATTTTTTAACCCTTATAAAAATTAAATTTGACTTCAAAAAAATTATTTGATCATTTGTATTTAATAAATTTTTTTATTAATAATAATTTATAAAATATAATTTATCTATGAAATTCATTATTTCATCAAAATAAATTCCTTTATTTAATTTGAACATCACACAAAAAATATCTCTTTGTTTTATTATATCAAAATAAAAATAATTTATAACGTAAATAATTATACAATGAAATTATATTAATTATTCTATAAAAAATAATGTTGATAATCAAAATTCTAGGGTTTTGATACATATCCATTTAATACCCCAGAAAAATCCGTAAGAGTAAGGTGTGAAATGGTGAGATTTCCATGGGGTGGGTCAGCGAACATAGTTTGGGTCATGATCTCAATGAACTTGAACTTATCCCTTAAATAATTTCACTCATGATTATGTTGTTTGATCTCTGCATGGGATTGGTCAAGGGAAATCCTAGTGATTCTATATCCCTTGGAATCTCTAATAAATAGTCTTCATAGAGTACGACCCTACTGGTTGGGGACATCACTTCGTTTTCTTATATCAATTTTATTTGTTAAAACCCTATATTTATACTTATCATGTGATATTTATTAAATAACTATATTACCAATGGTAATGATAATTAATGGTATTTTAAATCCAAATTTTTATATTAAAATAAAATAATTTCATGTGTTTTCTATATCCATATTTTGTATTAATACATTAAATTAATTCATAAGGGAAATTTTATTTAGAAAAATTCATGTCATTACACAACACCTAATTAATTTATGGAGAAGTATTAATTTAACCATGTATTCACTAAATATAAGACATTTATTTCATTTCCCATGATTAATATTTCATCATCATATAATACTAGGAAAAAAATTTCATTCACACTAACCTTCTTATAAACACATGTATTGATTTCATTCTTAATGAACACAATTTATCTTATGGAATCATCAAAATAAACATTCCATGATTGTGATACCTACCATGACCCATACATGTATCTTTGTATCTTATATATTTTATTTTCACTCTTTGACATAATATAATCGTTAGGTTTTGTCATAGAGATGTATATAACAAACGTTCCATTTTGAAAAGCAGTTTTGATTCCCATTTTCCATAGTTCATAATCATGGAAAGCTATTTCAACAAGTAATATTTTGATTTATTTTGGCACTGTGACTGGGGAGAAGGTTTCATCATAGACAATGCCTTGAAATTTCCCAAAACCCTTTGTATCCAATACTCCCTTATGTATTCTTACTTAACCATCTATTTCTAGCTTTTTATTGATTAAACATTTAAACCGATAAGTTTTTCATCATCTGGTGGCTCAACTATACTCCAAAATTTATTTTGGTACATGGATTCCATCTCAAAATACATGGAACATTTCCAATTAGTATCATCACCTTAATATACTTGTTCCTTGAATATTTTATGTTCATAATTATCTAGGGGTAATATATCACCTGATTCAGTGATAATAAAACTATATATCTTGGGTTCTATAATCATTCTAATTGAACTATACAATTATTATGTCTCAAAACGTCTTTAACTACCATTTTCTCATGTATAGATTATTCCCATACCAAATATTGTACATATAAATAATTAATTTCACTATATTTAATCTTTCACCCACTATTTACATTTAAAATATTTTCCCATTCAAGAAATATATCATGTCTTTCCACAATTTCTTTTCAATATAAAGGGTATATAGGTAATATATTTTAGATTCCTTACAAAGCCTATAAGCATGAATTTTTTTCTCTGAGATACTAGTTTTTCATTAGGCATATTATTGAAATTTTTTTTTGATATACTAGATTTATTTCTATACCAAAACTGAAATGGAATCTCATTTACTGCATTAGTTGGTACTCGGTTTAGTGTATATTCTATAGTTTACAATGCATATCCCAAAAAGGATAATGGTATATTTACATGACTCATCATTGATATTACCATGTAAATAAAGGTATGATTATCCCAACCACTAACACCATTATACTGAGGTATATAAGGAGGATTGATCTGAAAGACTCCCCCACTCTCCATTAAGTGATTAAAGAATGGTTGGTTTAGAAATCCCCCATTATGGTATGATTAGACCTTCTTAATATTTTTACCAACATAATTCTCGACTTCATTATAATACTCCTTAAAAATTATAAAGTAATCTAAATTATTACACAAAAATATATATATATTCATATCTACTATAATCATTGGTAAAAGATATGAAGTAAGAGAAACCCCCCTACATCAACTCGCAATGGACCACATACATCAGTGTGAACTAATTCCAGTATTTCTATGTCTCTTTATCTTTTACCACTAAAATGTGGTTTTTTTATTTTAGCATGTAAAAAATTGTTATATACAATCAAGGGTTTTAACTCAAAATAGTCTAAATACACTACTTGATGTTGTTTTCCTAAATGATTTACATTTACAGGATGTATTCTAAAGTTCCACTGGCAGGTAGGATATGATATATTCTCACTATATATTTCATTGATTACCAAAACTATAATATCTAGTACATATATATGAAATCCATTTTTAAGTTTTTATTAACATAAATATATTTTCCTTTTTCATAATACAACATTTAATTCCAAATATGAAATAAAATACAATATTTCCTAAACTCAAAATTGATATTATGTATCTAGTATTATAAGGTACACAATAACAATTAGTTACTACAATAACTATTCACTATAAAAAGTAAGATGATAATATTGCACTAATTATACTTCTAGTATCACACCATTTTTTTCATAGAGTGTAACATTAAAATTTTCAATTATATTGAATTTACATGGTTTTTTTATTTGAATACAAATGAGTGATCCACATGAAATATCCAAAACCCATCTTGTAGTTATATAAGGATAGATTTCAATGAAAAATATACCTGTATTTGTGTTTTGGATTAGTGTTATGCATTTATATGATGCTACATCAAGGTTGGGGGTTCAACACCCATTGGGTGCAGGTTACTAGAGAATAACTATAATAGAAATATAGAACTGAAGACACTGTTTATGTGGCAGGCACTCTAGTAGAAAATGTAGGGGTAGTATTACTATAGTAATTACTATAGCAGTGCATGTACTATAGAAATAATATATACTAAAGGGAATTTGGTAAAAAAAATAGTTCTTTAGAACCATGTAATAGGATTTAATTAACATTGAGCATATCGAACATGTGATGGGTTTCCTATACCCAAAAAGAGGTCCTTTATTTCAGTAAAAAAGATCCTACAACTCCAAATTAAAAAACCAAATATACCTGAAATTGAACTATCACCTTGGATCTTCTGTCAAACTTTTAAGTTATTATTCCAATATATTTTCTTTCCATATGAAAATAAAACTACCTCTTATTCATTTCTCCCCCCTTTTTATCATTAACTTCATGGAGGGTTGTTTTTTGAATGACATTTACTTAGACATAGCCTTCAGAACCTTAGCCTTTTCATTCCTTCTCTATTTCACAATTAGAATAAAATATTGGAATTCTTAATACCCTTACATTCATGGTGAACTAAATCTAATAAATATTGGGGTCACTTATTCATATTATTCATATTAAAATTAACATTGGATGTTGAAAAGCTAGACATTAAATAGTTAAAAATGAGATTAGTTACTAATTATTTGTTCAATTTGAACCCAAGGCATTTTAGTTAATCATTATACCAATTCATCTTGAGTATACAAGGGACTTCCTAGGTCCCTTCTGCTAGCATGCACCTACACAATGAACTAGATATCTCATATCATTCATGTTGAGATCTGTCTTAGTATAACTCTTGTAGGTGAGATATAATCTTATAGGAATCTATATCCTCATGCATTTCCTATACTTCACTAGTCATAGATGACAACATGACACATTTTTCCTTTAGTACATCATAAACATTCTTATTGTATTTATCTTTATCTTCCTTTATTTATCCTTGAATGGGATGACTAGAAAGTGGGGATTCCATGACATAAATCTTACTATATTGGCGTATTACTTTGTTCAAATGATAGTACCACTCATGGAAAATATTTCCATTCTTTATATTTTATTCATCTAATATTCCATGGGTTGAAATTTTATTGGTGGTGATGGTGCCCGTTTTATCTACAACAAATCAACTTTATCATATTATTAATTTATTAATTTATCTTTAATATCAAATAACATTTTAAAATTATTAATTTTTAAATTTATCCCATCATTTTTTGATATCCTAGTATCCTGTAACAACTAGGTTTAGAATACTCAATCACTTTATTATTATATTGGAAAGGATCCATAAACCTTTTTTCATTTATTGAGCTATGGAATTACCACTATTATTTGAGCCTACGATAGGTTTTTGGTTGACCAAATGCATTAATTCATGGATCCTTAATCTTTTGAGTAGACTCCCATATAATTCAAATTATTTCCTTTAATTGTTAAATGTTTTACCCCCAAATTTGAAAAAACGATGTCCATGGATTCTTTATTACTAAAAAATTTAGTTACATCAACCCACCAATCTCATGAAAACTCTTTGGTAGTATGAGTCTCCCTTAAATATGGTTAATGAGAACCTCAAAAAATTGATTATGTTCAAATTGAAGAAATATAAGGCATTTATTGAATTTATATTTTCATTGAGGGATTTGAAAATTTATCTCAATGACTAAAATCTTTTTCAATTTAACATTATTGTTCTATGTGATCACACTAAAAACATAACCATGATTTAAATATTATATATTCACCACACATATTCATTTTATTTATCCATGTGTCATGACCAGACCCATCAGGGACCTCTTGGATAATGGTAAGCTGAAAAGGGCACCCCAAGACCCCCTGCAATAGGGCAGTGGCTAGAAAATACCCCATAGTAGACATATCACACACATGGGAGGCCTTATCATATAGTAAATATACAAATTAATTCATCTCCATAAACCTATATAATGAGGAAAGGTAATCAAATCATACAATGAATTCATACATAACATCTATCCCACATAATAGTATAAAAATTAGTAAAAAAAATGGTTCAAATACAAGACCACTAAAATTGATAAAAATAACCCAATATAATGATAAAATGAAAGAAACACTACAATAATACTGCTTATTAGTAGAAACTGTTTTTTTGGATTTGGCGGTTGTTTAAACAACCAATGCATGGTGCAACGATGGTTTCAAAAAACAACCAATAAATATGGTGCCCGCATTCAATAGGTGGTTGTTTATGTTAAGAATCATAGAAAGAATATTTAGTGGTGATTATTTTAATTTTAGAGGTGGTTTTATAGGAAAAAATAATGACGATTTCATGGTGATTAAAACCACCACTAAATCCCAATAATTTTCCCTTAAAAACCACTACTTAAATGATTGAAATAGCTGCAAAAAACATAATATTATAGTGGAAGTTTTAACGGACAAGAAAAAAATATTATATATTTCGTAGAGGATTAACCCAAAAATAAATTTTTATTTATAAAATGTCCATATGATAATTCTGCAGCCCCAGAACTACCCTGAAAAAAAAACAAAGGAAAACTAAGTGTATCACCTTTTAATAGCACACAAAATTCCTATCAAACTGAAACAAAATAAAACATATATAACAAATATGGAATGAAAAAACAAATTATATTAATTTACACCCAACAATAAATGGTTTCAACTCTATATCAAAAATGGTACATCAAAAAACCCTCTCATTCTATATTATTCCAATACAACAAATATACCACTAATAACTACTAGATGAACTCTTCTCACCACCCTCTCCATCTACATCTCCATATTTATCTCCATCTCCATCTCTATATCTACTTCCTACTACTGAAACCTTTAATAAAAATTATATTTTAAATTATAAAGTGTTGTATATTTATACTTATACATAAAAACAATAACATTTTTTAAACTAAATGATTTTGATGTTGTGTGATTTACCTTCTCACCACCATTCATCGATGGAAGATCATCGGGGGATTGATATGTTCGTCTTTTGATATAAACAAACCAACGACTTCTATAAATAGATTAATTTTGAAAATATTACAATTTAATAATAGATGACATTATATTACATTATAATGTTTTAAAATTACGTTTATCTGTTAATAAAAATCATCATTTTTCCGAGATAAAGAAATATGCCTCCAATAATCATATGTAATAATAAGGGTAACCGGATTAGCCACCAACTAGTTTAGAATCTGTCCAAATAATCCCATGGAGCCATCTCTATAGACCCCCTACAAGTAAAATGGGAAAAATATCTTTAGTTTTTTCATATTCCAGATATTTTAACATTGTCTATATTTCATTGTATTATCATTATTTCCATAATTTAAGAAAAAAACATTTAGTATTATAAAAAAAAATATTCATATTAAAATCTGTACCTGTAAGATTCACCCTCAAATATCCCCATAAAGAACTAAGAGGTGCATGTTTCCTTGTTACTAAGTCTTCTGAATGGGTAGGATTCAGCTTAGCTACAGACGGGACCCTAAAAGAGGGTGTGAGAGATGGTGTAGGGGGAAAGCGGATGGTTTCACAAATTTTATAGGGAGGTAGATAGAAAAATCATCATCAATAGGTATGGTCAATGGAACATCGGTTGATGGTCAAAATGTATCAATATATCACTTCCTACATGGTATTCCTTTCATTTAATCAAATAAAATTAACATCATAATATTTATTTCAAAAATTAACATAGAAAAAAATATAAATGATAACAGATGCATGGTGTTGAAAAACAAAATACACATTATTATGATAATGAATAACTGCACATATGAAATAAGTGGTTGATAAATGAATGGATGACTACACATACAATGATTTTATCCTTCAATCATGATGTTTTCCTCCTCTATTATTACTTCATCAACTACATCCACCCATGCAAGACTAATATTTTCAATATCATGATGGAAAAATAAGTTCAATTCTTATTTTTATGGGATTCAATATCAGAGGTCAATCATTCACTTCATCACCCATATCGTACAAGTATCTTTGTTTTACATGTGTAACTACACTCCATCCTTCATTTGCAACGTCATTCACATAATATTCCATTTTTTCTTGAAATTATAACATATATGTATCATTTAGTCATGATTACCAACATTAATCAAGAACGATATGTTCATATAAGTAAATTATAAGGAATCTCATTTAACACCCCTAATAAAATGGAACTAATTTCATTTGAATAAAAATACTCAAAAATTCCCATTGAATTTTAATTTGATAACATAAATCAACTTTCTATAGGATCCCACTATAGAAAATGAAAATATACCACTATTCTATGTTTTAAAATCCTCTTCCTGATCGAATGTACTCAATTTAAGTCCATTTACATTGTATGCATCGAACATTCTCGCCTCTTTTATAAGACCTCAAGAATGAAACATAAAAAATTCTTACAAATCAGATTGAGTATCTGTATTAATGATCTAAACAAAGTAATATACATTATTATATTTACAAAATATATGTTTCACCCTAATATATATATTAATTACAATATTTGTGAACTTACACATCGTCATAACCATTCTAAAAGATCTTTATTAAGAGCTTTTGATATACATTTATTATTTCATGTTTGTTCTCTCATTTGTATATTTGTTTGTATCCTTAACTCTTTAATAAATGGATATGAAATTTCATTACTCATCATCACATATCTATGTGCCTATGATAATTTTGATTCTGTTAGTGTAACATTTGAGCTCCTCCTAACAGATTGTCCAATAGTAGTAAATATTTTTGATTTCCCATGTAATTGAGATTGAGTCGATGTGTCATCAACATATCCAAATAGATTTAATCTTGTCTCAATATCATTATTGTATCTATAAAAAAAGGTAATACACTCCACTTCTAAATACCCTCAAAAATATAGCCTTCAGTTTGAGATTTATTTTTCACGTGTGATCTCAAATGCCCAAGATATCTGTGAAAAAAAGAAAAAAACCATAATTGTGAATTTAATGAAGTACCAATAATTTCTTACATAAATTAAAACCTTATAAATAGAGTACCTATCAATTGGATTCATTCGTCGATAATTTATGGGCCATCCTAATTTAGCATCCTCAACCGTATTAACAGTTATATGCATCATGATATTAAAAAAAATGTAGGAAATATCATCACTATTTCACAAAGTCTCAATCAAAATATCTACTAAAGGTTTTCATGCTCAAATGGATTTATATTTTTCTTGCATGGTGTTCTGAAGATTGTAAAAAATTGGAGTATAGGATAATTAAACTTTTTGATTAATAATGTATACAATTCCAATGGTAGTAACTTGTATAAAAAATATGAATCAAGACTTTTCAATCAATGTAACATGTGATGCTTTAAGTCAACACACCATGATATGTTACTTGAATACCTATCAGATACATTCACCTATTTTGAAATTTTAATGAATGTATTTTATCCATATTTTTCATTTCAAAAATTGTCAAATCATACTTTCAACTCTCATCTATCCCATGATCAAACATTATGTTCATTAATTCTAAGACCTTCGAAGAATTGAGATAATCCTACGATTTTCCATGCTCATTAAGTAATGTGAAGATCAAATTATAACAAAATGTATTTTCAATATACATCACTTTAATTTTATTCCACAACGAATTAAATTCCCAATATGTGAGTTTGAAGAATATATTTTTTTCTTCTATTTTTGTGTTCTGATTTCACTTGAAGATTTACTTCAAACTCATATCCCACTCTTATTCAAATGACACACCTTCCCAAATTCTATTTCAACATTTCCAAGTTGTGGCAATATTTTAGAAGCCATTAACAACTTTTTATGTGGTCTACGATCAATAGAACCATTGAATTTTGACTTGTTCAACCGAAATATATGAGATGCATCAATAAATCTTTGATGACACAAGAAGCATTGTTTTCAATTGTGAGGTATTCATTCATTCTCAAAATAAAAGTTACAAAGAAGAAAATAGCAAACTATATAAGTGTTTCTACCAACTAAATTCCAAATTCCATAGAAGTCATGAATGTTCCACATTATAGTAACTTTCATTTTGAACATTCTTCTAGATGAAGCATCAAATGTCTCAACACAGTTGCTCCATAACTCCTGTAATTCTTCAATTAACAGTTTCATGTATACATCAATATCATTTCCATGAATTTATTTTCCAAGACTAATCATCCAAATAATAATATTTGTTTTCTACATACACATCTATAGAGGCATATTATAAGAGATCAAAACAACGGGCACAATGCAATATCTTGTGCTCAAATTTCCAAATGGTTTGAATTCATTAGAATCCAATCACAACGGAACATTCTTAGGATCAAGTGAGAAATTTTGATGCAATGAATCAAATTTCTTCCATTATTGTGAATCTTTTTGATGTCTCATTAACCCATCATTATTACTATCTACAAAATTTGACTTCAAGGGTTGGGAGGTTTTTGGTGATATTTATAATCTTTGAAATATAGGCGTAACATCCAAGGTAAATAAAGAATAAAAAATTTTCATGTTTATTAATATTTACGAATTAAATATTAATTTTACTTTAAAGGGCTTGTTATGTTCGATAGCGTACCTAATACGCAACAAAGAGTTTCTTTGAAATCTTATGTTTCACAGTTGTAATATAATAATATTGTTTTAAAAGGTATTTAAAACATAGTCGTTGTATTGGGGGGAATGAATATAAATAACTATAATATGATTATATATGTGTTTTAAATGTTTTTACATTTATCCAATAAAAGAAAAATGCTTAAAATAAGAAAAAGAATTCAATTTTAGGCATAGATACTCTAATATTCACTAAAAGGTTGATCTATCACCTTTTGATGGAAAAACCTATTTAAATATAGTTTTGGTAACACTTATAAATTCTATTAGACCAAATAAAGCTCTTCTTTAGAATCGGGATATCAAAATTTACGTTGTGTAAATTTTTGGTATTTGTTCGATAAAGTTCAATTTTTAATGAATTGTGAAAAATGTTGTATTTTAAGTGAAAACCTCTTTTTAATCTAATTTATTTATATGATTAGATTATATTTTGAATTGGGTTTAAAGTTCAATTAGAATAATGTTTTACCATTTAATCCAATTGTGGTCATTGGAATTAATTTCACTTTGAAATTGGACTTAAACTAGTGTCAACCTTTTAATACATTTTATTTCATAAAAACACGCTATTTGTTCTGACAACAAGAATTAATTATTAAATTAATTAATGTAACATCTAATTTTTGAATTTGGTAAAATATACATCATTTTTTTTGGAATATAAAATATAGATTTGGCTGAAGTTTTGTTATTTTTCTAAAAAACATCAATTTTTGATGAATAGTGAAACCACAAAGTGGTACATAAAAAAACTGTTTTTTTAAATGAAATTTTACCACCTCTGTGTTTTGAATTTAAAAAATCTGACAAACATGGATTTCATTAGGAAGTAAAATGTAGTTCAATGGGATTAAAATAATTTTTTCTGTGAATAATAACTTTTAAGTTTTTAATCGCGATTAGAGGTAATTAGTGTAGTTTAAGGTAAAAATAATGTTTTTATAATATTAAATTACCTTGACACATGTCATACCCTTATTGGATGTGTCATTGAAGACCAAGAAAATCCATGGGTCAACTTGGGTTTCCCATGGAGCCAGTTTGGTAGGAAAATGACATAAATAACTTTTTATTTGAAGTTAAAATAAAAATGTCACAAACATGAGTTTTTTACTAAAACAATTTTTAAATGGGGTTATACAAGTCATATTTTTTACTATAAATATTAATTAGAAAGATAAAAATATTTCCTACATCATGATTGTTTTTTTTATAATTTATAGACATTAAATAAATTAAATTATTTATGACACCATGGTGATGTAGCGATAACCTCATTATTTAAAGATTTAAATAAAATGAAAAGATAATGAAAAATCTAAGACCAAAAATTTTCAAAAACCTATTGGATGGGTGGATTTGTAACTCTTATCACCATATACTCAAAATATATAATTTTGGGACCTTTAAAATCTGAAAATAAATTTATAATAAAGTAACCTTTTATAACTTTCCAAGAGTTCCCCTCCTCTCCTCTTATAAAAGTCCCCCACCTCTACCACCTTACCCACACCTCTCAAGCCTTTGGGATGGCCAAACCCTACGCATTTTGTCTCTAAAAATACCTCTATTACTCCTAGAAGCCTCACTTTGGGCATAAGTCTTCCCAAGGAATCCTTTGAGCTCAAATCAAAAAGAGTTACCTGTTTAAAAGGTAGTGTCTTCTCTTGTGTTCTTATGTTTTATTTTGCTTATCCAACCCCCTAAACGCATTATATTCCTTTATTTTGTAACAACACCAGTATCTTCAATATACTAGTATGTTTTTATGATAAGTATTAGAGCTATACCTACACACACCTTCTTCTAATGGTTAAAGAACATACTGTTTCTGTGGTTGGTGATTTTTTGCCTCACGAAACGATGATTGTTCAATCTTCTTTTAACACCATTCATGGTGGCCATTAAGATGTAACTCTATTTATATATGATTTATATTATGAATATGTTTTAATTATGCTTCTGTATTTTTCATTTATGTCATCACTTTATGGTTTCCATTATCTGTAAACGCGATAATTTAATTTTAGGAAGTGTGGACTACCGCCCCCTCAAAGTGATTTGATTTGTTAATGCCATATGTGGGACGTATAAAGGAAGGAGTTAATGATATTATATATGATATTATACTGTAATTATAATATTATGTTATATCATTATGATTTCAATCCATTAAATATGAAATAGAAATGAAAGTAGCGTCCATGCATACGTACGTCTTACCGTCTCCATGAACGGTACATTTCATTTCTTATCTCCAAATGATAGGTACTATTATAAGTACATATATATAATGGATATATATGTCATATATTACATGTAAATTATGGATATAATTCTGGAATTATAATATATATCTCTCTCTTTTAACATTAATTCCATTAATATGACAAAAAATGAAAGTAGCGTTCATGCGTACGTACGGCCTACCGTCTCCATGAACAGTTCTTTTAATGTTATGGAATAGTAAAAAATGAATATATACTGTTATATATTATATTTAAAACATTAATACTATTCTGGAGATGATGTACCTATAACTACATGGAAAATTGTTTTCCAACAAGTTCAGTTTTTATTCATGTACCGAACATCAACAAAAACGTCTGATATGAACTCACTTTATTAACTAATTATTATAACATTATAATATGTGATATAAAGTGAATAATAATATTTAAATGGGGTCCTTGAGAAATTATAAATTGACCAAATTTTATTATTCAGGAGATTAAAGAACGATCGAGTCATGTCGGACACGAGGTAAGGGATCCAACCTCTCTCTTTCTTTTTAAATACTCTCTTTTATGTCATTTATTTTATGCTCATATTTCTTATGTTTGGGGATGTTATTTTATATTCCTCATACATTAATTTTTATGTTCATATGATGAGATACCCTCTTTGATCTCATCAAACCATTTTTGGAAGTTTTATGTGGCATCATTAGGCTGCCGAGTTTTCGTAAGGGATTTTTCATCTCGCTTGTATTCCTATGAAATTTATGCTATGTTTTCCACTATTTCCTGTGAGTGGTGTATATACTGCCCATTATTATACACTTTGTGTAGTATAATTTCATTTATGGGTATTTACATCTTCATTGTATGACCCTTATTCCATGGGGTGTACGTTTCAAAAGTTACCCAACTCGGTAAAGGGACCTTTAACCCTCCTCTTTTTAAAAGACTTCTTTTGTTATATCTTTTAATTCACATACTATTATGTTGGGATATGTTATTATATATCCTTATTTATGTAAATTTTAAGTTAAATTTATGAGATAACATTTTCTCTCTCATCAACTCATTTTCAGAATTTTAAATTGAAGCCATTAGGCTTTCAGATTGCTGTAAGGGAACTTCTTAACCCACTTTCAATTATTTGGGTTAAACCTCTAATTCTTGATTTCATTATTCCAAGATTATGTGTGGAATCTCTATGTTTTAATTTCAAAAAACCTTTGTGTCAATATATTATATACAATTTCTACACATAATCATCTCATTTATAAATTCTTACGTACTTGTATGGAAAATCATAACTCAATATCATTTCATTGAGTTAAATATCTATGTCACTTGTTTTGTTTTTCCATGATTATGTGTGAATGACCTATGATTGTTTCACACTTAATATCCACTTGTAGTGGGTGTATATGTACTCCTCACACATAAGTATGTGATAGATTTATCCTTAATTTAAGGATACCATCTTCATAATGAATTTCATCTCAATTTACATTTCCATTGAGAATTCATTGTTGTAATGCACCAATTAACTCTTATATGGTGTGTATACTATCCTTTGACATATTACATCATGAATCCTTTTATTCTCATGATATTATAATGTTCGGATTAAATTTTATTCTGCAATTATTTGTATTCAAGAGTCTCTCATTTTGTTAAAAACACTTTAACAAAAATATCATTTTAAATGTTTTAAAGATTCATTATTCTAAATCTTTATCTTTAATTTCCATGTTTTCAAAATTGTTTTCAGTATTTATTTATATGGACATTAATTTTTTTAAATTATAATTGAATTAAAATCTTCAAATTAGAATGGGACACTTTGATTCAAAAATCTCTTATAAATGATTTTTGAAAATTAATTGATTAATTCAATATCATGGAATTACTTATTGTGATTACAAATGAAATGTTGTTATTTAAATGTTTATATTTTCAATATTTTATGTGTAATGATGGTACTTGGACATTTTACGGGTGGTTACGTGATAAGTCATATGACAGGTGGTGCCGTGAATACAAGGACGGGTGGTTATGTTATAGCCTCCAATGCATTAGGTATGGAAGTTGGCCATATTGCTATTCCATTGAGTATGTGTGGAAGTAGACCATATGGTTATTCCATTTAAGTATGTTTATGTCCCAAGTTACCTTTATATGTTATCTATTATTTATATGGGTTTTATGGGAATATTTTAATTACAAAAGTGTAAGTAATTTTCATTTATTCAGTGAAGAGTTATTACAACTTCATAATGGTGAAATGTATTTCTTTGGTAAAGTAATCATGGTTTACTTGTTGTTTTTGAGAAACTAACAATTTCTCTTCTTTCTGTATACTTTACAAGGCTTTTTATGCGCATCCCATGTTTTTTAAATGTCTTCCACAGGACTTAAAGATGAATAGGGTCAAGGATGGGATCAAGGAAAGACATTCTATCCAAAAATTGGAACTAGACATGTTTATTTTTAAGTGTTTTTTTATTTTATGGAACCGTAGTAGGATTTTCTACTATGTAATCATTTGAGATATAATATTTATGACCTAATTTTCTAAAAATCTAAACCTGGAAAGATAATCAATGTGAATTATTCATTTTATTCAATAATAAGTAATGTTTAAGGCTGGGGTCTTATAGTTGGTATCAGAGTTCGGTTTAGAAAACTTTAGGAGTTAGAAAATTGTTAAATTATAAATTAATTTATGGTATGATTGAAATGATATAGAATTTTAGGATTAGTATGTTGCATCGCCTAAGATATTTATGTGTTTAGAATGGTTCTTCGAAAAAGATACATGGAAGTTGTGCCAGGATGGTATACATAAGGAAATGATCTTCTAAATCAGTATCCGAAGATGTTCAGAATCAGAATTGAATAGTTTGTTCCAGTGATGGTACAGTTGACTCAGGTGATAAATCATGATTGTGTTTATTGATGATATTTTGGTGTTTTAAAAAGATAAAGAGGACCATGAAAGTCATTTAAGGGTTATCTTGAAAACCATAAAAGAAAAGAAACTATATGGAAAATTCACCAAGTGTGAGTTTTGGTTAAAAAACATTTCTTTCCTTCGTAATATTGTTTCTAAAGATGGAATAACTGTGGATCCTACTAAATCAAAAGTTGTTGGAGAATGGACAAGACCCATAAATGTAACCGAGATCTATAGATTTCTTGGATTGGTAGGTTACTACCGAAGGTTTGTTGAAAATGTTTCACGGTTATCTAGTCCAATGACTAAGATAACTTGGAAGGGTGTTTAGTGTATCTAGAAAAAAGAATGCGTTGATTGTTTTTAGAAGTTGAATAGAAGATTAGTGAATGCTCCAGTTTTGGAACTTCCTTCCAGGAATGGTGAGATTGTTATATACAGTGATGCTTCGTTGAAGGGACTTGGTTGTGTCCTTATGTTGAATGTTCAGGTAATTTCATATTCATCATGTCAGTTGAAAACTCATGAGGTAAATTACCCTACACATGACTTGGAATTATCTGCTGTTCTTCTTGCTATAAAAATTTGGAGGCATCATTTGTATGGAGTAAAGTGTGAAATATATACTCATCACAAAGTTTTAAAGGATATATTCAATCAGAAAGAATTGAACATGATATAGAGGAGATGGCTATAATTAATCAAGGATTATGATTTTATAATTCATTACCATCCGGGAAAAGAAAATAATGTGGATGATGCATTGAGTCAAAAAATAATGCTTCATTAACAATGAAACATTTGGAATGAGATCCTTTGGTTTTTGATATGATGAACATTGGCATAGAAGTTGTTGGTGCAGGATGTTATTCTATTTTGTTTCTTGTATTAGTGAGATCATCTCTATCAGACAGAATTAAGCAAGCGCAGAAGAAAGATAGTGGGTTGTAGAAAATGGTAGAGCTGGTTCAGAAGGGTAAGTTTCCTGAATTCAATATTGATAATGATTGTGTTTTGTGGTTTGGGAAGAGATTATGTGTGCCTGGTGATTCACAGTTGTAGAATGAGTTGTTATGTGAGGCTCATAGTTCCCCGTTTTCAGTTAATCCTGGCAGTACTAAGATGTACAGAAATCTGTGGGAGTATTACTGGTGGGGTCGAATGAAAAGAGATGTTTCTAATTTTACTGTGAAGTGTTTGACTTGTCAGCAGGTTAAAGAAGAGAGGTAGTTATCGAAAGGGATGCTTCAGCCTTTACCAGTTCCAGAGTGGAAATGGGAAAATATATCCATGGACTTTATTGTGGGATTACCGAAGACATCTCTAGGTTATAATGCAATCTGGGTTATTGTTGATTTCTTGACTAAATCTTCTCATTTCCTTCCAATTCAAGATACTTTCTCTCTAGATCAACTTTATCGATTGTATCTTAAAGAGATAGTCAGGTTTCATGGAGGTACCCTATCCATTGTATCCGATCATGATCTCAGGTTTACATCTATCTTTTGGAAAGGCCTTCAAAAGTCATTGGGTACTGAATTAAATTTTAGTACAGCTTTTCATCCGCAATCAGATGGGCAGTCAGAACGAACAATTAAAACCATGGAGGATATGCTATGTGCTTTCTCTATGGATTATCAGGGAAGTTGGGACCAACATATTTATTGGGTTGAATTTTCATATAATAACAGTCTTCATTCTAGTATACAGATGGCTCCGTTTGAGGCATTATATGAGAAGCAGTGTCAAACTCCAGCTTTTTAGGATGAAGTTGGTGAAAGGAAGCTGATGGGACAAGAATTGGTAAAATAGATGGCAGTAAAGTTCAGTTGATTTCGAAAAAAATGAGAACAGCTCAGAGTAGACAGAAAAGTTATGCATATAACTGGAGGAAGGATCTATCTTTTGAGGTAGGTGATCATGTTTTTCTCAAAGTTTCACCACGGAAATGTGTGATGCGATTTGGGAAGAAAGGAAAGCTGAGTCCAAGGTTCATTGGACCATATAAAATTCTGGAGAATGTTGGATCAATTGCTTACCGAGTGGCTATACCTCCGAGTTTATCTCAGGTACACAATGTTTTTCATGTTTCGATGTTGAGAAAGTATATGCCTGACCCATCTCATGTTTTGAGCCCAGAGGTAGTTTGGTTGGAAGAGAATCTCTCTTATGAAGAACAACCAGTCCAGATTCTTGACGGAAGAGAGAAAGTGTTGCGAAATAAGGTAAATCACCAGGTAATGGTTCTGTGGAAATCCCATATGGTTGAAGAGGCAACTTGGGAATCTGAAAATGCTATGAGGAATAAATACCCCCACTTATTTTGATAAGTGAATTAAATTGCAAGGACGCAATTCCTAAAAGGGGGGAAGGATGTAACATCCCATGTAAATAAAGAATAAAACATTTTAATATTTATTAATATTTAATAATTAAATAGTAATTTTACTATAAAGGGGTTGCTATGTTCGATAGCGTACCTGATACACAACAAAGAGTTTCTTTGAAATCTTACGTTGCACAATAGTAATATAATAATATTATTTTAAATGGTAGTTAACATGTAGCCATTGTATTGCTGGGAATGAATATAAATATCTATAATATGATTAAATATGTTTTTGAAATGTTTTTACATTTATCCAATATAAGATAAAGGCTTAAAATAAGAAAAATAATTCAATTTTAGGCATAGATACTCTAATATTCACTAAACGGTCGAACTATAACCTTTTGATGGTGAACCCTCTTTAAATATAGTTTTGGCCACTCTTATACATTCTATTGGACCAAATAAAACTCTTCTTTAGAATCGAGACATCAAAATTTACTTTGTGTATATTTTTGGTATTTTTTCGATAATGTTCAATTTTTAATGAATAGTGAAAAAGTTGTATTTAACTCAAAAACTCTTTTTAATCTAATTTATTTATATTATTAGATTATATTTTGAATTTTTTTAACGTTAAATTAGAATAAATTTTTACCATTTAATCCAATTTTGGTCATTGGAATTAATTTCACTTTGAAATTGGACTTAAACTAGTGTCAACCTTTTGATACATTTTGTTTCATAAAAACACGATATTTGTACTGACAGCGGGAATTAATTATTAAATTAATTAATATAACTCATATGTTTTGAATTTGGTAAAATAGACAAATTTTTTTATTTTGTAATATAAAATATAGCTTAGGGTGATGTTTTGGTATTTTTCTAAAAAACTTCAATTTTTGATGAATAGTGAAACCACTAAGTGGTACTTAAAAAAACTGATTTTTTGTTTAAATGAAATTTTACCACCTATGTGTTTTGAATTTCAAAAATCCGACAATCATGGTTTTCATTATGAAGTAAAATTTAGTTCAATGGGGTTAAAATATTTTTTTTTAATACTAACTTTTAAGTTTTTTATCGCGATTAGAGGTAATTAGTGTAGTTTAAGGTAAAAATAATGTTTTAATAATATTAAATAACCTTTACACATGTCATAACCTTATTGGATGTCTCATGTCTGACTATGAAAATCCATGGGTCATCTTGGGGACCCCATGTATCCACATTTCTAGGAAAATGACATAAATAACTTTTTATTTAAAGTTATAATAAAAATGTCACAAACATGAGTGGTTTTACTAAGAAAAATTTAAATGGGGTTATACAAGTCATATTTTTGACTATAAATATTCATTAGTCAGATAAAAATATTTCATACTTCATGATAGTTTTTTTATAATTTTTATACGATAAATAAATTAAATTATTTATGACACCATGATGATGCAACGATTACCTCATTATTTAACGATT
Source organism: Viscum album (assembly GCA_963277665.1). Taxonomy (NCBI): domain Eukaryota; kingdom Viridiplantae; phylum Streptophyta; class Magnoliopsida; order Santalales; family Viscaceae; genus Viscum; species Viscum album. Next base: position 383,719,335 of record OY728132.1, on the reverse strand, counting down.
TAAATAAAATGAAAATATCATGTAAAATCTAAGACCTACACATGTCAAAAACCTATTGTATGGGAATATTTAGAACTATTATCACCTTATCCTCAAAATATATAATTTTGGGACCTTTAAAATCGGAAAATCATCTTATAATAAAGTAACCTTATATAACTTTCCAAGAGTTCCCTTCCACTCCTCTTATAAAAGTCCCCCACCTCTACCACCTTACCCACACCTATCAAGACTTTGGCTCGGCCAAAACCTGCCCATTTTGTCTCTCCACATACCTCTCTTACTCCTATAAGCCTCACCTTGGTCATAAGTCTTTCCAAGGATTCCTTTTAGCTCAAATCAAAAAGAGTTACCCGTTTTAAAGGTAGCGTCTTTTCTTTTGTTCTTATGTTTTATTTTGCTTCTCCAATCCCCTAAAATCTTTCTATTCCTTTATTTTGTAACACCACCAGTATCTTTATTACTAGTATTTTTTATTAGAAGTATTAGAGCTACACCTATAAACACCTTCTACTAATGGTTAAAGAACATATTGTTTCTGTGGTTGGCGATTTTCTGCCTCACGAAACGATGATTCTTCAATATTATTTTAACACCTTTCATGGTGGCCATTAAGATGAAACTCTAATTATATATGATTTATATTATGATCATGTTTTCCTTATGCTTCTGTATTTATCATTTATGTCATACCTTTATGATTTCAATTGTGGGTAAACGCGATAATTTCATTTTAGGAAGTGCATACTACCGCCCCCTAAAAGTGATTTGATACGTTAATGACATATGTGGGACGTATAAAGGATGGAGTTAATGATATTATATATGATATTATATTGGAATTATAATATATTTTTATATAATTATGATTTAACTCCCTTAAATATTAAATATTAATGAAAGTAGCGTTCATGCGTACGTACGGCTTACCGTCTCCATGAATGGTACATTTCATTTCTTATCTCCAAATTTTATGTACTATTTTAAGTACATATATTTAATGAATATATATTTCATATATTACATATAAATGATGGATATAATTATGGAATTATAATATATATATCTATCTCTTTTAACTTTAATTCCATTAATATGACAAAAAAAGAAAGTAGCGTTCATGTGTATGTACATCCTACCGTCTCCATGAACGGTGATTTTAATTTTATGGAATAGTACAAAAAGAATATATACTAGATATATATGATATTTAAAAAATTAATATTATTTTGTAGATGATGTACCTATAACTGCATGGAAAATTATTTTCCATCAAGTTCAATTTTTACTCATGTACTGAACATCGACAAAAACGTCTGATATGAACTCACATTATTAACCAATTATTATAACATTATAATATGTGTTATGAACTGAATAATAATATTTAAAGGGTGTCCTTGAGAAATTATATATTGACCAAATTTTATTATTCAGGATATTAAAGAACAATCGAGTCATGTCAGACACGAGGTAAGGGATCCAACCTCTCTCTTTCTTTTTAAGTACTCTCTTTTATGTCATTTCTTTTAAGCTCATATTTCTTATGTTTGGGGATGTTATTTTATATTCCTCATTCTGTAATTTTTATGTTCATATTATTATAGAACCTATTTGATCTCATCAAACCATTTTTGGAAGTTTTATGTGGCGTCGTTAGGCTGCTGAGTTTTCGTAAAGGATTTTTCATCTCGCTTTTATTCTCGTGACATTTATGCTACATTTGCCACTATTTCCATTGAGTGGTGTATATACTTCCCATTATTATACACTTTGTGTAGTATAATTTCATTTATGGGTATTTACATCTTCATTGTATAACCCTTCTTCCATGGGGTGTAAATTTTGAAAGTTACCCAACTCGGTAAAAGGACCTATCATCCTCCTCTTTTTAAAATACTTATTTTGTTATGTCTTTTAATTCACATACTATTATGTTGGGATTTGTTCTTCTATATCCTTATTTATGTAAATTTTATGTTCATGTGATGAGATACCATTTTCGCTCTCATCAACGCATTTTCTGATTTGTAATGTGACGTCGTTAGGCTGTCGGATTTCTGTATGGGAACTTCTTAACCCACTTTCAATTATTTGGGATAAACCTCTACTTCTTGACTTTATTATTCCAAGATTATGTGTGTAATCTCTATGTTGTAGTTTCCACAAAACATTGGGTGGATATACTATTTCTACACATAATCATCTCATTGATAAATTCTCACGCACTTGTATGGGAAATCATAACTCTATCCCATTTCATTGTGTTAAATATCAATGTCATTGGTTTTGTTTTTCCAAGATTATGTGTGAATGACCTATGATTGTTTCACAATTAATTTACACTCTTAGTGGGTGTATTTATATTTCTCACACATAATTATGTGATAGATTTATCCTTAATTTAAGGATACCATCTTCATAATAGATTTCATCTCAATTTACATTTCCATTGAGAATTCATTGTTGTTATGCACCAATTCACTCTTATATGGTGTGTATACTGTCCTTTGACATATTAATTCATGAATCCCTTTATTCTCATGATATTATAATGTTCATATTAAATGTCATTCTGCAATTATTTGTATTCAATAGTCTCTCATTTTGTTAAAAACTCTTTAACAAAAATATCGTTTTATATGTTTTAAATATTCATTATTCTAAATATTTATCTTTAATGTCCATGTTTTCAAAATGGTTTTCAGTATTTATTTATATAGAAATTAATGTTTTCAAATTATAATTCCATTAAAATCTTCAAAGTGGTATGGGACACTTTGATTCAAAAATCTCTTTTAAATGCTTTTTGAAAATTGATTGATTAATTCAATATCTTGGAATTACTTATTGTGATTGAAAATGAAATTTTGTTATTGAAATGTTTATATTTTCAATATTTTATGTGTAATGATGGTACTTGGAAATTTTATGGGTGGTCACGTGATAAACCATATGACGGGTGGTTTCGTGAATACCAGGATGGGTGGTTACGTTATAACCTCCAATGCATTGGGTATGGATGTCGGCCGTATGGCTATTCCATTAAGTATGTGTTGAAGATGACAGTATGGTTATTCCATTTTTTGTATGGTTATGTACCAAGTTACCTTTATATGGTATGTGTTCTTTATATGGGTTTTATGGTAATCTTTTGGTTACAAAAGGCTAAGTAATGGTCTTTTATTATGGGAAGGGTTTTTACTACTTCATAAAGGTGAAAAGTATTACTTTGGTAAAGTACTCATGGTTTACTTGTTTTTTTGATAAACTAACAGTTTTACTTGTTTTTGTATCCTTTACTGGGCTTTTTATGCTCATCCTATGTTTTTGAAGGGTCTTCCACAGGACTTAATGATTAATAGGGTCAAGGATGGGATCAAGGAAAAAATTCTATCTAAAACTTGGAACTAGACATGTTTCTTTTTAAGTGTTTTTTTGTTTTATGGAATATTAGTAGGAGTTTCTACTACGTAATCTTTTGAGAAGTAAAAATTATGACTTAATTCTATAAAACTCTAAACCTGAAAAGATCCTCAATATGAATTATTCATTTTATTCAATAATAATTAATGTTTAAGGTTGGGGTCTTATAATAGGCTTTAAAGAAAAGTAATACAAAACCTTTTCAAGTGTGTTACTTTTCATCATCTTCATAATAGTTTATAGAGTTAGACTTCGAAAATCACCCATTGACTACCATCTAGAAGAAGAAAATTTTTTCTATTCTAGTCTGCTTGAATCCTCTCCCCAATATAGAAAACAATCATTGGGACATGCATGTAATTTTGTATAATTCATACCATGCTTGTTCACAAATTTTTTCATATCATAAAAATAAAAAGGGGTATTTTCTTCAAAAAATGTATCATGTAACAATTCCAATATCATGGATATCAACTTATTTGTAATTCGACATAGGCCTTTGAAATGTTACAACATCAGTAGAAAAGAATGTTTTGAATATTTAAATCATCCATTATAAAACTCTTGATTTCCATTGTCAACTAAACCATGAAACTTATTTTTCTGGTCAACGGAGTTTTATCTTACATTAGTCTCCACAGAATCAAGAGGAGGATCCAATGATATGTTAGAATCTTGATCAGGATGTCCTATAATCCCAAAAACATCAATTGTGATGTTTATATATGTATCACCCTAAACTAGTTATTATGATATGTTTTTATGTTGATATTAGTGTCTTGAAATGTTAAATGCATCAATTATAAGGTTGTTCATTTCAAATACCATTGTCAATAAATTTGGGATCCCATTATATCGATTGACATTAGTGATCAATCATTCTATAACGTTTGATTACTTATTCCAAATCCATCATAGATATTGAGTAGGGAATATCGTTAATATAAAGTTCTCATAAACTTCATCTCACTTCAACCATCTTTTAAATTTATATTTAGGACATGGATATCTTATTCTTAAATCAACAGATCTTTTGGAAATTGTAAGATATAAACACTCCTCCAAACCCTTATCATATTGGGGTGTGTTCCTCAATAATGTGATCCATCTTTTATCCATATCACAATTTACCAAAAAAAATTTAAAAAAATTAAAACACATAGGTATTAATAAGTAGGAAAAGAGATAAATGGACTTGAAAATAACAAAACCCAAGTAGTTATAAGAAGAGTCTTATAAGTAATAAAAATTTAAATATAAAAAAATGAAATGAATCATGGATAGTATTTCTAGTGGTGATCTGAGAGATTTTATTTATGTATATCACATTCTATTTTTCATTATTTACATGTTTTACATCTCAAACCTACTATATTTGTTTTAAAATCACCTTACAGATGTGACATAAAAACAATACTGATAATGTTGTAGATGTGATAAAAAAACAATACTTAAAAAGTTACTTATACAATCATTATTACTAAGTGTGGTTTTGACAAATGCCAATAATATAAGAAACCTTTATTATTTCATATCTCACTATCGTAACATACAGTTACAATCATAACTAACCTGGTAATGTCAGATTTTGAGTCAATCAATAATATGGATAGTTAATTTCTCTGATTCATAAATTCTACCATAATCTCTCACAAACAAAATTTATAGAGTGGAGTTTTTATAATCTAATAAATGGAAATATGGGAGTATTATGAATGTGGGATGTTTAATGAATTGGAGGACGATAAATAGGACTCTTAGGAATGGATCACCAAGAAACATGACTAAAAAGGAAAAAGGTATTATTTAAAATCTTGTCCCACATGTTTTCAAAGATCTCATCACTTTTTAAGATTGAAAAAAAGATTGCAGTTTGGTTTTAGATAAATGATATAATAATATTCCCAATGTAAATTTTTTATATGCTTTTTACTTTTACATTTTAGTCGATCCGTAACTAAAATATATTTTATTGTTTCTGCTGTAAAAAATTGTGTTTAGAACACCCTAATATTTCTAACAATGGTATCATGATCATGTTGAATTAAAATATGTTAATATTTTGAAAATTGTGGTCATTTATGGTACCACTCAAAGAACTAAAAAAATATTATTTTACCATCCTAAAATATTTAATAAGAGAATGAATATCGTAATGTGCATCATCATAATATAGCACAATTCCTGAACATAGTTTTCACACATATTCCCATAATACATTATTTCACATTATTATTACATAATAATAAAAATCATAACTATATCTATCTACAGTTGTGATTTTGGGAAGTTCACATCACTAGTATAATGTTAATAAAATCATTTCATTGTCAATACTTTTTAAATAATCATCTACTTGTTCCATACAACTCCTAAATGTTTCATAATTGCTTGTAATTCAAAATAAGGTCTTAAAATTATTTTATCACTTTGAATTATTGGATTATATAAGTTATTATATTTATACACATTGTTTACGATTCAACCAGAGTCACCTCATACATCATTATTATTATAGAAACATTGAGCTACTAGAACATATAACCATATATAAATATTCTATTAGTTAACTAATTGGCATAGGATCTCAAAATACTCAACACCCATCATTCAACCCTCATAATTTCATTTATTATTTACTTTAAAATGATATTCAAAGATATTTATTATGAACATATACAAACCATATTGTAAAATGATGATTTATTGGGATCTAAATTCATTTCAACTAGCTTGTGATATTTATCGCAATTCTATTATGTTGTTATTGATTTTTTATTTTTGTCAATCAACTTGGATATCTCATGTTTATTGACAAATAAATACAATAAAAATAAAATGTGGGATCAACACTCATATCATTTGTCACTTCACACTTCACCACAAAACCCAAATCATTTGATTATATATGAGAAAGATGAAGTGGTGGGTGAAAAAATATTATCACCCACCCCAGTAAGAGTAAAATATCAACTAAAAAACCACACAAAATTAAATATAACAACACAAAAACTGAAATAAAATGAAAAAAAAATTGTTTTCTATTGACAAAAAAATAAGCATAAAAAAGGATATTCTTTCCCTACCCCAAACATCAAAATGGGTTTAGCTATCCATGTGTATGGTTAAATTAATATTCTAGGAATATTGAAAAAAAATAAAATAAAAAACATAATGTGGAATAAACACTCATATCAGTGATCACTCAATAATTCTCTATAAAACCTGAATCATTACATTGTATATGAGCAATATAAAGTAGGGATAGATAAAACTCTCAAATAAACCTGAGGGGGAGAAGGGGGCCAGTGTGAGGGGGTGTGATGGGGATGATGACAGTGTAGGCACTAGATGATGAGGGTAGAAGTGGTTAGATGTGAGGGGGCCTGGTTTTTTTAGTTTTGGTGGAAGAGGGGTAGGGTTCTTGGGTTGGTGGGGTGGGGGAGATGGTGACGAAGATCTTGCTAGCGGTGACAGGGAGAAGGGTGTCGGCGATGGGGTGGGGTCTCGGTCTCTGGAGGGTGATAGGGCATCACAGGGTTGGGGGTTAGGCTTTGGGGGGAAGAATAAGTGTCTCAGATTTAAAAAAACAACTAGCGGAAGTTTAAGAAACCACATCTATTTACTGATATTGGTGTAGTGAAACTACCCAAAAGAAAATCTTAGATCCATATGAGGTCTGTTTAGAATAACTAATCTCCAACTAATCGACATCTTCTCTAAGTCAACATAAGAGTCCAATTAATATTTTTTTCATCTATATAAAACATTCCATGTCCATCCAGAGTCTGTGTAGGGGTGAGTATAAACATACTCAATAGGACACCCTAAAATCACTATTCAAAAAATATTAGGATAGAATAGCCATAGAATCACTACCAAGGAATTTCAATTAGAATGCATTATATTAACCATAAAAATAAACCATATATACTCAACAAGAATCCAAAGTAATATATAAATGGTATCTCTATCTCTATATCCCCACTAAGAATGAAGAGTTGGCCTATAGCACCAAAGCTCCATTTCCAATGTCTAGAAAAATTCACAACCTCCACAAAAACTATATGTATGGACCATACCCCACCACATATCTTAACATTTGAGGGGGATATATATCATATACATGTATCTTACATAACCACACACTAATTTGAGTGTAGGGCCCCACTCCTTGCTACTGCGCTCCACATCTGTGGGAGATGCAACTCTAGTGGAGGAACCACTCCCTACTGAAACTCATAGATAGGGGGTTCCACTCCTTAGATAGAGGAATCAAAACTTGTGTAGTAAAGGTGATTCCAACCCTTCCTTTTTAAATATTATGGGTGACCCACACCCTAGTGCTACATGTAACACCTTGAGATTCCATGGTACGCTTCGTTAATTCAATAGCTTGTGTTGCACGCAATACCGAGTTCGAGAACACCATGATCATTTAAATTAGCCATTTAAATAGTTTTTCTGAATATTATTAACCGCATTTTTAATTATATATATTTCATATAATTTTACCATTCATCTTATGTGTTTCTTAGATAATATATAAGAACAAAATCAATTTTTCGACTAAAAGAAGTATTTTTCAAAAAAGCCAATTTTTTTCGCATTCTAATAGAGAACCCTTTTTAAAAACAATATTTGACACTTTTATATATTAATTTTTACAAAATATACTTATTATTTATAATTTGTACATAAAAATTAATTTTGTAAAAATTTTTGGAGTTTTTTTATACTTTCATATTTTAATGAATAGGGAAAAATATTGCATTTTAATTCAAAACCAATTTTTCATCTAATTTATTTATATTGATAGATTATAATTTTAATTGGTTTTAAAGTATAATAAAGTTATGTTTTTTTTAATTTAATATAATGTTGGTCATTGGGATTATTTTCAAATTATAATTAGATATAAACACATGTCAATCTTTTTATGGTTTTTAATTTTGGAAAACTCGTCTTCTTGTTTTGTCAACGGGGATTAATTTTAATTTAATTAATGAAACTACTATAATTTGAATTTTGAAAAATTGATTCCATATTTTAAATCATTGGTCCAAATTATGTTAATATATTAATTTTATTTTTTTGGATATTATGAATAGTAATATTAGAAAAAATATATTATTGTGCTTAAGGGTAAATCGTGTAATCAATGGTAAAAATAATATTATAAAATTACCCTAACACCGATGAAAAACCTATTTCATGAATAAATTAGACCCTTATCACCTATTTTTATAAATTTAATCATATAATGTCCCCGTTTCCATGAAAATGAAATGAATATTATTAGAATTAATGAATGTGAAAAAATGTCAGAATCTCATTTCTAATAAGTATAATAATTTTAATATAGAGATATCTAAGATATAACATAAATAATAAATAGCATATAGAAATATAATATAACTAAATACCTTATATAAATCTATTTATAAGTTTTATAGATTAAATAATTACCATTAATGATGACACAGTGATGCAAAAAAAATTTATTAATTAAAATATCGAAAATGATATTAAAAATATTAAAATAAATATAATTTGACTTAATTAATTAAATACATGAATTTTATAGATATAAAATACATGTTAGTGACATATTTTAATTAATAGTTAGAATTTATCATTTTGGATTGATATTTATGAAAATGAAAATAATAAATAATATCAAAATTGACATAAATGATACTTTAAAATAAATAATATTTTATTAAATGTTATAAAATTCATAAAAATCAAAGGAATGAATAAATTGCTTTTTTAGTGTTAAATATTTTATAAATGATCTAATTAGGGTTTTTATTTCATTTTAATGTAACTATATTATCCTTATAGTGTAAAAAGAGAAGTTTTCATGCTAAATGATAAATAATTCAGCTAAGAGTTAAAGCCAAAAGATAAGGTTAATTTTATGACCTAAACATGTCTAAAATTAATTATTTGTTGATATATAAACTCATACTCTTCTTATCCACGAATATACTCACTTTTTATCCATTTTTAATTGAAAATTAATTTACATTAATTTAATATTTTAAGAGTTTCCTAAAGTGAACATCCCCTCTCTTATAAAATGGCACTTCTCCTTCTCTTTAATTCACACCTATAAATCTTTTTTCTAGTCCAACCCTACCAATATTATCTCCAATTTTTTTTAAATACATCTTAGAGACCATACATTTTGCAGAAATCTATCCTAAGGAGTCCTTTTGTGAAAATAAAAATGAGATACCCAAAAAAACTGTAATTGTTTTATCACCTCTTTTAAAGTTATTTTCTTTTTATACATCTAATTTATATATTTTTTCCATAACCATGTAATAAATACATTATAATACAAATATTTATATATTAATATAAAAATGGGACAACCATATTATACATTTTATCTATCATATGAATAACAATATCACCATTTGTGTGTATGTGTGGCTTATCATCTCCACGTCATGGTGTAACTTGTTATTCAAAACTGATTTATTAGGATGGGTATAATGATTAATAAAATTGATATAAATAATTTATATAACATTATAATTTCTCTTTCTAATTAATATATCACTCAATTCAATACCATTTAACCATCAAGGGAATGATGTTGTCACTAGTGCGTATGTACGGACTACCATCTCCACAACGTTGTGAGATTAATTCTCTATGTCAACAATTAAAAAATGATTATAAAATTTATATAATAAGAAATAAATAATAATTTTTAATTTTATATCATTTTCAATATGAATAAAATACATCATATTCATAAAAAGCATGACTTACACAACAAAACATGCATAGGAAAAAGATGCAGTTTACACCCAAAACAACGGTAATAGAGAAATATTATAAACAAAATGATATAATAGGATCAAATATGATATGATAAATATGGATATGGTCCTGGTATAATTTAATAACATGATTTAACTATTATATATGAGGTTAACACACCCACTACTAAAGGAAAGTACAAGGTAAGGGTTAATTTCACAATCTCATTATTATCCGAGGTTGTTTATACGTACGTATCTACTGGGAAATCATTACCATCCACGTCCATGTTTCTTAAAATGTATTTAAAAATATTATCAACTTTTTTTAAAGAAATATTTTCCAATTTTTTGACTTTTTATAAAAAAATTAATGGAATACTTCCACCATTTTCCAAACAAGGTACTTTATGACCTTTTCGACATATTAAGGAATGAATGATTTTTTAACTTATACGATGTGAGAAGAAATTTTACACTGTAACGACACCTTAAAATTTTGAATATTCCAATATAATATTATAAGTTTATTTTCAAATAAAATGTTTCATTCATAAATTTGTGAATTTTAAATGATTTCACAGTAAAAAAGGTATATTTATCTCAAAGAATTTTAAAGATTTTGATAGATTATTTTTATCGATGTAAAAATTACTCATTGGATTTTATGATCAATTGAGGTTGATTTAGTATTATACAATCTTAAACATTATATTGAAGGTTTTTATAAATTTTTTTAATATGTAAATGCAATTTTGATACCATTCTTGTTTAATGGTTAAACATTCAACATTTCATTTACAAGTTTTAATATAAATGTTTATATTATTTTTCACCCTTTTTATATGTGCAATGCATTGTACTTGGTAAGTGAAAAGTGGGGCCCGTTATATCCCCACGATACATCGGTAGGTTTCATGAAACAAAATTGATATGGTTTTGACCAAGGCCTTATCCATTAACTAGATTCCTAGAATAAAGCCTTAAAGTAATAGATTATTAGCATGAAAAGTTGACAATATTAGATTATTGGCATGATACCTCAGTGGTATGTTTCAAATGTCCAAAATTATGCATTTCCTCATTATGAAATTAGTTATTGATAGTAGATGTGATTATTCAACTAGTATAATATCCATGTGAATATTTAAATGTCATTATTTTATTTATTCTTTCTATATTATGTTTAGGATTGTGTTTAAAAGGATCGTATTTGATTTTCATACCATGACTCAAAAGTTTATGCAAATATAGCCCATGATCATATTATTTTCCACTTTGGGCCTTGCATGTAAGGTTTTTTTCCTTGGGCTCTGGCCCTTTGGCATCTCCTAGGAAAAGGCCTTATGATGGGATAGGTATCCACACCACCTTATAAAGTGGTGATTCATGCTCCTCGTCCTTCGATTTTGGATTTTCATTACCCAACCCCTAGAAGGGCCCAACATCTTCATTTCCACATCAAATGGACATAGGCTCTGATAATGGGGTAACTATTCCATCATTTTCATATTTTACATAGAATAATTAAGAATAAAACCATAGCATAAACAGTAATAACAGAAAACAAAAGTAAATAGTGGAAGACTGATAGTAATAAAACAACTAGATCATATATGTATATAAATGATTCATGTCATATGAGTCTAAGAAATCATACAAAACAGGTCATAAAGTTGGAAATAAAATACAATCCAATACAAGTAAATATCAAGAAAACTCCAACATCATTGCAAGCCTCATCTTGGTCCGATGTTCTCTAGCTCCAACAACAATCAAGTACATGAGGAAGAAGGGCGCTTTCCCTTATCTATACCTACAATCACATAATATTCTTGTGTCCAATAGCATGACACAAACAAGGTCTAAGATGAATCCCAGTAGGTAACCACTAAATGTTCTCTGCCTATTTTTCAGTGAATATATATAGCGGGTAATATTAATAAGTGAAGCAATATACTAGGATGTACTCAAAAGTAAACAATCCTTCTATTTTAAATTACATTTATTTAACATTTATTATTCATCTTTTGAATATTGTGACCCTAGTATCTATCCTAAGATATGTATCCCCTATGTAATTTAACAAAAAATATTTCTTAGAATACCAAATAGAAAATCAAGTAAGACTGAATACATGCTTGTCTTTTGGATTATCAGACTCGTCACAATCATTCAATTATTCACAAAAGACCCTTTGGGAAAAATCTCATAGTCTAACTCCAATAGTCCAATCATAGCATCAAATCATTAAATAATGAACCTTCAGGAAATCTGTCATGGTCTAGCCCCTTTGGTCTAACATAGAATCAATTCATTAAATAATGAACCACTAGGAATGATCTCAAAATCTAATCTCCTTGAGTCAATCATCTACACTATGGCTCTCTCAGTCATATGTAAATAATATAGAAGTCCCCTCATTCTTTTAGGTCCATGTATTTCATAGTCCATTGGAAAAATAGAATGCATATCATATAATCAACTTCATCCTAATCAAACGAGGCATGGAAAACAAGGTACGCCTTAATATAAACCTTAACCAAATAATCATAAACAATCAAACAAGGGAAACGCACCCATTTGGGGTCCCTTAGACAAGGTATCTAACCTCATGTATAAGCAATAGCCCTTTATACATCAATCAAATCATAGATGGTAATAACATGGTAAAATTCAAAATCAATCAATACCCAAAACGTGGGCATGTGGAACTTTTAGCATAAATAATCCAAATACAACAATGAAAGGTGAAAATCACCTACCTCAATGTCATAAGATTGATATACTTTAATTTCTTCCCTTGAATCATCTTATATTAGTGTAGATCTACAAAAGGTGAAAATGTACAACCTTGATTAACTCGCAAGAGAGGATGAATTAAGAAGAAGGGATCAATAGGGTTTGATAACTCTTTATAAAATCTTATGTTGTATTGTTTAACCATACTGAGCATCTGAGATTACCCCTTTTGTATGTTTCATTTTCCCGGGATGATAAGAAGTGATTTATGATTGATATTTAGGTTTAATCTCGTATAATATTGGAATTTTCAAATAATTGACTATGTTTCATATTATGTTTCGAAATATAATGAATGGTTCACGTAGGTAATATATTTTCCAAGGCCACTTAACTAATCGATCCTTCGATATCTGATTCCTTTAAATCATTACAATGTTTTAATATAATGCACTAGCTATGGGCATCCGGGGCTGGGGCGTTACAATTGGTATGAGAGGAATTTTAGTACAAAAACTAAAAATTAGATTTATAAAAAACCTTGATTAGGGAACATAACCCCAAATATATACTTTAAGGATAAATATATAATAAATCCTAAAATTTTATTAATGTAGAGATTATATGGGTATTCATATAAAATAAATCATTTTCTATATAATAAAAGTGGAATTGTTTCTAGAACAGAAATACCTCTGAGTAATAACTCTAACAAGGTGTTCCGAGCATGACTCGGGGTAACCAGGTACATGACAGTGGGCCTTACTATGCACCTAGTTTTATACTCTTGGTGGATATTCTTAGGATGATTCATATTTCCTCTACAAACCATTATGAATTATTTATGATTAAATATGTCCCCAAAGAAATAATTTCTATGATTATGAGATTAGATATGCCTAAATATTTCAATTTATGTTAAGTATTTTACTAGTATTTAATTATGCATTAAGATTCATAACATAATCTAGTGTATGTCATTGTTTAGAAACTGCACTTAGTGGAAGGAATGTAAACCATATCAACAATCATAATCCATGTAGAGATTTCCATCCTATGAAAGATAATGTTAGTGTATGTAGTGATACAAATGGTGGTGAACAACTTATAACCATAATAGGATAGCTAACTCAAATAATGAATATTAACCTTACCTGTATGGACACCTGGATTAGCAACGTAGAGGAACAATGTTACACCGCTTCATGAGAAAACATCTTCCAAAATTAAATAGGACTACAAATATTTTTGTATATGAGTAATGTAAAAGTTCATTAGAGAAAATATATCTTTCTATGTGGAGTAATGAAATGGAAAAAGATTTCATGGAATTATTTAATACCTTAAGAGATGTGGATCAATGGTGGTTATTAATTCATAAAAAAAAGAGGATTAAGAAGTAGAAAATATGGAATGGAGGGAGTTTAAAAAACTTTTCTTATAAAAATAATTTTCTCATGAACGACAATCCAATATCGAGAGAAATTTTTTGACTCTGAGGTAGATGTAGGATGATAATGTTATAAAGTATGAAGCTATATTCACAAGGTTAGCCAGGCATGTTATATACTACAAATGGATCCCAAGGAGTAATATAGATCATTTATTTTATGTGTTAAATCCATTTATCTGATAGGAAAAGATCAACAAATATTTCCCATTATAAGAATATATAGTCTCATGTTCTATAAAGACAGAGAAAGAATTTTCTATGTATTATGACTTTATGGTAAATCAAGAGAATAAGAGAACAGTTGAGCAAGAGGTAGATAATGGGATTAAGGGAATTAAGGACGTTCCCACATGTGAAAATTGTGGAAGCAAACACCCTGGTGCCTACATAAAAGGAAATAGAGTTTGCTTCAACAATGGAGAAAAAGGACACCATTCTCCCGATTAGAAGGAAATAAATAATTTACCAATTTGTAATGTTTCCAATGTAATGATATGGGGAAGTATGAAAATTAATGACCCAAGAATCAAGGAAATATATCTCAGAAAAATAAAACATATCAAGGTCAAGCTTATATAGTTATTATGGTCGAAATGGAGTAATTATTGTATTTATGTTTTTGGATTTAAGAATTATGTTATTATATTCTTATTATAAGAATAATGTGATAGAGAAGCATTGTACTAGATTAGTTCTTATTTATTGATTTTCATTAACAAGATTTTTTATTATGTATTTAAAGATGATCAAATATTTTTTATGTGTCAATAAGGGCTACATTATTTTGTTTGGGGAATCGGATGTTAAGATGGATTTTGAAAAATTAAAGACCTTTTTGGATAGTTAATTTGAATGGAAGTATTCTGGTCGAGTATTAATGGTGGAAGGGAGTAAGTTGAACATTGAATATTATAGTTTGATAATAAAAAATTTCTTTAATTATGAACAAATTTTTTTTTTATAGAATTTTATAATAATATAGTTTTAGAAAAAGGACAACTTCTAGGTTGTGCGGCGACCTTTAAAATCAAACAAGGCTATGAGAATCAAACCCACAACCGAAGTATGACAAGGCTTTATCGAATACCAATGGACTACAGAAATTCATGGTTAGTATAACATAGATTCCTTTACTAAAAATGTACATGTTCATTTTCTGAACCTTATACGATAAAGATAAATAGAATTTTTTTTAATTTTATTATCTTCTTAAGAGAAAGAAGAGTTTGTAATAGGAATTAGGTAATGTATGAAACTCTACAAGTCAATTAAGTATGGTTCCTTGTGTTCTTAGTCTATAAAGTAAATTAATTCTTCAACTGTAGGGAAATAATAATGAAACCATAGATTATATCCTAGTAATTTGTCCGATGAATCAAATATTCCCGTAGATCATCACTGATTTCTAGCTTTGTGATTGTTACCCCTTTCCTCATCGTCTTCCTAATCACTCTCCATAAAAACTGGATGGTTATATTTTTCTTTCATGTCCATGTTTTCATACATGTAACCCATTGATGTGTTATCTCTTATGACCTTCATAATTCCATGTATTTATTTTAAATTGGAGGAATCATTAATCATTTTACAAAGAGGGATTTCAATAAAGATATACAAGGAATTTAAACCCCAAAATTTTTATCCCAAATTAAAATTTGGAGGAAGCTTTTTATTGCATTAGATAATAATGTAATACCCCAATATTCCATGGTACACTTCTTTAATTCAATCACGTGTGTTGCACGCAATACCAAGTTTGAGAGCACCATGATCTATTAAACTATACTTATAAATAGAGATTATAAATAGTATTAAACATATTTTGAATTTTTTATATTCCATATAATATTAATATTTATCTTATGTGTTTATCAGACAGGATATAAAAACAAATTAAATTTTTCAAATAAATGATATATTTTCCAGAAAAATTAAGTTTTACCACCTTTTAAAGGAGAACCATTTTTAAATAAAATATTTGACACTTTAATATAATAAATTTTACAAAATAAACTTCTTATTTATAATTGGGACATAAAAATTTAGTTTATACAAATTTTTGATGTTTTTCTAAAAACGATCTTATTTTAATAAACAGATAAAATATAGAATAATAATTCCATACTTTTTTTTCATATATTTTATTTATATTGTTAAATTATAATTTGAATTGGTCTTAATGTATAATTATATTATTTTTTATCATTTAATATATATGAGTTAATTTGAATTATTTTCATTTTAAAATAAGACATAAATACATGTCCATCTTCTGATGGTTTTTACTTTTGAAAAACTCATCTTTTCATTTTTGGAAGAGGGATTAATTTAAATTTATTTAATAAAACATATGTGTTATGAATTTTAAAAAATTGATTCCATATTTGGAATAATTTTGTTCAATTTATGTTAATAGTTTGATTTTGTTTTTTGGATATTATGAATAGTATCTTTAGTAATTTTTTTATTACCACAATTAAGGGTATATCGGGTAATCAAAGGTAAAAATAATATTATAATATTACTCTAAAACTTTTGAAAATCATATTTAATGACTAAATTATACCCATATCACCTATTTTTCTAAATGGAACCGCTTAATGGACCTTTTTCTGTGAATATGATAAGAATATTATTCAAATTAATGAATGTGACAAAATGTCACACTCTCATTTCTTATTAGTGTAATAATTTTAACATAGAGATATATATGATATAACATCAATTATAAATATTATCTAGAAATATAAAATAATTACCTACCTATTAGAAATTTATAAATAATTTATATTGATTAAATAATTTCCATTAATGACGACACAATAGGGAAGCAATATTATTTTATTCATAAAAATATCAAATAAATGCTATTAAAAATATTAAAATGAATATAATTATTCTTAATTAATTATATACACACATTTTATATACAAAAAATACATTTTAGTGACATATTGAAATTATGGTTTTGAAGTTATCATATTGGTTTGATATTTTTAAAAATGAAAATAATAAGTAGTATCAAATATTGATATAAATAATACTTTAAATAAATAATATTTTATAAATGTTATGAAATTAATAAAAACATAATTCTTGGAAAATTCCTTTAATAGTGTTAAATATATCATTAATAATCTAATTAAGGTTATTTTTTCATTTTATAATAATTATATTACCCTATAGTGTAAAAAGGCAAGTTGTCATAGTAAAAGTTAAATTATTTAACTAAGGATTAAATACAAAAGATATGATAATTGTATGACCTAAACAAGTCTAAAATTAATTTTTTGATTATATTATACCCACACACATATAATCCTAGAATAAACCTCACTTTGGATCCATTTTTAATTTAAAATTAATTTGTATTAATTTAATATTTTTTATGTTTCCTAAAGTGCCCTTCCCCCTCTCTTAAAAAAGGGAACTTCTCTTTATCTTTAATTCACATATATAAATCCATTTTTCTATGAAAAATTATGACCATTTCCTCTTAAAAATACCTCAATAAATCCTATATTCTATGATTTGGGTATAAATCCATCTTAAGGAGTCCTTTTGTGCAAATCAAAAGGAGATACCCAAAAAAGAGGTAATTGATTTATCACTTCTTTCAAAGTTATTTTATTATTATGCTTCATATTTCTATATTGTTTCCAAACCAAAGTAATAAATATAGTATAATATATATACTTATATATTAATATAATCATTGGAAAACCATATTTCTTATTTTATCCATGATATGAATAATAATATCATCATGTGTACATACGTACGACTTACCGTCTCCACACTGTGGTGTAATTTCTTATTCAACACTAATTTATTCGGATGGGTATAGTGATGAGTATAATGGATATAAAATAATTAATATAACATTATAATTATTCTTTATAATTAATATATCATCCAATTCAATACCATTTAACCATCAATGGAATGATATTGCCACTCGTGAGTACGTACGGTCTACCATCTCCACGATGTAGTGAGATTCATTCTTCATGTTGACCATTAAAAAATTGATTATAAAATTTATTGATGATTAAAAATAATAATTATGAATTTTATATCATTGTTTATATGAATAATAAATATCCTATTCATAAAAAAACATGACTTACACTATAAAAAATGCTTATGAAAAATGTTACATTTAACACCTGAAATAATCGTAATACTGAAACATTATTAACAAAATTATATAATAGGATAATATATGAGATCATAAATATAGATATGTTACTGGTATAATTTAATAACAATATTTAACCATTTTACAATAGTATAACTCACCCTCGACTAAAGGAAAGTACAAGGTAAGGGTTAATTTCATAATTCAATTATTATCTGAGGTTGTTTATACAAATGTATCTATTGTGATATCTTTATCATCCATGTTCATGATTCTTAAAACGTATTTTAAAATATTATCAAATATTGTTTAAATTCATTTTTACCCATGTTTTTATTTTTATAAATGTTTTTAGATGAATCTTTCGACCATTTTTTATATGAAGTACTATATGACCTTTTCAAAAAATTAAGGAAAGAATGGTTTTTAACTTATACGGTGCGAGAATCTATTTTCGAAAATTATTATGCCTTAACATTTTGAATATTACCTTGTAATATTATAAGTTTTTTTCAAAATAAATGATCTCTTTTATAATTTTGTGTCTTTTAATTGATTTCAAAGTAAAAATGGGACATTTATCTCAAATAAGTTTAATGATTTTTTAGATTATTTTAATCTAGCTAAAGATCCTTTGTTGGATTCTATACTTAATTGAGGTTGATTTAGTATGATACAATCTTCCATATTGTATTAAAGGTTTTATGATATGTGTGACTATATAAGTTCTATTTTGATATAATTCATGGTTTATGGTTTATGTATAAACATTTTATATGCTAATTTTAATTTGAATGTTTAAGTTATGTTTCTCACTTTTCATATGAGGAATGCATTGGACTTAGTAAGTGGTGGGAAGGGGCCTCTATAGCCCCTCAATGTATCGGTAGGTTTCTTGAAAAAAATAGATATGGTTTTTTGTTGAGTCCTTTCCCATTTATTATATTATTTGAACGAATCCATAAAAGTATTATATTCTTGTAATAAAGCCTTGAAAATATTATATTCTTATCATTAAGCCTCAATGGTATGTTTAAAATGTCCAACCTTGTGAATTTCCTCATTATAAGATTAGTTATCCATATTTCATGTGATTGTTGGACAAGTAGAATGTTGTGTGAATGTTTAAATGGTATTATTTGATTTATCCTTTCTATATTATGCTATGGATTGAGTTTAAAATGATTGTATTTTAGATTTATACCTTTACACAAATGTTTATTCTTATTTATGAAATATTTTGTTGTATTTTTTAACCTTACTGAGCATTTGAACTCACCACTTTCATATATTTTATTTTCACAGGATTCCAAGAAGTGTTTTATGATTGATATATAGGGTTAATCTATGATAATAATGGAACTCTAAAATAATGGACTAGATTCACATTATGTTTTAAATTATATTTAAAGGTTCATGTAGGAATATATTTTCAAATACTGCTAAACTGATCTTTCCTTTGAGATTTGATTCCTTGTAATCTAGCCAATGTATTAAAATAATTCCCCGAATCTAAGCATCTAGGATTGGGGAATTGCACTATAGGGGGTTTCCAACCCCAGTAACCCTCTAATTATCCCATTCTGTAGATATGGGATCCACACACAATTTTGTATGTGGGTTACAGACCATACCTATAAGAAGAGTATGGGGTTCTCACATTTTGGGGTGACGTGAGGGTTGTCAGCCTTAAAATCTCTCTGATGGTCACACATAATCACTTTCAGTGTCCCATCATAATTGAAATAATAATAACACTCATAAAACTTAATATTGTCTCTCTAATTATAAAATGAATGACATCATCACATTCTACGTGGAAAACTACTCACGTGAGGCTACTCGCAAGCCCAAATCCAAGCCCCAAATAATAAAATATGTCGGGTGGAAGATCAATGGATCCAACTTACCCGAAAAAGAGTACAATATGTTTCTTAAAGGGTACACAACATGTATATTTGAGATTGGAACTACACATGTCTCAATGACCCACTTTTCATGACTTCCTCTAAATACATGGCATGTCCATTAGGGGTACACGACATGTAGAGGTCAGCTAACACTCAGTTTGTTGTCTACTTAAGATAATGTAATATAGCTCATGACCATGTAATTAGGGAATTATCAAGTACCTGACAAAAGTAAGTGGTGTTTACTCAATTTCACATGGAATATATGGGATGGTCAGGTACTCAATGTGTATTGTCAGAAAATTCCCATGTACCTTCAAAAGTACATGACATGTGGCTCACGGTACACAGTATGTGGGGCTACACGGGCTCCTAAGTGTTTACTCTTTATAAATTTTAAGATTACAACCATTTTGTACATGGAATGTGACTATAAATTCATGGTGTGTATCACTACATGGTTTCCTAGGTGTATACTCCTTATCCACAATTTTTTTTCGGCTAAGGGTTACAAGGTGCGTGGTACCACCACACACTGTGTTATATTCATCTTTACACTAAAACCATAAATTCCATAAAAAAGGTATTAAACGATAGATGTTCCTAAACTACAAACCATGTAGTTGGGATTTTCATAGAATATTCAGACTATTCTATGAAAATCTCCCATGCCACCATTTTTTCATCTATTCTACCTCTAGACATGCTGATAAATGGGAATCTAGGATCAGAGGAGCTTAGTTTTCATCAGTGATCAGATTCTGGCCATGAAATCTAAACGATAAATTACTTCATCATAAATTTTTATCCAAATATTGAAAACTGTGAATCGTGGATCCCAAAATCCAAACCATATCATCTATCTTCGTCAGAAACCATGATCATTCCATCAAACCCAATCTAAAACTTGCAATAATAAAGTATTGTTCCAAAGATCATTTGTGAAATTATAGTACACTGGGTATTGTCAAACCATCAGCCAAATAGAATTTTTAGGATAAATTCATGATGAACGGTGGAGTAAAATCATAAAACAAAATAAAAGGAACTAACCTTAATCGTTGTTTGGGTTGGCCTTGATTCATTGTCTTTATAACGACGAATAAAGAACCAATAAACAATAAAATTTATCATTTCACAATTTTAGGAAGATGAAGAAGTACCTACAAATAAACCATCGATCCATGAATCGAACTAGTTAGAAGGATTGACTCATGTTATATATAGGAAAAACTAATGAGGATAAAATCCACAAAAGAAAAATATTACATCATGTTTGGATCAGTCACTAATGAAGAATATTTCTATATCATTTTCATTGATGCGATCAAATAATTCCACTTATGGTGAAGATCCTCACGATAATCAAATTGTTGATCCATGATCCCACTTCCATGTACTAACACAATGTCCATCAGAGATCTATCCTCTTATTCCCTATAGGGTTATGTAGATGACCCTAGGGAATTTCCCATAACTATTTTTATGTTTTGGAATCATTCAGGGTTTATAAAACAATAAAAATTGAATTAATAAATTAATTGAATTCATTTAGTAAACCCATGACTACATTATATCAGATCAACCAATGCTGATAAGGATTATGTTGTGCCTATGTTTAAACATGCATTTTATATTTAATGGTCGTATTAGTTTCCCATATGGAACACCATTCATGATTTATTCAATTATTTCTTAAAGACCTATGAGTTGATGATATTATATATTTAATACTTTCAATATCACCACATCGTGGCTCTTAGATCCCTATAATTCCATGTATATTATGTACCCCACTAAGAAAATATTCCATGGAATATTCTAAAGTGTTAAATTGAAATTTTGGATTCTAAATTATACCCACCTATAAGACATTTCTCCTGGAAAGTGAAAACCTACTCAGACAAGGGAAGATACTAATCTCGTATCTAAATCTCCTCCTCCAATGATCTCTCTTTGAGATTCTAAGGTTCCAACCAACACACACCCAGGGGAACACTTTCCCATGATGGTTCTTCTCCCACTAGTTCTTAAATGTCATTGATCACCATGATAATGTAACACCACTCTCATGGTACTTCTCATCACGGTCGACATCATTCAATAGGTCTGCACATATCTCCATAGCTATGACACATAGAATATTTCAAGAACCTGGTATAACTATGATCGTAGGGTCAATTGGTATTCCATCTCACTATCCCAATATAGTTTCTAGAAAAAGGGTTCCATGAAACTCGAATATATCCTACAACCTCAGCCAAGTATCCACAATCCTTGAAACAATTTGATCTCGTTGAACACAAGATCTAATCATAACACTCTTATAGCCTTTTTCATGTGTCTGAAATGGAATCCCAATGATTCTGATATGTTTTCATCTTCCCCTATATGAACTTAACCTTCATAACCATTGCTACTACCAACACTTGGACCACAAGAGTTGTTTGCCACCAACTTTAACCAATACGCTGGTGACTTATATCATCTTCCATTCATGGCCTCATGTGGTGCAACACAAATGGTGGAGCGGTAACAGCTTTGACATGCATGCTCCACCGATGGTAGATGATACCCCCAACTATTCCCATTACTAATATGTTTTCTAAAATCGTGTTCTATAAAACGTAATTGGTCGACTCACCTGGCCATCTGTCAATGTTAGAAACCCTATGCACAACTAACATGGAGTCCCAAATTCCCCATGCATCATATCCAACATCATTATGTGAAGTGAAAATCATTATATGAAATTATTATCAATTGAACTCCATTATTACATACTACCTCTTAAATTAATAGGAATACCAAACTCACCACTAAATTGTGTCGGTATTCGCCTATTAATGGGTGATACATAGTATGATAAACTCGAAAAGAATCTAAAAATTCCATTTCTTCCCAACTGATTCCAAAATAACCTAGTACATCTTAACCTCTCCTAGACATACTACAATGGGAAATGATACTCCTCATAACCTCCTCTCACAGTATGAATGGTGTCATCATCCTTCCTCGAAAAAGGATGAAGTGATCCCAACCGTCATAAAATCCATCAAAAACATGTCTAGTTGATATATGGACATACAAGATCTTGTAGCCAATATCCTAAAGTTGGACCTCCCTTAATCACAAAAGAATTACAGGTGTAATAACCACCAACTGAAGTTATGCTTCTCTGTCATCTTCCTTAAGGGTTAAATATAAATACGTTATCTACTCTGTCACCTCACCCGGCAACAGCATATATAAAACCTCACTATGAGTATCCACTAACACGACCACACCATTAGGTGGATCTAAAGATATCATTGCATCAACCTTTATTTGGTCCACTATCACTACCATGTCTAAAGAAACATATCCCATGAATTGTCACCTGAATCAAGAATTGATACTTCAATAGGATCATATAAAGATGTTACTCTTAGTGTATATCCAGAACCTTCCATGAGTGTCTTATTTTCTCCACTTAAGATTCCAAGTACACAAGGATGTCATAAAAGAAGACTACCATGAAAAGATACAAGAATGTTTTGAAGGACCCAGTTCATAAGACATATAAGCACTACTGGGGAATCCACCATGATTAAAGGAATCACCATGAACTCATGGAAACGGTATAAACTTTTGATATCCACCTTCATTATATATTCCTCTCAAACCTAGAGTTGGGTATAACCTATTATAAGGTCAAACTTTGAGAACCAAATTTCCCTTAACCACTGGGTGGAAGAAGTCATTGATTCTTTGTGGTGGAAACTCTATCCTAACATTCACCTTTTTTAGTATACATGATTCCATACCTAACCTCAATATCTCATCATCTTTCAAGGAGAACAACATAGGGGTACCCTATAATACACACTGGGTCCAAAAAATATCACACTCTTTATATTTCTCCGGCCACACCTTTATCTCTCGCAGCTACTCATGGTCAAATGATATGCTTGCATGGATATCACGTCATCCCTATGTATAGGTATATGTAGAAGAAAAAAATTAAATTTGAGTTAAACCTAATAAATCCTTAAAAAATACATCCTTATACTTCGATAACAACATAGTAAATAAAAAATCATATTATCCACTATTCCATGGACCACAATATAAAAATTGTAAAATTGGATGTATCCTCTTGTATATTAGGTCATCCTACTCTTCCTAGGATTCCGATTCACACAAGAAGTTAAATTACATACCACCAACTAGGGTATACTAAAACCCCCACTGGTAATTTACAATCTAGGTATAGATTGTAGGAAACTAGAACACATTGTGAAAATTGTCATAGGTCCTCATTAACTAATATGTAAAGGTCTTATGTGAGAATCCCTCTCCTCTTATAGCCAGGTAACACTAACAGAAGACGTGTGTGATCACTTATCCTCCTCTGCAGAATCCTTCAAGCATAAGGGTCTAGAAAAAAGGTCTCCATTGGAACTATAAGTCTTGGGATAAGGGATGAATTTTTCAAAAATTATTTTTTTTTGTACTAAATATCAAACTAGGAAATAAGATATAGGTCATAGCTCGCAATATACCTTGAGGCTTTTGGTCATAAGACCATACCGTATGAACTTATACTTCCCTTTTCCACCTGTTCCCTATCATTGTGGCATGTGATGACACCTTATAACATCAAAATAACCACAAACATAAAAGGTTAATGAAATCAACCACCACACCATGACACAATCAATTTTTGTGTGGCACTGTCTCACCTGTATAGTTTTAAATCGTGTCACAAGAATGTGTCCTTTTGGAGGGGATGTCCCTATTTCTTCCAGGTTTGAATCCAAATCAAAGTCCACCAACACAGGGATACACTAATTACATGGATAATTATAACTAACAGAACCACCATCAATAGGGGTTCTAACAAAGTAGGGCAATCATATAGAAGGATCAAGCTATTCCTATACTACTTGAAAAGGTGGGGTTTTCTCACCATAAAACCTAGGTGATATCTATCCCTGAAACTCACGATGCATACTCAAAATTGGTGTTTCATCTTCTAGTACCACTATATCCATCTGTTTCTCCATAAATAAGACCATTCTCAAAACATCAATCTGATCAATCAGGGTCTAAACACTAGAAAACCCATTCCACGACCTCAAACCAATTATCGACTACCTGAGGGACTGGTGCAGGTATTGTAGCGGTGGCGGTACTGTAGCAGGGACTATAGAAGTGTGGGTACTGTAGAAGTACTGTTCACTAAGGGGTCCTTTGGGCCAAAAATTGTGCTTTCTAGCCCTGTTTGCAGGCCACTTGGCCATGGGATTTTGGGCTATGTAATGGGTCACCCTCTACCTAGTCTAAAAAGGTATTTTCTTTAATAATAAATTGAGGCTTCGCCCCAACCTTTTAAAAAAACACTATCTAGAAATCCTAGCTAGCTATAATAAAAGTGAAATATTGAGAGTTATCAAGACATACCATGGTCAAAGAAAATATATGGGTAGTTAAATTAAGAAGGATATGGGAAGAACAACCAACTAGTATTTGATGCATGTACAAATGTTTTTCCTAGGACACATGCCTATATGTTATATTTCAACAAAAAATTTATTAGAGTCATGGGGAATGGATACATTATCCTCCGCAGTAAAACTGGGTTCTCTACCCAAAAATATAAATTCAAAATACTTTAAAATTATTTCCCCAGTTACCAAATCAAAACTCATATAGGTCCAAATAAAAACACAAACCCATAGGAACAAAAACTCTGATACCACTTTATCACAACCCAATCCATTAAGGACAATTTAGTAGGTGGTATGATAATATTGACAATCCAATCCCACATATAATAGTTTAGGGGATGGTGAAAATTAATAAAGGTAAAAAAATCATACTGTGAATGCATGCACAACATCTACCCTACATTAAAGTAAAATAAGTAGTACAAAAAAATAAAAGGGAAAAATGTTATCCTAGATAATGGCTAATTGAATACTCAAGAGGGGGGTGAATTGATTTCCTATAAATTATCTTTATAGAAAACCAACCTATTATGGTATAATCATTCAAATAATTTTACATAATAAAAATAAATTGTGGATAACAAAAAACATAGTAAATATATCAAACAAAAGATATTTATAGTGGTTTTGGGAGTAGAAATCCCTTATTCCACTCTACCAACACTCTACTCCATGAGTTTGATAACATTCACTATAACATCCCCTTTATCATGGGATTCCAACTGAGTACTAGCATATTTTAGTTAATAAAAAGGTATGAGATATTTCAACAGTTATCCCCTTTTACAAAACCTATCCAAGGTCTCAACATAAACTCTTACACAGAGTGTAAATAAGACATAATAAAAAAGCATTTGGAGATACAATTGCAGCACACAGTTGTGAGTAGCAACTAAAAGTAGCCTAAGATTCATCCTGATAATATGATAGTCATAAAGGTATATCTCCAGATAAAATTTAGTGAAACTAATAAAATTGGTAATCAAAACATGAATTTTTATATTTGATCTATGTACAAGTATTTTGAGTATTCATATGAATGTGTGTGTCTGTATATGTGTCTATCTATCACCACTTATGCATGAAAAGGATAAATATTCCTTTTATATATCATTATAAACTTCAGCATGAGATAATATTAATTGTTAAGTGATCCATGTAGTGATATTGATGTGTCATGATATAAATGATATGCATCAAATCCTTAAAAATATATGAATTTATTTGCTAGGAGTGATGTTAGAAATATTCTTGTTCTATAGATCATTCCATTCATATAAAAGAGACATATTTTCAATATCAATTTTTCCTTAAATGGATAATACTTTTCTAATAAGCATTGAAAACCTGAAATGACTTAATAAAATATTATCAAGGTAATCATGACAAATGGATAACACTTAATTATATATTCAACAAGAATAATTGTTCATCATATGATAACATTCTCAGAGACTTCAACGGATGAAACCATTATCTGAAATAACCTGATAATAATATAATTCTTCAGTATAAGATAAATATTTCATTTTAATTCACCACTTAGCTACTTCAACTTCTTTTGGATTTTCTAATATAATATTTTACAAATATCAATCTTCTAAGATAATATATTCTCGAATTTTCATTATAACTAAAGCATTCAGGTTGAATGACTTGGTTATTCTCTTTGTAAGATAAAAAACTATGAAATAAGATAGGATTTAAATGCTTCTTGATTATGGTACATCTAAATATAATCCTAAAAGAACATAAGATAAAATACTTTGAAAAGATTTTATACTTTACTCATCATAAGACAAACATATAGCGTAAGATAAATTATTTTTGATGAATACAATCTGAAACACTTCAGTTAAACTTTCTGGAATAAAATTAAAGATTTTGTGAATCATCAAAACACATAATAACTAAGATATATTTGATCAATATGCTCTACCTAAGTATCTCTCCCTTTTTTATGATCATAAAACCCAAGAGAAGGAAACAAATTCATACAATAAGCTTTTATCTTTCAAAAAATTCCATCTAGATAAAACTTTTGGAAATATAGATGTTTCATTTTCTTTTCCTATTGTAAAGAAACTATCCCTTTCCAAATCATTTTATTATTTTATGAAATAAATTTGTATTTTTTTATTTTCTGTTTATTATCCCCTTGTTTGAAAAAAAACATTAAAACATAATTTTTTTTGTATTTTCCTATTTCTTATCTCCTTTTTGTAATATCAAAATGAATTAGACTAGGTAATACAATTAATATTTTACATGAACAATAGTAAACATTTAATACTGCTGGTTATGAATAGAATTTGGTATTAAAAAATTTCAACAAGGGACAATTTATCATAAAAATGGAAAATAGATACTAAAACATGTTGACCCACTACAAGAATTTTCAACTATAACGATCGTTAAAAACCATGGGTATAACCAAAATAACATGGGTATATGCTACACCTATGGTTCTATGAACTGTGGGTGCCCAAGCCATCGATATAGAACTATACCCACATTTTGACTAAACCATGGTTACAGGTCACCTATACCTACGGTATTTAATTTTTTGAGGTCGGAAATTTAACTGTAAAACCTCAAATTATGGGTATGGGTCATTTTAAAAAACAGTCTCTTATAAGATTTGATCATGGAACCTTTTGCCTACAGTCCAACAAATTTACCACTTTCCAATAACACATTTTATGTTTTCATATTCAAATAAATATATATTTATATTTATTTAAAAATATTTATATGGAATTATTATTTATTATTTTTATTATTTTTAAAAATTAATGGCCAATCTATGGCCACAATTTAGTCAAAATGTGGGTATAGAACCTTTATTAAAAAATATTCTGTTGGGATTTGAACCCAGCACCTTCGGCTTAAACTATAACAACCTTACAACTATCCTAAAAGAAATTTTGTGCTATAATATTAATATATATCTATATATATATCTATATATATATTTATATAATTATTTTATTTTTAGTATTTTTATTATTAAAAAAATGCCTAAACCTATACCCATGGTTTGGTCAAACCATGGGTAAAGGTTCTTCTAATGAATTTTTTCCCCATGAAACCTATTTCCATGGTTTACAAAACCTTTGGGTATAGGGGTGACTTATACCCATGATTTTTAGAGAACTGTGGGTATAAGTCCTTTCCTCAAAAAATAATTTCCCCAAAAAACCTTTACCAATGGTTCTACAAAAAATGTAGGTATTGGGTTAACCTATACCCATGGTTTTTTGAGAACCGTGGGTATAGGTCCTTCTCGCAAAATTTTTTCTAAAAAACATATACACACAATTCTCTAAAAAAATGGGTATAAGTCATCTCTATACCTATAGTTTTTTTAAAACTACAACTATATCTTATTTTCCCAATAGTGATCACAATGATAAATATTTAAAATTGTATAGATTGAAAATAAAATAAGAATATTGAATGACTACTAAAATGTATTAGAATATAAAAAGTAAACATTTTAAAAAGACAATTAATGGAATTAAAGAATTAAAATCATTAAGGTAATGAAATTTTAACATGAAATATCTTAAAATGTTTTAAATATTCTATAAACATTGAATGATTCAAATATATTTTAAAATTCCATTAATTGAGTCATACATTAAATGTTTTTAAAAATTCCCACCCACTGTGCAACTAACTTCACAAATTGAAGGTGTATCGACTTCAGAACATGAAATTATTTTTAGAAGGTGGTTTAATGAATGATAATGGATGACCGAAGGGTAAAACTATTTTCAAAAAGGGTCGCCAGTTTTCCCTCCAGAAACATCACCCACTATCTGTAGAGATGCTCCAAGACCTACTCGATCTCCTTGAGCAATTCTTATTGGTGTGGAATGAATGTTTTTGGAATCTCATTGAGCTCTCAAAAAATAATATTTATCCACTACTGTGATTTTGGATATTTTCGATGGGAACCCATCACAAAAACTCTTTTGTGACGGGGTCTCGTCATAAATATTCTGTTGTAGAAAACAACGTCGAAAATAGTATTTTTTGTGATGGGCCCATTGCAAAAAATACTACTTGCGACTAGAAGACATCCTATCACAAATGGATCTCTAATTAAATACTTTATATATACAAGAACCTATTGCGACAGGCCCATCACAGAATGTATTTGTGACGAGACGATTACGCGTCGCAAATATATTTATGTTATAAACCTACGGTGATGGGTCCGTCACAAATATGTTTTAACATATATATATATATATTCTATTTGCGACTAGACCCCGTCTCAAAAGGCCCCGTCAAAAATACATAATAAAATATATTATAATAATTTAATTATGAATAATGAAAAAATAATATTAATATTATACAAAAATATTAAAAATATTAAAAATCTCAATATACGCAGAAAATATAAAAAATCATAAAATATTATTATTATTATTGTTATTAGTAAAATAAATTAACGTTAAATAATATAATACTAATAATAAATAAAAATAATAAAAATAATAAATAATAAATAAATTATTCAATATTCACACCAATATAAAAGAAAAAAACTATAAATAGTTCATATAACAACAAATGTTCAATTCAAATTTCTTTAATAGAACAAAAAAATCACTGGGGGAGATAGTCATATGGAGGAGCTGGAGGAGCTGGTGGAGGAAACTCCATCCCTAAACTATGAGTCAGACGACACATGTACTCTATCTGCTCGTGTTGCTGCTGCCACCATCGATGCATGTCCTCCTCGTGCTACTGACGCATATCTTCTTGCTACTTCTATAAACTCTCTATCAGCTAAGTTTGAGCTCGCAATTGCTCCTGATACTATGATCCAGAAGATGATTCCTCTCCATGAGCTCCACTCAAGGTGGACGCCGACATTGCATCAGTACTATATTAAGTCCCAGGAGTCAAATAAGAGTCGATACTAACTACTTGGCCCTTCTCGAAGGCATACCGGGTCGCCTGAATCCTTGTCACATCATCAAAATGGTCGGCAATAGTCTAATCAGCCATCTCGGTCTAACCCTCAGCCTGTGACTGAGAGGTCACAGCCTCATATGACTCCTTCAGTTTCAATTTGAAATTAAAATAGTAAAATTTTTATATGCAGTTAATTTTCCAACTGAAAAATAAATAATACTAACCACAATCTAACATTGTTGATCACATCTAATCTCTCATGTGGCTGGATCATTGTACATCCTCCGATAAATGTCATACTCCGTAATATCAGGAATCTCTACTACCTATATGAATATAAAATAAACTATTTATATTTAATGTTACAAAAAATATTTAAAATAGATACTTACCTGATGCTCTCTATGCGTACTACATGTATAGCTACCAGCTCGATGTGTCACCTCCTTTCTCTCCTGGTTCTACCAGCCTAATGAAGATCTACTCTTAAATCCATCACCCAACCGGTGTGAACCTTATCCATCCAAAACATGAGAGAAATGTACTCTGGTCAGTGGGCTCTACATGAATTTTCAAATACTATCACTTCTACTTTTTTATGGTTATCTATAACAAATTGTGTAAAAACTGATGGAAATGATCCCGTATAGACACCTCCCATGCCTCGTGGATAACGTCACACATGCTATCATCGATGGGATACCATAAAACCTACAAATAATATATAATATGAAGTTATTAATGAAATAAATTTCTAAATAAATATTATTTAATTACATACCATCCAATGATTGAACATTCCATGTTTCACATCAATGGGATCTGCTTTCTTGTGATCCATGGCTGAGAAAAATAATTACGCAAGATAGCGCTCCCCTATCTAACATCTACATGCGTAAAACAATGAAAAGGAACAAAAAATAAAACAAATTGTAATATTAATAAATTAATGAATGATAACAAAAATACATAGGTTATCATACCTTCGTGTTCATGGATTGAAACCAAGATATAGACGTCACTCTAGGATACGGTCATAAATCATCAGTTAAATAAGATCGAGCCCCCCCTGTGTACCTCTGGAACTGCCAGTAGGTTAAGGGTATGATGATCCCGAATCATCCTCCTCCAAAGGCAGCTCAGCCTCCTCCAAAGCATAAAATAGATCAGGGTCCATCTGAAATAAAAAATGATTATTGTTATTAGATAGCTAAAAATAACTATTACATATAGATGTATAATAGTTATGATTATAACCATCATTTAACTATGTCAATGTTCACCTTCATCATCATCTTCAAATCTGACGATTTCAATGTCATCATATTCATCATTGGCATCATCAATATCTATTTGAGTTTTAGTTTAAACATCATTTTCCATTTCAAATTCATTTGTAACATCATTAACATCATCATCACCATCGACGCTTAATTGTGGGGTGTCATCATCAACATTCATATCTCTTTGTGAAAAAGATGGATTTTGAGTAGTCTCTTGAAAAAATTTAATACCTTGTACTTTATTAGAACCACATTTAGTTTGAGTAAACTGATTTTCCCAAGATTTCATTTTTATTATGCTCCACCAATCACTTGGGTCTCTTGATGTATAATAGTACATTGCATAATATATTCGATGGGGTTGTTTATCCAGTAGAAATGTTTCATTTAATGAATGAATACTTTTATATTTAATTTCGACGAATTCCACAAATCATAAGACCATGAAATCCTCACTCAGTATCTAACCACTGACATTTAAACATTGTTTTGTAATTTTTCCCTTAATAACACAGTTCAATAATTTTATCTAGCATCTCGTAAATTTCAACTTCATTTTCTCTATGATGTGATCCTCTTAATAAAACATCATTTATCATTTTTTTTATTCCCCATATGCACATGTATGAAATCGAAAACCATTCACCACATATGCATTACAAGATTTAACTATTTTAGATGGTGGGTTACTCAATATACATAGTCACTTATCAATTTTATCAGCATGTTGAGACACATGAAAATTTTTAGAACAATTATCAATATAAAAAATAATAAACTGAATTGATATGTCAAACCATCAATAATTTATGTTACCAGTTTTTGAAACAATTGAGAAATTTTTTTGTCGGTGTTCTTCAAGATAAGCTATTGTAATTTGTGGAAGATGTTTCTTAATATGATTATCATATGACCTAAAAATAAAATATGTTGACTTACTATAACCTAAATTATAGAATAGGTCATAAAAGAACTCACAGTACAAATGAAATCATTTCTTCATAGTTGAGTATAACATATGTATGAGCTATGTGATGTTAATCATATAAAATCCATTTTTCATGAACTCTAACGAAGCAATGATCTGGCTGATTAAAAACTGACAATTGATTTTCCTTTTCATCATCAACATTCCCTTTATTCTGTCTCATGCAGTTTTGTTTTGAGGTATATTCAAATTCAAAATAATGAGAGCATAAAAAATATTTTTCTCTTCTAAATATGATTCAGAAATTTAACCTTCATATCATGCTTTGTTATGTACTTTTTTCTCCAATTTTTGTATATATCTCTCAAATTGGTACATCCATCAAAACTGTACCAGACCTCCATATTTAGCTTTATGTGGAAAATGTAATATAAGATGTTCTATTGAGTCAATAAAAGACAGTGGGAAGATTTTTTCCAGTTCACATATAATGACAACAGCATCTTCTTCCAGTTTACATAGTGCATCATAGTGTGTTTTCACCGCACAAATATCTCGAAAAAAATATAATATGTCAATTATAAAATCTCAAATAATAGAATTCAACAAACCTCTGAATAATATCAGTATAAGTCTTTCCATTACTACATGAAAATCTTGAATTTTTAATTCGGTAATATGACCATTCTTAACACATCTTACCAAATTGGAAGCATAGCCATCTGGAAGTCTCAAATATGTAATCCACTAACAAAATAATAAGAGGCTATCTTTGGAAAGTGTATAATATGCTTTTGGATTCATTAACCACTATGATCTGACATTTTGATATATTTCATGTTCTGGTCGCCTGCAAATTTGGGCAAGATCTAATCATGCCTTTACATGATATTTGGTCATACCTGGTGTATCCAAAGCTGTATGAAATAAATGATCAAAATAGTTCTTATCAATATGCACGACACTCAACATGTGGTATAAAAAAAATTAAAATAATATGGAATATCCCAAAAAATGATCTGTTTTATCCAATTCAGTTCTTTCCCAATGTCAGGAATTTTCTATTGGTTTACTGTTGGCCGAAATGTGATGGGAGGTAATGAATATTCAACGGATTTTAACTCTGTACCAGAGATCATTTTTGGGGGTTCATCCCTGTCAATTGTGCCTTTTGTAAAATGAGATTTTTTCCTCTAAAATTGATGATCAGTTAGAATAAATATGTGATGACAGTCCAAATATAATGTTTTGTTTCATTAAAGATTATAAAGGCTTTGATGTCATTTATACCATAGGGACTTGATTTCAGACCATGTATACTCCTACCAGATAACATTCCATATATTGGGAAGTCACTAATCACCCATATCAATGTAGCTTTTAATATGATTTTTTTTCGTAGCAACATCATATGTACTAACTCCATTACTTCAAAATTAATTTAACTCATCAATCAATGGTTTTAAATAAACATCAATATTAATTTTCAAATGTCCTAGGATTGATAAGGTCAAAAAGATTTAGGTATCCTTCATAAACATCCATGGAGGTATATTGTACATAGTTATAAAGACAAGAAACCATGAATAATGACTACCATAAGAACCCAAAAAATAGAAACCGTCAGTAAAAAAACCTAATAGCACTTTTTGGGCTTGTATAGTAAAAGATTGATGTAGTCTGTCAAAATGTTTCATTGAATCACCATTAGATGGGTGATTCATGATTTTATCTGTTAAAATCTTGGTTTTATGTCATGACATAATTGACGCAGTGTTTTGAGACATAAATAAATGTCGCAACCTAGGTGTAAGGGGGAAATATCTCAATTGTTTTAGAGGAATCGATCTAGACTTCCTTGGTTGAGCTTCATTATACGTCGATTGTCCACATGTAGGACAATTAACCAATGACTCATTTTCACTAGAATAAAAGATGCAGTCATTTTCCAAATCATGAATCATTTGATAACTAAATACTAGATTATGATCCAACCTCATGCTCTGATAGTAATTTTCAAGCAACATATTTTCTTCAGGTAACAGTGTTTTAACCAATGAAAATATCTGATCAAATAATTTTTTGGCATTGAATTATGTAATTTAATAGCCCTAAATTTTGCAATCACTTCTAATTTTCCTATCTTACAACCAGGATATAATGCATCCTCAACAGACCTCAACAAGTCATAAAATTCAGATGGTGCCGACTCATGAGTTAAATCAATATCATCCTAAGTTTTAGTTTGTTGAACTGATGGACCGAAAACATCGTGTAGTAAATTTTGAAACCATGATGGATTTGGAATAAAGTTATTATTATATTCTCTGGAACATTTTTCACCATGTTGGTACCAAAATACATAATCTAGTTGAACACAAAACCGAAAGAGATGTCCCCCAACCTTGTTAAATGTGACAAACATTCTTAGAGCACATTTTTTACAAGGAAACTTAATTATGACTTCTAAAAAAATTCTGATATGATGATGGAAATGATAATAAAGCTTCATCATCCTAAATATATACAGGATTTAAAACATAACCTTTTGGATTTTGTCACTGATTTATCCAAGCGTGATCATCTAAAAATGATTTTTGTCGACTTACTTATTCCATGTTTCTATAAAAAATATAAAATCATTACCAATTTTGATTAATATGAAATTTGAAAAACACTATCCAAAAAAAGATGATAAATAATTACAACTACTTCTTAATAATTACCACCAATTACAGGTGACACAATTTCCAGTGGACTGACGACTACTCTTTTGTCTGACGTCTTATCTACTTGCAACTTTCTCATACTAAAATTACAATAAAGAATCTTTTCAGAGGTACGCATATACATTCTCATGCATACGATAATGTATAAGCATACCTATGAGCAGATACTTCATAGTGATTTCAAAGTGAGAAAGATGCATGTAAATGTGTCGTCAAAAAAAAGAGCCCCCGTTTCATCGATGAATCGTCTTCTTGCAACTGTCACCGCTTGAAGACATTATGAAAAATTTGGTTCTTTGAATGAATATTTAAACCTGTGCATATGATATTGGATATGCATACGTATAATCATACTTTTCACATTCTTTTGAGTCGATGAGAGTTGAAAGGATAAGATTAATCGAGCAAAAGGAGTGTCGCTAATCCACTGGAAATTGTGCCAAGTTATTAAAATTTAGTACAATTGATTTTATTACTAATTAATTCTAATTATTACTAATTATTACTAATTATTATAAATTATTACCAATTATTACCAATTGTTACCAATAATTTCCAATTATTACAAATTATTACAAATTATTACAAATTATTAAGAATTATTACGAATAATTAAGAATAATTATGAATTATTACGAATTATTATGAATTTTTACGAAGTATTATGAATTATTATGAATTATTACAAATTGGTATCAATAATTACGAATTATTCCTAAATTATTCCAAATTATTCCAAATTATTCCAAATTATTACAAATTATTCCTATTTATTTCTAATTATTTCTAATTATTCCTAATTATTCCTTGGTATTCTTATTTATTCCTAATTATTCTTAATTATTCAAAATTAATCCAATTTAATCTTAATTAATTCTAATTATTCTTAATTATTCCAAATTAATCCTAATTAATTCTAATTAATCCTAATTATTCATAATTATTCTTAATTAATCCTAATTAATACAAATTAATCCAAAATAATTCTAATTAATATTAATTAATCCTAATTATTTATAATTAATCCTAATTATTGATAATTAATCCCAATTAATCCTAATTAAACTTAATTAATCATAATTATTGATAATTAACTTAATTATTACTAATTATTGCTAAATAATTGTATTTATTGCTAATTATTCCTAATAATTGCTATTATTACTAATTATTCCTAATAATTGAGATTTATTGCTAATTATTCCTAATTATTGCTATTTACTGCTAATTATTTCTAATTATCGCTAATTATTCTTAATTATTGCTAATTATTCCTAATTATTCCTAATTATTGCTAATTATTGCTAGTTATTGCAAATTATTTCTAATTATTCTTATTTATTTCTAATTATTCCTATTTATTTCTAATTATTTTTATTTATTAAAAATTATTACTAAATAATACTAATTAATCATATTTATTACTAATTGTTACTTTTTATTACTATTTATTACTATTTATTGCTATTTATTGATATTTATTGATATTTATTACTATTTATTACTATTTATTACTATTTTTTACTATTTATTACTAATTATTCCTAATTACTAATAATTATTTCTAATTATTACTATTTCTTACTATTAATTCCTATTAATTACTATTAATTACTATTAATTAGTATTTATTACTATTTATTACTATTAATTGCTATTAATTACGATTTATTACTTTTTATTACAATTCATTATTATTTATTACCATTTATTAATATTTATTACACTTTATTGGTATATATTAGTATTTGTTACTATTTATTAATATTTATTTTTAATTATTACTATTTATTACTATTTATTACTCTTTATTACTACTTGTTACTAATTATTAGTATTTTTTACTAATAATTACTAATTATTACAATTTATTAATATTTATTACTAATTATTTCTAATTATTACTATTTATTAGTATGTATTACAAATTATTACGAATTATTTCAAATTATTACTATTTATTACTAATTATTACTATTTATTACTATTTATTACTATTTATTACTATTTATTACTATTTATTAATATTTATTACTATTTATTACTATTTATTACTATTTATTACTATTTATTACTAATTATTACTAATTATTAGTATTTATTACAATTTATTACTACTTATTACTATTTATTGCTATTTTTAGTATTTTTAACTATTTATTAATATTTATATATATTTATTACTATTTATTATTATTAATTACTATTTAACACTAATAATTACTAATTATTTCTATTTATAACTAATTATTAGTATTTATTACTAATTATTATTATTTATAGATATTTATTACTATTTATTACTATTTATTACTATTTATTAATATTAATTACTATTTATTAATATTTATTACTTTTTATTACTATTTATTTTTATTTATTAGTATTTATTACTATTTGTTACTATTTATTACTATTTATTACAATTTATTAGTATTTATTACTTTTTATTAGTATTTATTACTATTTATTACTATTTATTACTATTTATTTCTATTTATTACTATTTATTCGTATTTATTACAATTTATTTGTATTTATTACTATTTATTAGTATTTGTTATAATTCGTTAGTATTTATTACTAATTATTACTACATAATACTTTTTATTACTAATTGTAAATATTTATTACTATTTTCTCAAATTATTACTATTTATTTCTAATTATTACTAATTAGTGTTAATTACTATTAATTACTGCAAAATAGAGCTGCTAATTACTAATTACCGTTAATTATTTATATACATGACTAATTATCGTTAATAATTATTAATTATTACTAATTTCTAATAATTAGTACTAGTAATTTGATTTTATTATTACAAATAAATATGGATGACAAAACAATTTAAATCTAACTTAAGTAAAACTAATCAACAAAAATTAAAATTAATATAAATAAAGAAATAAATACTAAATCAAATAAAACATAAATACCTTTAAATTTGATCTCTTATAATTGTAGACGGCTTCACAACTTTTTCGTGAAAAAAACTAACACTCAAAAATTTCCACTCTAAAATTAGAGTTTAGAGA
Organism: Viscum album; assembly: GCA_963277665.1. NCBI lineage: Eukaryota > Viridiplantae > Streptophyta > Magnoliopsida > Santalales > Viscaceae > Viscum > Viscum album. The sequence goes on along the minus strand of OY728132.1, from coordinate 383,680,478 downwards.
AGCATTGGAAGAAGGAATTCAGGGGGAGGGATAGAAAATGGATGGGGGTATATATATGTTTGATTCGTTGCGACGATATTATTTGCGATGAGATTACCGTCGCAAATAGTATTTTTTTGTGACGGGACCTGTCGCAAATACCTTAGGCCGCATTAATCATGGTCAGCGATTAAAATGTTCTTTGCGACGGGCCCCGTTGCAAAAAGTAACATGCCGACACACTATTTGCGATGGGACAACATCCCGTCACAAATAGGTTTTTTCCACCGCCGGTTATTTGCAACAGGACCCATCGCAAATACCCTTCCGGGGTCGAACTAGTTTCGACAAGGGATCCCCCATCCCGACTAGTTTTTTCCGTCTCTCAGTATTTGCGACGGGAAGTGCCTACCTGTCGCAAATATACATTCACGTGGTTTGGTGCGCAAACCGCACCAATCCGTTCGTATGTTTTTGCGACGGGGCACCTATTCCCGTTGCAAATAATTGGTTATTTGCAATAGGTTGATTGTCCCATCCCAAATAACCTATTCGACAGACAATTTGTGACGAGATTTATTCCCATCGCAAAAAGTGGTTTTTCACATAGTGATCTATAGGCACACATAATGGTTTAGAGGGTGGTTCGGGTGAGGGTAAAGAAACTTGTTGTTCAAACCTAAGGTTTTACCTGAGGTACTCATTATCTATGTCAAAAATATCTCTTAGTATCTGTAAGGTAGATCTATATCGATCAATTATAAGAGGTCCTCAAAGACATCTCACATGCATTGGAAAAAGCTAATAAGCACAAGAATCTATCCTTTTCACCATATCATTTTCTTAGTAGTCTAATATGGTTGTAAAACCATTCCAAACTCGGAGAAAAATTTCCTATGAAATTTGGAATATCCACTTTGTTTTCATTTCCAACCACCAACGTCCTTAACTATTCAAACTGATGATCTGAAACATTTTCTAGTTGACATCTAGAAACAACTTCCTTAACTATGGATGATATTTGAGTTTCTTTTCATTCTAAAAAAATAATCGTCTTTTTTATCATCATCGTCATCATATGATTCTTGATTTAAATTTCTTACCAATATCTAATGCAGATCATTGACATTTTCTATATAACATCAAAATTATTGGCTATAGAACATACCACATTTTTCAATGCAGTTATGATAAATCCTACATACTAATTTAATTCGGAAGATTGATTCTGATCTTTAGGCTTTTTTTCTATCAACATAAAGGAAATGTCTTTTTTTATTGAAAATTCAATGTAAGGGATTTCTGAGAAACATCCTGAGTTTTTCTTACTTCAACAAGTAAGTAATGTTGAGGTTCTTGAATGAATTATTTTGAGAGAAGATCACACCACATAAGATAAATAGAGTAGGTTACGTTGTCTATCACCTGAGAAACATTCTCCAATTTTGACAAAATATCACTTTGATTTGTGATTCCTCTAATAGATTGTGAAGATCATTTCTCTAAAATCGATTTCACTAGTAGCTTTAATTGAACCAATTTTTCCATAGATATGAAATTTTCTTGCAGATCTGTAATATCCTTTCTAGATTCATCTAATTAAGTCTTAAAATGATCTATTTCCAATGAAAACATGGAAAGAATATCTTTTTCAGAAAAACTTCTCCAAACCATTGGAATTTTAAAATTCATACCTTCTTCACAAATATGATAAATTCTTTCTCGATGGACTTCCATGATGTCACTTCCAATTAGTTGTATATCTTCTGTATGTGGTACTTCATCAATATTATTTGATTCTTTGGATTCCGATATAGTTTTCCTTATAGAATCCAACTTTTGTAATTCTTCATAATGAGATTCAACAATCAGAGGAGTTGTTCTGGGTGTTATAAAAATGGTCCTCTCATGACCTATATAAAATACATAGGTGATAGGATAGGTTATCCATTGTTTATTTCCTTATTCAAAAATTGAAGCAGGAATATGTGGTCAACTCCCCTGACAAGAAGTTTGGTCTCTACATTCTACAACAACCTTGACTCTTCTACACCTTGCAGTAGTAGTCTCTTCATCATCACTAATAATTTCTATTGTCATAGTACTCTGAGGTGATCCTTTTATTATCACTAGTATTTATTGCAAGCATAATGACCCCCCTTTTGTAAATTCGAGTTCCACATGAAATTCTAAGGTAAACAACACTAACTTGATTAACACTAAATTCCAACACAACCAAATTTTTATCAAAACACTTTCACTTAATGTTGACAAATCGTGAAAAGGTAATGCATTATTTTGATCCAGGATAACTCTAGAATTTGGAAAAATGTGGATTAAAATTCTTCCTAGAGGATAGAAATTCAAATAATTGTTGTAAATGTGTCACATGTATCACTAAACATATCGTTACAAATGAACTATTTTTTCAATCATTAAAAAATAAATAAAATTAATGCCTTGGAAAATAATTTTCTCAAACTCATCATTTCATTACGCCATTCTAGAGTGTATGAATATCATAAGTACTTTTTTTTAGGCTCTAATTACTTGATTGGTTTATTTTAAATGTATTCTATTCTAAATAGTAACTTCATTATCTCTGGTGGAGTGACTCCATCCACCATAGCTAAAAAGGTACTGAAAAGTGAGTAGCCTTCATGAGGACTTTTGAAATATTGTGATAACTTTATTGACGTTATAGAGATTAGTCCATTTTACTATTGAGGTAGCCCGGTATTCAATATCACCAATGTGAAAAACCACAGATTAAAAAAAATCACAAACTTACTTTTTGAATACAAACAATGTTCAAATTTCATCGAATAAATATTCCCATACTTAATAGTTTATAAACTTATTTAGTAACATTTTATTATTTTTCATCCAATCAAAATAAATTTCTCCTCTTCTCAAAAAATTTCTTCAGATCCATTGTCTCTTCATTTTTCGTGAATAAGAACCTTTGGTTATCTAAGTTTTCTCTATTTAAAAAGGTTCTGTAATGTTGGATGGTTAGTATAATGATGTTTTGGGTAGAGAGAAAGTGGTTTGGAAGGTTTGTAAATTATATCGTGCATAGAGTTGATACACACGTCTTTTTTTGTAATCGGGGGGGGGGGGGGGGGGGTGCATAGTGATGTGAGAAAAAATGATTACAAAAACTAGGTGACATTATTTATTTGATGTGACTAATACTCAAAAACATTATCACAAAATGAAAAATAAAATAAGATAAATAACATAGTTAATTCCAATATGAAAAATATACTATATTCAATATAATATTTAATAAAATAAAATAATATAAACCTAATTCTCATGTAATAAAATCAAATATATCAGCCTGAAATGGTTTAGAGAAAATGATTCCAAATTGATTTTTTTTAAAATAAAATAAAAAGAGATATCAATATTTTGTGCATGATATATAAATAAATGATGTCGTAAATCAATATGATTTATTCTTGAATGGTTTATCAGATTATTTAATATTTCGATATCACATGTGTTATCATATTTAATTGGAACACAATTAAAATTAAATTCAAAATCCATTAAGGTGTGTTTCATATACATTACTTGTGCACAAAAACATCCTACGAAAATATACTCATCTTCAGTAATTGATAATGATATAGAGTGTTGTTTCTTTCTTAAACACGACACTAGGGATTTACCAAAAAAATGAAAAGTTACTGTCATGATTTTTCAAACAAAGAATAGAAAATTACATGGTTCCTTTTAAATATCATAAAAAAAATTTGGAATCATTTAAATGAGATTATTTTATACTGGAATGAAATTTTGTACAAAGACATACTAGAAACATAATGCATGTCCTAATTTTAGTAAGATGTAACAAACTTCCATTGATTCTTCTATAAAACATGTTGTAAACATGTTTACCAGTTTCATCTAAATCAAGGTTAATGTCGGAGCTCACTGGAGTTGATTAACTCTTACTATTCTAAATTCCAATAATATTAATTAAATAATCTATGTATTTTATTTATTTTAATACATTTCTAAAATCCTTTTTATATGCTTTAATTCTATTAAAATAGTTTAACTCACCCATTATAATAATTTTAAATTATTTCTTCATATGTTTTGAGAAATCATTGCACATTTTTTTATTTTTTTATCAAAAAATATCATCATCTACATATACTTGTAATAATAAAATATATGAGGATGATTTTTTTTTTAAAAATGGTGGGTGTTTTATTCCTATTGTAAAAATCGTTTATAAAAAAAGGAACTTGATCTTTTATACAATGCCCTTGGAGATTTTTTAAGTCCACATATAGCTTTGTTAAGTTTAAAAATTGAATTTTGAAATTGTGGATATTCAGAACTGGGATGTTGTTCTACATAAACATTATCCATTAAAAATAAATTTATAAAATCATATTTTACCTTATGATATAATTTGAAAATCATGTAAGATGCATATGATAAAAGGATTATAATATCTTCTAACCTAGATACTGGGGAAAGGCTTCTTCACAATCTATTATTTCTTCTTGATTGTATCCTTTAGAAAAAAATAAAGATTTATTTTTATTTTTTACACCTTGATCATCTTTCTTGTTTCTATAAACCCATTTTTCTCCTATTACAGGATAGTTTGAGGTAATTTCAACTAATTCCCAGTCATTTATTATTTTAAGTTGATTTAATTCTTCTTTCATATCTAAGCACCAACTTTCATCTGATAAATATTCTTCTATAGATTTCGTTTCTAGTTGGAAAAAAAATGTAGAGAATTATACTATATTTCCTATGTTTCTTCTATTTCTTACTCCTTCATCTAATATTTTTACAACTATTTAAAGATGATGGTCTTTATGTTTTCTATGTATTTTAGGATACACATAGTATGGTTTAGTAGTATAAACCCTTACTCGATTAGGTTCAAAGTAATCAAGTTCTAAACCATCACCCTTGTTGTTGTTAAAGAGGGGTTTGGGTCTCAACTCCTTAAGATAATTACCTTGATCATTACTTTGATCCATTTGGTGATCAAAAGGATCACTTTTATCAAACATCAGATGATTTCATTCTTCAATAATCATTGTCCTTTAGGTGAAAACTTTATATGATTTGGAAGTATTAGAGTAACTTATAAATATTCATTCATCATCCTTTTTATCAAACTTGAAATATTATCCTTGGTGTTCAAGATATAAACCTTACATTCAAACACTATTATGTATCCTGCCGTTGGTTTTAAATTATTCCACAACTCATAGGGTGTTTTCTTTATGATATTTCATATTATAACTCTATTAATGACATAAAATTCTATGCTCATTGCCTCATCCCATAAGTGATTGGGAAGGTTATATTCACATAACATAAACCTAGAATTTTTTTTAAAATTCTTTTTACTTCTTTCTACAACACCATTTTTTTAGGAGTCCTAAGGAAGAGAATGTGTGTTTAATTCCTTTCTTATCATAATAAGAATTAAATTCATCATTCTCTAATTCACTTTCATGATCACATATAAAATACATGATTTTGATTTTTTTTTAATCACAATCTTACAGAAATTAATAAAAATTTAACACACTTTAATATTTAATTAAAAAAAATAAACCCATTTAAATCTCAAAAAAAATCATCAATTAACACATAAATGAATGATTTACAAGCATGAAATATACTTCTAGTAGGTACAAACAGATCCATATGTATAATCTCAATATTTCTACATGTATCAACCTATTTAATTTGTTTAAAATATGAATGATCTTTCTTTCCCATTTTACATTCATCACATAGCTTCTTTTTATCCAATTTAAGGTTAATAAATTCATAAGTCAAATGTTTCTTACATAAATTTTTCATAGAATGAACATTAAAATGTCCAAGACTTATATTCTAAATCCATGATTCATCTATTTTAGCATTTAAACAATTTTCATTTTATTTATAGAAATAATTGTGATTTATTATGTAAACACTATCTGTTATATGTTCTTTAAACATCTGAAATTTATCTTTGAAAACTAAACATGCATTATTAGAAAAATAAACTGAATAACCATTATCACAAAGTTTCGAGATACTTATTAGGTTGTTCTTAATTCTTTCAATGTAAATTTATCTTTGATCAGAGTAGACTAAGGATTTCAAACACACCCAATACCAACTATTTTTCTATTTATGCTGTCACAAAATGTGACATAACCTCCATCAATTTTAGATTGTGAGTGAAATTTTGAGAAATCACCACTCATATGTCTTGAAAAAAAACATTCCATAAATAATTTTTCATTCTTGTTCCTATGGTTTATTCCCTACATTGGTAAATCAAATAAAACTTTTTGGTACACAAACTATTTTAGGACCAGAAATTTTAGCTATAAGAAAATTAGGTGTCTTCATTTTTTTCTCAATAGAAAATTGAAACATGTTTTGAAAATTATTTTATAATAAAATCATTCTTGATTACAGAGAATTGAGGATTTCTAAAATTACATGTTCTATCATTATTTACTACTTCACCACAATGAAAACATATAACTTTTGAATGTTTTTATGCTATTATCTAGGGGGAATTGTTTATTTTAATGATTTGGGCTTTTCCCCTTGACTACCAATTTCAAAAATTTCATTCTTAAGTTAATGTTTTCCAATGATTTTATTGAGATGGGATTCTACTTTAGTAATGAAACATGAATCATTCTTAATGTTTTGAACTTCCTTCTATAGTTTCTCTGTTGTTTTAACCTATTAAAAATTTGAGATATTAAATATCTATATTTTATTTTTTTAATTTCAATACTTATTCGTTTCAGTCCTCCTATTCATTAACACTGTTATAATAAAAATTTATAAGGTCCTTGTTCTCCTTTTTAAAGATTTCATACCTAGTTTCCAACATTATAAAATACTCATTTAAATATTAATATGATCATTTTTTATTTTCCGACTCATGTTCATGCTCAAAAGATTAATAAGAATATACCTCTTCCAGCTGTGACATAAAGCATATATTGGCCTTATGATTAATAGCCTTAGTTTCTGATTATGATGACGTGCATTAATTATAATCTTCATAGGAACTCTAGAGAACCTTCATTGCTTTCTTATATTTCTTATAACCAACCTTCCTAAATTATTTATTTTTTTCTTTTTATCATCTTTAATTTTTGTATATCCAATAATGATATGTCCTCACTTCTTACACTCATTGCATATCAACTCTTTAATTGTTACCATTATTTATGTACTTATTCAGAGGTTTTCTAAAACCTATTCTCTTATTATATAACTTTTTGAATTTTTGATAAATCTTAGAAATCTTATAATTTGATCTAAAATTTCTTGAGTTTCCTTCTTCTTCTTATGTTTTAGTGATTTGTGAGCTTTTATTATTACTATATTCTTCGTATGTAAAAACATTTAAGGAATTATTTTCCTTCTTGATTATCTTATGTTATTCTACCCCATTTTAAATTTCATATTCGTACATCATGAGATTTCAGATAAGATCTTTTATCTTTATGTTATTTAATTCTGTATATTTTTTTAAATCAGCTATGATTCTACTCCACTTTAGCGGTAATACTCTAATAAATTATAATTTTGGTTTAGGTTCATTGATAGGTATTCCTAGAGAAGAAATGGTGTTTACAATCTCACTGAGCCTTCCATTAAAATGAGTAATTCTCTCTCCTTTATCCATTTTTAATGTTTTAAACATAAGTTCATTTTTATCAAATCTAAGAGTCTTCACATTTTCTTTACCTTCATATGAAATTTATATAGTGGTCCACATTCCATGTGGTATCTAACATTAAGAAACTCAATTAAACTCATCTAGTCTTAACCCTAAAATTATATCACACATAGCTTTGGAGTTCAAATCATAATTTTCTTCATTTTTTGAATCCCATGTTTTAGGTTATATCTTAATAACTTCATAGAGATTTATTTCATTGAGATACACTTTCAAGATGACATTTTTCAGAAAAATGATCATGTGAAATTTCCACCAACCATAATTTTCACCATTAGTGTCTGGACATATAAACATTAACATACCTCCATGGTTATCATCCATGGAAAACATTTGAATATAGATATTTGGAATAAAACCTTTGACAATTGTGAACTCAAAATTCTCATGCTTTGATTCCAATTTTTCTCCCATATAATGGATAGTTGAATACTAAAGAGGGGGTGAATTGAGTTCCTAAAAATTGTCTTTATAGAAATCCTCCCTCTATAGGTATAATTCGTAAAAAGTTATTTCTTAATAAAATTATATACTGTAAATTAAAACATAAAGAAATGAGATAAAAGGCATGATATTAATACAAGTTTGGGGAACATAAATCTCCTAGTCTACTTTTCTAACACCCTTCTCCATGAGTTTGGTAATTTTCACTATAAATTACTTTTACAGGGGGATCCCAGCTGAGTAAAAGTAGTTATCACTTAATATAAATGTTAAATAGCTTTCAAAAAGGCTCTACCTTTACATTAACTATCCATAGTCCCAACACATATTCTTATACTAAGTGTAAACATGATAAAATAAACAATCTTTTAATCATATGGTTGTATCACACATTTGCGATCAACAACTGAATGAAGTCAAAGACTCTTCATAAGAATATGAATGTCTTCAAGGTATATATTAGGAGGATCTTTATTGAGACCAATTGAAAGGATAAGCACAACATAAAATTTTTTGTTTGACCTATGTACATGTATTCAGAGTATTTGTATAAATGTGTGTGTCTATATATGTGTCTCCATGTATCTTATTCTACATGAAGAGGCTAACTGTTCCTTTTATATCTTATTTTGAACCTAAGAATTACATAATCCTAACAATCAAGTGATTTGATAAGGGAAATTGATATGACAGACTATATAGGATATGCATCCAATCCATACAAATATTTAAATTTCTTTTGCAGTAGTGATGTCAGAAATATTCTCATTATACAGATCATTCCATTCCTAAAAAAGAGACATATTATCCTGATTTGTTTTTCATTAAAGGTATAATCCTTCTCTGATATGATTTTAAAGCATTAAATGACATGTCAAATGATTATCAAGGTAATCATGAAAAATAGATAACACTTCTTATGATATTAAACTGAAATTAATGTTCAACATAAGATTACATCATGAGAGACATTGTAATATAAAACATTCCTCTAAATTAAACTGAGTGTAGGAAAATTATTCAGTGTAAGATAAAGATGTTATTTTTGTGAAATTTTTAGCTTCTTAAAAATCTTATAGCATTCTTAAGATAATATTTTTTGAATATCCTTTTCAAAAGAGAATGTATTCTCATATTTTAATTCTGAATAAACCATTTTGATTGTGTGACTAATCATTTATCTTCATAATATTAATAAATACAAAATATGATAAAAATACAATACATTATTATTTCAAAAAAAATGAAGATACTATTAAAATATCTTCTGATAAAATACTTTATTGAACATTTAATACTTTACTCATGGTAAGATAAACACTTAATGTACGATAAATTATTTTTAACAAATACAATCTAAAAAACATAATATAAACATATTAGAATAAATGTTGGGAGTGTTTGAATCATTAAAACACATAAAAACTGAGATATTTTGGAACAACATACTCACTCCAAAACCAAATACAAGCCCACCAAAACTGTAAATGGAAACAAATTGCTAAAAACATGGGGGAAGCTACAAAAAATAAGCTCTTGGATCCATCAAAGGTACTTCTAGAATAACTAAGCTCCAAATAATATGTACCTATTACTAGTCCATATAGGACACTAATGAAAAGGCCTATCCTTTTCATAAGACATTACATGTGTGGGAATAGCCCATGTTGTGGTGAGTATAAACATACATCGTATGACACCCTAAAATTTACAAAAACAAATAATATTTAGAGAATAAATATCTCATCAACAATAAGTAATGTCTATCACAACATGAGACAAAAAACATAACAATAAGCTAGATATTCTCACCAAGAAAACCATGTGATAGAGAAAGGGGATCTATATCTCCACAACCCAGCTAGGAAAAATGAGTCAACCTACAGATCCAAACGTCCATGTATAATGTCCAACACCAATCTCAACCTCTCCAATACCCATGTGGAGGGCCTACACCTCACCAATTATCTCGATCATTGAGGGGGATTTATCTCATAGCCATTAATCTCATATAACCTCCTAAAAATTTGAGTGGAGGGTCCCTCTCCCCGCTACTATTCTCCAGAAGTGAGGGAGATCCAACTCCAGTGGAGGACCCACTTCTCACCCGAGATCAAAGAAGGGGATTCCACTCTATAGATAGAGGACCCACTCCCTATATATTATCGGAGGATTCAAACCAAATATGTGCCAAGAGTTTGGGGAAATTAGACCTTGTTACAATAGTGGGGTTACCAACCCTAATAACACTATAATGATCCCTTTCCATAGATTGGGGAACCATTACCAATGTATTATGGTGGTAAGTAACCCTTTCTGCATAAAGAGTATGGTGGGCCCACTCCCTCACATGATAGGGGTTCTCTGAGCCTAGCATATCTTTAGTGGTCAAGCCCAATCACTAACATTGGCTAGACATCACATAAAGAAGCTTAATGATCCTAGAACCTTGAATCATATATCTGATGCCAAAATTAATCCCACCATCATGTTATACAAGAAAAAATGTTCAATATATGCTAATTGAGTGCCCAAATACAATTATGAAGAAGGAGATATGAAATTTAGAATATCAACGGCTAAAACATTCTCTAAAGGATTACAAGGTGTGTCCAAGAGGGTACATGATGTGTCTCTCCAATTCAAGAACTACTCGTGTCTTTATGACTCACATGGAATTTCATCTTTCAGATACACGGTGTGTTCATTAGTTTTACATGGAATGTAGAGGTTGGTGGAAAATCAACATTCTCTTTTCTCAGTTCCATATAATATAACCCACTCATATTTACTCAAAGGGTGACCGAGTACTTAACAAAAGTACATGGGGTGTATTGAACGTCGCATAGAATGTAGGGGATAGGCCAAAACTCATCATGTATCATTTTCCCATGATTTTATACCTTCCAAAGTACATGGTGTGTTACATTCCATACATATTATATAGGTCCACATGAGATCCTAAGTGTTTACTCTCTATACTCTCCAGTATTTCTATCAAGGTGTACATGGTATGTGATAAGACACACATGGCATGTATCACTGCATGTATTACTAGGCGTGTACACTTTATACACACCAAGATGGCCAGCTAAATGTTACATGGTGTCTGGTCCCACCACACAACATGTGATTTTTATCTCCACGCTAAAACCCTAGTTTCTAAATAGAGGGGTCTACATGATGTCTGATCTGAAACTACATGTCATGTAGTCATGATTTTCACAGAAAATATAAATTATTCTATCTGTCCCACCTACACCCCCACTACCATGGATTCTACCTGTATAACTACCAATAAATGTGGATCTAGGATATTCCAAAAAATTTCTCACTATAGACCCCATATTTAGCCCACAAAATTTGATTTGGAATCACCACGACCATTCCACATCATCTCAATGCTGAAAATTATGATCTGGGGATCTCTAAATTCAAACTTGATCATTTACTATCGATGTGAACTTTTATGATGACATTGATCCCAATACCAAACCTATAATAAAAATATATTATGATAAATATAATTTTTTCAATGATCGTAAAATATGTAATTATCTAAATTCTGACCAAAATGAAATATGGTGATAAACGCATGATGAATGGTGGGGGAAAATCACAAAAGACAATAAGAGGAATGTGCCTCAACCATTTTTTGGGTTGGGCTTGATTCCTTTCCATCAAAAAAATTGATGAAGAACTAATAAAAAACAAAATATCTTTTATTCCTAATCATAGGATGATACATCAAATTCCGAAAATCAACTATCAATCCAAAAATCAATCTAGTTATAATAATTGACTCACATTCAATATGGGATAAAAAATGGATATAAAATTCACAAAGCAACATCATACCTCTTTTTTGGATTCATCTCTAACAAAAAAAAATATATTTTTCATTGGTGAGATCCAAGAACTCCATAAATGGTAATGATTCTCGTGGTACATCAATTTTTTATCCACAATTTCACCGCCATTCACCAACACACTTTCCACTGGAGCTCCATCCTCTCATTTTCAATAGGTTTATGTGTCTCAACCTAGAGAATTAACCATAAATGGGTTTATATTGAGGTTTTGTATCAGGTTTGTAAAATAATGAAAATTAAAGTAATAAATTCATTTAATTCATTTAATGTTCCTAAAACTTCAATTTATTTAAGTGTATTCTGCAGACAAGGATAATGTTACACCTAGGTTAATACACACATTTTGGATTTAATGTTGGTATAGAATTTCTCATCCAAAACATCACTCAATAGATATTTCATTATTTCTAAAAACCATGTGCATGCATAATAGAATATATTTAATATTTTTAACATTATTTAACTAAGGCTCTATGGGCCCTGGAATTCTATGCTGACTATGCACATGACTCCAAAAATATTTCTAGGAATATTCCAAAGTGTTGAATAGAAATTTCAAAGTCAATATAGAATGTTTTTTATTATACTATGTGATATCATGTAAAAAATTCACATTCATAGAATAATAATCCATGCATATGATAAAATACATAAATAATGATGTGATGAGTAGTCGTTAACTATTGATTAATACATTGAGTGAATAGTGGATTAACTGAGACCCTAAGATAATTCGTAAAGTTTATGCCTGAATCAAATTAAAGTACCCACAACTCATGTGCACTTCACTCGTTTGGTTTACACTATCTCTCAACTCAAACTGCATCACCACAAATTCCTTTTATCTTTATAATGTATAGTCACACACATGTGAGGTATTCATAGGGTGTATAATTACATTTTATTACTCAAATGTGGACATGTGGGACCATAAATTTTAATGAGGGAGGGATGATACACATATCATCGAAATAAAAAAATTACTTTTTAAAATATAAGCACAATAATTAAATTAGATTAATAATAAACCAAACATGCACAAGTCATTTAATGGGACTATCCCCGATAGTTACCAATATATATTCATAATACAAAACATGCTCGCAACATAGCTCATCTAGATATCCATGACACTAGTAACCATAAAAGTGGAAGAAACTTATACAATTAGTTTTTATCATAGTTTTTTTAAACCCATCAGTCCATAATCAGCCATATCTTATCCATACAAACTCGGGTCGACATGCCATAATTTGTGTTGGGACCTTACAAATCCATCTTTCCAAATATTATTAAATTTTATTAGAAATTTGAAGTTTTTTACCTAAATAATTGCATGTTTCATATGATAGCAATTGAAGGAATTTAGGGACTATAAGATGCTTGAAAAATACATAATTTAAAATTATGGGTTTGGATTCATGTTAAAACACTACATAAATAAAATCACATTCCTATATTTCTTAAAAATAAAGATAAATTTAAATTAATGTTGAATAAAAAAATTGAATGAAACTCTAAATAATTCATTTTTTAAATAACCACTTTTATTCACTCATAATCAGTGTGTCATCGATATAAGCTAATAGGATATGAATCTTCTAGATCATTCAAAAATGGTACATAGCTTTGAGATATTTGATCTTTAATTATCATGTGTTATCATGATAAATAGAAGTGATTTATGATGTCCCTTTAAATGCACGAATAATGCGAAATTGTCCCAGTAAGCAGGGTCAAAATGATATTTTTTTTCTTCCTTTGGATTCCCACTCTGAAACATAAAAGATAATAGGGGAGATCTGTTCGAATAATTAAAATGGGGTAGTATACTATTCAACAGGTTATAATTATCTTTTATACCTAGGTTATACTTTCCAAAATTGAACTTTGATCCCTGGAAATTTATAACCTTTATTTTATATCCTTTTTCACTCTTATGACTTAATTAAACTCATCATAAACATCACTAATATGTCATCACCAACTTAAAACACTTTAATAATTATATGATAATATTTGAACCATTAAAATAGGAGCATCATGTTTGATTGCATAAATGACATTAAAAAACAATATTGAAAGACAATGTAAAACCATGTGATTTTATGATATATTTTCTTTTAAAAAATATATCTCTTGGATATCTTATGATGCACACAATTATTGGTTTAAAAGAAACATGATACTCTATTAAAATATTATTATTCAAACATGACCATTATAACCTAGCCATTAAATTGGAGGTTATGAATAAGACTAACTAAATTATGCAAATTATATGGTTTACATATGTATAAAAAACTCAATGTTTATCTATTTATTATAAATAAAATAAGAACCATTTTAAATGAAAATACTTGTTTTTCAAAAAAACCCGTATCTTTCTTAAAAGTCAGTTTAGTAACTTTTTATACACATAACATAAATTTAATTTTTTCCACATTTAGAAAAATTATTTTCAAAAATTAGCTTCTTTTTAAAAATCTATATTCCAAAATTATATTTGGGTTAGTTTTTTAGAATTTCAAAAAATATTAAATGTTTCATGAATAGTAAAAAATACTGAATTTTATTGAAAACAACATTTTTTAAAATTATTTACAAAGTTGGGTTATATATTAAATTGTTTTTAAAGTAAAATTAGTTTAATTATATTACAATTAAAATAATTTAGGTGATTTTATTAAATTTTATATTGAATTTTCAAATAAAAACTTATAAAACTTTTTAATGTTTTTCTTTGGAAAAACCATTATTTCGACACATTTATAGGTTTAATTTTAAATTAAATTCTTCCACTTCCAGGAATTTAATTTATAAAAATGTATTCAATATTTTAAATCTGTAAAATTTATATTATATATTAATTTCATATTAATTTCTATAACATAATAATAATATTATTAATAATAATAATAATAATAATAACCTATTGTGGTTAAGGTGAAAATAGGTTTACTGGTGCTTAAACTATGCAGATAAGGGTTAAAATGACCTAAAACGTCTTGTAATACTATTGGATGTCCAAATTTTCGTGTATGTTCTCTCCCCCACTTGTAAAAGGCCACCCCTTCCTATATTATTCACACATAAAAAACTATTTGGTTCCCCTAATAACTACCCAAAAATATAACTTAATTTCATAACAACATCTTAGATTCATTGGTTTGATCTAAAATTCAACCTATGAAGTCTTTTTTTTTCCAACCTAAAGAAGATTTTTGAAGAAGAGTTAATGTCCTTAAATGACCGCTTTTAGTTTATTTCGTATTCCACCGCCTTAAAATATACTCCAACTATGATAATATAATATAATAAATCTCTCCCATATAGTAATATTTTATTATGTTAATTACATAACCTATATCCATATCCTCTTCTATCAAATGGGAAATGAAACTGTCAATCATGAGTATAGCAGACTATCGCCACGCGAACTGATGCAATTCGGTTCCCATCACCACCTATCAAGGTTGGATATAATTATAGATTTAAAAAATTTATATGATATTTTTTACTTTACTATAATTCTATAATTAAATTATCATGTTAACCTTCTTACCTTCCAACATGTTAGAAAACAGTAACACTACTCGTGTGTAAAGTAGACTATCACGTCACAAACCGATGTGATATATTTTTTCCAATTACATTTTACTTAGATGGTAATAAGGAAATATTAAATGAATATATATCATATTTTTTACATAATTTAACCCCTATAGTTATTATATCACATATACCATCTTACTTTATATTCTGTGGGGGATACGATAATGTCACTCGTGTGTATGGTGGACTATGGGCTCATGGAGTGATGTGACCCATTTTTCATTAACACATTACATGGAAGGTAATAAGGAAAATTTTAATTAATATCTGTGATATATAATAAATAATTCTTACTTTTTAAAAATTTATATATTATTTACCATCATTTTATTCCATCTGTCGAGAAAAATGGAAACAATGTTCATCCATATGTACGACCTACCGTCTCCATGAAAGGTGTAATCCATTTTCTAACTCTAAATTTTATTGAATAATACAAATAAGAATATAATGAATATATATAATATTTAAATCATGTTTAACATTATTTAAATTTATCAATCATTATTAATTTATGGAAAACTAAATTTCTGAACCAAAATATACATGAAAAATGAAGAAATTATTACCTGAAACAGTTATTTAAACAAAGAATTGTCAATAAATGGGAAATAAAAGACTATAATTAAATAATATAATATTATATACATATATATATAAATGTTTATGGTTCTTTAATAGTTTTACCATTAACCTATATTTATTATATAGGATTTCCAGACACATACAAAGGAATTTGAATTAGTTTTAAGGGTTTCTCACGTCACTTTTACTTTGGTGAGACATATGCCATATTCACCACTTATTTATATTATATGCTGTATATATTAAACATTTTATATGTTATATCATGAATATATTTATCTAAATTGTAATTAAATTTTTATTTTAATTTATTTCATTCATGGGGGTTATGATTCAAATGTTACCAATGTGGAACGAGTTTATTTAACAATCTCCTCATTATTCGATATTGTTTTTGTTTAAGTATCCCACGAGAGACTTATTTGGTATTTATATCATAAAAACAATTTAATTTCACTTAATATTTTTATTAATTAACTTTTCAAGTAATTTTACAATTTTACCATCATTGGTACATAAAATTACTGATAAACTTTTTTAATAAAAGGCCAAATCATTTCTATTTTATATTGAAAATGTATTTATTCGAAATCCATGTTTAATAAAAAGTTTTTCAAAAAGGTTTTTAACATTATAATAATTATTTTTTAAAGAAAATTTTACCCATGTTTTAATTTTAAAAAATGAATGTAAAATTTATTTTATTTTCTAAACAAGGCTCTTTAAGATTTTCTAAATATGTGAGTAAAATATTGAATTTAATTTGTATTATATGAACAAAATTTCCTTCTATCATGACTAGTAAATTTTTAAAAGATTAATTTTAAATTTTAAATTTTTTTTTCAAATAAAATAATTTTAAAAATTATATATGATATTTTATTTTTAAAAATGTTATTTTAAAATTAAATTGGTTATTTTCCTCAAGAATGTTGTAATGGTTTTTTAATGTATTTCAATTCATCATAATATATAACCCTTATTCTACTTATGATCCACAAGGAATATGTTATATTGATATCATAATTTTTATTTATTTGGATGGTTTATGATCAATTTGACAAATAATTTTCAATTTTATTATCATTCACCATATTACTCTAAATGGTTTACGATTATATTTATTTGTTTGGGGTGAGTATTAACATTCGGTATATTAGTTTTCTAATAAAAATGTTTTTGTTTATTATTTTCACCCCCATTCATATAAGGTATGCATTGGAATTATTAAGTGATAGGTGGGGCCCAGTTATAAATGGCCACTCGATGCATCGATAGATCTCATGTAATAATTTATTTTTCCAAATTAAATGGAGTTTTACCTATAGTTTTAAACTATCTTGTGAAAGATCTTGACAGTATGTTTTTGATGTATGGAATTATGTATTCCCTCATTATGAGAATAGTTATTGATGTACATGTTATTTTATATTAGTTTGAATATCCATGGATAAGTTTCAAGATCATGTTATTGTTTATATAGATTTATTTAATCTTTATTTACTCCTACCATATAATGCTCAAGTTATTATTTAAATGAATTTTGTTTCAGTTATTTACCTTGTCATATTGATTATTCTTATTTATTCATGATAGATTCAATTGTAATTATACCCTTACTAAGCATCTCAGCCATTTATTATTTTTTATTTTCCCGAGGATACCAGGAATTATTTTATTATTGATATGTAGGGATATGCTAAGGGGAATAATGTCATTCTCAAATAAAATACTTTGTGTATTTAATGTAATAAAATGTAATGTGATTTTTAAGTATGAATCTTGTTTATCAAGACTACTAAATTATCCAGTCTTTTGGGATGTGATTTCTTATAACTGGTGTTGATGTGATAAAATATACACTGGCTATCTGTTACTAAATATGGGGTCAATGTAGTAGGTATCAGATCAAGGTTTAGTCGAAACATGGGAACTATATTTATAAAAACTTCTATTATGTAATATAACCCTTTGAATTACTTTAAGGATAAGTGTAAATATATGATTACATCCAAATTTATTGGTATGGTATAAATTATGTGGGTTTCTAACAATACATACCTATATAGATAATATAAGTGGACATAGTTCTAGAAGATATGTACCTTGGGGTAGTAACTCTGAAAAAAGTGTTTTGCGATTGAATCGAGCATTACCCAGTACACAAAAATGGGTCTTACTATGCACCTTGTTGACACACCCAGGGGATATAAATTGGTTAATTAACATTATATTTACAAACCATTATGAAATTTTTGAAATTATTTTTATGATTAAAAATATTACCAAAGAAACCATGATTATGATTTTTATATTAATTATGCGTAAATTCAATTTATGTTATGTAATTCACTAGTTTTTGGATTATACATAATATTTCGTAGTTTTGTCTTATAATCTACTGTATTTCATTTTTTATAAATCACATATGGTATAAGTAATGAGAACTGTATCAATTCACGTACTCGATATAGGGATTTCCCTCTTAGAAATGTTAATTATGATATAGTTAGAGATATATCTTGAATTGATCAAACGACAACCATATTAAGTTATTTAACTCAGGTTATGAGAAATAAATATTCTTATATAGAGTATTCTACTAATACCCCATGTGTTGTAAGAATTTTAGTTCACATTATTCATCAAAAACCTCAATCATTCAATTAAAATACTAATCCATTTGTAGAGAATAAATGGGTAAGTTCCTTAGAGAATATATTTCTCACTCATGGTAGTAATAATGGGGAGAAGGTTTTAATGATATTTTAAAATATCTCATGAGATGTAGATAAATGGTTGTCATTGATTCAAAACAATAAGGATTATGTGGAAATAATAAACTAATAATGAAATTATTTTAAGTTACACTTATTGGAAAATTATTTTTATCCTTAGCAACAAGTGGATTAAAGGAACCTAGACCACCATGAGAGGGGGGTTAATCATGGTGTCAAATTTTTCTCTACATTATTGTATCTTGTTCCCATGTTAGAATGTTTTTAAACTATATGATGGACATGTGTAGAAATTAAATAATTCACATGCAGAAGGTCAGCACAACAATTTTTACTTGGTTCAACACTAATGGATGTGTCTAATTATAATGCACTGACATGCTTTCAGTCGTACCAAGTTTTACTATTCTTCACCATTTGTGGATTACAATGGTTCAGGAATAGTCACATTGTCCCAGACTCACTGCTTAAATGTTCATGGATATCTCACCGCTTCACTCAGTTAAATCTCATTGACTCCCCCTGGCTCACTACCATGGGTTAATTCGCACTCAGTTTCTTGATGTGGAGGTCTCTTCAAAAAAATCATTGAATTCTTCATCTTATTCCAGCACGAGACACTGATTTCATTAGAGTCCTGAATTGATGCTATTTTTATTCAATTTTCTCCTTTAGTGCAATAACTGAATGCACTAAATCTCCTTCTTCTATACTTGTCCAGAATCAAAAAATCTTATGGTATTGTTCAAGAAATGAAGGTCATCTCAACAAAGCATCATCACAATTGTACTACCCTGAAGAATTCACAGTCTCCAGTTGGGAACACTTTGTTCTTATTCTTCTTCTATTCACCTAATTCCAAATACTAAAACCTAAGTGTATTAGTATACCTATTTCTTCTATGCAGATATGAGTTTATTTTCACATCTTATTCTTCTTCTCTTCGCAAAGCACAACAAGGGTGTTAAACACCAGTCGTGTGTGTGCAATACTACTTCTATTCATAAAACTGAATGCTTCACTATTCTTCCTTCTTCGCAAAGCATCTTTGAGAGTGATAAAAACCTGTCAATTTCCTGTAGGGCCCCCAAATTTTTTGTGAACCCTTATATATGTCTTATGTGTAAAATTCAAATCTTTCTCGTAAACACACCTTTTGGTGAAAAATAGTATTTTCGTGCATAACTTCTCTTTTTCACACAACCCTTTCTTTTTTTGCAGCACTTATTCTTTTCTCACACCACTCTATTATTTAATTTTTCACCACATTATACTTTAGTATTTTTCTAAGTGTCGAGCCTCTCCAAATAATAGGGGGTCACCTCATATTTATATGCATTTTTGACTCTGCACAAAAAACACTAATCCATGCGTAAAACTCTCTTTATGTGCATAAACATTCTTTCACGCAACATCACATTTCACACACTTTCTTTAGTTTTTCACGCACTTCATGCCTTTTCCATTTTTCTATGTTCTAATCTCAAAACACCAATAATGTGAAAAATTGTAAACATCGTTCCATATTGCACGCAAAACCAATCATTCATGCACTTTGCCCATTTTTCCGCCCAATCTATGCATTTTCCACCGTCTATATATGCTTCGACCATAACCATAATGCTTCATTTTTGTGATTTGACTTCTTCAAAAAATCTTATTCTTTCATCATAAACTCCACTATCATGATATATATCCTTCGATATGTCAGCTTTAGCATCGTCAGAGATTTCATGGAAACTACTATAAATACCATTTCTTCTACCAGCATCTTTCCATTAAATCATGACTTTTTATGAATGGAAGCACCTTTACACCCATTAACTTTATAAGGATTACATAATAAGTTCTCTTGACTTATGATATTTGTGAAATAAAAATTAAATAATCATCGTCTAATTTAGATACACTGTTATATGCATGGCCATCCTAAGCTGGATGATACCTTAGCATTTCTCCATTTCATTGGAGTTCTTTTTGATCTCCTTCATTTTGATCATCATATACAACATTGGAGAAAAAATAAAACCTTATACATAAAGTGGTCCCAACATGGATATGGAGAGATAATTCATATGTCTAGGAAAAATGGATGATGAAAAAAAATAAGTATGAATCCATCATTACAAGGTTAGTAATTTCTGATAAGTACTATGTACATAATCCAATGAGTAATATTGACTATTTATTTGATATGATTAAGGTAAATTCTTCAAAGGGAACTTTTCTCCAAAAACATCTCATTATATGAGGACATAGAATCATGTACTATCAAGATAGAGAAATAAGTATCCAATTATTATGGATTCAAAAGTAGGAAAGCGAAGAAGAGGAAATAAGAGAAAAATATGGATAAAGGGATTAATGGAAAGATAGATTTCCACACATGTAATAATTGTGGAAATAAATACCATAGTAAATCCTTTATGGGAATGGGAGTTTTCTACAAGTGTTGAGAGAATGGCCATCTTGATCATTATTTCAAGGGAATGAAATAAGTTCCCAATGTTCAATGTTTCAAATATAATGATATGGGGAAATATGAAAAAAATAACCCAATAATAAAATGAATATACCCCAGAAAAATCTAAGGGATGAAGGTCAATATTATTATAGTGATACAGCCAAAGTAGACTGATAAATGTTTTTATATTTGGAATAAATAATTATTTTTTAGAATTATTTTATTAAAGATATTATCATATAATAATCAGGAAACATATAATTATTATACTACATTATTATTTATGTTAGGATTTAAAGAATTTGTTGAATGGTACCATGAAAAGTGATTATGTGGAATGTTAATATTTTTTGGAAAACACATGATTGAGGGATGATAACACTTATTATATGCCTATGTTGTTATAAAAATGATAAATATATGTTTTTGGGATAGTATTAGTAAAATTTAAAATGGTTAGTGATTTATTTAATGTTTATTAAATTTTATTACATTTTTGGAAATATGGAATATGAGGAACAATCTCATATTTTATAAGGGAATAAGTTTTTTAAAGCATACATGTTTTCATTAGGGTTTTATTGTGATCAAGGTAATCATGTATTTGGATTGTGACATTAATAGATACTTTAAGTTGTTTTTTTGAATCTAATGTTAATATGATTTTATAAATTTAGTGACATTCCTTCTAAATTTATTATCTTTGAATTTACATAGAAAGTTTTTTGAGGAGTCTTATGGGTAACGATTTATGAAATGGATTAAGTTGAATTTTGGATGTTACTATTAAAGTTTTAATGATTAATGTATTCTATTAGATAAATTTTTATAATCATTTTGGTTTTAGTAAAGATAGATTGAATACCTTGTTATTCTTTTATCAATATTATGATATGTTAAAAGTTAATATTTTCCTTTAGGGATTAAAAATTCATCTTGAATACTCATACTTTCGACAAAATATTAGATTGGGATAAAAATGATTAATGGGTAAAATTTCCAAGTAATTATATTTCCTTATGATCTAATCCTAGATGGTAAAAAAACCATAAACTCTAAGAAAAGGATATTGAAACAAATGTTGTCATATTAACTTTATATCAACTGAATCAAATGGTCTCAAAACTCATCACATATTTATGGTTTTTTGGTGATTCATTTTCTATTTATCAATGATATCAATCACTCTCAATGATTATTTACACTTTTATTCATTGTCCATATCTTCACATCCCACCAATGTACTCCCATTTTTGATCCTAGATATGTGATTATTCAAGATTACCTTTGTACTTCCATTTCTCTCTTATGAAGAGAATATTTTTTTAAACCATATCATAATATGGGATTTCAGGAAGAGTATTTTCAAATTTCAAACCCTTGATTACCAATATCATGATTAAATTTTAAGGGCACAATTAATTTAAATGGGGTATAATGTGATGCCCTGAGATTTTAAAAAGGAACATCAATTTCGATAACATATATGAAACACAACACCATTATTAGAAAATAATTTAAAAGCCTAAGACTTTATGATTTATTTATTTTTAAATAAATTTAATCTCATTGATTTCTTTCAATGCCCTCAACATTGGGTTTAAAAGAAACATGATACTCTATTAAAATATTATAATTTAAACATGTACATTATAACCAACCTATTAAGTTGGTAGGTGCGAATATGAAAAAATAAATTATGATAAATTATATGGTCTAAACATGTATAAAATAAATTTAATGTTTATCTATTTATTAGAAATAAAATAAGAACCATCTGAAAGAAAAATAATTGTTTTCTAAAAAACTATATTTTTCTTAAAATGTTGTTTACTTGCATTTTTCACACATAATTGAAAATTAATTTTAAAAAATTGATGAAATTTCTTTGAGAAAATAAACTTCAATTTTTAAATATATATATCAAAACTATCCTTGGATTTATTTTTAATAATTTTTTGATGAATAATGAAAAATACTAATATTTATTGAATACTATATTTTCATTTAAATAATTTGAAAAGTAAAATTATATTTTAAAATTATTTTTAATTAAAATTAATTGTATTATACTACAATTTAACTGATCTAGTTCATTTTATATTTAATTATTATATAGAAACCTTTTAATCTTTTTAAATTTTTTCTTTAGAAATCTAGTTTTTTTATCATGTCTATATGTTTAATTTTAAATTGGATTATGCCAATTATATGAATTAAATTTTGAAAAATTGATTTAATATTTTTCATAACAATAATTTGTAATATATAATAATTTCAACTTAATTATTTTTCAAAATTAATAGTAAAAATGATAAAAAAAATTAAGTACCTCAGTTAAGGTGAAAATGGGTTTATCAGGAGGTTAAACAAAGAAGATATGTGTAAAACTGGACATAAACTTATCCAAATACCATTTTATGGACATATTTAAAAATTATAACCTTTATGGTTTAACAAAGATCCATTTTGGTTCCTTTTTTCTTATAAAAAACATGGGTGCACTTTACTCTTTATAAATTCAATGTGCATCATCTCCCCCACTTATATAAGGTCACCCACTCTTTTCTTCTCTTCACAAATCCAAAACAATTTAATTCATATAATAACCACCCAAATCCATTACTTACTAGTCTTCCTATATCTAGGAGGCCTTTTTTCATAAATTAATCCTAGAAATTTATTTGGTTCAAAGAGAAAGAAGTTTTTCATGGAATAGGTAACGTTATTAAATAATCATTTTTATTTTATTTCATCCACGGCCTCATTTAAATATTATTAATATATGATAATATAATAAAACATTTATCTCCATATATTGAGATGTTATTATGTTAATGTAATATCCTATATTTATCTTCTATTTTATAAAATGGGAAACAAAACCATCGATTGTGGGTGCGATTGACTACAACCTCACGAACCGATATAATTTTGTATCCATCGCCACCTCTCACAGTTGGATGTAATAATGTATTTAACATATTTATATTATATTTAGGACATTAATATACTTATAAAATTATAATATCAAATAATACTTCTTAATATACAACCCTTTGGAAAATAATGACGTCGCTCATTTGTACGGTGGACTACCACTTCACAAACCAATGTGATGTGTTTTTAAAATTTCCATTTTATATAGACCATAATATGGATATATTAAATTTATATACTTAATATTTTTAAAATAATTATACCTATGTAACTATGATATCACATATACCTTCTTAATTTTCATTCCTTGGGTGATATAATAATGTCGCTCGTGTTTAAAGATGACGACCACCTCGCGAAACAATGTGACTCATTTTTCACTAACTCTTTACATGGAAGGTAATAAGTATAAATTTAATTAATATATGTGATATATATGAAATAATAATGACTCTAAAGAATTTGAAATATTATTTACCATCTTATTTTTTTCCAACTGTCAAGAAAAATGGAAACAACGTTCATGAGTGTGTATGACCTACAGTCTCCACAAATGGTGTAATCCATTTTTTATCTCTAAATTGTATAGATTTCTTTGAATAAATATATAATGAATATATATAATATTTATATCATGGTTATAATTTTTTATTTTATTTATCCAAATTTAAATTTAGAGGATTGAAATTACTGAACGAAAACATATATGAAAAACAAATCAATTATTGCTTGAACTAGTGATTAAAACAATGAATTCTTATAAGCGGGTGAAAAGGACTATAAGTAAATCATATGTAGAATGATATATATGATTGTTTTTCTTTTATATATTTATAATAAACCAATATTTATTATACACAAGTTTCAGACACATACGATGGAAGTCAAATAAGTGGTATGGGTTTCTTGTCTCATTTTTACTTCCATGAGACATATGTCATATTCACCACTTATTTATTTTTTTGTAGTGTATATTGCGACCATTTGATATTTTATATCATTAATATATTTAAATTCAGGCTGTTTACAGTTTCATTTGAAATTATTTCTTTCATGGGGGTTATGATTCAAAAGAACCAAAGTGGTAAGGGTATATTTCAGAGTCTCATCAGTATTCTAGGTTATTTATGTTAAAGTCTCATTTGGGGAAATTATTTGTTATTTATATCATAAACCCAATATATTTTTACCTACTATATTTTTTCATAAACATATCATGTAATAGTACCATTTTCTTCTCTTTGGTACTTAATATTATTGAGAAAAAGTTTTTAAGAAAAAGAATAATTATTTATCTTTTCAGTCAAAAATTATTTCCATAAAAATCAATGTTTTCTAAAAAAATTTTAAAAATATATTTAACATTATCAAAATGATTTATTAAATAAATTTTTACCCTTTTTTTAATTTTTATAAATTTTTGGAAGGTAATCTTCATGTCATTTTTGAAATAAGGCCCTTTTGTTGTTTATAAAAATATGATAAGAATATTTGTTTTAAATTTTACAGCATGAACAAAATTTCTCACAATCATGACCACTCAATTTTTTATGATTGCATTATAAATTTAAAATTTTATTTTCAAATAAAATTATTTTCAAATTTTTTTTGTGAATTTATAATTTTTAAATGGTGATATTCTATGTGGAAATTTTATTTTTCTCAATAATGTTTATGGACTTTTATGGAATTTTAATTCATAGACATAAAAAAACCTTATTATACTTATGATAAACTATGGATATGTTTTTTGTATCATATTTATTCTTTATATGGATGTTCTTTGATCAGTTTGACTGAGGATGTGTTATTTTATTAACATTCACCACATTAATCTGGATGGTTTGTGATCATGTTTATTTTATTTTGTAAAGTATTAACATTTTTATGTTAATTTTTAAATAAAAGTGTTTATATTAAATGTGATTCACCTATTTCATATGAGGAAGCAATTTGAATTATTAAGATACGTGTGGGCCCAGTAATATATATCCCCTCGATGCATCTATTGGTCTCATGAGAAAAATCAGTTGACCAAAATAAATGGGTTTTTACCCATAGTTTAAAACTATGTTGCAAATGGTATTTATAGTATATTTATGATATCTGGAATTATGAATTACCTCATTATGAAATTATTTATTGACTTTTATGTAATTTTTGGATTATCTAGAATATCTATTTATAATTTTTAAGCTACTATGATTATTTATATGTATATATTTGATCATCTATATCCCTATTATATTATGATTGATTTATTTTCTAATAGACATCAGTTTTAATTATTTTACCTTACCATATTGATTATTATTATTTATTCATAGTGGATTCATTTGTACTCATACCCTTATTGAGCATATGATCTCAACCCTTTCTTATATTTTATTTTCCTTATGATACCAAGATATGTTTTATGATTTATATATTGAGATATGCTAAGGGGAATAATGGTGTTCTTAAATAAAACACATATTTTATTTTTTATTTTAAAATTTAATGTGAATTTCTAGTATTTATCTAGTTTACCAAACTACTAAACTATTTGGTTTTTTGTGATGTGATCCCTTGTATCTAGTTCCAATGGGATATAGTAGACACTGAATCTAGGTTATAGGAGTTAGGTTCATTACACCAAATAATTTAATAAATCATGAACATGTTATATTCATTAGAAAAAGTTTATTTTCTCGTATTTTCTTCTATGATATGACGAATTTTGAATAACTTGAGAGATAAATTCCATAATTATTTTTCAAAAGGATAATAATATAATTGTATTGTATTATTTAATAAAAAACACATAGATACATTCACCATCCCCCACAAATGGGGCACACTTCATCATAAACTCATATTTATATCAATGGGTGGATCTTATGGATTCACTTAGTTTGTCACTCTTTAGGCCCTTATCTTGAAAGCAGTGATTTATACTCATAGAACAAGAGAATAGTTTCGAAACCCATCATTAAATTTAAGGATATAAGTAATGTCACATCTATGATTACCTCCTATGAACACACCCTATGTAATATAATATTTTTGTCTCATGATGTCTCATAAATCAGGATGCACACTCCATATCTTCATCCATTATTACTTTATTTATTCAGTGACCTTACTAGATAGACATACATCCAAATTCTATGATACTAGATTTAATAAATTTACTACCATCCTAGTCGAACTAGGGCTACAATATATATCTTCCTCAAATTAAAGAGAAAAATTCTATCTGGATCATTCAACCAATATCATACAACAAATGACACACCCAACACAAGCTACCTCATCATGACTTCAATATCATGGTTTATGAATTGCATCAATTTTTTTGATCAAAAGGAATATATTGATAATGATCACAAGTAGAGGGACCAATACACATGTTCATATATAGGAATGAACAATGGCATCCAAAAAATGTGGGGTTCCTATTGGTGGTTCAACCCTCAGGATATAATATACATGAGATCACCAAGTTTCAACTTCATGGGAAGAATTATTGATGCTTATAAACCCCCATTAAATGATTGTTTCACATCATATATGTCACGTTGGTATAATTAAACTAGACCATATGACATATATTTAATATTACTATCATAGTATCTCAGGGTTCTTATTATGCATAGAAACGATTATAACCATTTATATGAAACTTAATCTAAGTAAATTACCATATAAATATTGTATGTACAAGTACCAGCATTATTATTGTATGAAAATACATATGCATATATCATAATATATAGATATAATGATAATTAAAGTACATCAAGTAGTTGGGTACATGCCTCCCACTCACAATGATGGACAATTTGACCACATCATCAAGTGGAGAGTTAGGTGTAGACATTTAAGATGTGCTAGGGAGGCATTCTTTCATTACAGTTGGGTCGATGAAAAATATAAAAATTCATCTTTGTATCTCGGCCTTCATGCCATGTAATCTTGGCCTCCAATCCATGTAAGTGTTCCTTATAAACCTATTTAAAAAGCATATTATCTAATAAATAATAATTCAAAGGAATTCAATCTATAGAGTAGTGTGACTTTATTAATTAATTTTCGGGATATTCTATATATAATACTATATTCCAACTTAATCATGTTCCATATAAAGCACAAATAAATACACCAAATGTTATATGGACTAAGATACATCCCAAAATTTCATTTATGAATATTTAGGATTGTAAATATTATTTATAATTATTGTCTTCATATAAGATTGACCCTATCTAAAAAAATGCTTACTTTCTGGTTATTATAAGAAAAATAAGTGATATTATTTCTATATATCTATTGAGAAAAAATTTATTATAGAACAAAATGGTATATTATTTGATAAATAATATTTAAATAAAGTTGTTAATGGGAGTAAATTTGAACATGATGAAGTTCAAAAAAAAATAAGAAGTGTTCCAGAGATTTAGGTTGAACTAATTCGAAAAAGAGGTGTGGAAAAATAATTGACAAAAAATACATAAGGACAACAAATTTGTAGTTGTATTCCTCAGAATTTGAAGAGATATAATGTTTTCATGCTAATTATTATGAGGTAATGTTTATAAGAGATGAACCTACCACATATCAGAAGGACATAGAGTGTTCTAATTCTATGAAATGGTTAAACTATATGGAATCTAAGATGAAACTTATGTGAACTAACCAAATTTGATAATTATAGGAAGCACCTATAGGGGTGATACCTATAGAGTGAAATTAGATTTTTTTAAAAGAAGATTGATATTAATGGAGAAGTGTTTACATAAATTCTTCCTGGTAAAATGTTACAAAATAAATAATGGTAATGACTATAAAGAAATCTTTTTCAAATTTAGCAATGATAAAGCCAATTTGAATATTACATTTACAACAGATCACTTTGATTATGGGATATATGAAATTGAGTTAAAAACTAATTTCTTTATCTAGAATGTAGTCGATGATGTGAAAATGATATAGCCCAATGGTTTTGATGTTCCATATGATTATACTAAGGTATGACAGTTAAAAGAGTCCAATTATAGAATGAAGTGGGATTCTTAGAGTTGGAATATCTAGTTTTATAAAGAAATAAAATATTTTGGTTTTATAAATAACAATAATTATTCTTATTTATATAATATGATTATTCGGATTGTGGTGATGTTTCTAACCTTTCATGTGGATGAAAAACTTTTTATCATAAATGACATCATAACTATTCACTTTGTGAAGATATGGTTGGGTAAATTATTATATATAAAAGACATGAGTGAAAAAACCAACATAATATATATAAATATATAAATATATATATCTAAGAAGTTTTTTGGACCAATTAAAGACACATATGTTTGTAAATTGAAAATTAGGTTTAGTATAGAGAACTCAAAAATTGAATCATTACCAATGTTACATGACACAAATCTTAGGAAGATTCAATATCCATATAAGGAATTTGAAAGGATGCATATAAATACCTATGTTTCTGTAATAGGTTCTATAATTTGTGATATATTTTGTTCTCAACCTTTTATTACCTATACTCGTATCCTTAAATGAATATATATATTCAATCCTAGTGAGATCCATTGGATTTTGATGCGAATAACTTACATAATCACATGAGAAGGACTACTGTTATGGTTTTGTTCTTTATAGGAAAGGATAATCACTATGTAAAGTGTTACATAGATGATAATTTATAATCTGATAGAGATTATATCAAATCTCAATGTGGTTTAATGTTGTTTCCGAATGGTGGAGATATCAGTTGGAATAGATAAAATCATTCCACCAAGTAATACTCAAAAAAATGTATAGTATATCATTATATTAGATATTGTAAATGAATCTATTTGGGTCTATAATTTCATTTATATACATGAGGAGGACCTAAAATCAAGGGTGAAATCAATATTTACCAAGTCAATAAAGGATTAATTTATTAGGACAAGGAACCCCAGTATCACTAATGGAGTAAACACATACTTTGAAAAAACCATCTTAGATGGGAGATCATTGAGGGTCAGTGTTAGTATATGTTATATGGATACAAATGAAAATATAGTGGAACCATTTGTGACACCATTATCACATCAAAAACCTGAGGGTCATGTAGAGTCTCTTAGTATAAAATACATAATTTATAGATGTAACATTTGAATAATGTATCATGATTTTATAATTAAATTAAATTTCAATTTATTATTCATTCATGTGTATTGCAATTTACATTACTAGAATAGTGGAATAATAATATCCCCTCAAAGTATGACTTTGAGTTGTCACTAGTACATGATCAGAATGAATAATTATGATTATTTATGACATGTTATGATTAACATGAGTAGTGTACATAGGTGACAATAAGTGGAGACTTATTATTTGTATTAACCAAACAAGTATATTTAATGGAATTTAATTCATTCATCATTATAATTAGTGGTGTACGCATTTTATCAATAATTTCTACACGAAGCTAGTGAGATAACTAGAATGTAAAACATCATATAGTAATACATTTATTATAAAATCCATTATCGTTTTTCTAATTAGGGGGTGGCTGGGTATGTTGTAGATCATGTCGCCAGTTGGAGCTCAACCAAATTGGTATTTTTCCTTTGATTTAATTAGACTATGTAAATTTATGGTTATGATTGGTTGAGTCACATAATAAGTGTTTGAATACATGGATGAGGGGAATGTGATGTGCTCATATTCTGGATGAAATACATGTGATGTATTCATTAAATAAATCAATATTTTTATAGAATCAAGAATGTATGAGATGGTATATACAACATTGCCACTATTTTTTATCTAGTGGTTACACAATGTCATGGAAAAATAGATTATATAGGTATTTATATAGTGCATACAGTGAATAATTTTGCAGAAATGTTCATATTATATTTGATATTGTTTGATGGATATCACATCAGACCCATGGTAGCTTGAGTATCATTTATGATTTTCAAGACTCTACTCTGTTTACATTTATGAAATAGATATTTCTAATTTTTGTCAATGATAATAAATCTTAAATAGTCACACAATTTAGACTTTGTATAAGGAAGAAATTTTATAAAAAGTGCTTTTTTCTGAAATAATGATATTTTTATAAACCATATCCAAAATATTTTTGGATAGATTCACAAAGAGTTATGTGGTTTTACATAATGTTCTTTTGTGCTCTTAGTGAAAGTGGGAGATTTTTTAGAATGTAGTAAAAGGTTTTATATAATATTTTATTATATACCCCATATAATTTTAAATGACATTCATATGATTCGGTTCATGTATATTTATTGGTTATATCTTAAAAATCATCAGATGATCCTTTTATGATTATATTATAGCTTATGATTAGCCTTTTGGTATTCAATGGATGTGAGTGCATGCATCTGGACACCACCTCCCACATGATTTCTATAGATTATGATCATTGAGATGGTTCATATATGTCATGGAATGCAGTCATTGAAGTGTTAAATAAATAACACTCCAATAGACTATGATATATGTGTTCCATGATATGGAACTGGATACAATCAATATGATTGACACTCTTCATTAAATGAAGTGATTTAGGGGTGGATTATATAAGGGAGGTGTTCCATTCAATTGATACTACACATAAAATGAAATACTATCAAATATATCTTCTACCCATAACATCGATCATCACACAGTGATGTAACTTTCACCTCTTCAATGTACAAGAATACTCACAATATGATCGGGGATTCAATGGTCGGTGTACCACCTTCACTGGAAAAAAGATTAAATTTATTACTTAAGTGATCCCTTAACAATGTAATCCATTAAAGATAGAGTATGTAAGATACTACATTCACATTTTAGGTTCACTTTTCTTCATTTTACCATGCACATTGTTTTATTAAAGAGAGATCATGATAATTCATGGGTTGTTTCTAATAAAAAAGATCATAAGATGATCCCCCTAAACCCCTCACGTGCATAATATAATTTATATATACATATTTATATATTCATAAATATTATTTATTTAATAATATATATATATATATTCATATAAATAATATATTATATATTAATTTATAATTATCTATAATCTAATACATATTTATAATTGAATATATATTATAAAATACAATAATATGAATTATATAAATAAATATAGAATTGAATTAAGTATATTTTATATTTAATGTTTTATATATACATTCATATTATATAATTTATAATATACATATATACACAAACACAAACATATATATATATATATCACTATAATTTGACACATTTTTTGCAAGGTGTTTCGAAATCAAATTTTTTTCTAGTGAGTCACAGTCTTTTACTAGAGTCATCTCTCTTAAGAAACCGTTTAGAGTAAATCAATCACTACTATTACAATCACTTATTATTATTATTTATATATTTTAAATAAAACAATGAAAAAATTAGGGGTTGAAAATGGAATTAAAAATAGAAAATAAATGTACAATACAATAAACATAAAAAATTAATCTTGTAAGAAAATAAATGTTCCCAAGAAAATTATCCTATTTGAATATTCATTGTCTCATTGTTAGATTCATATATAATTAATTGTAACACTCCATCATTTTAATGGTTATCCTCTCCTACCTTGGTTTTGAATATATAGTGTACTTAACAATCTCCAAGTACACTGTACATCCACCCCTTACTTGCTCAAAAAGCTAGAGAGATCATCAATTGAGAGAAGCCTCTAACTCTCCTTCCCAGTATACAATCACACACATTTATCTCTAAAAAATTAAGTCTCCATAAAATTCTATAATTATTATAGTAGTGTAGTAAATTAATGAAAAATAATAGGTTAAAACATAAATAACCACAAAGAGGGGACATGTTCAACTTCTATCATTACTAATTATCCTTGGAATGACCCCAAATAGATAAGAAACAACATTACAAGAATTCATGGGGACTTAGGTTTAAAAATGGATTCTTCTTCTACAAGACTCCTCTGGTTAGTTATTTACATTCATTAATATTAGAGATTATGTTGAAGGAAGAGTTAAATAATATAATAGAGATAAAGTAATGGAGAATTATTTTTTATTAAAAATGGAATAAATAATTTATATTAATTAAAAATAAGTAGAAAAAACTAAAACTAAGTTGAATGGCTAAAGGCTTGGTTAAAAATTCCAAAAATTATAGTTCCCTCATAATAGAATGGGATGATTATTTAAATATTAAATAGGGACTTTTAATATTAATGGGAATGAATTCTACAATTTCATGGCTTGAGTAGTATAGTGACCCAATCCTTTTACACATATTATTACATGGTTTTGATAATAATTATCCATCTAATACAAAATAATGTTCAACTATTATAGTGTCTCTAGAATAATTGATACATAATTAGAAAACATAAAACTCAAATAAAAAATCTTTTTATTAATATATATAATGGTCTCCTAACTCCCTTTAATATCCTATAACTCTAGATAATAACATATGGAATACGTAGACAAAATTGATGAGCTATAAAGCCTAACAAGGGAATAAAAATTGAAAAGAAGCATAACACATGATTCAGAATGAATAACATGATAACATAAATAAAACAAAGCCTTAATAAACATACAATAGAATAAAATATAGAACATAGAATCATATGATCATGTTGATGTAGTAATATTCTAGTAACATATATCATGACCAAACCATGAGTCAAGTCTAACTACCATGATGATATAACATGGTGAAAAGAGTCCTATAATAGATTAGTTTTATTATATAATCTCATACATAATGTATCATTAGACTAAATAATTACCTAATTTATAGGATTTATATCTATTAAAAACTATAATAACATATTCATTCATATTTTTTCAACATAAAAAATCAAACATAAGGGTTATGCATGGAATGAAATGGGTTTCATAATCATGTCCTAAAGAATCACCAAAGGGTGTATCATAATGGTACCCAAGAAATAATAGATCTAAATAATTAGTGGATATTCATAAAGGAAATGTAATAATATATAATTAATAATTAATTCCAATTTTATTGAAAATACTAATAAAAGTTGTTAGGTAACATTAGAAATGTGTTATTTATGTATAGTAATAGGGGAAAATGAAGAGACTTTAAAGAGGGTGAAGGCATAAGAATTTCCATAAAACAAAAAATTAAAGAAAATGGTTTTTCAGGTAAAAATGATTTATTCTAGAAAATATTGGTGGCTTAAAAAAATTTATAGAGTATAGTTGAAAATGGGTAAGAAACGGAGATGTTCTCTTTAATCAGGTTTTCTTATCATTTGGAATTGAGAAGGTAACATTTTAAAAAACGTATTTACCCATAAAACAATGATTAATTGAGATAGATATATATTTTTGGATAATATATACTTAATATAGGGTAAGTATATAAGAATGATTAAGATAAAAATTGTGCAAAATAGAGATAAAGTTTTACCCAAAATAAATATGGATGTTTAGAGAGATACCTTACCTTATGTCTGAAAGTGTTCTACACCTGCACTAAATATATGAATAATAAAATTTCATTAATTAATTAGTAAATTCATAACCTAGTACATATATATTTTATTTTTATTATAATTTTATTAAGATCATTTATTTACATTTATATGAGTTATAATGTTCAAATTTGTTATTCTAAGAGCATCGGTTACATGGTATCACGGTCGGTTCACTTTTGTGTAATTATGGATGTTCTTGTAAAATAGAAATAAAACTAAAGAAGATAAATTATATGGTATTAATGAACTTATATAATTTTAAATGCTCCCATTTTTCATTTTTCAGATATTTTATGATTTATTTAATAAACATTAATGATAAATGGTTAGTTTATTTTGACGGTTTTTCCAACCATTCAAACTCGTTTAATTAATTTAATGTTATGTATATATTATCTTTCAATAAAGTGATAATAAATATAATATACATTATTAGTTAATTTTAAACAATTGTAAAATAATATAAACTTTGTAGAAATGCATTATTGTAAAATAAAAACTCATCATCCACAAAGGCGGTTAACTAACATAATATGGAAAATGATTTTGTTTTTATTTGAATAATAGAATATGGGAAAAGGGGTGGATATAAGATATTAAATTAGTAATTAAATTATATTATATAAATGGTACTATAATTTTTATTATATTATGGATAAATTATGTGTGGAAAAGGTATAAGAATAAATGAAATTTAAATAAGTAGTTTGAGAATGTTACCTCTTGAAGACCACTTCCTTGAATGATCCCTTAAAAACATAAAATTGGTCTTTTGGGGAGACTAAAAGAACATGGATGTGTGGAGAGTTGTTAAGAGAGGTTTTTGTAGAGATTTGGAAAGATTAATGGCTTATAAGGTTTGACTATAAGGGGTTTTGAGGGTCGGTATTTATTATGTGAGTAAATGGGTTTTTTATTATTATATTTAGTAGTTTATTTATTTGGATCATCAATATCATTAGTAATGGTTTATAGGACCATAAAATTTAAATGGTGTGTGTCATTTTTATGTAATGAAATATTGAATATTTCATGATTCAAAAATTAATTTATTTGGCTTATAATGTTAAATACCGTAAATTGTTGAATTTCACTATTCACCCAAAATTCAATTATTTTTGAAAAATCTCAAAATTCCACCTTAACCATTTTTCCATGTTCATATTTAAAAAAAAATCCATTTTACAAAAATAATTTTATAAATATGTGAAATTTAAATTTTAAATTAAATCCCCATTTATTCAAAAGATTCCAATTTTAATATTATAATCGATTTTATAATCTTTTGAAAATTTACTTATGGTATCGTAAAATTATATTATAATTAAAATAAAACATAATATTAATTTATTAATCCATTGTATTAAAATAATTTCTCTTTGCAATCATTATATTCATTATAAAATCTGAAATAAGATGGTTATCTTTTACAAAAATACTAACACTTTATATATCATTTTTAAATAATTAATTTAATTTCACCATGATATTAAAATATAATATTTTAATTTTATAAGATACCTAGGGAATATTTTACATTTCCATAGGAAGTATTAGTATTATAAGAGTCAAGTTATTATTCATAATGGTTATATAACTATTCCAACAGTTGGGTTACTATCCCAACGGTCATATTACTATTCCAACAAATAGATTTATAATTGTCAAATGGGTTCCCTAATTCCTATAAAACCATATAATTCCAATAATTAATAATTAAATTATATTTTATCTCATTCTTACATATATATATTTATATTCAAAATTAATATAATATTATTAACATTATGTTTTGTTTTTACACCTTTGTTCGTGAGTGCGGTCATTCTAGTGGATTGAGCCTATCCAAATTATCCTATTCTGATTATCTTATTTTCTATTTATTGTCCCTATATAATATTTGGAGTTATTATAAGTTTATTATATGACTAATGTATCATTATTAATTTATGATAATAATTTTTTTTGTTTCTCTATGTGATGTATGTTCTTTATACTACATGACATAGTTATAAGAAGGGAAATTCCATTTATAAAATTAGGGTCCATTACATGCTTCCCACATATGAAATTTCACCATATAAATTTCATTTTAAATTATTTGGTTGAAATAGGAGAGGTTACGTATCTTTCAGCACTTCTTTTAGTTCCCATGTCGTCTCTTCATATTTATGGTACCATCATAGTACTTTTACTAGGTGAGTTGTCTAGTTCCATAAAAAATTATATCTATTATCCAAGATCATTATGGGATTCTCCGTATAAGAGATTTCATTATACATCCATATCACCTATGAATTCACTGAATGTGAGGGATCTGGTATGTATTTCTTCAAAATGGATACATGGAATACACCATGTACTTGATACATGGTTCGTGGAAGTGCTAGTTGATTGGCCACAGATCCGATGTGATGAAGAATATAAAGGGGGACGATTTACCTAGGACTCAGCTTTCCCTAATTTACAAATCTCAGAACTATAACCCATGAAGATATATAGATAAATACCTTATCTCCAACCTCAAACTTTAGTTCCCACCAATGATTGCCTCCATAGCTCTTCTTTTAATATTGGGCAGCCCTAATGTTCTACTAAATTGTATTCAAATTTTCTACCATTTCCAAGACTATTCTAGTTCATAAAATATTATTTTCACCAAATTCATCCCAGCATGAATGTGTTATGCATCTCTTCCTATAAATGACTTCATATGGATCCATTTAGATACTTGAGTGGAAACTATTTTTGTAAGATAATTAGACCAAATTAAAATGTTTTTACCATACTCCTTTGACATACATTGAGAATTTTCTCAACATATCATCAAATGTATAAATGGTATTCTAATCATGGCCATCTCTCTAGGGGTGATAATTCTTGATGAAGTTCAGCTCAATGTTTAGGGCATATTGGTGGATTTTCCAAAATATGGAGGTAAATATTCGATCTCAATTAGAAACAATAAATAATGGTACTTCATATAGCCTCACCACTTATCTTATGTATATCCAGGAAATTTGATTGAATGATAAGACCTATTGAATTGTAATAAAATGATCATTCTTTACAAGACAATCCACAAAAACCCATATAGAATTATTTCCTCTGGATGTCTTCATATGTCCAATAACAAGGTCTATGGTGATGTTTTTTCATTTCTATGTAGTTATGGTTAAGGTTTTCATCATCCCCTTATATTATTTTCTTTCATTATTCACTTGCTTACATACCAGTCACATTGATGTATATTCAATGATCTCCTTCATGTTGTGCCTCCAATGGTGCTCTTAGATATTTCAGTACAAATTTGTGCTCCCAGGGTGGATGTAGAAGCAAGACCTATGTGCATCATTCAAAATATACCTCTCTATCTTAGGATATTCTGGTACACATGTTCATGAACCAAATATTATGACTCCCCCCTCATCAATTTGGAACTTCAAGGATTTTTCATTTTTGATAGCATCCACTTTCTTCTAAATTTCCACATCTTCTCTTTGAGGATACTTTATCTTATATAAAATGGATGGGTTTGAAATCATTTGATAATGGAATAATGATGATAATTCCTTTATGATTCCCATTTCCATCATTTTGAAATATAATAATTGTGGATCCTTCACAATTATCAACTTTGATAAAGTTATAGGATCCTTTCTACTCAGCGAATATTCTACTTTATTTTCTTTACCAAGCTAATAGTGGATTGATAAATAATTATATTTGGTGATATCTAACCACATTCACTATAATATATTAATCTCATTAATTTTTATTATATATTTTAGGCTCTTGTGATAGGTATTTATATCACACTTCTTCCCATAGAGATAATTCTACCATATTTTCAATGTGAAGATCACACTCACAAACTCAAGATCATACATTGGATAGTTTTTCTCCTATAATTTTATATTTATTGAGATGTATTCAATCCATTTATCATTTTTCATCAGTACATATCATAATCCATTCTTTGATCATCACTATATACCACAAATATTTCCTTATCATTGGGTAGTGTAAATACTAGTTTAGTTATAAGCCTCTTTTTCAATAATTTAAAGAAATCTTCACATTCACTATTATATACAACCTTTTATGCCTTATGAGTCATCTTGGTTAGTGGGTTTAACATTTATAATATTTTTCTCAAAAAACATCAGTAATACCTTGCTATACCAAGGAAACTACATATATACATTACAGATGTTGGTTAGGGCCACTTCTCAATTGAATTTGTCTTATAAGGATTTTAAAATTTCCTATTTTTGTGAAAAAAATCCACAAGAATGATAATTCCTCAATATATAACTGAAAATTATTATACCATGAATATAGTTTCCTCATTAAAAATTATTTATCACAATGTTAAAATGCACCTCATGCTACTCCTTTCTCTTGGAGTATAACATAATTTCATCTATAAAGACTACCATAAATTTATTGAGTTTATATCTAAAGACATTATTCATTAGGTCCATAAAAATTGATGGATAATTATTGAGTTTAAAGGGAGTCACTATAAACTCATAATATCCATACCTCATTCGAAAGGAATTCTTGGGAATATCTTCTTTCTTAACATTTAATTATTGATATTTCAACTGAATTTCCACCCTTAGAAAAATACTTTTCTCCATGTAGTTGATCAAACAAGTCATCTGTCTATAACATGGCATATTTTTCTTTATCTTGAATTTTTTTAAATCATGATAATCAATGTTGAGTCACATTGATCCATCTTTATTTTTGATTAAGAGAAATGGTACACCCCATAGTAAATCACTCAAGAATATAAAACCCTTATCCAGATTCACTTATAAATGCTTTTTATATTCATCCAACTCAATGATGGACATCCTATAATGATAATTTGATATGGGAAGAGATAAATTTACAACTTAAATTGAAAAATAAACTTATTGGTTAGGATAAAGATCGATAAATTATTTTGGTAACACATTACTGTAGTCCCTCACAGTGGGCATGTCATCAAGCATGATCCTCTCCATTGTATCAATCATTTAAGATAGATATTCTTTATCATAATGAATATATAATCCATGATTAGGAAAGACTATAGGATATATAATATCTTATCAATGGAGTAAATTCGTTATTCCATGATGAGGGGATTAGAATATTCACTAATGGTGGGCGTAATTTTTCAAATAAATAAGTATACAATAACGTAATATTTATAAGGAGAAGGATGGATTTGAACATGATTCATGTTAATATTCGTAACTTTATCCAGTTGATATAGTACATTCATGATGTTCTGATCTGTCATTCCCATCAGGTTTGTAAACTCATATGGGAAATCATCACATTTCCTATCACATTGGTTATTAGGATGGGTTATCCTATTTCCATCTATTAAATAAAAAATTATGGGGTCTTGGATAATTATTTAATGAACATATAAAAAGAAAAATATGAACATTGAAGGATAAAATTATAAATGAAAAGTATATCTTAACTTATGATTTCCTAGGATTCAGTCAAGGTTATCCATGGTGATAGAATTATCCCTAGGTCTCTTACTAAATTCTTCTAGTCCTAACCCAAAAAATAGCTATATTTTCTTCTAATACCTACTATAGAAACACAATCCTTTGTTATATATTGTTATAAGATTTTTATCATAATTATTCATCAAATAAAAACCATGTATCGAAAATACTAGTGTCATTGGAAGATAAGGTACATAATTAGAAAACATGAAACTATAATAAAACATCTATTTATTCATCTCCATAGTGAGATACGAACTTCGTTTTTTATCTCATACAACTATAGAGGATAGCCTGGGAAATACATAGACAAATGGGATGAGTTAAATAAAATTAAGGGAATAATCATGGAAAAGAATCATAACACATGAGTCAAAATGCCCAACATGATAACATAAAATGTATGGCTCATAAATAAAAATAAATATGAATAAAATATATAACCTTAAATTATATGATCATGAAATATAAGAATTTTTCGACAACATATATCCTGATATAAACACGAGTAAAGGATAACTGCCAAGACATTATCACAGGGTAAATAGAGTTTCATATTATATTAGGTTAATTCCCTAATCCCATACATAATGTCTCATGATACTAAAACATTACCCAATGAATTAGAGTTCTATCGGGGTTCACCTATCATAACATGTACATGAATTTTTTTCCAAATAAATAAATCAAACATAAGGAATAAACATAAATTTTACCCATAAAAAGAAATAGGTTTCATAATCATCCCATAAGGAATAACCAAAGGGAGTATCATAATGGTATCCATTAAATAAGAAATTTAAATAAATATTGGACCTTAATAAAGGAAAGATAATAATATTTCATGAATAATTAATTCAAACTATAGTGAAAAAAATAAAATGTGTGGTTAGGTAACTTTAGAAATTTTCCACTTTAACATCATTTTTGGGAAAATAATGAATATACTTTAAAGAGATTAAAAGAATATATATTTCCATAAAACTATAAATTAATTACAATGTTTTTCATGAAACAATGGGGTATTTTAAAAAATATTGGTGGCTTAAAACATTTTATGGGTTTTACATGAAACTGGTTATGAAACAAAGAAGTTCCCTTTAATCGGGTTTTCTTATCAAGAGGAATTGAGAAGGGAAACATTTAAAACATGTATTTTCCCCATCAATGAAAAATTTTTTGAGATAGATACATATATTTGGAATGTATATTCATAATATTTAAGAATTATATAAGAATAATTAAGATATAAATTGAGTTATTTTTTTATAAATTGTTACCTAAAGAAAATATGGAGGTTTGGAGAGATCCCTTACATTATGTCTGAACGCATTATGAACATACACATAATGTACTAGATAATAAAATTATATTAATTAATTAATTAATTAATAACCTAATATATATATATATATATATATATATTTTTTATATTGATTATAATATTATTATGTTCATTTATGTCCATTTCGATGAGTTATGATTTTCAATTTCGTTGTTTTTGGAGCTTTCGTTTCATTTTTTCATGGTCAGTTCACTAGTGTATAATTATGGAAGTTATTATCAAATGGAAATAAAAATATATATGTAAAATTTAATTGTATTCATGAACATCCATAATTTTTAATGGTATTGTATATCATTTATTTCTGACATGTGGATGATTCATTTAATAAAATTGTAATGATTAATGGTTAGTTTATTTTGAAGATTATTATGATCAACTAAAAGTAGATTCGTTTTAGTTAAAGTTATGGACATATTATATTTAATGAAATTGAAAATATATATAATATACCAAATTAGCTTATTTTAGGAAATTATAAATGATTCTAATCTTACCATTATGGAATTAGTGGAAAATAAAAAACTCACCATCCACAAAGGCAAATAACTGACATAATATGGACAATTGTTTTGTTTTCATTTGAATAAGAGGATATGAGAAAATGGTTGTATATAAGGTTTCCCATTATAAATATAAAATTAAACTATATAAATGATAACTTAATTATTATTCTAGGATGTATGAAAGATTCTATAATACCATCGATGAATAAAGTAAATTAAATGAGGTAGTTTGATAATGTTACCTCTTGAATATCACCCCCTTAAATAACCCATTAAAGCACTTGGAATTGGTATTTTTGGGATAATAGTAGCAATTTTATCTGTTAATAGTTGGTAGGTTAGTTTTAGGTATATATCCTAAATGATTCAATGCATATAATGTGTTGTATTTATAATGGGAGGAGATGGATATATTGATTATTAAATTCATTAGTTTATTAATTTGGACCATGACTACAAATTGTATTGATTGTTATGACTATATAGTAAATGGTACATTTGATATATAACTAATGGGTGATTACATCATCCATGACATAAACCTTCATGTATTTCTCTTATTATGTTAAATACTGTAAATTACCATATTTCACTATTCACCCAAAATTCAAATAT
The DNA here is from genome assembly GCA_963277665.1 of Viscum album. NCBI lineage: Eukaryota > Viridiplantae > Streptophyta > Magnoliopsida > Santalales > Viscaceae > Viscum > Viscum album. Next base: position 383,637,566 of record OY728132.1, on the reverse strand, counting down.
TTTAGTGAAATCCCAAAACTTCTACCATAAGATTTTTCATTGTATATATTTTAATAAAATTCAATCCTTTTTATTTAAATAATTTTCCAAATATGATAAATTTAATTTTTAAATAAAATCCCCATTTATTTGAAAAATAGTGATTTTAATATTATAATTGATTTTATGACCCTTTCAAAATTTACTTATGGTATTATAATATTATCTTATAATTATAATACAAAATAATAATAATTTACGAATCCATATTATGAAAAAAAAAATTCTTTTAACTAGTTATATTCATTATAAAATTGAATTTAAAAAAATTACATTTTATATAATTCAACACTTAATTTATCAGTTTTGAAAACATCCATTTACTTACACCATGATATAAATATATCATATTTTAATTTTATAAGATACCTAAATATTATTATAAATTTCCATAGGCTATGTTTCTATTCTAATGTTCATATTACTTTTACTAATGGTTAGATTACTATTCCAATGGTTAGGTTCTTATTCCAATGGTCATATTACTATTCTAATGGATAGATTTTTAATGATCATATGGGTTCCCAAATTTCTATAAATAACTATTATTACATTCATTATTCATTCACTTATATTTTATATCAAGATTATATATAATTTCTTATTTAAAATTAATAGTCTATTATTAATTTATATTTTGTTTCTATAGATTTGTTCATGACTACATTCATTCTGAGGGATCAAGTATATCAAAATTATATTATTTTATACTCTTATTTTCTATTTATTTTTCAACTCTAATATTTGTAATTATTAATGGTTTATTTTATAACTATTTTTTAATTTTTAATTTATGGGAATAATTTTGTTTGGTTTCTCTATGTGATGTTTGTGATTTACACTACATGACATAGTCATAAGAAGGGGAACTCCATTGAAATAATTTTGGGTTGTTACAAGTATTATGGTTTTTCCACATAGGTAGAAACTTCCATTTTTTTCTCCATATTTATTCTTAAAATATTCCATGAAATTTGGATTACCATTAAAATATCTCTTGAAATATTTTTTATAATTTCCATTTGAATAAATTTTCATGGTCATAAAATGCATGGAATTAAATTTCACTGGAAAAAATTATTAGTATGGATTCCATTATAAAAAATTATTTTAGTCCTATCACTCCATAATTTAAATCTTCATGTCAAGGATACTTATTATTTCTTTCTTCTTTATGGCATTGTAAAATTTCTTGTGATGTGTTTCATATGAGTTAATTATTTATTCTTCATCTTCTTACCTCATGTTACAAATGATCACTTCATGGGTTGGTTCTTTATAACACATTTCATCTATATTTTTCGAGATAATAAATCATGGTGAGGCTATATTTCCATGAGAAAAACAATTTGTATTCATATTTTGAAAATATTATGACCCTTAAAAAGTGAAAGAATCACTCTTACATTTAGATATCCGTTAAATTTTAAAACATTATATGACTCTTATATTCCCTAATGATTCTTGGAATGAATCTTACACACAAGAAAAAATTACCCTTATAGATAGTATAATGACTCTTAAAAAATACATAATTTATTAATTCCTTAGGAAATGAGTTAAAATGTATCTTAAATTTCCTTTAAATTACTCTTACGTGATTCTTAGATTTTTCAAATTCTTGGTTGAATAGTAAAAATGACAAGTATGGGAGTCATAATGACTCTTACATGAGTCAGAACAACTCTTACAATTCCACCCCATTGTAAAATTTCACCCTAAATGATTAAAAAATGAATCCTACATAATGAGTTCATGACACATACATGTGTACTTAACTTGAAAACTAATACAAAAATAGATTAAATGTATATGTTCTTATAAATTTCTCCAAAAATTAATAAAACCATTTAAAACGAAATAATTATTTAATTTTCATAATAAAATAAAAAATAATTCAATAATATAAATATGTAATAATTATCCATAAAATTATTAAATGGTGGGTATTAAATCATTTAAATACAAATTAAGAATAACGAATATTTTGGCTCTATCAATTATCCTATGGTTAGACATTTCACTCATGGGAAATCATATAATACTAAGATCATGTATGACCTCTAAAGATAAATTTGGTATGACTTATCAATTCTCACATCCAAGAAAACATCATTCCTATTATATGTTTTTCAAAATCACTAACTCCAAAAATCATCAAAAAAATCCATTTGGTATCCTATTAGTCCCCATTTTTATGTGGTACCTACCTTACAAAAAAATTTATTTCTTTCTACATCAAGGTATTGTAAAATGGATCTTTTCTCATTGTTAAGAGAATGTATGATCTACATATACATTGAATCTTTCTAGTATCTCCACTTCAATGATTATACCATTTGGGTCAATCAAGAGGCCTTTTAAATGGAGTTTTTTCATTAAGGGTTAGCGAGATTAGGATTATAAAAAAAATAGAAGTGGAATGAGGAGGGATTAGATATAATGTGAATTATTAGGCATGATAAGCCATTTTTCTTCAATCATTTTATTATCCTAACTTACCTTTTCAAAATTTAACCTGAAAAAACCTATGATTTTCTCTAGTGTGGTTCAAACTACATCATTTCAGTAGAAAAATTATCATTTTTATCATTTTTTCTCACCCCTCTATTATAACGAATTTTTTTATTCTATTATGATACAATTTTATAGATTGTTATATTTAATTAATAAAGGAATATTTTTTATTAAAAAGTTGGTGAAATATATTTCTTAAATTTGAGAGATATTATTTCCTTTCTCTCTGGCCTTGATGATATATTCTGATTTAAAAAAGTTCTTTAAACAGATTTTATCACCCATTAGGATTCCAAATAATATCACGCAATATATCCATCTCACCCACTCACTTAATTTGAACTATAATCATGAATTTAACTTCTATAAAATGTTATAATGTGATTTATACCTTTTAATGTGGATTTCTTACAAGGTTATTCCAAACTACTATGGGAAAATAATGATTAATGTACAAGGTATTCTCAAATAGGATTTTAAATTTTATAAATATATTTTAACAAAAAAAATGAATAAATCATATTATAAAAAAATTCATGAACTCTAAATGATTTTAAAAATATAAAAACAACATGTTTTGGATCTCATAAAATGACTTGATTCTATCAAAAAATAAATAAAATAATGATGTGAAAAAGGTTCAGAAATCTCTCAAGTTGGTCATGATAATCATTTCGGATAGTGCTAGTGCACTTGAGTTTCAAATTTGACCAAACATCATAAATTTATAGAATTTAAATTAAGAAACAAAATAAATTTAGTAATAAAATCAAATCAATAAAAATTCAAATCAATCAATTACAAAAATACCAATGTGGTCTGAATTTTTCAAATTAGTTTAATGAAGACAAAGGTATCCAAAGAATACTCTAAAAAAAATTTAGAATACAAGTCTAAAAAAGTTTAAATCTCCCCAAAAATATTTAGGACTACCCCTAATTTCATATCAACAAGAAATAAAAACCAAAGATACGGAAAGATACAACATGATTTATTGGCAGTGGAAGTTTTGAGTTATTCTTTTGGATAGCTCCCACTAAAAATATATAAGTAAAATCAGAAAACATATGACTTTTATTGAAAGTAAAATAATTAAAAATAAGTTTAAATGTAAAGAAAACATAATATTATTTTATACCCCCATGTGGGTATTGGGTTTTGGATAAAACTTGAAAAGAAACACCAGCATTTATCCAAAATTGGAAGGTGGAAGGGTTTTCCTTTACAGAAACTACTAAATGATGTTTCTTTTGGTTTTCATCCCCTCACAATATTTTTAGAAGATTCAATAGATTGTGTATTGTCGATCTATCATCTTAACTATGAACCACAACTTTAATTGGGGGTAAGAAAAATTATGGGACCTCTTCAACTTCTTCTGTTACTTATATTGTCACTTCTTCATCATCGAGGGCGCACTCTACAAGTGTTTTATCAAAAAATTCATTAATGAAAAAGTTATTGAACAATTATATTTGAATAAAATTTAAATAGTTATAATAATTCATAAAATTATAACCCTTAATATGGTCATCTTGTAATATGTTTTCTTCAATAAAAACCACTGGGAACTCTTATCTTACTTCTTTCAGTAGGTTCATGTGTTCCTCATCAAGTGAATATTATTATTCTTTATCCTATTTTTAAATACATACATTGGACAAATTTTTAATTTCAAAAATATTTATAGGTAATATTCAATTCAGTTTCAATAATATTAGATGAAAATGTGTTCAGTAAAATTCTATTCCTCTATATTGGTTTTACTATCCTTTCTTTTTCAATGGAAAGTGCCTCTTGGAGTTGTGTTATCATGGGTGGAGGTAAGTAGTCAAAATGATGTATCTAATTTTAAAATTACACTAAATAAATGGTTTCTTATTCTAATTATAGATATAGATATAGTGGAGTTAATTATTCTTATTCAAAGATAATAGGATCTCTTAGCATGTTTCTACTTAAAAAATATTTCCAAAATTCATTTAAAACTTATTGATATCTTACATGTGTATCATCATGAATATGTTCATTATGTATATACTATAGAAATATTTGATAAAATATATTTAGTATATATTATATTTTTTCCTTTTCATTCTCCTTAGGTTCTTCCAATTCAAATTTTAGAGGGGATACCTAATCCACAACTAGTTGTTTTTCTTATTTCTTTCATTATTTTTCATTTGATGAAAGTAGACATTAAATTATCAATTTCATTTGGTTTGGGGGTTCCACGCCCAATGGATATTCATATTAAGCATATTCAACTCTAATTTTTTGCATAATAAATGAATAATATGAGATTTACATAATGAATAAAATCATGACTTGTGGAATAAAATCAAATATCAATTGACATGAGAAAACCAAAATGAGAATGTAGGATCATCACATATAATTTATAATTTTTTTATAGATAGATTTAGAACTACATATTCATTTAATTATGTCTTTATTGATTATTTAGTTGATTACCCTCATTATAACATCATTTTATCATAGGATCCAAGGGTATAATCCCTCTATCAGTGATACAAGCATACTCCAAAATCTCATATCATTGTTATAGAAAAGTAGGGTGATAGAATAGTTGATTCTAATAAATTGTAGCATTCATCATTGATTGTAGGAAGATTCACTTCATGGATTAATAATTATTAATGATCTCTCAAAGTCATGAGAGGTTGGAGGAGGATTATTTCTATATTTTTGAATGTTTTATTGATATGATTCTCTCTAGGTATTGAGATAATTCTCTATAGGTTTGTTGTGCACAAAAAGTGGATAAACCTAGAATGCGATATTATATTTTTTTAACAGATATAGGCTAGGTGTTTTAATTCCACATAGGCCCTTATCCAAATACCTTTTCCTTAGAAAACTCCATTTATAAGAATAATATAAATAATATTATTATTTACATAACATGTGTATCACCCATGGATAAATAAATATCATATTTTAAATAAATTAACTAATATATATTTAAAATATATTTAATATATCATTTCCAATCCGACCATTATAATTGGTTCATAACCCTCCTCAATATTTTTATATCCTTGAATAGTTAATATTTATTTAATAAGTAAATATCACTGTATTATTTTCTGATAAATATAATAAATATTAAATTCCTTAAATCTTGAGAATAAATATTTATTATTATTTAATTCACATAATTATTATTATAAATATATATTTATTAAATCTTGGTGATCAAACATTGCCGAATAATTAATAAACGATAAATAGAGAATAATATTTTTTCTAACTTATTAAATTCAAATAGAATTTAACTGAGAATTCAGATATGCTTAGTTTGTGACCCTCTAGTCCTCTTTCTCAGTGGCATTGGGAGAAACCAACAAAAATCCACGGTTAAAATCTAGAAACACACTAATTGACCAATATACAAAGATGTTAATTTCATAATGACATAAAATTTCATACGTACACTCACTGTGTAATATAATACTTTTATCACAATATCTCTAATAAAGTAGGCTGCATGCTGGTGTAATCAACCTATGTGCTTGATGTCTCATTATTTGAATTTATATAATTAAACTTTGCCATAGGACATTAAGTTCATAGATTTATTCAGGTTATTCTATTTACATCAATGATACTAAGATATTAAGTAATGTTAAGGAATAGAAGGGGGAAATCCTTTATCACATTATTCACTAATGTAATATCACTCATGACTCACCCAATATATCTTACTTCTCCGCAAACATATATCATAATAGTTTCCATAAATACATAAAATAAAAGGAATAATGATATCTATTTAGAATAATATTAAATTTTAAGGATCAGTATACACATCCCCAAATAAGAACATCCAATAAAACATATAAATGTGTATTTACCACTAGCTGGTTATGTTCTCATAATCTCCTACACTGGAAATTACTAAGGGTATACACAAGGAGAAAGTTTCTAAAAGTCCCATGAGTATTTTCCACTGATATCTTGTATCATTTTCATCATGTGAAATGATATCATTTGACAATCTAAAATATATTTAATAATATTATTATGGAACTTATAGGATCTCATCATAGAAGATAACTTTTATGATCATTCAGTGAGAATGTTCCTCTTAATACATTATCATAATCAATGTGACATAGAATAAAAATAATTAATTTATAATAATTTTATTAATATTGAAAAAAATTAATATAGGTAATCATAAGGTGTATACAATTTGGTTCTAGGGAACCAATTCCATCATGAATTCTCAACTCCTATATATCTTCCCGGAGCTTTTGCAACTAAGCTTCACTTGAATCATGAACTTCTTACTGATGTTAAAACTAAGAGTAGTTATCCTATCTATAATAATATGAATTAAAATGCATCATGCACAAATTATTATAAATTTTTTTAATAATATAATCAAAAACTAAATAAAATGAGGAAGGAATAACTAGTGATAAATTAACATTTCTCCCTAGTAACAACGCCATGTTTCTAACACACCCATCAAAAGGCATTCAAAAAGAAATATTATTTTCCTTATATATTATTGTGGATGACCAGGAGTTTTTCTCATTAAGATCCTTTTAAAATCTATCAGTCACTACTATTCCCAACACTTATTATATTTTTTATATTTTTTTATTTTTTTATTTTAAGTAATAAATGTAAAAAATTGAGGGCTTGAAAATGGAATGAAAAATAGAAAATCACCATTAAATAAAATATTCTATTAGAATGAGGTTAGTAATAAAAGTAATTATCTAGAGATAATCACCATCATTGAACCTTCATAGTCACATTGTTACTTTCATATGTACTAAATGATCACACTCCATCGTATTTATAGTCATCCTCTCCTACACGATTGTGAATATATAGTGAAACTAACAATTGAAAATTATATTACACATCCACCTAATCCTTATCTGGTAATCTATAGGTCTTTTAAATCAATAGAACCCTATAAATCAATATTACGGTATGTGATCAAAACCATTTTTCACTAAACCATCATGGATCCATCATATGGCCTAATGATTATGGAAGGGAAATTTAACCATAGATAACTTAAACATGGGTACAATTACACATTTAATCACTATAAATTATCCTTATAACAAACTTAACTATAAAAGATATTTTTTAACATGAATGCGTCGGAACCCAAGTTTCAACACTGGATTCATCCCTTGAGAGATTCTTTAGGTTATTGCTTCTCCATCATGAATATTAGAGATCATAGTTTTGGTAAAACTAAAAAATCGAAGAGAGATAAGGTAATATATAACAGTTTTTATTTAAATGGAATATATAATTAATTACTATTGAAAATAGTGAGGAAAACCAAAAACTAAGTCAAAAGGTTGAAAATAGTGTTGTGAATCCATAAAATTATAACTCTCTTTGGATAAAGTGGTGATTATTTAAATAGGATGAAGGGGATTCTAGTATAAATAGAAATTAATTCCATGTTGAAATGGATGGAGAAGGTGTATTTTTTCATATGGAAAAAATCCATATTTTTCTTTAGCTTTATTCTTTGAATATTCTATGATCTCTGGTCTACCCTTCCAATATCCCTTTCAATCTTGTTTCCATATTTTCCTTTTGAATAAATGTTCGTCGTCAATAAGATATAGAAATATCTTTAAATAAAAAAAATTATAAAGATGGATTCCACCATGAAATAATGCGTTTAATTTTGGCACTCCATAATAACAATATTCACGCTATGACTACTTATTTTCTTATTATTAGTGACCTATTGAAGATTATTGTGAAATTTTTCTTAAAAGTTTCTCTATTTTATCTTCAATATATTCCCTCACAATGAAATTGTGTTATTCATGACATGGTTCACTGTAACTCATTTCATCTATGGTTGGCCTAATATTTAATCATGAAATGATTGTATTTCCCAAATGCAAAGCTTCAATCATCTCATTTTAAAAAGGTCATGACCATTGATAATCCTAGAAATCACTCTTATGTTCTGATCTCAACTAAATCTTCATAAATTATATGACTCTTATTCTATATAGGGGTTCTTGTAATAATTCATACACACAGAAAAATGTGTAAAATATAGAGTATAATGACTCTTATAAAATATATTATTTTTAAATTCCATGGAAAATGAGTTAAAATGACTATTAAATTATCCAAAAATTACTCTTACATGATTATAAAATTTTTAAAAATCTTGGGAGAAGATTAAAACTAACCCTTACCTGAAATAGAATGAATATTATGCTTTCATCCCTTTGTATTTTAACTATAATTTAATAGTAAGGATGATTTAATATAAAATTTTATAAATATTCAATAAAATGATTAAAAACATTTAAAAACATGATAATTAAACCATTTTTGCAATAAAATCCAAAATATACCTACAAATTAAATAAGTGATAACTACTTATAAAATGATAAAATTATAGGGATTAAATCATTAAATTAGAGAGTAAAAATAATGAAAATTTTGGATTTTTCATAATTATATATATATATATTAAAATATATTGTATATATAAAAATAATAAAATATTTTATCATATAAAATGTATATTTAAAAATATAAATTATAATATAATAAAAAAATATTATCAATTTTATTTTCAAAATTTATATAACAACAAATTATTAAATTTATATTAAGCCATAAAAATATTTAATAATGTATTTACAAACATTATAAAAATGTATATATAAATATAATATATCGTAATAAAATTAAATTATTATATAAATATATTTATATTTATATATTTAAATAAATAATATAAATACACGATAAAAATGTATATATATATATATGCATTTAAAAATACATAATATTTTAAATAATTATTGATATATATATATATATAAACATATATTGATTGAAGTATGAATTTGGGATCATACCTGAGTGGTAAAGTCACCCTGTAATTTTGAACTAGATATGGGTTCAAATCCTAGTATTCCCCATTAAGAGTGATTAATTAGACCATTTATGGGAAAACAATGATTTACATTGCGTGCGTGAACAAGTGAAAGAAATATGGTAGGGACCATATGGACAACATGGTGTTATACAAAGATGGTACAATATGGAAACATTTAAGAATTTCTAGATAGGTATCTCAAAAGATATATTGGTTCATTTGTTACTATCAATAGACCCTTTACCCACCTGAATTTATAATATATGGTGGAGGTGTTACCTACTATGTGGTGATCTTCCAAGTGGATCCATTTAGTTGATGCAATATAACTTAGCAGGCAGTGCATTGGGGTACTATGTAGGCATTACCAGGTGGGTAGCTCGAAAGATAAATAAGTGTTTGGATGCCTATCAACCGACCCTCTTGCCAAATATACTCTCAATGTGGGATAAATGGGTGCCCTAACATCATGGTGGGGGATACTTCTATACTATATATACAGTGTGATTATTGATGAAAGTGGGGAAACATGGAAGAAGACTGGAGTAATGGCATGATGTAGGCTTCCCTTTTAGGCCTTTGGGTCATCTCCACCAATGGGTCTTCTAGAAACTTTTATCTAGTTGTTTGGTCTATGAAGTTTTTGGGCGTTCAAACCCTTAATATTTAATAAAATAGGTTCATTGGGAGTTTATCATTCTTTATGGAGATGGATGAGTCTTGAACCACTAGGGTGTTAGGTTGTGTATGATGTTTCCAGTTTGTAATCCAATCTACCTAATATATATATATATATATATATATATATTTAAGTATGTATATATTAATATAAATATTGATGGTGTTTGTAACTAGAATCATATTTGATCCATCTCAAAAATCTCATGGGGTGATGAAACAAAAAAATATGGTGTTAATGAAGAAAGTAAAGGGATCCAAACAATGGATTTCTATTCAATTCTGCCACTAATCCTAAATGGGGTTGTAGGGGTGGATTCCCCAAAGAATGGACCAATTGAAATTAGGATTTTCTCTATATACACACACACATACACATAGATATATTTAAATATATACATTCATTTGGAAAAAAATCTATATTAAAACATGTGTATATAAACATTTATATATATATATGTACATTTTGCAACAAATATTATTTAATAAAATATATATAACATATTAAAATATATAAATATTTCATTATATAAAAATAATAATAACAACACAAGAAAGTGTTAAGTGTGATCCATCACAAATACCAAGCTTGGGGTTCAAATCTCATAGGTTTTTCAATTAATTTGGAATTTTAAGATCATGGTGTATGAGGGAAAAGGTGGTAGAAAGGTGTGAGGTTAGACAACTGGAGGTGTCATTTCTAGAAATAAAATTATTTTAATTTTATTTTTAAACAATTATTGAAATTAACACTGAAGAATGATGCTTTCATCAATGCTGAAAACATGTTGATAAAGAGAATATTTATCTTCACTAAACAACAAATGATAAAAAAACACTTTTAGGAGCATATTTTATGCTAATATAAGTGAATGGATTTTATTAGAACTAGAAAATAAGAATTTTTTAGCCAATATTCAAACAATAAAGGTTGATGATTTTCTTTTTGGGCATAGAGAAATCATTGTTGCATGAAATTGGAAAATGACTTCGGTGAAGGACTGAGAGAAAAATTTGGGGAATAGTAAGCTCAAAAAATTAGTTTATTGATGAGAATTCCTTGATATTATGGATTTTTGGAGTGAAATAATTTTATGGGAAGTGTCACACATGTCGTGGATGATCATAGAGCTACGGAAACATTCAATTATGGTGAGGACTTTTATGTCATTTGGTTATGAAGGATTGATTTTGGGATATATTTTCACGAATTTGAGAAACACATGGGGATTTTATAATTATAATATGACTGCCATAGGTCAAAATTTCTTCGAAATTGTGTTTCAATATGATTATTTGAAGCGTAGGGATTGGGGATTTGGATTGTTATTTCTGAAGCCAGATTCCATTCATATTCATGAAGATGAATTTCATTTTAACCCTTTTGAATTTAGGAATACCTGAGACCTGATTTGGATTAGAGAGTTTGGTTTTAATTGGATATATTATCACCCCCAAATTTTATGGGATGTTCTACCTTCAACTAGGATACCAAATAAATATGATAAGAAAACTGAGGGAGCTAGATATGGGATTTTTGTGCACATTATTTTTGTGATTGATCTTTGTGGAGTCTTAATTGATCATGTTATCTTTTCTATATATAATAATGATATTTAACATTGAATTAAGTATTCTAGAATATCATCTTTCCTCTGTGGTTGTAATATTATCAGGCATAAAGAAGCAGACTATTGTAGAGCGAAGTCTTGTGAAATTTGAAATTTGAAGGGTCTCTCTATTGGATGATGCAAGAAGAATATTATTATTGATAATGACAAAGGTAATAATAAAATTAAACCTGTTATTTGTGATGTTGTACATTATGGTGATGGATGTTTACCCTCAACTATAACTATAAAGGGAGTACATGCATTATATGAAATATCTCAGAACACTTTTTGGGTTGGTGTTGACTCATCTCAATATGCTAATTGATGCGAGAATCAAATTTATGATGCTAAAAGTATCCAAAATATAGAAATAGTTAAAAATACAATATGAGACTTGGTTCGTATTTCTTTGGATCAGGTGCATGGTGGATTATCTTATAGTATTTATATCTAAATAAGGTTTACCATTTAGTATTAATTTTTTAAAGGATTTTGAAGTGGTTCGGGGGAGTGGATAATGAAATGAGCATTGGATAGTTTGATAGTAAATATTATATACAAGAAAAATTGGATCATGAATTATAGTAGAAGCATAAGTTTTTCTTATCTAAAGGCTGAAATGGGAAAACAAGAATGGATGTTTCTAATCTATAGTAGATGAAATTATATTTTTCTATTATTTCTCATCAAGTTAGAATCCATGATTTGGATCCGGATTAGGTGGATTTGATTGAGTTTGGAGTTCCCTTGACTTGTGTTTTTACTCATGGAAGACCATTTATTTCCCTGTAATATTTGGAAAAGATCATTTCATGTTTATGGGTAGTGGAGAAAGAACTCATTTACCGTAAGATTAGGGATTCCTCTTCAATGTTTGGCCTTGATGTTATTGGTCCTGTATTAGGAAATAGGTTGGCCATTATCATTAATGCCAGTGAAAGTGTTGATGTTGTGTTGTTTAGTGGTAAGAAGTTTACTTAATATTCTTATCATACTGGTTGGTAGGATGTATCATCCCAGTTGGACTATCCTATATCTATTATTTTTCTATAATATACCAAATATATAGCTTCCAAGTAAGGTAGTTCAAAGTATAAGGACTCTTCAAACTCCCATTCACCTCTGCCTTCTAATGGTAAAATGAAAATTTTGGTTTCTATTTATAACTCCTTTGACCCTATATAATTTCAGAATACTTTTTCTAATCTTTAAATGACTTAATATTATATAAAATGTGTCAGTGGTGGAATTAAAAGTGTTTAAAATTCTAATATGGAGGTTATTTTTTCAAATATTGTTGATGTGAGGGGGTAAGGTGCACAGGTTGTTGGAAAAACACCAAACCCTAATAACTTAATTGGTAATTTTGATTATATAAAATTAACATAATAGAAACTAAACATAAAATATTCAATAATATAATAATGAAGTAAATAACACAAGGATTTACATGCTTCGATACCTTTGGGGATTACATGCATAGAGAGAACACTTCCTGACCCATGGGTTTTATTAATGATCAAAATAAGAGTAATATTACAACATAAAAGAAAATTGAAAATGAATATAGTCAATAAATATTTAAAGAACTAAATCTATAAATCTGTGAAATAGGGTTGAAATGCTTACAACATCAGACATATGAGTCTAGAAGTCAGGTTCTCCTCAATCTTTTTGTTGTAAGCTACTACAATTCTGGTGCTCATGCTGGTAATGGTGATCATCTATTCTATATCAATCTTCACTGAGTACTCATTTAGAAATATTCAATATCGAATGAAGTTGTTGTTGGACCTCCACCAAAATTATTGCACTAGTAGTGTATTCGTAGAATATGGAAGGAATATATTTTCACCATTGAGGAGGGAAGGATCATTGATGATAGGTTTTTCCACTAGTGTAACTTGAGATAAACCAAGGGAAAGAAGAATGAATGAATCAAATGAAGATTCTAGGCACATGGGGTGATAAATTCCACATAACACCATATTTCCCTAAAAACACTATAAATCCAATGAAGATGGTGAATCCATCCTGAATAGAACATCAAATGGTTTACTCAATCACCCTGGAAAAATGGACATCATAGATTCAACATGTTGTAATAGTGATAAATAGCCAGTAAAAAATCAGTAAGGATTTTTATAGTGGAAACACCAAAGAATCATTGGCCTTTCATACAATCCCAAGGAATATGACCTCATTCAGAATCAGTATCCTAGTACAGAAGAAGCTTGGGTAGTAATTCAAAACCATTATAAAACATTTGAGAAAAATATAATAAATTCCATAATTTTCCATTCATATAAATCAATTAAAATTGGCAGAATAATAGACAAGATACATTCCAAATTGAAAGTAGTATGAAATACTAATTTCACAAATCTCTACCATGTTAAATTAAAATTGTTAATGTTATTTCAACCAAGGTTATAGAATTGAATCTAAATTCATCCGATCTAATAAATATTTTAATTTAGTAAATACATGGATTTATTAAATCTTTTAATGAGGTTATCATTAGTGCGTATATTTTTAACACACATTTTTATATATTATATAATATCTCTAATAAAATTTAGTATAATTTCTATGTTCATAGATTTACCGTGGATTACTAAATTCTTTGATAAATTTAATATGGGTTGACTATCACTAGAAACATTTGCAGTATAATTAAAAATGTTGAGTTCAGTAGAAAATAAAATGATTCATAAGGCCTCCCTAACAACCTTGGTCAAGTATATGCATTCTTATTTTGTGGTTGAAAGTGTAATCATCGATTTCATGTTACATTTCTATGAAATAGGGCCTCCAAAAGAAGTGAAACCATAACAAGTCTATGATTTTCAAGTATCAATATTCTATATATAGTCATCATCTACATATCAAAATATTTATTCTTTTGTGTATACATTATTACCAAAACAATTTCGATAAATAATAAATAAAACAAAATACTATATTATCAATTTCAAAAAATTCTAATGTGGCTTCCCTGGAGTAGCTATAAATCTTTTAAGGGTGTATATTTCAAAGGAAATGTCACACCTAGTGAATATAATACTATACATGATGCTTATAACTATATTAACATAGAGGATCTTAGATTTAAATTGAAAATCATCAGAAGCATTAGGACCTTCGGTTAATGAAAATTTAAATTTTTGACCAATAGTTACACCAAAAGATTTTAGAGATTCAAATGGGTATATTTTGAGAATCTTTAAAACATAATAAGGTCATAAAAAATATAGATTTTTTTTGGACTATACCAATCTATTTTTACACCAAGAATTTACTTGGATTCATCTAATCCTTTATTTCAAACATTCAATTTAATCCAGAATATATAGAAATAATGAGACTCATGTTTTTTAAAATTATGAGAATATCATCAACATAAAATAGTAGGTAATGCATATTATTTTTAATTGACTTAAAATATATTAAATAATCATTTTGGCTTCAATAGAAATGGTTATTAATAATAAAATATTCAAATTTTACATACTATTACTTTGAGGAATTTTTTAAAACATATAATGATTTATTTAAAAGGAAACCTTTGTTAGATATTAATTATTTAGAGTAACCATTAAGAGGCTTCATGTAAAGTTTCTCATTTGAATCACTATGAAGTAAGAAATTTTCTATATAATTTTTTCCAATATGTTGGTTACTATATGTAGAAAAAGAAGAAACCTTATTGAAGAATGATTAACAACAGGGAAAAAATTCAGAATAGTATATTCCTTCTCTTGGAAAGAATCCATTAGAAACTAATATTTCTTTAAATTTTTTTACATTCATCAGTTTTATTTTCTTTCCTTTTATAAAAAAACTTTCACCCAATTACTTTAATATTGTTTGTTCTGTCCATAACTGATCAACTATGATTTTTCTAAGGAATGCATTTCTTCATCCATGGAAAAGACCAATTGTTTTGAGTCTTTTTCATTAGGGTCTTGCTTAAAGGCTTGAGTATTATCGTTGACAAGATCCTAGGAAAAATGAACGAAATAAGCAGCCATATGACATTGTATGAACCAGGTAGGAGGTCTAGTAACCCTACTAAATCTATCTCGGGTTAATTGATATTCTATACTATTTGAAGGAGGTTCAGATTATGAATCTAAAATATAATTAGAAGTAGAATCAGGTCAGGTCAAGGATTGAGGGTCAGATGAAGGAGGTTGGAAAGTAGACTCAAACTGGGATACAATCTCAATTTATTCATCCTCATCTATGGGTGGACCATTTTTGTTTGGGTTGATAGATTTAGACTTGAGGTAACATGACTCATGTAACACAATATCCCAACTAATGATGCTTTTTTGGTAACTGGGTTTATAAACCCAAAGTTTATAACCTTATACACCCTTAGGATATCCCACAAAAATATATTTAATAAATTGAGGCTCAAGATTATTGGTTTTTACATGAGGTTAATAATTTTAGCTGAACAATATTAAGTAACTATAAGAGGATGGATTACCATTAAAAATTTATCTTAGGGTATTGTATTGATTGGAAGAGGAAGGATGCCTATTTATGAGGTGAACTACTGTAGTAGTAGCCTATATCAAATAGGATATAGGGATACCCGAACACGTAATAATTATTAGGACCCTCTATAAAATGATTCTATTCATTATTTTAGGAAATAAATTATATAATTACATTTCTATAACAGTTTTATGTCTCGAAATACACTCATATTGACAGAACTATATAAATTCATTGGATAGGTGCTCTAAGAAATTATATATTCTAATTTTTTAAATAATTTTCCCTATGAAATTTTCAAATAGAATTTTCCAATTTTTAATGGTCTAAAAAACGTCGGATTTATTTTTTAGAATATAAATCCACACCTTAAATGATAATTCATCTATAATGGTGACATAATAAGAACCTCTACCATGGAAGATAGTCCTAGATGGTCTCTATTAGTCAAAATGTATATATTCTAAGGGGTAATCATAATTAAATTTGGACATATTAAAGGTGACTCTTGTAGCCTTACCCATCACACAATCATAACCAAATGGATGGTTTCTAGGTGTGATGCAAATCAAAAACTCTTTCTTGTGGAGTTCTTCTAGACCCATCTAACTTATATGCCCCGATATCCTATACTATAATAGTGTATTATCAATATTAGTGGTATACAAACATACCAACTGTCTTGAATGAGTTTTCCATTCAAAACATACATACCATTAATGACAGAACCATTTATTATAGTTCTATATCCTTTGGAAATTTTTAGATAGCCAGATTTAGACCTAAAATTGAACACCTTTATCTCTAGAATCCCTTTAAAAATTAGGTTTTTATGGAGGTTTGAAACACACATTACATCAAGAGTGATGGTAGATTGTTCATCAAGTTCTACCAAAACATAACCCATTACCTCTACCCTACACCTCTTATAATTCCCTAACATGACATCTCCTTCAACTCTTTCTACAAATTCTAAGAATGAATATATTAAAGGAAACATGTGGAACGAGTATCCTGAGTCCGGGCCCCACACATAGGTGAGGGAATGGATGAAAAAATTCAATACCTAGACTATGTCATAACCAGAATCGATAATAAGGGACTAGTTAGTGGGATTCTTTGAATCAAGTTCTTATTTAATATTCATACACTTGGGCTTAGTGTGTCTGAGTTTACCACAAGGAAAGAAAAGAATTTTTATTTCCCTTGAATTGGACATAGGTTTGTGTTTCTTATTCTTTTTTGAATTTATCACTATTAATACCATTCTTTTTACCCGTATATTATTGTATATACCTAATAAGAAAACTCTCTACCTCACATTTTATTCAAGGGTTTGAATGTAATTATTTAGAGAGAAGGGTGGACTTAAACTCTTCAAGGGTTAAGGAGTCATGACAATATATCATTGTTGCAACTAAAGTGTTGTTGGAATTTTATAAACAAATTAGAAGAATCATTTCTAGATCATCATCTACAAAAGTTACATATATGTTTGGTAGATCTAAAATGAATTTGTTAAAATAATCTAAATGTGATTTAATGGAACTACCATGTTTCATTTTAAAATTAAACATTTGGTGTTTCTTATAGATCCTACATAATAAATAAGTTTTCATGTATAATTACTCTAATTTAAGACATATACTAGAAATCGTATTTTCATAGGAATCATTCCTAATTTCTTTATTTCATAAAGAAAGAAGTAGTGAACTAAGAGACTTAACTAAAACATCATGGGATACATACTGATATTTAGTGGAATTATATCCAGTTTCATATATAGTTATAATAGGTTTGTTACGATAGTATAGGGAATTAATTAATCCTTAATGAACAAGAAAGGATCTCATATTCGTTGTCCATAAATTAAATTCAAATTCATCGCCAAATTTCTCAATTTTATACTTAGTTGTAGACATTTTTACCCAAATGATTTGATATTTTGTTTTTTCAGAGAAAGCTAAGCATACACCACCGATAACTACCAGATTTTATCAGGTAAACTTGTGTATCGAACCAGATTTAAATTTTGAATGAACTATAGAGGTTACAATGTCTTTAATCATAATCATAAGAGAAAATAGGTGAATTGAGATGAGGTTATAATGTGGAAAATAAAACAGAAACTAGATCTAAAAGAAAGAAACATATTCAATAACAAAATAGAACCAATATGGCTCTAATATCACCTTTTAGGGTTTAATGTGCACTAGAAGTAGGAAGAACACTTGAAACGTAACAAAAAAATTGGGAGTTTCGATTAAATAGGTCATATTTAACAAAAACTAAACATAAAAGATGAAATAATTTAAGAAATAAGTAAAGAAAACAAGAATTTATTTTCTTCGATCACTTTGGGGCCTACTTTCACTGCATGATTACCAACTGAAACATGTTTTTTATTAATGATCAAAATAATATCATTATTACAACATATAAGTTAATTAAAATTAAATATGGTGAATAAATATTAGAATAACTGAATCTAAAAAGATGATAAGTAGGGTAGAATGATTTACAACATTGGATTCATGGGTTCAGTAGTTCGGTTCTCTTCAAGTTTCTTTTCATAAGCTATTGCAAATCATGTTCTTGCACTGATAATAGTTCTCAACTATTCTGCATTTATCTTCACTCAAGTAATCATCCACACATCTTCTATATTAATGAACACCATCATTGGATATCCACTATAAGTGGTACACTAGTAGTGTATGCTTGGAAGATGGAAAACACAAGTTTCACCACTAAAGAGTAGATAATCGCTAATGCTTGGGTTTTACACTAGTCGACTAGAGAAACCCCAATGGAATGCATAATGAATGAGTAAATTGATGATTATTGGTGAATGGGGTTATAAATTTCCCTAGATTACATTTATACCTTGAAAAACACCAACCAACTAAAAATGACTACACATCCATACTGAATAGAGCACCAAATGGCGCACTCGAGTTCCCAGAATAAATGGACGACAGAGATAAAATAAGAATCATCAACGATCAATGTCCAGTAAACAATCTAGAAAGGGTTTTCTTGATTGAAATGACAAATAATTGTAGGCCACACATAGAGGCCCAAATAATAGGTCTATATGGGAATCAATAGCCCTACATAGAAGAATCCAAAGTGGCAATTCAAAACCAGTATAAAACATTTGGAAATAAATAAAATTCTATTTTTTTAATTAATATAAATCAATTCAAATTGTAATAATAATAAAAAATATATATTTCAAATTGAAAATAGTATGAAATCCTAATTTCAAAATTAATTTTTCCAAGGAGGGTGATTCTACTAATCATACAAATATGTGGCAACCTGTAAAAAGTTGGAGGATGGTGTGACGTCCTCATGGTTGGGGGTTGGGGGTGCTGTCACAACATGAATATTTAATATCAATATTGGTCGTAGGGAATCTTCAGACTGATTTAGAGGTTAATTAATTTTTTAATGTAGTTAATTAGAACCCCTTATAATCCAAATGTAGTTACTGATGGACAAGGGAGAAAATCACGCGGGTATCACACAAGATATCCCAATGGGAGGTTCCATATCCTTTTTATTCCCTTAATATATTTACAAAATAAAATTATATAAAAGTTCAAGTGTTAGATGCATGACCAGGAGAAATAGTAGTAGGTGAATAAGGTATGTTTATTTACACTTAGAGCTGAATAAGATTTAAGCAAGTTGGGTAGACATGGATGATGGTATTCCATCACCCAGGATTAGTTAATCCTAAATAATTTTATTTTCCCAAGTGGGGCCTTATTCTTATCAATATGGAATTCTGTTAAAAAAGAAGTGTAATTGTTTGATCCTTTTATTTGTAAAATTCAAGATCATATGAGGTTCATAATAAAGGCTTTAAAATTGTTTCACTTAGAAGACTTGAAATAGAAACAACTGTTCTCATTTTCATAGAGCTATGATTTGTAGATCACAAAGACACATTTTATTGTTTTCATTCACATGATGATTTTCTTCTTAGAAATCAACTGATGTATTATTACTGTTATGTTTATTATTTGATTCCTTTTGATGGAACTAGGAAGTGTGCTTATATGAACCCTTTTGGTCCCCCTTCTACTTCATTTATTTTCTTCAATAAATTGGAAATGGTATTTTATTCCATGCTCTACATATCATAAAAAAAATTCAATGATATTAAAATCATGTTATATAGCAATGATTTCAATATACTACAATTCAATGGAATCTATGATACTGATGATAAAGCCCCAAAAGAGACCATATTTTTAATTAATTTAACCTAGAGTTATGTTTCCATCTTTCCCATCCCTCCACCTATCAATTTTCATGCCACTTAACCACCTTGGACTTAAGGAAACACCATCCCACCCTCCAGTATTTCCACTGCCACCCATGTTTGAGTTACATCAGTCAATCACCATTATCATAGATCATCCCTTTAACAGCATGCAAAATGGTATTTAACAACATAAAAAAGAACTATTTTCCTAAAAATCATTAAAAGGGGGACCCTTTATCTCCACTTTTTAGTGCTAATAAATACCCTTCAACTATAATGTGTTGTTTGAATTACAGCATACTAAAGTTTCTTCATGTCTATAGAAATTTCATAATAATTTATTTAAAATAAAAAATACATCATAATTACATAAAAACACTCTATTAAAGAAATTTAAAACAATTTTTGGTATATTTACAATATCAAGTAATATCACTAAAATTTAAAAACAACAATGTTTCATTTTCTTTGGAACCTAACCTCCTCCCAAAAAAAGCATGCTCATGGGATCAGTTCCCAAAAGAATCACCCAAACCTGAGAAAAATAATCCACCTATATAAGAAAAATATTATTATGTTTATAATACTATAAATAAATAAATTAAATATAATATGATACAATATAAGAACTAAATGTTGATTTTAAATAAAATAACACACTTATAGTCATAATGGTCACATTGGGATTCAAATTGAGATGGGTATGATCCCTACACATCAAAAATTAATTATGGATCATTGTCCTAAACTATCAAGAAAATATGAATATTTTTTCTTCAATTTTAGTATATAACTTATCTTTTTTACTAAAATATCATTTTCAACTAAAAACATGCACTATGAGTCATAACAGTAACATCATGTGTCAGTTTTATGTGAGACTAATTCTTACACATTCAAAATGACTTATTAATAATTCTCCTAAAATATCAAGACAATCCAAGTGTTTTTTCTTATTTTTCAGTGAGTGACACACGTTTTGAACTAAAATGTCATTTTTAGATTGATAAAAGACAATCTGAGTCATATCAGTCACACTGTGAATCAAATTGAGGTGAAGATGATTCATACAAGTCAACAATGACTTTTTTATTTTTTTACTAATGTTTCAAAACAATTTGAATTTGTTTCATTAGTTTTGAATATCTCACTTGTCTTTTTACTAAAATGTCAATTTTAAATAAAAATAAGCACTTGGAGTCATATCAGTCACAGCATGTATCAGATTGAGGTACGGGTTATTCCTACACATCGCAAATAAATTATTGATGACTTTCCTAAAGTATCAAAAAAACCCAAATTTATTTTCTCAGTTTTGAGTGTGTAACTTGTATTTTTTACTAAAATGTCATTTTAAACTAAAAACACGCACTTTGAGTCATACCATTCACATCAAGTGTCTATTTTATGTTATAATTATTAATTCATCTTAAAAAATAATTATAAATCCTTTTCATAAATTATCAAGATACTCAAAGCATGTTTTCTTAGTTTTCAATGAGTGACACATGTTCTGAACAAAAATGTCAATTTTAAATTCATAAAGGACACTTTGAATTATACTAGGCACAACATATATTTAATTGAGGTGTGGATGATTCTTATAAATCAAAAATGACTGATGGATATTTTCATAAAATATAAGAACAATCTGATTATTTTTCTTGGTATTGAGTATGTCACTTGTGTTTTAAACTAAAATGTAAATTTTAAATAAAAATACACTTAGATTTATACTGGTTACATTGTGCATCGTATTGAGGTGTGATTTATTACTATATGTTAAAAATGACTTATTGATTCTTTTTATAATGGATAAAAAATAGAAAAAAAAATTTCTTCATTTTATGTATGTCGCTTGTGTTTTTTACTAAAATGTTCATATTAAACTAAAAATGCACACTTTGAGTCATACTAGTCACATCATGTGACGTTTTTATGTAATAATAATTCCTACACACAAAAAATAAATTCTGAATAGTTTTCCAAAATTACAAGAAATTAGGGTTTTTTCATGGAATTCAGGGAGTGACTTGTGTTTCGAACTAAAATATAAATTTTAAACTGATAATGAACACTTTGAGTCATATTGGGCACATCATGTCTTGTATTGAGGTCCAAAACATTACTTAACATTAGAAATGACTTATGGGCATTTTCCCTAGAGTATAAAAAAATTGAATGTGTTTTCTTATTTTTGAGAATGTCAATAGAGTTTTTAAAAAAAATGTGATTTTAAACTGAAAACATGTACTTTGAGTCATTCTAGTCACATCATGTATTAGTCTCACATGAGAATGATTTCTTCACATAAAAATGTATTATGAGTTTTTTTAACTATCCACACAATCATAGAATGTTTTCTTGGTTTTCAGTGAGTAACTCCTGTTTTGAACAAAAATATTGATTTTAAAATGATAGTGAACACTTTTAGTCATACTAATCACGTCGTGTGTAGGTTTGACAAGATATTGATTCCTACAGTTAAAATATTACATATTAATCATTTTAATAAATTATCAACATAATTATAGTGTCTTTTTATTTGTTTTTAGTGAGAGACATATGTTTTGAACTAAAATATAGATTTTAAACTAATAACGGCATTTTCAGTCGTACTTGGAACACTTTTCGTCGGATTAAGGTGTGGATGATTCCAACACATTACAATGGATTATGAATAATTGTACTAAATTATCAAAATAATATGAATGTTTTTATTGGTTTTGATTATGTCACTTTTCTTTTTCTCTAAAATGTCATTTTAAACAAAAAACACTAACTTTGAGTTATACCAGTCACATCGTGAATCAGTTTGACATGATACTAAATCATACAATTCAAAAATGACTTATGAATCATTTTCCTAAATTATTATGAATATATGAGAATTTTTTCATAGTTTTCATTGAGTGACACATGTTTTGAACTAAAATGTATATTTTAGACTAATAACAGCCACTTTGAGTCATACTAGGATAATTTTTTATCAGATTTAGGTGTGGCTAATTACTATACTTTAAAAATAACTTATGGATCATTATTCTACTCTATAAAAATATTCTTAATGATTTTGCTCAATTTTTAGTATTTCACTTGTCCATTTTTCTAAAATTAATGTCAATTTTAAATAAAAATAAACAATTGGAGTCATACTGGTCACACTGGGCATCATATTGATATGAAACATAAGATTCATTAATTATAATATAAGAGTAAATTAGAACATTAATTATATATTAATGTATATGTGTATATTTATATAAGAAACCGTAGTTTGTTGGGCTAAATTGAGGGACTTCAATGAATATCATACTTTAGTACTACTTTTTGACCTCTTTGGATGCATTATAAGTGGGTGAGACTGATGATACAATTACCATGACATTATTTGTTATTAGTGATCTAATTGGTTCAATTGACCAAATTGATTATAGTACTTTTAATTTTTGATGAAATGAAAATGTAGTAGTGTTCTACCTTGAATATTGAATGTATTAGAGAATAAAAATAAAACTATTTCATCATGAGTGAATCATTATTATTGGTTGCATGATCATATTAAATGAGTAAATTATCCTTTTTTATTAATTCATTTCATCATAATCTCTGTGAAAATTAACAAAATAAGTATTAGTTAAATATGATAAGTAAATTAAATAAAACATAGTTGGGATGATGATAAAATCAACTAAATAAGTAGTAGAAAGTCACATATTCATGATATATGGCTATATTAGGGCACAAAGTTTGATTCCCATTAATTTCTAAAAAATCTATTTCCTATTGTGAATATGAGTACTTTATACAGTATTGGTAGTACTAGAAAAATATAAATACATAAATGATTATGAATATTTGAAATGAAATTTTAATTATCATAAAGAATGCCTCTTTAAAGATGCTAGTTTATTTATGGAATATGATATATTTCATAACTCTTTCAAACATAATAACCAAAATATTTTCTATTGATTTTTTATACACTATAAAAACATTGAAAAAAAAAATTTATATATGTTTAGATAGTGAAATCTTATTAAATATAGCATAATAATTATCCATTTATAGAAGATGATATTCTCTTTGTTCCCATGGATTGTTTTCATTCTATGGTTTTAACAATATTTAAAAAATTCCTTATCATAATATAATTATAATTAAAACATAATATAAGATATATTACTTGAATTTTTGTTCTAAAACACTTCAAGTAGTGTATTACAAATTTACAGATGTCATCACGTGTGTTTGTTGGGTATCCATGCAGTGAATCCAGAAAATAAATCTTTAGAGTATCAAAATTGACTACAATATGTAATCAATGATTCTTAAAAAAGGAAAAATTAACGAATTGTATGAAAATATATTTGTTATGATTAAATTTTAGAGTTTTACCCTTGCATCATTTATAATAAGAAGAGTATGTCATCTGTAATTTTTCATTCAAACACTACAACCATTTTTTCCACTATTACATCAATTTCATTCGAATCCAATGAGGGTTATTATGTAGATGTGATGTGAGGACTAATAAGTCCATATTTATATTAATTTGGGTTTCCCTTAAAATAGTATTGATATATATGCCTACAAAAATATGAATTTTATTTATCCATAAATACAATAGTAGATCAAATATTGAAAAATATCATGAAAACACATCTCATGTATATATTTACAATTGAGACTCCTATCCATTCATACTTGAGGATTTAATTTACATTATTCAGAGAAATATAGTATATAATGGACTCTCTATACTTTTTTTCTTGAAAATCATCTTTGAAATTACTACCACATTGTAGATTTGTATCCATATAAACCTTTAATGTTAGAAAATGTAGAAATTGAATGGGTGTGTTAATGTTAAAATATGAAGATATTTTTTATTGGTTGGTTGATCCTTTATATCATTTGGATTTTTCTTTTCTTTCCACCCATTCCCTTTTTCCATTATTAATAAAATTCATCTGTTCAAACCTTTTTCATTAATTGTTAATGTATTTCCATGAAAAATAAATTAGAAATGAATACCTCCATGTCAACATGTTTTTTACATGATCTAATGGTCATTCAATGAATTTTCCAATAACTTTTTTGGACATATGAATATATACATCATCAAGTGGAATATGTATCTCAATTCCCATCTCATAAGATACATTAATCCAAACTCTCACATAACCCACTGGATGTTTATTGTTTTAATGAATATCTTGTTGGATATCCAACATGGTAGTCCTAGAAACAAGGTTATGTGTGGGTGTTGATATATATAAATCACAAAAAAATTTTCCCGATGGAATATTAGTATAATAAAGGTATCAGTGTCTTCCCAATTCACATTTCAGAAAAAAAAAGATTTATTTAAATATTGATTACCTCATATAAGACATCAATTTAAGTATAATAGATCACCTCAAAGATGGTGGGGGTGGGGGGATGATGATTTATATGTCTACGTCAGAAAAAAATGGAAAATAATTGATCATTATTTTGTAATATCAATTAAAAGAAAAAAATATATTATTTCATAATTACACATGATTCCCACAATTTTTGTGTGTTTTCATCTTTTAGCATCCCTTATTTATTTATATATTCATATTCTCATATCACATGATGTGGGATATAAATCTTTTTCGATTTGGATTCATCAATCTGTATATAAACAGACGAACATAATTATGTTGTTTCATGTTATATAAAATTATTATAGTAGATTTAAAATATGTACTAATTTTTTTTCAAGTGAAATGTACCCAATCATTACTTTATGGTAGGGCTATAATGGTTTTTATGCCCATTTCTTATTTTTAGCACTAAGTTTTTGTTTCATAAATTAAAAATTCTTAATCATTTTTCTTAATACATTTATTTTTAAATAACTTATTATTAGTCTTAGTATACCTAAAAATATGTCTTCTCGTGTTCATTGATAAATGAATCCCTCATTTCTTAGATTATCTGGTATGCATACATCTGTTTTGGGTGAGGGTTTATTTTCCCTTCAACTTCTTTGAGATAAAACTTCATAATAATTGTGTGAAAGACTCTATGAGACTTTCTGGAAAGAATTAATACAAATTTAATTTAGGATTCAACTGCTATGAATCCACTATACAAGGGATAATTAAGAGTAAGTCCATGTTTCATTATTTTGTTTTTTAGTAAAATAAAGAAACTATATCATAATTTTACCCTAATCTCTTAACAAATTAGTTTCTTAAGTGAGGGCACATCATTTTTCCATGAATATATAAAAATATGTACATGCTAGAAATTGTTGATCCCAATGAATCTACTAAACATGTACTTGTTGGGGTTAAAATCCTAGTTGTGTGAAATCCTCCCAACCTAAATTTTTTTGCATTTTCTTCTTACCATAATAATTTTTTGTAACACCATCACTCTACGGTGCTCATGTTTCTTCTAGGTCATCATTGTTTACCTTATACCATTTCCTTTGGTTTAAAATCATCAATATATTGTTCATCTAGATTGGTAGCATCGACATGTGTAGAAGCTTGTTATTCCTCTACATTGGGAGCACCATCTAGTTGAGAAACCTATTGTTCCTCAGTATTGGGAGAATCGACACATGGAGAGGTCATTATCTACAGAATTGGTTGAAAATTTTATTTAGATTACATAAATGTATAGGTAAATAGATAATAATGAGGTAACTAAATGTATATTACAAAAAAATATAACCTAATTATTGAGCACTATTTTTTTAATTTTTTATGGAATTTTACCCATTTATAAAGTATTTAAATCATTTAATTGTGTTCTCTTATGACCTGAAAAACCTTGTTTACATTAGTACCATTATGAAATAATTATGATGTCCTAATGAAAGGGTCATCCTTAGTTTAATTTTCATCTGACCCTTCAGTGGTTTTGGTCAATAGCATAACAATTGGCCACTTTTGGTTTCAAGATTTGGAATATAAAATACTATTACTACCTATGATACCATTATAAATAGTTATTATTTATACCCTTCCTCTTTCTAAAATGTCAATTCATATATTTTAATAGAAATTATATAATCAACACAATTTCATTGAAAAATCAACACTTTTAATATTTTATAATCCTACTCCCATATTTTTTTGATTCCCAAGTATGACATAGTATCATAAATTATATTTCTATCCTTGGTAATAGATACATGCACTATTTCAGCCATAATTTTAACCCCACTAATTTTCACGGTACTGCATTCATCATGTTCATTTTTATAGAATGTAAAATCATTAATTACATAACCCTTATAAAATAATACAAGCACAATTTTTCCTCTAACCATCCATCAAAGTCATTATGAAATTGAATCTAGATTTTCAGATGACTTCATAAAAATATAGTCTCAAAATCATCTTTTAAACTACTAATTATGTGTATTTGATATACATTTTTCATCCCTTGATGTATTTAAATGCCTAATAATTTCATTGTGGGTTTCTACATATGTGGAAACCTCTAAACTATTATGAAAAATGTAATGTTGGGATTGATTTTGATTTGTCATAGTGATTGTGACAACATTTATTCCGTAAATTCCTTCACTCACAAACCTCCCAATGTAACAATATTTTATAATACCAATGATTTCCACATCAGATAGGAAGATGGTATAGAATTAAATAACATTCTCAGTAACATATCACATTGTAATAAAACATATGGATGAATTTGATTTTTTATATCCCCTTTCAAAATATTCATGTATTGTTCAATGTGGTATATCAATCTATAATGTATAAGACCTCATAGTAAAATTATTCTTACCAAATGAACCATCAAGTGAAGCATCATATCAAATAATTTTAATGGGAAAAACATTTCCAATTCATATAATATTAAATCAATTTTGTTATTTTATGATAGTTATTATTTTTCAAACTGCAACCTAAAACTATAGGCATTAGATCTTCTATCAAAAAATGACAATCATGGGATTGCATACCTTATAAATTAAAATTATTCATTGAAATGATATTCATGATATTTGATGAATACCCCTCTAGAACCTTTATATTATTCAATAACTTTTAAACCTAATATCTCTCCTACCTGGAATGAGTGTAAGAAGTTGGAGGAAGAAAAATAAATTTTTCACCCTTCAATGGCACTAAGGCTTCTTGTATTATCATGTCAATCATGTCCAAACTATCATTAATTTCATTATTTTTTATATGATTTGTTTATATTTTTTATGACACTCTCAACTCCATTTTTTTCCACATTCATGACATCTAAAAAATTCATGACTTATAAACAATTCTAGTATGGTAATTCAAAAAAATGTTCTCTTTCTCTTACCGGTTTTCAGAAGGTTTTTCAAAAAAGTTTAACCATAATAGGTGTACATGTATTTTAATTTCTCAATTATTTGATCACCTATTAGTGGATACGGTGTTGCACATTATTCATAACTCTCATTGAATGATTTCATCCAAGATCGGTACTTATTCCAATAGGATATAAATCATTGATTTCCTAGAAACACACTCTTTAATGAATTTTTCAATCTAATTTACTATATACCTTGTTCACAAATTGTACACTGTTGATTTAATTTAATGCTATATACTGAAAAATTTACAGAAACATGAATTTAATTTATCATCCCATACAATATGGCTCTCAAAATGGAATCTTTATTTCTATAAGAATCATCCAACATAAAAACTGAATCTCGTGACAATTTAAAATATTCAATCAATAGAGTTAAATAAATATCAACATCATTACCGGGTTGTTTTGGTCCTGATATAAAAAGAGATATCATAATATATTTTTGTTTTATACATAACGATGACGGAATGTTGTAATTTACCAACATAACCCACTATGTATTTTGAGTGATAATTTGAAAACAAAAATGATTTACTCCATTTGTAGAAAGCACGAAATAAAGGTTTCAGGACTCATTTCCAAATTCAATATACTCATTATCAATTATCTTCCAATGAGAAGAGACTTTTGAGTGATAAATTTTCCCATGTTAATTTCTTGTATCATTGTACCACGTTAATTGCCTTATAGTCTCCTCACTTATATATAAGTTACTAAACCTTGGAATTATTGTAATGTTCTATACAACTTTCGTAGAACCTGATTCATATTTCTTGTATCAAGAAGCACAACACTTTAGACATTTTTTGTCCTTCTGAAATAGTATATAGTAATTTGGATAGGCATGTATTATTTCAGAGATCATACCCATTAAACATAGCGTTATTTTAGTGATATATTTTTGGATAAGAAACAAATTATCTTTTGGGATCATATGATTTAACAAAGAAAGTAGTTTAGTTAAACTATAATCACTCTATACTTTTTTAAATTATAAATTATACAGCTTAATTATGGATGAAAATGATGTATCTTTACTACAACCAGCATAATATAGCATATTCTCACAACACTTTAACTTCTCAAACAATTTTGGACAATATAAAGTTCATCTTCATATTAAATTTTAATTACCTCAATATGATCTTTATTATCATTAACACATATAATGACATCCTTGATATATTATTCTTCATTGTTTTCACTTTTAATCCTATCATATGATCCATAAAATGTAGTGTTATCCCAGTCAAAAGTTACATTCACTTTTTCCCTATATTTAGTCCAAAATTTATAACATTGATATACTATTTGATAGATCAAGTTTTATTCCAACTATTATGGACTAATTAGGCTTGAATAATAATAGTATAAAAAAGAGAAAAGGATTTGAGAATGGTTATATGCATGATCTTTTACAAATATAATGAACTCTTTCACCGTATATTCAAATTATTTTGTCATACAATTGGAATCCAACCATTTTTTATTCATATCGATCCTATTTGATTTGGTAATAATAATATTTAAATAAATATATGAAAAGGGGCTATTAAAATAGGGGTAACCCTTCATTTTGGTGATTCAAATAATTTCATAATGATTTTAAGGAAATAGGTAATTATATTTAAGAAAAGAATTACTCCACTGGTGGTAGGATTTATCCATTGAATTAATCTATAATGATCACTAGTACCTCATATGGGATGACTAATTCTAGGAGTAGTTAAAGAAACATAGGTTCATGTCCTGAATAGATGGGGGATGAGTCTCAGGAAACAAAATTCAAAATAATTGTTCAGGAGATGAAGCTGATGAGGATGAAAGTAGACTCCTTAAAACTAAATGTCCCCATGATGGGGAGTGGGTGAAACACCATACAAGAGTTATTATTTTTCAATCTAAGGTTGAATAAAGTAGAAGTAGCAGTCTGATTCTTATAAGGGGCCCATTAGTTAGTGTGGTCGTGAGAAGGCTCTGCTGGATGATCTTACTTGAATTCATTCCAAGATAACCATTGCAATTCTAAAATTCAAGTAAGAATTAAATTATCCATGAAAAGTAAAAAAGGATTTTTGTATGAGGATGGAATTTCAGTAGCACTTAGCTTCTTATGAGGAAAAAGGTTGTTGGAGTGGGGTCATGATGGATATCCTATGGGTTGGATAGAGTTAGTGAAATACCCTTTCCAAGGTGTTATTGTCAATATATATTATGTTGAAAGTGAGATTATATGTATCTAGGATGTCTTTAAAAGTTAATATGACATGTATTAAAAAGATATTGTGGTTTTAGTACAAGGTAGTAGTAGTGATACTTGAATGGAAATAGGTATATTAAGGACAAATAAGATCGCTTATGATCACGCTATTCAATTCATTTGGGAAAATTAAAAACGAAAAAAAGACATTTGATGGGAATAAATGGATCCAAAGTGATCACAAAGCATTATTATAATATATCAATATAATTTTAATATAAAAAATTAGAAAAACATTAAACTAAGCCAAAAAATATTAATAAAAATTTTTCAATTTAAAAAAATTAAATAACGAAATAATTTGAACCTTAATTTATCTTTATTTTGTTTCGATATGAAATTTATCAAAAGACAATAAAATATTTTAATTTCATTACATCTTGTTTGGTGATAATTTTTAAAATAAATAAATAAATGTTTTGGAAATATGAAAAAAATAACCCCTATTAAAAATATAATTTTTGAATACTCGATTATTCCAAATAAAAAATTATTATAAATTTAAACTGTATATTTAATATTTAAATAAATATAGAAATATTTATTAAAGAAATATTTATATAATAATTATTAATTAAAAATTTTAATTAATTCTAAATTATTAATTTTGAATAACTATTAATTTAAAATATTAATTCTAAATAATTATTAATTCAAAAGATCCAAACAATTCAAAAATTCCCCTTTTTAAACCATTTGAAACTATTCAATCTAATTCTAAATCACAAAAATCCATTTTAATGAAAATGTGAAATTTAAAAGTACCTTTATTGAGATCATCATTGAAATCCAAAATATCATCCCCATTCTGAAACATCATAGGAATCATATTTATTAAATTTAAAACCAATCATTTTTCTTTAAATCACATTTACATAATAAAAACTGAAGAATTTTGTCCTAATAAATCATTGGGAAACTTTTTATTAGTTTTTAAAATAGGTTTTTACCACTAAAAATCATGTTGATATTTATTTAAAATCACTTTTTAACAAAAATTTTACCTATTAAATAAACATTATTTGGAAAATCGAACACTGAATTCATTTTCAAACTACCATAGAAAACTCAGTTACTATTTTCAAAACCAAACCCTTTCAATTTTGAACAAAGCATTAAAACTTTTAAAATCATGCATCACCTAAATAGCATGATAATTCTATAATCAAGATAGTTTGGAAACAATTCTAGTTGGGGTTTGGCTTAGTGGTAAGCACACTATAATACTACATCAAGGATGGGGGATAAAAACCCATTGAGTTCTTGTTGTTGTAAAAAAATGTGGCAGCGGTGGAACTACAACATAAGTGACATTGTAGAAGTGGTCGGTACTGAATAAAGAATTGTAGTGGCAACAACACTATAGTAGGTACTATAGC
Source organism: Viscum album (assembly GCA_963277665.1). Classification (NCBI taxonomy): domain Eukaryota; kingdom Viridiplantae; phylum Streptophyta; class Magnoliopsida; order Santalales; family Viscaceae; genus Viscum; species Viscum album. Next base: position 383,605,002 of record OY728132.1, on the reverse strand, counting down.
AGACCGAGTATTATAGAAATACTATCCACCAGAGGGACTTTTGGCCAGAAAATATGGTCTTTTCTGCTTTGTAATGGGATATAATGCACACTAGTCCTATGGGCCATCTAATCGGCCTCCTCTAACCAAAAAAAATGTCATTTATTTCAATAAAGTAGATCCTTGAACCTAAATTTAAAAAAAGATATTTTGGAAACAATAAAAATAGGACATAAAATCCAAGTATAGTTAGTGATCACAATAGACTTGTCCACATTGTTGGAAATTAATTATGTTTAAATAAAGTATTAAGATTAATAATTCGTTAATCATTGAAATTAGTTGATCAAATGAATATGGAATTATCAATATTGAGATAAATAATAAGAAGACCAAGGAATCTCTTAGACCAAAATCTGATAACAAACATCAATAACGGTTTTTATTATTTAATTCACACATATGAAGAACATGCAAACTAAAAAACATGTAACATCGTCTAAATTTTATTTTTCAAAATAATCATCTCTCTTAATCAATAAATTTATTTCTAATGATTTATTTAAACTGATATCTAGAGGTTTTGCACTCTATCATACCATGTTATACATTCACTAAATATTAGTTAGTTTTATTCTTTTATAAATTTCATAATTTTGCTACGATTTTGGAATTAATGACACCCTTTAAGGGATATCAAATTTATGACACCAATTCCAGGGATGGTTATGTATAATTCCACGAATAATTTTTCCATTTTCACATTGTTTTGTATTTTATTCCATTTATTTATTTTATTCATGTGTTTATTATTACTTGTTCTTAGTTTCAAGTTACCATAAGTATTCTATAGTGGGAATAATTAATAAAGTTAATGAGTTTTATCTTAATTTAGAAATGGCTATCAAGAAATACAAGATCAAAGAAAAAAGGGTCGGAGAGGAACAACATCCAAGGGAAAACCAAGGGATTCTAGGAACATGTCTAGAAAAGTGAACAATTTTGGACTATGGAAGATTAATGAATAAGGGAATAAAATAGAGAATACTCATACATATTATGATGACCAAAAAATATGATTTTGTTTAGCATTAACCTTTTATTATTGAGGTAATTACAGTGTTCTTATGTAGTGATGGGAGTAGGGTGGTGTCAAGTAGTGAGCAGTGAATCTTCAAGTGATAAAAAAATCGACACATACCAGAGATTTAAAAAGGATCTATTCATTAAGATTGTCAATAAAGAGTGAGAGTGACGGTAGAAATTGAGTTCTGCATTAGCTTGAATGGTGCGAGATAGAAGACTCTATTAGGGTTCTTTTTAGAAGAAAGGGTATGGTTTTTATCAGAACATTAAAAAAACAATGATCAAGAGTAGTTTTATTAGTGCTAAAATAGTAGGCACTGATAAAACAACTCTTTATCAATGTAATTTTAGCAATGAAATAATGATTTTTTATCAGCACTAAAATTATAGTTCTAAAAAAGATATGTGTTATCATCCCATTTTTTACTATGATAAAAATATAAATTTAATAATATAACAAATATAATAAATTAAATTAAATGTATATAATTAATATAATTAAAAAATATAAATGTATATAATTAGAAACAAATATAACTATATATAATTTAAAATATATATATTTCGAAATATTTGAATGTAACTATAAATATAGTTATATAATAAATATGATAAATATATTTAATATTTATATATATATTAGTTGATTGGTTATAAAATTTCATTAAACACATAAAGAACACACACAATCCAAAAAGGCAGGCCATAACCCCCCAAGGTATAACCCACCCATCAAGCCTTATTTATTCTATACATGTCCCAAAGGCCCAGTGGTCTTGAAAGCCCATTACATGGACCAAAGGCCTACTAAATGGGCTGATGACTCATTATAGTGTCATGCCTACCTTACACTACATATATCAAGTGATGATCATCACTTAACCACAACACAACATCTTTGAGGGGTCTTAGATGGCCCATTTCAAGGGGATTTTCGGATGTCTTATGCTATATTGGAGTGGTGGCAGTGTTATGCAGACTGGCTGTTATTTGGAGTGTGGATGCATTTAGGTGTAGGAATACTTCATGGAGGAATCCAATGGTAATAGTCCAGACAATGTGTTGTGGTTCCGATGACCTCTATAGAGGCAGTTTGCAGTGATATGTGGGGCGACAATGACCGATGCTTGCCATATGGTGGTGAGGTGGAGGTTGATGGTCCTCTTAGAAAGAGGCACGGTGGGCCCCAGTGAATGTGTGTCATGGGTGACTGAGACTAGTGAACCCCCTCTTGACGACGGGGGGGGGGTGTCTAGTGGTTTTATGTGTCACTGACATGGAATCCGATGATATGATGGGTTTTTCTATCATTGGATTATAAGGGAGGCTCATGCGGCTGGCGACGCACATGAAACATATTGGATGTAGGGAAAATGCACCATAGTTGATGATTATGGACTATTATTATGGGCCTTTTAGGGCATAATTATAAGGATCATTGGGCCTTAAATTGGTGGGTTATCTCTTGGGGAGATATGACCTACCCATCGGGATATAAAGCATGTGATTGTGCATGTGTGTGTGTTTAAGGTGACCACTCTCTCGAAACAGAACTGGCATAAGTTAAAGTCCTACCATACTGGAATTTATCGAGGGGATTATGGTGTGTATATGGTGGGTCTGTCCGAGGATAAGCATGGTGTGGCTCCAACCTATACCTCATTACCCAATAACAAATTGATCAGCGACTCGCAGTGGCCCAATATTCAACCCAAACAGTGAGATCAGGAGTTCATATCTTGAAGAGGTGCTTGTGGGTTGTTTCTATTCTTCTACAATGAATCTGATAAATGGATGGTTGATGGTGGGTTGGTAGCACATAATACTATTTCTTTTCTTGTGGAGGTTCATTTTAATCCGTAGAAGGTGGTGGTAGTCAGTTTTAGCTTATGAATTGTGAGGTTTCACTCCTCTTGTGGGGATCGAGATCCAAAGTTGGTTATCCTTCTTTGACGCATGTGGATCCATAGATTCACAATGACCTAAAGGTGTTGTTTACATCATGACATGTGAATTCTCCCTCTGAGATATTCTTCTTTGCTCCCATTTATATTCAACTATAAGTATGTAGATCTCAACGAATGGAATTATTCCATTTTTCAAAATTATATCTATGATTTTTTAGGAGAAGATGGTGGCGTTCCAACATTCCATTATTGCATGGATCACCCCATAGGTTAAGAGAGAACCCTTAGAATATGGAATATCTTATAAATCGACTGGTTTAGGATTGAGGTTTTCATAATTGGAATATTGTTTCAATAATCGTGGTATTTTTCCATATTACATTCATTTCAAAAGAGATCAAGATAAAGATGTGGGGTTGTGGGTATGTTAATCTCAAGTCATAGGTCCTTAGATTTCAGTATTGGGACCCCTGGATTGATTTGATCTAGATAAGAAATATATAGTTCATTCCTGGATTTGGGTGATGATACTAAACTAGATTTTTTTGGCATGAAATTATTTTATGGGGTGTTCCTTTGGCTGTATGTACACTAATTAAATTCGATAAGGAAATTGAATTGGTTAGGTATTGTCATTATTCTATGATGTTGGTTGAATTTGATCTTAATTCAATGTTAGTTGAAACTATTTATTTGGTTGTTGGGGACATTAAAATTGATATTGATATTGAATATGTGTGTGTTCTTGAATTATATTCTAATTGATTCTATATTAGGCATATTAAAGCAAGGTGTCACAGAGGTTTGAGATTTGATAACTGTAAAACAAATATAGTCATAAGGATGAAATTTTCAAGCATATATTATTTGTTCCTGATGCAGCCAAACCCATGGATGGGAAGTCAAGGAAGGATGGTTTAGAAGGAGATTATCATATTTCAGTAAGGACTTACATGCCTATGAAAGGAATATGACTTGATCCTTCAACTGGTGTGCATCGACTTGCAGCTTCCTTTGCAAATGTGGTATCTGTTGTCAACAAGGATAGTGATAATAATCGAAAGGCATCGATTTTGGAATGTGAATCCACAAGGGGAAAAATTAAAAAACTCCTCTAGAGGAATATTCTATTGATTCATTTAACCTAGGTATTTAGGAGGAAATGTTTTGATCTACATATTAAATATACCTTCTTTAAGATGGATCTGGATTTTTTTGGATATAATGATTTTCTCTTTGTTCAAAAGTTTCTTTTAAAAAATATTGAAGATTTCATTCTATTGAATTCGGACATGGATGTTTTGGATTTATATTGGAAATAAAATATGTGAATTATTCTTGAAGATTCTTCTAAATCATCATTAGTTGATGAGCTCTCTCCTACCTAGACTAAAATATTTCAAAGAGGTCACCATTCAAACTTTAGTGGTCAACGTCCCAAAAACATGGCTTTTAAAGGGTGTGAAAGAAACTGATATCTTTTTTTTATCATTGCTTGATATGATGTCTTTTCTTTCATTTTCTTTACTTTATTATACACTTTATGGTTTTTCTAATATATTTTTTTTGTGTGGGTTGGTTTTTCCAATTCACACTCAAGCCTTTTTGAGTATATTTATATCAATATATAAAAATATATAATTAAAAATATAATAACTATATTTATTATTTAAATATATTTTTTACAATTTTATAATAATTTAAATATATATTTATATATTTATATGTTTATAATTATAATTAAAATATATATTAAAAAAATATTTAAATATAAGGAGGTGTTGGTCCACTAACCCTCAAGTCTGGGCAATTTTTGGAAAGATAATCCTCGATGGTAATGGAAATATATCACCGAGTCTGAAAAATGTCTTTAGTGATGAGAATCAAATGGTGGAGGGTGACCCAGCATCGGCTCATGTGTAACTAAATAAATGTCACAACTCCTCAACCTAATTCTTCAATGATGGTTGATTTGGGTCGTTGATATCTAGGAGGATTACAAAAAATGGATTTCTGGCTTTTATCGAAGCAAATCACTCAATTGTCTCCTAATGGATTACTGAGAGAAAACACTCAATTGTCGCATAGATGTTGGTCCAGTAGGGAATCAATCTGTGGAATCTCAAGGTCCTTCTCACCCAACTTATTCAATTTTTGGGTTTTGATGGATGGGTTATTATATCTCTCAGTAAGGTTTTCTTCAACATTATTTTTCCCTCATCAGATCTAAAGGTGTGATCTTGAAGAATGGGGTTTTTCCCTCTCAAAACTGCATTCCTGTGAATTCAGGACTGGGACCATAGTTTCAATCCAGCTACTATTGGAAATTCAACTACTTATGTGCAAATTCAGGTCTTCGGTCCTAGTCGATACCTGTGGCATCCTCAAATATTGTGCGACATTGACTCAACTGTTGGGGTCCCAATCAAATTCATTATGTAAACAAAATGTGATAGTTTTGAGACTTTTTCTTTAATTCTTGTTGAAATTGAAATGAGTATGAATCTCATTGATATAGTTGTACATGTGGATGATGAATACCATTTTGAGTTGCATATTACAGTTGAAAAATTACTAGATTTTTGTAAAAAATGTTGTAATATTGGGAACACTACTGAAAAATGTTAGAAAAGATTTCATTATATTAACTGTAATAAGTTCTAACATGTATTTGAGCAATCAAAATTCAAGATTCCAGATGTAGGTACATCGAATAGGGTGCCAACCCATCCACTAGACACATAAACCATTGAATTAGCGTGAACAAAGTAGCTGAGAATATTGAAGGTAGTGACATAGGAAAGGAAAGTAAGGAGGTTCCTCACAAAGCCTATGCACCTGATGTTGTGCATGATACATGGGAGCTAGGATAGGATAATCATTGTTCCATAGATGATTAAGATTCTCTTCATTCATTGGAAATGTTTGATGACCTTTTTATGAAATCTCTCATTAGAAAAGGAAAGAAATCATCTAATGGATAAGCTCTTTATCACTTGAAGAAGAAGAGTTGATCCATAGGAATGGAGAATGGTGAATCTTCTTCTAAAAAATATGTAATCTCCAAATCTAGAGGCTTCGGTGTCTTGGATAGATCTGAAGTTACCTTAAGGGAGGATCTAGACATTGATTAGCTAGTTACTCCAAGGCATCCTACGGGCAGCAAGATATCTATTGATTAGGTTTGTGGTTATGTTATCTGGAAATATTCTTTTATATATGCTTTTGATTATTTGAGGGGTTACCCTAGTGATTCTATGCAAGATTCAGTGCTTTTTACATGTGACAATGTTTTAGGTATGAGGTTGTTGGTTCCCTCAGATGATAAGGGCCATGAAGTTTCTTCTTCCAATGTGGCTTCATCGACCCATGTACAAAAGAAGGTAGATGAACATTCATCACCTGAGGAAAATATTAACATGATTTAAATTCTAAATAGATCTCGAATCAATGAGGTTTTCCTTGAATAATTTGGTAATCCACATGGAATTGAAGAACAATTCTCAAGAAATCCAAAATTTTTATTGGAAGGATCAGATCTTCCAAAATAATAGGATCCTCACCCACTTGATGATCTCATCCCACCAGATGAAAAAATTGATCTTCATGATGATGATGACATTATATGTATTAAGCCAAAAACCTAGAGTTGGGGTTTTCATCCAAGAGGTAGGGATAATTTTTGTATCAATAGATGAATCGTTTTTTTGTTTCTACTGTGTAGTTTCTAGCTTTTTGATCTATGGAAGTTGTTTGTCACTGTGTTCCAAGTTCCTTTTCCCTTGTACTCTATTTACTCTATTTTTAAGTAAATTTTTATGACCATGGTCTACAACCCACATTCCACTTTGCCTTAGTATAAATATTTTTAAAAGATATTTATAAATAATTATTAATACATTTATTTAAATATATATATTTATTAATATATAATTATAAATATAATAAATATATTTATTATTTAAATATATTTATTTTAATTTTATAATAATTTAATATTTACGTATTTATTTATATTTTCATATATACTTTTTATTAAATTTATATATATTGTTAATTTTATAATAAAATACTTCACTTAAAAAATTATTAGAAATTCATTTAAATAGATTAATTATATAAATTTCAAAAAATATTCACATGTAAATAATTAATAAAAAAATAAATATTATTCATATAAATTAAAATCATGTTGAAAATATTACATGTATAGAAAATAAATATATGTATAAATAAATATTAAAAAATGATTATATTTTAGTGGAATCGATCGAATGCTAATTGAAAACATGAAGAATTTTGAAACTATAAATATAAGACTGATTTCAAGTGAAGAACAACATTGATGAAATGAGCGTTGAATTTTGTATACTGATGATGAAGAAAAATAGAATTACAAATATAATACAAACAATAATTGGATAAAGGAACACAATGTAGAACCTACAAACCATCATCTTTCATTAAAATTTTCATGTATTTATATTGTACAAGGAATAAAAAGTTTTGTATATGAAAATTTGGGCACGTGAAGGGTTGGATTGGGTAATGAGGAGTCATGATCATTATTATCATAATTATGTAGTTCATTAAATAATGTTTCATAGAACTCCCCCTTGGATATCATAATATCATGAAATATCATATAATCTTCACTTAAAAACCTTGTCGAAAAAATAAGTGAAGTTAATGTAATTGAATTCCATGTCATGCTGCCTCATTAAAAACATATTTGGAAATCCCAATGGGGAAAACATGATAATGGGAAAAATAGTGCAATGTTACTAACTCCCCGTGATTATATCATTGAATTGTGTCTTTAGGACATCAATTAATATTATTATCTCTTCATGACATGGGAGAGAGACTGTAGGTAATAATGAATAGTGTCATTGAAAATTGTAACTTATTCAGAAAGAAATAAAATCATTAATTATTGATATCTATAATAACAAATAAAATTCCATTCTATATCTATTATAATGTATGATTGCCTTATTAAAAACCTCAACATGGAAGACCCATTCAGGAGAAAACACCTTGATTAGGGAAAAAGAGTACAATAACATCAAGTCCCTAGAGTGTTGCCTCCTTAAAAACCGTATCAAGAAAACTCAATGGGAGAAACTTGACTAAGGGAAAACATGTACAACAATTACACCACCCCCTCACAATGGTCGTCACTATTACATTATAGAATGTCTGTGATCAATTCATAATAAAAACAGTTGGATTTGAATTTATTAATAGTAATAATTTATACTCATTATATTTCAATGAATAGGGAATAAAATTAACTTGAGGTGCAATATGATTTATTATTATTTACATGTTACTTATGCACATGTTCATGTATATACTTCAGGGATAAATAAAATGTGTATTTATATTCAATCATTCTGGGAAAAGTATGCTCTTCATCAACCCCTCATGTATAAAATATATCACTCTTGGAATCAAGGGATTCAATTATTCATTACGGGCAAAATCTTTCCAAAATTTAATATATCATCTTTGGGATGATTAATTCAAAATACCAGGACATTCCATTTAATTTCTTAATAAAATAATAAATTTATTTCAGAAAACTCTTCAAGAGTTTAATTTTTTTTTCAAAAATGTCTTAATAATATAATCAATAGAATGATACATACAAACCATTGGATGGTTAATTCAATTTATATTCTTCCTTAACATAATATAGATACATGAAATACATCTTATTCCGTTCACCCCAAAATTTATAATATTGGGTGAAACGTTCATAATTTTTAATATGATTTGGGAATTTCAAACCCTTCTTGGATATATATATAAATATTTAAATATGAAAAGAATAATATTTAATATAATAATATCATCAATACTCAATAGTCGTGGAATTTTAGATAAATAGTCCAAAATGTTATATGTTGAAAATATCATGAGTTCTATTAGTAATTTTTGTCAAATATTGGGATGTTAACACCCATCAAAATCTATTATCATCAGTTAGTTTTGAAAGCATTTGAAATTTGAAAAATATTATCAACAACATTGAATGAGATCTCGTAATTTTTTCGGTACCGGTGTCACATTAAGGACGATATATAATAATATATAATTTTTTCAATATATTCATTTTCCTGTTTTAGGGAAAACATATTTACTGATTTTTAATCATGGTTAACAATGATTTTATATAATCAGTTCAAGAAAAATATGGGTGTGTATAATCAAACTATTGGTTTTTAACACATTACATTCATGTAAGTGCTGTGAGAATTTTTCCAATGGTTATGCTGGATGATATTGTATATAGTATGTGATGCTCATTATTTATTTTAATCAAAATTTATAGCATGTAATGTATACTCACCATCAGAAAATAACACACAAGATCATTTAGTGGATGAATCATTCATATAGTATTTAAATGGATCACGTGGTATGTGGGAATGCTCATATATATTTTATAATTTGTTCTTCATAAATATACGGTAAATCAGTTTCCAATAATAACTACTAATGATATACACAATTTATTTCAAAAAAGGTTACCTCATTGTAAATTATTATACATTGGAAATTCATAATAACTTAATGATAATAAATTAACTGATAATTATTAGACATGCATCCATTAAATAAAATCATCATTCTTCCCATGATAGATGTCTAATATGTTATCAACAAATTTATGCTCGTGTGTACTTGAAACAATATCTTTCATTATAATTGATCCTAGATGGACTAAACCATCATGTCATATATTTAAATTTCCAAGATCGATAAACTTATGGTTTACCATTATTGATTCGCTTGTACATAACAAAATCATTATAATCACTTTTTATGAATTTTTATTACATATCGAGGTACCTATTTTATCCAATAAGTCAATATGATATTCATTTTCAAGAATTACATTGATATATTTGGTCGAGACTTCATATATAATAGAGCATTAAGAATATTTACTACCATATAGGAATATATTCCCTCTTCTGGAGTCTTCAATTAATTTTCTCTATCGGTAAATGTACTTACACTAGCATATACTGAATCATATATGAGTTATCTTGAATCATTTAATAAAAATAATATTTAAAAATATTTTTCTCCAAGGTCGACATATAAAAGATCTTTGGGATCATTCATTGTGTATACACATATTTGTCATTATAATTTCAACTTATGGTAGTTGATGAATTCATGATATAATCATAATGGGTTAGGCCCAACACCAAGTGTATTATTTTAAATTTTGGAACTTCGGGTCCAAATAATATTTTACAACACATCTACTTGGTAGTAGAGCCCCTGTATCTTTTAAATGTGGTGAATGTGGTAGGGAGAACCAATACTGAATAATCTTCTGGATTCAAAACACACACATCGTCACCATCCAAAATTATAATTCATAGAATAACAACATTCACTATACCCAATGTAAGAGAAATCATTTGATCAAATTTTACTCTCAAATAACAAGTATGAGTACCACAAATAATATCAAATTTGTCATGAATAATATCATTCTCTTCAAGGAATGAGATAATGTAATTACATTAACATTGAGGAATGAATTCATTCATTTAATTTTGTGATCCATGAATGATAACTCAGTATTTATCAATAATGATCATCTTGTATAAACCACTAATTTTATAGATTATGATGATCATTGTTTTAACCACTTCAGATAGTAAAATCAATTTCCTAAAATATATTGGAATATAAAAACTATGTTATTAAATCATATTGTTTATGAACTATAAGAATTATAACATCCACTTCAGGTGATAAAATCAAATGAATTACTTGAGATGAAAGTGATAATTCATAAGCACGTGATGAATAATAATTTACTACGGAAAAAATGACTTTTGCGACGTGGACATCAACCCGTCGCAAATAACTAATTATTTACAACAGGAAAATCAATCAGGTCGCAAAAGGTTTTGCACGATTTGCACACCAAACCGCGGTGGTAAATACAATTTGCGACGAGGGGTGCCTCCCCATCGCAAATAACCGGCGGCGGTAAATATTATTTGCGGGGGGATATGCCCCTGTCGCAAATAGTGTGTCGGCAGGTCACTATTTGCGATGGGTCTCATCGCAAATATTATTTTAACCACCATCAGTAATTAATGTGGCCGAAGGTATTTTCAATGCGTCCTGTCGCAAATAATATAACCTACATATACCCCTCATGCGTTTTTTTCGTTTTCCTCTCTATTCATACTTTCTCTCTCTCTCTAAACTCTAATTTTAGAGTTAAAATTTCTCCGAGTTATTTTTTTACAAACGTATTCTGAAGTCGTATACACCTATAAGAGATCATGTTTAATGGTATTTATGTTTTATTTAATTTAATATTTATTTCTTACATTATATTAATTTTAATTATTGTTAATTAGTTGTAAATAAATTAGATTTAGATTGTTTTGTTATCAGTATTTATTTGTAGTAATAAATTGAAATTTTTAGTGCTAAATATTAATAATTAGTGGTAATTATGAATTATTAATGATTATTAGTAATGAATATAAATAATTAGCAGTAATTGGTAATTAGTAGCAGTAATTAGCAATAATTAATAGTAATTAACGGTAATTGGTAATTAGCGATAATTAGTAATAATTAGGAATAATTATTAATAATTTGTGAAAAATAGAAATAAATATTAATAATTAGTAATAAGTACTAATAATTAGTAATAATTAGTAATAATTACTAATAATTAGTCATATTTACTAATAATTACTAATAACTACTAATAAATAGAAATAATTACTAATAAATAATTATTATTTTTATTAATTATTAAAAAATTTAAATATTAGTAATAATTAGTAATAATTTGGAATAATTAGTTAAAATTAGAAATAATTAGCAATAATTAATAATAATTAGCAATAATTAGTAGTAATAAGTAATAATTACTAATACCTAGCAATAATTAGTAATAATTAGCAATAAATAGTAATAATTAGCAATAAATATTAATAATTAACGATAAATAGTTATAATTATTAATAAATAGTTATAAATAGTACACAATAGTAATAATTAGGAATAAATACTTATAATTAGCAATAAATACTAATAATTAGCAATAAATACTAATTATTAGAAATAAATACTAATAATTGGGAATAAATATTATTAAACACTAATAATTAGTAGTAATTAGCAATAAATACTAATAGTTAGGTTTAAATAGTAATAAACACTAATAATTAGTAATAATTAATAATAATTTGTAATAATTTGTAATAATTTGTAATAATTTGTAATAATTAGTAATAAATAGTAGAAATTAGTAATAATTACTTATAATTAGTAATAATTAGTAATAATTAGTTATATTTAGTGATATTTAGTTATAATTAGGAATAATTAGTAATAATTAGAAATAATTGCTAATAATTAAAAATAGTTACAAATAATTAGAAATAAATAATAATATTTATCAATAAATAGTAATATTTAGAAATAATATTATTAATAATAAGGAATAATATGTAATAATTAGAAATAATTTGTAATAAATATGAATAAATGTTAATAATTAAGAATAAATAGTAATAAATAGGAATAATTAATAATAAATAGCCTTAAATATCAATAATTAGCAATAAATAGTAATACTTAGCAATGATTGGTAATGATTAGTAATGATTAATAATCGAAGTAAAAAAATATTAATAAAAGTAATAATTACTAATAATTATTAAAAAATGGTAATAATTAGTAATAAATACAAATAAATAGTAATAATTAGTAATAATTAGAAATAATACTAATAAATAGTAATAATTAGGATGAAATAATAATAATTAGCACTAATTACTAATTATTAGCAATAAATAGTAATAATTAGTAATAAATAGTAATAATTAACAATAAATAGTAATAATCAGGAATAATTAGTAATAAATAGAAATAATAAGAGAAGATGATGTGTCGTTCACTAGAGCAGCAACACCGGCAGATGATGAAGTACATGCGATGTCTCAGTTATGGTTTAGTGAGTTTTTTATACTATTGTGAATATTGTGTTTTTTATTATTTTAATATTTATTAACAACTTTAATATATTATTACTTTTATTTATTTATTTATTTATTATTTTATTAAATTTAATTATTATTATTATTATTATTATTATATTTTTCTGAATGATGATGTTTTTATTTTTTTTATTATTATTATTATTCATTTTTATTAATATTAATAATATTATTATGATTATATTAATATTATTTTATTATTATTATTATTATATAATTATTATTTTTATTATTTTTATTTTAGTCATTTTATTTATATTATTTTATTATTATTAGTACTATTTTTATTTTATTTTGATTATTTTATAAATAATTTTATTTATTTTATTAATATTATTTTTTATTTATGTTTTTATGTTTTTTACGATAGGTATATATTTCCGCTAAAAATAGTATTTCTAAATAATATTTTGTTTACTTTTATTAAATTTTTTTTTTATTTTTTTTATTTTTTTGCGATAGTTATATTTTCCTGTCACAAATAGTATCAGAGATGGGTCCATCGCTAATAGTATTTGTGAAGGGCCCATCACAAATGAGTTTTTTAAAAAAACTCAGTGAAACTATTTGCGACGTCATTTTCCGCAACGAGTCATTTGCGACGAGACCCCGTAAAAAATACTAATTTTTCCTGTAGTGACTGTTCCCAATAATATTTTCGATGTATGAACAATAATTAATAAAAGATGATATCCTTAAATTATTATTTAAAAGGAAAAGAATTATATGATCCTTCAGGGATGCATTATTATAAAAATATTAAGTAAATTAATTGTTATATATAAATTTTTTTTCCATCAAACCACTTCTCATGATTATATTATTGTTATCTTTTTTAATCAAATACAGCACAATGATCATTTGAAAAACATAATATTCACTTAGATCATGATTTAAAATTAAATTATATATATTCATTCACTCTATGGAATGAAATAAATCATTTTCAATAAATAATCTCATTCAAAATAGGGAATAAAATAAGATTATTTTTTCGTGTTTTATTGGGTCTTCAAGACAATATCATGAATATTCAATTCAAAAATTTCATCAATTTCTTCCTCTTCAGAGGATGGATATTTGTAAAATATATATGTTCTTTTTTTCACGAACATTTAATTTATCTCAAACATTTTATAAGAAATTAAATGAAAGAGAAAATAAATAAAACAATATGATATATTAAAAAACATTCAAAATAAATATAATCTCTATCATGAGACTTCGTGCAACATAATAAAAACATGACACCTTATTGGGGAAAACTAATATGACATTCCATGGTTCATGGAATGACTAGAGAACTTTGGGTTGACGTATGATGTGTATGTGATGGTCATTAGTGATTAGAAAACTGCATCTCAACATACAGTAAGTACATTATGTTCATTATTTTACCACTTCAAGTTGCACTATTTTTTCATTTCATGAATGAGATTTGTCTCGACATCATCCATGTCTACTATTAATCAAACACATTCTCTTTACGGAATGGGGTGAAATTTTTCATCTTTGAGTCATTATAGAACTTCCAAGGTTCATTATTTTTCGCGCAAAAAAAATATCAAGAAAATCATATATTATTTTCCAATTTATCAAGAGGGGGAATATATATAATATATAAAATAATACTCACCCTTTTTAGGTATGAATCATCGTACATTGATGATAGATATAAAGTTAGCATTGTCATAATGTGTAATGCGAAGAAGATGATCATGCTGATAACCAGTTGTGAAATCGATTGAAAGCTATTTGAAACCATAAAGAATTTTGAAATATGAAATGTAAGACCGATCATAGGTGAATCACATTGTTGACGAAACAAGTGTCGAATTTTCATATGGCAGTGATGAAGAAAAATAGAAATAAAAATATAAGACAGTCAACAAGTAGTTAAATGAACACAACGTATAGCTCAAAAACCATCATCTTTCATTAACATTTCAATGTATTTATATTGTATAATGAATACCAAATGTTGGCATATGAAAAGTTGGGCATATGAAGGGTTTCATTGGGTAATGATGAGTCGTGACCAGTATTATCATAGTTATGACATTCATTTAATAATGTTTCATAACATAAATATATTTTTAACATTATTAATTAATATATAATAATAAATCAATAAATTAAATTAAATAAATTATAAAATTATTAAAAATTGAATTCGTAACATTTACATGGATTGGTGACATACATATATACACATACATATCTACACACATATATAAACACACAAATATATACACAAATACACATACATACATGCAGTTATACATATACATATATTTTAAATTATATAATATCAATATAAATATATATCCATATAAATATATTCATTCATATATTATATAACTTTTTAAATAAAATATTAATATATTATTTTTATTTTTATTATATACATATTTTTTAATTAATAAATATAAATAAACTATTAATCATTTTGACTAATAAAAATTTGATAATTTTTTATATAGAAAATCATGAAAATAAGATTCATTTTTTATTAGAAATTACATAAATCATATTTATATATTATATTTTTTATTTTTTATTTTTTAATAAAATTTTGGGGGTGAAGCCTATTTTTATTATGAAGTCATAGACTTCATTCAATATGTGTAGAGGGAGACTAATTACATATTCTCTAGGCTCAAGACAAAGTGGCCATAAATATTTGTATATATTTATAAATATACTTATATAATTATTTATATTTTTATAATTATATATATTTATTAATATATAAATATATGTAATTATAAATTTAATAAATATATTTTTTATTTAAATATATTTATTATAAATTATTGATTATTTAAATATATATATATATGAATTATTAAATAAAATATTTATTAATATATCAGATTTATATTAATTATATACATGCATTTGTTAATTAATGTATATTAATAAACATTATTTTATGAATAAAAATATGATAATTTTATATATAATGATTTTATTTTCTATTAAAAGTTTTTATCAGTAATAAGAATAGTGCTGATAAAGATCCACATTTATTAGTGATTTTACCTTGCACTGTTAAAGGTCACCCTTTTATCAACACTTTATGTTTAGCACTCATAAAAGTCAATGCTAGATATGGTGTGATTTGTGGTAGTGCACCCCATGGCGTATGTAATTAATAATTATTAATTAATACTAGTTAACAATTAATAATGTAATAACCAATAATAAATAACATGATTTTTAATAAATAATCTTTTAATAATTATTAATTGATAAATAATGTAAATAAAAATAATTAATTTTTAAATTAATGTTAAATAATAATTATTAATAATAATGTATGTGTTAATAAATAATTATTAATTATTTCACTATTAATTACCTATTATATTATCAATTATTGTATTATTATTTATTATTAATTATTAATTGCATTATTAATTATTACTAATTATTATTAATTAGATTATTTGTATTTATTATCATTAACTATTATTACATAATATTAATTCTATTAATTTTTTTTATTAACTATAATTAATGATGTTATTTATTATAGTATTAATTATTATTAATTGCATATTTAGATATAATCAAAACTATTAATTACCTTTTTATTACTAACAAGTCTCGATCATGGATGTGGAGAAAAAATCCATGACCCCAAATTTATTAAAAACAAATCGCATAAAAAGATGGAGAAGACAAGAAAAGAAAAAGATTGCATTGTTATTAATAATTAAATAGAAAATTATTAAGATTTTATTGCTAATATAATCAATAAAATTATTAAATATCTTATTAATTATTAATAATTGCATCATCGTCATCGTCATTATTTATATTATTAATTATTGATATATTTTGATTAATAATCTGTAAAGTATTAATATTAATATTATATTATTATTAATATTCATGTGTTATTAATAGTATATTATTTTTGTTAACAAATTTATTATTCCTCACTTAAAATTGTGAACGTGAATTTCTAATATTTTTTTAATGATTTCAACGAAGTCTATAAAAGAGAGATTTCAGTGTAATTTTAAACAACGTTTTTATGATTATTTTAATATAAGTAATACTTAATATTATTTTAGAAAAATTAATAATATTTTATTAGTTTAAAAATATGAATGGTTTAAAGGCTACAAATAAAGACTCATACACCCATTTAAATAATTTGTTTTTTCATAAACACAATTTAAAAAACTCATGTTTATCATTTAATTTTAGGGATGGAAATTGGTTGGGTACCTATTGAATTTTGGGTATACGAATCCTAACTTGTTTATTTTTACAAAACTCTAACCCTAACATAAACCAAAACCCTTTTATTTTTTAAATTCACTACGCTAACCCTACCTTGTTTATTTTTTTCAAGTGTATTCAAGGTTAAATATATTGTAAAGGGCATGTGTGCCTAGGCCTCCGAACCATGTAGTTTAGGATTTGTATCTTTGGTACAACATATAATTTAAGGGTTCTCTCACAACCTAGTTAAAGAGGGGATTATCTAGAAATAAAAATAAAAATATATGACCTTCGGGCCATCACATCAATATACCTGATTAGAAATGAAAATATTTAAATTTGATTTATAAAACTAGAATAATCTTATTGAGAAATTAAATAAAAATATTTTTTATTTATACTATATTTAATAATATATAATCAAGGAATTCAAATTTAAATTTTACTTATAAATATAATATGAGACGAACTCAAAATTCTTATTTTTTTATAATTCTAATGTCTTTAAAATTAATTATTGATTAAGTAATAATATTTTTTATAATGAGGTTCGAGTTTATAGTATCCTAAAACCACTACCCTAAATATATTCATTTATTAAACGAGTTTTCAATTCGGTACTCTAACCCTATAAATACTCGTTCAACTACTATCATAACTCTGTTTAATCTGGTCGGATAGTGTCAGGTAACTGGTTAGAGTGTACCCATTGTCATCCCTATTTAATTTAAATAAATAAATATGTAAAATGGGCTGACACATTGAGATTCTAAGATCTTCATCAACAACATTTTTCCCCTAAAAACCAATGAAAAAAATTTACATTTTTTTTCATTCATCCACATTTAATATATGTATGTATATATATATTGATTCGTACAATTAATACTTATAAATACAAGTAATGTAATTAATTGTAATTAAACATTAATAATAATTAATAGTAATGAAAATAAAATTATTAATAATTATTAATAATAATGTAATAAATAATAATATAATTATAATTAATAATATAATTAATAATCATTGTTAATATAATTAATAATTTAATTAATAATAACTTGTAAATACTAATACAACAATTAATAATGTCTTCAATATTGATAAATAAAACGGTTAATAATAAAAAAATAATAATTTAATAACTATTGATTATATTATTGTAATTAATAATTAATAAGAATAGCCCCTCTAGGGGTATTCTAGTGGAAAGGGTTGGGTGCTAGCTCAGTCCTTCTGTTTGAGTATTCAGTTCCATCGGATTGAGCATAAATGCCATAATTTCATGCCTGGATGATTTCACCAATTCAAACGTTCACAACAAGGTGGAGAGATGTAGTATTACACAGTTTAATTAAAATACAAAGAATGAGACAATGTTCTGTACTATGCTTCAGTTGGGCGAGCGCTACATGGGGAAGTTTAAGGCTTGTATCGAGGGTTGGGGTTATGTTCATAAAAAGAATAGTAATAATAATAATAATATTAATAGTAGTGATAATAATAATAATAATAATAAATTTATTACAAGGGGATTACAATGGGAAATACAAATTACACACACGCACACACAAACCCAAGGAGACTCAAATATGTGACCTCCCGACACCACTATAGGCTACACCCCATGAGACTTAAAAATGAGAAACAGCACAAACCATGGGTTTGAAAACCCAAACCCATGGTGTCAAGAAAATTCATTATGAAAATGCACACCTAAACACATGGTTCTGAATCAAGGAGGATAATCCTAATATTTATTAAGGTCTTAGAAGTTACAGCAAAAGTAAAAAACTCACACACTTTTGGACTACCAAGAACAAACCACACGGCCTCCAAAGGAGGACCCACCCATATTTGCTCCATTAAAATTGTTCTGAACCGAAGGCCCCATATTTGATGGCTTGAAATCCACTTCATCATGGCCCAAAGGCCTATCCTGCGTGCTTGACATACCACCTGTGTCGCGTAGTTTTTTCGCAAAAAAAAAAATGCATTCAAACACATCAATTGGTTAAACGTCATCCCTCCCCACAAATAATGAAAACACTCATTGAACCTATTTAATTACATATTGTGGTCGAAAGCTCCAATGTTTTTATTATTACAAATATTTAATAAAAAAATATTAATTAATAATAATTTCAATATCATTTATTATATTATTAATTTTCTTTAATTTCATTATTAATTAATAGGAATTTCATTATTAATTATTGTTCATTACATTATTAAATTTTTTCAGGATTTTGAGTTTTCCAACTCCCAAATCATGCCTTTTATGGTTAATTACTTTTGTAATTCATGTATCATTAAATAATAGTCATGACTAATAATCATTAAATTCATAAGGATTTATTACTAATTATCATTAATTGAATCATTAATTATAATTAGAATTTTTATTAATGACATTATTATTATTATTATTATTAATTACTGTTAATAATTGTTATTAATTAATATATTACTAAAAAAGGTTCTAGATCCTAGTTTCGGTACATTTATATTATTAATTATTATTAATTATATTAGTATTATTAAAATCTTTTTTTGAATGAAAACAAAAAATTCAAAAATAAATAACTAAGGAATATTCGATGACCGATCTTATATAAATTGAAAATGTCTCCCCATCCCCATAGGCAGAAATCTCTGTTCCCATTCTTTTGTACTTCACTCACCTTCAATCCCAAGATCCTCTTCCTCCCTCCTGAATCCTTCCACCGGCGGCGAAGCAATGGTGAGCTACTAAGAGTGCCTGAAGAACCACGCCGCAGTGTTTGGTATGGTGGCAATGGATGGCTGTGGCGAGTTCATGCCCAGCGGCTCGCTGGAGCATCTGAAGTGCTCGACATGTTTCTACCACCCTAAATTCCACCGAAAAGTGGTCTAGAAAAGCCCTAGGCACCTCAAGATCCATATGGTGGCATATGGAGGTGTAGTGGATGGGGGTGAGCATTACAGTGAGGGTAGAGGAATAAAGGAGGGGAAGAAGAGGTTGACGAAAAATATTTCGCGAGAGCAGAAAGAGAAGATGGCAGGGTTTGAAGATAGGGCGGGGTAGAGGATTCCAAGGGGGGATGAGTGGTTGGCAGAGCCAATCTTCCAGGAGATCGAGATCAACCGGAGGGTACTGGTAGTGTGATGAACAATCACAGAAACGTGGACTCCAAGAAACAATTAGATCAAATTTTCTAATAATAATAATAAATTGATTATCCTAGGATATGTATTTGATGTGATATATAAACAGTTGTATTTTCAGGTATTTTTCAAATTTCAGATTTTTTATTACTGTTTATTCCATGGCGCGTTTAATCATCTCCAATCCCACAATATAATAGATCATCCCATAACACACTGAGATGATGACTGGTGGTATTTTTTCTACATGGCGTGATCAGGTAAGGGGATGAAATGAAATGTATATTGGTCTTGTAGGAAAAAACGATATGACTGATGATCTCCCTCTCCCCAATCAACGAGATTCTCTATTTCCGGTTTATAATATTATAATATATATTAAACAAATAATAAGAATTATTATATTTTTTGAACTGAACATATTCTTAAATGAAGTTATATTTTTCCTCTATAAAAAATATATTATTAATTTATATAAAATTATTATATTTATATTCAAAAATATATTTTTTTGTATACATTAAATAAAAAATGCATGTTTATAAATAATATTTTTTTTTAATAATTCAAATATATATATATATTGGTTTTAAAAAATTGATTCAAATATTATAATTATATATATATATATATATTATATAGATATAATTATAATATTATAATAAATTTTATTAACTAATGAATATATTTATTATATTTTTATGATTTTTTAATGGATTGAGTATATTCATTATATTATTTATAATAAATATATTGATTAGATTTATTAGATTTATTAGATTTATTAGATTCATTAGATTCATTAGATTCATTAGATTTATTAGATTTATTAGATAAGTTGTATTTGTTATATTTATTTTATTAATTTTATATATAATTAATATATATATATATATAATAAAATACTTTTTAAATATATATATATATATTATAAATATTAAATATATATGTGTTTCCAATGAATTTGGTCAATAAATATATTGATCGATCATGCGTGCATATATGTCATGTAACATCCTGAATGTTCATTTATACATTAAACCCTTATTATTCATGATATCCATTGATGTGGCTCGATTTTTATTATGTATATTTTATTACTATGTATATATGATTAATACATATTACCCAAATATACTATTATGTTATAAAAATACTTATAAGATTACATTAAATATATTTAAATAATAAATATAATTATTATATTTATAATTGTTAAATTTTAATTATATACAAATATTTTTTATATATGTTAATTGTTAGTTATAATTATAACTTTATATATATTTATATAATTATAAAATTACAATAAATACATATTTTATAATTTTATAAATAAATAAATATATATATATATATACATTTATAATTATATACAAATATTTATAAATATATTTTTTTATAGTTTTATATATAACTATAAATAAATATATATATGAAAATAATTATAAAATTATAATAAATATTTTTATTATTATACTTAATGTTATCTATATATAATTAAATATATATATATATTAGTTATAATTATAATCTGCATTTAATTGTGTCAATGTTCACCTTTATCATCATCTTAATATCTAACGATTTCAATGTCTTCACATTCCTTCTCGGCATCATCAATATCCATATGAGTTTCAGTTTTATCATATCTTACCATTTAAAATTCATTTGTAACATCATTAACATCATCATCACCATCAACCCTTAATTGTGGGGTGTCATCATCGATATTCATGTCTCTTTGTGAAAAGAATAGATTCTGAGTAGTCTCTTAAAAAAATTCAATTTCTTGCACTTCAGTGGAACCACATTCACTTTGAGTAAACTGATTTTCTCAAGATTTCATTTTTATTATGATCCACCAATCACTCAGGCCTCTTGAAGTAGCATAGTACTTTGGGTAATAAATTATATGTACTTATTGAGCTAGTAAAAATAGATCATTTGAGGCAAGATGACTTTTATATTTAATTTCAAATATTCCTTGAGTCGGATGAACATTAAAGCCTCTCTTAGTATCCAACCACCAACATTTAAACATCGTTATGTAATTTTCCCCTAGACAACATAGTTCAATAATTTCATCCAGCATGCCGTAAAAGTCAACTTCAGTTTCTATGTAATGAGATCCTTTCAAGTAAACTCCATCGTTTATTGTTTTTTGATTCCTTATATGCATGTGTATGAAATCAAAAACCATTCACCACATATGTATGATAATATTTAACCATTTTGGATGGTGGGTTACTCAATATACATAGTCACTTATCAATTTTCTCATTAAGTTGAGACACTGAAAATTATTTAAAACAATTATCAATATAATAATTAATAAAATGAATTGATATGCTAATCCATCAATAATTTCTGTTATCAGTTTTTATAACCGTTGAGAAAATTTTTTCCCCAACATTCTTCAAGAGCAGCTGCTGTAATTTTTGGAAACTGTTTCTTGATATGCTTATCATATAACCTACACATAAATTATTTTACTTAATGTAACATAAATTATAGAATAAGTGATATAATCACTCACCATACAAATCTATAAATTTCTTCACAGTTGAGCAGAACATGTGTATGATCTCTCTAATGTTCATCATCTGAAATCTATTGTTCATGAACTCCACCAAACCTACGCTCTGGATGATTAAGAATTGATAATTGGTTGTCTATTTCATCATCATCATTACCCTCGTTCTGTTCTATGCGGTTGTTTTTTTAGGTATATTAATATTCAAAATAATGTGAGCAGAAAAAAAAAGCAATTTCCTCTTACAAATAAGTTTCAGCAATTGAACCATCAATTGATTCTTTGCTATGAACTTTTTTATTCAATTTCTGCATGCATCTCTTTAATCGGTACATCTATCGAAACTACACCAGACCTCCACAATTTTCATCATATATAAAATGTAAGTTCATAGGTTCTATTAAGTCAAAGAAAGTTTGTGGGATGATTTTTTTCTAGTTTACATATAATTACAAAAACATATTCTTCCAGTTTTCTTGGTGCATCCTAGTCAATTTTCGCCAAAAAAATGTCTCAAATGAAATATGATATGTATTTTATCGAATCCCAATTCATATAATTAAAAAAACCTCTTAATCAAATTGACATAATTATTTCCATTATAACTTGACAATCCAGACTTTTTAATCTGGTAACATGACCATTCTTAAAAAATCTGCCTAAATGGGAAGCATAGACATTTGGAAGTCTCAAATATGAAATCCACTAAACAAATAATTAATGACTCTCTTTTGACAATGAATAAGATACTTTTGGCTTCATTAACTTCTATGATCTGACATTTTCAAATAGTTCATGTTCTGGTCACCTGCAAATTTGGGAAAGCTCTAATTGGGCATTTACATTATCTATGGTCTTAACTGGTGTATCCAAAACGATATGAAATAAATTTTCAAAATAGTTCTTCTCAATATGCATGACATCTAACATGTGACAGACCAATATGCAAGATCCCAAAAACTTCTATGTTTTATCCAATTGTGTTCTTTCCCAAAGTCATGAATTTTTTGTTGGTTTATTGTTGGTCCAAATGTGATGGGAGGAAATGAAAATAAAACTCATTTTAACTCTATACATGAGATCAATTATGGAGGTTCATCCATGTCAATTGTGCCTTTTCTGAAATGGGATTTGTTCCTTTAAAATTGATGATCATTTGGATGAGACATGAAATGAAATTAATAATAAAAAGGTTTTTTTACATTGACAATCATAAATGCTTTGTTGTCTCTCATACAGTAAGGAAATGATTTCGGACCATTTGTACTCCAGCCAAATAACATACCATATGTTGGGAAGTCACTAATTGTCCACATTAATGCAGCTTTTAGTATGATATTTTATTTCTCAGCAACATCATATGTACTCACACCATTAATCCACAATGAATTTAACACATCAATCAATGGTTTCAAATAAACATCAATATTATTTTTTGGACGTAATGGGATTAATATGGTCAAAAATATATTAGGATCCTTCATCAAAATCCATGGAGGTAAATTTTATGGAGTTATAAAGTCATGCCAACATGAATACTAAATACCATAAGAACCAAATGGACAAAAAGCATCAGTAGAAAGACCCAATCGCACGTTCTGGGATTTTAAAGAAAAAGACGGATGCACTCGGTCAAAATGATTCCATAATTCACCATCAGAAGGATGATTCAAGATTTTACCCGTTGAAAATTGTGTTTTGTGCCCTGAAATCATCGTCGTTGTGTTTTAAGACATAAATAAATGCTATAACCTTTGTGTAAGCAGGAATGATCTCATTTTTTTTAGGAATCAATCTAGACTTTCCCGATTGAGCTTCTTTATACCTCATTTGTCCACATGTGGGGAAACTATTCAATGACTCATTTTCACCAGAATATAAGATGAAATCATTTTCACATGAATGAATCATTTTATAGCTATGGCCCTGATTAGAAATTATCCTCTTTCTCTCATATTAATTTGTAGGCAACAAATTTCCTTTTACTAATAGTGTTTTAATGGAAGAAAATATCTGATCAAAATAGTTGATTGACATTCCATTATATTATTTAAAAGTCCTATATTTTTCAACCTCTTATAATTTGTTTATCTTGCAACCAGGATATAATGCATCCTTTGATGGCCTCAAAAAATTATTAAATTTATATGGTTCCAACTCGGGAGTTAAATCAATATCATCCTAAGTTTCAGTTTTTTGAACAAATGGACCTGCGACCTCATGTACTAAATTTCGAAACCATGATGGATCTGAAATCACCTTATTATTATATTCTCTGGAACTTCTTTCACCGTGTTGATACCAAAAAACATAATCATGTTGTAATCCAAAATGAAAGAGATGTCCCCCAACATTGTCAAATGTGTGAAACGTTCTTAGAGAACATTTTTTTACAAGGAAACATAATTGTGCCTTCTAAATAAAATTATTGTTTTTATGATGGAAATGATAAGAAAGCATCAACACCCTCAATATATATAGGATTTAACCCAGAAATGTTTGGATTTTTGGGATGATTTATCCAAGCACAATCATCTAATAATGACTGTTTTTTACATCCTTGTTCTATTTTTTTGACAAAATATAAAATCATTACTGTTTGTGAATAATTTTAAATAATAAAAACACTATAAAAAAAGAAGATAAATAATTATAGCCACTTCTTACTAACTACCACTAATTACAGGAGACACAATTTCTAGTGCATTAATGATTTCTCTTTTATCTGAAATCTCATTTACTTGCAACTTTCTCACACTAAAATCACAATGAAGAATATTCTTAGACATACACATATCCATTCTTGTACATACGAGAATGTATAAGCATACCTCTAACCAGATTCTTCATTGTGATTTCAGTATGAGAAAGATATACATAAATGAGCTATCAGACAAAAGATCCCCCTTTTCATCAATGAATTATCTTCTTCCAACTGTGACCACCTAAAAACATTATGAAAAATATGTTCCTACAAATGCATATCTAATCTCATGCATAGGAGATTGGATAGGAATATGTAGAAGTACATTTTTTATAATGTATTGAGTCGGTGAGATTTGAAAGGAGAAGAGTCAGTGAGAAAAAGGAGTGCCGCCAATTCATTGGAAACTATTCCATGTTCTTATAATTTATTACTCTTTATTCCTAATTTTTACTAATTTATTCCTAGTTATTGCTAATTATTCCTATTTTTTGGTAATATTTTCATAATTATTGCTAATTGTTTCCTATTTATTGCTAACGTTTTCCTAATTATTTCTATTTTCCCCTAATTATTCCCAATTATTCGAAATTATTCATAATTATTCATAATTATTCCTAATTATTCCTAATTATTTTTAATTATTCATAATTATTCATAATTATTCTTAATTATTCCAAATTATTGCTAATTATTCCTAATTATTTGTAATTATTTCAAATTATCTATCACTATCTATCACTAATTATGACTAATTATCACTAAGTATCACTAATTATCACTTATTATCACTGTTTATCACTATTTAGCACTATTTATCACTATTTATTGCTAATTATTACTAATTATTACTATTTATTACCAATTATTACTATGTTTTACTAATTATTACTATTTATTACAAATTATTACTTATAATTACTAATTATTACTAATTATTACTAATTATTACTATTTATTATAATTTATTACTATTTATTACTATTTAGTACTATTTAGTACTATTTATTACTAATTATTACAAATTATAACTAATTATTACAAATTATTACTAATTATTACTAATTATTACTAATTATTATAAATTATTAATATTAATTACTGTTTGTTACTATTAATTAATATTTATTACTAATTATTACTAATTAATACTATTTATTACTAATTGTTACTAATTATAACTAATTGTTACTAATTATTACTAATTGTTACTAATTGTTTCTGATTGTTACTAATTGTTACTAATTGTTTCTAAATAGTACTAATTCTTAATATTTATTACAATTTATTACTATTTAATACTAATTATTACTTTTTATTAGAATTTATTAATAATTATAACAAATTATTACTAATTGTTACTAATTATTACTAATTGTTACTAATTATTTGTATTTGTTACTAATTATTATTATTTATTACTAATTATTATATTTTGTTACAAATTATTAGTATTTATTACTATTTTTTCTAATTATTACTATATATTAGTATTTATTACAATTTTTTACTAATTATTACTATTTATTCATTATTATTACTAATTACCACTAATTATTACTAATAAATGTTAATTATTATAAATTACTACAAATTACCGTTACTAATTACTAATTACCATTAATAATTTTTATTCATTACTAATTATATTTAATAATTCTTCATTACAACTAATTATTAATAATTACTACTAATAATATAAATTTATTATTACAAATAAATATTAATGACAAAACAATCAAAATCTAATTTAATTACATCTAATTAACAATAATTAAAATTTATATAAAACAAATAAAACTTATATTAAAATAAATAAAACATAAAACCCTTTAAACTTGATCTCTTATAGGTGAAGATGACTTCAATAACATCTGTGAAAAAAATTAACTCAGAGAAATTTTCACTCTAAAATTAGAGTTTAGAGAGAGAGAGAGACAGAATGTAGGAATTGAGAAGAAGAATGAAAAAATGGATGAGGTATATATAGGTTAGATTAGTTTCGACAGTAGTATTTGTGACGAGAGTCCTATCACAAATATCTCTGACCGCATTAATTACTGTCGGCAGTTAAAAGGGTATTTGTAACAGGACCCATCACAAATAGTGGCCTGCCGACATAGTATTTTTGATGGGGAAACATCCCGTCACAAACATTATTTACCGCTGATGGGTATTTGTGATGGTTCTCGTCGCAAATAGTGACTCGCAAATGAACAATTTTCCACATGGAATTTCCCCATCACAGATAATATTTTATCTTCTCCGAGTATTTTTTCTAGGGGTGCCTACCCATTGCAAATACCCTTCCCACAGTTTGATGTGCAAATTGTGCGTATATTTTTTGCGAAAGGACCCCAAGTCCCATCGCAAATAAATTATTTGATGGACTATTTGCAACGAGATTTATTCTAGTTGAAAATAACCCTTCACAAAAGTTCATTTTTCCCGTAGTGAAGGATAATCACGTGCATTTGGAACCGTAGAGTTTCGTTGAGAATCCTTCACATTGTCCGTCACGGAAGTATTTTCTCCAATTTAGGGTTTTTCTAAAATCATTCATTTTTCTCTGTTTTAGGTCAAATCAATGCCTACTGTGGATCATAGGATCATCTGCGACCATAAGGTAGGGGGTCTAACTGTTTTCCCTCTATTTCGTTGTGATTTATAAAAATGCACGGTTGGGTTGTTGGTTGATACCTATAGAGTTTGTTCAATTTCACCCAATATTTTCAATTTAGTTGTTTCACCTAATTATTTCAACCATATTTATCATAAATTAATTGGTTTAAATTATTGTACCATGGTCGGGCACCCCCTTTGGTGTGCAGACGTGGTCGATATAAATTCTGTTAGCCAAGCATTTATTGTATTTAACTGCATGTGATGCGCAACCCATTTTTGTGTGTGTTTAAATTAAATTATTATTTTAGAATAATTACAAAACATGAATTGTTGAATTTTTTGTAGTTATTTGTCCTGAATTATTTATTTATTAAAATGTGAATTTATCTACCTGTGCTGATATAGTATCCTTCCACGTTAAGTTTTTATGCTGCAATATTAAATTAATACCTTATGTTGTATGGGTGTATCTGCTTAGATTTCATGCTTCAATTACATATACATGTTATTTCATATATTCTACGGTGAAATTTTAATTAAATTCATGGCGGAGAGAGAATTTGTCCCCCATATTAAGGGCCACACTTGTACTCTTCATTCTGGACTGCTTACCACTACGCATCAATAGGCGGTGTCTTGGGCTTTTCCAGACCGAGAGTTCCCCAAGATTTAAAAATAATTATGAGTGATATAGGTTCGAAAAGGGCCCTTCGAGGATGGATTTATTGGCAATGGGGTACACCATCCTTAGATGAATCTCGGGCCCTCTTTGCGAGATCGGGACAGACTCATGGTAAATCCACACCTCGAGCTATACTTGGTCTTTCAAAAGATTGCTTTGAAGGACGTATCATAGTTATACCTTCAGGAAGGGATCAGACTCCAACTCTCAACTTCAAAATTAAAAATGATTCACTGAATGTTTATATTAATGCTACTTTGATTCCTTTAAGAATTGTGATATTTTTCTGGTATGTTGAAGCATTGTTGGTTGACAAGTGATCTAGACCCCATGTTATTTCACAAGCATGAGGGTGTGTCTCTTCCTTGTTTTACTTTACTTTTCCAAGATTATATATATGTATATGTGCATCCTGCTTATTACAGGTACTTCGTTTAGACTCTGAGCTTATGTCTAAGTAGGTGATTAGAGATGGGTGTAATTAGGAACCCAGGCCGAGTTATTTATTTTATTGCACTCAGTTAGATATATGTATTTATTATATAATGAAACACTGTGTTTTATTACAGCATAAAATGGAAAGGTTTAGTCACTGTGGGTGCCGGCCTACTGGGATTTTATCTCACACCCAACGCTGGCATCGTTGACACCTGAGTAGATTATATGCTTGGAGGTATCGACAAATGGAACTATGCTACTTCTCATGCTTGATTGTTTCTTGTTTCTTAGGATGGAGGCTGGGGAAGAGGATCGAGCCTTGCTTGTGATGTAGTTGTTTCACTTTTTGTATTTTCTTTTTAGTTGATAGTTTTCTTGGGTTTCAGTTTATCATGCTTTTGGTTTAGAAAAACATCATAGCATGACATTGTTTTGTGAGCTTCTGCACGTGATTCTTATTCAGTTCGATTATTCATATTGCTTCTGCTGCAGTTTATTCATTTACATGCTTCTACTATTTATTATTAATTGTTTTTTACTTATAACGTGATAATACATATTACCTATTAGGGCATAATCCCCCCTATATACATGAAAATGCCCCTCGCTACTAGTTGGTAGCCTCTAGCATTCAGAGAGATGTGCTTGAGGTTATGTGGCCAACCCACCTCAGGGCACCCTTCAGGTGGCTCCCGGGATAATGATGCTACAAAGTGGTATCAAAGGCGTATTTTTCCTTTTGTCTTACTATTTGGGTTAGATATGAGACTAGGATATAATGAATTGGAATGTACCATGCGCTTGGACGTAGCTAACCCATGTACAAGGGAAACCCAAATTCCTAGGTTGGGATTGCAGTTTTTGATTATGCCAGTTATTGTTGATATGACTTCACCATTGGGAATCTGACTTGTTTTACATTGTTATTAGTATTGGTATTGTTGAAATAATGGTTTTTAACATTTCAACAAAATGATATAAGGTAAATACATTACATGCATCATATTAGGCACTCTATGATTAGAATGACATGCACATTTACATGCCAAATTTACTTCCAAAATGAATTTTTCCATTTTCATGTGACTGTTGTTGTTCCTGGTCGTAATTTTTTTTTGAAATTATGATTTTTTAAATATAAATTTCTGATATTCTATTGTATGTTAACCTAACTTAACTTGAAAATGGATAGTAGAACTTGGTTAGTAATCCTTCATAGTTTTCTCTTCCATGCCAAAACTCAACTCTGGATGTGGGTATCTTTTATTTAGTGCTCAGAGGCAAGATATATACATAACCTATTTTTGCGCCATACATGTTTTCCTCATCTTATTTAATTTTTGTCTAAAGGTGTGTGTTTGGATGTTGTAGACCAATGTCATTATTATGTCTTCGTGTCGTGCCTCTAGAGAGTGGCAATGAGAACATTCCAAAGATAGTGGGTCCTGAACCACTAGTGGTACCCCTTGTAGTGTCTCTCGTGGTACTACCTTCTGCCGATCATCTGAGGGACCTTGACGCTCAATTCAAGGATAGTCTCCTCAGGTTTATGCAGATAGTTTAGAGTATTCCCTAACATTCCCCATCTATGGAAAACCTCACACGAGACTTTCTACAGCATCACCCACCGACCATTCCAGGGATTGGTGTCCTCATCCTGCATAGTCATGGATAGAATCCATAAGGATTATCTTCGACCACCTCGAGACACTTCTAGAGAAAAGGGTCAAACTCGATGTTTACAAGATTCTTGACTCCACCCAGCACTGGTGGGACATTGTTTCTCAGGCTGAGAAGATGAGTGACATGGTTTGGGCTGAATTCAAATCGTCTTTCTATGATCAATTTTTCCCACAGACTATGAGAGATTATCTTGAATAGGAATTCCTATATCTTCAGCATGGCTCTATGTCTATGTTAGAGTGTTCTACTCATTTCACAGAGCTTCAACATTTTTCCCCGTCTCTTACTGGAGACGTGAAAAATACTAAAAGATGTTTTGAAGATTGAAATGAGTATAATATCTGCTCGTAGGTGAACATCTTACATTTGAACATTTTCATAGAGATCATAAACCATGATATAATTTCAGAGCGAAATGTCAGGGAAGCTAAACCGGTGAGCTAGAGAGGTTCAGTTCCATGACAAGGTGATGTCTCTTTTGGCATCAAGAAATTCAGTCTTAAAAGTGCACGTGGGGGAAATCCTAGCCAAACAATGCATTTTGATAGCTCTTTCACTTTTCATCAGTGCGGAAGAAATGGTCTAAAGAAGCCATAGTGCACGAGAGACCCGAAGGAGTGCTGAGCTTGTGGCAAGATAGGCCACCTTCAATGTTTTTGCCCTTTTTTATTTTTAGCATCAAGTGGAAGAGTATATGCACCTTCACCCCCATCAGGTACGAGGTCTATGAATCCAAATCAGGCTGGAAGATATTTTCCACTAGCCGATCAAGATGAGGAAATGGTGGAGGTCATGGTCAAGGAAATCTAGTTCCAAATTCTCAACGTCTATAGAGTGGACCTGCTCAGGCAAACCAGGCTGCGTCTCAAGGTCGTGGTTTAGGTATCATGTATGTAGGGAAATAAACACAAGAGGAATCGAGTGTATGACCATCTATTGTTAGAGGTACTATTCTATTAGCCACTACTTTAGTTTCTGTTCTTTTTGATACCAACACATCACACTCCTTTTAATCGATTGCAGTTTTTGAAAGTCCGGGTTTTCTGATTGAGTACACTTGTGGAATCAAGTCTCTTGACACTCCGTTAGGAGTCAAAACAGAAGACATATGCCAGTTCCAAGAGTTCACCCTTTAGATAGGTGGGTACCATTTTGAATAGAATTTCTATATCCTCGATATTTCTGGCATCGAAGTCATTCTCGGTATGAACTGGATTGCTATTTATCATGATCAAGTTGGTTTCTATCGTCGTTGGGTGTCCTTTAAATCCCTTGAGGGTGACACATATCTACAAAAAGTATAATTTGATATGTAGGAAGATAAGGATAGACCTAAATATGCAGGGTTGGGCAGAGTGACAGATCAGTTTGAAAGTCTCTTTATGAACGATCAGGGAACATAGTTAGTTAAATTCCCTCTAGTTTTGGATTGTTCCATGGATTTCTTCCCTGATGATTTCTCTAGCTTACCTCCTATTAGGGACATGGAGTTCACTATCGAGCTCATACCAGATACTGCACCAATATCTATTTCTCCTTATAGGATGACACCAACAAAACTGTAGAAACTCAAAAAGAATCTTGAAGACATTGAGGCTGAGGGTTTCATCAAACCTAGGACATCATCGTGGGGTTAACCTATTGTTTTCACAAAGAAGGCAGGAGGTACCCGTAGGTTATTCATGGATTATAGTCGACTCAACCATCTCGTGGTAAGGAATTGATATCCATTTCCTTGTATAGATGTTCTCTTTAACAAAATCTAGGGAGAAACTGTTTTCTCCAAGATTGATCTGTGTTCAGGATATCACCAGGTGTATGTGTGACCATCCGATTTACCAAGTACAAAATTCCGAAGTAGGTACAACTGGAATGAGTATCTGGTTATGCCATTCGGCATCACGAATTCACCAACTGTCTTCATGGATCTGATGAACCGGGTTTTCACCTGTATCTTGATTACTTTTTGGTAGTCTTCATAGACAACATCTTGGTGTATTCACATTCCAAACACGACCATCCAACCCATCTTGAGATCGTGCTGAGTAAACTGAGAGAGCACCAAATATATTCTAATCTCAGCAAATGATACTTCTATATTGATAAAGTTCACTTCTTGGGTAATATTATATCTGAAGTAGGAGAATCATTTGACCTAGAAAATGTTTTCACCATTGTTTCATGGGAGCATCCTAAGAATGAATTCGACACCCATGGTTTCTTGGGGATTGTTGGATATTACATGCATTTCATCGATGATTTCTCCCAGTTAGCAGTGCATCTTATGAACTTGACTAAGAAAGGTGTAAAATTTATCAGGTCAGAAGATTGTGAAAAAAAATTTAGGAGTTGAAAGGACGACTAACCTTAGCTTCGATCCGGATTATTCCCATGCCAGATAAAATTTATACTGTTTATTGAGATGCTTTAAGAATTAGGCTGGGTGCAGTTTTGATGCAGGGTGATCGAGTCATGTCTTATGGATCCCACAAGCTGAGACCTGACGAGTAGAATTATCCTACACATGAACTTGAGTTGAAAGTAGTGGTTCATGCTCTACACTGTTGGAGACACTACTTTTTGGGTGAAATATTCTTTGTTTACACAGATCATAAAATTTTAAAATATATCTCCACTCAACAAGACATGAACTTATGGCAGCGCATAAGGGTCAAATATTTGTATTCGTTTGACTTTGATATTGATTATACCTCTCATAAGGGTAATGTCATGGAAGATGATTTAAGCCACAAGTCACAGAACCAAGTCGTTCAAGTATCCAACAGTGAGTGGAAGATGATGGATTTTTTTCTTGAGATGCATCTGGAGGTTCAAGAATAGTGCGAGCAACCGGTTTTATAAGATCTTACAGTAACTTCCTCTCTTATATTGGAAGTCTGTAGGTGAAAATTGACTGATCCGGAGGGTCTCATTTTGAGGGAATGTATCACAAGAGAGAACCCACCTCTTGGTTGGGTTGTTGATTGCAATAAAAATCTCATTTATTGTGGACTATATGGGTACCTTCAAGTATAT
The DNA here is from genome assembly GCA_963277665.1 of Viscum album. Taxonomy (NCBI): domain Eukaryota; kingdom Viridiplantae; phylum Streptophyta; class Magnoliopsida; order Santalales; family Viscaceae; genus Viscum; species Viscum album. The sequence continues at coordinate 383,570,876 of OY728132.1, read as the reverse complement.
GAGAAAAGATGATTAAGTAATATAACACCTTCATTTGGGATGTTCATCCTAGACTTACCAAGATGTATGGAGACATGTGTCGATAGTATTGGTGGTCTTGTATGAAAACGAAGATAGTGAGTTTCATCACTCGGTGCTCCACCTTTCAATAGGTTATGGTAGAGCACCATCGACCTGATAGACTCCTACATTATTCATTATGGTTAATTTGATTATTAATTAATTTTCTTTTGATTGTGATTTTGGGTATTCCAACTCCTGCCTTTTATGATTAATTACATTAGTAATTCATGTATCATTAATTATGAATCATGACAAATTATCATTAATTTTATAATGCATTACTACTAACTATCATTAATTGAATTATTAATTTTGTTATCAATTATTATCATTGACATTATAATTTTAAATATTATTAATTAATATTAATTATGTTAATAATTGTTACTAATTCCATATTTATTACAAATAAAATAGTTTAGACCCCATTTTCGGCACATTTATAGTATTTTTTATTTTAAAACAATTTTTTTAATCAAAAACGAAAATTCAAAAATAAATAAAAAAGGAATATTCGATGACCGATCGTATATAAAAAAAGCAATGTCTACCCATCCCCACAAGCAGAAATCTCCATTCATATTCTTCTATAATTCACCACCAACTTTACTTTGCACTCTAATGAATCACTCAATAAGTTGGGAGAAGGTTGCAGCGGACGCCTCCCCAAAGAATACTTCTTTCAACGGCACCTACGACGGAGGGAATAATCCTCTACCACCCGACATCAGGGGAATAATAGCCCCCTCATCGTCGGTCACTGACAGCAGTAGCATCAAAGCAGTGGTGAGATACTGAGAGTGCATGAAGAACCACGATGCAGCATTGTGGATGGTGGAAATGGATGGTTGTAGCGAATTCATGCCCGACGGCTCGCCAGATCCTCTGAAGTGCTCAGCCGGTTTTTTCCACTGCAACATCCACTAGAATGTGGTCCGAAAAAGGCACTGACCCCTTGAGATCCATCTGGTGTCATAAAGAGGCACAATGGACATGGTGACCATTACGGTGGGGGCAGAGGAATACATAAGGGTAAGAAGAGGTTGAGGAAGAAGTTTATGTGGGTGCTGGAGAAGAAGATGGCAAGGTTTGTGGATAGGGTGGGGTGGAGGATTAAAAGGCAGGATGAGTCGGTGGAGGAGTAGATCAGTCTAGAGATCGGGATCAACTGGAGGGCACTCGAGATGTGGATGAACAATCACAAAAACACCGAATCCAAAAAAAAATGGATCAAATTTTCTAATAACAATAATAAATTGATTATCCTAGGATATGTATTTGATGTCATTTGGAAACATTTGGATTTTCAAGTATTTTTAGAATTTGGATTTTTTTAATACTGTTTATTCCATGGCACGTGTTATCATCTCCAATCCCACAAAATAATGGATTATCCCGTAGCACACTAAGATGATGACGGATGGTATTTTTTCCACACCGTGCAATTAGGTAAGGGGATGAAATGAATGTTATAATGGTCTTGCAAAAAATATGTTGTGGCATTTGATCATCCTCTCTCTAATCAACGAGATTCAATATTTTGAGTTTATAATATTATATTATATATTAAACAAATAATAAAAATTTTGATATATTTGAAACTGAATATATTTTTAAATGAAATTATATTTTTCTTCTTTAAAAAATTTTACATACTAAAAATTGACCAAATAACGTGTTTTCAGTTTATTATTATTATTTGAATAAAGCCAACATATTTAAGTTAATATTTTCAATTGCATGCATTTTTTAAAAACATGTTAAATATTAATGAGTTAATTATATTTTAAAACCAATCATATTTTTTATTAAAAGAATTTTTTTTGTTTAAAAAACCGTGTAACGTTTTAAAAAAAGAACTAACACATTATGTGATAAAAATGGTTTTTTAATCAATTATGAGAAAATTTATAGATTTCATTTGATATCATTAATGTCATACAATTTTTCTTAAATGATTAATATATTATTGATTTTGTTGTATTGTAAATAAAATTATTATTGTAAATGAAATGAAATTTTTGTGTAAAAATGGTTTTCTAACATTTAAAAAAGATGATAATTTATCATTAAAAATAGTTTTTTTAAATTATTTGATTAAAACTAATAAATTTTATTTACTATTAATAAAATACATGATATTTTTTTAAACATATTTGAAATTTTTGTTTTTTAGACAAATTATAATATTAAAATTTTACTAATCATGTTAAAAATATATTGTTTATTAAGAGAAATGTGTGTCTCTGAAAGGTTAAAAACTGTTGTTTAAGTAATAAAAATTCATCGAATATTTTAACTAAAAATGCTCATGACAATTATAGAATGATGTTCCTGCAAAATTACCCTTGAAATTTTCATTGAATAACTTCAATGAAAATCACATTAAAATTTTGCAATGATAAATTTATTACTTGAGTTATTTAGTGAAAGAGTTTTCATTGAACATTATTTTAAATTTGTAAAATTTTCAATCACAAATGGTAAGTTATATAATATTTATAAATATTATATAACAAAGATAATACATATTTTATATCATTGCATTTATTATTAATATATTTATTAAAATTTAATTTTCTAATATATTTTTTGGTTTCAAAAATATATACTTTTACTGTATTTTGAAACTTATACTGGAACTTATATTGTAACTTCTATTGAAACATTCACAGAAGCTTCCACTGGATCTTCCAAAAATACTCCCAATTAATGGATTTTTAATTTTTATTATTAAATTTTTTTTAAAAAATATATTAAATATGACTTATAAGTGTATTTATTATTAAATTAGTTTTACTTATAATTTCATATTTTATTTAAATTTTTATTCATATAGAATATTCATTCGTAAATGGTAAATCATATAATATAAATAAAAAGTATATAACAAAGATAATACATATTTTATATCATTGCAATTATTATAAATATATTTATTAAAATGTAATATATATTAAAATATTTTTAGGTTTTATAAATTTATACTTTTATAGTATTGTGAAACTTCTACTGGAACTTCCACCGAAACTTTATTTTAAAATATTTATAATTTCTAGCAGTATAGATGCTGAATAAAATATATTACATATATTATAAATAATTTCATTTAATATAAATATATTTATTAACATTTAATTTTTATTAATATATTCCATAGTTTTATAAATATATACTTATTTTGTATTGTGGAACATCCATTGGAACTTTAGTTGCCAAATACTAATGGAACCTTTACTAGAACATGCTTTTAATAGATTTATAATTGTTATAAGTATAGATGTTAAATAAAATATATTACAATGTTATATATAATTTCATTTAATATAAATATATTTATTAAAATTTAATTGTTATTAAAATATTCTATAGTTTTATAAATATGTACTTTTGTGGTATTATGGGACATCTATTGGAAATTCAATTAGAAATTCCACTGGAACCTCTACTGGAACTTCCACCGAAACATCCGCTAAAACTTCTACTAAAACATCAACTAGAACTTCCTCTTAATAGATTTATAAATTTTTTTAGTATATATTTTGAATAAAATATATATAATATATAATATATAATTGTATTTAATATAAATATAATTTTTAAAATTTAATTTTTATTAACATATCATATAGTTTTATAAAAATATACTTTTGTAGTATTGTAGAGCATCCATTGGAACTTCAATTGAAAATTCCCCAGAAACTTATATTGAATCTTCTACTGGATCTTCCACTAGAACTTCTCCTTAATAGATTCATCATTGTTATTTGTATAGATGTTGAATAAAATATATTACATATGTTACATATAATACATATAATACATATAATACATATATTGCATATATTACATATATTACATATAATTTCATTTAATATTAATATATTTATTAAAATTTAATTTTTATTAATATATTCGATAATTTTATAAATATATACATTTGGTGTATTGTGGAACATCTATTAGAACTTCAATTGAATATTCCATAGGAACTTCCATTGGAACTTCCATTGGAACATCCATTGGAACATCCATTGGAACTTCTGCTTAATAGATTTATAACTGTTATTAGTACCGATGTTTCATAAAAAAATTACATATATTATATATAATTTAATTTTATATAAATATATTTATTAAAATTTAATTTTTGTTAATATATTTTTAGTTTTATAAATATATACTTTTGTTGTATTTTGCAACTTCTACTAGAACTTCCACTAAAACTTTCATTGGAACTTCCACTGGAACTTCTACTAAAACTCTTAACATATTTTTAATTGTTATTTAAAATGATTCTGTAAAAAAAATATGCAATATAACGTATAAGTGCATTTGGTATGAATTTTCCAAAATATATACATTTGTTTACATTTTTATTCTTGTACTATATATATTTTTAAATGGTAAATTTTGTTGTTTTTATAAAATTTCTGTAAAAAATTAAATATATATTATATATAATCCCAATTATTGTATTTAAATTTATTAATATTTAATTTAAATTTTTTCCATTTATTTCTTATTTGTTTTAATTTTTATAATGGAAATTCATCAATGAAATTTTCCTGGTTAAATAAAAATATGATTTTTCTTCTAATTGGTATTTTTTATTTTTAGTTCCATTATGAATTATATTATTTTTATTCCATTAAAATAATATATCATAAAAATGTCTTTGCATTTATAAAATAATGATTTTCTCTTTATTTGAGAAAATTTAATTATTTTCAAACAATAATTTTAGAAAACTTTTTAATGCAATAATGTTTTGTTATATTTTTCTAAGTTCATATTTTTAATTTATTCAATAAAAACTATTTTTTTATACATGAAAGGATTAATAGTTTCTTACAACATTATTTATGAAATAAAAAATTAAAATGTTTTTTAAAATTAGTAAATTATAAGAAATTTATATTTTTCAATGTTGTTTTTTTACAAATTGATATGTTTTAATTAGTAATTTATATGTGATGTAAGACTGTTGAAAGTAATTTTCTAGGAGGTAAATGGTTCTTCCACACATTTTATTAAATTAATAGTTTTCATAAAATTAACAAACATGATATATTATGATATTTAATAAAAGTAATAATTTAATTAAATTAAATTAAATATTGATTAAAAATTAAATTAAATTAAATATGGTATTTTATTTAGAAATATCTATTTAAAAATAATAAATTTTATCTTATTTTCATTATACATGAATATAATATATTTTAGTTATAATTATACATGTGTGTGATTTGATTAATTAAGTGATTTAAAAAAAATTAATCCAATCATAATTATTTATTTACATATTAAAAAAATAATGTTTCATTCAACAATAAAATTAAAAATGTAAATAATTAATGAATAAATTAAATTAAACTTGTACTCGGTATTTAATAATATAATATAAAATCAAATCAAATAATTTTATATTTAAAATGTTATTCAATTAAAAATGATGAAAATCACAATGGATACTCAATTAGAATTGTTTTTATAAATCAACATATCACTATCATAGATGCTCGATTAATGCATTATAATGTACTATATGAGCATCCTTATTCTTCATAATTTTATATTGACTGGGTAATTATTGAAATCAAACATTTTCATCCATTGTTAAATCAACAATAGGAGTTGACACTTCCATCAAATATATAATTGGAGAATTTAGATCACATTTGTTTATCCTTACTTAAATTTAGTTTACCCTAATTAACATTGCTTTTCACTTAGTCAACTTTAATTTACCTTTACTTAACTTTAGTTTTCCCTTACTTTTCTTTAGTTTTCCTCTTGCTTAACATTTTTTTACTCTTAACTTTTATTTATCATTACTTAACTTTATTTCACCCTTATTTACCTTTAGTTTACCCTTACTTGAATTTAGTTTACCCATAACTTTTTGTTACCCTTAATTAACATCATTTTTCCCTTACTAAACATATGTATGCCCTTACTTAACTTTGTTTTACACTTACTTAACTTTAGTTTACAATTACTTATCTTTGTCTTACCCTTACATAACTTCAGTCTACCCTTACCCAACTTTGTTTTACCCTTACATGAATTTAGTTTACCCTTACTTACCTTTAGTTTATGCTTCCATTAGATTACCTTTACATAGATTTATTTTACCCTTAATTACCTTTGTTTTAACCTCAATCAAGTATTTTTGCCTTTATATAACATTAGTTCATTCTTACATAACATTGTATTAACATTACAATTGCTTAGATTTAGTTTACCCTTACATGCCTTTACTTCTACCATTATTTAACTTTAGTTTTTCCCTTGTTTATCTTTGTTTCACCGATATATAACTTTAGCTTACCCTTACTTGACTTTTGTTTTCCCTTAAACTTGTTTTACACTTACTTAGCTTTAGTTTACTTTTACTTAACTTTTATTTTACCCTTACAGAGATTTAGTCTTCAAATTGGTATTTTTTATTCTTAGTTCCACTATAAAATATATTATTTTTATTCCATTAAAAAATTATTTCATAAAAATGCTAATAAAATTTTAAAATAATGAGTTTCTCTTTATTTGTGAAAATTATATTGTTTCCAAAAAATATTTTTATAAAACTTATCAATGTAATAGTAAATTTTTATAATTTTCTAAGTACAAATTTTTATTTTCACTCATAAGAAATATTTTTTAAACTGGAAACATTTAATAGTTATTTACAAAATTATCTAATAAATAAAACAAATTTCTTTTTAAAAAATAGTAATTTATAGGAAATATAAATTTGTCAATGTTATTTTTTTTAAATTTATATGTGTTAATTAGTAATTTATATCAATTATTTTTTTGTGTAATATTTTTTTGATATGTTTATGTTTTGTAACAACTTATTTTATGTTTTTTTTATATCAAAATTTTTATATTTTTATATTTGTTATTATTTTTTTGTAATTTATATCATTTTGATGAAATTTTAAACATCATTTTATTATTCCTTGTTTTTGTTTTTTGATATGTTTTTTTGATACGTTTTTTATATGTTTTTTAATGTATTAATTTTTTTTATGTTTTACAACTGTATGATTGTAACAATAGAAGAGGGTAAAAATGAGTTTATATAAAAATTATGACAACCACATTTTTTTATTTTCTTTCAATCCAATTGTAACGCCCCTACCCTAGCTACCCAGAGCCGGTGCATTACTTCGTAACATTGTCATGATCACAAAAGATCAAGTCTCGAAAGACCGATTAGTTTAGTAGCCTTGGAAACAGTAGATACATTCATAAATGTTACATTACATCATAAAGTGAAAAACTAATAACAAAGTCTTCATAATCCACACTCATATCCTCTTCTGACTATCCCTACAGGCCATTCATAAAATACTTCTTCACATCCTGGAAAATATTAAAACATTGAAAGGGTTGATCTCAGATGCTCAGTAAGGATAACAATATTGTGGAAGCTTTCATAAATAAACATAAACATTTAAGGCAATGTATAAATAAAAAAAAGCCTGTTAAACTTGAACATCCACATAATATGGCAAAAGTAAAATGAGATAATTCCATTTACTTATTCACATGGATATTCTACTGGTCGAATAATCACATGCAATATCAATAACCACTTTCATAATGATGGAATGCATAATGCAAGACTATCATAACCACGTAGCCAAGGCCTCGTGCCAAGACCACAAATAAGATTTTGTCAAGGCCTCGTGGAAAGACACTAGTTTGTCTCATGAGACCTGCCAATGCATCGAGGAGCTATAGCGGGCTCCACCCGTCACTTATTAAGTCCAATGCATTCCTCATATTAATAGGTTTAAACATATCATAAACCATAACATAATCGTATCACATAAAACATTCATAAAGGAAACATAACATTTCCACATTTTAATCACAAGATATCAATACAACACATTGATATAATAAAGACGCTTTCAAAACCATTTTCAATACCAAAATAAAAGAATGTTAAAACTTTGTATTTATTTTTCATTAATAAAAAGTGATGGCTTGTAGAGGAAGCTGGAACTCAAATAATGGTCATGGCGGCAGAGAAGTCATTGTCGCCGCACAAGTACGACAAAAACATTCCCTTTTTTCATTTAGTAAACTCTTCGTATAAAAAAGATTCCTTTTGAATAAACATAAAAGTCAAAGGGGTTTATACACTGTATAAAAGAAAGATGTGTATAAAACCAAATATGCCTCAATGAAAGGAGATTGAGACGAAGACCTTACAAATATCATTTTTTTTAAAATTAAATAGATCTATTATGTGTATTCACTATAATTACACATAAAGAAAGTACAAATACAAGATATGACATAATAATATCATGACATAATTTGAAAGTAGGAGATTAACCCAAAGAATGGAAATTGGGTTAAGAAGTTCCCTTACCTCGTGTCTGACTTGACTCAACCGTTCTTTAACCTCCTGAATAATAAACTAGAGTTAATATCTAACATATTAAGAACCATTTTAAATTTCATTATCCTTTTTATATTACTTATTACAATGATATGAACATTATGTAATTATTTAAGTTAATAACGGTTGTTTTGTCGATCTTTGGTACTTGAGTCAACAATAAACTTCTTATAATTACAAGTTGTTCATGTGGTGAAATATCCATTATATCCCAAATTATATTCACGGTGTAGATATCATATATATCATATATATCCAGTATATACATTCATTCATAATATTACGTAACATTTAGAGGTAAGAAATGAAATGCACCGTTCATGGAGACGGTAAGCCGTACGTACGCATGAACGCTACTTTCATTTCAATTTCATATTTAATGGAACGAAATCATAATGATATAAATGTATAATATAATTCCATTATAATATAGTGTATACTACAACTTACTCCATCCTTTATACATCCCACATATGGCATGAACGATTCAAATCACTTTGAGGGGCGGTAGTCCGCACTTCCCAAAATGAAATTATCGCGTTTTACCCATAATGGAAATCATAAAGTATGCCATAAATGAGAAATACAGAAGCATAAGTAAAACATAAACATATTATATATCATATATAAAAATATTGACATCTTAATGGCCACCTTTGAAGGTGTTATATGAGTGTTGAACATTCATCGTTTCGTGAGGCAGAAATTCACCATCCAAAGAAACCGTATGTTCTTTAACCATTAGATGTAGGTGTGTGTAAGTGTATCTCGAATACTTCTTATAACAACATCCTAGTATATTGAGGATACTGGTGTTGTTACAAAAGAAATGAATAAAAAGAGTTTAGGGGGTTGGAGAAGAAAAATAAAACAAAACAACATTAGAGAAAACATTACCTCAAAATCGGGTAACTCTTTTTGATTTGAGGCAAAGGCTTCCTTGGGAAGAGTTCTGCCCAAAGTGAGGCTTCTAGGATTAATAGGGGGAAGTTTGGAGAGTATTTTGGCAGAGGTTGGCCGATCCAAATGGCGTGAAGGTGTGAAAAAGGTGGGAGAGGTGGGGACCTTTTATAAGTGGAGAGGAGGGGCACTCTTGGAATGTAAAGAAAAGTCACTTTATTATAAAATGAGTTTCGGATTTTAGAGGTCCCAAACTTATATAATTCGAGGATAAGATGATAAGGGTTCGAAATCTACTCATCCAATAGGTTTTTGACAAGTTTACGCTTTGGATTTTACATTATCTTTCCATTTTATTTAAATCGTTAAATAATGAGGTCATCACTGCATCATCATGATGTCATAAATAATTTAATATATTTAATGTCTAAAAATTATAAAAAAACTAATATGATGTAGGAAATATTTTTATATTTCTAATGAATATTTATAATCAAAATTCGGACCTGTGTAACCCCACTTAAAAACTATTTTAGTAAAACAACTAATGTTTGTGTCAATTTAATTTTAACATTAAATAAATATATATTAATGTCATTTTCCAACCAAAGTGGCTCCATGGGGTCTCCAAGTTGACCCATGGGTTGTCTTGGTCGGCCATGACTCATCCAATAGAAGTAGGTCATGTGTCAAGCTCATATCATATTGTTAAAACATTGTTTTTACCTTAAACTACACTAATTACCTCTAATCGCGATTAAGAACTTAAAAGTTACTATTCACCAAAAAATTATTTTGATCTCATTGAACCAAATTTTACTTCTTAATGACAACCATGTATGTCGTATTTTTGAAAATCAAATCACAGAAGTGGTAATATTTCATTTAAACGAAAAATCAGTTATTTAACTACCACTTAGTGGTTTCACTATTCATCAAAAATTGAAGTTTTTCAGAACAATGCCAAAATTTCACCATAAGCTATAATTGATATTCCGAATTCAAAAATGCTGTCGATTTTACAATATTCCAAACATATAAGTCGCATTAATTAATTTTATAATTAATTCCCGCTGTTACAACAAATAGCGTGTTTTTAAGAAACAATTTATATCAAAAGATTGGCAATTGTTTATGTCCAATTTCAATGTTAAATTAATTCTAATGACCACCATTGGATAAAATGGTAAAAATATATTCTAATTATACTTTAAAACCACCCAATAGTATAACTTATCACTATAAATTATATTGATTAAAAAAGTTGTTTTAAGTATTTTTCACTATTCATAAAAAATAGAAGTTCTCAGAAAAATACCAAAAATTCAACATAGGATAATTTCGATATTCCGAATCCAAAAATAAAGTCCATTTCGATAAATAAAATTTATAAAATTTCAAAAAGTAGGTATTACTCTTCACAACGGCTAGTTTAATTCGTTGTGGTGTGTGTTAGAGCTCGAGGTTGCGTTCAACACACGCTATTGCATTATTCGAAGTGAAACGCACCATGGAAGCTTGGGGTGTTACATTATCCCCTCCTTCAATAAATTGCGTCCTCGCAATTTGAAATATTTCATTGAAAATAAAAGGATTAAAAGAGAAAATACCTTTGAGGAAAACCCACATGAGAAATAAGATTAACAAAATTTAGCCTTAATAAGAGGAAAAGGGAAATGAAAAAGTCACCACCCAATTATGATCTCGATTAGGAGAACATTGGTGGCAATTAGAGATATATAATTGGAGGAAAAACGTAAATATTCGTAGGGAGTGATTGAGATCATCAATCACAATCAACTTTCAAATTGAGGGCCTCAAAGCCTTCAATCTATGTTGATTTAAAATATCATTAGTTCAACAAGAGATAAGGTATTAGGATAACACATTTTTTTTGTTTTAATATCCCTTTACTAAAGTTTAAGAATTAATTTATTCATTGAATAACAGATAGGTATTTATATTTTTATGCTTGACAATTAGAGTTTCAACCTTCAACTCACCTTTCACACAAAAAGATAATAGAACCCAAAAATATTATACTTACCCTAATTGTATAAGGTTCCAAATGTTAACACATACCATTTAGATTAGTAAAATTATTTTGTAATAACCAGGGACTTCCTGTAGGCTAGTGGTAGGAAATAAAGGCATGTCGCACTATGGTTGTGGGTTCGATTCCTGCAGCTTTGTCCGACGCGACGGGTTATGCCCCACCCTGTAGGTTGTCCTTTTCCTAAAACTATAGTATCATAATATTCCAAAAATAATCTTCATAAATTTTTTAACCTTAAACAATACTATCCAAAGATCAACTTAATCCACTCCAACCTTTATAGTTATCCAAAATTCCTCTGTCCAGACTTTCTCTAAAAGGTCTCTAAATTCCAAAATCAATTTATCAGATTCCCCAAACAAAGAAAAGTTTCTCTTATTGTTACATACTAAAAATATAATTACCTTCATCATATTAAAACCTTACTGAAATCAACAAGTACTGCAGTACAATCCTTATATATATATATCACATTATTCTAATAACAAGAATATAATCCTTGAGTCCAAAAGCACCAATACATTAATTATTCCGCTTCAACTATAGTCACAGCATAAGATTGGCCTTGATCCCTTGGCCTTTTCTGAGGTATGTTTCCTTGACTCTTAGGACATTCATTTGCATAATGCCCCATTTCCCTACAATTATAGCATTCAACTTTGACATGCTCTTTCTTTCCCTTGCAATCACGAGCATGGTGACCCTTTTCTCCACATTTATAACAAACTCCCATTCCTTTTAGGCAAGTACCAGGGTGATTCTTCCCACAATTATCACATAATGGAAAATCCTTCTTTCCCTTTTTCCCTTTATCTGTCTCTTGTTCCACCGTTCACTTCTTCTCTTGCTTTACTTTGTTGTCATAAGACTTAGAGAATTCCTTTTCTGTCTTGATAGCACACGAGACAATATCTTCGTATGATGAGAAGGATTGTGATACTAATGCTCGACGGAGAAATGGTTTTGACCCATCAAAGAAACGATCAATATTACTCCTTGGGTTACGTATATAATCGGCAGCATGCCTCGCTAACCTTGTAAAGTTAGCCTCATACTTTGCGACATTCTCATCCTCCTTCTGCCTCAGACTCAGAAATTGCCTTTCCATATCTGCTCGTTGGTCACGAGGAAAGTATTTTTCTAAGAAAAACTCTTTGAACTCCCTCCATTCAATATTCGATACGTCATCATCTTTCTTTGTGTTTTGAATCAGCGACCACCACTGATCGACATCTCCAGTGAGGCGGTAAACTGCCATGACAACCTTCTCCCTTTCGCTACTCCCCAAGGCATGGAATATTTTCTCTAAGGAGTTTATCCATTGCTCAGCTACTAACGGATTTGTACCCCCATTAAATGTTGGTGGTTGTTACCTCATGAAGCGGTCTAACATTGATCCTCCACCTTGAGGATCAGGGTGATCCATACGAGTAAGGTTATTATTCATAACTTGAGTGAGTTGTCCTAGTATGGTAATAAGTTGATCAGCACCAGTTGTATCTCCAGATCCACAATAATTATCTTGAGCAGGAGGGAAATCCCTACACGGAGTGCGTGTATTGATACAGTTTCCATTCCTTCCACTAGGCGCCATTTCTAAACAATGGCATAAACTAGTTTAGTTTATTAATCAAAATACATAATTCTATACTTGTAAAATACTTAACAAAAATTGAACTATTTATGGATATAATCCATAATCATAAAAATGTTTTCTTTGAGGAAGTATATACTCATAAACCCTTCATAATGATTTGTAAAGAAAATGAGAGTTATCCTAAGCATATCCCCCGGGAGTGTCGTAACCAAGAGTGCAGCAAGGCCCGTTGTCATGCACCAGTTCCCGTTCGAGTCTAGCTCAAAGCGGTGTTTTCGGGTTTTACCCCTAGGAACATCTGTGCCAGAGCCGCCTCTACCTGCTCGTATCCAGACAGGGATGTATTGCTCGGAAAACTCACAAAATCTCTACAATACCAAAATTTTAGGAAGTTCTTCTATACTAATCCTCAAAGTTCATCTTAGGTCTATGTGCTCTAATCAGAGTTTATCTAAATCTAGCTTCCAAGGTTTGAACTAAACTTCCTCTATTACCAACTGTAACGCCCCAACCCCAGCTACCCAGAGCCGGTGCGTTACTTCGTAACATTGGCATGATCACAAAAGATCAAGTCTCGAAAGACCGATTAGTTTAGTAGCCTTGGAAACACTAGATACATTCATAAATGTTACATTACATCATAAAGTGAAAAACTAATAACAAAGTCTTCATAGTCCACACTCATATCCTCTTCTGACTATCCCTGCAGGTCATTCATAAAAAACTTCTTCACATCCTGGAAAATATTAAAACATTGAAAGGGGTGAGCTCAGATGCTCAGTAAGGATAACAATATTGCGGAAGCTTTCATAAATAAACATAAACATTTAAGGAAATGTATAAATAATACAAAAGCATTTTAAACTTGAACATCCACATAATATGGCAAAAGTAAAATGAGATAATTCCATATACTTCTTCACATGGATATTCTACTGGTCGAAAAATCACATGCAATATCAATAACCACTTTCATAATGATGGAATGCATAATGCCAGACTATCATAACCATGTAGCCAAGGCCTCGTGCCAAGACCACAAATAAGATTTTGTCAAGGCCTCGTGCCAAGACACTAGTTTGTCTCATGAGACCTGCCGATGTATCGAGGAGCTATAGCGGGCTCCACCCGTCACTTATTAAGTCCAATGCATTCCTCATATGAATAGGTTTAAACATATCATAAACCATAACATAATCGTATCACATAAAACATGCATAAAGGAAACATAACATTTCCACATTTCAATCACAAGATATCAATACAACACATTGATATAATAAAGACTCTTTCAAAACCATTTTCAATACCAAAATAAAAGAATGTTAAAACATTGTATTTATTTTTCATTAATAAAAAGTGATGGCTTGTAGAGGAAGCTGAAACTCAAATAATGGTCATGGCGGCGGAGAAGTCGTTGTCGCCGCATAAGTACGACAAAAACATTCCCTTTTGTCGTTTAGTAAATGCTTCATATAAAAAAGATTTCTTTTGTATAAACGTAAAAGTCAAAGGGGTTTATACACAGTACAAAAGAAAGATGTGTATAAAACCAAATATGCCTCAATGAAAGGAGATTGAGACGAAGTCCTTACAAAGATCATTTTTTTTAAATAAAATAGATCTATTATGTGAATTCACTATAATTACACATAAAGAATGTACAAATACAAGATAAGACATAATAATATCATGACATAATTTGAAAGTAGGAGATTAACCCAAAGAATGGAAATTGGGTTAAGAAGTTCCCCTACCTCGTGTCTGACTTGACTCAACCGTTCTTTAACCTCCTGAATAATAAACTAGAGTTAATATCTACCATATTAAGAACCATTTTAAATTTCATTATCCTTTTTATATTACTTATTACAATGATATGAACATTATGTAATTATTTAAGTTAATAACGGTTGTTTTGTCGATCTTTGGTACTTGAGTCAACAATAAACTTTTTATAATTACAAGTTGTTCATGTGGTGAAATATCCATTATATCCCAAATTATATTCACGATTTAGATATCATATATATCATAAATATCCAGTATATACATTCATGCATAATATTACGTAACATTTAGAGGTAAGAAATGAAATGCATCGTTCATGGAGACGGTAAACCGTACGTACGCATGAACGCTACTTTCATTTCAATTTCATATTTAATGGAATGAAATCATAATGATATAAATGTATAATATAATTCCAGTATAATATAGTGTATAATACAACTTACTCCATACTTTATACATCCCACATATGACATTAACGATTCAAATCACTTTGAGGGGGCGGTAGTCCGCACTTCCCAAAATGAAATTATCGCGTTTTACCCATAATGGAAATCATAAAGTATTCCATAAATGAGAAATACAGAAGAATAAGTAAAACATAAACATATTATATATCATATATAAAAATATTGTCATCTTAATGGCCACCTTTGAAGGTGTTATATGAGTGTTGAACAATCATCGTTTCGTGAGGCAGAAATTCGCCATCCACAGAAACCGTATGTTCTTTAACCATTAGATGTAGGTGTGTGTAAGTGTAGCTCGAATACATCTTATAACAACATACTAGTATATTTAGGATACTGGTGTTGTTACAAAAGAAAGGAATAAAAAGAGTTTAGGGGGTTGGAAAAGAAAAATAAAACAAAACAACATCAGAGAAGACATTACCTCAAAATCGGGTAACTCTTTTTGATTTGAGCCAAAGGCTTCCTTGGGAAGAGTTCTGCCCAAATTGAGGCTTCTAGGAGTAAGAGGGTGAATTTGGGATAGTATTTGGGAAGAGGTTGGACGATCCAAATGGATTTAAGGTGTGAATAAGTTGGGAGAGGTGGGGGCCTTTTATAAGTGGAGAGGAGGGGCACTCTTGGAATGTAAAGAAAAGTCACATTATTATAAAATGAGTTTAGTATTTTAGAGGTCCCACACTTATATAATTCGAGTATAAGATGATAAGGGTTCGAAATATACTCATCCAATAGGTTTTTGACAAGTGTACACTTTGGATTTTACATTATCTTTCCATTTTATTTAAATCGTTAAATAATGAGGTCATCACTGCATCATCATGATGTCATAAATAATTTAATTTATTTAATGTCTAAAAATTATAAAAAAAACTACTATGATGTATGAAATCTTTTTAGCTTTCGAATAAATATTTATAATCAAAATTCGGACTTCTGTAACCCCACTTAAAAACTATTTTAGTAAAACAACTTATGTTTCTGTCAATTTAATTTTAACATTAAATAAATATATATTAATGTCATTTTCCAACCGAAGTGGCTCCATGGGGTCCCCAAGTTGACCCATGGGTTGTCTTGGTCGGCCATGACTCATCCAATAGAAGTAGGACAAGTTTCAAGCTCATATCAGATTATTAAAATATTGTTTTTACCTTAAACTACACTAATTACCTCTAATCGCGATTAAGAACTTAAAAGTTACTATTCACCAAAAAATTATTTTGATCTCATTGAACCAAATTTTACTTCTTAATGAAAACCATGTGTGTCGGATTTTTGAAAATCAAATCACAGAAGTGGTAATATTTCATTTAAACGAAAAATCAGTTATTTAACTACCACTTAGTGGTTTCACTATTCATCAAAAATTGAAGTTTTTCAGAACAATGCCAAAATTTCACCCTAAGCTATAATTGATATTATGAATTCAAAAATGATGTCCATTTTACAAAATTCCAAACATATAAGTCGCATTAATTAATTTTATAATTAATTCCCGATGTTACAACAAATAGCGTGTTTTTAAGAAACAATTTATATCAAAAGATTGGCAATTGTTTATGTCCAATTTCAATGTTAAATTAATTCTAATGACCACCATTGGATAAAATGGTAAAAATATATTCTAATTATACATTAAAACCACCCAATAGTATAACTTATCACTATAGATTATTTTGATTAAAAAAGTTGTTTTAAGTATTTTTCACTATTCATAAAAAATAGAAGTTCTCAGAAAAATACCAAAAATTCAACATAGGATAATTTCGATATTCCGAATCCAAAAATGAAGTCCATTTTGATAAATAAAATTTATAAAATTTCAAAAATTAGGTATTACTCTTCACAACGGCTAGTTTAATTCGTTGTGGTGTGTGTTAGAGCTCGAGGTTGCGTACAACACACGCTATTGCATTATTCGAAGTGAAACGTACCGTGGAAGCTTGGGGTGTTACACCAATGACCATTTTTTCCTGGTGAATGTGGAATCATATGTCGTAAACGTGATATTCCATTTATAAAGGGAATTAGAGACGATGTTAGTCTATTCCATGGAATTGAAATGAGTCTGAAAAGTTGACCAAAACTATTAAAAAAATTTAAGAAAATGAAATTTAAATGGAGAAATTCTTAGGAAAAAGCATTATGGTTTTGCTCATATTTTGTGTGGTGTATAATAAATTTACTCTTAGATATGATTTTCTTCACTAATAAATAGAATTCATTAATGTTTGAGCAATCTTCTAAAACCAATCATAAATATTTTTTTCAAACTCTATAGAATAAAAGAGCACCCTATGAGCGCAGCCTAGGGGTTGCATCTTCTTGTGTTATTTAGTTAGGTCTCAATTTCAAGCCTCCCCATGCGCAATTAGATAGGTTTATTATGTTTTAATCCCACTCTTGACCAATGTAATATACAATGGAAAAATATCATTATCAACACTAAAATTGAGAATTTATTACGTTAAAAAAACAATGAAGTAATAAACAATGATAATACCAGAAGCTTTATTCAGTACTTATAAAACCCATGGATAATGTCATAAAATCTTATGTAGAAAATTTAATTTTTAGTGGCTATACAATGCCTCTATGCCCTATAAAAATAATTTAAACAATAGAAAACTTCAGAAAATAGTGGTAGTAAATATATTATAATAAAAAAATGTTACAACTTAAAATAAAAAAAACAATCCAAATATTATAAAAAAACATCAATGTAGTATAAATATTACATTGGACCATATTAAACATAAAAAAACAAATCATAAAAAACTATTACATTGCAACAACATAAAATTTACATTATACAATCATTTGAATTTAAATATTACATTGAATAATTTTTTTACAACACCATTACATTCGTGTACGATTTAATAACAATTGAAAAGAATTACAACCAATATACAAAAACAAAACTCACATAGCCGGTCTTCTCAAATGATCAACCAAACCTCTTTAAAAAGTGTATACCAGTAATAAAACAATGTTTTTTTAGAAAAAGTACGTAAAAAATAAAAACAAAATATAATTTTAATGTAATATATTCCACAATAAATTCCTAATGACACTTTTTTAACGATATTTTTTTATCATACTAATTAATTAGTGTATCAGATTGACATTTAGTTGAATCCTATAGATAAAAAATGACTTGGAGATCATTGTTCTATGTTTTCCACCTCAATACAAGCTTCTTTTCTTAGTATAACCTCTACATAGGTGAATTTTCATTTATTAATAATTTTTAACAATAAAAAATTATAATTTTCATCATACAATACCACATAAACAACTTTACTCATCGCCACACCTTAACAGGGTTAAAAAAGGGATGATAAAGGGTGTACCTTTATCATCCCTAACAAAAAGCACTGATAAAAGTATTTTTAACACTGATAAAAAAGCACTATTAAAAGTACCTTTTTATCAGTGTTTCTTAGCACTGACAAAGGTAACCACTATATCAACACTTTTTTAATAGTGCTAATAAAAGACTGTTTTATTAGTATTTTTTTTACTATCCCTGATAAGGGGTGTATTAAAAAAAATACCTTTAATTTAAAATAATATATTAATATATAGATATATTGATATTTATATAAATATAATATATATTTTTGAAATATGTTTCAAATAGGGTAAATAAAAATTTCCTCTTAATATATAAACTATTTAGTTAAAATTGTTCATAAAAAATTTTAAAAAATATTTTTAATTTATAAATAACTAATTACTATCGTGTAATAGTCATTTGATAAAAATTTTAAGACAATAAAATCAAAAAACTAATAAAATATCTAAAATAAGTTCAAAACGTAACTCGAATTTCAAAAGACCATAAATTTTGATCCAAATATCCATTTAGACTCTTCCACATTTCAAAAAAAACATTGTGACAAGATCGACGCCATGGAGGGCCAGTGACAGGCTCAAAAAGGTCATATCACATTTTTTTACCCCCATAAAGGCCTAGAAAATTGAGTTTTAAATCAGGATATCCAAATTTTTTTAAATTCGATATAATTTCAGTCTCTTTAAGGTGGTATTTTTCCCCATTTTCAGTGGGGAATGATTTTATTACCAATCATTAAATTCATATTGATATAATAGATTTAAAATTTTATCATTTTTTAAAATGTACTATTATTTATAATCAAATATATAACAATATATACATATTTTTATATATTCACAAATAAAATTTAATTTTATAAATAAATAGATATATATATATTTATATATAAAATATATTTCACAATATATAATCATTGTCTAAATAAAAACTAATATCCTTTTTATTTGTAATACAAATGAATGAATATTTATATGAATATACAATATAGATATATATAATGTATATATATATATATATATTCGTATGGGTATTGAAAAAAAATATTTATCTATATATTCTAATGTATGTGTATTAATATTAATATATAATATATATAAATAAATATAAACATGTATAATTTTTTTTATAGATGCACACACACACACACATGTATGTATTTATAATCATACACACACAAAACAGATTTTATATATCTATTTAAACATATCTATATATATATATATATACGTGGATAAAAAATGTAATGAAACTATATAAATATATAATATATCATAAATAACATAAGAAAACTGAATAGGTGAGTGGAAAAGGTGCACGGGTGTAAGGGGGAGGTCTTAGGTTCGAAACCCCGGAAAGGCAGGGGCACGTGGGGGGGGGGGGGGGATTCCTAGTGTTGTTGAAAGGGTGGTTAAACATTGTTAAAAGTTGGTCAGTCTACCCTATAATGTTCTGATTTTTTCTTAATTTTTTTTTTGAATTTTATTAGCTCTAAAAAGCACGGATAAAAGACCCTTTTATCATCCTTTTTTAGCATTGAAAAAAGACTCCTTTTATCATCACTTTTTTAATACCAATAAAATAGGCCTGTATCAATGGATTTTTAGCACTGATAAAAGAGAACCCATTTTAATTTTGCTTCAATTATCAGTACTTTTTAGCGTTGCAAATGACATTTTTTCACGCTTTTAAAGGCCATATCTATTGTAGTGATATAGAACAATACATGTTGGATATGCAGTAAATATATATATTTATATATATATATATATAATATTATATATATAAGATTATATTTAATTTATACTTTTGATGCATGTATTTTTAATCATGTACTAAATACATTTGATAATATATATATACATTTGATATATATTTATTTTTCCTGAATGTTTTTATTATTAGTTAAAATATATTTTGAACAGATGAATTGGCTTGATCTCTCATTGAATTGGATTCAATGAATTATGAGAATAAATGTATATGGACACATTAATATGGTCAACACATTTACATTTAATGAAACACCTCATGGATGACTATATAAAGATATATAATCCCTCCTATTACAGATAAAAAAAATTGAGTAATCATTATCAGATATTAAGGTAGGGGATATACCTGTTTTTATCATTACTTAGTAGAAAACACTTATAAAATCCTCGCCTTTATTAGTTCTAACTAAAAGTGCTGATAAAGGTAACTTTTATCAGCGCTAAAAAAGCACTGATAAAGGGGTATCCCTTATCAACACTTTTTTTAGCGTTGATCTATGTCATATTTATCACCTCTATTCGTAGAACTAATAAAATATTTTAATAAAAATTATTATTATTATTTGTAATGTTATAATATTTATATTCAAAAATAATGTTTACTTATATAAATTGTTTAAAAAATGCATGTATATAATTATTATAAATAGGATATTTTAATATATATTTTTTAATAATTCAAATATATATTTATATAATGTTTAAAAATAGTAATTTTAATATTATAAAGAATTATATTCATATTTAAAATCTATGGTGATTTCTTTTGGAATCGCAGTCCTGAGATGCTCATATCATGCTGATCCTCCTTCAATGATGAGATTGTTGGACATTGGGAAATGTTTACGGTGTTTGGATTTAACTGTATTCTACTAGATTCTCATGAGGTGATTTATTGTGTAGAATTGAATGATATTGAATTATCCTTTGAAATTAGGACATGCGATCACCGTAGATATCAAATTGATGATCCATCATGGATGCCTAAAAACAAATTAGGAATGTTGTTAGTTTCTGGTGGAAAAGGTCCACTGTTTGAGGCTTCATAGAAGGGGGTGTTGTGCAGCGATGGGACTTTTGTTGGATACTCGTATTGATGGATGTGATGGAAGTGAAACACTATAGGGATAATAAGAAGTGTTAGCCGATATTGACTTCAGACGCTAGATGTTGAATATGGGGGCCTCATTTGTGTTGGAATTGTAAACAAAATCCATGAGTCAATGCTGCCCGCTTTGTTTCCTCTGACATCATTTATTACTTGCACATTTTTTTCTCTTCCATGGGTCCAACTCAATTTATTTTATTTGAATGAATTTAATGTTCTGTGCTAAATATTTTGGTATTTTTTGTACTGTCATAAATGTTATGCATTTAATGTTTTGGTCTTTCCTAGTACTGTCATAAATGCTCTGAATTTATTGTTTTGGTTCTATAAATTGATGTAATTGTGGTCTGAAATTATTGTGAAATATAAAGCTTGAAATTTCCTTGGTGTTGTGTGCCAATTTTTCTTCCTCTTCATTTTTTCTTCCTCTCATATTTCTCAGCTTGTATAGCCAACAAACTGGCACCAGAGGCAGGTTCACTAAGATTCTCCAATTTAAAAAAGATGGTCGCAATCCAACTGCAACTTCCGAAGTTGTCAAAGGACAACTATGAAAGATGGTTCATCCCAATGAAGGAATTATTCGGCTCAAAATAATTATGGGAGATCATTAACAACAGGTATGTTTTACACAATATGGAGGAAGAAGACACCATCATGAATGAAGAAAAGACAGGCCTCAAAAATCAATGAAATACAGACAACAAGGTGTTGTTCCTACTCTATCAAGGGTTAGATGAATCATCATTCAAAAAGATTGATGAAGAAACATCAAGCAATAAAGCTTGGGATACCCTTGCAACCATCTTCAAAGGGGTTGATCGAGTAAAGCGGGTATGTCTTCAAACAATAAGAGAAGAATTTGAAGCAGCGCACCAGAAAGAAGTTGAGAGTATCTCTGATTAGTTCTCAAGATTAATTGTTATTATTATAAATTTGAAAAGGAATGGTGAAAAAGTAGAGGACATTTGAGTAATCAAAAAATCAATTCGATCTCTCACAACCAATTTTGAACATGTGGTTGTGGCAATTGAAGAATAAATGTATTTGGAGAAACATTCCATTGAATAACTAATGGGGTCATTGCAAGTGCATGAGAAATGGATGAAAAAGAATACCAATTCAACAATAGAGCATGCCTTAGAGTCCATGTTGACTCTACACGAGCAAAATAATGGCCACACACAACGAGGTGTTCATCGTGCAAGAGGAAGAGGGCATGGATATTATCCAAGCCATCAAAAAAGCACCACAATCCTACCAGCTTTAATGGAAGAGGTAATGGCGGATGTCATTTCATGAATATTCCTTGAAACAGAAAGAACATTCAATGCCACATCTATTATAAATTAGGCCATTATGCTTATGATTGTTGGAGCAAAATGGATCACGATGAATGATCCAACTATGGTAAAACATCTCATCATGAATAAGAAGGTACCACACTCCTCCTCAAACATGAAAAGGCATGTGAATGCACCGATGTGTGGTATCTCAACACAGGTGCAAGACACCACATGAGTGGTAATGAAGAACTTTTTTAAGAACTCATATAAGAAGTTCGTGGTGACATGAGATTTGGAGACTCATCAATGGTACTTGTGATTGGAAATGGTAATATAAAAATCTATCAGAACAATGGTGAGCCAAATTACATATCTAATGTGTATTATATACCAAACATGAAAAACTATATCATTACTCTCGGCCAACTCCATGAGGAGGGGTATGTTATACACATGGAGAATTATTATTTGTCTATAAGGGATGCTCATATGAGACTTGTTTCTCATGTCCAAATGGGAAATAATCACATGTTTCTGCTGTGAATCAACACAAAGGCTGAGGAGTTTCTCTTGGAACTAATGAAGACTGACTCATAGAGATGGGAACTATGATTTGTACATATACATTTTAGCGGGCTTAAAATTCTATCCTCATCAATCATGGTGCGTGGATTGCCAGAAATTAATGTTCCAAATCATGTATATGAGGTGTGTACACTTGGAATGCAACAAAAGAACTCCTTACCAAGTAGAGTGTCTAGAAGAGAAAATGAACCACTTCAGTTAGTTCACACTCATATATGATAACCATATGAAACACCCTCACCTGGAGGTAATAGGTAATATATTACCATCATTGATGATTTTAGCATGAAACTCTTGGTGTATTGTATCAATGAAAAATCTTCTATATTTGTGATCTTTAAAATGTTCAAATCTCTTGTTGAAGCTAAAAGTGGTTATAGAATCAATGTTATCAGATCTAACAGAGGTGGAGAATAAACATCAAATGCATTTCACAATTTTTGAATGGAATAAGGCATCAAGAAACAATATATTTCTGCCTACATGCCACAATAGAATGGTATTTTAGAAAGGAAGAACTGCAGCATCCTTGACATGACGGGGACCATGCTGAAGGAGAAAGGCTTGATAAAGAACTTTTGGGCAGAAGCAGTGCCATGTACTACCTATCTGCTCAGTCAGTGTCTAACCAAGAGCGTTAGAAACTTGACACCACAAGAGGCATGGAGTGGCTACAAACTGAGAGTAACACACCTAAGAATCTTTGGGTGTGTTGACTACGCTCATGTTTCAGAAGCAAGAAGATGGAAGCTTGATGATTGTGGTGAAAAGAGCATAATCATCAGCTATAGTGAAGAGTCTAAATCCTATAAGCTCTACAATCCACTAACCAATAAATTAGCAGTGATGATAGATGTGATCATTAATGAGGAAGATGCTTGGAAAAATAATGATGAAGAACCAAACAAAGAAATTCCTCTCAAAACAGAAGATTCAGAAGAAAGGCATGATCATCAAGATAAAATGCTATCAACACCTTCCCAGGGCGCATCATCAGTACACATGAGTCCAAGAAGACATTCCATCTCTCCTGAAAGCACTCCATCTAGTCAAAATTTTGAGAGCTCATCCACACCCATGGAACCCCTAAAAATGAAATTCTTATGTGACATTTATGGGCAAACCAAAGAGGTAAATATTTTTTTCCTGTATGCAGATCATGAGCCTCGGACATTTCAGTAATCCATGAGGGAAGAATGTTGGAGAATGGACTTGGGAGGAGAAATTCATTACATAGAGAAAAATGAAACATGGGAGCTGAACAGAAATCATAATAGCCAAAAAACCATTGGTTTCAAATGGGTGTAAAAGATCAAGTGAAATGCTGATGGTGAAATCGATCACGAAAAGGAAAGGCTCATAGCAAAGGGGTACAAACAGAAGTATGGTGTAGACTATGAAGAAGCCTTTTCTCCGGCTGCAATCCTTGACACTGTGAGGATGATTATCTCCCTTGTTGTTCATCATAGTTGGATGATCTACCAATTGGATGTAAATTCTGAATTCCTAAATGGAATTCTGTAGGAAGATGTCTATGTAGACCATCCTGAAGGCTTTGTTATTCTTGGGGAGGAAGACAAAGTGTATCGACTGAAGAAAGAACTTTATGGGTTGAATCAGGCTCCTCGTGCTTGGAATGAATGCATTGAAAGCTATCTTCGAGAAAACTGCTTCACCAAATTTCCATATGAGCATGCAGTTTACATCGAGAAGAATGATCATGGTGATATACTCATTTCATGCTTCTTTGTTGATGATTATATGTTTACAGGGAATAGTCGACAGATGTTCGATGATTTCAAGAAGGCTATTTTCAAGGAGTTTGAGATGACCAACTAAGGCCTCATGTCCTTCTTTCTGGGCATATAAGTAAAGCAACAACATGGAGGCATCTATATTTCTCAGAAGAGGTATGTTAAGGAGTTTCTTGAAAATTTCAAGATGGCCAATTGCAATTCTGAAAACACACCTGTGGTAATGAGCTTAAAACTGACAAAAGATGGATAAGGAAGAAGTATTGACTTGACTCTCTTCAAAATTCTAATTAGAAGCTGGAGATATCTCACAATCATAAGGCCTGATATTGTCTATAATTATGGGCATCTAAGTGGGTACATGGAAGAAACAAAAGAGTCACATTGGCTAGCAGCAAAACATATCCTTAGGTACGTTAAATGAATGATGGATTTTGGTCTTTTTTATGCATATAATGAAGAATAAAGTATTCATGGATACATAGATAGTGACTTGGGAGGTGACCAAGATGAATGAAAAATCACCACTGGGAATGTATTTTTTCTTGGATCAACTACTTTCACATGGAATTCAAGGAAGAAAAGTGTGGTCGCTTTGTCTACATGTGAAGCAGAGTATGTGGCAGCATCATCCACTGTTTGTGAAGGAATATGGTTGAGAAATCTACTGAAGGGGATGAAGCATCCGCAGGTTGGGTCCACAATGATATATGTGGATAACAAGTTGACAATTGAGGTTTCCAAAAATCTGGTACAACATGGAAGAAGCAAACATATTGATACTCGATTCCAATTTCTGAGAGATCATATGAAGCAGAAAACAATAAAATTGGAGTATTGTCATACTAAGGAACATGTAACGCCCCGAACCTAGT
Source organism: Viscum album (assembly GCA_963277665.1). Taxonomy (NCBI): domain Eukaryota; kingdom Viridiplantae; phylum Streptophyta; class Magnoliopsida; order Santalales; family Viscaceae; genus Viscum; species Viscum album. Next base: position 383,544,824 of record OY728132.1, on the reverse strand, counting down.
TACCTAGAGTCAGTGCATTATTACATAACATTGGAATGATCATGAGAAAGATCGAGTCTCGAAAGACCGATTAGTTTAGTAGCCTTGGAATAACTAGATACATCCATAAATTCTTACATTACATCATAAAAAACATCTTGTCTTCATATCCCCTCATATTATCCCTGCAGGTCATTCATAAATTACTTCTTCATAATCCTGGGAAAAATAAAACATTGAAAGGGGTGAGCTCAGATGCTTAGTAAGGATAACATTATAGCAGAAGCTTTCATAAATAAGCATAAACACTTAAGGCAGTTTATAACTAAAACAAAAGCCTTTTAAACTTGAACTTCAGCATTAAATGGAAAAGATAAAATAAAATAATTCCATTTACCTACTCACATGGATATTCTACTAGTTGAACAATCCCATGCATTATCAATAACCATTGTCATAATGATGGAATGAAAAATGCCATACTATCATAACCACATAGCCAAGGCCTCGTGCCAAGAATACAAATAAGATTTTGCTAAGGCCTTGTGCCAAGACACTAGTTTGTCTCATGAGACCTACCGATGCATCGAGGAGCTATAGAGGGATCCACCCATCACTTATTAAGTCCAATTAATTCCTCATATGAACATGTTTAATCATAACATAAACATTCGTATTAAAACTAGCATACGAATTGTTAATACTTTTACCACAAACCATGAATGGTATAAAAACAGCACATCCACAGTCAAACATAACTCATTCGATACAATATGGAAGATTGTATTGTATCACATTAACCTCAATCAAGAATAATGAAGGATGTTGGCATAGATGAAAATAATCATCAAAACTATTTGAGAGAAATATCCCCCTTTTCTTGAAAACGTTTAAAAGTCACTCTATTTGTCAAGAAGCCATTTAAAAGTAGATTTTTGAATCAAAGTGTCCCATACCACTTTGAAACTTTTTAAAAGGATTTTTAATTTCTAAACATTAATGTCCATATAAATAAATCCTTAAAAACATTTTTAAAACATGGACATTAATGAGAAAGATTTAGATGAATAAGTCTTTAAAACATTTAAAAATAGTATTTTAGTTAAAGATTCTAACCAAAAGAGACACTTGAATAAAAATAATTGAGGTAATTAAAACTTTGTAATATCATGAGAATAAAGGGATTCATGATATACTATGTCAAAGTACATTATATACACCTCATAAAAGTGATTTGGTGTATATCAACAAAGAAGTCTCAATGGAATGTAAATTGAGATGAAATCTCTCATAAAGGCAGTATCCTTAAGTTAAGGATAAATCAACAACATAATTATGTGTGACAAATATAAATACGCTAAATATGATTGGATATTCCGTTTAAACCAATCAAATGATATTCACACATATTCTTGTAAAAACAACACCAACGAATTGGATGTTTAACTCAACAAATGGTGAATTACTCTTATCAAATTCATATCAATGACTTGAGAATTATCAATGGAGTGATTATGTGTATCAAAAGTATATCCACAGGAATGGGAGTGTAAATTATGAAATAATCAAATGAATAGTGATTCCACACATAATCTTGGAGTAATATAATCAATGAAATATGTGTAATGCCAAATGAGTGGAAATTGAAATTTCAAATTCCTTTATCGATGAGGTAACTTACGAAACATACACCCATGAAAGAAGTATCATACCATGATGATGTAAATACCCATAAATTAAAGTGTATTACACAATGAATACGATCATGGGCAGTCCACATACACCACATGCAATAATTAAGTGGTGATCAATGGAATTCTCACAGAATTAAAAGTGAGATAAGAAACCCCTTACTTTGTACTTTTTCCTTGGTCGAAGGTAGGTTTACCTCCTGTATAATGGTGAAATAATTGTTATTGAATTATAAAATAATCATTTACTTAAATATGATATCATATATGATCTTTTAACATTGATTTGTTAATATTATCTTAGAATTATCGTCATTTCGGGTGTTAACAGGTTCATTTTACTTTAGATTCTTTGTTATGTGAGCCATATTCGTTATTAATGGGATGTATATTATTCATATCCAGAATGATATCAAGTCCTTAGAAACTATTTTTAAATCATCAAATTATAATAATACTTGAATGGATATGATGGAAAATGAATCTCATCGCGTTCGTGGAGACGGTAGTCCGTACATACGCACGAGCGACAATATCATTCTTTTGATATTAAAATAATATATAATTGGATGTTATATCATATATACAGAATCATTATCATGTTATATTTATTATTTACATGAGTTTCACATCATTATTATACCCATCCAAATAATAATATATTGAATAACAATTACACCACGACGTGGAGACGGTAAGCCGTACGTACGCACGTATGGTTACATGTTATTCAAAGGATGGATAGAATACTGAATATGGTTGTACCATATTTATAATAACATCACAGTATATATATGATACTGGAGTTATTATTTTATAATGGTAATAACAAATAAAGAGGAAGTGGAAGAAGAAAGGAACTTGAAAAGGGGTGGTGAAAACATTACCTCTTCTTCGGGTTCTTTCTATTGATTTGATCAAAAGGGCTCCATAGGTTGGCTTTCTGATCAAACTAAGGCCTCTAGGTTGTAGTGAGGGAAGTTGAGATAGTATTTGGGCAGGGGTTGGCCGAACCAAAGAGCTTTGAAGGTGTGAAGAAACGAGAAGGAGGAGTGGCCTTTTATAAGAGGGGTGAGGGGCACCTTTGGAAAAGCTAGAAATATTAATTTATAATAAATTCATATTCGGTTTATAATGGCTAAAAAGTTTATTATTTAACTTTTAAGGTGGGGGTGGGTCGAAAAAAACTCAACCAATAGAATTTAGACAGGTTTGGGTCATTATATTAACCTTATCTTTAAGTATTAACTCTTAGTTAATTAGTTTCACTTTTACAATGTCTCTTTGTATTTTTATATTATATGGTTAATAAACATACTATATACATCGAAGAGACCCCCAAGTTGTACATAAATGATGAACCTATCATTATATAAGTCTCTTGTCCGAACATTAGATTTTTAGGAATTTAATATCAATTAATAATATAATATTTGTTTTAAGAACTCTTTTATGTCAATTTTGATACTATTTAATAGTTGATTTTTGTGAACTCATAACAGAATGATTACTTAGAACAAAGTCAATTAAATCAATCCTAATATATCATATTATTATAGAAAATTATTTTAATTCATTAAAAGTTTCATATTATATTTATTTGGATATTTATAATATCAATTATTTTAATTTTTCACTATTAAATTAATTAATTCATCATCATTGTGTAATAAATAAATTAAATTATTTAATGTCTAAAAAATTATAAATAAAATATAATTATGTAGGAAATCTTTTTATCTTTATAATGAATATTTATAATCTAAAATACAACATATATAAACCTATGTAACAATTGTTTTGTTAAAAGATATATGCTTGTATCATTTTTGTATTTATTTTAACTTAATTAAAATAAACTGTCATTGTCACTTACAAGTGGATCCATGGGGTTCCAAAATCGACCCAAAGATGCCCATGGTCGACCATGTATCAACCAATAGGGTTAAGACACGTTTTAGGGTAATTTAGTATTATCATAATATTATTTTTTTAACCCTTGTTTACCAGATTTACCCTTTAACCATGGTAAATAAAATATTTACTGAAGTAATTATCCAAAATGTTTAAAAATAAAAGTTACCTATTTACACAATTTTAATATCCTTATTCCAAATATGGAATCCATTTTTCCAATTTCAAAACACAGAAGTGGCATAAAATAATTTAAAATTAATTCCCATTGTGAAAACAAAAAGCGTGTTTTTTAGAGATAATAACTATCAAAATATTGTCACTTGTTTATGTCTTGTTTAAATGTGAAATTATGTTCAATGACCCACATTGTATTACATGGTAAAAATATATTCTAAATATGCTTTAAAACCACTCAAATTCATAATTTATCACTTTTAATTTTTTTGATTAAAAAAGTTGTTTTTAATTAAAATTTAGTAATTTTCACTATTCATCAAAATATGAATGTTATCCGAAAAGTACCAAAATTTCACCCTAGGCTAATTTCGATATTCCAAATCTAAAAATGAAGTCCATTTTGAGAGATAGAATTTATAAAATTTCAAAAAGTAGGTATTACTATTCATAACGGCTAGTTTGATTAGTTATGGTGTGTTAAAATCTTGAAGTTGCATACAATGCACGCCATTGCATGAAAGGAATCATACTGAGGAATCTTGGGGTGTTACATTCTCCCCTCTTTAAATAAATTTCGTCCTCGTAATTTTTAAAATTGTGCTTGGGAATATAATGGAATGTCCCACATCAGAAAAAGAGTCAATAAAACTATCACTTTAAAAGAAAGAAAGTGAGGTATAAGGGTCATACAAGATAACCCATACTCGGATTCCATGTAGGAAAACATGGATATAGATGATAAACTAAGTTTCACGTTCTGATGGAGAAGGATAGAAATCATGATCAGGAGAAAGTTAACAATAAGAAAACCACAAACTTGTGTTGGGACAAACGACCATTAGTCTCCTAGTAGGAAAGTAAACGGACTACATTTTTTTTGTTTCAAGTTACATTACATAAGGACGAGGAATTCATTTATGATATTGACTAAGAACATTAAGAGATATACTTACTTTTTATGTAGAGTTTCATTCTTTATTAAATTTCCACCACTAAATCATTTTTTTTAACGATGAGTATTCAAGAAGACTTGGTCACACTGGAAGAGCTAGAATAAACTTCTATAGAATCACATGATCCATGCAGGATAAACTATATATTTATAGTGTCTTTGAAGATTAATCAAATCCAAAATGGTTAGTGAATGATGTAATGATCCCCCAAAAGGATATTTCTTTAGATAAATATGCACTAATCTTAATTTCTAAAATTAAACCAACAATACCCCAAAGTTAAATAAATACCATTCAATAATCAATTGTCCTTAAAATCCTTCAATATAATCTAAACTAATATTGAAACCCAAAACAGAGAAGAATTTGATTATGTAGCCTCCCATGTTAAATTGTATCTCCAAATGACATCAAATACTCTTAAAGTCACATACTTAAAAGTAATTAACATCATCACATATCCTCTGTTATAGGTTAATCATTTCCATAAATAACCCAAATCACTATAAATCCACAATAAAAAAATAGATAAAAATCTACCATTACTCTACAAATGAAACCCCATTGTATTCTATTTTCCTTGGTCATATAGTGTTCCCAACAAAGCGAACATCTCCCAAAATAACATTTATCACTTAATCACCAAATAATTTTCCTATTCCAATGGTATTCATTTGATTATACATAAGAACGCAAATCAACTTATTATTGATCAATAAAATCATTTAACTAAAAAAAATAGTCACACTAACTAGGGACTTCACGTAGTCCAGTGGTAGGCAATAAATCCCAATCGCACTTTGGTTGTGGGTTCGATTCCCACAGCTTTGTCCAACGTGACGGTTTGTCACACGGTTTACTTGTTGTCCTTTTTCAAAAACTATATTTTATAATATTACCAAAATGAGATAAATTCATCAAAATAACATAATTTAACCACAAATGTTATATCATACCTTGCATTTTCATCCCAAACTATAATAACTTATAATTTTCTCAAACCCCATTGATCATATAAAACCAAATGGTTATTTATACCTATATCCACAAGGGAAGAGACAATTCTTCCTCAAATATCATTCTCACACGGAAAACTACGGGGTTACAAATACAAGAGAAAATTATTCCATAGTAAACCCATCAACTAGGGTGCTAATACTTTTTAAATTTTTCTCCAACCATTTATTTCCACATAGCTTCTTCTTTGACCAAGAAAATATCTTATAGAATAGGAAATTCACTCAGGTAATGGCCAGGTCCCCTACATTTATGGAAAATGATTGTAAATGGACTCTTGGGACCATTTTTATCTACTTCCATAGTACTCTTCATTTTTCTTCGGCAATTCTTCACTTTATGTCCTTCCTTCTCGCATGTAAAACATTTCGTTGTCCCATTGAGACACTTTCCTGGGTGTCTCCTTCCACATTTCCTGCATGATGAAAATTGAGGGTTCTTTTCTCCATGGTCTCCATTGCTGGAGCTCTTATCATTTATCACCTTTCTCTTCCTTGTTGATTCTAGGAGTCGGTTAATATATATGTTGTTGATCATATTTTTGGAAAACTGATTTGGCATAAGCACGATATCTTTTACGCCTATCAACATTCCATTTTGTTGCTCATTTCCACCACCGTTCCCACCTTGTACATCATTCTCAAAGTCACTATGACTTCCTTGGAATCCAGCCATTGACTAAAACAAGAAAGCATTGTGTGAGTAACAGTAGTCGTAAAATCATTTAGAGATTAAAATGTCACCATATTCTCAATTTGAAGCATATTAGGACTAACCAAGGTCATTTACTCTCATCTTATATATATATATTACTTAAATCGGTTTGTAAAGAAAATGTAAATTATGCTAAGCATATCCCCCGGGAGTGTCGTAACCAAGAGTGCAGCAAGGCCCATTGTCATGCACCAGTTCCCGTTCGAGTGTAGCTCAAAGCGGTGATTTCGAGTTTTACCCCTAGGTACATCTGTTCCAGAGCCGCCTCTACCTGCTCGTATCCATACAGGGACGTATTGCTCGGAAAACTCACAAAATCTCTACAATACCAAAATTCTAGGAAATTCTTTTATAATAATCCTCAAAGTTCATCTTAGGTCTACATGCTCTAATCAGAGTTTATCTAAATCTAGCTTCCAAGGATTGTACTAAACTTCCTCTGATACCAACTGTAACACCCCGACCCTAGGTACCTAGTGTCAGTGAATTATTACATAACATTGGAATGATCACGAGAAAGATCAAGTCTCGAAAGACCGATTAGTTTAGTAGCCTTGGAATGACTAGATACATCCATAAATTTTTACATTACATCATAAAAAAACATCTTGTCTTCATATCCCCTCATACTATCCCTGCAGGTCATTCATAAATTACTTCTTCATAATCCTGGGAAAAATAAAACATTGAAAGGGGTGAGCTCAGATGCTCAGTAAGGATAACATTATAGCAGAAGCTTTCATAAATAAGCATAAACACTTAAGGCAGTTTATAACTGAAACAAAAGCCATTTAAACTTAAACATCAGCATAAAATGGAAAAGATAAAATATAATAATGCCATTTACTTACTCACATGGATATTCTACTAGTCGAACAATCCCATGTATTATCAATAACCACTTTCATAATGATGGAATGCATAATTCCAGGCTATCATAACCACATAGCCAAGGCCTCATGCCAAGACTACAGATAAGATTTTTCCAAGGCCTTGTGCCAAGACACTAGTTTGTCTCATGAGACCTACCGATGCATTGAGGAGCTATAGTGGGCTCCACCCGTCACTTATTAAGTCCAATGCATTCCTCATATGAACATGTTTAAACATAACATAAACATTCGTATTAAAACTAGCATACGAAATGTCAATACTTTTACCACAAACCATGAATTGTATAAAAACAGCACATCCATAGTCAAACATAACTCATTCGATACAATATGGAAGATTGTATTGTATCACATTAACCTCAATCAGGAATAATTAAGGATGTTGACATAGATGAAAATAATCATCAAAACTATTTGAGAGAAATATCCCCATTTTCTTGAAAACGTATAAAAGTCACACTATTTGTCAAGAAGCCATTTAAAAGTAGATTTTTGAATCAAAGTGTCCCATACCACTTTGAAACTTTTTAAAAGGAGTTTTAATTTCTATACATTAATGTCTATATAAATAAATCCTTAAAACCATTTTTAAAACATGGACATTAATGAGAAAGATTTAGATGAATAAGTCTTTAAAACATTTAAAAATAGTATTTTAGTTAGAGATTCTAACCAAAAGAGACACTTGAATACAAATAATTGAGGTAATCAAAACTTTTTAATATCATGAGAATAAAGGGATTCAGGATAAACTATGTCAAAGTACATTATATACACCTTATAAAAGTGATTTGGTGTATATCAACAAAGAAGTCTCAATGGAATGTAAATTGAGATGAAATATCCCATAAAGGCCGTATCCTTAGGTTAAGGATAAATCAACGACATAATTATGTGTGACAAATATAAATACACTAAATATGATTGGATATTCAGTGTAAACCAATCAAAGGATATTCACGCATATTCTTGTAAAAACAACACCAACGAATTGGATGTTTAACTCAACAAATGGTGAATTACTCTTATCAAATTCATATCAATGACTTGAGAATTTTCAATGGAGTTATTATGTGTATCAAAAGTATATCCACAGGAAGGGGAGTGGGAATTATGACATAATCAAATGAATAGTGATTCCACACATAATCTTGGAGTAATATAATCAATGAAATATGTGAAATGCCAAATGAGTGGAAATTGAAATTTCAAATTCCCTTATCGATTTGGTATCTTACGAAACATACACCCATGAAAGAAGTATCATACCATGATGATGTACATAACCATAAATTAATGTATATTACACAATGAATATGATCATGGGAAGTACACATACACCACATGCAATAATTAAGTGGTGATCAATGGAATTCTCACAGAATTAAAAGTGAGATAAGAAACCCCTTACTTTGTACTTTTTCCTTGGTCGACGGTAGGTTTAAATCCTGTATAATGGTGAAATAATTGTTATTGAATTATACAATAATCATTTACTTAAATATGATATCATATATGATCTTTTAACATTGATTTGATAATAATATCTTAGAATTATAGTCATTTTGGGTGTTAACGGGTTCATTTTACTTTATATTCTTTGTTATGTGAGACATATTCATTATTAATGGGATGTATATTATTCATATCCACAATGATATCAAGTCCTTAGATACTATTTTTAAATCATCAAATTATAATTATACTTGAATGGATATGATGGAGAATGAATCTCATCGCGTTCGTGGAGACGGTAGTCTATACATACGCACGAGCGACAATATCATTCTTTTGATATTAAAATAATATATAATTGGATGTTATATCATATATAAAGAATCATTATCATGTTATATTTATTATTTACATGAGTTACACATCATTATTATACCCATCCAAATAATAATATATGGAATAACAATTACACCACGACGTGGAGACGGCAAGCCATACGTACGCACGTATGGTGACATGTTATTCAAAGGATTGATAGAATACTGAATATGGTTGTACCATATTTATAATTACATCACAGTATATATATGATACTGGAGTTATTATTTTATAATTTTAATAACAAAGAAAGAGGAAGTGGAAGAAGAAAGGAACTTGAAAAGGGGTGGTGAAAACATTACCTCTTCTTCGGGTTCTTCCTATTGATTTGATCAAAAGGTCTCCTTAGGTTGGCTTTCTGATCAAACTAGGGCCTCTAGGTTGTAGTGAGGGAAGTTGAGATAGTATTTGGGCAGGGTTTGGCCGAACCAAAGAGCTTTGAAGGTGTGAAGAAATAAGAAGGAGGAGTGCCCTTCTATAAGAGGGGTGAGGGGCACCTTTTGAAAAGCTAGAAATATTAATTTATAATAAATTCATATTCGGTTTATAATGGCTCAAAAGTTTATTATTTAAATTTTAAGGTGGGGGTGGGTCGAAAACAACTCATCCAATAGAATTTAGACAGGTTTGGGTCATTATATTAACCTTATCTTTAAGTATTAACTCTTAGTTAATTAGTTTCACTTTTACAATGTCTCTTTGTATTTTTATACTATATGGTTAATAAACATACTATATACATCCGAGAGACCCCCAAGAGGTCCATTAATAATGAACATATCATTATATAAACCTCTTGGCCGAACCGTAGATTTTTAGGAATTTAATATCAATTAATGATATAATATTTTTTTAAGAACTCTTTTATGTCAATTTTGACACTATTCAATAGTTGATTTTTGTGAAACTCATAACAGATTGATTACTTCGATCAAAGTCAATTAAATCAATCCTAATATATCATATTATTCTATAAAATTATTTTAATTTATTAAAAGTTTCATATTATATTTATTTGGGTATTTATAATATCAATTATTTTAATTTTTCACTATTAAAGTAATTAATTCATCATCATTGTGTCATAAATAAATTAAATTATTTAATGTCTAAAAAATTATAAATAAAATATAATTATGTATGAAATCTTTTTATCTTTCTAATGAATATTTATAATCTAAAATCCAACATATATAACCCTATGTAACTATTGTTTTTTTAAAAGATATATGCTTGAATCATTTTTGTATTTATTTTAACTTAAATAAAATAAAGTGTCATTATCACTTACAAGTGGATCCATGGGGTCCAAAAATCGACCCAAATATTCCCATGGTCGACCATGTATCATCCAATAGGTTTAAGACACGTTTTAAGGTAATTTAGTATTATTATAATTTTATTTTTTTAACCCTTGTTTGCCGGATTTACCCTTTAACCATGGTAAATAAAATATTTACCGAAGTAATTATCCAAAATGTTTAAAAATAAAATTACCTATTTACACAATTTGAACATCCTGATTCCAAATATAGAACCCATTTTTCCAAATTCAAAACACAGAAGTGGAAGAAATTAATTTAAATTTAATTCCCGTTGTGAAAACAAAAAGCGTGTTTTTAAGAGATAATAACTATCAAAAGATTGTCACTTGTTTATGTCTAGTTTAAATGTGAAATTATGTTCAATGACCCAAATTGTATTAAATGGTAAAAATATATTATAAATATACTTTAAAACCACTCAAATTCATAATTTATAACTATTAATTATTTTGATTAAAAAAGTTGTTTTTAATTAAAATTTAGTAATTTTCACTATTCATCAAAATATGATTGTTATCCGAAAAGTACAAAAATTTCACCCTAGGATAATTTCGATATTCCGAATCCAAAAATGAAGTCCATTTTGAGAGATAAAATTTATAAAATTTCAAAAAGTAGGTATTACTATTCATAACTGCTTGTTTGATTGGTTATGGTGTGTTAAAATCTCGAAGTTGCGTACAATGCACGCCATTGCATGAAAGAAAACATACCGAGGAATCTTGGGGTGTTACAGAACAGGTGGCTGATATTTTTACAAAGAAATTACCAACATATGTATTCAAAAAACACATAACGAGGCACGAAATGAAGTTGGATTTGGTTTGAAGGGGAGTGTTGGAATTGTAAACAAAAACCACGAGTCAAAGCTGCCCGCATTGTTTCCTATGGCGTCATTTATTACTTGTACATTTTTTTCTCTTCCATGGGTGCACCTCCATTTATTTTCTTTGAATGAATTTAATGTTCCATTTTTAATATAGTGGTATTATTTGTACCGTCATAAATGCTCTGCATTTAATGTTTTTGTCTTTCGTTGTACCGTCATAAATGCTCTTCATTTAATGTTGTGGGTCTATAAATTGATGTAATTGTAGTATGAAAATATTGTGAAATATAAATCTTGAAATCTCCTTTGTGCTCTGTGAAAATTTTTCTTCCTCTTCATTTTTTCTTCCTCTCATATTTCTCGGCTTGTATAGCCAACAGTTTGACAGTGGGGATGGAAAGTGGGGGATTGTGATGTTAATCATAGTAGATCATTCCCTCAGCAATCCTGAGTTTGGGTTTGGGACCCTGACAACAGCAATTGGGGTTGGTGATGGTGGACTGGGTGGAGGATGTTGGAGATCTATGGTATCATGGAGCCCTGCCCGATGGCGGGGATGGAGATCGAGTGCATGTTGGTAACGACTTCTGTGCGGGACCGACAAGGTCGTCGGTGTGGGTTTGTGGAAGGGAGCCTATCCTTCTATGGGGTTGGAGGGAGACTCACATTTTAGTGATGTTGGAATTAGATACAGGGTGGTGTTTTGGCGTGGCATTTTCCAATTCACAAATGACCGGTGCACCGAACAATGGGGTGACTTCTGTGGTGGTCTTGGAATACGGGTGCTGGCTGGCATGACGACCTCAATTTATAAATGGTGATTAGGATAGGGAGTAGGAGAATTCAATAAATTCATTTTCATTGGGATGGCGTCAGGGCAGCATGATTCCAAATATTCTTCTCAGCAGCAGCTGTGATTCAATCATTTGGGCCACTTCAGGTGTGTTGTTTTTTATGGGGAGTCCTATTTGATGGCTATCCTTATCTTGGACAAGGATTATATTTTAGTACCCTTAGTTTCCTGAATTTTATAATTTATTTATTATTTTTATGTATAAAAATTATAAGGGTAAAGGTTGGGAGTGTTGGGGGAACTTTTATTGAGTTTTGGAGCTAAAGGGAAGGTGCACAGGAGGTGCACGGTTTGTCTAAACTGTGCAGAATCCTAAAATAAATAATACAGAGTGGCAGATTTTGGATAGTAGATTAGGCATGGTGGGAACACTATTTAGAAATCTATGTGATAATTACATTCATATTTTAATCACATGTAGTATCTAATTCTTGGTTAGCGCACAGTTTGACTAACTGTGTGGACTAACCGTGCGCAGGGTTAGAGTCAGATCCTAAAAAGTGGATATCACATGTTTTTTACTCTATAGGATTCATTTTTGCTCATATGAAACCCTAACTCAGAAATATTCTTCATCGATGGTTATATAACCTTTCCCAAGTGATTTTAAGTCAATATGGAGCCCTCCCTTGACATTTCAAGACCAATTCTTGCAGTAATTATCGTTCTTCATCGTTCTTATCATGGTTTCTTAGATCTACGTATCCTATTCTCTTAGTTTCATAGATAAAAAACTTATGTGGTTAAATATAAGATTATGGATTCCAAATAAGTTTATATTTTGTCTTGATCCTATTAGGGGAAGAGATAAAAGGTGGTTTAATAGAGAATTGACCCGGTTTTGTGAGCGTTCTTTACCAATTTTTAGTTTTCGTCAAAACGATTGAGGTAGGTGGATTCACTCTTGAAACCACTCAGTATAACTGATTATAATGATTTCAAACTGAATATCATGTGTTAAATTTATTGTGAATTGTATTTTAAGAAATTCATGGAAACCCTCTTTAGTGATGGTTTGGTAAATTGTAGAAATCAAGAAAATTGGGGTCCTCGAATAAAGTGTTTTCATTCTTGAATTTAAAATAAAAATTTTAAAAGGGGATTTATTTTGTAATTGTTGTAATTTGATTTGATAAAAGTGTTTTCAATAAAATTAATGGTTTTATTGAAATGAAATGCTTGATTGGAATTAGTTTGTTTAATGGTTTTGTATAAAATAACAGTTTTATTGAAATGATTTGATATGTATATTTGAATGGTTTTGGCAGATATAGGTTGTGTGAGTTCATGTTCGACATACCCCTGAATAAGGGATGTGTATAATTAGGGTACAAGGTGCATGTCCCTTGATTGAGGGTGTGTGTTATTTGGACAAAAGGTAATTGGACGAGTGACCGCTCATGATTATGGAACTATCAAAAAAATCATGCATGGGTGTGTGTGTTGTGAAACGTGGAATAATTATGTGAAAATTATATATAGAAATGGTTTTTTAATCCTTGTTTGATCATTTTTCTAGAAATATAACTTTCCATAAAATTGGATTAAATGGGAAATTGTTTACATTTGATTATAAATGTTTTTGGAAGTTTTTTATATTTAGTTATAAATTGTTTTGGGAATTATATATATTTATATATGTGTGTTTCTAACCTTCCTATCCTAATAGAGTGAGTAGGGAAGTCATTAGGGAAATACTACAGAGTTTTATACTTACCCTTGATTTGGTACTTTGGTGCTTTTGTAGATGTTATATTCCAGGACATGAGCAAACATAAAGTATCACACGTATTTATCACCACCTTATGATACATGGGATATTTAGTGATATTATAGAATGGAAGTTGTGGAGCATGGAGTCTTGTGGTAATATTGGGGTCTTTAGTTGACCTTATGTTGTTTACATTGATAGTTGGTTTATCTTCCACTATAGTGAACCTTGGTGTGGTTTTGATATAAATTAACCGGTTGAGTTGTCTTTGATTTACTCATGCATCATATAATGAGTTGTTTTGTTACGGTTTTATGGGTTAATTATTTTAGTTCTTAAAGGTTAAATCACCCCCTTCAGGCATTTGAAACCATTCGGCATTTATTGAAATCATTTAGTGTCTTGGGGATGTTGCTTAAGGCCTTTTAATGATTCATTGTATTCTCAAGACAATGTGAATAAGTGGTTAATCACAAGTGGTATCATCTTGTTTGGTCCTTTCCTAATAGCGGTATTTGTTTTCTTGGTCTTGGAGATGAATTCATATTTATCTATTCTTTTTTTTGGAATCATATAAAGGATTAAGATTGTCAAGACAAGAAATTTAGAGAATAAAAAGATGTATCTAACCATTCTATGTTGAACTTAAAGTTACCAGGGAGTTTGTTACTTAGGTGTTTTGGATACACATAAAGGATTTCGTAAATCTGATTGTCAGGGTTTTAACTAATGAGACGAGCATGAAATGGATTATATAAAAACGAATTCCCACTAGGATTGAATATTTCATTTAGATAAATGATAAATTATTTTTTTTTTATTTTGATATGTTTTGAAAAATGAATAAATTATTTTCAAATGAAATACATTGAAAACAACATGAATAATGTATTTTGAAAATGGTATGATTTTCAAAAGAATGAACTAATTTTTTCAAAATTTGTTGAATGGGGAAAAAAATTGTTTTTGGAAATCAATGATGTGATAGTTTATGTGGTATAATTTTAAATTATATGTCATAAGACTCTAGTGAGTGAGAATTATAGATTTTGTTGTTATTTTAGAAAATGGTACCCAGTAGGGGTTGTGGAAACTAACCAAAAGGATCTACAGAGAATGCGGTTGCACCTGAACCACAGGGGAACCATGATTTGGATCAGAGTATCGTCTAATAATTTCAAGATATGGACATGAGGAACTAGAGGGATGATCCAGGGAATGTGGATCATTCTATCTTGTTCTTGAAACAGAATCCACCCATCTTATGAGGTGATTTAGAACTAAAATTGTAGAGTCCAAGCTGAATAGGATGAATTGTATCCTTGATTTCTTTAGTACACCATCTGAGGTAAAAATAAAAATAGTAACTTATATGCTCGATGATCTTGAACACCGTTGGTGGGAACTAAATGTGAAGGATAAAATAGATCAAAGGATTAGATGGGAGGATTTTGAGGAATTTTTTAATAAAAAATTCTATCCTTAGACATTCAGGATCTATAGAATGACATAATTATTCAGCCTACAGCTGAAAAATATCTCTATTATAGAATATGTTTCTAAATTCATGGATTTAGTGTGATTTTTGGCCAAAGTTGCAGAGATTGTGTCCTTAAAGGCACACATCTTTGAATTACGGATAACACAAGATATTCGATCGAAGATATTGGTACTCTATTTTACAAATTATACAGACATGGTGAATAGAGTGATAATGGTTGAATTTGATATCACAGGAACTATGGGATTAGGGTGTGTGATGATACCTGTGGGAAATAGTGGGAAATCGAATGCTTGGACTAAGTAGAAGAGGGACACCTATTTCTAAGGCGGGAGTGGGACTCAAAATCGGACAGCTCGATCAATAACCTTCCTCCAATACCCAAGAGAAAAAAGACTATTTCCAATGTGGTTATCTAGACCACATAATGTGAGCGTATACCACACAATATAGAGTATTCCGTAACGGCAAAAAGATGGGACATCATCCTCGCTATTGCCATAGTACTCCATGTTCAGGTGATCAAGACACTTCTCAGGTGTCACAAGTGTTGTATGCTTCGATTGAATGAGGGTATAACATATATGGGTATGGTGATTCTAGGAATACCATGACTCCTCAATAAGGTAAATCTCAGAAAATCAACAAGGAGAAAAGTGCAGCGATGAAGCAGTTGTATGGAGCTGAGAATGTGATAATAAATTATTAGGCTGAACTATCTACATTTATAGGTATCATTCTTTTGAATTATAACCTTGTGAAAGTGATGTTTGATACTAGTACATCACATTCATTTATTTCTTATCATGCTGTTGATTTTCTAGGTTTAAAACTTGAGATAATTTCTTCTATAATAAAACTCAAAACATCACTAGGTCAATGAGAATGTTGATCCATTGTGTGTAGAGCATGTTATTTAATTGTTGACGGAACTAAGATGAAATGGGAATTCTCAGTGTTAGTGATGGATGTATTTGATGTAATCCCATGTATGGATTGGTTGACAATGTTCAAGGCTCATATCGACTGTTATAGTAGAACAATCAGTTTCACAATAGAGGATGATGTTGAACATCTCTTCAGAAGAAAAAGGGTTGTAAATACAGGTTCAATGGAATTTTTGGAACCCATGGTGGGAAATATCTATTACCAATTGGTGGTGTTGACATTATAGTCCATATAAGAGATCAATGATAATCTTTTTCCAGTATTTGTGGATCAATTTCTTGATGTGTTTTCTGCAAAATTCTCAGGGTTACCACCAATAAGGGATGTTGAGTTTATGAATGATCTTCTTCTAGAGACTAGTCCAATTGCCCTTCCAAATTATAGGATTCCACCAACAAAATTAATGGAATTAAAAGTGTAGTTAGAGGAGTTAGAAAGAAAATGTTTCATTCGGCCAAGTATGTCTCTGTGGGATGCACAGGTCTTGTTCATGAAGAATGAAAATTGAACTCTAAGGCTATGTATTAATTTTCATCAGTTTAACCATGTTATGATCAAGAATAAGTATCCACTTCCTTGCATTTATAATCTGTTTGATTAATTGTGGGGAGCTCAGTGGTTCTCTAAAATTGGCTTGTGATCAGGATATCATCAATTGCAAGTTCAAAAGGAGGATATTCTTAAGATTGATTACAGAACTAGATATGGCCACTATGAATATAAATTCATGCCTTTTGGTCTTACTAATGCACCAAAATTTTTTATGGGATTGATGAATTATATATTTCAGATATATCAAGATTCTTTTGTTGTGGTGTTTGCAGATGACATATTGGTGTATTTGAGGAAAAGGGATGAGCATGGCCAACACATGAAGACAGAGTTTGTGATATTGACAGTTCATTAGTTGTATGCCAAACTATCTAAGTGTGATTTTTTGATACAAGAGGTACACATTTGTGGACATATAATTTCTAAAAAAGGTGTTTTAGTGGATCCTGAAAAGATAGGAGTTGTTATCTCTTGGAAACCCCCAAAGAATGCCTTTGAGATACAATGTTTACTTGGTCTAGTTGGATATTACTGACACTTTTTGTGTGACTTCACATGAATAGATTCACCTATGGTAGTTTTGACAGTGGAGAACATTTCATTCAGATAGACTGAGGAATTCCATAAGTCACAAGTGAAAAAATGTTTTTTATGTCAATTTTTTGATTTTTCACATCATTTTTAGGGCGAAGTTGTTGAAGGTGATGAAAAAAATAATATTTTTTATGTAGGTTATATAAAAACAGATTTTAAACATTATTATATTAGAGTTTTTTCACATTGGTTATTTAATAACCGATGTGAAAGATGCTTCAGAATGGTTTTTCACAGAAGTTATTTAAATATCCGATGAAAAAAATATCATACCACATTGGATATATAAAAACAATTGTGGAAAAACTATATCCCAATACATTTTTCATGTATGTTAGTAAATAACAGACCTAAAAAATACATTTTTCACATCGGTTATTTAATACCCGATGTGAAAACTATATAACACATTGGTTATAAAAAATTGACATGGAAAATTGGTTTTATTTACTTTTTAACATTGGTTAATAAATAACTGACGTAAAAAATATTTTCTTCAAAAAAATTATGAAACCCTTCCCTTCCACTGCAGAACCAGACCTGAAACAACCAAATCCAGACCACAAACAAACATAAAAAAACCAATAACAAGAATGAACAGCATAAAAATTATAGATTCACATTTACAACAATAAAAAATTTATAATATTGACTAAAAATAAATCTAAATCCAACAAATATAACTACCAAATACACATTTATAATTGAAACATTCAAATTAAAATTTTCCCTAAAAACATACTAAAATCCAATAAAACTTTTAAAATAATTTACCATTCCACTTGTAATTGTTTGACCTTTTGTGCACTATAAGGTTCTAGGTCATAAATATATACAAATTAAAAAAGAATGTATTGAACATGTATATTGAGTAAAACTAATGAAATTTTAATGAATAATTAATAAGGAAATCTAAGCTATTCGAACTTTGTAACAATCGTGGTTTTAATTATATCATACATATATCTTAACATATAATACCCACATTTTATGAGGCCTTATTGTATATTAAATTTCTGTTTAAATTTGTTTTTCAATTCAAAATATCATTTTTATATAATAAAAATGTACTAATTATAAATGGATATTTATCTTTACTTTTATATATTTGATCTTGGTACTCTTTTTCTGTATGGATATTCGAAATAAATCCCATCCCATGTTAGAAAATAATATTAATAAATTAAATTTAAAATTCATTATAATATAAATTTCTATTAATAAATTAAAACTTACTTTTCCAACGTGTTCTTAAAATTTCCTCACACATCACAATAGACATAGCATATCCAATAATGTGTTTTATCCCTTAAAAAACACCTAACATCCAATGGTCATTACTATAAAAAAATTAATTTTAGTGGTTACTATATTAAAAGATAAATAAAAATTTTTGAGACATATGTTTCATACCTCTCAACAAAAGGAAACATCCAACACTGCGTAAGTATATTCTGTTGAAATATTTCTAAAATATAAACTACTTTTTGTTCCTCATCAAATTCATGCCCTTTAGGTGAAATTGATTGTTGGTCCATAATCCCATATATATCTATCTACTCATTCATCTCACACATTTTATAAAGACACCTAATAAAAATAGGTAAGTATAAATTTTCAATAAATTTAATGTAAGGAAATATTTGTGTTAGGATGTACATGGAAAAATATTACACCACATTGATTCCCAACTTATCTCCAGTAACAACCTCCATGATATCATTTTTTAGAATCCATGCATCTATTGAACGTCCACAAACATGAGATTCCATTGGAAACATATAGTGACCCACCAACAAATTTTAATATTTTGACGATCTATCAAGACTTCAAGAATATAAATATTATATCACAACCCTTTGTCTTTGTTTTTGGATATACAATATTTCTTTACCTTTCAAGTATTCCTGAAAATAAATAAAAAATATATTAACTTTCAAATGTTAAAAAAATTAATAGAAAAATAAAATAAAATATTTTACTTACACATACCTCTATGGTAATGGGTTGCAGAAGTCTACATGGAAAAACATAGAAGTGGAAGATACTTTTTACAACTATCATCACTTTATCTGTAGGTAACAGTACTCCAGTTGATATATCAAAATATCATGTACATTGAACCTATACTTATCTACCTCTAACTATTGATGATGAATTGTATATCCTATATAATATATCATCCTATATGTTACTATATGTCAATGAGGATCATAAACATATAACTCACAATAACTAGGACGTTGTGGAGAAGGGGGTGTAAGAGTATAATAAAAATTGAGGTCTACAGATGGAGGTGTAGGATAAATAATGGGGTCTATGGGTGGAGGATCAGGATAAATAATGGGTTCTGCGGGTGGAGGTGGGGGACTGGGAGCTGCTGGCGGAGGTTGAGCAGGAGCTATAGTCTGAAATTGTCATTGCATGTCTACAAACATAGACTGTACCGATACACTGATATTTTCCTCCATTGGCGCATTAATATTGTGAACTTCAACCTCCAAATAATCTATTGTTTTTATATATACCCTCCATGGAAGATGCAAAAGAACGTGGTAACACTTTTGATATCAATACACCTGTTAGGTATCCTTATACATGACCTGGGTGTTTGAGCTGTTCCTATGTAGCAGATAAAATATCATTCTTCCCATCAGCTTTAAATACCCCTCGTGTGCTCTTCTCTTCAACATAACTACTACCTCTCCTTTTCATACACACGACACTACAAATCAAATCTTAATTCCAAAATGAATTCATTGGTTCAAAACATAATATTGAGAATTAATTATTGAAATATTAAATTTACAAAATAGTGATAGATAATATTGGAATACTTGTAGAAGTTTATAAAACATCATCACACGATTTTTAATAAAAAAAATATATGGAAAGGAATTCAAATTTATTTTTACCATTATGAAATCATATATATAAAGGGACATACTATTCAAATAAGAATTAATATTAATAAATATTGAAATAGGAACACATTAATTGTTAATGTCATTAGAGTAGAGATAATTTGTAAACAATGAAAATATAACATAATTTTGACATAGATGCATTATGTTGTGAATAGAAGGGGATATAATGTAATATCAGCCACGACTTTTTAAATTCATCTGTTGTTCCTAGTCATACTAGTATTGTACTGGACAGCTATGTAGAAAAATTAATGCATTCCCAATAAGTAGACATTTTCATAGCATAGAAAAAATTCCGAATGTTGGGTTGACACAAATGACCATCCCTACAACAGATAATTCAGGTGGGAAAATTGAAAACGAGAATTTAGTTCAGTGTAAATGATATATGTATCATAACGAAATATTGTTACACTTGACCAAGTTCTTTCATTTTATTAGTTGAGTAAATATATAATTTCAGTTACAATTGGAAAAAAAATTAAAACGTTCATTTGAAATAACATAAACATATATGTAGTAAAATGATACTTGGAAATTGAATCAAAAAATATCAGTCAATCTTGTCAAACTTTTGGTTAATGGTATCCTTTATATAGGGTTTCGGTTCATCAGTAGTGCATATTTTTGCTGAAAAGTCTCGAGACCATGTAACATATTATTGGACCACCTCATCAACATCAAATTCAATAATCAGGTTTTTTATATTAAGAAATTAATTTATTGGATAAGTAGCAGAAAATTATGAATACTGTGATCATTGTGCTGAATGCAGATGTTTAATAATTGGTAATAGATAAGAACAAATGTAGTGTCTTATTTTGAGGAAAAAAAGTAAATTAGATGAAATAAAATCAGTATTATCTGGATAAATGATGTAATGGATACAAAAAACAACAAATAATTGTTGTAAAACACTTCATGTACAAACTAAAAATAGTTCAACAATATACAACTATTTTTTAACATGGAATTATATTTCTGAGTTTCTATGGTGGAATAAGAGGTAATAATCCAGGACCTCACAGCCTAAAAAACACCCAACATGTCTCTGTAGATACAATTAACTATTTAAAATTAAGATTACATACTAATAAATAATGAAATTATTGAATGGAATGTTAAAATGATAGATAACAAACGAGATTGAAAGGGATTTCTTACTTCAACATGATACCATGAAAGGATCCCACAGTGAACATGGACTTCACGGCCACATAATTTTTTTCCAGTTTGATCTCCCCTTAAAGAATTGAAGATGCAAGAGGATCTTTTCATGGGATTAAATTGTTGTAGACTTCAGTTTTGACATAAAAAACCCCCACTAAAATGTAAACTCCCCATGAAGTAAAAAAATAAAACAGTAGGTATTGCAATGAGTAATAAACTAAACTGTAAAACCAAAACAATATACATATTGATGAACTTGTGATATTGTTATTTCACGATGAAATTCAAACAAAGACAGTAAACATGAAACAACATCACACAACGATGCTAAGGAAATAGACCAACTGAAAATAAATAATCCAATTAATGACTACAGACTATTGTAAACATCAAACTCTTCCTTATATGAAAAATAAATCAATCGAGTAAGGTCTGCAATTTACATCAGGTTTACAGAGAAAAAATTAATTCAAGGAAGAGAAATAATATCGAAAAAACATCAGATATTGGTATTATAATGTCATACGAATGAGAATGCCTTATTTGGATAGAAGCTACTCATGCGGATGGAGAGACATGTTGTATTGGAATGAATTTTGTTGCCTACAATCCTCTCCCAATGGAAACAAAGGATCATTTATGAAAATATTAAACATAGTACATCATCCAGATTTCAGGAAAATGTATCACAATAGGATATTGTAACTACCATTCATGTCTATAGTTTTGTTTTAAAACTGATATATTATTTATGTAAGCACTACTTATAAGTTAACAATATATGAAGATGCATATCAAAAATAAATAAGTTTTAGTAATTTTGTAATCATCCCAAAACTATATCAACATAGAGGATAGTATGTGAAAACTTTCTGAGGGTTTAAAACTATATTGGACCAATAAATTAGAAATATATCCATGGAATATTTAGAAATCATAAGTGATTATGGACAGAAAATCATAAAATAGCACAAAATTTATACAGTGAGTCAAATTTAATTTCAAAACATAGCAGAAAACACAAAAATTATACCCTAATATGATTAAAAGTCATTATAGTTATCGATAAAAGTGTAAATGTATAGTACATAATGTAATGAGATTCTTCTTTAATTGTCATATTGTAGTAGTTGGAGGGAATATGTTTGGACCTCATCGACTCTAGGTGGTTGCTTCTCTTCCCCAAGGGTGGATATAGTGAATTTGTTACTGAAGGATGCATAACATAAATATTTGTTGGTCATAAATAATAGAACATACCACTGCTTAAATACGGTCATGAATTGGAATCCATGTTATCTTGGGAAAGTCCACAGTTGAGCACTCCACCTTAGGATAAAGATTTTTAGAAGCCAATACATTAATCCCATCTAGTGCTGAGTTTTTATGCCTTATGTACATCAATGTTCTCAGTCTATCTGGTGATATGGGGTAGGGAAATATTTCCAATGAAAAAATTATTAATAAATAACCCAAGAATATGGCATAAACATGATAAAATCGGTGTTTGATGAATAATTCACCTTGTTATAGTTCAGATCATTTGAAAGATTTTGTCTATCTGGAGTGAAGTAATCAAGACTGATGCATTCATTATAAGATTATAATGATACAAGGGATAATCTAAATGATCAAACCAGAGATTATAATTCAGGTATGACTAAATGAAATAGTATAAATTTAACTGTTTTGATGTAGGGAAGACTTGGTATTGGAGAAAAATGAAACATTAAGAATGAAGTGACTTGTGTGCCATAGTAATCTAATGACCTCACATAAATCATGTTCCAATGATCTTAAAAAATATCCACTAGTCAAGTTAAAAACTTCATCAACAGCTAAAACATAGTACATGATCAAATTTTCAGAAACATTTATCATAAGTGATATATAGTAAAACTACAATTCTGGTCATATTTATGAAATATGAATAAGTAATGTTAAATACTAAAATATGTTAAATGAATTTAAAAAGAAAAAATAAATGAAAACAGAAGTTATTAATAGATGAATTAGCTGAAACATGTCAACAGAAACAACTCTGGATCGTTCTGTCACTAGGGAAATTGAACAATGGAAAGTTCAATCGATTGTAGAGATCTACCGTTGTAGTGGAGCAATGAAATGGAGAGGAACATGTTAGTGCTTGTTTTCCAGAGGTGAAGCATGAAGTGAAGGTAAATCACGGTGGGAGCCCTAGATTAGATGGATATGTAGAGGCTGTGGGAGATCGATGAAGAACATGCGGAGGCGGCAGCATGCATCGGTGGAGGATGGTATGCAAATCGATTGGAACCATAATCATAGTGGACGTAAATCCTGAGAAGGGGGTGGGGGTAGGGAGGGTATCGATGGAGGGAATGAACAAATAGATGGGGAGGGGTGATTTAGAGGGTTGTATGAATTACACGTCAGAAAAGAGGAACCCAACTTTAGTATATATAGTTTGTAGTTTATAATTGATTTTTGAGTAATATGAGCAAGTATCAACTGAGGAATGTTGTTTTTAAATTAGGGGTGATTCAAAGAATAAATAATATAAGAGGCTTTAAAACAAACAATTTAACATAGTTCATACTATTACGAATGATCATTGACACGTTTAGATAGAGTGGGTGTTGTAGAAATGGATGTTGAGACCATTCCTTGTTTGTTTCAAAATTGAACATGAAAACAATGCAATCAAGAAATACCAAAAAAAATGGAGCCATAGTGAGAATATAGACATCCAAGAAAATAGTATAAATAAAAAGAACCACTTTTTGGAAATTGGGTTTTTTATTGACTTTATGAAATGTTCCTGAAAATCAAGATAATCACTTGAGGACTTTTTGAATCAGACATTGAAAATGAATATCAATCATTAGTCTCCATCACGACAAATGTTTCAGGGAGGTTTTCACTTCAATATAAAAATGATAATATTTGATAGCTTCTTAGAATAACATGACACAAACATAGAGTCATATTTGGATTAAGCATGCACCTCATGGATGGAAATGAAACTGTAAGGAGAAAGGACGTGTAGTGGGCGGTAATAATCCAAACCTATGAAGTCCCAAGACAGAAACATGAATTAGGAAAGTAAAGAAAACACAGGATTTAAAATATTCCCATGGATCATATTATCAGGAGAAGGGGGAGTTATAAGGTAAAAACAATAATTATTCTAATAAAATTAGGCTTTCGTAATCCTAATCCATTGATGCATACATGATAGAAATAAAAAAAATAGACAAGTGTAGCACTCACAGATTGAAAACGGGTTTTAAAATCAACTCAATGGGATTCTGGGAATATAAATACCTAATAAATATATCAAAAATAGATGTAATGGGGAGAGAAACAAAAAGAAATGAACATCAAGAGAAATATAAAAGATAATAAGAAAAGAAGAGGTATGAGGTGACCTAGATACAAGAGCCTTTGTACAGTCTCATCAAGATCCATATTGCACTCCTTGAGCACCCCTTTGACATCCTCATTGCTGTGATTACTAGTGGTCTCCTTAACGTCTTGGATCGTCCTCCGATCACTCTTGGATCGTATTTTCCACAACCCTAGAAATGCAACTTGAGACCATTCCATGTTTGGTTCAAAATTGAACATGAAAACTATGTAATCAAAAAATACCAAAAAAATAAAAAAATGGATCCATAGTTAGAATATAAACATCCAAGAAAATAGTAAAAATAAAAAGAAACTCTTTTCAGTGATTGGGTTTTTTCTTTACTTCATGAAATGTTCTTAAAAATCAAGACAATCACTTGAGGAATTTTTGAATCAGACATTGAAAATGAATCTCAATCGTTAGTCTCCATCAAGACATATTTATTAGAGAGGGTTTCACTTCAATGTAAAAATGATAATATTTGATTGCTTCTTAGAATAACTGGACACAAACAAAGAGTTGTTTTGGATTAAGAATGCACCTCATGGATGGAAATTAAATTTCAAGGATAAAGGATGTGTAGTGGGAAGTAATAATCAAAACCTAAAAAGTCCAAAGACAGGAACATGAATTAGGAATGTAAAGAAAACATAGGTTTCAAAATCATCCCATGGATCATATTTTCACGAAATGTGGGAGTTCTAAGGTAAAAACAATAATTATTCCCACAATATTAGGATTGCCTAATCCTAATCAATTGATGCTTATGTGATAGAAATAAAAAAATAGACAAGCATAGCACTCATAGACTAAAAATGGGTATTAAAATCAGCTAAATAGGATTCTGGGAATATCAAGACCTAACAAATATATCATCAATAGGTGCAATGGAGACCGCAAAAAAATGAACATCGAGAGAAATATAAAAGAGAATAAGAAAAGAAGAGGTATGGGGTGACCTATATACAATAGTCTTTGTACAGTCTCATCAAGATTCATGTTTCAATACTTGGCCACCCCATGGACATCCTCGTAACTATGATTCCTAGTGGTCTCCTTGACGTCCTGGATCATCCTCCAATAACTCTTGGATCATATAGTCCACAACCCTGGGAATTCAAGTTGATACCATTCCATTTTTGGTTCAAAATTGAAAATAAAAACAATGTAATCAAAAAATACCCAAAAAATAAAAAAAAATGGAGCCATAGTGAGAATATAGACATCCAAGAAAATT
Organism: Viscum album; assembly: GCA_963277665.1. Classification (NCBI taxonomy): domain Eukaryota; kingdom Viridiplantae; phylum Streptophyta; class Magnoliopsida; order Santalales; family Viscaceae; genus Viscum; species Viscum album. Next base: position 383,518,612 of record OY728132.1, on the reverse strand, counting down.
GTAAAATTGAAAAGAACATATTTTCTATGGTTGGGTTTTTCTTGACATCGTAAAATGTTCCTGAAAATCAACACAATAACTTGAGGAATTTTTGAATCACACATTTAAAATTAATCTCAATCATTAGTCTCCATCATGACAAATGAATCAGAGAGGTTTTCACTTTAATGTAAAAATGATAATAATTGATAGCTTCTTAGAATAACAGGACACAAAAAAGAGTCATATTTGGATTAAGCATGAACCTCATGGATGGAAATGAAACTAAAAGGAAAAAGAACGTGTAGAGGGTAGTAATAATAAAAACATAGAAAGTCCCAAGACAGGAACATGAATTAGGAAAGTAAAAAAAACACAGGATTCAAAATCTTCCCATGGATCATATTGTCAGGAAAATGGGGAATTCAAAGGTAAAAACAATAATAATTCTAACAAAATTAGGGTTGACTAATCCTAATCCATTGATGCATACATGATAGAAATAAATGAATGGACAATCGTAGCACTCACAGACTAAAAACGGGTATTAAAATCAGTCCAATGGGATTCTGGGAATATCAATACCTAACAAATATATCAGAAAAACTGCAACAAAGACAACAACAAAAAGAAATGAACATCGAGAAAAATATAAAAGAGAATAATAAAATAAGTGGTATGGGGTGACATATATACAAGAGATTTTGTACAATATCATCAAGATCCATGTTGTACTCCTTGACAACCCCTTGGATGTCCTCATAGCTATGAATCCTAGTGGTATCCTTGACATCCATGATCGTCCTCCGTTCACACTTCGATCGAATATTCCACAACCCTGGAATCCCTATTCATGTCCGAGAATAGACCAAAAAGATAGGGTGTATTAATTAAAGATAGAGGAGGAGAGGAGTGGTGGCCTCCCCCATTGTTGTCGCTGCAGCCGTCTACCAATCCAGAACAAAAGGCATTTTGCGCAAGTGGTGGTGCTTGTAAGAAACCTGTAGGGAAGGCAGCCTATGTTAATTACATAAAACAAGATCACTTTGAAAGAAAATTGAATTTAAAAATTGAAGAAGGTGGGGGAGGATCATGTTGCGGAGAAATCAGAGGAAGAGGGATACAGCGGTGGAGTAGGCGGGGACATAGAATATAGAGGCAGAGAAAGTAGTGGCGGAGGATCAGGAGTTGGAATAATCGAAGGCAAAACAATCAGCGGAAGAGGATCCGAAAGATGAGCAGATGGAGGGGGAGGAGCATGACACTGAGCAGATGGAAGGGGAGTAGGTGGAGGTGGAGAAGACAGAGGAGAGGGTAGAGGAAGAAGGGAGGTGATGGGGTGATGGGGAGTTGAAGGCTGTACCTGAGAACTGATATCGGGGATGCTAGGGAAGCCGGATAGCAGGAGAGCTAAAACCCTAGATTGAGGGAACGAAATGTCAGTGGATGGATATGCACGTAATGTCGGACGATGGAGGTAATTTGGATGGAGACATTGCTTTGAGAGGCATGGAAGGTTGTGGTGGTGACATGTCAACTTGAGGAAAGCCTACATTAGTATATATATAGAATCTATATAAATTTTTTGAAAAATTATTTAATGAATCAATGTATATAAATAATTGAATTGAATTAAATAAATATAATAAACAACCTACAATCCTCTCGTCTATGACCCTTGATTCTTATATAAGATATTTCCCCATTTTCCCATCTAATCCCTCTTCTATATTCATGTCTAGATATTGGGGATAGAAGGGAAACCTCTCTAAAGAGGGAAGAATCAGCTATAATTTTTTTAATTTTTCAGATATCATTTATTATTCTAATAAAGTATACCCTCCCTAAGATAAACTATAAGGGAATAAATTTCTATATTGGATATCTTAATGAGCTCTCCTTGATTCCTGTAAACTAAGAATATGAAATGATTATTAAGTCATTAATAAGATCAGTAATATAATCAATATTCTAAAAGTATACATTTCACGTACCCAAAATGATTCTTTTCTTATACTTTCGACTAATTGTTTCCATGTGTCTTTATCTAGAAAAGGATATATATAACATGGATGGTCTTGTTTCCTACCCCAAAAAATGAAATCAGATGTGAGGTTTGATTTGAAATCCCTCCATCATCTAGAATCCATCGATAAACATTTCCCCTTGACTCCTAAAGTGTCTGGTATATCAAATGTCACCTGATAAAGAAGAGGGAAAAAATAGTATATGATAAAATTTCAAGATTAGTCAAACAATATCAAAATATCTTAGAAAAATGGTTTCCCACAACTGAGATAGTGTTGTTTTGTCAACACATCTCTGATTATTAAACACAATACTGACTTTTCTTTTACCCTAAGTTGACACAAAAACACTGAATTGTTTTTTATTAAGACCTATTGGAACATCATTGTCATTAAAGTCTACAACTATCCTCTGGTCCTGACTATGAGCAACTGATAATTTTGGTAAACATGTGATTCCGCATTTACCAACCCCCAAACTCATTTTTTCCATTCCGGGAGCACATGACGAAGATTGAGGAACATCAAAAGAAGCATGTGGATGCTCTTCCCCAGAGGTATGATCATGACTCACATCTCTAGAATTATGTGGTTGATTATCTGATTGATCTATAAATTTCATTCATATCAACGAAACAAAATATTAGTTCAAAAAATATAAAAATTCACATATTATAATACTAATGTAAACAGTAAAGAAAAATTATGAAACACAAAATAAAACTAAACTGTAACACATTACTGTTCATATCTGTAATATTTAACTAAAATTATAACAATAGTAATGATATATAAAATTTCATGTAAATGAAGAAAATAATCCAAAATTGGTATAGAAATATTAAAAATGGTCCAACCTAATAAATCAATTTTTTACACAAAAATATAATATTTTTTAACAAATAAAATTAAAATAATTTTTATTCAACAAAATCAATAAATATATAAGTTATGTAATCGAAAACATGGTAAAATAAACAAAACCAAACTAAAATAAACAAATATTTATATTGATTAAATTTAATATGTGTTTTAATAATGAAAAAAATACAATATAACATTTTATGAAATTAATAAAAGTAAAAAAGAAATAAACATATTACCTATAATATTATGAATGTACTAATGGATTTTTTCCACAAATTCCATCTTTGTGATCATTCCTTACGGCACAAAACAAGTTAAAAACATGATCATCATTATTATTTGTTAATATTTCCATGGAAGTAGGGATCTCACATAAATAATCATCTTCATCATGTTGATCATCACCAACATATTGTTTTTTCATTTTAAAACAATAAACCACTGCATATCAGATTAACCAGGAATAAAGAAAAATTGTTTTCAATGTGTTTCCATTATAAAAGATGCAGATGTGTCTTCCAAACTATTCATATTAACAAGCATCATTCCAAATACATCAAGTCTAACGCTATTGTTACATATAAACCATTTGCAGTTAAACACAAGAACTTTAATTTTAATGTAATAAACCTCCAGTATTTCTTCAATGATTCCATAATATGAACTTGAGGTGGTAATTGGGGTTTTTTCTTTAAAACATGAAAAATGCATTACTTCTGCGAACACCAATACACCACTATTCGGAACTACACTACTACTGTCATGAGTTTTCCTATAAAATGTATATCCATTTATGTCAGAATCAGGACACATTATCACATTTAATCTTAGACCACTCACAAACAATATTATTGTCTCTGATGAATCTAATCTACCAATCATGGTCTTTTTAAACCATATGGAAAAAGTTTTTTTATGCTCATTCAAAATCAACATTTCTTTCTTTTTTGGATGACATTGTTTCAACACATTAATATGAAATGTTCTATATAGTTGAGCATCATCCAAGTTATTCAAGATGTACAAATTTACCCTCTCCATCTGTTCATCTGACAATAATATGAATTTCAATCCATGAATCCCTTTTCCCTCATTTTTAACTAATTCTTTGAGAGATGTAGTCAAACCAATGTGCTCTGTCGCAGACAGGTAGCTCGTAAAAAACACTAAAACCTTCTTATAAATATACTTTTCAACAATTAAGTCTTAATTTTGATATTTATTCTTAACATACCCCTTTAATATCTTTATATACATTTCCAAAGTATAAATCCAACGTAGATATGCAGGTCCAAAAAGATTTTTTTCTCAAACTAGATGAACCATTAAATACACCAATATAAAAAAAAGGAGGAAAATACATTTTCAATTAACAAAGTACGGAAATTTCTTTGTTTTCCAAAATGTTTAAAGAATCCAGATCAATCACCTTATTACAAATTGAATTTAAAAAAATTACATGCATTTATGATAGTCAATCTGATAGGGATGTGAAATATTACACACATTGAAACTGGTATAATTAGTTGCATAATGACAAGAAAATCATGAGATTTCATACTTGTCAACTTCAAATCCTTTAATATGCAAATTTTTTTTTATATTTTAAGAATAATCATAAGACACTTTGTGTCATGACCCATCCCCCGGGGCCTGTGCCGTGACTACCCCAAACCCCCCTTCCATAGGCCAGGGGCAGGCGACTAGCACCAAAGGCATAAAATCCCTAAACAGGGATTGAATTGACTTTATAAACTGTAAATACCCACAATCAGAGTATAAACTGGAAGAAACCAGTAAGAAAAAGCTGTATACAATGGAGTGATGAAAAGTAAAGGGGCCGAAAATATAATCCCTACTATAATGTACAAGTACAACTGAAAAGGGATTAAACAGCTGAAAGGTGAAAAGCAGCTCCTGGAACATCCACCATGGATCCTACCTAAAGGGCATGTACAAATAGCCTCCTTAGCACTCCACATCCATCAGTCTCCTCTGTGTACCGACTCATCGTAATGTCCACCTCCAAATATCGTCCAGTCCTGGTGCTCTCAGCCTCTATCAGCACAATCCATTTTCTGCATCCAACACAACAAGGTGGAGGCATAACCCGTGTTGGGGTGAGTATAATGATACTCTGTAGGGACCTCGAGACCACCAAGGTCTCTCAAAATCCACCAAGGAAAAAATATTGAGTAATAAATCAATGGATAGTCATTACTTAGGTATATTCCCACACATATACCTAAGTTATCAAGTAACCCATCTCAATCACATGGAAAACACAGAAGTCAACGACTCATCTCACACAGGAATACAACTTATATAGAGAGATAGAGATGATCAGATATAGCAACTGAATCATCAGAGCTGTCGGACCAACCCATGATCCAGGACCAGCTATTCTGTCAGACCAACACATGATCTTGGTACAGAATTTAGAACTATCGGACCAACACTTGATCCAAGAACAGTAATCAGAGTTGTCGGACAAACATATGATCCAGGACCAGCTATTCTGTTAGACCAACACATGATCCAGGAATTGAATTCAGAACTTTTGGACCAACATATGAACTAGGAATAGTCATCAGAGTTGTCGTACCAACACATGCTCCAAGACCAACTATTCTGTCGGACCAACACATGATCCAGGAACAGAATTTAGAACTGTCTTACAAACACATGATCCAGGAATAGTCATTAGATTACAGCCAGCCACAGGATTTCCACAAAGCACGCTTGATTCCGGGAGGGTCCGCTCCTCAAGCCATGTGTTGATACATCGACTTCCATGAAGACCCATGTATAAGTATATCAATGGTCAGCCATGTCATATGGGTCTCAATGCAACGGACAACACGTCGATTCGACGCCGTGTCTGTGAGTTATTAGCCTTTTAGTCCCGAGGGCCCGGTTGGATTCTTGTACAGTCCAACTAGACTGTATCTCAACTAAACCCCAAACTCCCGTGTGGTATACTCAAAGAGACAGATATGCTCTAATATTTCTAGCGCCGCTGATGGTTCATCAAATGGACATTCGGTGACGAAGATATGTCCAAAGGAAGTAAAGGGTCGGTAATGGGCCTAGGCCCGGTCCACACCGGTCGGACCAATAATTGATAAAAGATGATATCCTTAAATTATAATGTCAATGGAAAAATATATATATATCATCCTTCAGGGATGCATTATTTTAAAAATACTATGAAAATTAATTTTTATATATAAATATTTATTTTCATCAAACCACTTCTCATGATTATATTATTATTATTACTATATAAACAAATACAGCGCAATGATCATTTGAAAAAAATCGTATTCACCTAGAACATGATTTAAAATAAAACTATATATATTAATTCACTCTATGGTATGAAATAATTCTTTTTCAATAAATATTCTCATTCACTTCAAGGATTAGAATAAGATTTTTTTTGAGTTTTATAGTGTCTTCAAGACAAGATCATGAATATTCAATTCAACAATTTCTTCAATTTCTATTACTTTAGAGGATGGATATATGTAAAATAAAAATATTATTTTTTTCATAAACATTTAATTTCTCTCAAAAGAATTATATGAAATAAAATAAAATAGAAAATAAATAAAATAATATGTTATTTAAAAAAATATTCAAAATAAATATCATATCCATCATGAGACTTCGTACAACATAATCAAAACTTAACACCTTAATGGGGAAAACTAATATGACATTCCATGGTTCATGGCATGATTATATAACTTTGGCTTGACATATGATGTGTATGTGATGCTTTTAAGGGATTAGAAAACTTCATCTCGACATACAGTAAGTACGTGATGTTCATTATTTGACCACTTCATGTTGCACTATTTTTTCATTTTATGAATGAGATTTGTCTCGACATCATCCATTTTTGCAATTAATCAAACACATTCTATTTATGGAATGTAGTGAAATTTTTCATTTGTGAGTCATTATAGCACTTTGAGAGTTCATTATTTTTCTCGGAAAAAATGATCAAGAAAATCATATAATATTTTCAAATTTATCAAGAGGGGAGAATATATATAATATAGAAAATAATACTCACATTTTTCATGTATGAATCATCTAACTTTGACGATAGAGATAACTTTATCATCATCATGATTTGCAATTCAAAGAAGATGAGCATGCTGATAACATGGTGTGAAATTGATTGGAAGATGTTTGAAACCATAAAGAATTTTGAAATATGAAATGTAAGACCGATCATAGGTGAAGCACATTGTTGAAAAAACAAGCGTCGAATTTTCATATGGCAGTGACGAAGAAAAATAGAAATAAAAACAACATACATGAAATAAGTAGATAAAAGAACACAACGTATATCCCAAAAACCATCATGTTTCATTAACATTTCAGTGTATTTATATTTTACAACGAATACCTAAAGTTGGCATATGAAAAGTTGGGCATGTGAAGGGTTGCATTTGGTAATGATGAGTTATGACCATTATTATCATAGTTATGACATTCATTTAATAATGTTTCCTAACATAAATATATTTTTAACATTATTAATGAATATATAACAATAAATGAATAATGTAAATTAAATAAATTATAAAAATATTAAAATTTGAATTTGTAACATTTACGTGGATCAGAGCCATACATATATACCCATACATATCTACACACGCATACATACACTCAAATATACACACACATACACATATATACATGCAGTTATACATGTACATATATTTTGAATTTTATAATATCAATATAAATATATATCTAAATAAATATATTCATTTATATATTATATAATTGTTTAAATAAAATAATAATATATTATTTTTATTTTTATTATATACACATTTTGTAATTAATATATATAAATAAACTAATAATCATTTTGACTAATATAAATAGAATAATTTTTTATATATAAAATCATGGAAATAAAATCCAATTTTTATTAGAAGTTACATAAATCATATTTATATATTATATTTTTTATTTTTTAATAAAAAGATGGGGGTGAAGCCTCTTTTTATTATTAAATCTCAGACATCTTTCTTTTTGTGTAGAGGGAGACTAATTACATAGTCTCCAAGCTCAAGACAAAGTTGCCCATAAATATTTTTATATATTTATAAATATACTTTTATAATTATTTATATTTGTATAATTATATATATCTATTAATATATGAATCTATGTAATTATAAATATAATAAGTATAATTTTTATTTAAATTTATTTATTATAAATTTGTAATTATTTAAATATATATATATCTTATTAAAAAATATATATTAATATTTCATATTTATATTAATTATATACATGCATTTGTTAATTAATGTATATAAATAAACAATATTTTTTGAATATAAATATGATACTTTTATATATGTTAATAATATTTTCTATATAAAGTTTTTATCATCACTAAGAATATTGCGGATAAAGATCCACATTTATCAGCGCTTTTACCTTGCATTGATAAAGGTCACCCTTTTATCAACACTTTATGTTTAGCACTCATAAAAGTCAACGCTAGATATGGCGTGATTTGTGGTAGTGCGCCCCACGACTTATGTAATTAATAATTATTATTTAATACTAGTTAACAATTAATAATTTAATAACCAATAATAAATAACATGATTTATAATAAATAATCTATTAATAATTATTTATTTATTAATAATGTAATTAAAAATAATTAATTTTTTAATTAATGTTAAATAATAAATTTTAAAAATAATGTAAGTGTTAATAATTAATTATTAATTATAGCACTATTAATTTCCTATTATATTGTTAATTATTATATTATTATTTATTATTTATTATTAATTGCATTATTAATTATTACTAATTATTATTAATTGCATTATTTTTATTTATTATCATTAATTATTATTACATAACATTAATTCCACTAATTTTATACTATAAACTATAATTAATAATGTTTTTTATTATAATAATAATTATTATTAATTTCATATTTAGTTGTTAATCAATATTATTAATTGCATTGTTATTTCTAAAAAGTCTCGATCATGTATTTGAAGACCAAATCCATGACCATACATTTATTAAAAAAAATAGCATAGGAAGATGGAGAAGACAATAAAGGAAAAGATTGCATTGTTATTAATAATTAAACAGGAAATTATTAATATTTCATTGCTAATATAATCAATTAAATTATTAAATAAATTATTAATAATTAATAATTGCATCTTCGTCATCATCATTATTTATATTATTAATTATTAATATATTTTTATTATTACTCTATAAAGTATTAATATTAATATTCATGTGTTATTAATAGTATATTATTTTTATTAACAAACTTATTATTCCATGCTTATAATTTTGAACGTGAATATCAAATTATTTTTTAATGATTTCAATGTCCTTTATAAAATAGTGATTTGAGTGTAATTTTAAATGTTGTTTTTAAGATTATTTTATTATAAGTAATACTCAATACAGTAATAGCTAAATCGATAATATTTTATTAGTTTAAAAATATGAATGGTTTAAAGGGTACTCCTAAAGACTCATAAAGCCATTTAAATAATTTTTTTGCATAAACACAATTTGAAAAACCCATGATTATCATTTAATTTTAGGGATTGAAATGGGTTGGGTACCTGTTGAATTTGGGGTATATGAATCCTAACTTGTTTGTTATTACAAAACTCTAACCCTCACATAAACTATAACCCGTTTATTTTTTAAATTCACTACGCTAACCCTACCTTGTTTATTTTTTTCAAGTATATTCAAGGTTCAATATATTGTAAAGGCTTGTGAGCCTGGGCCTCTGAACCATGTAGTTCAGGATCTGTGTCTTTGGGCCTCTATATCATTTAAGGGTTCTCTCATAACCTAGTTAAAGAGGGGATTATCTAGAAATAAAAATAGAAATCTATGACCTTCATTCCATGACATCCATATACCTGATTAGAAATGAAAATATTTACATTTTATTTATAAAACTACAATAAATATATTTATAAATTAATTAAATATATTTTTTAATTATACTTTATTTAATAACATATAATCAACGAATTCAAATTTAAAATTTACTTATAAATATAATATGAGCCGGACTCAAAATTGTTATTTTTTTATAATTTTAATGTCTTTAAAATTTATTATTGATTAATTAATAATTTTTTTTATAATGGGGTTCGAGTTTATATTATCCTAAAACCACTACCCCAACTCTATTTATTTATTAACCGAGTTTTCAATTCAGTACTCTATACCTATAAATACTAATTTAACTACTATCTTAACCCTGTTTAATCAGGTCTGATATTGTCAGGTACCTGGTTAGCATGCACCCATTGTCATCCCTGTTTATTTTAAATAAATAAATATGTAAAACGGGATGACACATTGATATTCTAAGATCCTCTTCAATAACTTTTTTCCCCTAAAACCCATTGAAAAAAATCTCTATATTTTTCATTCATCCTCATTTAATATATGTATGTGTATATATATTTATTACCTCAATTAAAACTAATAAATACAAGTAATGTAATTAATTGTAATTAAAAATTAATAATAAATAATTTTAATGAAAATAAAATTACTAATAATTAATAATAATAATGTAATAAATAAAAATTTAATTATAATTAAAATTTTAATTAACAATTATTATTAAGGTAATTAAAAATCCAATTAATAATAACTTGTAAATAATAATATAACAATTAATAATGACTTCAATATAGATAAATAAAATGGTTAATAAAAATAAAAAATAATATAATTACTATTGAATATATTATTGTAAAAAATAATTAATAATAATGGCCCCTCTAGGGGTAGTCTAGTAAAAAGGGTTGGGTTCAAGATCGGTCCATCAGTTTGAGTATTCAGTTCCCTCGAATTGTGTTTAAACACCATAATTTCACTCCTGGATGATTTCATCACATCAAACGTTCACAACAAGTTGGAGAGGTGTAGTTTTACAGAGTTTAATTAAAATACAAAGAATGAGACAAGGTTCTGTACTAGGCTTCAGTTGGGGGAGCACTACACGGGGAAGTATAAGGCTTGTATTAGGGGTTGTGGTTATGTTCATAAAAACAATAGTAATAAAAGTAATAATAATAATAATAGTAATAATAGTAATAATAATAATAATAATAATAATAACAATAATAATAATAATAAATTTATTACACGTGGACTACAATGGGAAATAAAAGTACACACACCTGCACACACACCCGAGGAGACTCGAATCCGTGACCTCCCGACACCACTACATACTACACCCCATGAGACATAATAATTAGAAATGGCACAAACCATGGGTTTGATAAACCAAACCTGTCAAGAAAATTCATTAAGAAAACGCACACCCAAACCCATGGTTCCGAATAAAGGAGAATAATCCTAAAATTTATTAAGGTCTTAGAAGTTATAACTAACGTAAAAAACTCACACACCTTTGGACAACCAAGAACAAACCACACGGCCTCCAAAGGAGGACCCACCCATAGTTTCTCCGTTACAATTTTTATGACATGAAGGCCCCATATTTGATGGCTTCAAATCCTCTTCATCGTGGCCCAAATCCCTATGCTACGTGCTTGACATACCACCTATGTCATGCAGTATTGTCGCAAATAAAAATGCATTCAAACACATCAATTGGTTAAACGTCATCCCTCACCATAATGAATGAAAACCCTCATTAATCATATTTAATTACATATATTGGTTGGAAGTTCCAATGTTATTATTATTACGATTATTTAATAAAAAAGTGTAATTAATAATAATTTCAATATAATTTATTATATTATTAATTCTCATTAATATCTTTATTAATTAATATGAATTTCATTATTAATTATTGTTAATTAAATTATTAATTAATCTTCTTTTGGTTATGATTTTGGGTTTTCCAACTCATAAATCATGCCTTTTATGGTTAATTACTTTTGTAATTCATGTATCATTAATTAATAGTCATGACTAATTATAATTAATTACATAGGGAGTTATTACTAATTATCATTAATTGAATTATTAATTATATTATGAATTATTATTAATGACATTATGAGTTCTATTATTATTAATTACTATTAATAATTTTAATAAATTAATATATTTCTAAAAAAGGATCTTGATCCCAGTTTCGGTACATTTATATAATTAATTATTAATAATTATATTAGTATTTTTAAATTTTTTGTGAAAAAAACATAAAATTCAATAATAAATAACTAATGAATATTCAATGACTGGTCGTATATAAATTAACAGTGTATCCCCATCCCCATAGGCATAAATCTTTGTTCCCATTCTTCTGTACTTCACTTGCCTTCAATCCATAGATCCTTTTCCTCTCTAATGCTTTACTCAACAATCTGGGAGACGTTTACGGCAGCCGCCTCCCTGCATAATCATTCATCCGGCAGCGAAGCAGTTGTGAGCTACCGAGAGTGCCTGAAGAACCACGCTATAGTGTTGGGTATGATGGCGACAGATGGCTGCAGCGAGTTCATGCCTAGTGTCACGACGAAACCTCTGAAGTGCTCGAACTATTTCTACCACCACAACTTCCACCGAAATGAGGTCCAGAAAAGCCCCCGGCTCCTCAAGATCCATCAGGTGGCATACAGAGGCTCAACAGATGGTGGTAGGCATTACAGTGATGGTAGAGGAATGCATAAGGGGAAGAAGAGGTTGAGGATGAATTTTATGCAGGAGCAGAAAGAGTAGTTGGCAGGGCTTGCAGATATGGTAGGGTGGAGGATTCAAAGGGAGGATTAGTGGGTGGCAGAGAAGATCATCCAAGAGATTGGGATCAACCGGAGGGTGCTGACAGTGTGGATAAACAATCATAGAAATGTGGACTCCAAGAAAAAATTGGATCAAATTTTCTTATAATAATAATAATAAATTGATTATCCTAGGGTATGTGTTTGATGTGATTTATAAAGATTTGGATTTTTAGGTATTTTTCGAATTTCAGGTTTTTTATTAATGTTTATTCCATGGTGTGTTTTGTTATCTCCAATCAGACAAAATAATAGATCATCCCTTAACATGTTGATATGATGACTGGTGGTATTTTTTCCACATGGTGCGATTGGGTAATGGGATGAAATGAAATGTATATTGGTCTTGTAAGAAAAAACGCTACGACTGATGATCTCCCTCTCTCCAATCAACGAGATTCCCTATTTTCGGTTAACAATATTATATTATATATTAAACAAATAATAAAAATTGTCATATTTTTTAAACATAAAATAATCATAAATGAAATTATATTTGTCCCCTATAAAAAATATATTATTTATTTATATAAAATTATTATATTTATATTCAAAAATATATTTTATTTGTATACATTAAATAAAAATATTATGTTTATAATTAATATATATTTCTTAATAATTAAAATTTATATAATTAATGTTTTTTAAGTAATGTTTTAAAGATTATAATTATAAATATATATATAGATATAATTATAAGATTATAATAAATTTCATTAAATAATGAATATATTTATTAGATTTTTTTGATTTTTTTGATTTAATAGATTGATTACATTCATTATATTCATTATAATTAATATATTGATTAGATTCATTAGATTTATTAGATTTATTAGATTTATTAGATTCATTAGATTCATTAGATTCATTATATTTATTAGATTTATTAGATTAATTGTATTTTTTATATTTTTTATATTTATTTTATATATAATTAATATATATATATATATATAATTTTAAATATATATATTTATATTATAATTATTAAATATATATGTGTTTCCATTGAATTTGGTAAATAAATATTTTGATCGATCTTGTGTGCATATATGTTATGTATCATCATGAATGTTCATTTATACATTAAAGCCTTATTATTCATGATGTCCTTTGATGTGGCTCGATTTTTATTATGTATATTTTGTTACTAGGTATATATTATTAATACACGTTACACATACATACTATTATGTTCTTAAAAATACTTATAAAATTACAATAAATATATTTAAATAATAAATATATTTATTATATTTATAAATATTCAATTTTAAATATATATAAACAATTTTTAAATATGTTTATTTTTAATTATAATTATAAATATATATATATATTTAAATAATTATAAAATTACAATAAATACATATTATAGAATTTTATAAATAATTAAATATATATATATATACATTTATAATTATATACAGATATTTATAAATATATTTATTTATAGTTATAATTATAACTATAAATATATATATATATGAAAATAATTATAAAATTATAATAAATATTTTTATTATACTACTTAATGTTATAAATATATAATTAACTATATATATATATATATTTATAAGTAAATAAAAATATTTATAAATATAATTCTTAATAAATGTTTATATATTTAAATAATTAAAAAATTATCAATATATTAATTATATATATTTAAGAAATTATAAATATATCTGTTATAATATTATAATTATTTATATATGTATTAAATTATAAATATTTTTTTCATAATTTTATAATTATATATATATATATACTTACAACTATAAAAAATACTTATTTGTTAGAATTTTAAATAACAAATAAATATATATTTATTTACAAGTTATAATTATAAATAAATATTTATTTATTTGAATAATTATAAAATTATAATAAATATATTAACAAGATAATAACATATTCTAAATAGAAATTTGTTATAATTTAGTCATTATTTAAATAAATGAGTATATATTCATTTATAATTATTTGATTAAAAATAAATATATATTCATATAAATAATTATAAAATTAGAAGATATATAGTTATATATATCTCTAATCTTATGAACATTATATAATTAACATATTTATTATGTTTATTTCTATGATTACAAATACAATAAGTATATTTCTTATAAATTTATAATTATTTAAATAATATTTTTATTAATATAAATATATATATATAGTTAAAATTATAAAAACATATATATTTATTTATTTATAAAATATATAATATTAAAAATATGTAATAATAAAAATAAATTATTAACATTGTATCTTTATCTGTACTTTTGTTGTGCTGATAAAGGTCTATATTTATCAATGATAAAAAAGCACTTATAAAAGGAGTCTTTATCAGCGCTAAAAAAGTACTGATAAAGGCATGTTTTATCTGTGTTTTTTATTTTAGCACTGATAAAAACATACCTTTATCCGCACGTTTTTCTAGAAAAAATAAAAGTTTCATCAGGTTTTATAAAAAACCCTATCTTTCTCCTCCTCCCTTGCACCCCTCAAGTTCTCGCAGAAGATAATCGCTGCCTTCGTGCCTCCTACTCCTCCTCCTCCCACCTGCCACCTCTCCTTTACCATGAACCACAACACCACTATGTGACTCTCCTCTGCCGCGAATCAAACCACAGTGCGCCTCTCCTCTACCGCGGGCCACACCTCTGTCGTGCACGAACCAGACCATCATCTGCCTCTCCTCCGCCGCACACCGCACCTCCATCGTGCGCCTCTTCTCCGTTGTGCACCTCTCCTCTGTTGATGAGTTTTATCCTCTTTGTCATATATTTTTTTCTTGTTTTTATGTTAATATAGTTTGATATTGATGGTTTTTTTGAATTGTATGGGCTAAACGCCTCGCTGAAAATTGTGGTCGTTGGTGGTCCTTGTTTGCATACTAAATGAAATTCATGTTCGTTTGTGTTCTACTTCATATTTTTTACTTTGATTTTCTGTGACTCGGTTATTCATTTGAAGTTTGATACCACTAGAGCATTGTGTAATTTCTTTTTAATGATGAGGATTTTTGTCCTTAGGGGTTTAGTAGTATATCACTTGAAATATTTTGTGTTCTACCTTAATGTCAACAAGTTTTAACTTCGATTTTTCTTGAGTGAGGTATGTATTTCTTTGGAACTCCCTTGTAATACATTTTATAAATTTCTTGGATGTTTTTAAATGATTTATTATAAAATTATAATCCTATTATTTGATGGTTGGGTTTTAATTGGCTTGAAAATGGTTTAATGACTTGGCAGAGACATATGTCACATGCCAAGTGTTTTGTAAAAGGCCGGAGTGATTTTTTTAAAGGAATTTAAATATTTTTAATGATTGGTAATAATTTTTTTTCTTTAAAGTGAACATGCGATATTTTAAAGTCATGTTTTGAAAAACGAATGGAATTGACCTTCAACCTATTTAAGTGGTTTTGAGACCCTTATCTCTCATGGTGGATTAAAATGTTTTCAAAAGGATAGTTAAGCTTAATAAAAGGGTTCGTAGAACATATTTTCTTAAAAAATAAAAGGGATTATTATTTGAAAATTTTATTTGTAGAAATTTTTTTGAATTCTAAATGGGATTTCTAGTGAATTTTGATAAATGTTTTTTGGATGAAATTTGAAATGTTGTTCTCAAATGGGATGAAAATGTTTGGGATTCTCAAGCACATTTCTAAAATCCTAGTTGGCAATTTAAAGGAATCTATTTTATAAATATGGGAGACCGTATATTGAGCTCAATTAATTTATTGTTCATGTTGTAGTTCATCAAACCATGGGGGATTCTTTATATTCTTTTTCTTATTGTGAAGCTTATAAGAGGATGTGGAAGGGGTTGTTTCTTGTGAGGGTGTAGGAGGTGGGGTGAGGTTAAATTTCAAATTATTGAAATTATATTTATGTTATGATATATTATTTCATTGGTTTCACACTTCAAATATTGAAATGTCATGGGTGTCCTAGGAGACTAGTAGTTATCCAAATAAGTGAAATCCTTAGTGTGGAGTTAACTACCTAGTGTAAGGACCCAATAATATTTAGTGAGTTTCCGAGATGTTTTAGTGTCCCTATAATGTATTGGATGGGACTGGGGTTTCTTTTGATCCCCTGATCATGATAGAGCCTAGTGTGTTTTATAGGAATACTTGGATATGACATGTTAAATAGTATCAACCTAGGTTCCTCATCTCCATTTTAGGATCCAAATACATGAGTCTTAGGAAATTTCACTTGATGGTTGCATCATTCTTAGGATACTTTATAGGATTTATTTTCTTGTATGGATTGTATTCCCCTAGTTTTTTTATTATATGGTACCATAGATTGGTTGTTTTTTATTATGATTCCTTATTTCCTTAGTGCCTATGTATGATCATTGTTTCACTTTGAGTGTGTATTTTCTTACTTTCAAATTGGTTGATTTAAATTGATAAAAAGTTTTATTTAGAAAATAAAAAAATCGGTTATTTATTAAATGAGTTTTAAGAAAATGGATTTTCATTATGGTTATTTATGAAAATGGTTTTTTTAGAAATTGATCTAAAAGAGGGATAAACTGTTTTTTGACATGTCTTATATGGTTTTAAAGGCCCTCTTTCCATTTTTTGATATATTTATTTCAAATTTTTTTCCATTTGTGTTTTTATATTATAAAAATGGTGGTTGTTTGAAAATGTGTAAGTTTATTTTTTTCACACTTGTTTTATAATTCATGGGAAAATATATTTTATACCTTATGTTCAAACTAGAACTTTATTAACTATATTATGAAGGGATTCAAAGAGAATTATTTATGAAATCATACAAATATTTTTTAGCTCACACCCTACATATGAACTGGTGGACGAGAGTGTTTGTAACTCTTATATATCCTTTTCTAGTGCCCTATTTTTTTGTTCTTGGTGCTCATATTGTTCCATGATTGGACGATGGGGAGTGGTGAGTTACTGGGGGTCACTACTGTTGATGTTGGAGTTATTTGGGTTTTCATTCCCTTTTAAATTTCCTTTTATGATATTTTAGTAAGAATGAGTCATGATTTTTCTTAGGAATTTGAGGATTCATTTGTAGTGGGTTCTTAATCACTACACATTGTAAAAACTCTTATGTTTCCATAGCCTTGTTATACTCTCTACATTGATGGTCTGGATAAATCATGGTAATAGATAATACTCTATATGAGATGGTGGGGGATTCTAAGATGATATTTGAATTATATGACACAGGGATGAACTACGAACATCAAATTTCCATCAATGATAATACCATTGAAATAAGCATGGAATTATACGAGAATAGGCCTAGGTTGTGTAGTATAATATGTGTATTTAGATGTTCCTGAGTGATCCTTCTAAGATCATAATGGAAGATTGATGAAAACACTAATCATAACCATAAATGAGCTAGGAAATGAGTATGGCATATATTGTGATGTATTAGGAGTCAGGATTTGAACAGTTTCATTTCATGATGGTCATGTGGTTGCTTATGGGTCCAGAAAGTTGAGAACACATAAGAGAAACATCACAAATCATTTCCTAGATTTGGAAATTGTGGTTCTTTCCATGACGTGTTATTGGAATACACTAAAAAAGTGTTAGATAAATGTGTTCAATATACCTATTTTTAGTTTTAAATAACTTTTAAATTATTTAAACACATTATATGGACATAGGTTTCATGAGAAGTGTTTCTCAACTCACCTAATTGGATTTTATAAAGGGATGTGAATGTTTTTAATGCATATGTAGTGCCAGTTTCATTTTAACAAGGGGTGTGTTAAGTTTATAATAAAAACTATTAAAATATATAGATTTGTCTCTCATTTTAAATTATTAACATTATTGGGTAATTAATTTTCCTTAAATGTTTTATAAAAAAGGAATTCGGGTTTTGAGAAAGAGTGTTTTAAATTGATCAGTTTATTTTAAATAGGTCGTGTTATTTGAATGAATAATTTGTGTAAATGGTTTGTTTTTTTAATGGGATTTCAACTATGATTTTATAAATATTTTTTAAAGGAGAATTAAAGTATATTACTATTTTCATCCATGGTTAATTTTTATATCAATTTTTTCTTTATTTCTTTTGTTTTAAATTAATTTCACTGAGTCAAATAGGATTTATATGAATAAAGACTAGATGAATGTCAATCGTTTGACAAGAGAGTATAAATATGGAGTGAAATTGTTTCTCAAGTTTTCAAAATATCATGAATATAACCCTTATCAAATACTTTTTACATGTACATACTACTAATATTTTAGACATGTTAGTCTAGTGGAGTTAGAAGAACAATTAATCTATCATGAAACAGATCGAGGTTATAAATGTTGGAATAAACATGTAGAAAAAGTGAAAGGAGGTAGCGGTTGGGATAATATTGCATTTTATGGATCATCTGATATGATTCCAAGTGAGTAAAATTAATAAGACTATATCAGGGACGTGATTACAGATGTCAATGATGACGAAGATCGTTTTGAGGAAATGACAAGGACAGTTGAAAATGAACTTCATGATTGCCCAAAATTGTTTTTGTAGTTAAATAGTTGTGCAATGATGCCTTTGTATGGTGGTTTCACTAAATGTATAGCGTTTTTATCCGTACTGAAGATGTATAATTTTAAAGTAGGCAATGGATGGAGTGATACCAGTTTTACAGAATTACTTGCTCTATTGAATGACATGCTCCTATAAGATAATGAGCTCTCGATCCGAACATGCGGTGCCAACCAAATGCTACGTTCGATGGGTATGATCTCTGAAAGAATAAACTAATGCACAAATGATTGTATGTTGTTTCAGAAGGATTAAAAATCACTTAGAGAATTCCCAAAGTATGGTGTTTCTTGATTCAAGAAAGATTAATCTGGTCCTATGAAATTTGTATGGTACTTCCCAATCATTCTAGGGTTTATGAACCTATATGGATGTGAGGAGACCGCATGGAAATTGACAAGGCACACAGACATAATAAATAAAGATAGGAAACTACGTCACCGGAATGACTCTCCTCTATATAATGGAATAAATCATGTGTATATGAATATTGGAAACGAGCTGATAAACCTTAGACATTCATTATCTATATATGGAGTGAATCCTTTTGGTTTTCAAAATAGCACTCATTGTACATGGTCGGTATGTTGGTAAATTATAACTTTCTACCGTGCTTATGCATGAAATGAAAACACATCATTCTATCAATGTTTATATCAGGACCAAAACAACTGGGTAATGATATTGATGTTTATTTGGATCCATTGATCGAGGATTTGAAATTATTGTGGGATTTAGGTGTTACATTATTTGATTCTTATAGAAATGAAGATTTCAGGTTGAGAGCCATGTTGTATAGGATGATAAATGACTTTCCTGCTTGTGGGAATTTTTTAGGATATAACATTAAAGGATGTCATGGGTTTCCCATCTGTGAACAAGGTAGATAGTAAATTAGGTTGAAAAATTCATCAAACACCATGTTTCTAGGACATTATAGATTTATACCCCGAAAACATAAGTATTGATCTTTGAATACATCATTCAATGGAGGTTTAGAAGAACATACAACATTGTCTCTACTAACTGGTGATAAAATGTTTGAGAAAGTAAAAGATTTGTACACAACTATTAGTAAACCATTTTTGAAGATCCTTATGAAATACAGTTGGAAGAAGAGATCATTTCTTTGAATTACTATACTATAATTATCTGTACATGAGACACTTTCTTGATGTTATGCATGTTGAAAAAAATGTATGTGATAGTATGATTAACACATTTCTAAATGGACCAAAAAAATAAAGGATGGAATTTAGGCTAGGTTGGACATGGTTGACATTGGAATACAAGAATAGTTGGTTCCAGAGAAGGGTGAAGAACAATCTTTTCTTCCTCTACAAACATAATCTTTTTCCAGGAAGGAGAGATATCTATTTTTCAAATTCTTTAATGGCATAAGGGTTCCAAAGGGGTATTCATGGAATATCAAGAACATCGTGTCAATGATAGATTTAATGTTAAAGGGTTTGAAATCACATGATTACCACGTTTTGATGCAAGATCTAATTACTATAGATTTATATTGTGTTTTTTTCAATAATGTCTATTCTACATTAACGAAGACCTTTTTCTTCTTTAAATCTATATATAACCGAGTTATAGACCTAAATAAAGTGACAGGTATGGAAAGGTAAATTTCTATCATATTATGTGAATTGGAAATGTTCTTCTCACCAATTTTATTTGATATGATGGTCTATTTGATGGTTCACTTGGTGAGAGATATTTTGCTATGTGGTCATGTACACTATAGATGGATATACCCCATTGAATCGTATATGATGATTTTGAAAGGGTATGTCAAAAATCACAGTCTACAAGAGGGTTGTATTGCGAAGAGATATATTGTTGACGAAACCATTGAATTCTATACCAAATTAATATTTGGCGTAGAAAGCATTGGTCTAATGAAATCTCATTACACTGAGCAGATTAAGAGTGAAGGAATTTCAAGAAAAGAGGTTGTCACAGTCAATATTATAGATCGAGAGTAGGCCCAGCTTTGCATTTTTATTAACAATTTGGAGGTTGACCCATATGTCGAAACATCCAAAGAAATTCTTAGGCCTTTAAATTCATCAAGGGCTGAAAATGGATATCAAATACACATAATCAATAGTTTATAGGATGGTTTTAGGACCATAAATTTAAGGAGTGAGATGAAAATCCGAACTCAATTTTAAAATGACTTTGATGGCCAACCGGAGGACCAAGTGTGTATGTATTATCTTATAATTATTATATAATTAATGGATATTCATTCTATACTATTGAACATGATGAAGAAAGTAGCATATAGAATTGTGGATTTACACATGTGGCTGAAGTGATGCATGATTTCAGTGTTATGGATAGAAATCCATTATATGCGAATATTTTATAGTTTGGAATCATCAAATAAATATAGGAGTTTTATTATAGGAACTTCCAAGTTCCTATTTTTCAATGAATATGGGTTGATAATATGAGTTCTATTAAAATAAATGAGTTGAGATTCATGAATGTTAATTTCAATAGGGAAGGGTACAATGATGAACACTTTATAATGGAATCATAGGCAGTATATGAACTTTTTGTTCAAGATCCCGCAAATCAAAATTGTTCAATTTTTCTGTTTTCCACCAAAACCATTAAAGGGTCAAATGAAAAATTCAATATAGGATGACCCTTTCATTGGTATGTCATAATCATTTCGTAGTAGTCCCATTGTAGGCAGTGTTTTTTATGTTAGAGGAGACCACAATGAAGAGATTTGGATAGTCTATAGAGGGTTCAAATCCCTTCAGCATTTAAAAAAATAGTTCAATTACAAATGAATATTCGATGACTGATCATATATAAAATGAAAATGGCTCTCCATACCCACAAGTAGAAATATACATTCTCTTAACCTACCACTTTAATCTCCTTCAATCATAAGATCCTTTTCCTCTATAATTAATCAATCAATAAGTTGGTAGAAGGTTGCGGTGGCCGCCTCCGCTCTGAATCCTTTATTTATCAACGAATATGACAGAGGGAATAATACTCTACCACCCAACGTCGGAGGAATAATATCCCCCTCATCACTGGTCATCAATGGCACTAGAGGTGAAGTAGTGATGAGCTATTGTGAGTGCCTGAAGAACCACATTACAGCATTGGGTACAATGGTGATGGAAGGATGTGGTGAGTTCATGTCTTATGCTTACCGGAGCCTCTGAAGTGCTCAGCTGGTTTTTCCCACTACAACATCCAATGGAAATTGGTCTAAAAAAGGTATTGACACCTCAAGATCTATATGATGGCGTACGGTAGAGCAATGTTTAGCGGTGAGAATTACAGTGAGGATAGTGGAATGCATGAGGGGAAGAATAGGTTGAAGGTGTAGTTTATGAGCGATTATAAGGAGAAAATATTAGGGTTTGTAGATATGGTGGGTAGGAGGATTCAAAGGGAGGATGAGTTGGTGGCAGAGCATATCTTCTTGGAGATCAGGATCAACCGGAGGGTGTTGGCGGTGTGGATGAACCATCACAAAAACAAGAACTCCAAGATAAAATTGAATAAAATTTTCTAATAAAAATGATAAATTTCTTATCATAGCATATGTATTTGAAGTGATTTATAAAAATTTGTATATTCATTCATTTTTAGAATTTCATGTTTTTTATTACTGTTAATTCCATAGAATTGAAATATAGGGAAAAAAATTAATGGTTTGGTTATATTTTGTGCATTCAATATTAGTATGAGAAATGGTGTATAATTATTGGGCTATTAGAGATGAATTTCATTCCTTCTACTATTTGCTAAATTGTGCATTAAAGTGTTAAAAAAAAGTTAAAGTGCAAAATGATGAAAAAATCCCTGGATTTTATCAACACCAATAAGACCCATTGATGAAATACTAACACCTTATGTAGAGGTGAAAATTTGTAGCAGCTCTAAACCAAAAAAATAATTTCTAGAATACAGAATTAGAGAAAAAATTGATAGTAAAAATATTATGTCTTAAAAATAAAAAACAAAATTCTAATATTACAAATAACACTACCACAAATCACCTTTTAAGAGGGCTGGAAATTGATTTCATTAGTGAAAGAAAAACATTGATAATAAAAGACTAATTGATTTATTGTCCCTTTTATCACCTCTAACCCCCCCCCCCCCCAACATTATTAGGACCTACAATTTCACATGCCTGTGCGCCCCTACCATCAATGATTTTTGAACATGAGACCTCCCGCTCACAAATCAACACCTTTAACACACCTCTATATTATTTTTTAGTATGTTATGATATATCTATTTATTTATATATATTTTTTAGTGCCAGACCTGTTTAGCCACCCAAACAGTGCAATAGGTCATGTGTCACTGACCTTAGGCACGCCTCTCCGTACGCCAAAGGTTGTCGACTAGCAGTGAGGGTGTAATAAAGTGATAGGGGAGAGACTATATCTTTGGGTGATAATAAAATAATGGAAGAATATATATATATATATATATATTAACAATGGAAATAAATGCCAAATGAAACTAGACCAGTAACCCACTCATGTTGGAAGCACAATAAATAGTAAGAAACAATTTAAGAAATAACCAAGGATATCATAAAATAAATAAACCAGACAAACATACCATTTATAGCTAAGCATGCATATCAAAATAGGTTATACGGATAGTAAGAAGAAGGCTCTCCAATGACCGATCATAGTGAGTACATATAATAGCATGTTGATACAAAAGAAAAAATAAATAGAAACACTAACTAAGACAAGAACCCATTGTCCCTTTCCATCCATCCTATGCTATCTCAACCACTATGATCCGACTCTTGAGCTTAAACATTCACCGGAATGAAATTCAATGAAATGTACATGCTTCTTGAAGGGCCCATATAGGATATGAGAAAAAACATCAATAGGCCACCACCAACTTGTTCATATCTTACATATGTGATTACATATGTGTATCTAAATAATAATATAAAATATCATTGCACACATACATAATTAAAACCCACTCCCCTTATGATCCGCAACCACAAGGGAGAGATCACCTTCTTTGGCCAACACCAACATACTATAGTGGAGAGTATACTTATCCTAAGACCAAGGAATCCCCTGATGTAAATCAGTCCAGGTGAACCCTTAGGTTCCACCTATAACAAAATCACTCGACACCTCATGCCAACCGACCCCTCATGTCCAAACTATATCTGACGTCCTAAAGGCACACCCAATAATCAATACCTGGTCCCACAAATCCTTGCATGAAATCTCATGTCTACTCAATGACTGATGTTCCAAGGAATGGTGATGTTCATCATCCTAAATAAATCTTGGTCCATCGGGACCAAGTATGACAAGCCTCAGCCGCCAACTAACATTCTCAACACTATAAACTGATGGTTCCTCACTATCCTCACAACTTTCTATGAAAAGAATCTCTAACCATCATCCTAAGACAAAACAGACAGATGCCTCTATACACACGAGTGGTCAATACCACTTCATCCTCTGAGCCCTAATGTGTCCACACAACTCTGAACAGTGCATTGGCCAACACGAGTGAGTGAAAATCACCAACTATGTCCCTAATACACACCATTCAGACACCTCATTCCCCTGTGACCTTGTCTGTCAATATGATGGACAACACCATCCAAAATCACTTTAGACTTTACTGTATCCTAATGTCCTTGTCTCCTCATCCTGACAACCAAGTGGCCCAACCGATGATCAACGTCACCCAATATACCTCTATCTAATCCTATCATAACGATTATATCGCTTCAATACAAATGACCAATGCCACGTAAATCATTGGTCCAAGCCCATCACATTCCCATGGAACTCATAAGATATTCTCATATATATAATTCAATTCAATTTTAATAAAAGATACACCATGACAAAATCTTTCCAAGGTCTGAAGCCTCTTACTAGGCTCAAAGAATTTGTATAGTTGATTTAGAATGCCCATAGGCATCTCAAGGGTTCAATTAATTAATTAAATGACAATTATGAATTTATTAGGGTCTCACATGGACTACCCAACATTTTACTCAAATTTTCACCCCCCATTACACTCACAAAATCATAATTAAAGATAAGAACGACCTACATTGTGTTGGTATATGTTCACTCATCTGATCATAGCCTCTAAGTTGAGGTGATTTGAAAGAAATTAACATTTTAGATGAATGCCCTAAGAATAGGGTAAATCAGCTTCCACCGTTTTAGCACTCCATGAGGCAAGAGAAAAGAAAAAAAAGCAATAGGGGTTTGAGTATTACTGATATGCATCCAACACCATAGAAGAATCAAGAAACAAT
This sequence comes from Viscum album, assembly GCA_963277665.1. Taxonomy (NCBI): domain Eukaryota; kingdom Viridiplantae; phylum Streptophyta; class Magnoliopsida; order Santalales; family Viscaceae; genus Viscum; species Viscum album. Next base: position 383,493,006 of record OY728132.1, on the reverse strand, counting down.
GTCCAGATGAGGAATCTAGCTTATACCCTAGAGGAGGAGGAAGGAGCTCCCATGATGCCTGAAGGAAGCCCGTCTAAGGGAGAGGAAAAAATGGAGAAAAAAGAAATAAAATAGTAGTATGGTAATTTTCCACTTTAAAGAGGGATGCACGGTTAACTCGCATAGTTTCTCTAACATTGTTCAACCTGTGTGGTAGCCCCTACCCAATCTCCAAGCTCGCACAATTCATGTGCACGGTTTTCCAAAACACGCGTTAACCTCTGTAAAAATGAAAACATGGCTGAATAGCCACGTTCCACATCCTTCATTGTGAGGAAAATCATACACAGTAAACCTGGAGGGCCACATGGTTTCGCCTTTGAGGCCACGCAGTTTTCCCAAACTGTGCGCCTTAGTCTACACACATTGAAAACATATATTTTTTACTTTTGATGAACCTAAAACCAAAACAAACACCCAAAAACTTTTCAATATTTAAGAAACATATAAAATTAGTGTCTTTGTTAAAAGAAACACTCAAAATTAAATTTTGATAAACAATAAATTAGTTGGTCTACAACCCAAACATAAAAAATTAAAAACGTGTGAGGAATTCGACCCACACCAAAAACTTTGGACATTAAATTATCCTCACCTTAATATAGCTCATCATTGAGATATAAAACATAAAGACAATATGGTACCGAACATACCCATATCTTTAAAATTATCTTGGACTACCCGAGTCTAAAAGGGAATGAGTCAAATCTCTCAAGGGATCCCCACCTTATGTGTTACCATCCCATGTTTCATTTCGACCCCAAAAATTAAATAAAACAGATAGTACACCGACCATCCATAGTCTTTTTGGTCTACCTGTGAAGTATCATCACTTCTCCACCTCATCAGTTTCCCTAGTGTCATACGCGACACCCATCATGTCCCACATCTCAGTAGATGTGCCTACCTTGTGTCCATGTCGCATCTGACACCTATGAGGTCCCACATATCATCAGATGCTCAAATCAGTCTTGGTGCCTCAATCCTCAAACAAGGTCCCCATTGCACCGATTCTTAGATTCCAATTCACCTCAAAAGCCATGAATCTAATGATGCTCATAGAATATCTTGGGTCCATGCACCCTGTATGTATATTTGTGTTTTTGTAACGTATATAAGATGATGTCAACCTATTAACCAGCATCTCATTAGTCTATTGATACATATCATGCACCTCATTCACCTCATGCACCAAAAAATGACATACCTACACAAAGGCCATGCCAAAATAAAACAAAAAAGAAACCTGACTATGCCAATGATGTACCTCTTACCATAACTAGGTCTCTAGCATGATCTGGCCTTGTATGCTCCATGGAGTGCACCTATCCTGAAGCTCGACTTTCTGAAGCCTGTCCTCCCAATAGTGCTACACCAACTACTAGCCACTAACCCCATTGTAAGGTCCCGCTATCTATGCCACAACCTTCGTAGGTAGTTATATATCTGCCACCATGTCCTGGTACTACTCTCATTCTGATCTCTGAAAATTGAGTCTTTTTAGGTTCTTAACCACTATTTGTTTGAAAAGGCCTCTTATAGAACCTTTCGAGATGGAAAAACCCTCCACATTCTTGACACTTCTTCCGATGTTCAAGTACAATGCATCCTCACATAGCCCAGCTACCCACACTAGAAGAACACTATTGGCGACCCACTTCTCAGTGGTTTGCCTAAGTATCTTGCCTGAATGTGATGATGGGACTCATCTCAACCTAACCTCATATCATCTGAAGCATCACCACTATAATCAATAGATGTTGTCCACAACTCGAGTACAAATAGTCTTTCAAGTTTCTCTCAGGTATGAGCGCCCGATTCACCGTACCCAAGAATGATGCTAACTTGAAGATTTTTACTAGCACCCTGATGGAATGCAGAAAAATATCCTTAAAATGCCTCACCCTCAAGGCCTCGTCACCTACCATAATGGTTGTGAAGTAATACTACTCAGTGAATGTAGTTTCATATTCCATGAAGGACATGTCTCCCTGGATTAATTATTAATAATTACATCATCATCATCATCATCCATTACATTATTAATTATTAATATATTTTAATAAATTATCAATAAATTATTAATATTAATATTATATTATTATTAATATTCATGTGTTATTAAAATTATATAATTTTTATTATCACATTATTATTCGACACTTAAAATTTTGAACATGAATATAAAATAATTTTTTAAACATTTCAAAGACCTTTATAAAAGACTAATTTACGTGTAATTATAAATGATATTTTTAAGATTATTTTATTATAATTAATACACTATATAATAATAGTTAAATTTATTAGATTTTATTAGTTTAAAAATATGAATGGTTTAAATGCTACACATAAAGACTCATAAACACATTTAAATATTTTTTTTTCATAAAAACATTTTAAAAAACTCATGTTTATCATTTAATTTTAGGGATGGAAATGGTTTGGGCACCTATTGAATTTGGGTTGTAAGAATACTAACTTGTTTATTTTTACAAAACTATAACCCTAACATAAACCATATCACATTTATTTTTTAAATTCACTACCCTAACCCTACCTTATTCATATTTTTCAAGTACAGTCAAGGTTCAATATATTGTAATGTGCTTGTGAGCCTGGGCCTCTGAACCATGTAGTTCAAGATTTGTGTCTTTTGGCCTCCAGTTCATTTAAGGGTTCTCTCACAACCTAGATAAAGATGGGATTATCTATAAATAAAAATAAAAATCTATGACCTTCAATGTATTCCATCCATGTACATTATTAGAAATGAAAATATTTAAATTTTATTTTTAAAACTAGAATAAACATATTCAAAAATTAAGTAAATATATTTTTTTAGTTAGTCTTTATCCAATAACATATAACCAAATAATTAAAATTTAAATTTACTTGTTAATAAAATATGATTTAGACTCAAAATTCTTATTTTTTTAGAATTTTAATGGCTTTAAAATTTATTATTGATTAATTAATAATAATTTTAATAATCATGTTCGAGATTATAGTATCCTAAAAACACTACCCCAACTCTATTTATTAATTTATCGAGTTTTCAATTCTGTACTCTAACCCTATAAATACTCATTCAACCATTATCATAAACTTGTATAATCAGGTCAGATAGTGTCTGGTACCTGGTTAGTGTGTACCCATTGTCATCCCGGTTTAATTTAAATAAATAAATATGTAAAATGGGATGACGCATTGAGATACTATGATCCTCTTCTATAAAAGTTTTCCCAAAAAACCCATTGAAAAAAATATCAATGCTTTTCATGCATCCACATTTAATATATGTACATGTATATATATTAATTACCTCAATTAAAACAAATTAATAAAATTTAAATAATTAATAATAATTAATAGTAATGATAATTAAATTAATAATAACTAATAATAATAATATAATAAGTAACAATATTGTTAGGTCCACTAGGTCGAATACCCTGAGTTGGTGGGTGAATCGGGGTATGATGGATTAAAACTTTCTCCCATTTCGATCTTGTTTCGTTGTTAGAAAAAACTCAATTCTCTCTTCCTCCTATGGAAATATGCAGATTGATATGAAATCATGCACAAGACACAATGATTTTTACTTGATTTACCCTTACTAGGCTACATCCATGGAGCATACAACAACAATGTGCCGATGTACCTAATTCACTACGGCTCCCATCCAATAATGAGTAAAATGTTTGGGCTAGAACTTCTACGCCCAGGATAACTGCCTTTACAAGGTTTAGGGTTTTCTCACCGAATTCTCAAGGGTCACCCCCTATGCCTCTTTCTCTGGATCACTGCTGGTGGAAAGGGTCACTGTCTTCCTCTTCCTTCGCTCACTGCTCTTAGAAAGAAATCCACTCACAGTTTATGGACTTAGTGGTCAAACACGATTTATGGATAGGTGATTCCATTCATTTACATGAATTTCTACATCCTCAACTATAGGTAGATGCTCTATTAAAGTTCCTTTTTCACCCGTAGATGAATTCACCCTTCCCGAATACTGCTGGGTAACGGAAAATACATTCCCAAACTAAATTGAAGCCTTTTCATGCTTCCATGAGAAAAATGAGAATGACCTTCCTCTCTCGCATACTGAGTGTCGGGTTTGGTACATGGAACACATTCTTCGCATACCATTACCCCTACCATGAACCTCCCTTCATCCGCGGACAGCCTCTGCCTTCGCGAACGTGTACCGCTACCTCGTACCAATTCCGTGAACCTCATCTGTGAAATCCCTCCTATCCAGGAGCAGTTATCTATTTGCGGACTGCCTTTGCTTCCATGTACCAGAGCTACCCCTCTGTGGGTCACTTGAGTAATTCTCCCTAATACGTACCAAATATTCCTCCTCTGCGTACCGAACTTCCATTACAGGTTAAGAATCCTCACAAAAACCTTTAGTGCAAACCACTTTCAGACTTTGCCGAATGCCCATAGCAAAATATGTTCTCTAATAGATTTCAATCTCCGCAATAATAGGTTGAGTTAGAAATTTATATAGAGGAAAATATATTCACATAATCTACTGAAATGAGATTTACCAAATATTTAATCCAGCCTCCACAGCTTATCGATTCTTCAGCCGCCATGAACCGCAACCCATCTGTAAACCATTTTCCTACACGCTCTGTGTACCTTCCTTGCTTTTATGTGGTCGATTTCCTCCGCCAGCTTCATCCCATATGTGTACCTCACCACCACTCAACTGTGAACCATTTTTTGTTCTATGAACCTCACCAGCGCACATCTTCCTCCACTCCACATACCGTTTACAAAACACGGTATGCAGCATGCGGTTCTCACCCTTTGTCGATTTTCTCCAACATTCATCATAAAATTCACTCCCATGAATAAATCCATCCTTTTACAAAATCAAACTCTCTATTTTTAGGCCCTAAAATTTAGAAACTACTTGGTAACTATGCCACCTTATAAACCTATCTCCGAAAAACACCAACCATTCTCATTTGCAGTCAACTGGCTTTGTAAACAAACAAAACCACACCAAAAACATACCGAGAGGACACCTTGAGTGATTTTTTCCAACAATTTCATCCTTTGGGTTTGTTAAAAACTGTTCTAATAATAAACCTCACACATTTTGATACCTCATTAAAACTCTTTCCAACTCCAACCACCATTCGCACCACATGATTAAGATAGAAATAAAATATTTAGTCAACACATACTCTAAGCCGACATGAGCAATGATTGGTGTGAGAAACAAGAGTAATTGAAAATTTCATCAAAGAATCACTTCATTTTTTTCACAAATGAATGATACCATACTGATGCCAATTGTTGAGTGCTGGAAGCCTTATGACACCATTACAACACCACTCTTCTGATTTTATCATGATCCTCAGCTATCATGATATGTATTCTTTGATCAATCACTTCTAGCATCACCAGATTTAATTCTACCTTTATCTTATAGCTCTTCCAAACAGCTTCATCTCAGCTTCAACTCCCTCTAACATGCTGCTCCACTTAACATCTTCTCCACATTTCTTTTCTCCCCCTAGATGTCACACTTTCTTCTCCTTTTTCAATGAACTCGAAGGGCACTTCATAGTTGTCTACAATAGGTGAAAGAACACATATTAGTACATTAGGGAAAGACACACCATAAATCGGGGATAGGGGGACCCACATCCACAATTTTTCAAGTGAGGGAAGTTGACTAGACTCCCAGATCCAGTCGATGCCTTTCATGTTCTTCTTTAGGTAAGGCCTTTATCATAATGTATGTAAAATATTTTTATGTACGTACATACTCAAACTTCACAAGCCCTTGCTCCACCTCCTACTTGATTAAATGATATTTTATTTTAGTGTGCTTTGTTCTTGAGTGATGAAATTGATTTTTGATCATATTTATAGCACCTGAATTTTCACAATGGATCTCAACTGGAGATTTCACTTGAATTCCCATATCTCCAATATGCTACATCCATAATAGATGCATAAAATCTTGAGTATCTACAATGTATTCCGCATCTATGGTGATTAATAAAATCTAGTATAGTTTCTTTATTACCCAAGAAATACACAACCTTCTAAGATAAAAGGCACCTCCAGATGTTGATTTCCAATCATCTGTTGAACCATCCCAGTCTGTACCTGTATATACCAATAACTCTGGCTGATATTTTTCATTATACATTAAGCCAAAATCCATTGTTCCCTTTATATACTGAAGAATTATTTTTTCTATAATCATGCGGACCTCTTTAGTATTGCATTGATACCTCACTACTTGGCATGTGTAAAATACAATATCAGGCCTTTTTTGTCAGGTAAAAATGGCATCCAATGACTTTCCTATATTCCATGATATTAACTACCTTTCCTTCATCAGCTCATGATAGTTTGAAATTGGTAGAAACCAGATTTTTCATATCTTTGGAATTATCCATTCCAATCTTCTCAATACCACATTGGCGTATTTAGATTGAGAAATAAAAGTACCATTTACTCATTGTGTCACCTATAATCCAAGGATAAAAGTAATCTCACCAATCATTGACATTTCAAAGTCACTGTTCATGAATTTAGAAAACTTCTTGAATTGTACTTCATCTGATCCACCAAATATTATGTCATAGACATAAACCTCAACCATCATCCTTTGATTGTTTCCATTATTGAAATATAGATTGTAATCAAACCCACCATGCTAGAAACTGAGCTTCTTTGGAAACTGATGAATCCTTTTATACCATGATCTTGGTGCTTTCTTCAAACCATATAAATACTTTTTCAGCCAAAAGACTTTTTCTCTTCTTCATGAATGAGAAAACCATCCGGTTGCTCATTGTAGACTTCTTTTTCCAAAACTCCATTTAGAAATTCAAACTTTAAATTCATCAGAAAAACATTAAACATTCATTGCATATCTATGTCCAAGAATAATATAATTATCTCTAGCATTGCAATAGGTGAAAATGTTTCATCGACATCTATACACTCTATCTGGGATTACCCTTTGCATTCAATTTGTGCATTGTTTTCAATCACAACATCATCTTCATTAGTTTTGTTTTGAAAGACCCATTTTGTTTCTATGAAGATCTTGTCTTATGGGCTCGAAACAATTTCCCATGTTTAATTCTTCTCAATTTGTTCAAGATCATCATTCATTTCATAAACCCAATTCACATCTCCAGCTGCTTCATCAAATCATTTAGGCTCTACTTGTGATAAGTATGATGCTTGCTTAAAAGACATTATCCTTCTTGTCTGCACTGGTGCTGTCTGATCACCAATTATGTTTTGCCTATCAATTTCATCTCTACTTTTTGGTCTTTAGGAAGAAACTGATTTATTCTCATCATCTGAGTCTAATTTGGAATCATTCTATGGAGCTGGAGCGTCTCTTGATCTTCTCATCTCTTCATCTCTATCCTCCTCAGTCTAATCATGTTTTTGCTGAAGATTATGTTCATTTTCTACTATATTCACATCATGACCGTCAGCTGTCTTTCCCAACCGCTTATTGAAGCATTTGTATGAATTGATTTTCGTTGAGTAGTTAAGATATATCCCTTCATCCCCACGAGATTCAAATTTACTATGTTTCTCCTTATTAAGAATGAAAAATTTACTTCTGAATATTCAAAATTACTTTAATGATGGATTCCTTCCATACCATAACTCATATGGAGTATTCTCTCCTTTCAGAGAATATAAATCTTTATTTGATGTGTATACTGTTGTCATCACTGCTTCTTTGCAAAATTTCATTGGAAGGACTTTCTCAATGAGCATTGTTCTGGCTATGTTGTTGACAATCCGATTTATTCACTCAACTACTCCATTATGTTGTGGAGTCCTTACTTATGAAACATGATTCCTTAACCCATGTTTTTCAAGATAATCCTCCACTTGCATATTTGTGAACTCTATTCAATTATCTATTTGAATCGTCTGGATTTTCTGACCAAGCATCTTTTCACATTCATGTCGATATCTTGTAATGCAACTAAACACTTCATATTTGTGGGTGATTATTGAAACCTATGTCATTCTACTATAGTAATCAATTAATAGAACATAATATCTCTTCTCATCAATATCCTTGGGGAAATTGGCCCCACACATCAATATGTACCAACTCAAGCAGTTTCAATGACCTTTTCTCCTTTCAATTATATTTCTTTTGAATGATCTTCCCCTGTTGGAATGCATCACGCGTATGAGTATGAACACATGATAATATAGGTAGATTTCGAGCTGCAACATATCTTACCAGATCTTCCAAGGAACCTTTGATTATTTTCCCAAGTTTCTTATACCATCACTTGTATTCTTCATCCTCGGATAAAAATCTCATATCTTTTTCTCCACTCATGAGGTAGAGATTCCTTTTCGTACGCTTTCCTGGTAACACAACGACACCATCTTAAGCCTTCATGATAGATAATTTTTTTTGGAAAAACATATGGGATGTTTTGAGTCACACAATTGAATAACACTAAGCATGTTGTGACTAAGCCTCTCATCAACAAAGACATCTGCTCGTCTCATGTCTTTTCCTCCAAACTTGTCTTTTCCTGAACCAATAATTTTGAAGCCCTAATCATTACCAAATAATTAAATACATTCTTTATCATAACTGATTCCAGTATCTATATTATTATTTCCCATCATATAGGAAGTGAATCCACTATTAATTATCCATATCCATGTGCGATCTGATGCCTTGAACACAATTTCTGTAACCACAGCCTACTCGGCCCTTTTCTTTTCGACCCAAGCATCTGAGTTCATAAATGGAATGGAATGATAATCTTTATCTTCCTTAGTATATGATGGGTTAAATTCAACCTACAGAGCAATAAATTGATTTTGAATTTTCATCTCACTTGAAGATACTTTTTGTTTCTTTTTAGGAACAAATTCAATTTGCATCGGCATATTACTCCACATTGTTAATGCGCAATATCCATCCATATGTCTGAGACCTTTAAACATGAAACAATGAACGCCAAATGAGGACCTTTAATTTTGAACACTATAGGACCACCTATGTTGGTCTTGTTCTCTTTGGTAACTCTTTGCTATGGAACATTCATATTGATAGTGTCCCATATTACCACAACAATAACATCTTATACGAGATACATTCATGTATGGTAATGATGCACCATAAGTTTTGTTTGGGTTATCTAAATATTCTGATTCTACTTCATACCCAAATCAATCTTCAATATTAGAGTGGGTTCTTGTGGTCTAACTTGAACTGTAACTGCTTCCTATTTTTGATCAATACCATTTTGTTCTGATGGACCATTCCCCTAAAATATCATCTTACCTATTGCCTATATGATCTTCTTTCTTGATGTTGAACCGAGATTTAGCAGTTTCTCCTGATCTTCAATTGTTTGTTGCAGACTAACGGCCAATTATTCTAGATGTTCGATACATTTTATTTGATCTTACCAAGTTTCATTCAAACTATCTATTTCATTTTTCTATTCTTCAATTTTGAGTTTGTCCTCAACCACCTTTCAGAGCTTTGTGGCATTGAAGACCTCAGATTTTCAATTTCTTTATTCAGCTCAGAATTCTTATCTTCATATTCATTCATAAACAGTTTTCCATCACAAAAAACTTTGTTAACTTTCTTCTTTTTGACTCTCAAAATATATTCCTTTTCAAAGGCACCTTCTAGTTAATCCTGAAGATCAACTCTTCCTTCAATTTATCCTTCTTCATTGTCACTTTCTACTCTTGTTAAAGAATTTCTAGAAACTACCACCAAAGCGTCTACTTTATGATCTGTGCAGTCCTCAATATCTTCTGGCTCAGATTCTTCTGAACTTTCATCAACTCTTGAAAGCAGAATCAACTTTTTGAAGAACTTTCTACTTGTAATTTTCTTCTCTTTGTCGTTTGATGAATACTTATTTTGGGAAATTTCATCATTTTTATCATTTTCATCATCAAACTTATTAAAAAAATTCATGAAATATGCCCAATCTATCTACATCGAAAGAGTGCAAATAGGCATTTACCTTTGAAATTTCATTTTCCTCTTTGCAAATTATAAGATACAAGTGACATGAAATAATCCATATTGTCTTATTATAGACTATCTTCAATGGAGAGATTCTCCATGGACTTAAACAACACATCCTTTGACTTCCCATTTTCCATTACAACGTTTTCATCATTTCTCATTTCATATGGCACAAGGGTACTGTGCAGGTTATCTAGGGTCATCTCTTTCGGATCTTTATCTTCCAACACTGAATCTTTTGGATTGAAATGCTATGGAATTTTTCTCAGTATACGTTGAAAAATCTCTATATCTAAAATGAAATCTCCAAGACCCCGAATGTCTTCTAAAATAATATTTATCCTGTCAAATATTGCATCAACAGTCTCATTGGGATTAATTCTTAGATCCTCATACTTGTTCCATGGAACCTACAAATTTTCTTCTCTAACTTTTGTGTCACCCTCATAAATGTTCAAAAAAAATTCCAACATTTCATGTGATGTTTTACAATACATCATCTTCATATAGATTTCATTTGATAGGTCTCAATATAAAGCATTGATCCCTTTAACATCAACATCCAATTCCATTCTTTCAGATTTCGATAAACCACCACTCTTAATGTCAGCTAATATTCCATGCATAGCTACTGTGAAGACATCTATCCCAACTGATCGAAAGTAGTTTTGCATTCGATTCTTCCATAGTTAAAAATTATTTCCATAAAAGATCGGAATTCCATTATGATTGACCACATCCATTTATTTTTCTAAGAGAGAACCATTGGATTTCAACATTTTCCTCTGATACCAACTGTTAGGTCCACTAAGTAGAATACCCAAAGAGGGTGTGAATAATGGTATGGTAGACTAAAACATTATCCATTTTGGATCTTGTTTCATTGTTAGAAAAAACTCAATTATCTCTTATTCCTATGGAAATATATATACAGATATGGAATCATGAACAAGACATAATGATTTTTATTAGTTTACCCTTCCTGAGCTACGTCCAAGGATCATACAAGGACAATGCGCCTATGTACCAAAATCATTAAGGATCATGGACAATAATGAGTACAATGTTCGGGCCAGATCACATAACCCTAGGCTCACTACCTTTACATTGTTTAGTGTCTGCTCAATGCATTCCCAAGGGTCACTCCATATGCCTCTTTCTCTGGCTCACTACCAGTGGAAAGGGTCATTGTCTTCCTCTTACTTCCCTCACTGATCTTGGAACGGAATTCACTCACATTTTAGGGACTTATAGGAAAAACACAGTTTATGGACTTGTGGGTCCCTTAATTTTCATGAATTCATGCATCCTAGACTATAGGTAGAGGCTCTATTAAAGTTCCTTTTTCACCCGCAAATGAATTCAACCTTCTCAAGTACTACTGCGTACCAGAAAATACTTTCACAAACATAATTAAAGCCTTTTCAAGATTCCTTGAAAAAACTGAAAACCACCTTCTTCTCCTACATACTGAGTACCAGGTTTGGTATGCAGGACACCTTCTTCGTGTACCATCACCACTGCAGCGAACCGCCCTTCGTCTGTGGACTGCCTTTGCCTTCGCGACAGCGTACCGCCATCCCATACCAATTCATTGAACCTCCTCTACAAAACCCCTCTTATTTGTGAATTGTTCTCTGTTCGTAGAATGCATTCGCTTCCATGCAGTGGATCGCCCCCTCCATGTACCACCTAAAGAATTCTCCCTCTCGTGTATTGGAGATTCCTCCTCTACGTACTAAACATATTTTTTAGGTTAAGAATCACCACAAACACCTTCAGCGCGAACAACTTTTGGACATTACCGAATTCCCGGAGCAAAATATGTTCTCTAATAAAATTCAATATCTATAGTAATTGGTGGGGTTAACGATTCTTATATATGCAAAGATATCCTCTTAATCAACAAAATCAAGATTTACCAAATATTTGATCCAGCCTCCACAAATTTCTGATTTTTATCCACTTCGAACCACAACCCATCCATGAACCATTTTCCTACGTGCTCTGCGTACCATCTTCGCTCATACGCAGTCGATTTCTTCCACCGACTTCAGCTTATCCGTGTACTGCACCGCCACTCAGCCGTGAACCGATTTTGGTTCCACAAACCTCACCCATGTACCGCTTCTACTGCTACTAGTATTGTTCCTGGAACATGGTATGCGGCCCGTGGTTCTCACCCTTTTCCGATTTTCTACAACATTATTCATAAAATTCACTCCCATGAATAAATACTTTACCAACATCAAACTCCCGATTTTGAGGCCCTATAATTTTACAAACAGTGTGAAACTGCGCCACCTTAAAAAATGTCTTCGAAAACACCAACCATTTTCATTTTCGGTAAGTTGGATTTGTCAAAAAACACAACCACACCCAAAAATGGATAATAATAATAAATAATATTAAAATTATTATTTATTAGTTAATCGGATTAGACTTTTTGGGTATATTATTGTAATTAATAATTAATAATAATGGCCCCTTTAGTGGTAGTCTAGTGGAAAGGGGTGGGTGTAAGCTCGGTCCTTGAGTTTGAGTATTTTGTTCCCACGGATTATGCTCAAATGCCATAATTTCATGCCTGAATGATTTCACCACATCAAATGTTCAAAACAAGGTAGAGAGATGTAGTTTAACGAAGTTTAATTACAATACAAAGAATGAGACAAGGTTTTTTACTAGGCTTCAGTTGGGGGAGCGCTACATGGGTAGTATAAGGCTTATATTGGGGGTTGGGGTTATGTTCATAATAATAATAATAATAATAGCAATGATAATATTTGTAGTAGTAGTAGTAGTAATAATATAATAATAATAATAATTTTTTTTCATAGGGATTACAATGGGAAATACCAAGTACACACATGCGCACACACACCCAAGGAGGCTCGAATTTGTGACCTCCTGACACCACTATAGGCTACACCCCATGAGACCTAATAATTTGAAACGGCACACACCATGGGTTTGAAAACCCAAACCCGTGGTGTCAAGAAAATTCATTAGGAAAATGCACACCTTAACCCATGGTTCAAAATCGAGGATAATCCAAATATTTATTAAGGTCGTAGAAGTAATAAGTAAAGTAAAAAACTCACACACCTTTGGACCACCAAGAACAAACCACATGGCCTCCAATGGAGACCCACCCATAGTTGCTTCATTACAATTTTTATGACTTGAAGGCCCCATATTTGATGGCCTGAAAGCCTCTTCATCGTGGCCCAAAGCCCTGTACTGCATGCCTGACATACCACATGTGTCCTGCAGCACTGTCAAAAATAAAAATGCATTCAAACACATCAGTTGGTTAAACTTCATCCCTCCCCATAATGAATGAAAACACTCATTTAACCTATTTAATTTCATATAGTGGTCAGAAGTTCCAATGTTATTATTATTACGATTATTTAATAAATAACTGTAAATAATAATAATTGAAATATCATTTATTATATTATTAATTATAATTAATTTCATTATTAATTAATATGATTTTCATTATTGATTACGGTTAATTACATTGATAATTAATTTTCTTTTGGTTGTGATTTTGGGTTTTTCAACCTACAAATCATGCCTTTTATGGTTAATTACATTTTTAATTCATGTATCATTAATTAATATCCATGAATAATTATCTTTAATTACGTAGGGAGTTATTAAAACTTATCATTAATTGAATTATTAATTATATTACCAATTATTTTTAATGAAATTATCATTTTTATTATTATTAATTAATGTTAATTATGTTAATAATTGTTATTAATTACATATCTATTACTAAAATGGTCTAGATCCTAGTTTCAGTACATTTATATTATTAATTATTATTAATTATATTAGTATTATTAAAATATTTTTTATTGAAAACATAAAATTCAAAAATAAATAACTAATGAATATTCGATGACCTATCGTATATAAAATGACAATGTCTCCCAATCCCCATACGCAGAAATCTCCATTATAATTCTTCTATACTTTACTCGCCTTCAATCTAGAGATCTTATTCCTCCCTAATGAATCAAAAAATAAGTTGGGAGAAGGTTTCGACACAAGCCTCCCTGCAGAATCCTTCCTCCAGCTGCGAAGAAGTGGTGAGCTACCAAGAGTGTCTGAAGAACCACACTGCAGTATTAGGTATGGTGGCAACAGATGGCTGCAGCGAGTTCATGCCTGACGGCTCTCCAGAGCCTCTGTAGTTTTCGGCATGTTTTTCCACCTCAACATTCTATGGAAAGTGGTCCAGAAAACCCCCATCACCTCAAGATCAATACAGTGGAATACAGAGGCGCATTGGATGGCAGTGAGCATTACGGTGAGGGAAGAGGAATGCAGGATGGGAAAAAAGGTTGAGGATAAACTTTACGTAGGAGTAGGATGAGAAGATGGCAGGTTTTGCAAAAATGGAGGGGTGGAGTATCCAATGGAGGATGAGTGGGTGGCGGAGTAGATCTTCAAAGAGATATGGATCAATCAGAGGGTGCTGGCGGTGTGGATGAACAATCACAGAAATGTGGACACCAAGAAAAAATTGGATCAAATTTTCTAATAACAATAATAAATTACTTATCCTAGGATATGTATTTGATATTATTTATAAATAGTTGGAATTTCAAGAATTTTTAGAATTTCAGGTTTTTTATTATTGTTTCTTTCATGGAATTGAAATTAGGTGGAAAAGTTTACAAAAACTATAAAAAACTATTTTGGAAAAGGAAATATAAATGGTGAAATTATTAGGAAAAATCATCTAGGTTTTGTTCATATTTTGGGCAATAAATATCAATAGGTGACATCATGTATAATTACAGGTCTCCAAGTGATGAATTCCATTACTTCTAATATTTTTTAAATTCTGCATTGTTATTGTTAAAAAAACGTTGAATTGCTAAATGATGAAAAACTCTTAACACCTTATGTAGAGTTTCTAATTTTTAGCAGCTCTAAAATATAAAAATAATTTAAACAATGAAAAATTAAAGAAAAAAATGATAGTATAAATATTATTTCTTAAAAATATAAAACACAATTCAAATATTACAAATAAAAATTCCACAAACCTCATTCTAACATCGCTTGACACCCCCTTTAAGTGCGCTAGCCCCCCATCTACATCGATCTAGCCCCCCCGCCACAACCTTTAACAGCATTATCCCTCCACCCTACACCTGCTCGAACACCTATGTCTCCCCAAGGATTCGATCTTGAGACCTCTCCTCTACGTGCCAGGACACTTTACTGCTCCCCCAAGTTTCTTTGTTCTCCATTTAATGATATATCTATTTATATATATATATACTTATATTTATTCGTATATTAATAAATATTTATATATATATATAGTTATATTAATATATATATATATATTTATTTATTTATTTATTCTTATATTAATATATATTAATATCTATTTATTTATGTATATATTTAGATATATATTTTTATCTTTATATTTATTCATATAATAATATATATTTATAAGATTAATTTTAAATACAATTATAAAATATATTATTTCCCGTGTTTATAAATAAATACATAAATACCAAATACATACACTTCTATATATTTTATATATGTATGTGTATTTGTGTGTATAATTATACATATTTATATATATTGCAATGTCCCTACTTTAATCAGGTATGAACCATTTTTTATTTTTTTATCTAAATCTTTAATGAAACTCACAGCGCGGGCCTACGCACCCCGCTAAGGGTCTCGGAAAACTATTTAAATAATTTAAATAACCATAGGGTATTTATAAAAAACGCTATATCACACTTTAGCATGGTGTTTTGGATTAAAATAATTAATTAAGGATTTAAATGAAATAAGAGGATATTTAATGGAAATTTAAAATAAAGCAAGAAGGGATAAAAATAAATTTACAAATTATATAACAATAAGGTTAAATAAAAAGTAAAAATAATTAAAGTGGGATATTACCATTTTTATTATTTTTACCTTCTTTATTTTTTCATCCTTTTTATTCTATTTTAATTTTCAATTTTTTTCCCTTTTCTTTTCTTTTATTTTTCTTTTCTTTTTTTCTTTTCTTTTTTTTTCTATTTTTTCTTTTTGTTTCTCCTCCCTTCCTCTCCTCCCTCTCTCACATTGTGCCTCCCACTCTCCCTAGGTGGCACAACACCTTCTCCCATATTCTAAAGATCTTTTTTCTTCAGTTCGACATCCATTTTCTTCACCGTCAGGTGCGCTGTAAACCTAAAGGTATGCCCTACTGGAATTTGAGGTATATGTGATGGGATATTTTCAATGGGATCCCGTCGCAATTGAGATTTTGTGACGGGGTCCCATGGAAAATAGCCCATTGCAGAAAACAACAACCCAAATAGATCTTCGATTATATACGTTATATATATATATATAACCATGTTGTGACAGGCCCATCACAAAAAGTATTTACGATGGGACTATTTTTCCATCGTAAATAGTTATCCATTTATATATGTTATATATATCAAAACCTCTTGTGATGAGCCCATCACAATGAAGTATTTGTGATAGTCCCTTTTCCTGTCACAAATACATATTTAAAAATATATATGAACTATTTGTGATGGGGTCTCATTGCAAAAGGTCACATCGAAAATAATAAATAATAAATATATTTATATTTATATATAATAAAATTATGATAAATTTATGAAAAATTAAGAATATTATTATTAAAATAATAAAAAATAATAAAAAATATTAAAAATCACAATATTTGCAAAAAAATAAAAAAAATATTAACTTATTATTATTATTATTATTAGTAAATTAATAAAATGATAAAAAATATAATACTAATAAATAATAATAATAATAATAATAAAATATTAAAAGAAAAAAAATTAAATTATGCAATATTCGCACCAATATAATATACAGAAACCATAAATATTTCATATTACAACAAATCATGAATTCAAATGTTTTTTACATAACAAAAAAAATCATTTGGGGGATAGTCTTCTTGAAAAGGTGTAGGAGCTAGAGGAGATGGTCGAGGAAACTCCATCCCTAAACTACAAGTCAGAAGACACATGTACTCCATCTGCTCGTGTTGTTGTTGTTGGAATCGATGCATTTCTTCCTTATTGTGCTTCTGCTGCTTCTGCCATCGACGCATATCCTCCTCGTAATGTTGTTGTTGCTGCTACTAACGCATCTCTTCCAGCTACTTCTATAAACTTTCTATAATCTCATTTTGAGCTCGCAGTTTCTCCGGTTACTGTGAGCCATAAGATGATGTCTCTCTATGAGATCTTCTCGAGTTAGAAGTCGACATCATAGTATTACCATACTAAGTCTTATGAGTCATATGAGAGCTGATACCAACTACTTGGCCCTTCTCAAAGGCAAAATGGGTCACCTGCATCTATGTCGCCTCATCAAAATGGTGGGCACTAGTTTGATCATCCATCATGGATTGACTCTCAGCCAGTGTTTGAGAGGTTTCCACCTTATATGACTCATTCAAATGGAATTTGAAATTAAAATAGTGAAAATATTATATGTAGTTAATTTTCAAACTGAAAAAAATAATACTAACCACAATCTGATGCAGGCGATCCCCAATAATCTCTCTAATGGATGAATCACTATATATCATCTAGTAAACGTCTTACTCCACAATATCGGTCTCCTCGATTGCCTATATGAATATAAAATAAACTACTTATATTTTAAGTTATATAAAATATTTAAAAAGTTACTTACAAGATACTCTCTATGCGTACTAAATGTATCCCTACCAGCTCGATTGTCACCTCCTGTCTCCCCCGGTTCTGCTATCACAATGAAGATCTCATCTAAAATCCACCACCCCACCAGTATGACCATAATCCATCCAAAATTAGAGATGAAAGGTATTCTAGTTGGTGGGATCTACACAACTCATCAAATACTGTCACTCTTTATTTCTTTATGGCCGTCCTCAAATTGCGCAAAAACTGATGGAAACAGTCACACATAGACACCTCTCATGTATCATGGATAGCGTTACACATGCTATGATCGATGGGATACCATAAAACCCACAAATAATTTATAATATAATGTTATTAATGAAGAAAATTTCAAAATAAATATTATTTATTTATGTACTAGCCAATGATTGAACATGTTAAGCTGCACATCAATGAGAATCTGTTCCCCTATAATCCATGGCTGAGAAAAATAGTTGCGCAAGATTGAGCTCCCCTGTCCAATAGCTACATGTGCAAAACTGTGAAAAAAGAATAAATAATCAAACAATTAGTATATAAATAAATTAATGAAATCTAACTAAAATACACAAGTTACCATACCTCCACGGGCAATGATCATAACCAAGATATAGATGTCGCATGGGGATAGGGTCAGGAATCATTAGTCGCGGAAGACCACACCCCCTCCTCGTACCCCCTGAACCGCCAGTAGGCTGAAGATCAGATGATCCCAAATTTTCTTCATCCAATGGTAAGTCACCCTCCTGCAACTGAATAAATAGATCGTCGTCCATCTAAAACACAAAATGATTATTGTTATCAATATCTGAAAATAACAATTACATAGATAAATATATTAGTTATGATTATAATCAGAATTTAACAGTGTCAATGTCCACCTTCATCATCATCTTAATATCTAACAATTTCAATGTCTTTACATTCCTCCTTTGCATGATCAAAATCCATACGAGATTCAGTTTCATCATCTCTTACCATTTCATATTCATTTGTAACATCATTAACATCATCGTCACTGTCAAAAATTAATTGTGGGATTTCATTATTGATATTCATGTCTCTTTGTGAAAAGAATAGATTTTGAGTAGTCACTTAAAAAATTTCAATTTCTTTCACGTCAGCGGAACCACATTCACTTTGAGTAAACTGATTTTCTAGAGATTTCATTTTTATTATGATCCACTAATAACTCAGGCCTATTGAAGTAGCATAGTAGTTTGCATAATAAATATGATTTTCCTGTTGATCATGTAAAAATGGTTCATTTACAGAAAGAAGACGTTTATATTTAATATAGAAGATTCCATGAGTCGAATGAACATGCAAGACTCTCTCAGTAGCCAACCGCCGACATTTAAACATAATTATGTAATTTTTCCCTAGAAAAAAAGTTCAATAATTTCATCCAACATGCCGAAAAAATCAACTTTGGTTTCCCTGTGATGAGATCCTTTAAATTAAACTCCACATATTATTGTTTTTTTTTGATTCATCATATGCACGTGTATGAAATCGAAAACCATTCACCACATATGCATTATAAGATTTAACCATTTTGGATGGTGGGTTACTCAATATACACAGTCGCTTATCAATTTTGTCAGTATGTTGATACACCTGAAATTTTTTAAAACAATTATCAATATAATAAAGAATAAACTTAATTGATATGTTAAACCATCAATAATTTATGTTACTAGTTTTTGAAACCGTTTAGAAATTTTTTTCCCCAGCATTCTTCAAGAGCAGCTACTGTAATTTTTGGAAACTATTTCTTGATTTGATTATCATATAACCAATAAATAAAATAATTTTACTTTATGTAACATAAAATATTGAATAAGTGATAGAATATATCATAGTACAAATGCTGAAATTTCTTCACAGTTGAGAAGAACATGTGTCTGAGCTCTCTGATGTTCATAATCTGAAATCTGTTGTTCCTGAAGACCACCAATGCTAACCTCTAGCTGATTAAAAATTGATAATTGGTTTTATATTTTATCATCAACATTACCCTTATTTTGTCCCATGTGGTTGTGTTTTTAGGGATATTCATATTCAAAATAATGTGATCAGAAAAAAGAAATTTCCTCTTACAGATAAGTTTCATCAATTGAGCCTTCAACGGATGCATTGTTACATACTTTTTTATTCAATTTCTGTATGAATATATCTAATGGGTATATCTATCAAAACTACAATGGACCTCCACAATTTTATTCATGTGGAAAATTTAATATCAGATGTTCCATTGAGTCAATGAAAGGTGGTGGGAAGAGTTTTTCTAGTTTACAAATAATTACAACAACATCTTCTTCCAGTTTTCATTGTGCATCCTAGTCTATTTTCACCAAAAAAATGTCTCAAAAAAATATGATATGTCTATTATCAAATCCCAAATAATATTATTAAACAAACCTCTTAATATAATTGACATAATTTTATCCATTATAACATGACAATCTTGACTTTTTAATTTGGTAATATGACCATTCTTAAAAATTCTGCCTAAATTGGAAGCATATCCATATGGAAGTCTCAAATATGAAATCCTCTGAACAATTAATAAGTGGCTCTCTTTGTACAATGTATAAGCTAATTTAGGCTTCATTAACTTCTATGATCTGACATTTTCAAACAGTTTAAGTTCTGGTCACCTGCAAATTTGGGCAAGATTTAATCGTGCCTTTACATTATTTTTGGTCTTAACTGGTGTATCCAAAACGATATGAAATAAATTATCAAAATAGTTCTTCTCAATATGCATGAAATCTAATATGTGACAGACCAATATGAAAGATCCCAAAAAAATGGTCTATTTTATCCAATTTTGTTCTTTCCCAAATTCATGATTTTTTTTGGTTTATTGTTGGTCCAAATGTGATGGGAGGTAATGAAAATAAAAATGATTT
Source organism: Viscum album (assembly GCA_963277665.1). Classification (NCBI taxonomy): domain Eukaryota; kingdom Viridiplantae; phylum Streptophyta; class Magnoliopsida; order Santalales; family Viscaceae; genus Viscum; species Viscum album. The sequence goes on along the minus strand of OY728132.1, from coordinate 383,472,256 downwards.
TAACTCTGTACCTAATATCATTATTGGAGGTTCATCCATTACAATTGTGCCTTTTCTTAAATTAGATTTTTTCCTCTAAAAAGGATGACCAGTTAGAAGATACCTATAATGACATTCAAAATAGAAAATTTGTTTTTTCATTAACAATCATAAATGCTTTGTTGTCTCTCATAGAGTAAGGACAAGATTTTTGACCATGTGTACTATATCCAAATAACATACCATATATCGGGAAGTCACTAATTGTCCACATTAATGTATATTTTAGTAGGAAATTTTGTTTCTCTGTAACATCATATGTACTCACACCATTACTCCACAATGAATTTAACTCATCAATCAATGGTTTCAAATAAACATAAATATTATTTTTTGGATGTAATGGGACTAATAATGTCAAAAAGATATAAGGCTCCTTCATCAACATCAATGGAGGTAAATTCTATAGAGTTATAAAGACATTCCAACATGAATACTAACTACCATAAGAACCAAATGGACAGAAACCGTCAGTAGAAAGACCCAATCACACATTTCGGGCTACTAAAGAAAAAGACGGATGCACTCGGTCCAAATATTTCCATAAATCACCATAAGAAGGATGATTCAAGCTTTTACCAGTTGTAATCTTTTTTTTTGTGAAAAAAAATCATTGTCGCTATGTTCTAAGACATAAATAATTTATACAACCTTGGTGTAAGTGGGAAATATCTCAACTTCATTATAGGAATCAATCTAGACTTCCTCGGTTGAGATTCTTTATACCTCACTTGTCCACATGCGTGGAAACTATTCAATGACTCATTTTCACCAGAATATAAGATGAAATAATTTTCACATACATGAAACATTTGATAACTAAGGCCCTGATTACAAACTAGCCTCTAGCTCTCATAATAATTTTTAGGAAAAAATTTCTTCCTACTAACAGTGTTTTAATCAAAGAAAAAATGTGATCAAAATAGTTGTTTGACATTCCATTATATGTTATAAAAGCCATAAATTTTTCAACCTTTTATAATTTGTTTATCTTGCAACCAGGATATAATGCATCCTCAGCAGACCTCAAAAACATATAAAATTTTTATGGTTCCAACTCGGGAGTTAAGTCAATATCATCCTAAGTTTCAGTTTGTCGAACAGATGGACCTACAACATCATGTACTAAATTTCAAAACCATGATGGATCTGAAATCAAATTATTAGTAACATATCTAGAGGTTCTTTCACCGTGTTGATACCAAAAAACATAGTCTGGTTGTAAACCAAAACATAAGAGATGTCCCCCAATGTTGTCAAATGTGTCAAACATTCTCAGAGCACATTTTTTACAAGGACACTTAATTGTGAATTTTGGAAAAAGTTCTAGTTTTTTTATGCAAATGATAAGAAAGCTTCAACACCCTCAATATTTATAGGATTTAACCCAAAACAATTATGATATTTGGGATGATTTATCCAAGCGCAATCATCTAATAATGCTGGTTGTCGAATTCCTTGTTCCATATTTTTTGACAAAATATAAAATCATTACTATTTTAGGAAAATTTTAAATAAGAAAAACACTATAAAAAAAGAGTAGATAAATAATTACAGCTACTTCTTACTATCTACCACTAATTATAGGCAATATAATTTCCAGTGGATTAACGATATCTCTTTTATCTTACAGCTCATTTACTTGTATCTTTTTCACACTAAAATCACAATGAAGAATATGATTAGAGTTGCACATATCAATTCTTGTACATACGAGAATGCATAAGTATACCTCTAACCTGATTATTCAATGTGATTTCAGTATGAGAAAGATGTAAGTAAATGAACCATTGGACAAAAGAGCCCCCTTTTCATCGATGAATCATCTTCTTCCCACTATCACCGCCTAAAAACATTATGAAAAATATGTTCCTAATAATGCATATCCTATCTTCTAGGTGTATGTAGAATCACAATTTTAAAAATATATTGAGTCTATGAGAGCTGAAATGAGATGAGTCATCAAGAAAAGAGTTCTGCCAATTCATTGGAAACTACGCCAAGTTCTTACAATTTATTATAATTTATTCCGAATTATTGCTAATTTATTCCTAATTATTTCTAATTCATTCCAATTTTTTTCTAACTTTTTCTAATTATTACTAACGTTTCCTAATTATTCCAAATTAATCCAATTTATTCCTAATTATTGATAATTATTCCTAATTATTCCTAATTATTCCGAATTATTCCTAATTATTCATAATTGTTGCTAATTATTCTTAATTATTCATAATTATTACTAATTATTTCTAATTATCTATCACTATCAATCACTATATATCACTAATTATCACTACGTATCACTAATTATCACTAATTATCACTATTTATCACTATTTATCATTATTTACCATTATTTATCACTATTTATCACTATTTATTGCTATTTATTGCTATTTTTTACCAATTATTACTATTGTTTACTAATTATTATTAATTATTACTTATTATTACTATTTATAACTAATTATTACAATTTATTACTATTTATTACTATTTATTACAATTTATTACTATTTATTACTAATTATTATTAATTATAACTAATTATTACTATTTATTACTATTTATTACAATTTATTACAATTTATTACTATTTATTACAATTTATTACAATTTATTACTAGTTATTACTAATTATTAATAATTATTACTAATTATTACGAATTATTACTAATTATTACTAGTTGTTACTAATTATTACTAATTATTACTAATTATTACTAATTATTTCTAATTATTACTAATTATTACTATTTATTACAATTTATTACTAATTATTACTAATTATTACTAATTAATACAATTTTTTACAAATTATTACTAATCATTACTAATTGTTACTAATTATTACTGATTGTTACTAATTGTCACTAATTGTTTCTGATTGTTACTAATTATTACTAATTTTTACTAATTCTTAATATTTATTACTATTTATTACTAGTAAATACTAACTATTACTATTTAATAGTATTTTTTATTAATTGTTACAAATTATCACTAATTATTACTAATTGTTAATAATTATTAGTATTTGTTACTAATTATTAGTATTTATTACTAATTATTAGTATTTATTACTAATTATTAGTATTTATTACTATTTTTTTACTAATTATTACTATTTATTAGTATTTATTAAAGAAATTTACTAATTATTAATATTTATTCCAAATTATTACTAATTAGCGTTAATTATTATTTATTACTGCAAATTACCGTTACTAATTACTAATTACCGCTAATAATTTATATTCATTTCTAATTATCTTTAATAATTCCTAATTACTACTAGTTATTTATAATTAGTACTAATAATATAAATTTATTATTACAAATAAATACTGATGACAAAAAAATCTAAATCTAATTTAATTACATCTAATTAACAATAATTAAATTTAATATAAAAAAAATAAAATTAATATAAAATTAAATAAAACATAAAATCATTAAACATGATCTCTTATAGGTTAAGACGACTTCAAAACCATCTTCGTAACAAAAATTAACCCAGAGGGATTATCAATCTAAAATTAGTGTTTAGAGAGAGAGAGAGAAAGTAGGAATTGAGAGGAAGAATGAAAAAATAGAAGAGGGTATATATAGGTTAGATTAGTTGTGACGGTAGTATTTGCAATGAGAGTCCCGTGACAAATACCTTTGACCGCATCAATTATCGTCGGTAGTTAAAAGGGTATTTGCGACGGGACCCGTCGCAAATAGTGGCCTGCCGACACACTATTTGTGACGGGGAAACATCCTGTCGCAAATAATATTTACCGCCAATGGGTATTTGTGACGGGTCTTGTCGCATATACTGACCCGCAAGTGAACAATTTGCGATGGGGAATTTCCCCAATGCAAATAATATGTTATTGTCTCTGGGTATTTGTGATGGGGGTGCATACCCGTCGCAAATACCCTTCCCGCGATTTGGCGCACAAACTGCACCTACCTTTTTTGTGATGGGATCCCAAGTCCCGTCACAAATAACTTCTTCAATGGAATATTTACTACAAGATTTATTCCCGTTGCATATAACCCGTCTCAAAAGGGCATTTTTTCCTTATTGAATACTAATCACGCGCATTTAGAACCATAGAGTTTCATTCAGTATCCTTCACACAGTCCATTGCAGAAGGATTTTGCCCTATTTAGGGTTTTTCTAAAATCATTCCTTTTCTTCTGTTTTCAGTCAAATCAAAGCCTTTCGTGGATCATAGGATCATATGCGACCATAAGGTAGAGGGTCTACTTGTTTTCCCTCCATTTCATTGTGATATATAAAAATGCACGGTTGGATCGTTCATCGATGCCTACCGACTTTGTTCATCTTCACCCAATATTTTCAATTTTATTTTTTCACCTAATTATTGCAGCATTATTTATCATAAATTAATTGGTTTAAATTGTTGTAGCATGGCCTGACACCCCATTGGGTGTGCCGACTTGGTCGGTATAAATTCTGTTAGCCAAGCATTTAATGTTTTTAACTACATGTGTTGCGCAACCCATTTTTGTTGTGTTTAAATTAAATTATTATTTTAGAATAATTACGAAACTTGAATTGTTTAATTTTTTGTAATTATTTTTTCTGAATTATTTATTTATTAAAAAGTGATTTTATCTACCTGTGCAGATATAGTATCCGACATCGTTAAGTTTTTATGCTGTAATATAAACTTAATACCTTATTTTGTATGGGTGTATCTTCTAAGATTTCATGCTGCAATTACATATAAATGTTATTTAAAATCTGCTGCTATGGAATTTTAATTAAATTATGGGCGGTAAGAGAATATTTTTACCATATTAAGGGCCATACTTGGACTATCCATTCTTTACTGGTTACCACTACGCGTCGGGATGCGGTGTCTTAGGCTTTCCCAGACTGAGACTTCCCAAATATTTCTAAATAATTATGAGCGATACCAGTTCCAAAAGGTCCTTTCGAAGACGGATTTTTTGGCAATGTGGCTACCCAAGCCTCATATGATACTGGGCCCCTTTTTGCGAGATCTGGACAGACTCAGGGTAAATCCATGCCTCAAGCTATGCTCGGTCTTTCAGAAGATTTCTTTGAATGATGTATCATAGTTATACATTCGGGAAAGACTCAGACTCCAACTGCCAACTTGAACATTAATAATGATGCACTGAAGGTTTATATTAATGTTCCTTTGAGTCTCTTGAGAATTGTGATATTTTTCTGATATGTTGAAACAATGCTGGTTGACACGTGATCTAGATCCCAAGTTAAAGCACAAGAATGTGGGTGTGTCTCTTCCCTATTTTAACTTACTTTTCCAGGATTATATATATGCATATGTGTATCCTACTTATTATAGGTACTTCTTTCAGTATCTTGGCTTAGGCCGAAGTAGGTGACTAGGGATCAGTTTCATTAAGAACCTGGTCCAAGTTATTTATTTTATTACACTCAGTTAAATCTATGCATTTATAATATAATGAAACATTGTGTTTTATTACTGCACGAAATGGAAAGGTTTAGACACCGTGGGTGCAGGCCTACTAGGATTTTATCTCACACCCTCCTCGGGCGTCATTGACACCTGAGTAGATTATATGCTTATAGGTATTAACAAAGGGAATTGTGTTGCTTCTGATGGTTGATTGATTCTTGTTCCTTAGGATTGAGATTAGGGAAGAAGACTGAGCCTTACTTATGATGTAGTTGTTTCACTTTTTGTCTTTTCTTTTTAGTCGATTGTATTCTTGTGTTTCTATTTTTCATGCTTTTAGTTTAGACAAACATCATAGCATGACATTGTTTTGTGAGCTTCTGCACATGATTCTTATTCAATTGGATTATTCATATTGCTTATGATGCATTTTAATAATTTATATTCTTCTGAAATTTATTATTAATTGTTGTTTACTTACGCTGTGATAAAACATATTACCTATGAGGGCATAATATTCCTTGAAGAAATGAAAAAGACCCTCGCTGCTAGTTGGTAGCTTCTGGCATTTAGAGAGATGTGCTTGAGGTTATGTGTCCAACCCGGCACGGGGCTCCCTTCAGGTGGCTCGCGGGACATGGATGCTACAAAGTGGTATCAGAGGGGTATTTTTCCTTTTGTCTTACTATTTGGGTTAGATATGAGACTATCATATAGGGATTTGTAATGTACGCTAAGCTTGGACGTAGTTAACCCGTGTACAAGGGAAACCCAAATTCCTGGGTTGGGATTGCAGATATTGATTATGCCAGTTATTGTAGATATGACTTAACCATTGGGAGACTCACTTTTTTTACATTGTTATTAGTATTGGTATTTTTTAAATAATGGGTTTTTAACATTGCAACCCGGTGATATAAGGGCAATACATTACATGCATCATATTAGGAACTATATGATTTAAATGGCATGTATAATTCAATGCCAAATTTACTTCCAACGTGCATATTTTCATTTGCATGTGACTGTTGTTGTTCCTAGTGGTAAATTTTTTGAAATTTTGGTTTGCAAATATAATGTTGTTATAGTCTGTTAGATGTTAACCTAACTTAACCTGGAAATGGACAGTAGACCATGTTCAATAATCTTTTATAGTTTTCTCTTCCATGACAAAACTCGACTCTTGATGTTGGTTATCTATTATGTAGTGCTCAGAGGAAATCTATATACCTAACCACTTTTTTCGCCTCCCCTATTTTCCTTATCTTATTTACTTTTTTTCTGAAGGTGTGTTTTTGGATGTTGTAGACCAATGTCGTCGTGAAGTCTTTGTGTCGTGCCTCTGGAGGGTGGCAATGAGAACATTCCAAGATGTTGGGTCCTAAACCACTAGTGGCACATCTTGTATTGTCTCTCGTGGTACTAACTCCTACTGATATTCTGAGGGACCCTGACGCTCATTTCAGGGATAGTCTCCTCAGGTTTATACATACATTTTTTAGTATTCACAAACATTCCCCATCTATAGAAGACCTAACCCGAGACATTCTACAGTAGCACCCACCCACCATTTCATGGAGTGGCAGCCCTCATCCTATATATACATGCATAGAATTCATATGGTCTATCTTCAACCACCTCGAGATGCTTCCAGAGAAAAGGGTCAATCTTGCAACTTACATGCTTTGTGACTCCACCATGCACTGGTAGGACGTTGTTTCTCAGGGTGTGAAGACCAGTGACATGGTTTAGATTGAATTACAAGCATCTTTTTATGATCATATTTTCCCATTGACTATGAGAGATGATCATGCATAGGAATTCCAACATCTTCAGCATGGCTCTCTGACTGTGTTAGAGTTTTCTACCCATTTCATAGAGCTTCATCATTTTTCCCTGTCTCTGGCTGGAGACGTGCAAAATACTACAAGGCGTTTTGAGGATGGACTTGAGTATAATATATGATCATATGTGAATGTATTCTAATTGAACCTTGTCATAGAGATCGTAAACCAAGATCTGTTTTCAGAGAAAAATGTCCGGGAAGCTAAACCGGTGTGCTAGAGAGGTTCAGTTCTGATACAGGATGATGAAACTTTTGGTAGTAGGAAATGCAGTTTTAAAAGTTCACATGGGGGAAATCCAAGCCAAAAAAATGCATTTTGATACCTATTTCACTTTTCATAATTGCGGAAGAGATGATCATAAGAAGCCACAGTGCATGAGAGACCCAAAAGAGTGCTTTTTCTTGCATCAAGATAGGTCACCTTCAACATTTATGCCATTTTTTATCTTCAGCATCCAGTGGAAGAGGATATGCACCTTCACCCCCATTATGTATGGGATCTATGAATCCACATCAGGCTGGAAGTTCTTTTTCAACTGGCCGATCAGGCCGAGGAAATGGTGGAGGTCATGGTCAAGGAAATCAAGTTCAAAATTCTATGTGTCAGCAGAGTGGACCTCCTTAGGCTATCTAGGCCGCATCTCAGGGACGTGGTTTAGGTCTCATGTATGTTGTGCAATCAACACCAGAGGAACAGAGTGCATGACAATTTATTTTTAGAAGTACTATTCTAGTATCCTATACTTTAGTTTCTGTTCTTTTTGATATCACTGCATCACACTCCTTTTTATGTGTTGCTATTTTTGATAGTCTTGGTTTTCTGATTGAGTGCACTTGTGGTGTCACATCTCTTGAAACATCGTTAGAAGTTTAGAATAGAGGGAAAATACCAGTTCTAAGAGTTAACCCTTGAGATAGGTGGGTACCATTTTGTTTATAATTTCTATATCCTCAATATGTCGGGCATCTAAGTCATTCTCGGTATGAACTGTATTGCTCTTTATCATGATCAAGTTGATTCATATCGTCATCAGGTGTCCTTTACATCCCCTGAGGGAGACACGTATCTATAAAAAGTAGAATGGGATATGTAGGCAGATCCGGATGGAACTAAATATGCAGGGTTGGGCAGAGTGACAACTCAGTTCGAAAGTCTCTTCATGAGTGATCAATGAACATAGTTAGTTGAATTCCCTCCCGTTGTGGATCTTTCCAAGGATGTCTTCCCTGAAGATTTATTAGGCTTTCCTTCTATGAGGTATGTGGAGTTCACTATAGAGCTTTTTCCAAATGCAGCACCAATGCCTATTCCTCCTTATAGAATGACACCAAAAAAACTATAGGAACTCAAAAATTAGCTTGAAGACCTTGAGGATGAGGGTTTCATCAAACCTAGCACATCATTGTGGGGTTCACCTATTATTTTCACCATGAAGGCAAGCAGAACCATTAGGTTATGTATGGATTATAGTCTACTCAACAAGGTCACTGTAAGGAATTAATATCAATTGCCTCATATAGATGATCTATTCAAAAAACTCTGGGGAGAAACTGTTTTCTCCAAGATTGATATGAGGTCAGGATATCACCAGTTGCATGTCTTACCAGCCGATATACCACGTACAACATTCCAAAGACGGTACAGCTTGTACGAGTATCTGTTTATGCCATTCGGCCTCACGAATTCACCGACAGTCTTCATGGATCTGATGAACCAGGTATTCACCTGTAACATAATTTCTTTGTGGCAGTCTTCATAGAAGACATCTTGGTGTATTCACATTCCAAACATGACCATGAAACCCATCTTGAGATCGTGATGAGTACACCGAGAGAGCACTAGCTATACGCTATGCTTAGAAAATTCTACTTGTGGATTGATAAAGATCACTTCTTGGGTCATATTATATCTAAAGCAGGAGTATCAGTTGACCCAAAAAGGTATGCCCCATAGTTACATGGGAGTAGCCCAAGAATGACTTCAATATCCATTGTTTCTTGTGGATTGTCGGCTTTTACATGTGTTTTATCTAGGATTTCTCCCACTTAGTACTGCCTCTTATGAACCTGACAATGAATGTTGTAAAGTTCATCTGGTAAAAATCTTGTGAAAATTATTTTTTGGATTTTAAAGGAAGACAACCTTAGCTTTGATCCTGATTCTGCCTTAGCCAGGTAAAAGCTATATTGTTTATTTTGATGCTTAAAGAATTGGACTGAGTTCATTTTTGATTCAGGGTGATCGAGTCATGTCTTATAGATCCCGCCAGCTGAGACCTCATGAGTAGAAATATCCTACACGCGACCTTGAGTTGGAAGTAGTGGTTCATTCTCTATGCTATTGGAGACACTACTTGTTGGGTGAAAGATTCTTTGTTTACGCATATCATAAAAGTTTAAAATATATATCCACTCAACAAGACATGAACTTAAGGCTGCACATATGGGTCGAATATATTCATTCATTTGACATTGAGCTTAATTATACCTCTCATAAGGGTAATGTCGTGGAATATGCTTTATGCCACACGACACAGACACAAACTGTTCAAGTAGCCAACAGTTAGTTCCAGATGATTGATTTGTTTTCTAAGATGCATCTGAAGGTTCAGGAACAGTGCGAGCAACCGGTTTTAGCAGATCTTATAGTAACTTCCTATCTTCTAGAGCTAGTCCCCATGCGACAATTGACTGATCCTAAGGGGTTCATTTTGAGGGAAATCATCACAGGAGAGAACCCACCTTTTGGATGGGTTGTTGATTACAGTAAAAATCTTCTTTATTATTTCCTGTATGGGTACCTTCAAGTATACGAGAAGATATGTTGAAGGAATCTAACACCTTGATTTGGTAATTTCATCTTAGACTGGCCAAGATGTATGGAGACATGTGTCGATAGTATTGGTGACTTGGTATGAAAAACAAGATATTGAGTTTCACCACTCGGTGCTCCACCTATCAACAAGTGAAGGCAGAGCACCATCGACCAGCTAGACTCCTACATTATTAATTGTCGTTAATTTCATTATTAATAAAATTTCATTTGGTTGTGATTTTGGGTTATCCAACTCATGTCATTTATGATTAATTACATTAGTAATTCATTTATTATTAATTAATATTCCGGACTAATTATCATTAATTGTGTAATGTGTTACTACTAATTATCCTTAATTGAATTATTAATTATTTTATCAATTTTTATTATTGACATTATCATTTTAAATATTATTAATTAATATTAATTTTGTTAATTATTTTTATTATTACATATTTATTACAAAAAAATGGTTTGGACCCAAGTTTAGGCATATTAATATTATTAATTATTATTAAAACAGATTTTTAATCAAGATAGAAAATTCAAAAATAAATAACAAATGATCATTTAATGGCCGATCATATATAAAAATACATTGTATACCCATCCCCACTAGAAAAAATCTCTGTTATCATTCTTATGTAATTCACCGCCCATTTTACTTTCCTCTCTAATGAATCACTCAATAAGCTGGGAGAAGGATTTGGCGGTTTCCTCCCAGTAGAATCCTTCCTTCGGGGGTGCCTATGATGAAATAAATAATCCTTTGCCACCCGATTTCGGAGGAATAATAGCCCCCTCATTGCCGGTCATCGGTGGTAGCAATGTCGAAGCAGTGGTGAGCTACTGAGAGTGCTTGAAGAACCACGCTGCAGCGTTGGGGACGGTGGTGATGGATGGCTATGGTGAATTCATGCATAGTGGCTCAACAGAACCTCTGAAGTGCTCGACCTATTTTTTCCACCACAACTTCCTCCAGAAAGTGGTCCAAAAATTGCACCGAGACCTTGAGATCCATCCGGTGGAATATAGAGGTGCAGTGGATGACGGTGACCATTACGGTGAGGTTAGAGGAATACAAGAGGGTAATAAAAGGTTGAGGACAAAGTTTATGTGGGAGTAGAAGGAGAAGATGGCAAGGTTTGTGGATAGGGTGGGGTGGAGGATTCAAAGGGAGGATGAGTCGGTGGAGAAGGAGATCTACCTGGATATCGAGATCAACAAGAGGTCGTCGGAGGTATGGATGAACAATCACAAAAACACGGACTCAAAAAAAATAATGGATCAAATTTTCTAATAATAATAATAAGAAATTTCTTATCCTAGGATATGTATTTGATGTAATTTACAAACATTTGGATTTTTAGGTATTTTTAGAATTTTAGTTTTTTTTATTACTATTTATTCCATGGAACGTTTTATCGTCTCCAATCCCACAAAATAATCAATCATCTCGTAACACACTAAGATGATGACTGATGTTATTTACACAGTTAAAGGTTTCGGCATATGATCTCCCTCTCTATAATCAATGAGATCCCATATTTTCAGTTTGTAATATTATATTATATATTAAACAACTAATTAAAATTTTGATATATTTTAAACTGAAGATATTTCTAAATGATATTGTATTGGTCCTCTATAAAAAATAATATGTACTTAAAATTGACCAAATAACGTGTTTTCAGTTTTTTATTATTATTTGAATAAAGTCAACATATTTAAGTTAATATTTTCAAGTGTGTGCATTTTTTAAAAACATTTTAAATATTAATGAGATAATTATATTTTAAAACCAATCATATTTTTGATTGAATGATTTTTTTTTGATTAATTACTATGTTACATTTTTTACAAATAACTAAAAAATATGTGATAAAAATATTTTTTAATCATTTAAGTGAAAATTAATAGGTTTTATTTGATATCATTAAATTCATAGAATTTTTCTTAAATGCATAAAATATTATTGAGTTTATTGTATTGTAAATAAAATTATTATTGTAAATGAAATGAAATTTTTGTGTAAAACAAGATTTTATGACATTCAAAAAAGGAAATAATTTATATTTACAAATAATTGTGTTTAATTATAAGATTAAAACTAATAAATTTTCTTTACTATTTTATAAATCCATGCAATTTTTTAAATATATAACAAATTCATGTTTTTTTGACAAATTAATTTATTTAAATTTTACTAATCATTATAAAATGATATTTTTTTAAGAGACACATGTGTCTTTGAAAGGTTAAAAACTGTTGTTTATGTAATAAAAATTCAATGAAAATTTAAACAAAAAATGTTCATGACAATTCTAGAAGGACTTTTCTGCAAAAATTACCCTAGGTATTTTCATTTAATAACTTCAATGAAAATCACATTAAAAATTTTCAATGATAAATTTATTACTTCTATTATTTAGTGAAAAAGTTTTCATTGAAAATTAGTGGAAATTTGTAAAATGTGCATTCATAAATGGTAAAGTATATAGTATTTATAAAAATTATATAACAATGATAATAAATATTTCATATCATTGCATTTATTATAAATATATTTATTAAAATTTAAGGTTTATTAATATATTTTTTGGTTTCATAAATATATACTTTTATTGTATTGTGAAACTTTTACTGGAACATCCATTAGAACATCTATTGGAACCTTCACAGAATTTTCCACTAGAACTTCCAATGAAACTTTCAATTAATGTATTTTTAATTTTTATTAATACAGTTTTTTTAAAAAAAATATATTAAATATGACTTATAAGTGAATTTATTATTAAATTTTTTTACTTATAATTTCATATTTTATTTTCATTTTTATTCATATAGATTTTTCATTCGTAAATAGTAAATTATTTAATATTTAAAAAAATTATATAACAAATACAATACATATTTTATATCATTGCATTTATTATAAATATATTTATTAAAATTTAATATTTATTAATATATTTTTTGGTTTCATAAATTTATACTTTTATAGTATTTTGAAACTTCTACTGGAACTTCCACTGAAACAAACTTTTAATAGATTTATAATTGCTAGTATTATAGATGCTGAATAAAGTATATTACATTTATTATAAATAATTTCATTTTTTATATATATATTTATTAACATTTAATTTTTATTAATTTATTCTTTAGTTTTATAAATATAAACATTTGTTGTATTCTAGAACATCCATTGGAACTTTAGTTGCAAAATTCTACAGGAACATCCACTAGAACGTGCTCTTAATAGATTTGTAATTGTTATTAGTATAGATGTTAAATAAAATATATTACAATATCATATATAATTTAATTTAATATACATATATTTATTAAAATTTAATTTTTATTAAAATATTCTATAGAATTATAAATATATACTTTTGTGGTATTATAGAACATCTATTTAAACTTCAATTAGAAATTCTACTAGAACCTCTACTGGAACTTCCACTAGAACGTCCACCAGAACATACACTAAAACTTCAAATAGAACTTCCTCTTAATAGATTTATAATTTTTATTAGTATAGATGTTGAATAAAATATATTACATATATTATATATAATAGTATTTAATATAAATATATTTATTAAAATTTAATTTTTTTTTAACATATTCTATAGTTTTATAAAAATATATTTTTTTGTATTGTAAAACATCCATTGGAACTTCAATTGAAAATTCCATAGAAACTTCTTTTGAATCTTCTACTAGAACTTCCACTAGAATTTCCTCTTAATAGATTGATAATTGTTATTTGTATTGATATTGAATAAAATATATTACATATATTACATATATTACATATATTAAATATATTACATATATTACATATATTTCATATAATTACATTTAATATAAATATATTTATTAAAATTTAATTTTTATTAATATATTCTATAGTTTTAAAAATATATACTTTTGATGTATTGTAGAACTTCCATTAGAACTTCAATTGAAAATTCCACAGGAACATCCGCTTAATAAATTTATAAATATTATTAGTATAGATTTTAAATAAAACGTTTCACATATATTATATATAATTTCATTTTATATAAATATATTTATTAAAATATTATTTTTTAATATATTTTTAGTTTTATATATATATTCTTTTGTTGAATTTTGCAACTTCTACTAGAACATCCAATGAAACTTTCATTGGAACATCCCCTGGAACTTCGACTGAAACTCTTAATATATTTTTAATTGTTATTTATACAGATATTGTAAAACAATATATGTAGTATAACTTATAAGTGAATTTTTTATGAATTTTTCAAAATATATATATTTATTTACATTTTTATTCTTATACTATATATATTTTTAATTGGTAAATTTGTTGTTTTTATAAATTTTATGTAAAAAATTAAAAATATATTATATATAATATCAATTAAAATATTTAAATTTATTAAAATTTAATTTAAATTTTCCCCATTTTTTTTAATTTTTTTTATAATGTAAATTCTTCAATGAAATTTTCATGTTTAAATTAATATGTGAATTTTCTTCTAATTGGTATTTTTTATTTTTAGTTCCATTATAGAGTATATGATTTTTATTCCATTAAAAAATTATAGCATAAAAATGTCTATACATTTATAAAATAATGAGTTTCTCTTTATTTGAAAATTTTTTATTATTTTCAAGAAATAATTTTAGAAAATTTTTTAAGGAAATAATGTTTTGTTATATTTTTCTAAGTACATATTTTTAATTCATTTAATAAGAAATATATTTTATACTTTCAAAGATTAATAGTTTCTTACAATATTATTTATGAAATAAAAAATTAAAATGTTTTTTAAAAATAGTAATTTATAAGAAATTTATATTTTTCAATGTTGTTGTTTTTTTACAAATTGATATGTTTTAATTAGTAATTTATGTGTGATTTCAAACTATTGAAAGCACTTATCTAAGAGGTAAACGGTCCTTCATCACATTTTATTAAATTAATATATTTTTTTAAAATTAACAAATATGATATATTATGAAATTCAATAAAATTAATAATTAAATTAAATTAGATTATATATTGATTAATAATTAAATTAAATTAAATATGATATTTTATTTAGAAATATCAATTTAAACATAATAAATTTTATCTTATTTTCATTATAAATGAATATAATGTATTTTAGTTATAATTATATATGTGTGTGATTTGATTAATTAAGTGATTTTTTTAACAAAAATTAGTCAAATCATAAATATTTATTTATATATATATTAAAAAATAATGTTTAATACAATAATAAAATTATCAATTCAAATAATTAATGAATAAATTATATTAAACTTGTACTCTTTATTTAGTAATATAAAATAATATAAAATAAAATAATGATATATTTAAAACGTTATTGAATTAAAAATGCATAAAATTATGATGGATACTCAATTACAATTAATTTTATAAATCAACATATCACAATCATAGATGCTTGATTAATGCATTTTGGAGTGCGATATATGCATCCATATTTTTCATACATCTACATTGACTAAGTATATATTGAAATCAAACATTTACATCCATCATTAAATCAACAATAAGAGTTGACACTTCCATCACATATATAATTTGGGCATTTAGATCACATTTATTTATCCTTAAATAACTATAGTTTACCCTAATTAACTTTGTTTTTCCCTTACTCGACTTTAATTTACCCTTACACAGTTTTAGGTTTCCCTTACATAGCTTTAGTTTTCCTCTTTCTTAACGTTTGTTTACCCTTAACTTTAATTTATCTTTACTTAACTTTATTTGACCCTTATTTAACTTTATTTTACCCTTACATAACTTTAGTTTACCCATAAATTTGTGTTAACCTTACTTACCTTCATTTTCCCTTACTAAACTTATGTGTACCGTTAACTTTGTTTCACACTTACTTAACTTTTGTTTACCATTACTTAACGTTGTATTACCCTTACATAACTTTAGTCTACCCTTACCCAACTTTGTTTTACCCTTTCATGCATTTAGTTTACCCTTACTTACCTTTAGTTTACCCTTCAATTAGTTTACTCTTACATAACATTATTTTACCCTTAATTACCTTTGTTTTAACCTCAATTTAGTTTTTTTCCATTATATAACTTTATTTTACTCTTGCATTAATTTTTTTACCTTTACCATAACTTAGCTTTATATTATCCCTACATAAATTTACTTCTATCATTATTTACCATTAGTTTTACCCTTTCTTAACTTTGTTTCACCCGTAGATAATTTAGTTTACCCTAACATAACATTTTTTTTCCATAAAATTTTTTTACCCTTACATAGCTTTAGTTTACCTTTACATAACTTTTATTTTACCCTTACTTATATTTTTTCTTGAAATTGGTATTTTTATACTAAATTCCACTATAAAATATATTATTTTTATGACATTAAAAAATTATTGGATAAAAATGCTTATACATTTATAAAATAATGATAGTCTCTTTATTTGTTATAATTTTATTATTTCCAAACAATATTTTTATAAAACTTTTAAATGTAATAATGTATTTTTATAATTTTTGATGTATAAATTTTAAATTTCTCTTATAAATGTTTTTTAAACTTGAAATGATTAATAGTTATTTAAAACATTATTTCGGAAATAAAAAAATTATGTTTTTAAAAATTGTAATTTGTATGAAATTTATATTTTTCAATGTTATTAATTTTTTTTATGAATTTATGTGTTTTAATTAGTAATTTTTATCAAATCTTTTTATGTGTAATATTTTTTTTGATATGTTTATGTTTTGTATCAAATTATTTTAGGTTTTTTAATGTCAATATTTGAATATTTTTATATTTTTATTTATTTTTCTACAATTTATTGCATTTTTATAACATTTTAGATATCATAGTATTATTCCGCATTTTTTATATTTTTTTTAATGTTTTAATTTTTTTATGATGTTTTACAACTGTATGATAGTATCAATAGCAGAGGGTAAAAATGTGTTTATATAAATATTATGAAAACCACATTTTTTATTTTCTTTCAATCTAATGACCATTTTTTCCCTGGTAAACATCGAATCATCTATTGTAAACTTGTTATTCTAGTTATATAGGGCATTAGAGATGATGTTAGTCCATTCCATAGATTTGAAATGAGGTGGAAAAGTTGACCAAAACTATTAAAAACAATTTAAGAAAAGGAAATTAAAATGGAAAAATTCTTAGGCAAAAGCACTAATTTTTTGTTCATATTTTGTGTGGTGTATAATTACATGACTCTTAGAGATGATTTTATTCTCTAAGAAATATAATTAATTAATGTTTGAGAAATCTTCTAAAACCTATCATAAATCTTTTTCTCTAACTCTACCGAAGAAAATAACACCCCATGAGTGCATTCTAGTGGTTTCATCTTGTGGTTTTATTTAGTTAGGTATCCATTTCAACCATCCCCATGAAAAAATAGATAGGTTTTTCATTTTTTATCCCCCTCTTGACTGGTGTAATATAATATAAAAAAGAGCATTATCAATACTGAAATTGAGCATTTTTTACGTTAAAAAAAATTGAAGTGAAAAATAATGACAACAACGGAGGATTTTTTCAGTACTAATAATACCCACAGATAATGTCATAAAAACTTATTTAGAAAATTTAATTTGTAGTGGCTATACAATGCCACTAAGCCCTAAAAATAATAATTTAAACAATCGAAAATTACATAAAACAATGGAAGTAAATATATTATAATAAAAAAATGTTACATCTTAAAATAAAAACACAATCCAAATATTACAAATAAACAACCCCAATGTAGTATAAATATTGCATTGCATCATATTAAACATAAAAAAACAATTAAATTGAAAAAACATTAAATTTACATTGTACCATCATTTCAATTCAAATATTACATTATTGAATTTTAGTACAACATAATTACATTCCTGTATGATTTAATTACAATAAAAAATAATCAAAACCAATAAACAAAAACCAAACTCAAGTAGCAGGTCTTCTCAAAATATTAACCAAACCTCTTACAAAGGTGTATGCCAGTAATAAAAACAATGTTTTTTTAGTAACAGTACATAAAAAATAAAAAAAATAATAAATTTGATGTTATATATTCCATGATAAATTCCAAATGACACTTTTGTTCGAATGATATTTTTTTATCATAATAAAAAATTTGGGTATCAGATTGACATGTAGTTGATTCCTATTGATAAAAAATGACATGAAGATCATTGTTCTAAGTTTTCCACCTCAATCCGAGCTTGTTTTCTCAGTTATGACCTCTACATATGTGATTTTTCATTTATTAATAAGTGTTAACAATAAAAAGTTATACTTTAAATCATTCACTACCACATAAACAACATTACTCATCGCCACACTTTAACATTGTTAAAAAAAGTGATGATAAATGGGGTACCTTTATCATCTCTAACAAAAAGCACTTATAAATTTTTTTTACAGTGCTAACAAAGCACTTTTAAAAGTACATTTTTATCAGTGTTTCTTAGCCCTGATAAAGGTAACCACTTTATCAATGATTTTTTAGTATCGCTAATAAAGGAGGGTTTTATTAGCACTTTTTTTACTAGCCCTGATAAGGGGTGTATTTAAAAAAAATTATATTTAATTTAAAATAATATATTAATATATATATATATAGATATTGATATAAATATAATATGTATTTTTTAAAAATGATTCAAATAGGGTGAATAGGCATTTAATCATAATTTATTAAATATTCAGTTTAAATGGCTCATAAAATAATTTATAATATATTTTTAACTTATAATTATCTAATTAATATCGTGTAATAGTCATTTAACAACAATTTTATGACAAAAAATCAAAAAACTAAAAAAATATCTAAAATAAGTTCAAATCATAACTCGAACTTCATACGACCATAAATTTTGATCCAGATATCGGTTTGGACTCTTCCACATATCAAAATAGATCTTCTGATAATATCTATGCCATGGAGGTCCATTGACAGGGTCAAAACGCTCAAATTACATGTTTTACCCCCATAAAGGCCGAGAAAATCGAGTTTTAAATCGAGATATCCAAATTGTTTAACATTCGATATAATTTCAGCCTCGTTTTAGGTGGTATTTTTCCCCATTTTAACTGGGGAATGAATTTATTCCCAAGAATTACATTCATATTTATATAATAGATTTGAAATTTTTATCATTTTTCAAAATGTACTGTTATCTATAATCAAATATATAACAATATATACATATTTCTATATATTCACACAAAAAATTTAATTTTATAAATAAATAAATAAATAAATTTACATATAAAATATATTTCTCGATATATAAACTGTATCTAAATAAAATCTAATATCCATTTTATTTTAAAAACAAATTTATGAATATTTATTTTCACATACAATATATATATATATAAATAATGTTTATATATATATATATATTTGTAAGTGTATTGAAAAAAAATATTTATCTATATATTCTAATATATGTGTATTAATATTAATATATAATATATGAAAATAAATATAAACATGTATAATTATATTTATAGATGCACACACACACACATGTATGTATTTATAAACACACACACAAAAAACATATTTTATATATGTATTTAAACATATATATATATATATATATGGATACAAAATGTAATGAAACATATATAAATATATAGACATATCATAAAAAACAGAAGAAAATTGTATAGGTGAGTGGAAAAGGTGCACAGGTGTAAGGGGGAGGTCTTAGGTTTGAATCCCAACAAAGTCAGGGGCACGTGGGGGGGGGGGGGGGTAATCCTAGCAATGTTGAAAGGGTGGTAAAAAAACATTTAAAAAGGGGTTGTTCTACCATCCAATTTTCAGATTTTTTTATTTATTTTTTTTAATTTTATTAGCTCTAAAAAAGCACTAATAAAAGACCCTTTTATTAGCCTTTTTTTAGCATTGAAAAAAGTCTCTTTTAATCAGCGCTTTTTTAATACCAATAAAAAAGGCCTTTATCAATGATTTTTTAGAACTAATAAAAGAGACCCCATTTTAATTGTGCTTCAATTATCAGCACTTTTTAGCGTTGCAAATTACCTTTTTGCACACTTTTAAAGGCCATATCTGTTTCAGTGATATCGAACAATACATCTTGGATATGAACTATATATATATAATATGATATTATATATATAAGTATATATTTAATACATGCATTCGATGCATGCAGTTTTAATCATGTACTAAATACATGTGACAATATATATATATATATATATTTGATATATATTTATTTTTCCTGAATTTTTTTATTATCAGTTAAAATTTATTTTGAACATATGAATTGGATTGATCTCTCATTTAATTGGATTCAATGAATTATGAGAATAAATGTATATGGATACATTAATATGGTCAACACATTTTCATTTAATGAAACACCTCGTGGATGACTGTAAAAAGAGATATGATCCCTCCAATTACAGATAAAAAAAATTTAGTAATCATTATAAGATATTGGGGCATTGGATGCACCTGGTTTTTTCATCACTAAGAAGAAAAGACTTATAAAAGATTCACCTTTATTAGTGCTAACTAAAAGCGTTGATAAAAATAAGTTTTATCAGCGCTAAAAAAGCACCGATAAAGGGGTATCCCTTATCAATGGTTTTTTAGACCTGAAAAATGTCGTATTTACCACCTCTATTCGTAGAACTAATAAAATATTTTAATAAAAATATTATTAATATGTGTTAAATTATTATATTTTTAGTCAAAAATAATGTTTACTTATACACATTATTTCAAATATGCATGTATATAAATATTATATAGAGGATATAATAATATATATGTTTTAATAATTCAAATATATACATATAATGTTTTTAAAATGTATTTATAAGATTATAAAGAATTATATTCATATTTGAAATCTATGGTGATTGCTTTGACAGTCGCGGTCCAGGGATGCTCATATCATGTAGAACGTCCTCAAATTATAAGATTGTTGGACATTGCGAAATGTTTTCAATGTGTGGCTTTAAGCGTATTCCACTAGATTCTCTTGGGGTGATTTACAGTGAAGAAATGGAAGATATTGGATTATCCTTTGAAATTTGGAGATGCGATCACCTTAAGGATGAAATTGATGATCTGGAGTGGATACCTGAAAACAAATTAGGTATGTTTTTAGTTTTTGGTGGAAAAGGTCCACTATTTAAGGATTCATAGATGGGGGAGTTGTGAAGTGGCAGGACTTTTGATGGATACTCGTCTTGATGGATGGGATGGGAGATAAAAACTATAGGGATAATAAGGAGTGTTGGATGATATTGACTTCAGATGCAGGATGATGATTATGGGGGCCCAGTTTGATGGCGGGAATGGCATGTGGGTGATTGCGAAGGTAATCACGGTAGATCATTCCCTCTGCGATCTTAGGTTTCCATTTGGGACCCTGATAATAGCAATTGGGGTTGGCGATGGTGGAATGTGGGGAGGATGTCGGCGATCCATGGTAGTAGGGAGCCCCGCCCGATGGTGGGGATGGAGATTGAGTGTGTCGTCAGTGTGGGTTTGTGGAAGGGATACTATCCTTTGATGAGGTTTGATGGAGCCTCACCCTTTAGTGAAGTTGGAATCAGATCCAGGGTGGTGTTTCAGGGTGGCCAGTACCAATGCACAAATGACCGGTGCGTCGAACGATGGGGCTGACATTGGTGGTGGTCTTGAGATACGGGAGCTAGCTGGAGTGACGACCTCAAATTTTTAACTGGTGACGAGGATAGGGATTAGTTGACCTCGATACATGAATTTTCCTTGAGATGACTTCATGGAAGCATGATTCATGATATTCTTGTCAGCAGCAGCTGTGATTCAATCTTTTGGGCCACTTCAGGTGTGTTGTTGTTTATGGGGGGGGGGCTTTTTGATGGCTATCATTATCATTGGAAAGGATTATATTTTAATACCCAGTTTTTGTATGTAACAATTTATTTATTATTTTTATTTATAAAAACTATAAGTGTGAAGGTTGGGAGTGTTTGGGGAACTTTTAAGGAGTTTTGGGGCTAAAGGGAATGTGCATGGGATGTGCACGATTTTTCTGAACTGTGAAGAATCCTAGGAGAAATCGTACAGAGTTGCAGATTTTGGATAGTAGATTAGGCATGGTTGGAAGACTATTAAGGAATCCATGTGAGGATTCCATGAAAGGGTTAATCTCAGGTAGTATCTAATGCATGGTTAGCGCACAGTTTGACTAACTGTGTGGACTAACCGTGTGCAGGGTTAGAGTGAGATCCTAAAAAGTAGATATCACATGTTTTACACTATAGGATTCATTTTATCTCGTATGCAGCCCTAAATCGGAAACTTTCTTCATGGAATGTATTATAACCTCTCCCAAGTGATTTGGAGTCAATATGGAGCCATCCCTTGGTGTTTTCAAGCCTGATTCATGTGATAAGTGTCGTTCTTCATCGTTCTTACCATGGTTTCTTAGATCTACATATCCTCTACTCTTAGTTTCATTGATATAAAATTGTTGTGGTTAGATCTAAGATTATGGATTCCAAATAAGTTTATATATGGTTTTTATTCTGTTAGGGGAAGAAATCAAAGGTGGTTTCATGGACAATCGGCGCGGTTTCGCGAGCGTTCTTTACCCTTTCCCAGTTTTCTTCAAAATGGTTGAGGTAGGTGGATTCACTCTAGAAACCACTCATTATAACTGATTAGAGTGATTTCAAACTGAATATTTTATATTAAATAGATTGTGAATTGTTTTCAAAATCAATTGGTGGTGTTGACCTTAGATTCAATATAAGTGATCAATGATAACATTTTTCCAGTAGTTGTGGATCAATTTCCAGATGTGTTTCCTGAAAAATTCTCAGGGTTACCACCTATAAGGGATGTTGATTTTATGATTGATCTACTTCCAGGGATTAGTCAAATTTCCCTTCCAACATATAGAATGTCACCCAAAAAATTAATGGATTAAAAATTGTAGTTAGAGGAGTTTTAAAGAAAATGATTCATTCGGACATGTATGTCTCTGTGGGAAGCTCTGGTCTTGTTCATGAAGATAGAAAATGGAACTCTAAGGCTATGTGTGGATTATCGTATGTTTAACCACGTTATGATCAAGAATAGGTATCCACTTCGATGAATTAATTATCTGTTTGATTAAGTTAGGGGAGCTCAGTGGTTCTCTAAAATTGACTTGTGATCAGGATATCATCAATTGCTAGTTCAGAAGTAGGATATTCTGAAGATAGATTTCAGAACTAGATATGAACACTACAAATATATAGTCATGCCTTTCGGTCTTATGAATTCACCATCAATTTTTATGGAATTGATGAATTAGATATTTCAGAGATATCATGATTCTTTAGTTGTGGTGTTTGCGGATGAAATATTAGTGTATTTGAGAAAAGGGCTGAGAATTACCAACACATGAAGACAGAGTTGGTAATATTGAGAGTTCATTAGTTGTATGACAAACTATCTAAGTGTGTTTTTTGGATACAAGAGGTTCACATTCATGGACATGTAATTTCTGAAAAAGTTTTTTAAGTGGATCCTGAAATTATAGAAGTTGTTATCTCTTGGAAACCCCCAAAGAATGTCTTTGAGATACAATGTTTTCTTGGTCATGTTGGCTGTTACCGACGCTTTGTGTGTGACTTCACATGAATAGCTTCACCAATGATAGTTTTGAAAAGGAAGAATATTAAATTCTGATGGAATGAGTAATTCCATAATTCACAAGTTTAAAAATGTTTTTTATGTCATTATTTTTGGTTTTTTAAATCATTTTTAGGGCGAAGTTGTTGAAGATGACTTAAAATATAATTTTATTTACATCGGTTATATAAAAAAAGATTTTAAAATTTATAATATAGGAGGTTTTTCACATCGTTTATATCATAACCGATGTGAAAGATGCTTTAGAAAGTTTTTTCAAGTCAGTTATTTAAATAACTGACGTCAAAATTATCCTACCACGTTGGTTATATAAAAACTGATGTAGAAATACCATATCCCAATTCCTTTTTCATGTCAGTTAGTAAATAACCGACCCAAAAAATACATTTTTCGCATCGGTTATTTAATAACTTATGTGAAAGCTATATAACACATTGGTTATAAAAAACCGACCTAGAAATTTGGTTTTTATTTACTTTTTAACATCGGTTAATAAATAACTGATGTAAAAAATATTTTTTTTAAAATAAATTATGAAACCCTTTCTCCCCACTGTAGAAGAAGACCTAAAACAACCAAAACCAACCCACAAAAAACACAAAAAAACCAAAAACAAGAAAAAACAACAGAAAAATAAATGATTCACATTTACAACATTAAAAATTTATAATATCAACTAAAAATAAACCTAAATCCAACCAAAAAAAATACCAAATACACATTTATAATTACAACATTCCGAATTAAAATATTTATTAAAAACCTTCTAAAACCCAATAAAACTTGTAAAATAATTTGACCATTCTACTTGTAAGTGTTTGACCTTTTGTGACCAATAAGGATGAGGGTCATAAATAGATACAAATTAAAAAATGAAGTATTTAACCGGTATATGGAATAAAAAATGAAATATAAATGAATAATTTATAAGTAAATCTTACCTAGTCTAACTTCATAAATATGGAAGGTTTTAATTATTTTATACATATATCATAACATATAATACCCACATTTTTTGATGCCTTATTGTTTATGAAAATTCTGTTTACATTGGTTTTGCAATTCAAAATATCATTTTTATATAATAAAAATGTACTAATTATAAATGGATATTCACCTTTACTTTTATGTATTTGATATTGGCACTCTTTTTCTTTGTTGATCTTTGAAATAAAGACCATACCCTATTATAAAATAATGTGAATGAAACAAATTTAAAATTCATTATAATATAAATTGCTATTAATAAATTAAAACTTACTTTTCCAACATGTTCTTAAAATTTCCTCGCACATCTCCATGGACATAGCAAATACAATAAAGAGTTTTCGCCCTTGAAAAAAAACACATAACGTCCAATGGTTATTAATATAAAAGAAAATTTAATGTTAGTGATCAGTATATTAAAATATAAATAACAATTTTTGAGACATATGTTTCATACCTCTCAACAAAAGGAAACATCCAACACTGTGTAAGAATATTCTATTGAAATATTTTTGCAATATAAACTACTATGTTTTCCTTATCCAATTCATTCCCTTTATGTGAAATCAATTGTGGGTCCATAAACCCATATATATTTGTCCACTCATTCATCTCACACATTTTATAAGGATACCTAATAAAAAATAGGTAAGTATAAATTTTCAATAAATTTAATGCAAGGAAATATTTGTGTTAAGACGTAAATGGAAATATATTTCACCACATTGATGCCCAACTTATATCCAGAAACAACCTCCATGATATCATTTTTTTATAATCCACGCATCTATTGAACGCCCACAAGCATGAGCTTACATTGGGATCATATAATGACCCTCCAACAAATTTGAATATTTTTACAATCAATCAAGATTAGTAGAATCAAAATATGATATCATAACCATTTTTCTTTATTTTTGGATATAAAATATTTATTTACATTTAATGTATTTCTAAAAATGAATAGAAAATATATTAACTTTCAAATGTTAAAGAAAATTTAATAGAAAAATAATATAAAATATATTACATGCACATACCTCTATGGTAATGGGTATCAAAAGTCTAGATGGACAAACTAAGAAGTGGATGATACTTTTTCCAACTGTCATCACCTTATATGTAGGTAACGGTACTCCAGTTGATATATCTATAATATCATGTACATTGAGCCTATACTTCTCTACCTCAAACTTTTGATGATGCATTGTATCTCCTATATAATATATCATCCCATATGCAACTATATGAAAATTGGGATCATAAACATACAATTCACAATAACTAGGATGTTGTGGAGAAGGGGGTGTGAGAGTAGGATAAAAATTGGGGTCAATAGATGGAGGTTATGTATAAGTATTGGGGTCTGTATGTGGAGGAGGAGGATAAATAATGGGTTCTGCGGGTGGAGGTGGGGTTCTGTGAGCTGCCGGCGGAGGTGGAGTAGGAGCTGAAGTCGGAAATTTTCATTACATGTCTACAAACATAGACTGTATCAATACACTGATCATTTCCTCCATTGGCACATTAATATAGCAAACTTTATCCTCCAAATATTCTATTGTTTTTATATATACCCTCCATAGATGAAGTAAAAGAACGTGGTAACACTTTTCTTCTCAATACACATGTAGGGTATCCTCGTACACAACCTGGGTGTTCGTGCTATTCCAATGTAGTAGATAAAATATCATTCATCCCATCAGTTTTAAATACAACTGGAGTGATCTTCTCTTCAATATAATTCTATATTAATTATTTGAAAAATTATTTAATGATTCAAAGTATATAAATAATTAAATTGAATAAAATAAATATAATAAACAACTTAGAATCCTCTCGACTACAATCGTCGATTCTTCTATACGATATTTCCCCCTTTTCCCTTCTAAGATCTCTTCTATTTTCATGTCCAGGTGGAGGGGATGGAGGGGAAACCTCTCTAGAGACGGAAGACTCGGCTATATTTTTTTTAAAATTTTTCAGCTATCATTTGTTATTCTAATAAAGTATACCCTCCCTAAGATAAACAATAAAGGAATACATTTCTGGATTGGATCTTCTGATGAGGTCTCCTTGATTCCTATAAATTAAGAATAAGAAATCATTATTATGTCATTAATATGGTCATTAATATAATAAAACTTCTAAAAGTTTACATTTCACTTACACAAAATGATTATTTTCTTCTACTTTGACAAATGTTTTCCATGTTTCTTCATCTATAAAATGATATATATGACATTGTTGGTCATGTTTCCTACCCCAAAAAATGAAATCTGTTGTGAGGTTTGATTTTAAATCCCTCCATCTTCTAGAAGCCATCGATAAACATTTCATCTTGACTCCTTAAATGTCAGGTATATCAAATATCATCTGATAAAGAAGAAAGAAAAATATTATATGATAAAATTTCAAGATTAGTCAAACAATAACAAAATATCTTACCCAAATTGTCTCCCACAACTGAGAGAGTGTTGTTTTCTCAACACTTCTATAATTATTAAACAAAATACTGACTTTTCGTTTACCCTAAGTTGATAAAAAACACTAAATTGTTTTTATTAAGACCTATTGGAATATCATGTCGTAAAAGTCTACAACCATCCTCTGGTCCTGACTATAAGCAACTGATAATTTTGGTAAACATCTGATTCCACGTTTACTAACCCTAAAACTCTTCTTTACCATTATCGGAGAAAATGAAGAAGATTGATGAAAACATCAAGATAATCTAGTGGATGTTCTTCCCCAGAGGTATGATCATGAAACTCATCTCTAGAAGTTTTTGGTAGATTATCTAATTGATCTATCATTTTACTTCATAACAAAGAAATAAAAATTTAGTTCAAAAAATATAAAAATTCATATATTATAATACTATTGTAATCAACAAAGAAAAATTATGAAACACAAAATAAAACTAAAATGTAACACATTATTGTTCATATTTGTTATAGTAAACTAAAATGCTAACAATAGTAATGATAGATAAGATTTCATGTAAATAAATGAAATAAATCCCAAATCGGTATAGAAATATTAAAAATGGTCCAACCTAAGAAATCAATTTTTTACACAAAAAATATGATTTTTTATCAAATAGTTTTAAAATAATTTTCATTCAACAAAATCAATAAATATATAAGTTATTTAATGGTAAACATGGAAAACTAAACAAAACTAAACTAAAATAAAGAAAAATATTTATATTGATTCATTTTAATACATGTTTTTATAAGTAATAAAATACAA
Source organism: Viscum album (assembly GCA_963277665.1). Taxonomy (NCBI): domain Eukaryota; kingdom Viridiplantae; phylum Streptophyta; class Magnoliopsida; order Santalales; family Viscaceae; genus Viscum; species Viscum album. The sequence continues at coordinate 383,444,140 of OY728132.1, read as the reverse complement.
TATAACATTTTATGAAACTAATAAAAGTAAATAAGGAATAATCATATTACCCGCAATATTATGAATGTACTAATGGATTTTTTCCCAAATTCCTTCTTCATGATCATTCCTTATGGAACAAAACATGTCTACAACAGGATCATCATTATTATCTGTTAATATTTCCATGGAAGTAGGGATATCACATGAATCATCATCTTAATCAAGTTGATCATCACAAACATATTGTTTTTTTCTTTGTAAAAAAATAGACCACTGCATATCAGATTAACCAAGAACAAAGAAAATTTGTTTTAATGTGTTTACATTATAAAAGAATCAGATGTGAATTCCAATATATTCATATTAACAAGAATCATTCGAAATCCATCATGTCTGAAACTATTTTTATTGATAAACCATTTGAATTTAAATAGAATAACAATAATTTTAATGTAATCAACCTCCCATATTTCTTCAATGACTCCATAATATGCCCATGAGTTGGTAATTAGGTTTTTTTCATTAAAACATGAAAAATGCATTACTTCTGCGAACACCAAAACAACAATATTCTGAATTTCACTTATATTGTCATAAGTTTTCCTATTTAATGTATATCCATTTATGTCATAATTAGGCCATGTTATCACATTTAAAAATAGACCACTCACTAACCATATTAATGTCTCTGATGCATCTGATCTACCAAACATGGTCTTTTTAAACCATGGGAAAAAAAGTTTTTTTATGCTCATTCAAAATCAACATTTCATTATTCTTTGGATGACATTGTTTCAACACATTAATATGAAATTCTATATATGGATGAGAATCAGACATGGTATTCAACTTGTATAAATTTACCCTCTTCTTCTGTTCATCTTATAATAATATGACTTTCAATCCATTAATCCCCTTTCCCTCATTATTAACTCATTCATGGAGAGACGGAGGCAAACTATTGTGCTGTGTCGCAGACATGTAGCTCGTAAAAAATTCTAAAACCTTTTAATAAATTTACTTTCAAACAATTAAGGCTTTATGTTGACTTGTATTCTTAACATACCACTTTAATATTTTTATATACCTTTTAAAAGGATAAATCTAACGTAAATAACAGGTCTAGAAAGCATTATTTCTCGAACTAGTTAAACCATTAAATACACCATTATATCAAAACAAGATGGAGGAAAATACATTTTAATTGACAAAGTACAGACATTTCTTTGTTTTCCAAAATGTTCAATGCATCCAGATCAATCACCTTATTACAAATTGAATTAAAAAAAACACACCTTCCTGATAGTCAATCTGACATGGACGTGCAATATTACACACAATTAAACTAGTAGAATTTGTTGCATCATGACCTGAAAATCATGAGATTTCATATCTGTCAACTTCAAATCCTTTAATATGATTTTTTTTTACATTTGAAGAATAACCTTGTGACACTTTGTGTCACGACCTGTCCCCCAGGGCCCAAGTCGTGACTACCCCAAGCCCTCCTTCTATAGCCCATGGCCTGACAACTAGAACCAAGGCTTAAAATCCCTAAACAGGGAAGGCATTTCCTTTATAAACTGTAAACACACACAATCAGAGTACAAACTGGATGCATAAACTAAGTAAAAACTGTAAACCAAGGAGTGCATAAAAGTAAAGGGGCCAGAAATATAATCCCAACTATAAAGTACAAGTACAACTGAAAAGGGACTAAATAGCTGAAAGGTGAAAAGCAGTTCCTAGAACATCCACTGTGGATCCTACCTGAAGGTTAGGTACAGATAGCCTCCTTAGCACTCCATGTCCTTCAGTCTCCTCCATGTACCGACATGTCGTAAGGTCGACCTCCGAGTACCATCTAGTCCTGGTGCTCTTAGCCTTTGTCAGCGCTATCTGTCGTCTACATCCAACACAATGAGGTGTGGGCATAACCCATGCAGGGGTGAGTATAACGATACACAATAGGGACCTCGATACCACCAAGGACTCTCAAAATCCACCAAGGACAAACTACAGAGTAAGAAATAAATAGATATCCATTACATAGGTATATTATCATGCATATACCTAAGTTATCAAGTAACCCATCCCAATCACAGGGAAAACACAGAAGTCACTGACTCAGATCACACAGTTATACAACTTATATAGAGAGATAATGATGATCATATATAGCCACTGAATCATCAGAGATTTCAGACCAACACATGATCTAGGACCAACTATTCTGTCGGACCAACACATGATCCAGGAACGGGAGTTAGAACTGTCGGACCAACACATGATCGAGGAACAATCATTAGAGCTATCGGACAAACACGTGATCCAGGACTAGCTATTTGGTCTTACCAACACATGATCCAGGAATATTCATTAGAGCTATCAGACCAACACATGATCCAGGACCATCTATTCGGTCATACCAACACATAATCCAGTAACAGAATTCAGAACTGTTAGACAAACACATGATCCAAGAATAGTAGTCAGAGTTCAGCCAGCCACAGGGTTTCCACAAAGCACGCTTGATTCTGGGAGGGTCCACACTTCAAGCCAAGTTTCGATACATAAACTTCCACGATGTCCGATTTAGAAGTATGTCAAAGGTCCTCCTTGTCATAGGGGTCTCAACGCAATAGACAACGCGTCGATCAGACGTCGGGTCTGTGAGTTATTAGCCTTTTAGTCCCGGGGGCCCAGTTGGATTCGTGTATGATCCAACCTGACCATATCTCAAATAAAACCCGAAATCTCGTGGGGTACACTCAAAAGGATAGCTACGCTCCATGATTTCTAGCGCCACTTACGGTTCATCAAACGGACACTTGGTGACAAAGATATGGCCGAAGGAAGTAAAGGGTCGGTAATGGGTCTGAGCGCGGCCCACCTCGGTCGAACTGATAATTGATAAAAGATGGAATCCGTAAATTATAATTTCAATGTAAAAAAATATATCATCCTTTAGGGATAAATTATTTTAAAAATATTATGAATATTAAATGTTATATATAAATATTTATTTTCATCAATCCACTTCTCATTATTATATTATTATTATTATAATTTAAACAAATACAACACAATGATCATTTGAAAAACATCATATTCACTTATAACATGATTTAAAATAAAATTATAAAAATTCATTCACTCTATGGAATGAAATAAATAATTTTCAATAAATATTCTCTTTCACTTTAGGGAATAAAATAAGATAATTTTTTCAAGTTTTATAGTGTCTTCAAGACAACAGTATGAATATTCAATTCAACAATTTCATCAATTTCTTCCACTTCATAGGATGGATATATGTAAAATATATATATTATTTTTCTTCATAAAAATTTAATTTCTCTCAAACATTTTATATGAAATAAACTAAAAGATAAAAGAAATATAACAATATGATATTTAAAAAAACTATTCAAAATAAATATCATCTCTATCATGAGACTTCATACAACATAATCAAAACTTGACACCATAATGGGGAAAAATAATATATAATTCCATGGTTCATGGCATGATTAGAGAACTTTGTCTTGATGTATGATGTGTATGTGATGTTTATTAGTGATTAGAAAACATTATCTCGACATACAGTAAGTACGAGATGTTTGTTATTCGACCACTTCGAGTTGCACTATTTTTTCATTTGATGAATGAGATTTGTCTTGACATCATCCATGTCTGCTATTAATCAAACACATTATCTTTATCGAATGGAGTGAAATTTTTCATCTGTGAGTCATTATAGCACTTCTAGTGTTCATTATTTTTCCCACAAAAAATGATCAAGAAAATATATATTATTTTCAAATTTATCAAGAGGAGGAATATATATATAACATAGAAAATAATAATCACCCTTTTCATGTATGAATTATATTACATTTATGATAGAGATAATGTTAGCATCGTCGCGATGTGTAATGTGAATAAGACGATCGTGCTGATAACATGTTGTGAAATCGATTGAATGCTGTTTGAAACCATAAAGTATTTTGAAATATGAAATGTAAGACCGATCATAGGTGAAGCACATTTTTTGATGAAACAAGCGTCGAATTTTCATATGGAAGTGATGAAGAAATATAGAAAAAAAATATAATACATGAAATAAGTAGATAAAATAACACAACATATAGCCAAAAAACCATTATCTTTCCTTAACATTTCATTTTATATATATTGTACAACGAATACCAAATGTTGGCATATGGAAAGTTTGGCATATGAAGGGTTTCATTGGGTAATGATGAGTCATCAACATTATTATCATAGTTATAATATTCATTTAAAAATGTTTTATAACATAAATATATTTATTACATTATTAATGAATATATAATAATAAATGAATAAAGTAAATTAAATAAATTATAAAAATATTAAATATTAAATTTGTAACATTTACGTCGATTAAAGAAATACATATATACACATACATATCTACACACATATACATACATGCAAATATATACACACATACACATACATACATGAAGTTATACATGAATATATATTTTAAATTATCTAATATCAATATAAATATATATCCAAATAAATATATTCATTTATATATTTTATAATTGTTTAAATAAAATATTAATATATTATATTAATTTTTATTAATACACATTTTGTAATTAATCTATATAAAAAACCTATTAATCATTTTGACTAATACAGATTTGATAATTTTATATATATAAAATCATGAAACTTAGAGTCTTTTTATTAGAAGTTACATATATTATATTTATATATTATATTTTTTATTTTTTAATAAAATGTTAGGGGTGAAGCCTCTTTTTATTATGAAATCAAAGACTTCTTTCTATTTGTACAGAGGGAGACTAATTACATAGTCACTAGGCTGAAGACAAAGTGGCCCATAAATATTTGTATATATTTATAAATATACTTATATAATTATTTATATTTGTATAATTATATATATTTATTAAAATATGAATATATGTAATTATAAATATAATAAATATAATTTTTATTTAAATATATTTATTATAAATTTATAATTATTTAAATATATATATATATATGACTTATTAAAAAATGTATATTAATATATCATATTTATATTAATTATATACATGCATTTGTTAATAAATGTATATAAATAAATATTATTTTTTGAATATAAATATGATAATTTTATATATGTTAATAATCTATTCTATTATAAGTTTTTATTGGCACTAAAAATACTTCTGATAAAGATCCACATTTATCAGCACTTTTACCTTGCACTAATAAAGGTCACCCTTTTATCAAAACTATATGATTAGCACTCATAAAAGTCGACGCTAGATATGGCGTGATTTGTGGTAGTGCACCCCATGGCCTATGTAATTAATAATTATTAATTAATACTAGTTAACAATTAATAATGTAATAACCAATAATAAATAACATGATTTATAATAAATAATATTTTAGTAATTATTAATTGATTAATAATGTAATTAAAAATAATTAATTTTTTAATTAATGTTAAATACTAAATATTAATAATAATGTAAGTGTTAATAAATAATTATTAATTATTGCACTATTAATTACCAATTATATTATTAATTATTGTACTACTATATTATTATTAAATATTAATTGTATTATTAATTATTACTAATTATTATTAATTAAATTATTTTTATTTATTATCATTAACTATTATTACATAATATAAATTCAAATAATTTTTTACTAATAACAATAATTAATAAAGTTATTTATTATAGTATTAATTTTTATTAATTTCATATTTAGTTGTTAATCAAATTTTTAATTGCATTGTTACTACTAAAAAAGTATCGATCATGGAGTTGGAGACCAAATCCATGACCCCAAATTTATTAAAATGAAATAGAATAAAAAGATTGAGAAGCCAATAGAGGAAAAGATTGCATTGTTATTAAAAATTAAACAACAAATTATTAAGATTTCATTGCTAATATAATCAATTAAATTATTAAATATATTAGTAATTATTAATAATTGCATCGGCGTCATCATCATTATCTACATTATTAATTATTAAATTATTTTGTTATTACTAAATAAAGTATTAATATAAATATTATATTATTATTAATATTCATGTGTTATTAAAAATATATTATTTTTATTAACAAAATTATTATTTCACACTTAATATTTTGAACGTGAATTTCAAATAATTTTTTAAAAGATTTCAAAGGCCTTTATAAAAGAGTGATTTTAGTGTAATTTTAAATGATTATTTTAAGATTATTTTTATATAAGTAATACTCAATATAATAATAGCTAAATTGATAATATGTTATTAGTTTAAAAATATGAATGGTTTAAAGGCTACACAGAAAGACTCATAATACCATCTAATTAATTTGTTATTGCATAAACACAATTTTAAAAACTAATCATTATCATTTAATTTTCAGGATTGAAATGGATTGGGGACCTGTTGAATTTGGGGTATATTAATCTTAACTTGTTTATTTTTACAAAATTCTAACCCTAACATAAACCATAACCCATTTATTTTTTAAATTCACTATGCTAACCCAACCTTGTTTATTTTTTTCAAGTGTAGTCATGGTTCAATATATTGTTAAGGGGTTGTGATCTAGGGCCTCTGAACCATGTTGTTCAGGATTTGTGTGTTTGGGCCTCTATATCATTTAAGGGTTCTCTCACAACCTAGTTAAAGAGGGGATTATCTAGAAATAAAAATAAAAAATTATGACCTTCGGGACATTACATCCATATACCCGATTAGAAATGAAAATATTTAAATTTTATTTATAAAACTAGAATAAACATATTAAAAAATTATGCAAATATATCTTTTAATTATACATTATTTAATAACATATAATAAACGAATTCAAATTTAAAATTTACATATAAATGTAATATGAGCCGGACTCAAAATTATTATTTTTTAAATTATAGTGTCTTTAAAATTTGTTATTGATTAAGTAATAATATTTTTTATAATGAGGTTTGAGTTTATAGTATCCTGAAACCACTACCCCAACTCTTTTTATTTATTAAACATGTTTTCAATTCAGTACTCTAACCCTATAAATACTCGTTCGACTACTATCATAACCCTGTTTAATCAGGTCAGATCGTGTCGGGTACTTGCTTAGCGTGTACCCATTGTCATCCCTATTAAATTTAAATAAATATATATATAATGGGATGACACATTGAGATACTAATATCCTATTCAATAACATTTTCCCCCTAAAACCCATTGAAAAAAATCTCCATATTTTTCATTCATCCGCATTTAATATATGTATATGTATATATATTGATTACCTTAATTAAAACTAATAAATACATATAATGTATTTAATTGTAATAAAAAACTAATAATAATTAATATTAATGAAAATAAAATTAATAATAACTATTAATAATAATGTAATAAATAACAATATAATTATACTTAAAATTTAATTAATAATTATTATTAATATAATTATTAATCGAATTAATAATAACTTGTAAATAATAATACAAATATTAATAATGTCATCAATATTGATAAAGAAAATAGTTAATAATTAAAAATAATAATGTAATTACAATTGATTATATTATTGTAATTAAAAATTAATAATAATGTCCCCTCTAGGGGTAGTCTAGTTGAAAGGGTTGGGTTCTAGCTCAATCCTAGAGTTTGAGTATTCAGTTCCCTTGGATTGTGCTTAAACACCATAATTTCGCGCCTGGATGATATCACCACTTCAGACGTTCACAACAAGCTAGAGAGATGTAGTTTTACACAGTTTAATTAAAATACAAAGAATGAGACAAGGTTCTGTACTAGGATTCTGTTGGGGGAGCTCTACACGGGGAAGTATAAGGCTTGTATCGGGGGTTGAGTTATGTTCATAAAAAATAACAGTAATAATAATAATAATAATAATAATAATAATAATAATAATAAATTTATTAAATGGGGATTACAATGGGAAATACAAAGTACACACACATGCACACACACCCGAGGAGACTCGAATCCGTGACCTCCCGACACCAAAACAGGCTACACCCCATGAGTCATAATAATTAGAAACGACACAAACCATGGGTTTGAAAACCCAAACTTGTCAGGAAAACTCATTAAGAAAACGCACTCCCAAACCCATGGTTCTGAATCAAGGAGGATAATCCGAATATTTATTAAGGTCTTAGAAGTTACACCAAATGTAAACAACTCACACACCTTTGGACCACCAAGAACAAACCACACTGTCTCCAAAAGAGGACCCACCCATAGTTTCTCCGTTAAAATTTTTATCACCTGAAGGCCCCATATTTGATGGCTTGAAAGCCTCTTCATCGTGTCCCAAAAGCCTATGCTGCGTGCTTGACATACCTCCAATGTCATGCAGTATTATTACAAATAAAAATGAATTCAAAAACATCAATTGGTTAAACGTCATCCCTCCCCACAAAGAATGAAAACACTCATTGAACCTATTTAATTAAATATAGTGGTTGGAAATTACAATGTTATTATTATTACTATTATTTAATTAAAAAGTATAATTAATAATAATTGCAATATCATTTATTATATTATTAATTATCATTAATTGCATTATTAATTAATATGAATTTAATTATTAATTATTGTTAATTGCATTATTAATTAATTTTCTTTTAGTTGTGATTTTGGGTTTTCCAAATCACAAATCATACCATTCATGGTCAATTAATTCATGTATCATTCATTAAAAATCACGAATAATTATCTTTAATTTCATAGAGAGTTATTACTAATTATCATTATTTGAATTATTAATAATATTATCAATTATTATTAATGAAGCAGTGGTGAGCTACCAAGAGTGCCTAAAGAACCACGCTGTAGCGTTCGGTATGGTGGTGACAGATGGATTAGGCGAGTTCATGCCCGACGGCTCGCCGGAGCCTCTAAGGTGCTTGGTCTGTTTCTACCACCGCAACATCCACTGGAATGTGGTCCAGAAAAACCACCAACACATCAAGATCCATTCGGTGGCATACAGAGGTGCAATGGACTACGGTGAGCAATACGGTGAGGGCGGAGGAATGTAGGAGGGGAAGAAGAGGTTGAGTAAGAATTTTACGCGGGAGCAGAAATAGAAGATGGAAATGTTTACAGATAGGGTGGGCTGGAGGATTCAAAGGTAGGATGAGTGGGTGACAGAGCAGATCTACTAGGAGATCGGGATCAACTGGAGGGTGCTGGCGGTGTGGGTGAACAATCACAGAAAGATGGACTCCAAGAAAAAATTGGATCAAATTTTCTAATAATAATAATAAATTGATTATCCTAAGGTATGTATTTGCTGTGATTTATATACAGTTGGATTTTTAGGTATTTTTCAAATTTCAGGTTTTTTATTACTGTTTATTTCATGGTGCGTTTTATCATCTCCAATCCCACAAAATAATAGATCATCCCGTAACATGCTGAGATGATGACTGGTGGTATTTTTTCCACATTGCGCGATCGGGTAATGGGATGAGATGAAATGTATATTGGTCAACGAGATTAGCTGTTTTCGGTTTATAATATAATATTATATATTAATCAAATAATAAGAATTGTTATATTTTTTAATATGAAAATATTCTTAAATGAAATTATATTTTTCCTCTATAAAAAATATATTATTAATTTATATAAAATTATTATATTTATATTAAAATATATATTTTATTTGTATACATTAAATAAAAAATTCATGTTTATAAATAATATATATTTTTTAATAATTCAAATTTATATATATATAATGTTTTTAAAAAAAGTTTCTATGATTATAATTATAATTATATATATAGATATAATTATAATATTATAATAAATTCCATTAAATAATGAATATATTTATTAGATTTATTCTATTATTATGATTTAATATATTGATTATATTCATTATATTCATTATAATTAATATATTCATTAGATTTATTAGATTTATTGGATTTATTAGATTTATTAGATTTATTAGATTTATTAGATTTATTAGATTCATTATATTCATTAGATTTATTAGATTTATTAGATTAATTTTATTTGTTATATTTATTATATTTAGTTTATATATATTTAATATATATATATATAAATACTTTTTAAATATATATATATATATATATTATAATTATTAAATATACATGTGTTTCTAATGAATTTGGTCAATAAATATATTGATTGAGAATGCGTGCATACATGTTAGGTATCATCATGAATATTTATTTATACATTAAACCCTTATTATTCATGATGTCCATTGATGTGGCTCGATTTTTTTATGTATATTTTATTACTAGGTATATATGATTAATACATGTTACCCACATATACTGTTATGTTCTCAAAAATACTTATAAAATTATATTAAATATATTTATTATATTTATAATTATTAAATTTCAATTCTATATAAATAATAGTTAAATATATTTATTTTTAATTTTAATTAAAACTCTATATATATATTTAAATAATTATAAAATTACAACAATACATATTTCATGATTTTATAAATATATATATATATATACATTTATAATTAAATACAAATATTTATAAATATATTTATTTTAGTAATGATTTTAACTATAAATAAATATATATATGCAAATAATTATAAAAATATAATAAATATTTTTATTATACTACTTAATGTTATAAATATATAATTAAATACGTATATTTATAAGTAAATACAAATATTTATAAATATAATTATAAATAAATTTTTATATATTTAAATAATTAAATAATTATAATAAATATATTAATTATATATATTTATAAAATTATACATATATTTGTTATAATTTTATAATTATTTATATATTTATAAAATTACAAATATAGTTTATAAATTTTATAAGTATATATATATATATATACTTACAACTATACATAAATATTTATTTGTTATTATTTTATATTACAAATAAATAAATATTTATTTACTAGTTATAATTATAAATAATTATTTATTTATTTAAAAAATATAAAATTATAATAAATATATTAATAAGATAATTAAATATTCTAAACAAAAATTTGTTATAATTTAATCATTATTTAAATAAATGTGTATATATTCATTTATAATTATATGATTAAAAATAAATAAATATGCATATAAATTAGTATAAAATTATAAGATATATAGTTATATATGTCTATAATCTTATGAACTTATATATAATTAATATATTTATTATATATATTTCTATGATTATAAATATAATAAATATATTTCTTATAAACTTATAATTATTTATATTATAATTTTATTAATATACATATATATATAGTTACAATTATAAATAAATAAAATTATATTTATCACACATATAACATTATATATATATTTAATAATAAAAATAAATTATTAACATTGTATCTTTATCAGTACTTTTTGTTGGGCTGATAATGGTCTATGTTTATTGACGCTAAAAAAGCACTTATAAAAGGAGTCTTTATCAGCGCTAAAAAATTGATGATAGAGGCATGTTTTACCAGTGTTTTTTATTTTAGAGCTGATAAAAACATACCTTTATCAGCACTTTTTTTCTAGAGCTGATAAAAGGTTCATCGGGTTTTATAAAAAAAACCCCAAACATTCTACTCCTCCCTCGCACCCCTCAAGTTCTCGCAGAAGCTGATCATCGCCGACGTGCCTCCTACTCCTCCTCCTCCACTTCCTCCTACCACCTCTCCTCTACCATGAACCACACCACCACTGTGCGACTCTCCCCCATCGTGAATCAATCCACAGGGCGCCTCTCTTCCACCGCGCGCCGCACCTTCGCCGTGCACGAACGAGACCGTCATGTGCCTCTCCTCTGCCGCTCGTCACACCTCCATTGTGCGCCTCTTCTCCGTTGTGCACCTCTCCTCTACCGATGACTTTTCCCCTATTTTTAATTTGTTTCATCTTGTTTTTATGTAATTATAGTTTGATATTGATGGTATGTTGTGAATTGTATGGGCTAAATGCCTCCTTGAAAATTGTGGTCGTTGGTGGTCCTTGTTTGCGTACTAAATTATTGCTTGTTGGTTGGTGTTCCACTTCATATTATTTACTTTGATTTTGTGTGACTTGAGTATGCATATGATGTGTGATTACACTGGATCATTGTGAAATTTCCTTTTAATGATGAGTATTTTTGTCTTTAGGGGTTGAGTAGTATGTCACTTGACATATTTATGTGTTCTCCCTTAATGTCGACAAGTTTTAGCTTCGATTTTTCTTGAGTGAGGTAGGTGTTACTTTTGAGATCCCTTATAATACATGTTATAAATTTCTTGTATGTTTTTAAATGATTTGTTATGAAATTATAATCCTATGTTATGACGGTTGGGTTTAAATTGGATTGAAAATGGTTTAAAGACTCGGTATAGAGTTATGTCACATGCCTAGTGTTTTGAAAAAGGCCCGAGTGGATTTTTTAATGAAATTTAAATATTTTGAAATTTTTGTCATAATTTTTTTTCATTAAAGTGAATATGGGATATTTTAAAGTCATGTTTTCAAAAATGAATGGAATTGAACTTCAACCTATTTAAATGGTTTTGAGACCCTTGACTCTCATGGTGGATTGAAATGTTTTCAAGAGGATATTTAAGATTAATAAAAAGATTCTTACCACATATTTCCTTCAAAAATAAAATGGTTTATTACCTGAAATTTATATATATAAAAAATTGTTGGATTTCCAACTGGGCTTTCTAGTGCATTTTGATAAATGGGTTTTGGATGAAATTTGAAATGTAGTTCTCAAATGGGGTGAAATGTATGGGATTCTAAAGAACATTTCTCAAATTCTAGTTGGTAATTTAAATGAAGTTATTTTATAAATATGGGAGACCCTCTATTGAGATCCATTCATTTATTGTTCCTTTTGTGGCTCATGACCCCATGGGGGATTCATTATATTCTTATGCTTATTGTGAATCTTATAAAAGGATGTGGAAGGGGTTGTTTCTTGTGAGGTTGTAGGAGGTGGGGTGAGGTTAAATTTCGAATTATTGAAATTATATTTCTCTTATGATCTATTATTTCATTGGTTGCTCACTTATACTATTGAAATGTCATGGGTGTCCTAGGAGACTGGTAGGGATCCAAATACATGAAATCACTATTGTGGAGTGCACTGCCTAGTGTAAGGACCCAATTAGATTGAGTGAGTTTCGGAGATGTTTTAGTGTCCCTAGAATGTATTGGAAGGGACTAGGGTTTCTTTTGATCCCCTGGCCATGATAGTGCCTAGTGAGTTTTATAGGACTACTTGGATATGACAAGTTAAATAGTATCAACCTAGGTTCCTCATCTCCAGTTCAAGATGCAAATACACAAGTCATAGGAAGTTTCACATGATGGTTGCATCATTCTTACGATGCTTTATGGGATTTATTTCCTTGTATGGAGTGTAATCCCCTAGTTTTTTTATTATATGGATCCATAGTTTGGTTGTTTATTGGATTATGATTCCTTGTTTCCTTAGTGCCTATATATGATCGTTGTTTCACTTCGAGTGTGTATTTTCTTACATCCAAATAGATTTATTTAAATGGTTAAAAAGTTTTCTTTAAAAAATAATAAAAATTGCTATTTATTAAATGAATTTTATGAAAATTGATTTTCATTGTGATTATTTTTAAAAAAAAGCGTTTTTTAGAAAATGATCTAAAAGAGGGATAATCTAGGATTTGACATGCCTTATATGGTTTTAAAGGCCCTCTCTCCATTTTTTTATATTTTTATTTCAAAATTTTAATCATTTTTATTTTTATATTATAAAAAGGGTGGTTGTTTGAAAATGTGTAAGTTTATTGGTTTACACTTGTTTTATAATTCATGTAAAAATATATTTTATACCTTATGTTCAAACTAGCACTTTATGAACTATATTATGAAGGGATTGAAAGATAATTATTTATGAAATCATACAAATTATTTTTAGATCACACCCTACATTTGAACTGGTGGACGGGAGTGTAAGACACTCTTATATATCCTTTTTTAGTGCCATATTTTTCATTGTTCTTGGTGCTCATATTGCTCCATGATTGAAAGATGGGGTGTGGTGAGTTACTAGGGGACACAAGTGTTGATTTTGGCGTTATTTGGGTTTTCATTCCCTTTTAAATTTCCTTTCAGAATATATTATTAAGAATGAGTCATGCTTTTTTTAAGAATTAGGTGATTGGTTTGGAGTGGGTTCTTAATCACTACCCTTGGTAACAACTCTTATGTTTCCATAGCCTAGTTATAATCTCTATATTTATGTTCTAGATATGGTATGGTAGTAGATACAACTCTATGTGTGATGGTGGAAGATTCTAGGTTGATATTTGAATTATATGAGATAGGGATGAACTACTAACTTCAAATTTCCATCTATGATAATACCACTGAAATAAGCATGGCATTATACGAGACCTGCCTAGGTTGTGTGGCTTGATATTGGTATTTAGATGTTCATGTGTGATCCTTCGATGATCTTAATGGGAGATTTATGAAAACACTAATCTTAACCATAAATGATCTAAGACATAAGAATGTTTTATATTTTGATGTATCAGGAGTTAGGATTTCAACAGTTTCAGTTCATGATGGTCATGTGGTTGCTTATGGGTCTAGACAGTTGAGAACACAGAATAGAAAATTCACAAATAGTTTCCTAGATTTGGAAATAGTGGTTCTTTCCATGACTTGTTATTGGAATACACTAAAAATGTGTTTGAAAAATATGTTCAACATACCTCTTTTTGGTTTTAAATAACATTAAAATAATTTAAACACTTTTCATGGACCTAGGATGCATGAGATTTGTTTATCAACTCACCTGATTGGATTTTATAATGGTATGTGAATGTTTTGAAAGTGTATGTAGTGCCGGTTTCATTTTAAAAAGGGGTGTGTTATGTTTTAAATGAAAATTTGAAAATTATTGAGGGTTTTCACTCATTTTAAATTATTAACATTATAGGGTAATGAATTTTCCTTCAATGTTGTATAAAAAATAAATTAGGGTTTTGAGAAAGAGTGTTTGAAATTGATTGGTTTATTTTAAAAAGGATGTGTTATTTTAAAGAGGAATTTGTTTAAATGGTTGGTTTTTTAATGGGATTTCAACTATGATTTTAAAAATAGATTTTAAAGGAGAATTAATGTCTATAACTATTTTCATCCTTGGTTAATTTTTATATCAATGTTTTATTTATTTATTTTGTTTTAAATCAATATCACTGAATCAAATATGATGGATATGAATAAATAACGGATGAATACCAATCATTTGACAAGAGAGTATGCAGATGGAGTGAAAGTGTTCTTCATGATTTAAAAATATCATGCATACGACCCTTATCAAATCCTTTTTCCTTGTATATACTATTGTTATTTCAGACATGTTAGTCCATCGGAGTTGAAAGAACAATTGATCTATGACGGAACAGATCGAATTTATAAATGTTGGAATAAACATGGGGAAAAAGTGAATGAAGCTAGTGGTTGGGATAATAGTGCATTTTATGGATCATCTGATATGATTGCAAGTGAGGAAAATAAAGAAGACCATATCAAGGACGTGATTAAAGATGTGAATGATGATGAAGATTATATTGAAGAAATGATAACGATAGTTGAAGATGATCTTCATGATTTCCCAAAATTGTTTGTGTATTTAATGAGTTTTGCAATGATGCATTTGTATGGTGGTTTAACTATATATACAACATTGCCAGCCATACTGAAGATGTATAATTTGAAAGCAGGAAATGGGTGGAGTGATTCTAGTTTTATAGAATTACTTTCTCTCTTGAATGACATGCTCCTAGAAGATAATGAGCTCACTATCGGAACATACGGTGCCAAGAAAATTCAATGTCTGATCAGTATGATCTCTAAACGAATAAACTCCTTCCCAAATGATTTTTTGTCGTATCGGAAGGACCAAAAATCACTTAGAGAATGCCCAAAGTATGGTGTTTCTTGATACAATAAAGATGAATCCGGTCCTATGAAATTTGTACGGTACTTCCCAATCATTTTAAGGTTTAGGAATCTATATGGAAGTGAGGAGACCACATGGAAATTGACAAGGCACACAGACATAATAAATAAATATGGGAAACTACGTCACCCGACAGACTCTCGTCTGTGGAAGGGAATTGATCATGTGTATCCGGATATTATAAATGATCTGATAAACCATAGCCTTTCATTATCTATAGATAGAGTGAATACTTTTGGTTTTCAAAATCGAACTCATGGTACATGGTCGGTATGTTGGTAAATTATAACTTTCCACCACGGTTATTCATGAAATGAAAACATATCATGTTATCAATGTTTATATCAAGACCGAAACAACTAGGTAATGATATTGATGTTTATTTGGATCCATTGATCGAGGATTTGAAATTATTTTGGGATTCATGTGTTACGTTATTTGATGCTTATAGAAATGAAGATTTCATGTTGAGAGCCATGTTTTATGAGATGATAAATGACTTTCCTTCTTGTGGAAATTTTTTAGGATATAGAATTAAAGAATTTCATGGGTTTCCTGTCTGCGAACAAGGTACACAGTCAATTAGGTTGAAACATTCATCAAAACCCATGTTTCTAGGACATCAAAGATTTATACCCTAACGACATAAGTATCGATCCTGGAATAAATAATTCAATGGAAGTTTATAAGACCATACAACACCATCTCTACCAAATGGTGATCAAATGTTTGAGAAATTAAAATATGTTGACCCAACTTTTGGTAAACCATTTTCGAAGAACCTTATGAAAACCAGTTGGAAGAAGAGATATTTTTTTTAATTTTCCATTCAAGAATTATCTGTACGTGAGAAAATTTCATGATGTTATGAATGTTGAAAAAAGGTATGTGATAGTATCATGAGCACATTGCTTAATTGACCAGGAAAAATAAAGGATGGAATTTAGGCTAGGTTGGACATGGTAGACATTGGAATACAAGAATAGTTGGTGGAAGTGAAGGATGAAAAACAATCTTTTCTTCCTCTAGAAACATACACTCTTTCTAGGAAAGAGAGATATCAGTTTTTCAAATTCATGAATGGCATAAGGGTTCCAAAGGGGTATTCATGGAATATCAAGAACATCATGTAAATGAAAGATTTAATGTTAAAGGGTTTTAAATCACATTAGTACCATGTTTTTATGAAAGATCAAATTACTATAGATTTATATTTCATTTTTTCCAATAATGTCTATTATACGTTTACGAAGCTCTTTTTCTTCGTCAAATATATATGTAGCAGAGTTATAGACCCAAAGAAACTAATGGGTATGGAAAGAGAAATTTATATCATATTATGTGAATTGGAAATGTAATTATCACCAATTTTATTTGATATGATGGTTCAATTGGTGAAAGATATTTGACTATGTGGTCATGTACACTATAAATGGATATACCCCCATTGAATGGTATATGAAGATTTTGAAATGGTATGTCAAAAAATCAAAGGTGACTAGAGGGTTGTATTATGAAGAGATATATGGTTGATGAAGTCATTTAATTTTGTACTGAATACCTATCCGGTGTCGAAATCATTGGTCTACCTGAATCTCGTTACACTAGGCAGACTGTGGGTAAAGGAATTTCTTCATGAGAGGTTGTCACAGTCAATATTATAGATCGGGAGTAGGCCTTCCATTGAATTTTTCATAACAATTTGGAGGTTGACCCATATGTCGAAACACACAAAAAAATTATTATGCATTTAAATTCATCAAGGGATGAAAATGGATATCAAATACAGATAATCAATAGTTTAGAGGATGGTTTCAGGACCATATATTTAATGAGTGAGATGAAAATCCAATCTCAATTTTAGAATGACATTGATGGCTTGTCGGAGGACCAAGTTTGTATGTATTATCTTATAATGCTTATGTAATTAATAGTTATACATTCTATACTATTGAACATGATGAAGACAATACCATGTAGAATAGTGGAGTTAAAATTGAGGCTGAAGCGATGCATCATTTTGGTGTTAAGGATAGTAATACAATATATGAAAATATTTTATACTTTAGAATCATCAAATAAATATAGGAGTTGGATTATAGGAACTTCCAAGTGACGATTTTTCAATGAAAGTGGGTTGATAATATGAGTTCTATTAAAATAGTTGATTTGAGATTCATGAATGTTGATTTTAATAGGGAAGGGAAAAAAGATGAACCATTTATAATGGCATCATAGGCAGTACATGTGTTTTATGTTCTAGATCCCACAAATGAAAATTGGTCAATTTTTCTGTTAACCACCAAAACCATTGAAGGGTAAAATGAAAATTCAATAGAGGATGACCCTTTCATTGGGATGTCATAATAATTTCGTAGCAGTCCCAATGTAGACAGAGATTTTATGTTAGAGGACACCACAATGAAGGGATTTGGATTGTCTATAGAGGGTTAAAATCCCCTTATCCATTAAAAAAAGAGTTCAATAACAAATGAATATTTGATTACTGATAGTATATAAAATGACAATGGATCCCTATACCCACAAGTAGAAATAATCGTTCCCTTAAACTCCCACTTTAATCACCTTAAATCATAAGATCCTCTTCCTCTATAATGATTCACTCAATACGTTGGTAGAAGGTTTCGGTGGCGGCCTCCCATCAAAATCCTTCATTCAGCAATGACTACAACGGAGGGAATAATCCTCTTCCACCCAATGTCAAAGGAACAATATCCCCCTCATCACAGGTCATCGGTAGCTATAGCTGCGAAGTTTTGATGAGCTACTGAGAGTGGCTGAAGAACCACATTGTTTCATTGGGTAGGATGGTGATGGATGGTTGTGGCGAGTTCTTGTCCAGTGGCTTGATGGAGCCTCTGCAGTGCTCATCCTGTTTTTTCAACTACAAATTTCACTAGAAAGTGGTTCGGAAAAGGTGTCGTCATCTCAAGATCTATCTGATGGTATATGTTGGCATAATGGATGGCAGTGAGGATAGAGGAATGCAGGACAGGAAGAAGAGGTTGAAGCTGATGTTTATGCTGGAGTAGAAGGAGAAAATGACAGGGTTTTCAGATATGGTGGGGTGGATGATTCAAAGGGTGGATGAGTCAGTGGTGGAGAATATCTGCCTGGAGATCAGGATCAATCAGAGGGTGCTGGCGGTGTGGATATACAATCACAAAAACACAGACTCCATGAAAAAATTGAATCAAACTTTCTAATAAAAATAATAAATATCTTATCCTAGGATATGTATTTGAAGTGATTTATAAACAATTTTATTTTCATGCATTTTAGAATTTCCAATTTTTTTATTACTATTTAATCCATAGAATTGAAATATAGTCAAAATCATTATTGTTTTGTTCATATTTTGTGCATTAAATATTAGAATGAGATGTGGTGTATAATTATTGGGCTCTTAGAGATGAATTTCATTCGTTCTACTATTTGTTAAATTGTGCATTATCAGTGTTAAAAATGATGAAGTGATAAATGAAGAAAAAAACGATGGACTTTATCAGCACCGATAAGACCAATTGATAAAATACCAACACCTTATATAGGGGTGCAAATTTTTAGAAGCTCTAAAACATAAAAATAATTTAAACAATACAAACTTAGGTAAAAAATTGATAGTACAAATATTATGTCCTAAAAATTAAAAAACAATTCCAATATTACAAATAACACTACCACAAATACCCTTTTAACAGGGCTAGAAATCGATTTCATTAGTTCTAGAAAATCATTGATAATCAAAGACTCATCAAAATATGGTCCCTTTTATCATCTCTAACCCACCCAATAGTGTTAGGACCAACAATTTCATATGCTCGCGCGCCCCTACCTTCAATTATTTTTGAACCTAAGACCTCCGTCTCACAGATCTACACCTTTACCAATCCTTTATATTATTATTTTTTTGTATTTTATTATATATCTATTTATTTATATATATTGTTTAGTGCCCTGACCTGTTTAGCCACCCAAATAGTGCTACAGGTCATGTGTCACTGACCATAGGCACGCCTCTCCGTACGCCAAAGGTTGTTGACTAGCAGTGACGGTGTAAAAAAGTGATAGTGGAGAGACTATATCCTTGGGTGATTACAAAATGATGGTCTAATATATATATATATATAAACAATGGAAATAATGACCAAAAGAAACTAGACCCATAACCCGCTCAAGATGGAAGCACAAGCAATAGTAAGCAACAATTAAAGCAATAACCAAGAATAGCGGAAAATAAATAAACCAGAAAAACATACCATTTTTAGCTAAGCATGCATATCATAACAGGTTATATAGATAGTAAGCATAAGGATCTCCAATGACCGACCACAGTGCATACATATAATAGCATGTTGATACAAAAGAAAAAATAAAAATAAACACTAGCTAAGATGAGAACCCATGGTCTCTTTCCATCCATCCTATGCTAACTCAACCACTAAGATCTGTCTCTTGAGCTTAAACCTTCACCTGAATGAAATTCCATGAAATCTACATGCATCCTGAAGGGCCCATATAGGGTATGAGAAACAATATCCATATACCACCACCAACATGTGCATATCTTATATCTTTTATTACATAGGTGTATCTAAATAATAATATAAAACACCATTGCACAAATTCTTAATGAAAACCCACTCCCTTATGATTAGAAGACACAAGGGAGAGATCCCCTGCTTTTACCAACACTAATATAATATAGTGGAGAGTATCCTTATCCTAATACCAAGGAATCCTCTGATGTATATCAGTCCAGGTGAACCGTTAGGTTCCACCTATAACAAAATCACTTAGCACCTCATGCCAACTGACCCCTCATGTCCAAACTATATCCGACGTCCTAAAGGCACACCCAATAATCAATACTTGATCCCTCAAATCCTTACATGAAAGCTCATGTCGAATCAAGGACTGATGTTCCAAGGAATGGTGATGTTCATCATCCTAAATAAATTCTGGCCCATCGGACACATGTAAGACAAGCCTCAACCACCAACCGACATTCTCAACACTATCAACTGATGATTACTCGTTATCCTCGCATCTTTATATGACAAGCATCTCCAACCATCATCCTAAGACACAATAGACAGATGCCTCTATACACACGAGTGGTCAATACCACCTCATCCTCTGAGCCCTAATGTGTGCACAAAACTCTAAACAACGCATTGGCCAACATGGGTGAGCCAAAATCACCATATATGACCCTAAGACACAACATTCCAACACATCGTGCACCTGTGACCTTGTCTCTCAATATTATGGCCAACTCCATCCAAAATCACTTTAGCCTTTCCCATAGCCTAATGACATTGTCTCCTCATCCTAACAACCAAGTGGCCCAACCGGTGATCAATATCACCCAATATACCTCTATCCAAGCCTATCCAAACGATTATATCGCTTCAATCCAAATGCCCAATGCCACCTAAATCCTTGGGCCAAGCCTGTCACATTTCCATGTAACTCATAAGCAATTCGCACATATATAATTCACTTCAATTTTAATAAAATATACACCCTGACAAAATCTTTCCATGATACAAAGCCTCTTACTAGGCTTAATGAAATTTTTGAGTTGATTGAGCATGCCCATAGGCATCTCATGGGTTCAATTAGTTAACTAAATGAAAATAATGAATTTAGTAGGGTCTCACTTGGACTACCCAATAGTTTACACAATGTTTCACCCCTAATACAGTCACAAAATCCCAAAGAAAGATAAGAACTACCTATATCGTGTTGTTAGATGTTCGCTCATCTAATCATAGCCTCTAAGAGAAGGAGATTTGGATGAAATAAACATTTTAAATGAATTCCCTAAAAATAGGGTAAATCAGCTTGCAATGTTTTAGGGATCCATTAGGAAAGTAAAAATTAAAAAATAATCAAGAGGAGTTTGAGTCTTACTGATACACATCGAACACTGCATACAGATCAAGAATCGAAGTCTAGATATGGAATCTAGATTACACCCTAGAGGACGAGGAAGGATCTCCCACGATGTCTGAAGGTTGCTTGTGTGAGGGAGAGGAAGAAAGGGAGAAAAATGATATAAAATGGAGGGATGGTAATTTTATACATTAAAGAGGGTTGCACTGTTAGCTCGCACAGTTTCGCTAACCCTATTTAGCTCGTGCAGTACCCCTACCCAATCTCCAAGCTCGCACAGTTCATGTGCTCAGTTTTCCAAAACATGTGTGAACCTCTATAAAAAATTACAGACATTTATGAATAGCCATGTTCCACCTCATGGTTTGGATCATCATACACAGTAAACCTAGAGGGCCAAATGGTTACACCTTGGAGGATGCACAGTTTTCCCAAACCGTGTGCCTCAGTCTATGCACATTGAAAACATGGATTTTTGACCTTTGATGAACATGAAACCCAACCAAACCCCAAAGAATCTTTTCAATCATTAATAAACATCTAAAATTAGTGCCTTTTTTAAGTAAACTCTCAAAATTAAATTCTGATAAACAATAAAATAGTTGGTCCAACACACAATCTTAAAAAATTAAAAACATGCGAGGAATTTGACCCATTCCAAAAACATGGGACATTAAATTCTCCTCAACTTAATATAGCTCATCTATGAGATATAAAACATAAAGACAATATGTTACCAAACATACCCATCTCTTTAAAATTATCCCGAACTACCTGAGTCTAAAATGAAATGGGTCAACTCCCTCAAGGGCTCCCAACCATAGGAGTTACCATCCTATGTTTCATTTCGACCCCAAAAATCAAATAAAACTAATAGTCCCCCGACCATCCCGAGACTCGAAGGTCTACCTGTGACATATCTTCACTCCTCCACCTTATCAGTTTCCTTAGTGTCATACCTGACAACCATCATGTCCCACATCATAGTAGATGTGTTTTCATTGTGTCCATGTCACATCTGACACCTATGCGGTCCCACATATCATCAGATGCTGAAATCAGTCTTGGTGCCTCACACCTCAAACATGTCCCCCATTGCATCGATCCTTAGATGCCAATGCACCTCACAAGCCATGCATCCAACGATGCTCATAGAATATCTTGGTACCATGCACCCTGTATGTATATTTGTGTGTGTGTAACGTATTTGAGCAGATGTCAACCAACTAACCAGAATCTCATTAGTCTATTCATACATATCATGCACCTCTTGCACCTCATTCACCAAAAAGGACATCGCTATACAAGGTCAATGCCAAAATAAAAAAAAGGGAAACATGACTATGTCATCGACGTACCTTTAACCATAACCGGATCTATAACATGCTCTTACCATGGAATCTCCATGGTGTGCACCTATCCTAAAGCTCAACTTTCTGAATCCTGTCCTCCCACTAGTGTTACACCAGCCCCTATCCATTAACCCCACTGTCGGGTCCTACGGTCTATGCCACAACCTTCGTGTGCAGCTAAATCTCAGCCACCATCACCTGGTATGACTCTCGGTATGATATCTGAAACTTGAGTCTCTTTAGGTCCTTTACGACTATTTGTTTGAAAATTCCTCCTATATAACCTTTCGAGATGAAAAACCCCTCCACATGCTCGATACTCCTTCGTTGTTCAAGAACAATGAATCCTCAAATAACCCAACTACCCACACAACAAGCACACTGGCGGTGGCCCACTTCTTAGTGGTTTTCTTATGTCTCATACCTGAATGTAATGATGGGACTCATCTCAACCTCTCCTTCTATCATCTGAAGCATCACCACTATAATTAATAGACGCTGTCACACAACTCGAGTACAAACAATCAGTCAAGTTTCCATCAGGTATGAGTGCCGGATTCCCCGTATCCTAGAACGATGCTAACTTAATGATTTTTACCAGCACCCAGATGAAATTCCATAAATTATCCTTAAAATTCCTCACCCTCAAGGTGTCATCGCCTGCCATAATGGTTGTGAAGCAAGACTACTCAGTGAATATTGTTTCATAGTCCATGATGGACATGTCTCCCTGGATTAATTATTAATAATTAAATCGTCATCTTCATCATCCTTTACATTATTAATTATTAATATATTTTTATAAATTATCAATAAAATATTAATATTAATATTATATTATTTTTAATATTCATGTTTTATTAAAATTATATTATTTTTACTAACAAATTATTATTTGACACTTAAAATTTTTATCATGAATTTAATATAATTTTTTAAAGATTTCAAAGACCTTTATAAAAGATTGATTGTGGTGTAATTTTAAATTATATTTTTATGATTATTTTAATAAAATTAATACACAATATAATAATATTTAAATTGATTATATTTTATTTCTTTAAAAATATGAATGGTTTAAACTTTACACATAATGACGCATAATCCCATTAAATTGTTTTTCATAAAAACATTTTTAAAAACTCATGTTTATCATTTAATTTTAGGGATGGAAATAGGATGGGTACCCATTGAATTTGGGGTGTATTAATCCTATATTATTTATTTTTACAAAACTGTAACCCTAACATAAACCATAACCCATTTATTTTTTAAATTCACTACCCTAACCCTTCCCTATTTATTTTTTTCAAGTGTAGTCAGGGTTCAATATATTGTAAAGGGCTTGTGACCCTGGGCCTCCAAACCATGTAATTCAGGATTTCTGTCTTTGGGCCTCCGGATCAATTAAGGGTTCTATCAAAACCTAGTTAAATAGGGGATTATCTAGAAATAAAAATAAAAAATCTATGAACTTTGAGCCATTACATCCATGTAACTGATTTAAAATGAAAATATTTAAATTTTATTTTTAAAACTAGAATAAACATATTAAAAAATTAAGTAAATATATTTTTTTAGTTAGACTTTATTCAATAAAATATAACCAACAAATTCAAATTTTAAATTTACCTGTTAATATAATATGATTCAGACTCAAAATTAATATTTAATTATAATTTTAATTTCATTAAAATTTATTAATGATTAAGTAATAATAATTTTTTTAATCAGGTTTGAGTTTATATTATCCTAAAACCACTACCCAACTATATTTATTTATTAATCGAGTTTTTAATTTAGTACTCTAACCCTATAAATACCCATTAAACCACTATCGTAACCTTGTATAATTAGGATGGATAGTGTCTGGTACATGGTTAGTGTGTACCCATTGTAATCCCAGTTTAATTAAAATAAATAAATATCTAAAATGGGATGACCCATTGAGATACTATGATCCTCATCAATAATTCTTTTCCAATAAAACCCATTGAAAAAAATATCAATGTTTTTCATTCTTCCACATTTAATATATGTATGTGTATATATATTAATTACCTCAATTTAAACTAATAAATAATAGCAATGTAATTAATAGAAAATAAAAATTAATTTTAATTAATTTTAATGAAAATTAAATTAATAAATAATAATAATAATAATATAATAAATAACAATATTGTTAGGTCCACTAGGTCAAATACCCTGAGTTGGGGGGTGAATTGGGGTATGGTAGATTAAAATTTCTCCCTTTTGGATCTTGTTTCATTGTAAAAAAAACTCAATTCACTCTTCCTCCCTTGTCAATATACAGACAAATATGAAATCATGCACATGACGCAATGATTTTTATTTGTTTTACCCTCACTAGGCTACGTCCAAGGAGCATACAACGACAATGCACTGATGTACCTAATTAACTAAGGCTCCGAGCCAATAATGAGTAAAATGTTTGGGCTAGATCTTTTATGCCCAGGATAACTTCCATTACATGGTTTAGGGTTTTCACACTGCATTCCCAGGGGTCACTCCTTGTGCCTCTATCTCTGGCACACTGCCAGTGGAAAGGGTCACCGTCTTCCTCTTACTTCACTAACAGCTCTTGGAAAGAAATCCACTCACAGTTTATGGACTTAGTGGTCAAACAAAATTTATGGACATGTGGATCCCTTCATTTGCAAGAATTTTGGTATCCTCAACTGTAGGTAGATTCTCTATTGAAGTTCCTTTTTCACATGTAGATGAATTCAACCTTCCCGAGTTCTGCTAGGTACCGGAAAAAACATTCACAAACTGTATTGAATCTTTTTCAACCTTCCTTGAGAAACCATGAATGACCTTCCTCTCTCACATACTGAGTGTCAGGTTTGGTACATAGGACACCTTCATCTTGTACCATTGCATATACCATGAACCTACCTTCATCCACAGACTGCCTCCGCCATCATGTATTGCTACCGCGTAACAATTCCGTGAACCTCATCTACGAAATCCCTCCTGTATGTGAGATGTTCTCTGTTTGTGGACTGCCTTCGCTTCCATGTATCGGAGCACCCCCACTATGTATCACTTGTGGAATTCTCACCCTTGCGAATCAAATATTCCTCCTCTACATACCAAACTTTTTTTGTGGGTTAAGAATCCTCAAAAAAAACTTTAGCACGAACCATTGTCCGACTTTGAAAAATTCCCAGATCCAAATATGTTCTCTAATAGAATTCAATCTACATAGTAATAGTTGAGGTTAGATATTTTTATATAGGCAAAGATATTCACTTAATCCGATGAATTGAGAATTTCTAAATCTTTAATCCAGCCACCACCGCATACGGATTCTTCAGCCACCACATACTGCAACCCATCCATGAACCATTTTCCTACATGCTTTGTGTACCATACTTGCTCCTAGGTAGTCTATTTCCACCACCAACTTCATCCCATCTGCATACCGCACTACCACTATACTCTGAGCTATTTCTGGTTCCACGAACCTCACCCACGTATTTCATCATCTGCTCCACATACCATTCCCGAAAGATGGTATGCGGCTATGGTTCTCAACATTTGTTGATTTTCTCCAAAATTCTTCATACAATTCACTCCCATGAAGAAATACATACTTTTCCAACATCAAACACTGGATTTTGAAGCCCTAATTTTTGGAATACTATTTGAAACTATGCCACCTTAAAAACCTATCTTCGAAAACACCGACCATTCTCATTTGCAGTTAGCTGTCTTTGTAAACAAACACAACCACACCCAAAATATACCATGAGGACACCTTGAGTGATTTTTCCAACAATCTCCCCCATTGGGTTTGTTGAAAACTCTTCTTATAATAATTCTTGCACATTTTGATACCTCATTAAAACTATTTCTTATGACAAGCATCAAGATAATCTAGTGGATGTTCTTCCCCAGAGGTATGATCATTATCGGAGAAAATGAAGAAGATTGATGAAAACATCAAGATAATCTAGTGGATGTTCTTCCCCAGAGGTATGATCATGAAACTCATCTCTAGAAGTTTTTGGTAGATTATCTAATTGATCTATCATTTTACTTCATAACAAAGAAATAAAAATTTAGTTCAAAAAATATAAAAATTCATATATTATAATACTAATGTAATCAACAAAGAAAAATTATGAAACACAAAATAAAACTAAAATGTAACACATTATTGTTCATATTTGTTATAGTAAACTAAAATGCTAACAATAGTAATGATAGATAAGATTTCATGTAAATAAATGAAATAAATCCCAAATCGGTATAGAAATATTAAAAATGGTCCAACCTAAGAAATCAATTTTTTACACAAAAAATATGATTTTTTATCAAATAGTTTTAAAATAATTTTCATTCAACAAAATCAATAAATATATAAGTTATTTAATGGTAAACATGGAAAACTAAACAAAACTAAACTAAAATAAAGAAAAATATTTATATTGATTCATTTTAATACATGTTTTTATAAGTAATAAAATACAATATAACATTTTATGAAACTAATAAAAGTAAATAAGGAATAATCATATTACCCGCAATATTATGAATGTACTAATGGATTTTTTCCCAAATTCCTTCTTCATGATCATTCCTTATGGAACAAAACATGTCTACAACAGGATCATCATTATTATCTGTTAATATTTCCATGGAAGTAGGGATATCACATGAATCGTCATCTTAATCAAGTTGATCATCACAAACATATTGTTTTTTTCTTTGTAAAAAAATAGACCACTGCATATCAGATTAACCAAGAACAAAGAAAATTTGTTTTAATGTGTTTACATTATAAAAGAATCAGATGTGAATTCCAATATATTCATATTAACAAGAATCATTCGAAATCCATCATGTCTGAAACTATTTTTATTGATAAACCATTTGAATTTAAATAGAATAACAATAATTTTAATGTAATCAACCTCCCATATTTCTTCAATGACTCCATAATATGCCCATGAGTTGGTAATTAGGTTTTTTTCATTAAAACATGAAAAATGCATTACTTCTGCGAACACCAAAACAACAGTATTCTGAATTTCACTTATATTGTCATAAGTTTTCCTATTTAATGTATATCCATTTATGTCATAATTAGGCCATGTTATCACATTTAAAAATAGACCACTCACTAACCATATTAATGTCTCTGATGCATCTGATCTACCAAACATGGTCTTTTTAAACCATGGGAAAAAAAGTTTTTTTATGCTCATTCAAAATCAACATTTCATTATTCTTTGGATGACATTGTTTCAACACATTAATATGAAATTCTATATATGGATGAGAATCAGACATGGTATTCAACTTGTATAAATTTACCCTCTTCTTCTGTTCATCTTATAATAATATGACTTTCAATCCATTAATCCCCTTTCCCTCATTATTAACTCATTCATGGAGAGACGGAGGCAAACTATTGTGCTGTGTCGCAGACATGTAGCTCGTAAAAAATTCTAAAACCTTTTAATAAATTTACTTTCAAACAATTAAGGCTTTATGTTGACTTGTATTCTTAACATACCACTTTAATATTTTTATATACCTTTCAAAAGGATAAATCTAACGTAAATAACAGGTCTAGAAAGCATTATTTCTCGAACTAGTTAAACCATTAAATACACCATTATATCAAAACAAGATGGAGGAAAATACATTTTAATTGACAAAGTACAGACATTTCTTTGTTTTCCAAAATGTTCAATGCATCCAGATCAATCACCTTATTACAAATTGAATTAAAAAAAACACACCTTCCTGATAGTCAATCTGACATGGACGTGCAATATTACACACAATTAAACTAGTAGAATTTGTTGCATCATGACCTGAAAATCATGAGATTTCATATCTTTCAACTTCAAATCCTTTAATATGATTTTTTTTTTACATTTGAAGAATAACCTTGTGACACTTTGTGTCACGACCTGTCCCCCAGGGCCCATGTCGTGACTACCCCAAGCCCTCCTTCTATAGCCCATGGCCTGACAACTAGAACCAAGGCTTAAAATCCCTAAACAGGGAAGGCATTTCCTTTATAAACTGTAAACACACACAATCAGAGTACAAACTGGATGCATAAACTAAGTAAAAACTGTAAACCAAGGAGTGCATAAAAGTAAAGGGGCCAGAAATATAATCCCAACTATAAAGTACAAGTACAACTGAAAAGGGACTAAATAGCTGAAAGGTGAAAAGCAGTTCCTAGAACATCCACTGTGGATCCTACCTGAAGGTTAGGTACAGATAGCCTCCTTAGCACTCCACGTCCTTCAGTCTCCTCCATGTACCGACATGTCGTAAGGTCGACCTCCGAGTACCATCTAGTCCTGGTGCTCTTAGCCTTTGTCAGCGCTATCTGTCATCTACATCCAACACAATGAGGTGTGGGCATAACCCATGCAGGGGTGAGTATAACGATACACAATAGGGACCTCGATACCACCAAGGACTCTCAAAATCCACCAAGGACAAACTACAGAGTAAGAAATAAATAGATATCCATTACATAGGTATATTATCATGCATATACCTAAGTTATCAAGTAACCCATCCCAATCACAGGGAAAACACAGAAGTCACTGACTCAGATCACACAGTTATACAACTTATATAGAGAGATAATGATGATCATATATAGCCACTGAATCATCAGAGATTTCAGACCAACACATGATCTAGGACCAACTATTCTGTCGGACCAACACATGATCCAGGAACGGGAGTTAGAACTGTCGGACCAACACATGATCGAGGAACAGTCATTAGAGCTATCGGACAAACACGTGATCCAGGACTAGCTATTTGGTCTTACCAACACATGATCCAGGAATATTCATTAGAGCTATCAGACCAACACATGATCCAGGACCATCTATTCGGTCATACCAACACATAATCCAGTAACAGAATTCAGAACTGTTAGACAAACACATGATCCAAGAATAGTAGTCAGAGTTCAGCCAGCCACAGGGTTTCCACAAAGCACGCTTGATTCTGGGAGGGTCCACACTTCAAGCCAAGTTTCGATACATAAACTTCCACGATGTCCGATTTAGAAGTATGTCAAAGGTCCGCCTTGTCATAGGGGTCTCAACGCAATAGACAACGCGTCGATCAGACGTCGGGTCTGTGAGTTATTAGCCTTTTAGTCCCGGGGGCCCAGTTGGATTCGTGTATGATCCAACCTGACCATATCTCAAATAAACCCCGAAATCTCGTGGGGTACACTCAAAAGGATAGCTACGCTCCATGATTTCTAGCGCCACTTACGGTTCATCAAACGGACACTTGGTGACAAAGATATGGCCGAAGGAAGTAAAGGGTCGGTAATGGGTCTGAGCGCGGCCCACCTCGGTCGAACTGATAATTGATAAAAGATGGAATCCGTAAATTATAATTTCAATGTAAAAAAATATATCATCCTTTAGGGATAAATTATTTTAAAAATATTATGAATATTAAATGTTATATATAAATATTTATTTTCATCAATCCACTTCTCATTATTATATTATTATTATTATAATTTAAACAAATACAACACAATGATCATTTGAAAAACATCATATTCACTTATAACATGATTTAAAATAAAATTATAAAAATTCATTCACTCTATGGAATGAAATAAATAATTTTCAATAAATATTCTCTTTCACTTTAGGGAATAAAATAAGATAATTTTTTCAAGTTTTATAGTGTCTTCAAGACAACAGTATGAATATTCAATTCAACAATTTCATCAATTTCTTCCACTTCATAGGATGGATATATGTAAAATATATATATTATTTTTCTTCATAAAAATTTAATTTCTCTCAAACATTTTATATGAAATAAACTAAAAGATAAAAGAAATATAACAATATGATATTTAAAAAAACTATTCAAAATAAATATCATCTCTATCATGAGACTTCATACAACATAATCAAAACTTGACACCATAATGGGGAAAAATAATATATAATTCCATGGTTAATGGCATGATTAGAGAACTTTGTCTTGATGTATGATGTGTATGTGATGTTTATTAGTGATTAGAAAACATTATCTCGACATACAGTAAGTACGAGATGTTTGTTATTCGACCACTTCGAGTTGCACTATTTTTTCATTTGATGAATGAGATTTGTCTTGACATCATCCATGTCTGCTATTAATCAAACACATTATCTTTATCGAATGGAGTGAAATTTTTCATCTGTGAGTCATTATAGCACTTCTAGTGTTCATTATTTTTCCCACAAAAAATGATCAAGAAAATATATATTATTTTCAAATTTATCAAGAGGAGGAATATATATATAACATAGAAAATAATAATCACCCTTTTCATGTATGAATTATATTACATTTATGATAGAGATAATGTTAGCATCGTCGCGATGTGTAATGTGAATAAGACGATCGTGCTGATAACATGTTGTGAAATCGATTGAATGCTGTTTGAAACCATAAAGTATTTTGAAATATGAAATGTAAGACCGATCATAGGTGAAGCACATTTTTTGATGAAACAAGCGTCGAATTTTCATATGGAAGTGATGAAGAAATATAGAAAAAAAATATAATACATGCAATAAGTAGATAAAATAACACAACATATAGCCAAAAAACCATTATCTTTCCTTAACATTTCATTTTATATATATTGTACAATGAATACCAAATGTTGGCATATGGAAAGTTTGGCATATGAAGGGTTTCATTGGGTAATGATGAGTCATCAAAATTATTATCATAGTTATAATATTCATTTAAAAATGTTTTATAACATAAATATATTTATTACATTATTAATGAATATATAATAATAAATGAATAAAGTAAATTAAATAAATTATAAAAATATTAAATATTAAATTTGTAACATTTACGTCGATTAAAGAAATACATATATACACATACATATCTACACACATATACATACATGCAAATATATACACACATACACATACATACATGAAGTTATACATGAATATATATTTTAAATTATCTAATATCAATATAAATATATATCCAAATAAATATATTCATTTATATATTTTATAATTGTTTAAATAAAATATTAATATATTATATTAATTTTTATTAATACACATTTTGTAATTAATCTATATAAAAAACCTATTAATCATTTTGACTAATACAGATTTGATAATTTTATATATATAAAATCATGAAACTTAGAGTCTTTTTTTATTAGAAGTTACATATATTATATTTATATATTATATTTTTTATTTTTTAATAAAATGTTAGGGGTGAAGCCTCTTTTTATTATGAAATCAAAGACTTCTTTCTATTTGTACAGAGGGAGACTAATTACATAGTCACTAGGCTGAAGACAAAGTGGCCCATAAATATTTGTATATATTTATAAATATACTTATATAATTATTTATATTTGTATAATTATATATATTTATTAAAATATGAATATATGTAATTATAAATATAATAAATATAATTTTTATTTAAATATATTTATTATAAATTTATAATTATTTAAATATATATATATATATGACTTATTAAAAAATGTATATTAATATATCATATTTATATTAATTATATACATGCATTTGTTAATAAATGTATATAAATAAATATTATTTTTTGAATATAAATATGATAATTTTATATATGTTAATAATCTATTCTATTATAAGTTTTTATTGGCACTAAAAATACTTCTGATAAAGATCCACATTTATCAGCACTTTTACCTTGCACTAATAAAGGTCACCCTTTTATCAAAACTATATGATTAGCACTCATAAAAGTCGACGCTAGATATGGCGTTATTTGTGGTAGTGCACCCCATGGCCTATGTAATTAATAATTATTAATTAATACTAGTTAACAATTAATAATGTAATAACCAATAATAAATAACATGATTTATAATAAATAATATTTTAGTAATTATTAATTGATTAATAATGTAATTAAAAATAATTAATTTTTTAATTAATGTTAAATACTAAATATTAATAATAATGTAAGTGTTAATAAATAATTATTAATTATTGCACTATTAATTACCAATTATATTATTAATTATTGTACTACTATATTATTATTAAATATTAATTGTATTATTAATTATTACTAATTATTATTAATTAAATTATTTTTATTTATTATCATTAACTATTATTACATAATATAAATTCAAATAATTTTTTACTACTAACAATAATTAATAAAGTTATTTATTATAGTATTAATTTTTATTAATTTCATATTTAGTTGTTAATCAAATTTTTAATTGCATTGTTACTACTAAAAAAGTATCGATCATGGAGTTGGAGACCAAATCCATGACCCCAAATTTATTAAAATGAAATAGAATAAAAAGATTGAGAAGCCAATAGAGGAAAAGATTGCATTGTTATTAAAAATTAAACAACAAATTATTAAGATTTCATTGCTAATATAATCAATTAAATTATTAAATATATTAGTAATTATTAATAATTGCATCGGCGTCATCATCATTATCTACATTATTAATTATTAAATTATTTTGTTATTACTAAATAAAGTATTAATATAAATATTATATTATTATTAATATTCATGTGTTATTAACAATATATTATTTTTATTAACAAAATTATTATTTCACACTTAATATTTTGAACGTGAATTTCAAATAATTTTTTAAAAGATTTCAAAGGCCTTTATAAAAGAGTGATTTTAGTGTAATTTTAAATGATTATTTTAAGATTATTTTTATATAAGTAATACTCAATATAATAATAGCTAAATTGATAATATGTTATTAGTTTAAAAATATGAATGGTTTAAAGGCTACACAGAAAGACTCATAATACCATCTAATTAATTTGTTATTGCATAAACACAATTTTAAAAACTAATCATTATCATTTAATTTTCAGGATTGAAATGGATTGGGGACCTGTTGAATTTGGGGTATATTAATCTTAACTTGTTTATTTTTACAAAATTCTAACCCTAACATAAACCATAACCCATTTATTTTTTAAATTCACTATGCTAACCCAACCTTGTTTATTTTTTTCAAGTGTAGTCATGGTTCAATATATTGTTAAGGGGTTGTGATCTAGGGCCTCTGAACCATGTTGTTCAGGATTTGTGTGTTTGGGCCTCTATATCATTTAAGGTTTCTCTCACAACCTAGTTAAAGAGGGGATTATCTAGAAATAAAAATAAAAAATTATGACCTTCGGGACATTACATCCATATACCCGATTAGAAATGAAAATATTTAAATTTTATTTATAAAACTAGAATAAACATATTAAAAAATTATGCAAATATATCTTTTAATTATACATTATTTAATAACATATAATAAACGAATTCAAATTTAAAATTTACATATAAATGTAATATGAGCCGGACTCAAAATTATTATTTTTTAAATTATAGTGTCTTTAAAATTTGTTATTGATTAAGTAATAATATTTTTTATAATGAGGTTTGAGTTTATAGTATCCTGAAACCACTACCCCAACTCTTTTTATTTATTAAACATGTTTTCAATTCAGTACTCTAACCCTATAAATACTCGTTCGACTACTATCATAACCCTGTTTAATCAGGTCAGATCGTGTCGGGTACTTGCTTAGCGTGTACCCATTGTCATCCCTATTAAATTTAAATAAATATATATATAATGGGATGACACATTGAGATACTAATATCCTATTCAATAACATTTTCCCCCTAAAACCCATTGAAAAAAATCTCCATATTTTTCATTCATCCGCATTTAATATATGTATATGTATATATATTGATTACCTTAATTAAAACTAATAAATACATATAATGTATTTAATTGTAATAAAAAACTAATAATAATTAATATTAATGAAAATAAAATTAATAATAACTATTAATAATAATGTAATAAATAACAATATAATTATACTTAAAAATTTAATTAATAATTATTATTAATATAATTATTAATCGAATTAATAATAACTTGAAAATAATAATACAAATATTAATAATGTCATCAATATTGATAAAGAAAATAGTTAATAATTAAAAATAATAATGTAATTACAATTGATTATATTATTGTAATTAAAAATTAATAATAATGTCCCCTCTAGGGGTAGTCTAGTTGAAAGGGTTGGGTTCTAGCTCAATCCTAGAGTTTGAGTATTCAGTTCCCTTGGATTGTGCTTAAACACCATAATTTCGCGCCTGGATGATATCACCACTTCAGACGTTCACAACAAGCTAGAGAGATGTAGTTTTACACAGTTTAATTAAAATACAAAGAATGAGACAAGGTTCTGTACTAGGATTCTGTTGGGGGAGCTCTACACGGGGAAGTATAAGGCTTGTATCGGGGGTTGAGTTATGTTCATAAAAAATAACAGTAATAATAATAATAATAATAATAATAATAATAATAATAAATTTATTAAATGGGGATTACAATGGGAAATACAAAGTACACACACATGCACACACACCCGAGGAGACTCGAATCCGTGACCTCCCGACACCAAAACAGGCTACACCCCATGAGTCATAATAATTAGAAACGACACAAACCATGGGTTTGAAAACCCAAACTTGTCAGGAAAACTCATTAAGAAAACGCACTCCCAAACCCATGGTTCTGAATCAAGGAGGATAATCCGAATATTTATTAAGGTCTTAGAAGTTACACCAAATGTAAACAACTCACACACCTTTGGACCACCAAGAACAAACCACACTGTCTCCAAAAGAGGACCCACCCATAGTTTCTCCGTTAAAATTTTTATCACCTGAAGGCCCCATATTTGATGGCTTGAAAGCCTCTTCATCGTGTCCCAAAAGCCTATGCTGCGTGCTTGACATACCTCCAATGTCATGCAGTATTATTACAAATAAAAATGAATTCAAAAACATCAATTGGTTAAACGTCATC
Organism: Viscum album; assembly: GCA_963277665.1. Taxonomy (NCBI): domain Eukaryota; kingdom Viridiplantae; phylum Streptophyta; class Magnoliopsida; order Santalales; family Viscaceae; genus Viscum; species Viscum album. The sequence goes on along the minus strand of OY728132.1, from coordinate 383,407,855 downwards.
CCTCCCCACAAAGAATGAAAACACTCATTGAACCTATTTAATTAAATATAGTGGTTGGAAATTACAATGTTATTATTATTACTATTATTTAATTAAAAAGTATAATTAATAATAATTGCAATATCATTTATTATATTATTAATTATCATTAATTGCATTATTAATTAATATGAATTTAATTATTAATTATTGTTAATTGCATTATTAATTAATTTTCTTTTAGTTGTGATTTTGGGTTTTCCAAATCACAAATCATACCATTCATGGTCAATTAATTCATGTATCATTCATTAAAAATCACGAATAATTATCTTTAATTTCATAGAGAGTTATTACTAATTATCATTATTTGAATTATTAATAATATTATCAATTATTATTAATGAAGCAGTGGTGAGCTACCAAGAGTGCCTAAAGAACCACGCTGTAGCGTTCGGTATGGTGGTGACAGATGGATTAGGCGAGTTCATGCCCGACGGCTCGCCGGAGCCTCTAAGGTGCTTGGTCTGTTTCTACCACCGCAACATCCACTGGAATGTGGTCCAGAAAAACCACCAACACATCAAGATCCATTCGGTGGCATACAGAGGTGCAATGGACTACGGTGAGCAATACGGTGAGGGCGGAGGAATGTAGGAGGGGAAGAAGAGGTTGAGTAAGAATTTTACGCGGGAGCAGAAATAGAAGATGGAAATGTTTACAGATAGGGTGGGCTGGAGGATTCAAAGGTAGGATGAGTGGGTGACAGAGCAGATCTACTAGGAGATCGGGATCAACTGGAGGGTGCTGGCGGTGTGGGTGAACAATCACAGAAAGATGGACTCCAAGAAAAAATTGGATCAATTTTTCTAATAATAATAATAAATTGATTATCCTAAGGTATGTATTTGCTGTGATTTATATACAGTTGGATTTTTAGGTATTTTTCAAATTTCAGGTTTTTTATTACTGTTTATTTCATGGTGCGTTTTATCATCTCCAATCCCACAAAATAATAGATCATCCCGTAACATGCTGAGATGATGACTGGTGGTATTTTTTCCACATTGCGCGATCGGGTAATGGGATGAGATGAAATGTATATTGGTCAACGAGATTAGCTGTTTTCGGTTTATAATATAATATTATATATTAATCAAATAATAAGAATTGTTATATTTTTTAATATGAAAATATTCTTAAATGAAATTATATTTTTCCTCTATAAAAAATATATTATTAATTTATATAAAATTATTATATTTATATTCAAATATATATTTTATTTGTATACATTAAATAAAAAATTCATGTTTATAAATAATATATATTTTTTAATAATTCAAATTTATATATATATAATGTTTTTAAAAAAAGTTTCTATGATTATAATTATAATTATATATATAGATATAATTATAATATTATAATAAATTCCATTAAATAATGAATATATTTATTAGATTTATTCTATTATTATGATTTAATATATTGATTATATTCATTATATTCATTATAATTAATATATTCATTAGATTTATTAGATTTATTGGATTTATTAGATTTATTAGATTTATTAGATTTATTAGATTTATTAGATTCATTATATTCATTAGATTTATTAGATTTATTAGATTAATTTTATTTGTTATATTTATTATATTTAGTTTATATATATTTAATATATATATATATAAATACTTTTTAAATATATATATATATATATATTATAATTATTAAATATACATGTGTTTCTAATGAATTTGGTCAATAAATATATTGATTGAGAATGCGTGCATACATGTTAGGTATCATCATGAATATTTATTTATACATTAAACCCTTATTATTCATGATGTCCATTGATGTGGCTCGATTTTTTTATGTATATTTTATTACTAGGTATATATGATTAATACATGTTACCCACATATACTGTTATGTTCTCAAAAATACTTATAAAATTATATTAAATATATTTATTATATTTATAATTATTAAATTTCAATTCTATATAAATAATAGTTAAATATATTTATTTTTAATTATAATTAAAACTCTATATATATATTTAAATAATTATAAAATTACAACAATACATATTTCATGATTTTATAAATATATATATATATATACATTTATAATTAAATACAAATATTTATAAATATATTTATTTTAGTAATGATTTTAACTATAAATAAATATATATATGCAAATAATTATAAAAATATAATAAATATTTTTATTATACTACTTAATGTTATAAATATATAATTAAATACGTATATTTATAAGTAAATACAAATATTTATAAATATAATTATAAATAAATTTTTATATATTTAAATAATTAAATAATTATAATAAATATATTAATTATATATATTTATAAAATTATACATATATTTGTTATAATTTTATAATTATTTATATATTTATAAAATTACAAATATAGTTTATAAATTTTATAAGTATATATATATATACTTACAACTATACATAAATATTTATTTGTTATTATTTTATATTACAAATAAATAAATATTTATTTACTAGTTATAATTATAAATAATTATTTATTTATTTAAAAAATATAAAATTATAATAAATATATTAATAAGATAATTAAATATTCTAAACAAAAATTTGTTATAATTTAATCATTATTTAAATAAATGTGTATATATTCATTTATAATTATATGATTAAAAATAAATAAATATGCATATAAATTATTATAAAATTATAAGATATATAGTTATATATGTCTATAATCTTATGAACTTATATATAATTAATATATTTATTATATATATTTCTATGATTATAAATATAATAAATATATTTCTTATAAACTTATAATTATTTATATTATAATTTTATTAATATACATATATATATAGTTACAATTATAAATAAATAAAATTATATTTATCACACATATAACATTATATATATATATTTAATAATAAAAATAAATTATTAACATTGTATCTTTATCAGTACTTTTTGTTGGGCTGATAATGGTCTATGTTTATCGACGCTAAAAAAGCACTTATAAAAGGAGTCTTTATCAGCGCTAAAAAATTGATGATAGAGGCATGTTTTACCAGTGTTTTTTATTTTAGAGCTGATAAAAACATACCTTTATCAGCACTTTTTTTCTAGAGCTGATAAAAGGTTCATCGGGTTTTATAAAAAAAACCCCAAACATTCTACTCCTCCCTCGCACCCCTCAAGTTCTCGCAGAAGCTGATCATCGCTGACGTGCCTCCTACTCCTCCTCCTCCACTTCCTCCTACCACCTCTCCTCTACCATGAACCACACCACCACTGTGCGACTCTCCCCCATCATGAATCAATCCACAGGGCGCCTCTCTTCCACCGCGCGCCACACCTTCGCCGTGCACGAACGAGACCGTCATGTGCCTCTCCTCTGCCGCTCGTCACACCTCCATTGTGCGCCTCTTCTCCGTTGTGCACCTCTCCTCTACCGATGACTTTTCCCCTATTTTTAATTTGTTTCATCTTGTTTTTATGTAATTATTGTTTGATATTGATGGTATGTTGTGAATTGTATGGGCTAAATGCCTCCTTGAAAATTGTGGTCGTTGGTGGTCCTTGTTTGCGTACTAAATTATTGCTTGTTGGTTGGTGTTCCACTTCATATTATTTACTTTGATTTTGTGTGACTTGAGTATGCATATGATGTGTGATTACACTGGATCATTGTGAAATTTCCTTTTAATGATGAGTATTTTTGTCTTTAGGGGTTGAGTAGTATGTCACTTGACATATTTATGTGTTCTCCCTTAATGTCGACAAGTTTTAGCTTCGATTTTTCTTGAGTGAGGTAGGTGTTACTTTTGAGATCCCTTATAATACATGTTATAAATTTCTTGTATGTTTTTAAATGATTTGTTATGAAATTATAATCCTATGTTATGACGGTTGGGTTTAAATTGGATTGAAAATGGTTTAAAGACTCGGTATAGAGTTATGTCACATGCCTAGTGTTTTGAAAAAGGCCCGAGTGGATTTTTTAATGAAATTTAAATATTTTGAAATTTTTGTCATAATTTTTTTTCATTAAAGTGAATATGGGATATTTTAAAGTCATGTTTTCAAAAATGAATGGAATTGAACTTCAACCTATTTAAATGGTTTTGAGACCCTTGACTCTCATGGTGGATTGAAATGTTTTCAAGAGGATATTTAAGATTAATAAAAAGATTCTTACCACATATTTCCTTCAAAAATAAAATGGTTTATTACCTGAAAATTATATATATAAAAAATTGTTGGATTTCCAACTGGGCTTTCTAGTGCATTTTGATAAATGGGTTTTGGATGAAATTTGAAATGTAGTTCTCAAATGGGGTGAAATGTATGGGATTCTAAAGAACATTTCTCAAATTCTAGTTGGTAATTTAAATGAAGTTATTTTATAAATATGGGAGACCCTCTATTGAGATCCATTCATTTATTGTTCCTTTTGTGGCTCATGACCCCATGGGGGATTCATTATATTCTTATGCTTATTGTGAATCTTATAAAAGGATGTGGAAGGGGTTGTTTCTTGTGAGGTTGTAGGAGGTGGGGTGAGGTTAAATTTCGAATTATTGAAATTATATTTCTCTTATGATCTATTATTTCATTGGTTGCTCACTTATACTATTGAAATGTCATGGGTGTCCTAGGAGACTGGTAGGGATCCAAATACATGAAATCACTATTGTGGAGTGCACTGCCTAGTGTAAGGACCCAATTAGATTGAGTGAGTTTCGGAGATGTTTTAGTGTCCCTAGAATGTATTGGAAGGGACTAGGGTTTCTTTTGATCCCCTGGCCATGATAGTGCCTAGTGATTTTTATAGGACTACTTGGATATGACAAGTTAAATAGTATCAACCTAGGTTCCTCATCTCCAGTTCAAGATGCAAATACACAAGTCATAGGAAGTTTCACATGATGGTTGCATCATTCTTACGATGCTTTATGGGATTTATTTCCTTGTATGGAGTGTAATCCCCTAGTTTTTTTATTATATGGATCCATAGTTTGGTTGTTTATTGGATTATGATTCCTTGTTTCCTTAGTGCCTATATATGATCGTTGTTTCACTTCGAGTGTGTATTTTCTTACATCCAAATAGATTTATTTAAATGGTTAAAAAGTTTTCTTTAAAAAATAATAAAAATTGCTATTTATTAAATGAATTTTATGAAAATTGATTTTCATTGTGATTATTTTTAAAAAAAAGCGTTTTTTAGAAAATGATCTAAAAGAGGGATAATCTAGGATTTGACATGCCTTATATGGTTTTAAAGGCCCTCTCTCCATTTTTTTATATTTTTATTTCAAAATTTTAATCATTTTTATTTTTATATTATAAAAAGGGTGGTTGTTTGAAAATGTGTAAGTTTATTGGTTTACACTTGTTTTATAATTCATGTAAAAATATATTTTATACCTTATGTTCAAACTAGCACTTTATGAACTATATTATGAAGGGATTGAAAGATAATTATTTATGAAATCATACAAATTATTTTTAGATCACACCCTACATTTGAACTGGTGGACGGGAGTGTAAGACACTCTTATATATCCTTTTTTAGTGCCATATTTTTCATTGTTCTTGGTGCTCATATTGCTCCATGATTGAAAGATGGGGTGTGGTGAGTTACTAGGGGACACAAGTGTTGATTTTGGCGTTATTTGGGTTTTCATTCCCTTTTAAATTTCCTTTCAGAATATATTATTAAGAATGAGTCATGCTTTTTTTAAGAATTAGGTGATTGGTTTGGAGTGGGTTCTTAATCACTACCCTTGGTAACAACTCTTATGTTTCCATAGCCTAGTTATAATCTCTATATTTATGTTCTAGATATGGTATGGTAGTAGATACAACTCTATGTGTGATGGTGGAAGATTCTAGGTTGATATTTGAATTATATGAGATAGGGATGAACTACTAACTTCAAATTTCCATCTATGATAATACCACTGAAATAAGCATGGCATTATACGAGACCTGCCTAGGTTGTGTGGCTTGATATTGGTATTTAGATGTTCATGTGTGATCCTTCGATGATCTTAATGGGAGGTTTATGAAAACACTAATCTTAACCATAAATGATCTAAGACATAAGAATGTTTTATATTTTGATGTATCAGGAGTTAGGATTTCAACAGTTTCAGTTCATGATGGTCATGTGGTTGCTTATGGGTCTAGACAGTTGAGAACACAGAATAGAAAATTCACAAATAGTTTCCTAGATTTGGAAATAGTGGTTCTTTCCATGACTTTTTATTGGAATACACTAAAAATGTGTTTGAAAAATATGTTCAACATACCTCTTTTTGGTTTTAAATAACATTAAAATAATTTAAACACTTTTCATGGACCTAGGATGCATGAGATGTGTTTATCAACTCACCTGATTGGATTTTATAATGGTATGTGAATGTTTTGAAAGTGTATGTAGTGCCGGTTTCATTTTAAAAAGGGGTGTGTTATGTTTTAAATGAAAATTTGAAAATTATTGAGGGTTTTCACTCATTTTAAATTATTAACATTATAGGGTAATGAATTTTCCTTCAATGTTGTATAAAAAATAAATTAGGGTTTTGAGAAAGAGTGTTTGAAATTGATTGGTTTATTTTAAAAAGGATGTGTTATTTTAAAGAGGAATTTGTTTAAATGGTTGGTTTTTTAATGGGATTTCAACTATGATTTTAAAAATAGATTTTAAAGGAGAATTAATGTCTATAACTATTTTCATCCTTGGTTAATTTTTATATCAATGTTTTATTTATTTATTTTGTTTTAAATCAATATCACTGAATCAAATATGATGGATATGAATAAATAACGGATGAATACCAATCATTTGACAAGAGAGTATGCAGATGGAGTGAAAGTGTTCTTCATGATTTAAAAATATCATGCATACGACCCTTATCAAATCCTTTTTCCTTGTATATACTATTGTTATTTCAGACATGTTAGTCCATCGGAGTTGAAAGAACAATTGATCTATGACGGAACAGATCGAATTTATAAATGTTGGAATAAACATGGGGAAAAAGTGAATGAAGCTAGTGGTTGGGATAATAGTGCATTTTATGGATCATCTGATATGATTGCAAGTGAGGAAAATAAAGAAGACCATATCAAGGACGTGATTAAAGATGTGAATGATGATGAAGATTATATTGAAGAAATGATAACGATAGTTGAAGATGATCTTCATGATTTCCCAAAATTGTTTGTGTATTTAATGAGTTTTGCAATGATGCATTTGTATGGTGGTTTAACTATATATACAACATTGCCAGCCATACTGAAGATGTATAATTTGAAAGCAGGAAATGGGTGGAGTGATTCTAGTTTTATAGAATTACTTTCTCTCTTGAATGACATGCTCCTAGAAGATAATGAGCTCACTATCGGAACATACGGTGCCAAGAAAATTCAATGTCTGATCAGTATGATCTCTAAACGAATAAACTCCTTCCCAAATGATTTTTTGTCGTATCGGAAGGACCAAAAATCACTTAGAGAATGCCCAAAGTATGGTGTTTCTTGATACAATAAAGATGAATCCGGTCCTATGAAATTTGTACGGTACTTCCCAATCATTTTAAGGTTTAGGAATCTATATGGAAGTGAGGAGACCACATGGAAATTGACAAGGCACACAGACATAATAAATAAATATGGGAAACTACGTCACCCGACAGACTCTCGTCTGTGGAAGGGAATTGATCATGTGTATCCGGATATTATAAATGATCTGATAAACCATAGCCTTTCATTATCTATAGATAGAGTGAATACTTTTGGTTTTCAAAATAGAACTCATGGTACATGGTCGGTATGTTGGTAAATTATAACTTTCCACCACGGTTATTCATGAAATGAAAACATATCATGTTATCAATGTTTATATCAAGACCGAAACAACTAGGTAATGATATTGATGTTTATTTGGATCCATTGATCGAGGATTTGAAATTATTTTGGGATTCATGTGTTACGTTATTTGATGCTTATAGAAATGAAGATTTCATGTTGAGAGCCATGTTTTATGAGATGATAAATGACTTTCCTTCTTGTGGAAATTTTTTAGGATATAGAATTAAAGAATTTCATGGGTTTCCTGTCTGCGAACAAGGTACACAGTCAATTAGGTTGAAACATTCATCAAAACCCATGTTTCTAGGACATCAAAGATTTATACCCTAACGACATAAGTATCGATCCTGGAATAAATAATTCAATGGAAGTTTATAAGACCATACAACACCATCTCTACCAAATGGTGATCAAATGTTTGAGAAATTAAAATATGTTGACCCAACTTTTGGTAAACCATTTTCGAAGAACCTTATGAAAACCAGTTGGAAGAAGAGATATTTTTTTTAATTTTCCATTCAAGAATTATCTGTACGTGAGAAAATTTCATGATGTTATGAATGTTGAAAAAAGGTATGTGATAGTATCATGAGCACATTGCTTAATTGACCAGGAAAAATAAAGGATGGAATTTAGGCTAGGTTGGACATGGTAGACATTGGAATACAAGAATAGTTGGTGGAAGTGAAGGATGAAAAACAATCTTTTCTTCCTCTAGAAACATACACTCTTTCTAGGAAAGAGAGATATCAGTTTTTCAAATTCATGAATGGAATAAGGGTTCCAAAGGGGTATTCATGGAATATCAAGAACATCATGTAAATGAAAGATTTAATGTTAAAGGGTTTTAAATCACATTAGTACCATGTTTTTATGAAAGATCAAATTACTATAGATTTATATTTCATTTTTTCCAATAATGTCTATTATACGTTTACGAAGCTCTTTTTCTTCGTCAAATATATATGTAGCAGAGTTATAGACCCAAAGAAACTAATGGGTATGGAAAGAGAAATTTATATCATATTATGTGAATTGGAAATGTAATTATCACCAATTTTATTTGATATGATGGTTCAATTGGTGAAAGATATTTGACTATGTGGTCATGTACACTATAAATGGATATACCCCCATTGAATGGTATATGAAGATTTTGAAATGGTATGTCAAAAAATCAAAGGTGACTAGAGGGTTGTATTATGAAGAGATATATGGTTGATGAAGTCATTTAATTTTGTACTGAATACCTATCCGGTGTCGAAATCATTGGTCTACCTGAATCTCGTTACACTAGGCAGACTGTGGGTAAAGGAATTTCTTCATGAGAGGTTGTCACAGTCAATATTATAGATCGGGAGTAGGCCTTCCATTGAATTTTTCATAACAATTTGGAGGTTGACCCATATGTCGAAACACACAAAAAAATTATTATGCATTTAAATTCATCACGGGATGAAAATGGATATCAAATACAGATAATCAATAGTTTAGAGGATGGTTTCAGGACCATATATTTAATGAGTGAGATGAAAATCCAATCTCAATTTTAGAATGACATTGATGGCTTGTCGGAGGACCAAGTTTGTATGTATTATCTTATAATGCTTATGTAATTAATAGTTATACATTCTATACTATTGAACATGATGAAGACAATACCATGTAGAATAGTGGAGTTAAAATTGAGGCTGAAGCGATGCATCATTTTGGTGTTAAGGATAGTAATACAATATATGAAAATATTTTATACTTTAGAATCATCAAATAAATATAGGAGTTGGATTATAGGAACTTCCAAGTGACGATTTTTCAATGAAAGTGGGTTGATAATATGAGTTCTATTAAAATAGTTGATTTGAGATTCATGAATGTTGATTTTAATAGGGAAGGGAAAAAAGATGAACCATTTATAATGGCATCATAGGCAGTACATGTGTTTTATGTTCTAGATCCCACAAATGAAAATTGGTCAATTTTTCTGTTAACCACCAAAACCATTGAAGGGTAAAATGAAAATTCAATAGAGGATGACCCTTTCATTGGGATGTCATAATAATTTCGTAGCAGTCCCAATGTAGACAGAGATTTTATGTTAGAGGACACCACAATGAAGGGATTTGGATTGTCTATAGAGGGTTAAAATCCCCTTATCCATTAAAAAAAGAGTTCAATAACAAATGAATATTTGATTACTGATAGTATATAAAATGACAATGGATCCCTATACCCACAAGTAGAAATAATCGTTCCCTTAAACTCCCACTTTAATCACCTTAAATCATAAGATCCTCTTCCTCTATAATGATTCACTCAATACGTTGGTAGAAGGTTTCGGTGGCGGCCTCCCATCAAAATCCTTCATTCAGCAATGACTACAACGGAGGGAATAATCCTCTTCCACCCAATGTCAAAGGAACAATATCCCCCTCATCACAGGTCATCGGTAGCTGTAGCTGCGAAGTTTTGATGAGCTACTGAGAGTGGCTGAAGAACCACATTGTTTCATTGGGTAGGATGGTGATGGATGGTTGTGGCGAGTTCTTGTCCAGTGGCTTGATGGAGCCTCTGCAGTGCTCATCCTGTTTTTTCAACTACAAATTTCACTAGAAAGTGGTTCGGAAAAGGTGTCGTCATCTCAAGATCTATCTGATGGTATATGTTGGCATAATGGATGGCAGTGAGGATAGAGGAATGCAGGACAGGAAGAAGAGGTTGAAGCTGATGTTTATGCTGGAGTAGAAGGAGAAAATGACAGGGTTTTCAGATATGGTGGGGTGGATGATTCAAAGGGTGGATGAGTCAGTGGTGGAGAATATCTGCCTGGAGATCAGGATCAATCAGAGGGTGCTGGCGGTGTGGATATACAATCACAAAAACACAGACTCCATGAAAAAATTGAATCAAACTTTCTAATAAAAATAATAAATATCTTATCCTAGGATATGTATTTGAAGTGATTTATAAACAATTTTATTTTCATGCATTTTAGAATTTCCAATTTTTTTATTACTATTTAATCCATAGAATTGAAATATAGTCAAAATCATTATTGTTTTGTTCATATTTTGTGCATTAAATATTAGAATGAGATGTGGTGTATAATTATTGGGCTCTTAGAGATGAATTTCATTCGTTCTACTATTTGTTAAATTGTGCATTATCAGTGTTAAAAATGATGAAGTGATAAATGAAGAAAAAAACGATGGACTTTATCAGCACCGATAAGACCAATTGATAAAATACCAACACCTTATATAGGGGTGCAAATTTTTAGAAGCTCTAAAACATAAAAATAATTTAAACAATACAAACTTAGGTAAAAAATTGATAGTACAAATATTATGTCCTAAAAATTAAAAAACAATTCCAATATTACAAATAACACTACCACAAATACCCTTTTAACAGGGCTAGAAATCGATTTCATTAGTTCTAGAAAATCATTGATAATCAAAGACTCATCAAAATATGGTCCCTTTTATCATCTCTAACCCACCCAATAGTGTTAGGACCAACAATTTCATATGCTCGCGCGCCCCTACCTTCAATTATTTTTGAACCTAAGACCTCCGTCTCACAGATCTACACCTTTACCAATCCTTTATATTATTATTTTTTTGTATTTTATTATATATCTATTTATTTATATATATTGTTTAGTGCCCTGACCTGTTTAGCCACCCAAATAGTGCTACAGGTCATGTGTCACTGACCATAGGCACGCCTCTCCGTACGCCAAAGGTTGTTGACTAGCAGTGACGGTGTAAAAAAGTGATAGTGGAGAGACTATATCCTTGGGTGATTACAAAATGATGGTCTAATATATATATATATATAAACAATGGAAATAATGACCAAAAGAAACTAGACCCATAACCCGCTCAAGATGGAAGCACAAGCAATAGTAAGCAACAATTAAAGCAATAACCAAGAATAGCGGAAAATAAATAAACCAGAAAAACATACCATTTTTAGCTAAGCATGCATATCATAACAGGTTATATAGATAGTAAGCATAAGGATCTCCAATGACCGACCACAGTGCATACATATAATAGCATGTTGATACAAAAGAAAAAATAAAAATAAACACTAGCTAAGATGAGAACCCATGGTCTCTTTCCATCCATCCTATGCTAAATCAACCACTAAGATCTGTCTCTTGAGCTTAAACCTTCACCTGAATGAAATTCCATGAAATCTACATGCATCCTGAAGGGCCCATATAGGGTATGAGAAACAATATCCATATACCACCACCAACATGTGCATATCTTATATCTTTTATTACATAGGTGTGTCTAAATAATAATATAAAACACCATTGCAAAAATTCTTAATGAAAACCCACTCCCTTATGATCAGAAGACACAAGGGAGAGATCCCCTGCTTTTACCAACACTAATATAATATAGTGGAGAGTATCCTTATCCTAATACCAAGGAATCCTCTGATGTATATCAGTCCAGGTGAACCGTTAGGTTCCACCTATAACAAAATCACTTAGCACCTCATGCCAACTAACCCCTCATGTCCAAACTATATCCGACGTCCTAAAGGCACACCCAATAATCAATACTTGATCCCTCAAATCCTTACATGAAAGCTCATGTCGAATCAAGGACTGATGTTCCAAGGAATGGTGATGTTCATCATCCTAAATAAATTCTGGCCCATCGGACACATGTAAGACAAGCCTCAACCACCAACCGACATTCTCAACACTATCAACTGATGATTACTCGTTATCCTCGCATCTTTATATGACAAGCATCTCCAACCATCATCCTAAGACACAATAGACAGATGCCTCTATACACACGAGTGGTCAATACCACCTCATCCTCTGAGCCCTAATGTGTGCACAAAACTCTAAACAACGCATTGGCCAACATGGGTGAGCCAAAATCACCATATATGACCCTAAGACACAACATTCCAACACATCGTGCACCTGTGACCTTGTCTCTCAATATTATGGCCAACTCCATCCAAAATCACTTTAGCCTTTCCCATAGCCTAATGACATTGTCTCCTCATCCTAACAACCAAGTGGCCCAACCGGTGATCAATATCACCCAATATACCTCTATCCAAGCCTATCCAAACGATTATATCGCTTCAATCCAAATGCCCAATGCCACCTAAATCCTTGGGCCAAGCCTGTCACATTTCCATGTAACTCATAAGCAATTCGCACATATATAATTCACTTCAATTTTAATAAAATATACACCCTGACAAAATCTTTCCATGATACAAAGCCTCTTACTAGGCTTAATGAAATTTTTGAGTTGATTGAGCATGCCCATAGGCATCTCATGGGTTCAATTAGTTAACTAAATGAAAATAATGAATTTAGTAGGGTCTCACTTGGACTACCCAATAGTTTACACAATGTTTCACCCCTAATACAGTCACAAAATCCCAAAGAAAGATAAGAACTACCTATATCGTGTTGTTAGATGTTCGCTCATCTAATCATAGCCTCTAAGAGAAGGAGATTTGGATGAAATAAACATTTTAAATGAATTCCCTAAAAATAGGGTAAATCAGCTTGCAATGTTTTAGGGATCCATTAGGAAAGTAAAAATTAAAAAATAATCAAGAGGAGTTTGAGTCTTACTGATACACATCGAACACTGCATACAGATCAAGAATCGAAGTCTAGATATGGAATCTAGATTACACCCTAGAGGACGAGGAAGGAGCTCCCACGATGTCTGAAGGTTGCTTGTGTGAGGGAGAGGAAGAAAGGGAGAAAAATGATATAAAATGGAGGGATGGTAATTTTACACATTAAAGAGGGTTGCACTGTTAGCTCGCACAGTTTCGCTAACCCTATTTAGCTCGTGCAGTACCCCTACCCAATCTCCAAGCTCGCACAGTTCATGTGCTCAGTTTTCCAAAACATGTGTGAACCTCTATAAAAAATTACAGACATTTATGAATAGCCATGTTCCACCTCATGGTTTGGATCATCATACACAGTAAACCTAGAGGGCCAAATGGTTACACCTTGGAGGATGCACAGTTTTCCCAAACCGTGTGCCTCAGTCTATGCACATTGAAAACATGGATTTTTGACCTTTGATGAACATGAAACCCAACCAAACCCCAAAGAATCTTTTCAATCATTAATAAACATCTAAAATTAGTGCCTTTTTTAAGTAAACTCTCAAAATTAAATTCTGATAAACAATAAAATAGTTGGTCCAACACACAATCTTAAAAAATTAAAAACATGCGAGGAATTTGACCCATTCCAAAAACATGGGACATTAAATTCTCCTCAACTTAATATAGCTCATCTATGAGATATAAAACATAAAGACAATATGTTACCAAACATACCCATCTCTTTAAAATTATCCCGAACTACCTGAGTCTAAAATGAAATGGGTCAACTCCCTCAAGGGCTCCCAACCATAGGAGTTACCATCCTATGTTTCATTTCGACCCCAAAAATCAAATAAAACTAATAGTCCCCCGACCATCCCGAGACTCGAAGGTCTACCTGTGACATATCTTCACTCCTCCACCTTATCAGTTTCCTTAGTGTCATACCTGACAACCATCATGTCCCACATCATAGTAGATGTGTTTTCATTGTGTCCATGTCACATCTGACACCTATGCGGTCCCACATATCATCAGATGCTGAAATCAGTCTTGGTGCCTCACACCTCAAACATGTCCCCCATTGCATCGATCCTTAGATGCCAATGCACCTCACAAGCCATGCATCCAACGATGCTCATAGAATATCTTGGTACCATGCACCCTGTATGTATATTTGTGTGTGTGTAACGTATTTGAGCAGATGTCAACCAACTAACCAGAATCTCATTAGTCTATTCATACATATCATGCACCTCTTGCACCTCATTCACCAAAAAGGACATCGCTATACAAGGTCAATGCCAAAATAAAAAAAAGAAAAACATGACTATGTCATCGACGTACCTTTAACCATAACCGGATCTATAACATGCTCTTACCATGGAATCTCCATGGTGTGCACCTATCCTAAAGCTCAACTTTCTGAATCCTGTCCTCCCACTAGTGTTACACCAGCCCCTATCCATTAACCCCACTGTCGGGTCCTACGGTCTATGCCACAACCTTCGTGTGCAGCTAAATCTCAGCCACCATCACCTGGTATGACTCTCGGTATGATATCTGAAACTTGAGTCTCTTTAGGTCCTTTACGACTATTTGTTTGAAAATTCCTCCTATATAACCTTTCGAGATGAAAAACCCCTCCACATGCTCGATACTCCTTCGTTGTTCAAGAACAATGAATCCTCAAATAACCCAACTACCCACACAACAAGCACACTGGCGGTGGCCCACTTCTTAGTGGTTTTCTTATGTCTCATACCTGAATGTAATGATGGGACTCATCTCAACCTCTCCTTCTATCATCTGAAGCATCACCACTATAATTAATAGACGCTGTCACACAACTCGAGTACAAACAATCAGTCAAGTTTCCATCAGGTATGAGTGCCGGATTCCCCGTATCCTAGAACGATGCTAACTTAATGATTTTTACCAGCACCCAGATGAAATTCCATAAATTATCCTTAAAATTCCTCACCCTCAAGGTTTCATCGCCTGCCATAATGGTTGTGAAGCAAGACTACTCAGTGAATATTGTTTCATAGTCCATGATGGACATGTCTCCCTGGATTAATTATTAATAATTAAATCGTCATCTTCATCATCCTTTACATTATTAATTATTAATATATTTTTATAAATTATCAATAAAATATTAATATTAATATTATATTATTTTTAATATTCATGTTTTATTAAAATTATATTATTTTTACTAACAAATTATTATTTGACACTTAAAATTTTTATCATGAATTTAATATAATTTTTTAAAGATTTCAAAGACCTTTATAAAAGATTGATTGTGGTGTAATTTTAAATTATATTTTTATGATTATTTTAATAAAATTAATACACAATATAATAATATTTAAATTGATTATATTTTATTTCTTTAAAAATATGAATGGTTTAAACTTTACACATAATGACGCATAATCCCATTAAATTGTTTTTCATAAAAACATTTTTAAAAACTCATGTTTATCATTTAATTTTAGGGATGGAAATAGTATGGGTACCCATTGAATTTGGGGTGTATTAATCCTATATTATTTATTTTTACAAAACTGTAACCCTAACATAAACCATAACCCATTTATTTTTTAAATTCACTACCCTAACCCTTCCCTATTTATTTTTTTCAAGTGTAGTCAGGGTTCAATATATTGTAAAGGGCTTGTGACCCTGGGCCTCCAAACCATGTAATTCAGGATTTCTGTCTTTGGGCCTCCGGATCAATTAAGGGTTCTATCAAAACCTAGTTAAATAGGGGATTATCTAGAAATAAAAATAAAAAATCTATGAACTTTGAGCCATTACATCCATGTAACTGATTTAAAATGAAAATATTTAAATTTTATTTTTAAAACTAGAATAAACATATTAAAAAATTAAGTAAATATATTTTTTTAGTTAGACTTTATTCAATAAAATATAACCAACAAATTCAAATTTTAAATTTACCTGTTAATATAATATGATTCAGACTCAAAATTAATATTTAATTATAATTTTAATTTCATTAAAATTTATTAATGATTAAGTAATAATAATTTTTTTAATCAGGTTTGAGTTTATATTATCCTAAAACCACTACCCAACTATATTTATTTATTAATCGAGTTTTTAATTTAGTACTCTAACCCTATAAATACCCATTAAACCACTATCGTAACCTTGTATAATTAGGATGGATAGTGTCTGGTACATGGTTAGTGTGTACCCATTGTAATCCCAGTTTAATTAAAATAAATAAATATCTAAAATGGGATGACCCATTGAGATACTATGATCCTCATCAATAATTCTTTTCCAATAAAACCCATTGAAAAAAATATCAATGTTTTTCATTCTTCCACATTTAATATATGTATGTGTATATATATTAATTACCTCAATTTAAACTAATAAATAATAGCAATGTAATTAATAGAAAATAAAAATTAATTTTAATTAATTTTAATGAAAATTAAATTAATAAATAATAATAATAATAATATAATAAATAACAATATTGTTAGGTCCACTAGGTCAAATACCCTGAGTTGGGGGGTGAATTGGGGTATGGTAGATTAAAATTTCTCCCTTTTGGATCTTGTTTCATTGTAAAAAAAACTCAATTCACTCTTCCTCCCTTGTCAATATACAGACAAATATGAAATCATGCACATGACGCAATGATTTTTATTTGTTTTACCCTCACTAGGCTACGTCCAAGGAGCATACAACGACAATGCACTGATGTACCTAATTAACTAAGGCTCCGAGCCAATAATGAGTAAAATGTTTGGGCTAGATCTTTTATGCCCAGGATAACTTCCATTACATGGTTTAGGGTTTTCACACTGCATTCCCAGGGGTCACTCCTTGTGCCTCTATCTCTGGCACACTGCCAGTGGAAAGGGTCACCGTCTTCCTCTTACTTCACTAACAGCTCTTGGAAAGAAATCCACTCACAGTTTATGGACTTAGTGGTCAAACAAAATTTATGGACATGTGGATCCCTTCATTTGCAAGAATTTTGGTATCCTCAACTGTAGGTAGATTCTCTATTGAAGTTCCTTTTTCACATGTAGATGAATTCAACCTTCCCGAGTTCTGCTAGGTACCGGAAAAAACATTCACAAACTGTATTGAATCTTTTTCAACCTTCCTTGAGAAACCATGAATGACCTTCCTCTCTCACATACTGAGTGTCAGGTTTGGTACATAGGACACCTTCATCTTGTACCATTGCCTATACCATGAACCTACCTTCATCCACAGACTGCCTCCGCCATCATGTATTGCTACCGCGTAACAATTCCGTGAACCTCATCTACGAAATCCCTCCTGTATGTGAGATGTTCTCTGTTTGTGGACTGCCTTCGCTTCCATGTATCGGAGCACCCCCACTATGTATCACTTGTGGAATTCTCACCCTTGCGAATCAAATATTCCTCCTCTACATACCAAACTTTTTTTGTGGGTTAAGAATCCTCAAAAAAAACTTTAGCACGAACCATTGTCCGACTTTGAAAAATTCCCAGATCCAAATATGTTCTCTAATAGAATTCAATCTACATAGTAATAGTTGAGGTTAGATATTTTTATATAGGCAAAGATATTCACTTAATCTGATGAATTGAGAATTTCTAAATCTTTAATCCAGCCACCACCGCATACGGATTCTTCAGCCACCACATACTGCAACCCATCCATGAACCATTTTCCTACATGCTTTGTGTACCATCCTTGCTCCTAGGTAGTCTATTTCCACCACCAACTTCATCCCTTCTGCATACCGCACTACCACTCTACTCTGAGCTATTTCTGGTTCCACGAACCTCACCCACGTATTTCATCATCTGCTCCACATACCATTCCCGAAAGATGGTATGCGGCTATGGTTCTCAACATTTGTTGATTTTCTCCAAAATTCTTCATACAATTCACTCCCATGAAGAAATACATACTTTTCCAACATCAAACACTGGATTTTGAAGCCCTAATTTTTGGAATACTATTTGAAACTATGCCACCTTAAAAACCTATCTTCGAAAACACCGACCATTCTCATTTGCAGTTAGCTGTCTTTGTAAACAAACACAACCACACCCAAAATATACCATGAGGACACCTTGAGTGATTTTTCCAACAATCTCCCCCATTGGGTTTGTTGAAAACTCTTCTTATAATAATTCTTGCACATTTTGATACCTCATTAAAACTATTTCCAACTTTAACCACCATTCGCTCCACATGATTAAGATAGCAATCAAAGATTTACTCAACACATAACCTAAGCCCACATGAGAAATGATTGGTGTGAGAAACAAGAGAAAATGTAAATTTCATCAAAGAATCACTTCATTTTTGTCTCCAACTAATGATACCATACTGATACCAATTACTGAGTGTTGGAAGCCTTCTGACACCATTCCAACAGCACTCTTCTGCTTTTATCATAATCCTCCGCTATCGTGAAATATATTATTTGATCAATCACATATAGCATCTCTTGATTTAATGCTACCCATATCTTATATCTCTTCCAAATAGCTTCATCTCATCTTTAACTCCCCCTAACATGCTGCTCCACTTAACATCTTCTCCTTGTGTCTTTTCTCCCCCTTAAAGTCACACTTTCTCCCCATTTTTCAATGAACCCGAAGGTCACATCAAGGTTGTCTGAAATAGGGTAAAGAACAAAAATTAGTACATTAGGGATAGAAACACCATACCTTGGGGAGAGGGGGACCGACATCCATATTTTTTCAAGTGAGGGATGTTGACTGGACTCCCAAAGATAGTAGATGCCTTTCAAATTCTTCTTTGGATATGGCCTTTATCATAATGTCTGTAACCTATTATTCTGTAGGTACACACTCAAACTTCGCAAGCCCTTGCTCCACCTTCTCCTTGATGAAATGATATTTTATTTCAATGCGATTTGTTATTGAGTGATGAAATGGATTTTTTATCAAATTTATAGCACTAGAATTTTCACAATGGTTCCCGATCAGAGATTTCACTTCAATTCCCATATCGTCAAGTTACTGCAGCATCCATTATAGCTATATTCAAGCTTGAGTAGCTGCAATGTATTCCGCTTTTGTGGTGCTTAATGAAATGCATTCTTGTTTCTTGCATATCAAAGAAAAACACAACCTTCCAAGATAAAATGAACCTCTGAATGTTGATTTCCTATCATCTTTTGAACCCTCCCAGTCCACATCTGTATATCCCAATAACTCTGGCTGAATTTTGTCATTATACATTAAGCCAAAATCCATTGTTCCCTTGATATATCGAATATTTATTTTTTCTACAATCATGTGGCTCTCTTTAGTATTGCTTTGATACCTCACTTCTTGGAATGTGGAAAATACAATATCAAGTCTTGTTGTAGTCATGTACAACTGACTTCTAATTAATTTCCTATATTCCATGATATTAACTACCTTGCCTTCATTATCTCATGACAGTTTGAACGTGGTATCAACCATAGTCTTCATCTCTCTAGAATTATCCATTCCAAATCTTCTCAATACCCCATTGGAATATTTAGATTGAGAAATAAAAGTGGCATTTACTCTTTGTGTCACATGTAATCCAAGGATAAATGTGAGCTCACCAATCATTGACATTTCAAACTCACTTTTCATGAATTCAAAAAACTTTTTCCATTTTACTTCATCTGATCCACAAAATATTATGTCATAGACATAAACCTGAACCATCATCCTTTGATTGTTTCCATTGTTTAAGTATAGGTTGTAATCAACCCCACCATGCTGGAAACTGAGCTTCTTTAGAAACTGATCAAGCCTTTAATACCATTCTCTTAGTGCTTTCTTCAACCATATAAAGCCTTCTTCAGCCAGCAGACTCTGTCTCATCTTCATGAATGATAAAACCACATGGTTTATCAATGTAGACGTCTTTTTCTAGAACTCAATTTAGAAATTCTAACATGAAATCCATCTGAAAAACATTAAACTTTCATTGCATGTCTATGGCCAAGAATAGTCTAATTGTCTCCATCATTGCAATAGGTGAAAATGTTTCATAAAAATCTATACCCTCTATCTGGGATTACCCTTTGCATACAATTAATGCTTTGTTTTGAATCACAACACCGTGTTCACTAATTTTGTTTTGAAAGACCCATTTTTATTCCTATGAAATTCTTGTCTTATGGTCTCAAAACAATTTCCCACAGTTGATTCATCTCAATTTTTTTCAATATCTTCATTCATTTCCTGAACCCAATTCTCATCTCCAGCTACTTCATCAAATCATTTAGGCTCTACTTGTGATAAGTATAATGCTTACTTTGGAGACTTCATCCTTTTTGTCTGCACAGGTGATATCTGATCACCAATTATGTTCTCCCTATCAATTTCATCTCTTCTTTTTGGTCTTTGGGAAGAAACAGATTTATTCTCATCATCTGTGTCTTATTATGAATCAATCTATAGAGCTGGAGCATCTCCTGATCTACGCATCTCTTCATCTTTATCCTCCTCAGTCTAATCATGTATTTTCTGATGATTCTATTCATTTTATACTATAGTCACATCATGAATTTCAACTATCTTTCCTAGCTGCTTTTTGTAGGATTTGTATGCTTTGATTTTCTTTGAGTAGCTATGAAATATCCCTTCATCCCCAGGAGATTAAAATCTCCTATGTTTCTCCTTATTAAGAATGAAACATTTACTTCTGAATATTCAAAATTAATTTAATGATGGATTCTTTCCATACCACAACATATATGGAGTATTCTATCCTTTTGGATAAAGTAAATCTAAATTTGATGTGTATACTGCTGTCATCACTGCTTCATTCCAAAATTTCTGTAGATGGTCTTTCTCAATGGGCACTGTTCTAGATATGTTGTTGAAAATATGATTTATTCTCTCAATTACTTCATTATATTGTGGAGTTCTTAGATATGAAACTTGATTCCTTAACTCTTGTTTTTCGAGATAATCCTCCACTTGTCTATTTGTGAACTCTGTTCCATTATATTTTCGAATTGTCCGGATTTTCTGACCAAGCATCTTTTCACATTCCCATCAATATCTTTGTAATGAAACTGAACACTTCATATTTGTGGATTATTATTGAAACGAATGTCGTTATACTATAGTAATCAATTAATAGAACATAATAAATCATCTCATCAATAGCCCTAGGGAAATTGGCCCACAAACATCAATATGTACCAAATCAAGCAGTTTCATTAACCTTTTCTCCTTTTTCTTATATGTCTTTTTAATGATCTTCTCCTTTTGGAATGCATTACATGCATGAGTATGAACACATGATAATATAGGGAGATTTTGAGCTGCATCCAAACTTACCAGATCATCCAAGGAACCTTGGATTATGTTCCCAAGATTTGTATACCATAACTTGTATTCTTTATCCTTGGATAGAAAGCACATATCTTCTTCTCCACTCATGAGGTAGATATTCTCTTTTGTATTCTTTCCATGCAACACAATGACACCATCTTTTTCCATGATGATACATAATTTTTTGAAAAAACATATGGAATGTCCTGAGTCACACAATTGACTAACAATAAGAAAGTTGTGACTAAGACCCTCAACAACCAAGACATATGCTCGTCTCATGTCTTTTCCTCCAAACTTGTATTTCCTGAATCAATAATTTTCAAGACCTCATCATTACCGAATCTTACAATACATTTTTTATCATAACTGATTCTAGTTACTAGATTCTTATTTCCCATAATAAGGGAAGTGAATCCACTAT
The DNA here is from genome assembly GCA_963277665.1 of Viscum album. Lineage (NCBI taxonomy): Eukaryota > Viridiplantae > Streptophyta > Magnoliopsida > Santalales > Viscaceae > Viscum > Viscum album. The sequence continues at coordinate 383,385,553 of OY728132.1, read as the reverse complement.
CAATTATCCATATCCATGTGCGATCTAATTTCTTGAATGCAATTTATGCAACCACAGCCTACTCGCCCCTTTTCTTTTCGAACCAAGCCTCTGAATTCATAACTGGCATGGAATGATAATCTTGATCTTCGTCAGTATATGATGGGTCAGATTCAACATGAAGAGCTGTAAATTGATTTTGAATTTTTATCTCACTTGAAGATACTTTTGGTTGCTTTTTAGGAACAAATTCGGTTTGCCTCGGCATATTCCTCTATATTGTTAATGCACAATATCTTTCTGTATGTCTGAGAATTATACGCATGAAATAATGACCATCTAATGATGAACAGAAATTTTGAACTCTATCGGACCACCTATGTTGGTTTTATTCCCTTTGGGGCCTCTTTTCTATGGAACATTCATTTTGAGAGTGTCCCATCATACCACAATAATAGAATCTTATATGAGGTACATTCTTGTATGGAAATGATGCACCATAAGTTGTTCTTTGGGTTCTCTGAATCTTCTTATTCTGCTTCATACCTAAACCAGTCTTCAATCTTAGAGTGGTTTCTTGTGGTCTGACATGAATTGTAACTGCTTCATATTTTAGATCAATCCCATTTTGTTCTGATGGACCATTCATCTCAAATATCATCTTACATGTTTCCTGTATGATCTTTTTTCCAGATGTCGAACTGAGAGTTAGAATTTTCTCCTGATATTCAATTGGCTTTTGTAGACTAACGACATATTCTTCTAGATTCTCGATACCTTTGATTTGATCTTTTCCTGTTTTAGTCAAACTATCAATTTCAATTTTATATTCTTCAATTTTGAGTTTGTACTCAACCACATTTTCAGAGCATTCTAGAGTTGAAGACCTTATATTTTCAATTTCTTCATTCAACACATAATTCCCTTCTTCCCGCTATTTCATAATGAATATGGCATCACAAAAAACTTTGTTAGCTTTCATCATTTTGACTCTCAAAATATCTACCTTTTCAAGGGCATATTATAGTTCATCCAAAAATCAAATATTCCTTAAATTTATCCTACTTCATTGTCACTTTATTCTCTTGTTAATGAATTACTAGAAACTTCCACCAAAGCATCTACTTTAGGATCCGTGCAGTCCTCCAACTCTCCTGTCTCCGATTCTTAGGAACTTTCATCCCATCTTGAAAGCATATTATTCTTTTTGAAGAAGTTTATACTAGTAGTTTTCCTCACTTTCTCATTTGATGAATACTTATTTTTGTAAATTCCATCATTTTATTCATTTTCATCATCCAACTTCGTAGGAATTTTTGTTGCAAAATGCCAAATATTTCCGTATTGAAAGCATGCAAATAGACATTTACCTTTGTACTTTCCTTTTCCTCTTTGCATATTAGAGGATAGATATTACATTACATCATCCATATTGTCTTCATATATACTATCTTCAATGCAGAGATTCTTCATGGCCTTGAACACCACTTCCTTTAACTTCCCCTTTTTCATTACATCGTTGTCATAGTTTCTCATTTCATATGCTACAAGGGTATTGTGCAGGTTATCTAGTGCCATATCTTTCGGATCATTGTCTTCCAACACTGAATCTTTTGGATTGAACCGCGGTGGAAGTTTCCTCAATATACGTTTCAAAAATCATTGTATCTTCAATGACTTATCCAAGTCCCCACATGTCTTCTAAAATAATATTTATCCTATCAAAGAATGCATCAACAGTGTCATTGGGATTCATTCTGAGATCATCATACATGTTCCATGGAACCTACAGCTTTTCTTCTTGAAAATTTGTGTCTCCCTCATAAATGTTCAAAACAATTTCCCACATTTCATGTGATGTTTTACAATACATCACCTTCCTATAGATTTCATTTGATAGGTCTCCCCCTAAAGCATTGATCCCTTTAGAATCAATATACAATTACATTATTTCAGATTTCAATAAAGCACGACTATTAATGTCAGCTAATATTCCATGCATAGCTGCTGTGAAGACATCCATTGGAACTAATCATAAGTAGTTTTGCATTCGATTCATCTATAGTTAAAAAAATTATTTCCATCGAAGATCGAAATTCTATTATGATTGACCACCTCCATTTATTCTTCTGAGAGGAAACCACTGGCTTTCAATATTACCCTCTAATACCAATTGTTATGTCCACTAAGTAGAATACATTTAGAGGGGGTGAATCAGGTTATGGTAGACTAAAACTTTCTACTTTTTGGATCTTGTTTCTTTGTTAGACAAAACTCAATTATCTTTTCTTCTTATAAAAATATACAGGCTGATATGGAATCATGCATAGGACACAACGATTTTTGTTAGTTTACCCTCCCTGGGATACGTTCAAGGAGAATACAAAAAAAAATGCACCGATGTACCAAATTAATTAAGGCTCGTGGCCAATATTGAGTACAATGTTCGGGCCAGATCTTCTATGCCCACGATCTCTACTTTTATAATGATTAGGGTATGCTCACTACATTCCCAAGGGTCACTCCCTATGCCTCTTTCTCTAGCTCACTGCTGGTGGAAATGGTCATCGTCTTCCTCTTCCTTCCCTCACTGCTCTTAGAAAGGAATTCGCTCACAGTTTATGGACTTATAGGCCAAACATAGTTTATGGACATGTGGATCCCCTCATTTGCATGAATTCATGAATCCTCAACTATAGGTAGATGCACTATTAAAGTTCATTTATTCACCCGAAGATGAATTCAACCTTCCTTAGTACTACTGGGTACCAGAAAATACATTCACAAACATAATTGAATCTTTTTCAATCTTCCTTGAGCAAACTGCGAACCACCTTCCTCTACCATGCACTGAGTACCATGTTTGGTATGCAGGACAACTTCTTTATGTACAATCGCTGCTACCACGAACTTCCCTTCATCTGTGGAATGCCTCCACCTTTACGACTGCATACCGCTATCACGTACCGATTCCGCGAACCTCCTCTATGAAACCCCTCATGTTTGTGAAATGTTCTCTATTCATGGACTGCATTCACTTCCACACACCAAATCTCCCCCTATACGTACCACTTGAAGAATTCTCCCTCTTGCGTACTGTAGATTCCTCCTCCGCGTTCCAAACTTCCTTTGCAGGTTAAGAATCCCCACAAACACCTTCAGCACAAACCACTTTCGGACTTTACCGAATTCCCAGAGGAAAATATGTTCTCTAATAAAATATAATCTCCACAGTAATAGGTGCGGTTAGCGATTCTTATATAGGCAAAGATATCTGCTTAATCTGCTGAATTGAGATTTACCAAATCTTTAATCCATCATCCACCGCTTACCAATTCTTCAACCACTACGAAACACAACCCATTCGCGAACCATTAACCTACGTGATCTGTGTACCTTCATTGCTCCTACGTGGTTGATTTCCTCCACCGACTTCAGCTTATCCATGTACTGCACCGCCTCTCAACCGCAAACTGTTTTTGGTTCTGTGAACCTCACCCATGTACCAGTTATGCCGCTACATTTACCATTCCATGAACATGGTATGTGGCCCGCAGTTCTCACCCTTTACCTATTTTCTCCAACAATATTCATACAATTCACTCCCATAAATAAATACTTTTCCAACATTAAAATCCCAATTTTGAGGCCCTAAATTTTGACAAACATTGAGAAATTGCTCCACTTTAAAAACCTATATTCGAAAACACCAACCATTCTCTTTTGCAGTTAGCCGGCTTTGTCAACAAACACAACCACACCAAAAAATGGTTAGTAATAATAAATAATATTTTAATTATTATTTATTATATTATTTTAATTAATAATTATTAATAATGTACCCTCTAGGGGTAGTCTAGTGGAAAGGGGTGGGTGTTAGCTCGATCCTTGAGTTTGAGTGTTTTGTTCCCATGAATTGTGCTTAAACACCATAATTTCATTCCTGAATGATTTCACCAATTCAAATGTTCACAACAAGGGGGTGAGATGTAGTTTTACACAATTTAATTACAAAAAAAAGAATGAGACATGGTTTTGTACTAGGCTTCGGTTGCGGGAGCTCTACACGGGGTAGTATAAGGCTTATATCGGGGGTTGGGGTTCTGTTCATAATAATAATATTAATAATATTAATGATAATAGAAGTAGTAGTAGTAGTATTAATTATTATATTAATAATAATAATAATGTTATTACAAAGGGATTACAATGGGAAATACCAAGTACACACATGCACACACACACCTGAGGAGACTCAAATCCATGACAACCCGACACCACTACAGGCTACACCCCATGAGACCTAATAATTTGAAATGGCACAAACCACGCATTGGAAAACCCAAACTCGTGGTGTCAAGAAAATTCATTAACAAAACGCACACCCAAACCCATGTTTCCGAATCGAGGATAATCAAAATATTTTTTAAGGTCAAAGAAGTTATATGTAAAGTAAACAACTCACACACCTTTGGACCACCAAGAACAAACCACACGACCTCCAAAGGAGGACCCACCCATATATGCTCTGTTACAATTTTTATGACTTGAAGGTCTCATATTTGATTGTTTGAAAGAATTAAAATATAAAAATGCATTCAAACACATCAGTTAGTTAAACTTCATCCCTTCCCAAAATGAATAAAAACCCTCATTGAACCTATTTAATTACATATAGTGGTTAGAAGTTCCAATGTTATTATTATTACGATTATTTAATAAAAAAGTGTAATTAATAATAATTGCAATATCATTTATTATATTATTAATTCTCATTAATCACATTATTAATTAATATAAATTTCATTTTTAATTATTTTTAATTACATTATTAATTAATTTTCTATTTGTACTGATTTTGGGTTTTTCTAATGCACAAATCATGCCTTTTATAGTTAATTAAATTTTTAATTCATGTATCATTAATTAATAGTCATGAATAATTATCATTAATTACATAGGGAGTTATTACTAATTGTCATTAATTGAATTATTAATATTATTATAAATTATTATTAATGACATTATCATTTTGATCATTATTAATTAATATTAATTACGTTGATAATTGTTATTAATTACATATCTATTACTAAAAAAAGGTCTAGATTCCAGTTTCAGTACATTTATATTATTAATTATTATTAATTCTATTAGTATTATTAAAATATTTTTTTTAATGAAAACATAAAATTCAAAAATAAATAACTAATGAATATTCAATGACCAATTGTATATAAAATGACCATGTCTCCCCATACCCATAGGTAGAAATCTATGTCCTAATTCTTCTATACATGACTCACCTTCAATCCAAGGATCCTTTTCCTCTCTAATGAATCAATCAATAAGTTGGGAGATGGTTTTAGTAGCTGCCTCCCTGTAGAATCCTTCATACAGCAGCGAAGCAATGATGAGATACCGAGAGTGCCTAAAGAACCACGCTGTAGTGTTAGCAACGGTGGCGACGGATGGCTGCTGCGAGTTCTTGCATGGCTGCTCATCGGAGCCTCTAAAGTGTTCAGCCTGTTGTTGCTGCCACAACTTCCACTGAAAAGTGGCCCAGAAAAGACACTATCACCTCAATATCCATTCGGTGGCATACAGAGGGACAATGGACGGCGGTGAGCATTATAATGAGGGCAGAGGAATTCAGGAGGGGAATAAGAGGATGAGGACGAAGTTTACATGGGAGTAGAATGAGAAGATGTAAGGGTTTTTGAATATGGCGGGGTGGAGGATTCAAAGGGAGGATGAGTAGGTGGCAGATAAGATCTGCTAGGAGATCGGGATCAACCATAGGGTGTTGGCAGTGTGGACAAACAATCACAAAAATGTGGACTCTAAGAAAAAATTGGATCAAATTTTCTAATAACAATAATAAATTTCTTATCCTAGGATATTTATTTGATGTGATTTATAAACAGTTTAATTTTCATGAATTTTTAGAATTTCAAGTTTTTTTATTACTGTTTCTTCCAGGGAATTGAAATAATGTGGAAAATTTTATCAAAACTATTAAAAACATTTTAGAAAAAAGAAATAAAAATGGAGAAATATTTAGGCAAAATCAATAAGGTTTTGTTCATATTTTGTGCATTAAATATATGTAGTAGACGTCACATATAATTTCTGGGCTCTTAGAGGTGAATTTAATTCCTTATACTATTTGTTAAATTGTGCATATTCATTGTTAAAAAAATGTTGAATTACTAAATGATGAAAAAATCCTAACACCTTATGTAGAGGTTCTAATTTGTATCAGATCTAAAATATAAAAATAATTTAAACAATACAAAATTAATGAAAAAGATTACAGTACAAATATTACGTCTTAAAAATAAAAAACACAATTCAAATATTACAAATATAACTACAACAAACCACCTTTTAACATCCCTTAACACCCCCTTTACGAGGACTATCCCCCCATCTGCACCCACACAGCCCCCACCACCACCTTTAACAGTGTTATCCCTCCACCCTACACCCAGTCTCACACCTCTGTCTCCCCATGGATTCAAACTCAAGACCTCTCCTCTGCATGCTGGGACACATTACCGCTCCTCAAGGTTGCTTTATTCTCCATTTAGTGATATATCTATATATATATACTTATATTTAGTCATATATTAATAAAGATATATATATATAGTTATATTAATATATATATTTATTCGAATATTAATATATATTTATATCTATTTATATATGTACATATTTAGTTATATATTTTTTATATTTATTCATATAATAATATATATTTATAATATTAGTTTTAAATAAATTTATAAAATATTTTTTTTGTGTTTATAAATAAATAAATACATACAAAATACATACCCTTGTATATATTTTATATATGTATGTTTATTTACGAGAATAATTACACTTATTTATATATATTGTAACGTCCCAAAATTAATTAGGTACGAACCATTTTTAATTTTTTATCTAAATAATTAAAGAATCTCAGGGCGTGCACCTACACACCCCACTACAGGTCTCATACAACTATTTAAATAATTTATATAACCACATGGAATTTATGAAAAAAGCTATATGGCACTTTAGGAGAGTGTTCGGGATTAAAATAATTAATTAAGGATTGAAAAGAAATAAGAAGATATTTAAAGGAAATTTAAATGAAATCAAGAAGGGATAAAAAGAAATTTATAAATAAAATAAAAATAAGGCTACATAAAATGTACAAATAATTAAAGTGGGAGATTACAATTTTTATTATCTTATTATATTTCTTTTTTTCATCCTTTTTATTATTATTTTTTCATTTTATTTTCCCTTTCTATTTTCATTTATTTTTCTCTTATTTTTTAATTTTATTTGTTTTTCTTTTCTTTCTTTATTTTTTGTCTCCTCCCTTCTTTTCCTCCCTCTCTCATGTTGCACCTCCCCCTATCCCTAGGTGGCACACCACCTTCTCCCATCTTCGAAAGATCATCACGCTTCTGTTCATCGTTTGTTTTCTTCACCGTCAGGTGTGCTGTAAACCTTAAGGTAAGTACTACTGGAATTTAAGGTATTTGTGATTGGATATTTGCGACTGGATCCCGTCTCAAATGTGGTTTTGTGATGGGATCCCATGTAAAATATCCCATTGTAGAAACGACATCACAAATAGCTCTCTTGTTATATACATTATATATATATATATATATAAATGTGTTGTGATGGGCCCATCACAAAAAGTATTTGTGATGGGCCAGTTTTTTCATCGTAAATAGTTATCCATTTTTATATGTTATATTTATCAAAACCTCTTGTGATGAGCCCATCACAAAGAATTATTTGCAATAGTCCCTTTTGTCCATCACAAATACTTTTTTAAAAAATATATATGAACTATTTGCGAAGGGGGCTCATTGCAAAAGGTCACACCTCTAATTCTGATATATATATATATATATTTAAAAAAATTATAAAAATTAATGAAAATTTAATAAAAATTTAATATTAATATTATTAAAATAATAATAAAAATAAAAAATAATAAAAATATCAGTATTCGTAAAAAAAATGTAAAAAAATAATAAAATATTATTATTATTATTATTAGTATATTAAAAACGTTAAAAAAATATAATACTAATAATAAATAATAAAAGTAATAAAATATTAAAAAAAATTAAATAATGCAATATTCGCACCAATATAAAAGACAGAAACCGTAAATAGTTCATATTACAACAAATCTTGAATTCAAATGTTTATAACATAACAAAAAATCACTTGGGGATAGTCTTCTGGAGGAGGTGGAGAAGATAGAGGAGATGGTAGAGGAAACTCCATCCCTAAACTACAATTCAGATGACACATGTACTCCATCTGCTCATGTTGTTGTTGCTATCATCGATGCATCTCCTCCACGTGGTGGTTCTGCTGCTGCTGCCATTGACGGATATCCTCCTCGTACTACTGCTGCTTCTGCTAACGCATCTCTTCCTTCTGCTTCTAGAAACTTTCTATAAGCTCAAGTTGAGCTCGCAATTTCACCTCTTTCTGTGAACCATAAGATGATGTCTCTCCATGATCTCCTCTCGAGCAGGACGTCGACATCGTAGAAGTACCATAATAAGTCTCAGGAGTAAAATGAGAGCTGATACCAACTACTCGGCCCTTCTCAAATGAAAACTGGGTCACCTGCAACCATGTCGCCTCATCAAAATGGTGGACAGTAGTTTGATCAGCTATCTCGGCTGGACTCTCAGCCAGTGTCTGAGATGTCGTGACCTCATATGACTCATTTAATTCGAATTTGAAATTAAAATAGTGAAAATATTATATGTAGTTAATATTTCAACTGAAAAAAATAATACTGTCCACAATTTGATACTAGTGATCCCCATTAATCTCTCTAATGTCTGGATCACTGTGAATCCTTCGATAAACGTCATACTCTCAATATTGGGGTAATCAACAACCTATATAAATATAAAAAAACCAATTATATTTAATAATATATAAAATATTTAAAAAAATACATACAAGATGTATGTATGCATACTAAATGTATAACTACCAGCTCGATGTGTCGCCTCCTGTCTCCCGCAGTTCTACTGGCATAATGAAGATCTCTTCTGAAATCCACCACCCAACCAATATGACCATAATCCATCCCAAATGTGAGATGAAAGGTACTCTGGCCAGTGGTCCCTTCATGACTCATCAAATAATATCACTCCTACTTTCTTTATGGCCATCCTGAAATTGTGCAAAAACTGTTGGAAACAGTCACGTATAGACACCTCTCATTTCGCATGGATAGTGTCACACATTCTATCATTGATGGGATACCATAAAACTTATAGATAATTTATAATATCATGTTATTAATGGAATAAATTTAAAAATAAATATTATTTATTTACGTACCAGCTAATGATTGAACATGTCGACCTGCACATCAATGAGAATCTATTACCATGTGATCCATGGCTGAGAAAAACAGTTGTGCAAGATTGCGCTCCCTTTTCCAATATCTACATGCGCAAAACTGTGAAAAAAGAATAAATAATCATATAATTAGTATATAAATAAATTAATGAAAGCTAACTGAAACAAAAAGGTTACCATACCTCCATGTGCGTGGATCGAAACCAAAATGTAGACATCGATTGGGGATAGGGTCAGGAATCATCAGTCGTGGAAGACCGCGCCCCTCCACGTAGCCCCTAAACTTACAGTACGCTGAGGGTCAGATGACCTGAAATCCTCTTCATCCAAAGGTAAGTCACCCTTCTACAATTGAAGAAATATATCATCATCCATCTGAAACACAAAATTATTGTTGTTATAAATAATTGAAATTAAATATAATATATAAATATATATTAGTTATCATTATAATCATCATTTAAATGTGTCAATGTTCATCTTCATCATAATCTTAATAACTAACGATTTCAATGTCCTCAAATTCCTCCTCGGCATCATCGAAATCCATATGAGTTTAAGTTTCATCATCTCCTACCATTTAAAATTTATTTGTGACATCATTAATATCATCATCACTGTCGAACCTTAATTGTGGGGTTTCATCATCGATAGTCATATCTCTTTTTGAAAGGAATAGATTTTGAGTAGTCTCTTAAAAAATTTCAATTTCTTGCACTTCAGTGGAACCACATTCACATTGACTAAACCGATTTTATCGAGATTTCATTTTTATTATGTTCCTCTAATCACGCAGGCCTCTTGAAGTAGCACAGTACTTCGCGTAATAAATATGATGTACATATTGATCTAGTAAAAATTGTTCATTTATACCAAGAATACTTTTATATTTAATATCGAAGATTTCATGAGTCAGATGAACATGCAAGCCCCTCTCAGTATCCAACCGCCAACATTTAATCATTGTTATGTAATTATTTCCTAGACAACACAGTTCAGTAATATCATCCAGCATGCCGTAAAAATCATCTTCGGTTTCTCTATGATGAGATCCTCTCAAGTAAACTCCACTGTTTATTGTTTTTTTCTCATATGCGCATCTATGATGTATAAAACTATTCAACACATATGCATTATAAGATTTAACCAATATGGATGGTGGGTTACTCAATATACATAGTCGCATATCAATTTTATCAGTATGTTGAGACACCTGAAATATTTTAAAACAACTATAAATATAATAAATAATAAACTGAATTGATATGTTAAACCATCAATACTTTCTGTTACTAGTTTTCTAAATAGTTGAGAAATGTTTTACCCCTGTATTCATCAAGAGCAGCTGCTGTAATTTGTGGAAACTGTTTCTTGATATGACTATCATATAACATAAAAATAAAATATGTTTACTTATATAACATAAATAATAGAATAAGTGATAGAGTCACTCATAGTAAAAATGCTAAAATTTATTCATAGTTGAGCAGAACATGTGTATAAATTCTCTGATTTTAATCATCTAAAATCCATTGTTCATTAACTCCACCAAAGTTAAGAACTGTCTAATTAAAAATTGATAATTGGTTTTCTATTTCATCATCAACATTCCCCTCGTTCTATCCCATGTGGTAGTGTTTTTAGGGATATTTAGATTCAAAATGACATGAGCAAAAGAAAATAAATGAAATTTCCTCTTACAAATATGTTTCAACAATTGAGCCTTCAACTGATGCTTTGTTACGTACTTTTTTATTCAATTTCTGCATGCATATATCTAATGGTTACATGTATCGAAACTGTACCAGACCTCCACTATTTTCTTCATTTGTAAAATGTAATATCAGATGTTCCGTTGAGTCAAAGAAAGTTGGTGGGAAATTTCTTTATAGTTTACATATAATTACAACAACATCTTTTTCCAGTTTTCTTTGTGCATCCTGGTCTATTTTCACCACAATAATATCTTTAAAAAATATGAAATTTTTTTTATCAAATCCCAAATTATATAATTAAACAAATCTCTTAATAAAATTGACATAATTCTTTCCATTATAACATGAAAATCATGTCGTTTTAATATGGTAATATGACCATTCCTAACAAATCTTCCTAAATAGGAAGCATAACCATATTTAAGTCTCAAATATGAAATCCACGGAACAAATAATAAGTGGCTATCTTTGGACAATGTATAAGCTAATTTTGGCTTCATTAACATCTATGATCAGTCATTTTCAAACAGTTCAATTTCTGGTCACCTGAAAATTTGGGCAAGATGTAATCATGCCTTTACATTATCTTTGGTCTTAAATGGTGTATCCAAAACTATATGAAATAAATTGTCATAATATTTCTTCTTAATATGCATGATATCTAACATGTGACAGACCAATATGCAAGATCCTAAAAAAATGATCTGTTTTATCCAATTGTGTTCTTTCCCAAATTCATGAATATTTTTTGGTTTATTTTTGGTCCACATGTAATGGGATGTAATGAAAATAATACAAATTTTATCTCTATACCTGAGATCATTTTTGGAGGATCATCCATTTCAATTGTTCCTTTTCTGAAATGATATTTGTTCCTCAAAAAAGGATGATCAGTTGGAAGAAACCTGCAATTACAGTCAAAATAGAAAGATTTTTTTTCATTGAGAAGAATAAATTATTTTTTGTCCCTCATACAGTAAGGACATGATTTCAGACCATGTGTACTCCAGCCAAATAACATACCATATGTCGGGAATTCACTAATTGTCTATATTAATGCAGCTTTTAGTAGGAAATTTTGTTTCGCAACAACCTCATATGTACTCAAACCATTACTCCATAATTAATTTAACTCATCAATAAATGGTCTAAAATAAACATAAATATTTTTTAATGGATGTAATGGGATAAATAAGGTTAAAACTATATACGGATCCTTTATCAACATCCATGGAGATAAAGTTTATAGAGTTATAAAGATAGGCTAACATGAATACTAATTACCAAAAGGTGGTGGTTTGACAATGCTTCGGAAATGACGAAGACTGAGGATCCCACTGGAGTTCTGCTGTGAATGGTGGCACGTGGTGATTGATTCCAGATCAATGCAGGTTCGCGGTACGATAGTAGGTGCGCGGATCGAGGCAGTTGTCTCGTGATTTCTGTTTTGGAAATTTGAATTTCGATTTTGATCTGGATGTTTTGAAATCGTGATTTGGTAGTGGTGGAGTCTTGTATTGGGTAACAGAAACCCTTAAACCAGCCTTTAGAAAATGAAAAAAAATGACTTGCAGGCAATGGAAAGAAACTGTCAGTAGAAAGACCGAAACACACATTCCAGGCTTCTAAAGAAAAAGATAGATGCACTCGGTCAAAATGATTCCATAAATCACCATCAAAAGGATGATTCAAGGTTTTAACGGTTGAAATATTTGTTTTTTTCCATGACAAAATTGTCGTTGGGTTCTAAGAAATAAATAAATGCTACAACCTTGGTGTAAGTGGGAAATATCTCAACTTCTTTACAAGAATCAATATAGACTTCCCCGATTGAGATTCTATATACCCCGCTAGTCCACATGTGGGGAAACTATTTAATGACTCACTTTCACTAGAATATAAGATGAAATCATTTGCACATGCCTAAATCATTTGTTAAATAAGGCCCTTATTACAAACCATCCTCTTGCTCTCATAGAAATTTGCAGGAAACAAATTTCCTTCTACTAATACTGTTTTAATCAAAGAAAATATCTGATCAAAATAGTTGTTTGACAGTCTATTACATGATTTAAAAGGCATAAATTTTGCAACATCTTATAATTTGTTTATCTTGAAACCAGGATATAATGCATCCTCAACAAACCTCAAAAACTTATAAAATTTATATGGTTCCCACTCAAGAGTTAAATAAATAACATCCTATGTTTCAGTTTGCTGAACAGATGGACCTGTAACATCATGTACTAAATTTCCAATCCATGACGGATATGAAATAAAATTATTAGTATCTTCTCTGGAACTTCTTTCAGCATGTTGATACAAAAAAACATAATATGGTTGTAAAACAAAATGCAAGAGATGTCCCCCAATGTTGTCCAATGTGTCAAACATTCTTAGAGCACATTTTTTTACAAGGACACTTAATTGTGACTTCTAAAACAAATTATGGTTTTGATGATGCAAATGATAAGAAATCTTCAACGCCCTCAATATATACAGGATTTAACCCAGAACCGTTTGGATTTTTGGGCTGATTGATCAAAGTGAAATCATCTAATAATGACTGTTGTCGACTTCCTTGTTCCATATTTTTCAACAAAATAAAAAATCATTACGATTTTTAAATAATTTTAAACAATAATAACACTATCAAAAAAAGATAAAATAAATCATTATAGCTACTTCTTACTAACTACTACTATTTTCAGGCGACCCAATTTCTAGTGGATTATCGGCTGCTCTTTTATCTGACAGCTCATTTACTTGAAACCTTCTCACACTAAAATCACAATAAAGAATATTCTTAGAGTTACACACATCCATTTTTGTACATACGATAATTCATAAGCGTACCTATAACCAGATTTTTTATTGTGATTTCATTATGAGAACAATTCAAGTAAATGAACCATCATAGAAAGGGACCCTTTTTCATAGATGAATCATCTTCTTCCAATTGTCACCACCTAAAACCATTATGAAAAATATGTTCCTACAAATGTGTATCCAATATCATGCATACGATATTGGATAGGCATATGTAGAAGCACATTTTTCATAATGTATTGAGTCGGTGAGAGTTGAAAGGAGAAGAGCCATCAAGTAAAAGGAGTGCCTCAAATTTAATGGAAACTATGCCAAGTTCTTACAATGTATGGCAATTTATTCCTAATTATTGCTAATTTATTCCTAATTATTGCTAAATTTTTCATAATTATTCCAAATTATTCCAAATTATTCCTAATTATTCCTATTTATTCCTAATTATTTCTAATTATTTCTAATTATTCATCATTGTTCCGATATATTCCGAATTATTCCTATTTATTCCTAATTATTACTAATTATTTCTAATTATCTATCATTATCTTTCACTATATATCACTAATAATCACTAAGTATCACAAATTATCACAAATTATCACTATTTATCACTATTTATCACAATTTATCAATATTTATTGCTAATTATTACTAATTATTACTATTTAATACCAATTGTTACTATTGTTTAGTAATTATTAATAATTATTACTATTTATTAATATTTATTACTATTTATTATAAATTATTACTAATTATTACTATTTATTACTATTTATTACTATTTATTACTATTTATTACTGTTTATTACTAATTATAACTAATTATTACTAATTATTACTAATTATTACTAAATATTACTATTTATTACAATTTATTACTAATTATTACAAATTATTACTTATTATTACTAATTATTACAAATTATTACTAATTATTACTAATTATTACTGATTATTTCTGATTATTACTTATTATTACTAATTGTTACTAAATGTTACGAATTATTACTAATTATTACTAATTATTAATAATTATTATTAATTATTACTAATTCTTACTATTTGTTACTATTTATTACAAATTATTGCTAATTATTACTAATTAATATTAATTATTATTAATTATTACTAATTATTACTAATTGTAACTAATTATTACTAATTGTTATAATTGTTACTAATTGTTTTTGATTGTTACTAATTGTTACTACTTTTTACTAATTCTTAACCTTTTTACTGTTTATTACTAGCTAATACTAATTATTACTATTTATTAGTATTTATTACTAATTGTAAACAATTATTACTAATTGTTACTAATTATTTCTAATTGTTACTAATTATTACTATTTGTTACAAATTATTTGTATTTATTACCAATTATTATTATTTATTAATAATTTTTAGTATTTATTACTATTCTTTACTAATTATTACTACTTATTAGTATTTATTAAAATTCTTACTAATTATTAATATTTATTCCAAATTATTACTAATTACCTCTATTTGTTACTAATTAGCGTTAATTATTATTTATTACTGCAAATTTTCATTACTAATTTCTAATTACCACTAAAAATTTATATTAATTACTAATTATTTTAAATAATTCCTAATTACTACTAATTATTAATAATTAGTGCTAATAATATAAATTTATTATTATAAATAAATACCGATGAAAAAACAATCTATATCTAATTTAATTACATATATTTAACAATAATTAATATTAATATTAAACAAATAAAATTAATATTAAATTAAATAAAACATAAAAACCTTTATACCTGCTCTTTTATAGGTGAATACGACTTCAAAAACATCTTCATAAAAAAAATTAATGAAGAAAATTTTTCACTCTAAAATTAGAGTTTAGAGAGAGAGAGAAAGTAAGAATTGAGAGGAAGAATGAGAAAATGGATCGGGGTATATATAGGTCTGATTAGTTGCGATGGTAGTATTTGCGACGAGAGTCCCGTCACAAATACCTCCAACCACATTAATTAATGTCGACAGTTAAAAGGGTATT
Organism: Viscum album; assembly: GCA_963277665.1. Classification (NCBI taxonomy): domain Eukaryota; kingdom Viridiplantae; phylum Streptophyta; class Magnoliopsida; order Santalales; family Viscaceae; genus Viscum; species Viscum album. The sequence goes on along the minus strand of OY728132.1, from coordinate 383,369,581 downwards.
TATGATGGGAGCCCTCGCAAATAGTGGCATGCCGACACACTATTTGTGACGGGGAAACATCCTGTCGCAAACAATATTTACTGTCGCTGGGTATTTGTGATGGGTCCCATCGCAAATAGTGACCCGTAGATGAACAATTTGCAACAGGGAATTTCCCCAATGCAAATAATATTTTATCGTCTTCGGGTATTTTTGATAGGGGGTGCCTACATGTCGCAAATACCCTTCCCACTGTTTGGCGCGCAAACCGAACCTAAATTTTTTGCGACAGGACCCCAAGTCCCATCGCAAATAAATATTTCGATGGACTATTTGCATTTATATTTATTCCCTTTCAAAATAACCCATCGCAAAAGGCTATTTTTCCCGTAGTGAAGGCTAATCATGTGCATTCGGAACCGTAGAGTTTTGTTGAGTGTCCTTCATGCAGTTCATCGCAAAAGGATTTTTCCCAATTTAGGGTTTTTCAAAAATCATCTGTTTTCTTCTATTATAGGTCAAATCATCGCATACCAAGGATCATAGGATCATCTGCGACCATAAGGTAGGAGGTCTACTCGGTTTCCCTCCATTTCGTTCTGATTTATAAAAATGAACGGTTGGGTCGTTTGTTGATGCCTACCAACTTTGTTCAATTTCACCCAATATTTTCATTTTAATTATTTCACCTAATTATTGCAGCCTTATTTATCATGAATTAATTGGTTTAAATTGTTTAAGCATGGTCGGAAACCCCCTTAGGTGTGCTGACGTGGTCGGTATAAATACTGTTATCCAAGCATTTAATGTATTTAATTGCATGTGTTGCGCATCCCATTTTTTTGTTTTTCAATTAAATTATTATTTTAGAATAATTACGAAACATGAATTGTTGAATTTTTGGTAGTTATTTGTTTGGAATTATTTATTTATTAAAATTTGATTTTATCTACCTGTGCTGATATAGTATCCTTCCTTGTTAAGTTTTTACACTGCAATATTAAATTAATACCTTGTGTTGTATGGGTGTATCTGTTGAGATTTCATGTTGTAATTACAAATACATGCTATTTCATATCCGCTGCTATGAAATTTTAAATAAATTCATGGTGGAGAGAGAATTGTTTCCCATATTAAGGGCCACACGTGGACTCTCCATTCCTAAATGGTTACCACTACGCATCGGGAGGCGATGTCTTAAGCTTTTCTAGACCAAGACTTTCCCAATATTTCTAAATACTTATGAGTGATACCGGTTCCAAAAGGGCCCGTCGAGGAAATGTTTGTTGGCAATGTGGCTACACCAGCCTCAGATGATACTCAACCCCTTTTTACGAGATCGGGATAGACTCATGGTAAATCCATGCCTCGAGCTATACATGAACATTAATAATGATGAATTGAAGGTTTATATTAATGTCGCTTTGAGTCTCTTGAGGATTGTGATATTTTTATGGTGTATTGATGCACTGTTGGTCGACACATGATCTAGACCCCATGTTAAAGCACAAACTTGGGGGTGTGTCTCTTCCTTGTTTTACCATAATTTTCTAGGATTATATATATGCATATGTGTATACTGCTTATTACAGATACTTCTTTTAGACTCTCGGCTTAGGCTGAAGCAAGTGAATAGAGAAGGGTGTCGTTAGGAACCCTGGCCGAGTTATTTATAATATTGTGCTCAGTTAAATATATGCATTTATTATATAATGAAACAATGTATTTTATTATTGAATAAAATGGAACGGTTTAGACACTGTGGGTGCCGGCATACTAGGATTTTATCTCACACGCAGCTCGGGTGTTGTTGATACCTGAGTAGATTATATGCTTGCATGTATTGACAAAGGGAATTGTCATGCTTCTGATGCTTGATTATTTCCTGTTGCTTAGTATGGGGACTGGGGAAGAGGACTGGGCATTGCCTGTGATGTAGTTGTTTCACATTGTGTATTTTATTTTTAGTTGATAGTATTCATGGGTTTCTGTTTTTCATTCTTTTATATTAGACAAACATTATAGCATGACATTGTTTTGTGAGCTTCTGCACTTGATTCTTATTCAGTTGGATTATTCAAATTGCATCTGCTGTAGTTTATTCATTTATATGCTTCTACTATTTATTATTAATTGTTTTTTACTTACGCTGTGATAATACATATTACCTATGAGGACATAATCTACCCTACGAACATGAAAAAGGCCCTCACTGCTAGTTTGCAGCCACTGGCATTCAGAGAGATGTGCTTGAGGTTATGTCCCCAACTCAGCTTGGGGAACCCTTCAGGTGGATCCCAGGATAGGGATTCTAAAAAGTGGTATCAGAGGTGTAATTTTCCTTTTTTTCTTACTGTTTGGGTTGTATAAGAGACTAGGATATAGGGATTTCGAATGTACCCTATGCTTGGACGTATCTAACCCGTGTATAAGGGAAACCCAAATTCTTGGATTGGGATTTCAGTTATTGATTATGTTTGTTATTATTTATATGAATTCACTGTTGGGAGGCTCACTTGTTTTACATTGTTATTAGTATTGATATTGTTGAAATATTGGGTTTTTAACATTGAAACCCGATGATATAAGGGAAATACATTACATGTATCATATTAGGCACTATATGATTAAAATGACATGCATATTTCCATGCCAAATTTACTTCCAGTGTGAATTTTTCCATTTTCATGTGCGTTTTGTTGTTACTAGTGGAAATTTTTATGAAATTATTGTTTGCTAAATATAAAGTTGTGATAGTCTATTAGATGTTAACCTTACTTAACCTAGAAATGGAAAGTAGACCATGTTTAGTAATCCATCCTAGTTTTCTCATCCATATCGAAACTCGACTCTTGATGTGGGTTATCTGTTATGTTGTGCTCAATGGAAAGCTATATACCTAACATCTTTTGCGCCTTACCTGTTTTCCTCATCATATTTACCTTTTTTCTGAAGGTGTGTGTTTGGATATTATAGACCAATGTCATCGTGATGTCTTCGTGTCGTGCCTCTGGAGAGTGGCAATGAGAACATTCCAGAGATGGTGGGTCCTGAACCACTAGTGGTACCACTTGTATTGTCTCCCATGGTACGACCTCCTTATGATCTTCTGAGGGACCCTGAATCTCAGTTCAGGGATAGTCTCCTCAGGTTTATGCAAATAGTTTAGAGTATTCCCAAACATTCCCTATCTACGACAGACCTCACGTGAGACTTTATACAGCAGCACCCACCCCCTTTTTCCGGGAGCGGCGGCCCTCATCCTGCATATTCATGGATAGAATCCATAAGGTCTACCTTTGACAACCTCAAGATGCTACCAGAACGAAGGGTCAAACTCACAGTTTACATGCTTTGTGACTCCACCAAGCGCTGGTGGGATGTTGTTTCTTAGGATGAGAAGAGCAATGACATGGTTTGGGCTGAATTACAAGCATCATTCTATGATAACCTTTTCCCATAGACTATGTGAGATGATAGTGCATAAGAATTCCTACATCTTCCGTAGGGCTCTATGACTGTGTTAGAGTATTCTACACATTTCAAAAATCTTCAGCATTTTGCCCCGTCTCTGACTGGCGACTTGAAAAATACAACAAGATGTTTCTAGGATGGTCTTGAGTATAATATCTCCTCTTAGGTGAACGTCTTACATTAGACCCCTGTCATAGAGATCGTATGCTAGGATCTAATTTCGGAGAGAAATGTCTGGTAAGCCAAACCAATGAGTATGAGAGGTTTAGTTCTGAGAGAGGTAGATTGCTCTTTTGGTAGCTGTAAATGCAGTATTAAAAGTGCACGTAAGGGAAATCCTAGCCAAACAATTTATTTAGATAGCTATTTCACTTTTCATCAGTACAGCCAAAATGGTCACAAGAATCCACAGAGCATGAAAGACCCAAAGGAATGCAGAGATTATGGAAAGATAGGTCACCTTCAACGTTTCTGCCATTTTTATCTTCAATATCCAGTTGTAGAGGATCCACACATTCACCTCCATCAGGTATGGGATATATGAATCCACATTAGGATGTATGTTCTTTTTCCACTAGCCGATCAGGCTGAGGAAATGGTGAAGGTCATGGTTAAAGAAATCAAGTTCCAAATTCTCAGCGTCGGCAGAGTGGACCTGCTTAGGCCAACCAGGCCACATCTCAGGGCCATGGTTTAGTTCTCATGTATGCAGTGCAATCAACACTAGAGGAACAGAGTTCCATACAATTTATTGTTAGAGGTACTATTCTAGTATCCTCTACTTTAGTTTCTGTTATTTTTTATACCAGTGCATCACACTCATTTTTATCTGTTGCTGTTTTTCAATGTCTTGGTTTTCTGATTGATTACACTTGTGGCATCATGTATCTTGACACTCCGTTAGGAGTCAGAGCAAAGGTCATATGCTAGTTCCAAGATTTCACCCTTCAGATATGTGGGTACCGTTTTATTTAGAATTTCTATATCCTTGACATTTCTGGCATCGAAGTAATTCTCGGTATGAACTGGCTTTCTCTTTATCATGCTCAAGTGGATTTCTATCGTCATTATGTGTCCTTTACATCCGCTGTGGGAGAAAAATATCTAGAAAAAGTAGAATGGGATATGCTGGTAGATCAGGATGGACCTAAATATTCAGGGTTGGGCAGAGTGACATATCAATTCGAAAGTCTCTTCATGAGCGATCAGTGAACATAGTTAGTTGAATTCCCACCAGTTGTGGATTTTTCCAGGGATGTCTTCCCTAACGATTTCTCTAGATTACCTCTTATGAGGTACGTGGAGTTAACTATCGAGCTCATGCTAGATGTAGCACCAATGTCTATTCCCCCTTATAAGGTGACACCAAAAAAACAACAGGAACTCAAAAAGAATCTTGAAGACCTCGAGGCTAAGGGTTTCATCAAACCTAGCACATCCTCATGGGGTTCACCTATACTTTTCACCAAGAAGGAAGAAAGTACCTTTAGGTTATGCATGGATTATAGTCGACTCAACCAGCTCACGACAAGGAATTGATATCCATTGCCTCATATTGATGATCTCTTCGACAAACTCTGGGGAGAAACTATTTTCTCCAAGATTGATCTGAGGTCAGGATATCAGCAGGTGCATGTGTGACCATCCAATATACGACATACAACATTCCAAAGTTGGTAAAGCTTGTACGAGTATCTTTTTATTCCATTTAGCCTCACGAATTCACCGACAGTCTTCATGGATTCGATGAACCATGTTTTCACATGTTTCTTGATTCATTTGTGCTAGTCTTCGTAGAAGACATCTTGGTGTATTCACATTCCAAACATGACCATCAAACCCATCTTGAGATCGTGCTGAGTAAACTAATAGAGAACCACATATACCCTAAGATCATCAAATGCTACTTCTGGATTGATAAAGTTCACTTTTTGGGTCATATTATATCCGAAGCAGGAGTATCATTTGACCTATAAAAGGTGAGCACTGTAGTTTCATGGGAGTAACGCAATAATGACTTCGACATCCACATTTATTGGGGATTATTGGCTATTACAGGCGTTTCATCTAGGATTTCTCACACTTAACAGTGCCACTTATGAACCTCACTAAGAAAGGTGTACAGTTCATCTGGTAAGATGCTTGTGAAAATTATTTTTAGGAGTTAAAAGGAAGAATAACCTTAGCTTCGATCTTGATTCTTCCTATGCTAGGTAAAAGATATTCTTTTTATTGTGATGCTTCAAGAATCTGACTGGGGGTAGTTTTGATGCAAGGTTATCGAGTCGTGTCTTATGGATCCCGCCACCTAAGACCTCATGAGCAGAAATATCCTACACACGACCTTGAGTTGGAAGTAGTGGTTCATGATTTACGCTATTGGAGAAACAAATTTTCGGGTGAAAGATTATTTGGTTATGTAGATCAAAAATGTTTGAAATATATCTCCACTCAACAAGACATGGACTTAAGGCAGCACATATGGGTCGAATATTTGCAGTCATTTGAATTTGATCTTGATTATACCTCTTATAAGGGTAATGTCATGGTTGGTTCTTTAAGCCGCAGAATACAGACACAAGCCGTAAAAGTATCCAACAGTGAGTGGTAGATGATGGTTTTGTTTTCTGATATGCATAGGGAGGTTCAGGAACAGTGCGGACAACCGGTTTTAGTAGATCTTACAATAACATCCTTCCTTCTAGAGAAATTCTGCAGGCGACAATTGACTGATCCTAAGGGGATTGTTTTGAGGGAAAGCATCACAGGAGAAAACCCACCTCCTGGTTGGGTTATTTATTGTAGTAAAAATCTCCTTTATTGTGGCCTACATGAGTACCTAAAGGTATACCAGAAGAGATGATAAAGTAATATAACACCTTCGTTTGGGAAGTTCCTCCTAGACTGATGAAGATGTACAAAGACGTGTGTCTACTGTATTGGTTGCCTGTTATGAAAAAGAATATGGTGAGTTTCATCACTCGTTGCTTCACATGTCAAAAGGTGAAGGCAGAGCACCAGCGACCTGCTAGACTCCTACATTATTAATTATGGTTAATATCATTATTAATTAATTTTCTTTTGGTTGTGATTTTGGGTGTTCCAACACCCACCTTTTATGATTAATTACATTAGTAATTCATTTAGCATTAATTAATTCTCATTACTAATTATCATTAATTGTATAATGTGTTATTACTAATTATCATTAATTGAATTATTAATTTTATTATCAATTATTATTCTTGAAATTATAATTTTAAATATTATTAATTTCTATTAATTATGTAAATAATTGTTTATAATTACATATTTATTACAAAAAAATTGTTTAGACCCCAGTTTCGGCACATTAATATAATTAATTATTATTAAAATAGTTTTTTAATCAAAACAGAAAATTCAAAAATAAATATCAAATGAATATTTGATGACCAATCGTATATAAAAAGACAATGTCTAACCATCCCCACAAGCCGAAATATCCATTCTCACTATTCTGTAATTCACCGCCCACTTTACTTTCCTCTCTAATGAATCACTCAATAAGTTGGGAGAAGGTTGTGGTGGCCTCCTCCCCACATAATCTCTCCTTCGGTGGCGCCTACGACAGATAAAATAATTCTCTGCCACCTGGCGTCAGAGGATTAATAGCTCCCTCATCGCTGGTCACCAGCGGAAGCAGCGTCAAAGCATTGGTGAGCTTGTGAGAGTACCTGAATAACCATGTTGCAGTGTTGGGGATGGTGGCGACATATAGCTCCAGAAAATTCATGATCGGCGGCTCGCCGGAGCCTCTGAAGTGCTCGACCTATTCTTTCCAACGCAACATCCACCAGAAAGTGGTCAAGAAAAGGCACAAGCACCTCGAGATCCATCCGGTGGCATACAGAGGCACAACGGACGGTGCTGAGCATTACGGTGAGGGTAGAGGAATGCAGGAGGGGAAGAATATGTTGATGATGATGTTTACGTGGGAGTAGAATGAGAAGATGGAAAAGATTGCAGATAGGGTGGGGTGGAGGATTCAAAGGGAGGATGAGTTAATGACGGAGTAGATCTACATGAAGATCATGATCAACTGGAGTGCGCTCGAGTTGTGGATGAACAATCACAAAAACGTGGACTCCAAAAAAAATTGGATCAAATTTTATAATAATAATAATAAATTGCTTATCCTAAGATATGTATTTTATGTAATTTATAAGTAGTTAGATTTTCATGTATTTTTAGAATTTCATGTATTTTTATTATTGTTTATTCCATGGTGCGTTTTATCGTCTCCAATCCCACATAATAATTGATCATCCCATAACACACTAAGATGATGAAAGATGGGATTTTTCCACACGTTGTGATCGGGTAAGGGGATGAAACGAATGGTATATTGTTCTTGGAAAAAAAACATTGCGATATATGATCTCCCACTCTCTAATCAATGAGATTTCGTATTTTTAGTTTATAAAATTATATTATATATTAAACAAATAATAAAAATTGTGATATATTTCAAACTGAATATATTTTTAAAAGAACTTACATTTGTCCTCTATAAAAAATATTATGTACTTAAAATTGAACAAATAATGTGTTTTTAGTGGTTCCCTAAAATTCACTTGTGATCAGGATATCATCAATTGTGAGTTCAGAAGGAGGATATTCTAAAGCTAGATTTCAGAACTAGATATGGCCACTACGAATATGTAGTCATGCCTTTCGGTCTTAAGAATACACCAACAGTTTTTATGGAATTGATGAATTAGATATTTCAGAGATATCAAGATTATTTTGTTGTGGTGTTTGCGGATGACATATTGGTGTATTTGAGGAAAAGGGTAGAGCATGACCAACACATGAAGATCAAGTTGGTAATATTGAGAGTTTATTAGTTGTATGCCAAACTGTTTAAGTGTTATTTTTGGATACAAGAGGTACACATTATTGGACATGTAATTTCTGGAAAACGTGTTTTAGTGGATCCTGAAAAGATAGAGGTTGTTATCTTAGGGATACCCCCAAAGAATGTCTTTGATATATAAAGATTTCTTGGCCATGTTGGCTATTACCGACGCTTTGTGTGTGTCTTCATGTGACTAGCTTCACCTATGATAGTTTTGACAAAGGAGAACATTCCATTATGAAGGAATGAGGAATTATATAAGTCACAAGTGAAAAAATGATTTTTATGACATTTTTTTTTGGGTTTTCACATCATTTTTAGGGAAAAGTTGTTGAAGGTGATGTAAAAAATAATATTTTTTACATTGGTTATATAAAAACCATTTTTAAAAATTATAATATAGGAGGTTTTTCACATCGTTATTTAATAACCAATGTGAAAGACACTTCAGAAAGGTTTTTCACATTAGTTATTTAAATAGATGACGTAAAAAATATCCTACCATGTTGGTTATATAAAAACTGATGTGGAAATACCATATCCCAATTCCTTTTTCATGTCAGTTGGTAAATAACAGAGCTACAAATATGTTTTTAACATTATTTATTTAATAACCTATGTGAAAACAATATAACACATCGGTTATAAAAAACAAACATGGAAAATAGGTTTTTATTTACCTTTTATCATTGGATAATAAATCACTTATGTAAAACAATTTAAAAAAATATTATGAAACCCTTCCTCTCCACTATAGAACAAGACCTGAAAAAACTAAAACCAGACCACAAACAAAAACAAGAAAACCAAAAACAAGAAAAAACATCAGAAAAATTAAAGATTTACATTTAAAACATTAAAAAGTTATAATATTAACTAAAAACAAACCTAAATCGAACCAAAACAACTACCAAATACACATTAATAATAACAACATTCAAAATTATAATATTCACTAAAAACATACTAAAGTACAATAAAACTTGTAAAATAATTTAACCATTCCACTTGTAAGTGTTTGATGTTTTGTGCACTATAAGGTTAAGGGTCATAAATAGATACAAATTAAAAAAGAAATTATTTAACATGTATATTGAATAAAACAAAGGAAATATTAATGAATAATTTATAAGGAAATATAACCTAGTTGAACATCATAACTATGGAAGTTTTAATTATTTTATACATATATCTTAACATATAATACCTGCATTTTATGATGTCTTATTGTTTATGAAAATTCTGTTTAAATTGGTTTCTAAATTCAAAATATCAATTGTATATAATAAAAATGTAATAATTATAAATGTATATTCACCTTTACCTTTATTTATTTGATCTTGGAACTCTTTTTCTTTGTGTATCTTCAAAAAAAATCCCACCCAATGATAAAAATATTATGAATGAAACAAATTTAAAATTAATTATCATATAAATTTCTATTAATAAATTAAAACATACTTTTCCAACATGTTATTAAAATTTCCTCGCACATCGCCATGAACATAGCATATCCAATAAAGTGTTTTCTACCTTGAAAAATAAACATAACAAACAATGGTAATTACTATAAAAGATACTTTAATGTTAGTGGTTAATATATTAAAAGAAAAATAACTATTTTTGAGACTTATGTTTCATTCCTCTCAACAAAAGGAAACATACAACACTGTGTAAGTATATTATGTTGAAATATTCATGCAATATGAACCAATTTTTGTTCCACACCCAATTCATGCCCTTCAGGTGAAATCAATTTTGGGTCCATAAATCCATATCTATATATGTCTACTCATTCGTCTCACATATTTTATAAAGATATGTAATAATAAATAGGTAAAAATAAATTTTAAATAAATTTAATGCAGGAAAATATTTATGTTAAGACGTACATGGAAAAATCTTGCACAACATTGGTGCCTAACTTATCTCCAGTAACAACCTCAATGATATCATTTTTTCTAATCCACACATCTATTGAATGTCCAAAAACATGAGCTTCCATTGGAAATATATAATGACCGGCAAACAAATTTGAATATTTTTACAATCTATCAAGACTACTAGAATATAAATATGATATCATAACCCTTTGTCTTTGTTGTTGTATATACAATATTTCTTTACCTTTAATGTATTCCTGAAAATAAATAGAAAATATATTAACTTTAAAATGTTAAAAAAATTAATAGAAAAATAAAATAAAATATATTACATACACATACCTCTATGGTAATGGGTTGAAGAAGTCTAGATGGAGAAACTAAGAAGTGGATGATACTTTTTCCAAATATCATCACCTTATTTATAGGTAACAGTACTCCAGTTGATATATCAATAATATCATGTACATTGTACCTATACTTCTCTACCTATAACGGTTGATGATGAATTGTATCTCTTATATAATATATTATCCCATATGAAACTACATGACAATGAGGATCATAAACATACAAAACACAATAACTAGGAAGTTGTGGAGAAGGTGATGTGGGAGTAGGATAAAAAATGGGGTCTGTAGATAGAGTTTAAGGATAAGTAATGGGGTCTGTAGGTGGAGGAGGAAGATAAATAATGGGTTCTGCAGGTGGAGGTGGGGGACTGGGATCTGCTAGCGGAGATGGAGCAGGATATGTAGTCTGGAATTGTCATTTCATGTATACAAACATAAACTGTACAGATAATCTGATCCTTTCCTCCATTGGAACATTAATATTGCAAACTTCAACCTCCAAACCTGCTATTGTTTTTATATACAACCTCCTTGGAAGAAGCAAAAGAACGTGGTAACATGTTTCTTATCAATACACCTGTAGTGTATCCTTGTACACGACCTGGGTGTTCGGGCTATTACAATATAGAAAATAAAATATCATTTCTCACATCAGCTTTAAATACCCTTGGTGTTCTCTTCCCTTATAGATAATTTTATATTAATTATTTGAAAAATTATTTAATGATTCAAATTATATAAATAACTGAATTGAATTAAATAAATATAATAAACCACTTACAATCCTCTCAGATACGACCATCAATTCTTCTATAATATATTTCCCCTTTTTCTCATCTAAGCCCTCTTCTATTTTCATTTCTAGATGGAGGGGGTGGAGGGGAAACCTCTCTAGAGACCGAAGACTCAGCTATAATTTTTTGTAAATTTTCAGCTATCATTTGTTATTGTATTAAAGTATACCCTCTCTAAGATAAACTATAAGGGTATACATTTCTGGATTGGATCTCCTGATGATATCTTCTTGATTCCTGTAAATTAATAATAAGAAATCATTATTAAGTCATTAATTAGATCATTAATATAATAAAACATCTAAAAGTTCACATTGCACTTACAAATAATGATTCTTTTCTTCTAATTTTGAAAAATTGTTTCCATGTGTATTCATCTATAAAAGGATATATCTGACATGGATGGTCATGTTTCCTACCCCCAAAAATGAAATTTGTTGTGAGGTTTGATTTGAAATCCCTCCATTTTCTAGAAGCCATCGATAAACATTTCTTCTTGACTCCTTCAGTATCAGGTATATCCAATGTCATCTTATAATGAAGAGGGAAGAAATATTATACAATAAAATTTCAAGATTAGTCAATCAATAACAAAATATCATACCAAAATGGTCTCCCACAACAGGGATAGTGTTGTTTTTTAAACACTTATCCAATTATTAAACAAAATACTGACTTTTATTTTACCCTATGTTGATACAAAAACACAAAATTGTTTTTTATTAAGACCTATTTGAACATCATTATCATAAAAGTATACAAATATCCTTTGGTCCTGACTATAAGCAACTGATAATTTTGGTAAACATGTGATGCCACGTTTACCAACCCTCAAACTCTTCTTTTCCAATGTGGGAGCACATGATGAAGATTGAGGAACCTGAAGTGAATCAGGTGGATGTTCTTCCCCAGAGGTATGATCATGACGCTCATCTCTATAATTCTGTGGTTGATTATATGATTGATCTATCATTTTCCTTCATATCAAAAAAAAATTAGTTCAAAAAATATAAAAATTCACATATTATAATACTAATGTAAACAATAAAGAAAAATTATGAAACACAAAATCAAACTAAAACATAACACATTATTGTTCATATTTGTTATATTTAACAAAAATGATAACAATAATAATGATATATAAAATTTCATGTAAATGATGAAAATATATCCAAAATTGGTATATAAATATATAAATTGGTCCAACCTAATAATCAATTTTTTACTAAAAAAATAATATTTTTTAACAAATAGATTTAAAATAATTTTAATTCCAAAAAATCAATAAATATATAAGTTATGTAATAGTAAACATGGTAAACTAAACTAAACTAAACTAAACTAAACAAATATTTATATTGATTCATTTGTTATTTTCATTCCAAATCATCATTTGTTTCTTCTTTGGATGACATTGTTTCAACACATAAATATTAAATGTTATATATGGTCAAGCATCATCCATGATCTTCAAGATGAATAAATTTACCCTCTTCATCTATTCATCTGAAAATAATTTGACTTTCAATCCATGAATCCTCTTTCCTGCATTATTAACTCATTAATGGAGAGATGAAGGAAAACCAATGTGCTCCTCCATAGACAAGTAACTCATAAAAAGCTATAAAACCTTCTCATAAATATACTTTTCAACAATTCAGTCATCATGTTGATGTGTATTCTTAAAATAACCCTTTAATATCGTCATATACCTTTCAAAAGGTTAAATGCAATGTAGATATATAGGTCCAAAATGCCTTTTTTATCAAACTAAATGAACCATTAAATACACCATTATATCAAAAAAAGTAGGAGGAAAATACATTTCCAATTGAAAAATTACAAATATTTATTTGTTTTCCAAAATGATTAAACCATACAGATCAATCACCTTATTATAAATTGAATTAAAAAAATAACACACCTTCATGATTGTCAATCTGAAATGGATGTTCAATATTACACACTATGATAATGGTAGAATTTGTTGAATTATGACATGAAAATCTTGAGATATTATACTTATCAACTTCAAATCCTATAATATGACAAATTTTTTTACATTTGAAGAATAACCTTGAGACACTTTGTGTCACGACCCGTCCCCCGGGGCTTGTTCAATGACTACCCCAAGCCCACCTTCCATCGGCCAGGTGATGGAGACTAGCACCAAAGGCATATAATCCCTAAACTAGGAAGGCATTGCCTTTATTAACTATAAACACACACAATAACAGTTCAAAATTGAAGAAAAAACTAAGTAAAAACTGTTTAAAAAGGAGTGCTGAAAAGTAAAGGGGCCAGAAATACAAGACCAACTATAAAGTACAAGTACAACTAAAAATGGACTAAATAGATGAAAGGTGAAAAGAAACTTCTGGAACATCCACCATGGATCCTAACTAAAGGGTAGGTACAAATAGCCTCCTCAGCACTCCACATCTGTCAGTCTCCTCTGTGTATCGACTCGTCGTAAGGTCCACCTCTAAGTGCTGTCCAGTCCTGGTGCTCTCAGCCACTTTCAACGCTATCCGTTATCTGCATCCAACACAATGAGCTGCGGGCATAGACCACACAGGGGTGAGAATAATGATACACATTAGGGACCTCGAGACCACCAAGGTCTCTTAAAATCCACCAAGGACAAACTAAAGAGTACGAAATCAACAGATAACCATTACATAGGTATATTCCAATACATATACCTAAGTTATCAAATGACCAATCTTAATCACGAGGAATCACAAAAATCACATACTCAACTCACATAGGTATACAATTTATATATAGAGATAGAGATGATCAGATATGGCCACTGAATCATCAGAGTTGTTGGACCAACACATGATCCAGGTCTAGGTTTTCTGTCAGACCAACACATGATCCAGTTATAGAAGTTAGAACTGTCAAACCAACACATGATCTTGGAACAGTCATCAGAGCTGTCGGACAAACACATTGTCATGGAAAATCTATTCTGTCGGGCCAACACATGATCCAGGAACAAAAGTCAGAACTGTCGGGCCAACACATGATCCAGGAATAGTCATCAGAGCGGTCATCCCAACACATGGTCCAAGACTAGCTATTCTATCATATTAACACATGATCCAGGAACAGAAGTCAGAACAGTCGGACAAACACATGATCCAGGAACAGTCGTCAGAGTACAACCAGTCATTGGGTTTCCACAAAGCATGATTGATTCAGAGAGGATCCTCTCTTCAATCCATGTTTCGAATCATCAAATTCCATGAAGTATCATGTAGATGTTTCTCAAAGATGAACATAGTCATAGTGTTCTCAACGCAACAGACGACACGTCGATCAGATGTCGGGTCTGTGAGTTATTAGCCTATTTGTCCCGGGGGCCCGATTGGATTCACGTACGATCCAACCTAATCATATCTCAACTAAACACTGACCTCCAATTGTGTATGTTCAAAGGGATGGCTACGCTCTATGATTTCTAGCGTCGTTGACGGTTCTTCAAACGGACATCTGGTGCCAATGATATGGCCAAAGGAATTAAAGGGTCGGTAATGGGCCTGGGCCCAGTCCGCCCCGATCAGACCGACATGGCCCAACCCAAATTGAGCCAACACGGTCTGGGTCTACCCAACCAATTGGGCAGGTCAGCTCGCAAGGTTCGGCCCGGAGGTCGCTGCGTAGGCTGCTCGGCCCGGAGGTCGAGGCTAGTTTGGCCAGAACCGCGAGGGGCACGGCTCGGACATCTTGGTCTGGAAAGCTGAGCCGGTTCGGCTAGCGACACCACAAAGGTCACAAAATTCTGACTCGGTGGCTTATGCGGCATGGCCGGTTTGGCCGGGAGCCGGGGGGCAGGCAGGCGGTGCAGGGTGCGAGTAGGCCGGCGGGGCACTGGGCAGCGCGCAGGGAGGCTACAGGGCGTGTGCAGGTCGATCGGGTGCGCAGGTAGCGCACCGGGTGCTTGCGCATCACGCAAGAGGCCAGCGGGGCACAGGCAGTTGGCGGGTTGGCCGGTGGGGGCACGAGGAGCGTGCGGCCAGGCCGGCGGGGCACGCCGGCAGACAACGGAGTGCGCGGGCAGGCCGGCGGGGGGCGCTGGCAGCGCGCGGGCAAACCACGGGGCGCGCGGGTAGGCCGCGGGGCGCGCGGGCAGCACTCGGGTATGTCGCGGGGTGTTCAGGTAGGCCGAGTGTGGCGCGGGTATCGTGCGGGCGGGCCGTTTTGGCACGGCTCGAGCCAGCGTGGGCCTGCGGTGTTTGGCCGGGAACATCGGTGTGTCGTGGCTACGGTGCGGTTTTTGGAGGCCGTGGGTAGCGTGACCTTTGTCATTGCCACCTTCGTCGCCTCTTTTCCACTTTTAATATCACCACAAAGAAGAATATCGACAGAGGGTGTCGGGCCATGTTAGGTTGGCCCGCACCCTCCATGTTTAGGGAGGTATCATTTGGCTCATCAAGAAAAGTAGATGAACAATAAGATGTCCTCAACGGTCCTTTTTTTATCTGATGAGGATGATAAGAAAAGGGTATGGTATTATCAAGTAATAAACCCCCAACCTTGCTCATAGTTTGTTGACGTTGGCGCAAGAAGGCATACATCGATTCGTGGAAGATGAGGACATCTCACGTCAAAAGGAGTTCCAAGGAAGATGGTCGAAGTCGAGGTCGACGTTCTTCATCGGTGGAGTGTTCTTTGTTGGAGTGTGTAATCTTCCAAGTGTTGGGCGTCACATCACTTTACCAGTGCTTCGTCACATAGTGAAGCCTTCCCAAATCCTCATCCTAAGATCTCTATATATAGGAGAGGGGGAGAGGTATGTAACCATCATGGAATTTATGATGGTTCATTTATTAGGAACCTTCATAAATTCCAATGATGCAGTTACATAATTTAAAAAGGGGAGTCAAGAGAGATTTAAAAGCGTTAGCGCAATTTAAGAGGTGTGTTGGCTTAAATATTGGGATTATTCCAAGAGGCTTCCCGCACACAGCCAACATCAAAACTATGATAGGATTTAATTTTTTGTTGACACATAAAATTAATTGATAGCATTTAATTTTTATGTTGGAACATAAAATTAGATTGAAACCATTTAATTTTACGCTGACAAATGAAATTAATTGAGGGATTTGAGAGGTTTTCCACTCCTCCCATTAATAGGGGGTTAAGCCCCGTGTGGTCCCAACCACATTAATCCCTTCATGGGAGGTTGATTTTGGGTGGGCCCCACCACTATAACCTCTCATGGGAGGTTAAGTTGCGGTGGCCTCACCTCAAACATCCATGAGGAGGTTTTAATCTGCACACACCAAAAGGTGGATCAAATAAATTAAAGTGTTGCACACTTTATTTTATTATTATTTTTATGAAATGCCAAAAACTAACTTTTATTCTCGTCTAACTACCACGGAGGTGAATGTTTTATTAAGCGAATACCGCCACTGAAAGTTCAACTGTGCCCTCGGATTTCAATTTCGAGCATCGGTTCAAAAGTTACAAAACGCCGCTCGTGTGTTTACTGAACGTACCCAAAAAAAAGTTCAGGAAAATATTATGAGTCACCCTTGACTCACACCAGTCGAGGTTAGGTTCTTCCTAGGTGAAACACACCCCAAAGAACCCAACCGTACTCTCAAATTTTCAATCAGATTTACAATTTAGATGTTATGAATTTTACAATAAAATAATTGTCACTTAATTATTTTATTTGTGGCCAAAAACTAACTTTCTATGGTGGACCATGTCGGAAATGTTAGCATCTTCTTAAATAATGAATACAATCACGATTTCATCTGTGGTTTTAGATTTTTAATCTGAGATACCGTTTTTGAGTTATAAGAATTTGAAAAAAAAATTATTTAATTATTTTATTTACAATTATGCCATTATAGGGTTTTCTAACAGGAGTCCCACACCGACTAATCTAAAGTCACGCTAAGGTTAAACCTGCCATCCAGAGCACAATAGTGCCCTCATATTTTTAATATGATATACTGTTTAAGATTTATTTCACCTTTTCAGGAAAACTTCTTACGCGTGTTAACTAAGGCTTAACAAAAAATTCGACGGATCATTCTGAGCACTCCGGACCTTGGAATCGTGCGTCATCAGATTTCACAGACCCGTAAAATTCTCATTTAATTAAAAAAATTACATGGAAATTCCGGGACTTTACATTCTCTCCACCACAAGGATCTAAATCCTCATACGTCATAACTCACAACTAAGGGAATAAGTGGGGGTACTGAGTACGTATCTTAGCCTCCCGCTCCCATGTTCTCTCCTGGAGGTTCCCATGTTGACATTAAATGCGAATCAAAGATATCAATTGTCCATGAAGGGCCCGCTTCTGTCAATCCTCAATCTCTACTAGAACCTCTGTAGAAGTCGCCTCATCGTCAACGTCATGCTCGCCATGGACGATGATGTGGGAAGGGTCGTGCACGTATCTCCTTAGCTGGGATACGTGAAAGATGTTGTGCACCTGATGCAATAGAGGTGGAAGATCTATGTAGTACGCCACCTCGCCAACTCTATTGAGGACCTGAAAATGTCTGATGAATCTCAAAGATAACTTGCCTCCTCAGCCAAATCTCCATAGACCTCGTCAAGATTAGACCTGTATAAAGATGTGGTCACCATCCTCGAATTCTAGAGGTCTCTATCTCTTGTCATCATATGACTTTTGTTTGCTCTATGCAGTCTTCATCTTCTCCTGGATGATATGTACCTTCTCCATGGTACCTCGTACCATCTTTGGATGGTAGGAAGTGGGCCAACTTGGTGAGTCGGTCGATGATCACCCAAATAGAGTCATATCCCCTGGATGTACATGTAAGACCCATCACAAAGTCCATGGGTATCCCATCTCTCTTCTACATTGGGACCTCTAAAGGCTAAACCAAGCCTACTAGTACCTAATGCTCTGCCTTCACTTGCTGACAAGTGAGTCAACGAGAGACAAACTCTGCTACTACATTCTTCATACCAGGCCACCAATGCTATCGTCGTAGGTCTTGGTACATCTTTTCCACTCCTGTATGTACTTGTATAGGGGATTTGTGGAACTCCCTCAACACTTCCTCATGAAGTTCTACTGGTACCAATGTACCTCCTCTGAAGAGGATGATGTGCTCCCCACCTTAAAAAATTTCATCTGGTGCTTCCTTGTGGATATTTGAGCACGTCATGTCTCATAGTCAGTGTCTCCTCACTGTGCCTCCCTGACTCACTGAAGAAGTGGGGGAGTGAATGTAAGAGAATAAAAGAAGGTTTCTCGATCTCCATCCACAAAGGATATCTGCACAACGAATAGCTGCTCCATCACCTCTACTAACAACTATATACCAGACCTCCAACTATGTGCATCTGTAAAAATGTTCCACTTTCTAGGAGTATGGACTATCACGAAGTCATAGTCATGGAGGAACTCAATCCAACGTTGCTATCTCAGGTTCAGGTCCTTCTGAATGAAGATATACCTGAGACTCTTGTGATCAGAGTATATGGTAAAATGATTGCCCATAAGATTGTGCCACCACATCTTCAAGGCGAAGACCACTAATGCTAACTCCAGTTCATGGTTAGAGTAGTTCTACTCGTGTTGTCTCAGCTGCCGAGAACCATATGCTATCACTGATCACTTCTGCATTAGGACACATCCAAGTCTAGTCCCTGATGCGTCCCAATATACTATGTACCCTACGCCTTCCTCTATAAGCCTCAAGATTGGGGCACTAGTTAGCCTCTGCCTCAGATCCTGAAAGCTCTGCCGGAATCTCTTCGACCACAGGAAGGGTTTCCCCTTCTTCGCCAAGGCTGATATTGGTGTTGTAACTCTGGAGAAGTTTGGTACAAAGGTAAGTCTAGTCGACTCAAGAGTGAGTGGATTCACCCTCCTATAAATGAGCTTAACCTATGCTGCATGGGATTCCTTTTTCACTGACTAAGGAAAACCTAATCCCAACATTATAGATAAACTCAACCTTTTTTTCTAATACAGTCAATCTGTGTAAGAAATGTGGTTGCCCAGTCCATACCAAAACTAACGTCATAAGGCCTCAACTCTTCCACCAAGAGGTTCCAACCAAAACTCTCCCCTCAAGGGTCAGATCACACCGTCAGCGTAAGTGTAATTATCGAGTCTCCTCCCAAAGGTATCTCCAGATGTGAGGGTCATGTAAATGGTTTAACCAGATACTCTATGTCTTGGACATGATTTGTGGAGGGGAAGAATGATTGGTACCTATGTCTATTGTTACGATAGCTAATAGTAGAAACATATCGTACCCTAATCATTCCCAGAGCCTTTGGGTTGCACTCCTTGACTGCCTGAAGCTACTCTCTTCTCTTTTCCTCTAGATCCCTGAACCTGGAGGGTTCTACAAAAGGGGGTGGTTGTAACATGTCGAAATGTACAGCACTTCGTGCTACTCTCCAAGCAATCCTTCCACGTCTGCTACCCTAGAAATTCTTCTTTCCTTAAAACTTCTTCTTCCCAAAACATTTTTACATGCTCAAGTCTCAGAGACTGGTTCCAATTTCCTGCTTTCCCACTGCAAACATTCACTGGATGTATCCACTTAGCCAAATAATATTTGACCACAAATGTTCTCCTTAGCATCCTAACATAAGTAGGAATGCGTAGAGGAATTGTGTTGGCTCATATGTCCTTTAAACACACCTTTCTCGGAAGTTAGAGCCCTGCAGCACTGATCATAAAATTTTCATCGAGTACCAGGAAATATCAGAATGCCTCTATGAATACTCAGCTACTGAAACGTCATCCTGCCGAAGCTGTAGAAGTTCTAGGGAACTCTTAGCCACCTCCTTATGCCAGGCCTTAGATGCCTGGGAGTCGGGCTCACCTTGGAACCTAAGGGGTATCTGATGCTAAAACATGTATATGGCACTAAGCCTACAAGTGTCCTCTATAGGTACCGCCGGTTATAACTGCTAACCAACAGGCAGTGATATAGATGACACACTACCCGGAGGTACAATCTCAGGTAATATTCCATGTATCGAGGCCTCATCACTATGCGGACCATCCTAATGGTCACTCACTAAAAAATTATAGTATCTAAGATCACCATATGCTCTACTAGTGTTTCAACTCGGCAGAAAACTCTAACAATCACCTCCAGCCAGCCCTCAGCTACGTGGGAATCTGTCTCGCCTCAAAACCTCAAAGGACTCTGCTACTGAAAGTCGTACGATTGTGATCTATCGGCGTGCATCACACACTATTGAGGATGGTGGTATCTTCTTCCCTATGGGTGGTGGTGCTGCTGGTACACCACCCGATGGTGCCAACATAGTAAGAAGGCCCTGCACCGAATCCTCATCGCTCGGTGGGCCATCATTATGTACTCTCTCAAAAACCCAAGCTGGCTGTCTACGTAATGAAATGTGATAAATAATAGGTGTTCCACAGACAATAAGTTATAACTGGTGAGCTGACTCAAAGTTTTCACAATAAAAGACTCTTGAAAACACACTCGTAATCAGTGGTTTCATGCACTCAGTCAGAAATCATAATTCAGGGTCCTAGTGTATAGATACATCGGTCGCGACACCAACACTAGACTCCCTGGACTAAAAACCACACTCAGTACCCTTAACACTATTTCTTAAAAGAAAAGAAAGATAAGAGTCATATGTTCTGTGGTAGAACTGACACCTCCGATACCAATTTGTCACAACCCGTCCCCTGGGGCCCGTTTCGTGACTATGCCAAACCCACCATCCATAGGCCAGGGGCTGGTGACTAGCACCAAAGGCGTAAAATGCCAAATCTAGGAAAGAATTGCCTTTATAAACTATAAATACACACAATCAGAGTACAAACTAAGACCAAATACTAAGTAAAAACAGTATATAAAGGAGTGCTAAAAAGTAATGGGGCAGGAATTACAAGCCCAACTGAAAGTACATGTACAACTAAAAAGGGACTAAATAGCTGAATGGTGAAAAGAAGCTCTTAGAATGTCCACCACAGATCCTACCTGAAGTGTAGGTACATATAGCCTCCTCAGCACTCCATGTCCGTCAGTCTCCTCCATGTACCGACTCGTCGAATGGTCCACCTCTGAGTGTCATATAGTCTTACTGCTCTCAGCCTCTTTCAGCGCTATCTGTCGTCTGCATCCAACACAACGAGGTGCGGGCATAGAACGTGCAGGGGTGACTATAACAATACTTAGTAGGGACCCCGAGACCACCAAGGTCTCTAAAAATTCACCAAGGACAAACTACAGAGTAAGAAATCAACAGATATCCATTACATAGGTATATGACCATTCATATAACTATGTTATCAAATAACCCATCGCAATCATGAGGAAAACACATAATTCACCGAATCAGCTCACACAAGTATACAACTTATGTAGAGAGATATAAATGATTAGATATATCCACTGAATCATCAGAGCTATCAGACCAACACATGATCCAGGAACAGCTATTCTGTCGAACCAACACATGATCTAGGAACATAAGTCAGAATAGTCGGACAAACGCATGATCTTGGAACAGTCATCAGAGTTTTCAAACCAACACATGATCCAGGAACAACTATTCTATCGGACCAACAAATGATCCAGAAATAGAATTCAGAACTGTCAGACCAACACATGATCCAGGAACAGTCATCAGAGTTGTCGGACCAACACATGATCTAAGACCAGCTATTCTTTTGGACCAACACATGATCCATGAACAAAAGTCAAAACTGTCGAACCAACACATGATCCATGAACAGTCATCAGAGTACAGCCAGCCAGAGGGTTTCCACAAAGAACGCTTGATTCTGGGATGGTCTGCTCCTCAATCCAAGGGTTGACACATCAAATCCCATGAAGTCCCATGTAGAAGTATCTCAAAATTCTGCCTTGTCATAGGGGTCTCAATGCAATAGACAGTGCGTTGATCGGATGCCTGACCTATGTGTTATTAGCCTTTTAGTTCCGGGGCCTGGTTGGATTTGTGTACGATCCATCCTGACCGTATATCAACTAAACCCCGAACTCCTGTGGGGTATATTCAAAGAGAGGGATACGATCCATGATTTTTAGTTCCACTAACGGTTCATCAAATAGAGGGTCTACTGCCAAAGATATGGCCAAAGGATGTAAAGGGTCTGTATTGGGCCTAGGCCCGGTCTGCCCCGGTCCGACCGAATCGGCCCAACCCAGACTGGGCGGTCCCGGTCTGGGTCACTGGGTCTGACCCAGCTCGTTGTCCGGGTCAGCCTGCTAGGTTCATCCTGGTCCGTTGGGTCCAGCCCAGCGGACTACGAGGGCAGTTCGGCCCGAAGGCCGCCATGTAGGCAGCTCAGCCCGAAGGTCGAGGCTGGTTAGGCCAGCACCGCGAGGGGTGCAGTTTGGATGACTCGGCCCAAAATACCGATCCAATTTGGAAAGGGACAACGCGAAGGTCACTGCGGGCCGGATCAGGAGGCCGGCATGGCTCAGCCGGGTGTCGGGGGGCGGGAGGCCGTGCAGGGTGGGGGAAGCACCCAGGCAGGCCGGCAGGGGTCCGCGCAGTATGCAGGGCACTGACAGGGCTCGGGTAGGCTGGGGGTGTCCTAAGAAGCGAGCATGTAGGTTGCGGGGCGCGCGAGCAGCGCGCGTGGAGGCTGGTGGGGAGAGGGCAGCATGGGAGAAGGCCGGTAGGGCGTGCGGGCAGGACGACGGGGCTCGCGGGCAGGGCGGGGGCAGGCCGCGGGGCGCAAGGGCAGCACGCAGGCATTCCGATGGGGAGTGCAGGCAGGGCATGAGCAGTAAGCCAGGGCCCATGGGAAGCGCACAGGTAGACCACGGGGCGCGTGGGCAGTGCTCCTGTAGGCCGCGGGGCATGCGGGTAGTCTGCGGGGCGTTCGGGTAGTCCGCGGGGTGCGTGGGCAGCATGCGGGTAGGCCAGTGGGGCGTGGGTGGCGCGCGGGTAGGCCGGTTCGGCATGGCCCAGGCTGGAGCGGGCCTGCGGAGTTTGGCCATGAACACCGGTGTGTCACGAGGGTGGCACGGTTAGTAGAGGCCGTAGGTAGCATGGCCTTTGTCGTTGCTACCTTCGTCGCCTCATGGCCACTTTGAAAATCACCACAAGGAAGAAAATCGACGGAGGGTGTCAGGCCATGTTAGGTTGGCCCGCACCCTCCGCGTTTAGGGAGGTATCATTTGGCTCATCAAGAAATGTAGATGAACAATAACACGTCCTCAACAATCCTTTTTTTATCCGATGAAGAAGATAAGAAAAGGGTATAGTATTATCAAGTAATACACCCCCTACCTTGCTCGTAGTTGGTTGACGTTGCCGCAAGAAGGCGGATGTTGATTCTTTGCAGACGAGGACGTCTCACGTCGAAAGGAGTTATGAGGAAGATGGTCGAGGTCGAGGTCGACGTTCTTCGTCAGTGGAGCGTTCTTCCTTGGAGAGCGTAATCCTCCAAATGTAGGGTGTCGCGTCACATTACCAGCACTTCGTCTCTTGGTGAAGTCATCCCAAATCCTCCTCCCAAGCTCACTATATATAGAAGAGGGGAGAGGTATGTAACCATCCTAAAATTTATGACGGTTCATTTATGATAATCCTTCCTAAATTCCAACAATTCAGTTACATAATTTAAAAATGGGGGTCAAGCGAATTAAAAAGCGTTGGTGCAATTTAAGAGGTGTGTTGGCTTAAATGTTGGGAGGATTCCAAGTGGCTTCCCCGACATAGCGTACATCAAAACAATGATATGATTTAATTTAAATTTGACACATAAATGTAATTGATAGCATTAATTTATTTTGACACATAAAATTAAATTGAAAGCATTTAATTTTACGTTGACACGTGAAATTAATTGAGGGAGTGGAGAGGTTTTCCACTCCTCCCATTAATATGGGGTTAATCCCTGGGTGGTCCCCACCAAATTAATCCTCTCACGGGAGGTTGAGTTCGGGTGGGCCCCACCACCATAACCTTTCATGGGAGGTCAAGGCGCGGTGGCCCCATCTCCAACCTCCATGAGGAGGTTTTAACCTCCACACACCAAAAGGTGGCTCAAATAAAATAAAGTGTTGCACATTTTATATCATTATTTTTTTATGAAAAAGAAAAAAACTAAATTTTATTCTCAACCTACTGTCCTCAAGGTGAAATTCTTCTTAAATGAATACTGGTGTTGTGAGTTCAACGGTGCCCTCGAATTTCAATTCCGAGCACCGCTTCAAAAGCTAGAAAATGCTGCTCGCACGCTTACTGAACGTACCAGAAAAAAAGTTTGGAAAATTATTTTCAGTCGCCCTCGACTCGTGCCAATTGAGGTTAGGCTCTAACTAGGTGAAAAACACCCCCAATGAACCCAACAGTACTCTCAGATTATCAATCCAAGTTACCTTTTAGACGTTATTAATTATACAGTAAAATAATTTCCACTTAATTATTTTATTTGCGGGAAAAAACTGACATTCTCGGGTGGCCCGTGTTGGAAAAATATAGCATCTAATTAAAGAAAGAATACACTCACGAGTTCATTGGTGGTCTTATATTTTTAATCCGAGTTACTGTTTGTGAGTTATAATCATTTGACAAATAAAATATTTTATTTAATTATTTTCTTTACGATTATTCCATTTTTGGGTTTTCTCACAGGAGGCCTACTCCGACTAATCTAAAGTCGCCCAAAATGGTAAACCCACCTTCCTGAGTGAAACAGTGCCCTCATATTTTTGATCTGAGTTACTATTTAAGAGTTATTCCACTTTTTTGGAAAAATTCTTACGTGCGTTAGCTTATGCTTAACAAAAACTTCGATGGATCAATTTGGGCACTCCGGGCCTCAAAATCGTGCACCGTTAGATTTCGTGGACTAGTAAAATTTCCATTTAATTAAAAAAATAATTTACATAGAAATTCTAGATCTTTACACTTTGATATCATGAAGACACTAACAAAAACTAAATGTCTCCCTCTTGGATAATGTTTGTAATGTTGGTGGAAGAACTGTTTGTCTTCAATCAAGAGTGAGAGATAACTCCAAATGTATTCCCATTAATAGTAATTCTAATCATGCATTAAACCCATCTTTAGTCATTACATTAATATCTAACAATGTTCCAATCAAACTATCGTTGATATTTTTCTCCATATGCATGAAATCAATGTCATGATTCATTTTATGATATCTCCAATATGGTAGCTCAAATAATATTGACCGTGTCTTTCAAATATGTCATTCATTACAAGATTTATGTGCCATTTCCAATTTCACATCAGGGCTTTAAACCCTAGAAAAATAGTCATCAGTGGATAAAGCTTTTGGAGAAATATAATTTTTTTGTGATCCATTAAATGCCTTTTTTAATATTTTATAAGAGTGATCCATAGGAATAAAATTTCGATGAAACATATATAAAGTTTTCCTCCCATGATGCAATTGAAAATATTAAGTCTTTTGTTCTCAAATTGGACACGCTTTTTGACCCTTAACACTGTATCCAAACAAATTTCCATATTCTAGGAAGTAATTTATAGTGAACATAATTAGTGCATGCAGTTGGAAATATTCCATTTTATAAGAATCATACACCCTAGTACCATCCTCCCATAATAGTTTTAAATCAACAATTAATGGTGATTAGAAAACATCAATATCATTTCTGGGTTTATTTGGTCCAAATATCAGTAAACCCAACATGATATATTTATGATTTATACAAATTTTGGGAGATATGTTGTAAATTACAAATAAAATAGGCCATGAACAACGCGTAGTACTGAGGCATCGATATAGATCCATTCCTTCCATGCACAACCAATGTCTGAGATTTCTAACTTCATTTCTAAATGTAGGATACTTCTTATCAATTTTCTTCCACTATGGACAACATTCTAGATGATGTATTTTTTCATCACAAACACACTCATCATCATTCCATCTTAACCTTTTTACATCATGTAAATTAGAAAATAAATGTTTTAAATGAGGAATTATAGGAATATACTATAATAACCTGGTAGGGATCTCTGTAATCTCTACATCAGCCTTTTATTTTTCTTTCAACTTATACTACGATGTTCCACATTTAGGAAACTCTCAAAAAAATAATATTCCTTCCAAAATATCACACATTCATTCAGAAAGGATTTTATTTTATTGTATCCTAATCCCATCAGGCACCATATTTTCTTTCCCATATAACGTGAATTCGAAAGATCATTGTCTTCAGAAAGAATGTATTTCAAAATTTGTAGATGTTCTGTGAAACTTTTGTCACTCCATCCATGTTTTGCCTTGAGGTTAATCAATCATAAAACCAATGATAAAACCATAAAATAAATATAACAAGGATATAATATTTTTTCAGAATCAATATATAGACGCTCGATTTTTGCTTCTTTATCAATGTGTTCTACTTCAATATCATGAATAATTTCTTTAATTTCATCAAAGTTACCTTCTTGCAAAGAACCATCATTAGTAGATCTGAAATTTTTCCCAATTTCACACTGAAAAATCCAACGGATATAACTTTTATTAAAACAATGAAAAATTAAATGATCTTTGATCTCTCTAATTTTCGACATCTTCATATTTAAACACTTCAGGCATGGACCAAAAAACATGTAATTTTTTGGAACATTTTGTTTAGAAAATCTAAAAAAAAGCATCAACACCTTACTCATATTCATCCATCATTTTATGTGCTATAATCTAACTTCAACACATTATTACCTATAAAAAATATCAAAATTATACACCTTATTAAGATAAAATAATTTTATATTTATAAAAATTATGTCATAATTTGAATGTAACACAATTTTGAAATATAAAATAACTATACTCATATTTGAAAAATATATTCATAGATATAATTTTAAATTGAAAATATGGTTAGATAAGATTGTTTTATATTAATTAAAATAATCAATAATTTTAATGTCACATAATTTTGAAATATAATAAAACAAATATATGCGTATTTAAAAATTATTATGATACTGTTTTGAGAAATAAGATAGAAAAACACTATGTAAAAATAATGCACCATCCACTAGTGGGACGTATTAGTAACCAAGTGTTTAACATATCACAAGATAATAAACTTCTATTTAAAATTTGAAATATATAACCCTGTAAAATTAAAACAAAATCCACACATCACATTCAAATTTTAAAATCACATTTTCCAATTTTGATATTTCATATTATAAATAATTTACACTTTTATAGAACCCTATAAATTTATTTATTCAATAGTCATTTGCATCCCATTTTATATAATTATCATGAATTTAATTTTATTATTAGTTAGGAAACTAGCATAACTAACTACCATCCTAGTCCAACTGTACAACCGCACCACTACAACCATCGTATCCCTGCTACATAAAACAATCATTTACCCACACTCATCACAATAAATCCACTTCTCATGAACAACATCATTACAGCCAAACCACAACACACAAAAATGAAAAAAAAATATCACAACACTTACCATTGATTTTTCCATATTAAGCATAGGGTATTTCATTAAATTCCACATCATTATTTGTGGGCATCATGTTGTCAACCATATTTTCCTAGGAAATCTATTTCATTAACTGAATATACATGGTTAAACATCAATTTATGGTGCTTTCATAATAATTTCCACAACATGGGAGATCAAAACATATTAAATAACCAAAATCATTTGAGGCACCAAAACCCATTGAATTTAGTGATACAATAAACACAGATAAAATAAATATCATAATCTAAATATATATAATACTATGAATCAGTTAATTTTCCAATTCCATTTCATCTATGTTGAAATTTTTTTGTTAATATTGATGGAACTATCATCCCAAGAGATAATGAGAGTAACCATGTCCAATAATGATAACATTAGGAAGTTAAACAAGATATTGAGATATTTTAAAACATTATATCGCAAAATGTAAATATAGGTAATCCATTAAAAATAATAATTGAAATCGAGGCGTGCAAGGATTATTTGAGTGTTGCGAGTCAATCAGATAGATTTAGCGACAAAAAAAATGATGAATGATGATGGAAAAACGAGGTGGGAGGCCATGGGATTGAAGAATCATTTATAGGGTTTCCACGTGAGAGAGAAGAGTTGTTGTCACCTGATTGAAAAATACCACGATAACTAAATATGGGGCTTCATAAAACTTTTAAATGATTTATCATCTCATTTATTTAGTAACCGATGTGATAAAGTGTTTATTATTACTTTTATAATGTCGGTGATTTTATAACCGATGTGATAAAGTGAGATAGTTGATTTATCACATCTGTTATAATATAACCAACGTGATAAATCATTTTTGGAGATTTTCATGTTTGTTATTTATAACTGGGGTAAAAAATGACGACGTGGTAAATAATTTTTGTACTAGTTAGTCTTTTTAAGAGCTGAGAGTTCATCGTACATCAACACCTATCTTGATTTTTCTAGAATTAGCACAGGGGTATGTGGAGTACTGTGATGCTTTGGGATATGGGTTGGGATGTGTTCTCAAGAAAAGAGACCATGTAGTTGATTATGGTTCATGGCATTTGAGAGTGGATGATAAGAATTACCCAACATACGATTTGGAGTTAGCTACAGTTGTCCATGCCATGAATACTTGGCATCACTATCTCTTTGGTGAGAAATTTACTATGTTTATGGATCATAAGAGCATGAAACACATTTTCTCCCAACAATATTTCAATCTGAGACAAAGTATATGGATGTAGTATCTTCAGATATTTGACTTTGAATTAATGTATACATCAGGAAAAGGTAATTTTGTGGCAAATACTTTAAGAAGAAAGTCATATGTGTAGCTGTAGAAAGAAGCTTTAGATGAGTGTTAGTTAATGTCGGTCCAAGCCGATTTTCATGTAGAATATTAAAATCGAGGTTATGTTGATGTTTTCTTTTCAGTTTTCATGATTCTATATGTGGTAAAGATGGTAAAAGAAGCACAGACATCTGATTCAGATTTCCAAGTTATGAGTTCAAAACTCAATGGTGGGGAGACCATTGAGCTTTGAAAACTTGATGGGAGTTCGTTTTTTGTGGTTTATAGATCATATGGTTGTACCTTAGAATTTTTAGAAAGTATTTACTCATGATTACCACCATTTTAGATGGGTTGTACATCTGAGAAAACATAATGTGTATAAAGTATTGAAAGCACAATTTTGGTGGAGCGGAATGAAAAAGAAAAGTGGAAAAGTTCATTTCACGGTGCTTAACTTGTTAGAATGTTAAAGAAGAACATTAATGACCAATAGGTATGTTGCAGCCTTTACCTATATTTGTGTAGAATTCAGAGCATATAACTATGGATTTTGTTACAGGTATCCCAAGAATGGTTTGGAAACACGATTCTATATGGGTGATAGTGGATCGACTCACTAAGTTGGATCATTTAATCCATATTCATGAAACTCATATGGTGGAGGATCTATCCAAAATATACATCCCTGATGTAATAAAGAGACATAGAATACCGGTTTCAATCATCTCGAATAGAGATCCAAGATTCACATCTCATTTATAAAAATCCATTTAGAAATCCATTTGGACTCAGTTGACTATGAGTACGGCGTATCACCCTTAGACGGATGGACAATCCGAAAGGACGATACAGATATTGGAAGACATGTTTATGGGATTGCATAATGGATTTTAGTGGTTCATGGGAAGAGAATATACCCTTAGTAGAGTTATCATATAATAACATCTATCAGGTCTCAATACATATGGATCCTTTTGAATAATTGTATGGGCGTCTGTGTCATTCTCCACTTTGTGGGGTGGAAATAGGACATACTTCACCAGTTGGGCTGAGACTTGTCCAAGAAACTACAGAAAAGATTTAATTGTTCAGGAAACTAATAGAGACATCTCAGAGTCATCATAAATCAAATACAAATTATCATCATACTCCATTGTTGTTCTTGATGAGTGATCATGTGTACTTTTTTTTATTTCTCCATGGCTTGGACATCAAAGTTTTGGGAAGCAGGGAAAGTTATATCCCAGATACATATTTAATTTCAAGATACTCAAATGATTTGGAGAGGTGGAGTATCAGTTGGAATTGACACCATAGTTCAGTTTGGTGCATAATGCATTCCACGTATCACATCTGAAAATGTATCACCCTGATCCTGACCATGTGATCAGATGGGATAGTGTTGACCTGTAGCCATATTCTTCATTGGTACATATTCCAATGCAGATTGTCGATAGGCTGGATAAAGTCTTGTGTGGGAAAAAATCAGTCTACTTAAAGTTTTATGGAAACATGGTCAGATTTAGGAGTAGACTTGGGAACATGAGAAGGAAATAAAAGAAAAATGGTCGAAACTCATTAAGGGAAAGGATGGTTTTTAAATTTTTGGGGACGAAAAGGCTAATGTGTGGGAGAATGTATTACCCCTAGTTACTAGTATTAAAACCTTTCTTTATACTTTTTATGTATATAAATTATAAGGGTGAAGGTTGGGATTGTTTAGGGAACTTTCATGGACTTTTTGTATCTAAAGAGAAGGAGCACGAGACGCACACAGTTTGTCTAAACTATATAAAATCCTATGAGAAACTATGTAGAGTTGAAAATGATGGACAATAGCTTTAGTATGGTGAGTGCACAATTAAGGAGGCCGTGCGGGGAGGCTGTGAAACTGTTAATCCTAGGTAGTAGCTAACTATCAGTTAGTTCACAATTTTTCTAACGATGTGAACTAACTGTGTGTAGGGTTAAAGTAAGATCCTAAAAAGTGGATCTCACACATTTTTTACACTATAGGCTTTGTTTTGGCCCCTATGTGGCCCTAACTAGGAATTATTCTCCATATAAGGTAGGAGAACAACTCACAAGTGATTTGGAGTCAGTCTCGATCCCTCCCTTGTTGTTTTCAAGCCTGATTCTTGTGGTAAGTGTCATTCTTCATCATTCTTGCCACTATTTCTTAGATATATTTATCCAATTCCTTTAATTTCTTATATCTACACTAGTTTTTGTAAGATCTAAGATTATTAATACCGAATAAGTTTATATTTGGTATTGATCATGTTAGGGTAGGATATCTAAGGTGGTTTCATGGATAATCGATCCAGTTTCATGAGCATTTTTCGCCCGTTTTCAATTTTCTCAAATCAGTTGAGGTATGTGTCTTCACTCTCGACTCCACATAGAAGAACTGATTATCATGCTTTCAAATTGAATATATTTGTGTTAAATTGATTTTTAATTGTATGTTTATAAAATTTTGGAAACCCTCTTTAGTAATGGTCAGGTAAATTGTAGATATATCGAATATTGGTCTCCTTGAATAAAGTGATTTGATTCTTGATTTTAAAATGAATATTTGAATAGGGATTTTCTAGAATTGGTGAAATTGGATTTGATTTATGTGTTTTCAATAAAAGGAATGATTTTATTGAAATGAAATTGTTGATTAGAATTGGTTTGTTTAATGTTTTTCAATAAAATAATGGTTTTATTAAAATGGTATGAATTGGTATATTTGAATGGTTTTTTCATATATTGGTTGTGTGAATTAATATTATAGGTGCCCCAAAATAAGGGTCGTGTACCATTGGGGTACAAGGTGTGTGTCCCTAGATTGGGGGTGTGTGTCAGTGGGACATAGGGTAATTGGACAAGTGACCACTCATGAGTATGTAACATTCAAATAGAGCATGTAGGTATGTGTTTTGTGAACCTTGGAATGGGTATACCAAAATGATGTATAGAAATAGTTTTCTATGACTTTTTCGATTGTTTTTATTGAAATATTGTTTTTTAAAATTTGATTTAAATTGGAACATGTTTACATTTGATTAAAAATGGTTTTGGAAACTGTTTATATTTTGTTATAAACTATTTTTAGAAATTGTTAGATATAAAATAATATATATATATATATATATATATATGTGTGTGTGTGTGTGTGTGTGTGTGTTTATATCCTTTCAATTCTAGTGGCACGAGTAGGGAAGTCATTGGGGAAAGACTACTGAGTTTTATACTCACATTTGGTGATTTTACAGATGCTATCTTACAATACATGGGAAAAGGTAAATTATAACTCGTATTTAGCACCACCTAATGATACATGGTTTGTTTAGTGATATTGGAGTATGCATATTGTAGAGAAAGTAGTCTTGCGGTTATCATGGGGTATTTAGTTGTCTTTCCACTATTTTATTTGATAATTGTTTTGAATTCCACTGTATTGCACTTTGGTGCGGTTTTAATATAAATGAAGTTGTTGAGTTGTCTTTCTTTGATCCGTGCATCATACAATGAGTCGTTTGGTTATGGTTTTCTGGGTTAATGGTTTTATTTATTAAATCGTAAATTTTACCCCTCTTTCATTTGAAACCGATCAACATTTATTTCCAACCTTTGGCGTCTTGGGTATTTTTCTTAAGTCATAGTAATGATTAATTCTATTCTCAAGCCAATGGGAATAAGTGGGTCATTACACATATGGTCATAGGGACATTCTGTTTTCTTCTAGGCATGCCTCATGTGGGTCTTTTGGAATTTCTTTTTTGTTTTGTAGTGCTTTATGTCCCACATTCTTATGTTGTGTTTTTTGTATTTTTATTTTCCTTAATAAATTTTTAGGAACAAGTATACTTGGATCCTAAACATTTATAAAATATTAATTTATAATTATATATAAATATAAATAAATATTTTTCTCTAATTAATTGATTTAATTTAAATATAGATATATATAGATATATAACATGAGATAATGATGATACTCATGGACATGTTTATTTTTATATATTGATATGTGTGAGTACAACTGACACTAGCTACGATCATAAGTTTATTTGTGGAAATTATTGGGTTGATATATATGTTATAAATGTTATATTACTTATTTTTATGATGAAATGTTTATATGTTATCTATTCATGACTCATGAAATGTTAATTTGTACATTGACACTCATATTATTCATGCTTCCATGTATGTGATGACTCATTATTTACGATTTATATTTTTCATTCATGTTATAATCATGAACATATGTATGTTCTCATAGATATTTATAAAATTAAAAAAACATTATTTTAATAATAAATATATTTATTATATTTATAATTATAATTTTTAATTATATATATATATACTATTTAAATATATATATTTATATTTATAATTATATATATATAGTAGTTGGGGTAATAACTTTGTGGTAATTTTTCTTATAATACTGCATCTCAATCAGGGTTCAACTATTGACGACAATATGTTTGAGGGTTTCTTCGACTGGTGGCATAATTACTGCTGGATTTATAATGTGAGTGGGGAGGCGATGAGCATGCATCACAAAAGGTGCTGGAATGTAGGGTGGCAACCCATCTGGATGTGTGTCAACGATACAGAAGGGGTGATGCAGTAGTGCAGGCACGATGTCAAATTTCTATGGATGGAAATGATGAGAAATGAACAGTGCAGTGAAGTGATGGAGACGTTAGTAGTAGCGGTCAAACCAGCCATCTGATGGATGGGTGAGCTGATGCTGCTTGGGGACTACGGCATGGCGGCATGGGTGGGTGACAACGTTGCTCAGACAAAATATTTTGTTGTGGATAAAAAGTAACATGGACGAGTGTCAATGATATTGTAATTGGGGGAACAATGGTGTATTGGTGAACAAATGATGACCTGGTTGGGTAAACAAGGCAGTTGTAGATGGTTCACATCAGTAGGACTTCTAGTGTTCATGGATGAGGCCCTTTTGGCCATGTAATGAGTTTCATGTTTACTGGGCCTTCATGCCATCAATATTAAATAAATAGGACTTGATTGGTCGGTTATCCCATTGGGGTACGATGGGCTACCTTTTGGACATTGTGTGAGGGTGTGTTTGTGTGTTTAATGGAATTGTACCCCAAATCACATAATATATATATATATATAAATAATTAATTATAATATTAAAATTAATATATATTTTTTAATTTTCTAAATATATATATTTATATTATATATTAGGTTCTTGGGGAACAATTACATTAAACACACACAATACACATACACATGAAGCTCGTTACATGGCCCTGTGATGCAAATGTTTTTCTTAGGGGAACGATGGGGTAGAAGCAAACCGAGGATGACCTGATCAATGGTTTTTGGATTGATTGATAAATGAGTGAGATGATGTTTTGTGAATGGATCAATTTGGTACTACGAGTGTGGGTTTGAAATCAGAGGTTGTTTGTTATTGGGTCAATAATCCTCATTTCCTTGATTGATTCACAACGATGATGTGCAATGTGATGGGAAATGTTATGGGCAAATTCTGTGTGTGCGATCTCATGGAAAAAGCTAATTAACATGGATGTGATGGTGATCGTTCTCGGATCATCGACGAGGTGGTCAGATATGGTCAACATGGTGAGCATTAATATTATCATTAAAAATAATTTTAATGGTGATGATTTGATAAAAATTAAATAAGAATTTGAAATTATTATTATGTTAAATAATAATCATGGTGGCATAAAAAGTACAGTTAAATAATAAAATCTAATGAGTTTAATTTAATATAATATGATTCATGGAAATATAATTAAATTAAATTAAATTATAATAATGAATGAGGGTTTTTAGTATCACATGGTAATGTTAATAAAAGTAATTCAAAAAAATAAATATCTAAAATATTTGAAGGGAAGGACATCTGGGCGATTAGACGCATGAGCCCGAGGACTAATGAAACTCTAGTGTGTGACAGCATGAATTATAAATAATAATAATTATGATAGAAATTATTATTATTATAATTAAGAGGGGTATGGTCCATTGGGTGAGGCAATTGGGAATTCTATGTGAGATAAGGGGGGATAATTTATTTAAAAAAATGTTTTAAATTAATAATAATAATAATATAAAATAATATTATTATTATATTTGTTGTGGAAATCTTGTTTCTGCCGTAATATTTTCACACAGTATCAGATTGATGAAAAATTAGTGGCAGCATGAACCTAAAATTGAGATGGTCATTTTAAGACTAATGTTGGATTCCTTTTTCAGACTTGTGCATTGGGTCAACGAAACACGCAATAAAAATAAAATTGTTATTATTTCAGAATCTTATATCCATCGTAACTTTTTCATATGTTGTCAGATTGACAAACTGTATATTCCATTGTGATCCTAAAATTGAGGTAGAAATTTTCAAGAACAATATTGATTATTTAATTTATACTAATGGATTAGGACTATGAAATTTCATTCAAGCATAATGTAGTGAAATGTGACCTTTTCACTGGGTGTCCGATTCTATAAAGTGAATAACATACCCCGATCATTGTTTCCATGAGGGTTTTAATGGTATGATATTTTTAGACATCCAAGTTTATTTTCAGAGGAATATTAGTGGAATTTTGTTTTTACCATTTTGATCAATGATGAGCCCCATACGTTTGTCATGTTTCGGAATATGACATGTTGTGTATTACCCTTACTCACCATGTACTACTACATGGTCAGAAAGCCATGTGTTGGTAAGAAAATATCCAGGAAGATGTGTTGGTCCACAATTCATGCGGACCCCTTCACATGCCATGTACGCCTTGGGTTCTTTTTTGGAAACTTTTAGGTTCTGTATTTCTTTCATTTAAACTCGTATTTTGTCCTGTAAGTAGCCTAACCTATTTTTTTTAAATATAGAGTGTGATTTTTTGATCTATTTTTGATTTCAGGATAGGATTTGGAATGTTCCAGGCACAATGCTTGGTTAGGTGACACTCGATGATGGCAGTGATCACGCAGGATCATTAGAAACTACCGAGTGTGACCCACCAGTAGAACTTGAAATTGGGTCCTAAAACACTATCAGGGTGGATCCATCCTATTGTACCAAGTAATTGATCCTATAATTTGATTTTTTGGAACTTTTTATAAGAGATAAAATTGTGAGTCATGGTTTGAATTGGACGGTTACATCAGGGTAGGTGTGTGAGATGTTGGGAAACATTGACGTACATTTGGAATTGATGGCGACCCTTTTTCATGGGTAGATCTATGAGATGGATATCTCCTTACTTTCTCATTTGGGATTCTTTGACTAATCACACATACACATATATTCTTCTATATCCATAAACTATGAATTTGGTACTCTCCTTTTATAAGAGGTGAAGATGCGTGGGGTATGCCATGTGTTTTTCGTGTTTATCATCTCATGTTTAGATGAGTCTAATCTCTTGCTATAGGTTTAGAAGACTCGATGGGTAGTTAATCTAATCATCATTTCAAGACCCTTGTTCTTGGATGAGGTTTAATCTCTCTATTAATCTAGGTTAATATGTTCTCTTTGACCGTATCTTGCATCTACTGTATTTCATTATTTATTATATCTCTTATAGCTCCCCCTTTATATTTTGTGGTGTCCTACTGGGTATGTTTATATTCACCATTGTATCATATATTCCTACACTTTTCGTGTCTTATGAATATGATAGACATGTAAATGGTGACTTCAGAGGATCTTAGGGATAACTGGTACCTTAGACCACGTAAAGTGGGCACAACTTGAGATTCATATGTTAGGACCTCTTAGTAGTATAAGTTTTCATGTTTTATAAGGTTGATACATATCTCTAGTTGAGTTTGTATTTTCCCCTTTTACTTTTCAGTTTTCATTATCACACTCTTGTACACCCTAGAGGTTATACATTTTTGGTTTATATTCTAGATATATTTCATCTTTTACTCTTTTACTATGAATTTATCCACTGAGATGGTTTTGTGTGTGTGCGTGGAGGTACATAGGAAAATTCAACCTCATGTTAGAAATGCCTTTGGAATTGGTCACCACCCACTGGACTATGGAGGTATGCTTGGGGTAGTTGTGGCTCGAGCCCCGAATTGGGCCAGGTCAAGAAATATTGGTATCAGAGCAAGATTATTACTTTGGATATTGTTCGAACTAGTTCTCTTATGAGGATTTGGTAGGGTTTAGGAGAATAGTTTAAAATTGTATTGCGTGTGGCTCTTAGACTAGGTAATCTAGTGTTGAAATGGTAGACCGATGTATCCATTCAACTTGACATTGACTACCTACTTGTCGACTCAGCATAATTAGATATTGGTTGTAGGGATCAATGGAACATGCATCATATAAGATTGATTATTTGATGGTCCTTCTTGAGTCAACACCCCATTGTTATATATATATATATTTATATATATATATATTCTCATTTGACTGTGGTACATTGCAACCACTTTCTAGGTGCCTTCGCAATTCCATCCAACCATTTTATTTATTTTTGGATTGTGATGATGATTCAAGGAGCGATGAGGCCTCACTTTAGGTTTTATCTCGTGACATATTTTTCTCTATGTAGGAATGTATAAATTCCCCCACCTATTGATTAGAAGTTAGTACCATCATAGCAGGTCGAGGATGCAGGTAGTATTACTGCACCCCCACGAGATACAATACTATAGGTCTATAAGGTTTCACGATGAGATAGTTTCTCAAGTAGTATAGGGATGATTTGAATCAGTGATCTGAGGTTTCATATATATGTGGATCATAGTTGATTAGATGTTTTCACTTGAAACACGTTCTCTTTATAGAGTAGTTGTTTGTTCTAGTGGTGCCAGTGGATGAATTACCTATGCTGGGATCACATTACGGATTCTAGATTAAGAGATCACCCAATATTCATGTTGATCTAAGCTCCCTTCTCAGGTGGTATAGTTCAGGTCTAATCATGTGGTTTGGAAATTCCGTTCAGATGGGACCCCATTAAATGGTGTTACTCATGGAGAGATTTCTCTAGGGTGATGCAGGGTGTTGGTAGAGCCTTGTTTTCTAAGAAATATTACAAGAGATGAACACACAAACCACAACAAAGAGAACAAGTAGCAGAAATAATTTTCTTTCCCTTTAAATAAGATCATAAATATTAAGTGGATACACAATGACCAAATAATAAGTGTGTAGAAAATAAATTTTTACACTATAAATTTTTAAAGTGGAAAACCCCAATGAGGGGAGAAACCATGGGACCTAGTTCAAAAATAAGATCCACTAAAATGAATGAGTACACGGTAGAGAATCCCAAAAGGGAAGGGATCTAAAAAGTATAACTCTCTGAGACAGAATAACAATATATCAGTGGACAAGAGAGGTCGAAAGTGGATCTGACAAAATAATTTCATCCATGAAAGAAGTGAAAATAATAAATCTTATATTAAATATATACTTCTTTTAGTGACATATGTTTGGCTGGGAAGCTCATAATCTTCTAAGAGCATATCATTTAATTGAAAAAGTAGTTCATTAAAATTGGAATTACTCCATCCATTTCCATCTTTTAAATTATACACCTATAGTATTATTGAAAATTATATGCATTTAGCACAACCAACATACAATGGTGTCTTTGATCAAATCATTAACTTCTTGAACAATTTTTTTAAAATAATGAAGTGCATCTTCATCTACAATTTTCATTTCCTCAATATGATATTTATCATAATTCACACCTATAATCACACCCTTAATACAATATTCTTCATTGTCCACACATTTAATCATATTAGATGATCCATAAAACATAGTGTCGTACTATTCAATCATTACATCCTTGTTTTCCCGTATTTAGTTCAACATTTATAACTTCGATGTATTAAAGGATACATAAAGTGTTCTTCCAACTCCTCTGGACTAATCAGTCTTGAATAAAAATAGCATAATCACAGAAAAAGGATTTGGGAAGGGTCATATGCATAATATTTTAAAATCTTGAGGAACCATTTCACCCCATATTTATAATGTTTTTTCGTATGATTGGAATACATCAACTTTTTATTCATATCCATCCTATTTGATTTGGTAATATTAAAATTTAAAAAATAAATAAATACAAAAAATGGAATTTCAAATAAAGGGAACCCATCCTTTGAATTTTTTAAATAATTTTATCATTATTTAAAGGAAATGGGTAATTGAATTTATGAAAAAGAATACTCCACTGGTGGTAGGTGTTATTCTATAAATTTATCTATAATGATCACTAGCACCTGGTATGAGATGAATACTTCTTGGAGTAGTTCAAGAAACATAGGTCGATTTTCTAAAGAGATGGGGGATGAGTCTCAGGTATCAAAAATCAATAATAAATATTCAAGAGATGAAGTGGATGAGTATTATAGTTGTATCCGTAAATTTAAATGCTCCCAGGATGGGGAGTTGGCAAAGCACCCGAAAAAATTTCTTAGTTTTTCTTCTAAAGTTGAAAAAATTAGCAGTAGTAGTTTGATCCCTACAAGGGACTTCTTAATTGATGTAACCATAAGAAGTCTAATATGGATGGTCTTACATTCACTCATATAGAGACAACTGTTTCGGTTTCAACATTCAAAGTAATCCTTATATTAATCCATGAAAAATAGAATTATTTCGGTGTGAGTATTGAAATTATCATAGCGCTTAGCTTCCTATGCGGCCAAAATTGTGGGAGTGGGGTCATGATGGATATCATATGGGATGAATAAAGTTAGTTACATGCCCTCTCCATGGTGTTATTAACAATATATATTATTTAAGATGTGATATTATATGTATCTAGGGGGTCTATGGAAGTTAATATGAATTTTTTAAAAAAGAAATTGCAGTTTTAATCCATGGGATTTGGAGGGATATATGGAAGAAAACGGGAAGATAGAGGATATATAAGATTTCTTATGCATTCTCTGTTCAAAACATTTAGAAAAATTAAAAACAAACAGTTGTTTGAGGGGGAGGAATGTATCGCAGGTGATCACATACCTTGATTTTAATATATCATTATAATTTAGGAAAAAATAGATAAACATTAAACTAAAAAAATATATTCATACAAATTTTAAGATTAAAAAAAACAAAGAAATGATTGTAAATTTAATCTCTATTTATTATTTTCAATGTGAAATTTAGTAAAAGAAAAGAATAGAATGTAATTTCTCTCCATCTTGTTTGGGGATACTTTTTAAAATAAATGAAAAGGAATGTTTTGGAAATATAAAAAACGTAACCCTCATTGAAAATATTGTTTTCCAATACTCAATTATTACAAATAGAAAAATATTATAATTTTAAATTGTATCATTTATTTTTAAATATATATATATTTACTATAAATAAATATATATATATATTTCTTAAAAAATATATAATAAGGATTAATTCAAAATTATTATTTATTAAAAATTGTTAATTCAGAATAAATATAAATTAAAAAATATTAATTCGAAATAATTATCAATTCACATGATCCATGAAATTCAAAATTCCCCTTTTAAAACCATTTGAATCTATTCACTCTAATTTCAAATCAAAAACTTCATTTTTGAGTCAACATGAAATTCATAAGTTTATTTATTAAGATCACCATTAAAATCCAAAATATTATCCTCATCCCAAAACATTATAGAAATCCAATTTATTAACATTAAAACCAATCATTTACCCTTAAAATCATAATTAAATTTTAAAAAACTGATGAATCTTGTCCAAATAAATAATTGGGGAACATTTTATTAGTTTTTAAAAATGACTTTCACTGCTAAAATACAAGTTACCCTTTATTTAAAATCATCTGTTAACAAAATGGTTGCCCATTAAATTAAATTTGTTTTAAAGTAAAAACACTGAATTTATTTTAATCTTTCTTCAAAAACAGACTCATTATTTTCAAAACCAATCCCTCTCCATTTTGAACCAAGCATTCAAACATTTAAAATCATGCATCACCTAAATAATATGATCATTCTATAATCAAGATAGATTGGAAACAATTGTAGTTGGGGTTTGTATTAGAGTTATGAACCCTATAATACTACATCAAGGATGGTTGTTCCAAAACCCATTAGACATAGGTTGTTGTATAGAGGCTCTAGAAGCAGTGGAGCTATAGCTCCCGTGACACTGTAGTGTTGGAAGGAATTGTAACAGGTACTATAGTAGTGGCAGTATTGTAGTAGGTACTATAGCAGACCAGGTACAGTAGCAATACTATTCATTGAAGGGACTTTATGGCTATGTAATGGGATTTAATTCCCACTAGACCTATAAGCGATGTAATAGGTCTCCTCTACCCAAAAAATAGGTCCTTGGTTTCAATAAAAAAGAGGCTCCAGCCCCAACGTAAAAAAAGATCATTTCAAAACAATTAAAATATGACACAGAATCCAAGGATAATTAGTGATCACAATCAACTAGGACACATGGTTGAAATGTAATTATGTTTAAATATTTTATTAATAAAAATAATTCTTTAATAATCAGATGTATTTCATCGAATTAATGGGGAATCATCAAGTTAGAGATAAATAATATGAATACTAAGGATTCTCTTAGGCCATAATCTTATCCAAAGCATTGATAACGACTTCAATTAGTTAATTTACACCTATGAAAATCATGGAATCTAAAAAAACATGGCACATCATATGAATCAGAATTTTTAAAAAAACATCTCACTCAATTAATCTCTTAATTTCTACAGATTTCTTTAAAACCAAATCGAAAGGTCTGACACTCTATATTACCATGTTATACATTCTCTATATTATAGTTCATTTGAGTATTTTATATATTTTATAATTTGAGTACCCTTTTGTAGTTAACAACACCCTTAAAGGGATATAAAATTAATGATGCCATTTCCAGGGATGACTACATAGAATTACTAGATTAATTATGACATTTTTACATTGTTTTTGTTTTTATTCCCTTTATTTATTCTATTCATGGGGTTTTTATGACTTATTTTGAGGTCCAAGTTAACATAATTAATCCAAAGTGGGAAACATTAATGAAATTACTAAGTTTTATCCTAATCTATAAATTACCATTGTGATGTACAAGATCAAAAGAAAAATAATTAGAGATGAACAAAATCTTAGTGTGAACCAAGTGATTCAGGGAGCAGATCCAGAGAAGCGATCAATTTTGGACTATAGAAGAGAAAACAATATGGGGATGCAATATAGCATCCTCTTATATCATATGACATCCAATAAACATGGGTGTTTTTTAGCATTAATCTTTGATTATTGAGGAAATTTCAATTTAATTATGTTACTATGGTAGTAGGGTGGTGTCAAGCAACGAGCACTCAACCATTATGTGTCAAAAAAATAAATCAACACATACCATAGATTGGGAATGGATTGATTCATTGAGACAGTTTATGAAGAGTGAGAGTGGTGGCAACAATTAGGTTCCATCAGATCTTGAACAAGACAAGAGAGCATACTCTGTTAGGGTTTTTTCTATAAGAACGGGTAATGATTTTATCAGTTCTTTCAAAAAAGATCTAATAAAGAGCAGTTCTGTCTATTCTAAAATAGTAAGCATTAATAAAACTACACTTTATCAATGTTTTTTAGCACTGTTAAAATGATTATATATTAGCGCTAAAATTCTAGTGCTAATAAAGATATATTTTATCAGCCCTTTTTTAATGCTGATAAAGACTTAATTTTGATAATATAATAAATATAATTAAAAAAATTAAATGTATATAATTAACATAATTAAAAAAATTAAATGCATATAATTATAAATAAATTTAACTATATATAATTTTAAATATATATATATTGGAATATTTGATTTTAATTATAAATATATTTATATAATAAATATAATAAGTTTATTTATTATATTTCTGTAATTATATATATATATATATATATATATTTTAATTAAAAATAAATATATTTAAAATAAATAAATATATATAATTATAAAAATTATTATATAATTATATATATATAATTATATATTTTTTATTATTATATATATTTATAATACTATATATATAATAAATATATTTACTATAAATTTATAATTTATTTGATTTATTTATGATTATAATTATAAATAAATATATTTATATATTTATAAATATTTATATATAAATATAAATATATTTATATATTTATAAATATTTGATGCCAATGGGGTGTTGGTCAAGTGGTGGCCATCTCCTGACTACAACACCACTTCTTTGAGGGGTCCTGTTTTTGACCCCTGATGGCCCCTTTCGACGGGATTTTCAACTTTCTTCCACTAGATTGGTGGGGCAGCAATGGTATGCATACTTTCCAATAACTGGAGTGCATCGGTGTTCAGGTGTTAGTAGACTTCATGCAGGAAGGCATTGCTAATAAGTAGGACAGAGTTCACTTGTGTGGGTTGAACTCCATGGAGG
The DNA here is from genome assembly GCA_963277665.1 of Viscum album. NCBI lineage: Eukaryota > Viridiplantae > Streptophyta > Magnoliopsida > Santalales > Viscaceae > Viscum > Viscum album. The sequence continues at coordinate 383,325,946 of OY728132.1, read as the reverse complement.
CAGTTGATGGTGATAAGTAGGGTGGCAATGACCAAGGCTAGCCATATAGAAATTAGGTGAAGGTTGATGGTCCTCCTAGGAAGATGCTTGGTGGTCCCGGTGAATGTGCATCAATGGTGAATCCCCACTCAAAACTAGGTTGACGGTCTAACGATTGTTTGTGTTACTGACATAGCATCAGATGCGACGATGGGGTTGTCCATCGTTGGTTTTTCGGGGAGGCTCATATGACTATTGATGAATAGGTGATAGATTTGATGTTGGGGAAACACATCACAACTAATGATTATGGACTATTATTACGAGCCTTTCGTGGCATAATTGTATGGGTCTTTAGGCTGTCAATGGTTAGGTTATTCGTTGGGGGGGTTGACCTTCCCATCGGGAATGAATGCATTTTTGCGTTTTTGTTTTAGTGTAAATTTTTCCCTAAGTATATAAATAATTATAATAAATATAATTATTATGTAAACATATTTATTGTAATTTTATAATTTTTTAAATAAATAAATATATTTATTTCTATTTATAATTATAAATAAAAATATTTAATTTTTTTTATATAATTATATATATGTGTATATATATATTAGGTTCTTGGGGGTATAATTACATTAAACACACAAACACACCACACACATAGACCATAAAAGTTTCCCATAGTCCTCCCAAAGGATAGCCCACCCATCAAGCCTTATTTATTCAGTACATGGCCCGATGGTTTAGTGGGCATGAGGTCTATTACATGGACCAATGGCCCACAAACTGTCCTGAAGGTCTAGTCCAGTGTCACGTCTGCATCATGCTTGTGTTATCGCCTACCTGCTCCATGCCTACATCACCGCCTGTCTGCCCACCAGACCGTGAGCGATTCATGGAAGATGATCCTCGATTGTAATGGAAATGGTTCTTACGGTCATAAAAATGAATCTTGTGATGATAATCTCATGGTGGGGGGTGACCCAAAATCAGTTCACGAGGAACTAAATAAAGGTCACAAATCCTCATACAGATTCTTCAATGATACTCAATTTGGGTCTTCAAAATCTGGGAGAATTATAAAAAATTTCTCGCTAGATGTTGTTGAAGAAAACTACTTGATTATATCCCAACAGACTGTCAAGTGCAAACACATGAACATCGATCGGTTGGTGGTCTATTAGGGGAATAATATGTGAAATCTTGGAGACCTATGTAACCACCTTCTTTAATTTCGGGGTTTTGGTGGATGGATGATTTTATCGCTCACTAAGGGTTTCTTCTATATTATTTTAACCTCATAATATCTAAAAGTGATAGCTTGGGGAATGGGATTTTTCCCTCTCAATACTGGAGTCCTGTGAATTCATGATTGGGATCCTAGTTTCAACCCAATGAAAATTGAAATTTTGACTACTTAGGTGTGGATCTAGGTCTTTGACCTCAGCCGGTGCCTATGGTATCCTAAAATATTGTGGTAATTTGCCTCTAATGTTTGGGTCCTAATCAAATTTGATAAGGAAACCAAACTTGCAATGTTTGGGTTCGTTTCTCAAATTCTTGTTGAAATTGACCTGAGTATAATTATCATTGATACATTTGTACAGGTGGATGATGAATACCATTTATAGATTTATATTAATATTTAGAAATTTCTAGATTTATATGATTTTTTTTAATATTAATAACTCTATTGAAAAATAACAGAATGTATTTCATTGTATAAACTGTAATATTTTCGTACATGTAGTTGAGAAATGAAAATTAAAGCTTCCAATGCAGGTACTGCAAATAAGGGTTCCAACCGATCCACTGAGGACAGGGACATTAGAATCTCCTTGAACAAGTTAGTTGAGAAAATTTAAGGTAGTGACAGAGGCAAGGAAAATATGTATGGGGATCACTAGGCCTATTTTACTAATTTATTGTAGGATAAAAAGGATATAGGATGGGATGATTAATGTGCCTTGTATGATGAGGATACTCTTGATTTAGTGGACTTGTTTGATGACCTTTTCCTAAAATCTAGAAATATAAAAGGGAATAAATCATCTGATGGATCATCTCATGCTCACTGGAAGAAGAACAGTGGTTCCATATGATGGAAGCAGGGTGAATCTTCTTCCAAAAAATATGGAATCTCTAAATCATGACACTTTAGGTTCTTGGACTAATCTAAAGTTACCACAAGGTAGGATCCTGACCTTGATCAGCAGGTCACTCCAAGGCCACCTACAGATAGTAAGAAATCAGTTGGGCAAGTTGGTGGTTCTGTTTTTAGTAAATATTATTTTATGGTTGATTTGGATGATAATGGGTATTATCCTAGAGATTCCAAGCAATATTTAGTTCTTTATACATGTAACAATGTTGTTGGTCTGGGGTTTTTGGACCCCTCAGATGATAAGGGCAATGAAACTACTCATGCTAATAACTATTCCTCAAGCAAGGTATAAAATAAGGTAGAGTTCCATTCATTCCCTAAGGAAAATATTAGCATTCTTGACATTATAAATAAATCTCAAATTAATGTGGTTTTCCTTGAATAATTTGGTATCACACATGTAATTGAACAACAATTCCAAAGTGATCCAAAGGATTTATTGGAAGGTTCAGATCTTCCTGAATAATAAGATCCTCACCCACTTGGGGATCCCATCCCACTAGATGACAGTGTTGATCCTCATGATGGTGATCAGATTACATGGAAAATCCCAAAACCTGGAGGGTGTTTCATAATCCAAGAGGTATGGGTGGTGTCCATATCAATAGATAAAGCATTTTTGGGTTTCACCTAGATAGTTTCTTGCATTACGATCTACGGCAATGGTCTGTCACTATGTTTAAAGTGCCTTTTCCCATGTACTATGTTTGCTCTATTTTTAAATAAATTTTCAGGACCATGGGCAATAACCCATGGTTCACACTGTCTTGGTATAATATATTTAAAAAAATACTTATACATAATTATAAATACATTTATATAATTATATAAAAATTTATTAATATATCATTATAAATATAATAGATATATTTATTATAATTTTATGATTATTTAAATATATATATATTTATTTATAATTTCACAAATACTTTTTCAAAAATATTATATATATATTTATAATTTTATAATTAAATAATTAAATTAAATAATAATTAAAAAATTTCTTTAAATATATTAATTATATAAATTTCAAACATATTTGAAATGTTAAAACTTAATAAACTAAAATAAATAAATTTTATTCATATAAATTACAAAAATATTTAAAATGGTATATGTACAATAGATAAATATATGTAAAAATAAATATTACAAAATGATTAAATGGTTGTGAAATTGATCAAATACTGATTGAAACCTTAAGGAATTTCAAAACTAGGAATATAAGAGAGATCATAGGTGAATCACATTGTTGATGAAATGAGAGTCAAATATTTATATGGTAAAGGAAAATATAAATACACATATAAGATAGAAAATAAGTGGATAAAAAACACAATTTAAAGCCTTAAAACCATCATCTTTCATTAACATTTCCATGTATTTATATTTTATAAGGAATAATAAAAGATTTTATATGAAAAATTTGGGCACATGAAAGGTTGCATTTGGTATTGAGGATTCATGATCGTTGTTTTCATAATTATGACATTAATTAAATAGTATTTCATAAAACTCTACCCTAGATGTTATGATTTCATGGAATATCATATAATATTCACTTAAAAAACCTTTGGGAAAAATAATTGAAGCCAATGTAATTGAATTCCATGTCATGCTACCTCATTAAAAACCTTACTAGGAAAACCCGGTGGGATAAAAAATGATGAAGGGAAAAAGAGTGTAGTGTTCTTAACTCCCCATGATTATATAGTTGAATTGTGTCTTCATGACATCAATTAATATTATTATGTCTTAGAAAAATGGGAGGGAGACTGTAGGTTAAAATAAATAGTTTCATTGAAAATTATAACTTACTGGGAAGGAAGAAAATTTCAACTATTTATAGATATCCATAATAATTTATAACATTTCCTTGGATATCTGTTTTAATGTACTATTGTCTCATCAAAAACCTCATAATGGAAAACCCCTTCAAGGGAAAATGCATTGATTAGGGAAAAAGAGTAAAATAACATCAAGTCCTCGAAGCGTTTACTCGTTAAAAAAATCATCAAGAAAACTCAATGGGAAGAAACCTGATCAAGGTAAAAAGAGTACAAAAATTACACCATTTTATCATAATGTTCATCACTATTACATTACAGAATGACCATGATAAATTCATAATCATAAAAATGATTTTTAATTTTGGAATAATAAAAATTTATACCCTTTATATTTTAATTAATTGTGAAGAACCTTACCTCGTAGTGTAATATGATTTCTTATTATTTAAAAGTTATTTTTTAACATGTTCTTGTATCTACTATAGGGATAAATAAAATGTGCATTTAAATTTAATCCTTATTATATATATTTTATAATCGTTAAACCCTCATGTATGAAATACATCACTGTTCGAATAAAGATATATATATTTATTCATTAAGGGTAAAATCATTCTAAAATTTAATATTTCATCTTCAGGATGATTAATTCAAAATACAAGGACAATCCATATAATTTGTTGATTAAATAAGTCAATTATTTTAGAAAAATCATCAAGAGTATAGGTGTTTTTCAAAACATATTAATGATATAATGAATATATTGATTCATAAAAAGAATTGTATGATGAATTCAATTTATACTATTCATCAACTTAATATTGATACATGAAATACATCTTATTCAGTTCACCCCATAATTTATCATATTGGGGGCAAATTTCATAATTTTTGAAATGATTCTGGAATTGTAAACCCTTCTAGGATTCATATATAAATATCCAAATATACAAGGAATAATTTTTCTTATAATAAGATCATCAATATTCAACAGTATAGGTAATTTAGAAAAACAATACAAAACATTACAAGTTGATCATATCACGAGTTTCATTAATAATTTTGGCCAATTATTATGATGTTGACATTTTTTAAATTCCATTTTCATTAGTGAGTTTTGAAATCATTTAAAAATTAAAATATATTATCAAAAATATTGAATGAGATATCATAATGTTTATAGTATCGGTGTTACTTTAGAGGCAATATCTACAAATATATAATGTTATCAATATATTAATTTTCCTCTTCAAGGGAAAATATATTTGTTCCTTTCTACTCATGGTGAATAGTGATTTTATATAACTAGTTCAACCACACATTGGGTGTGTATAGTCAAACTATTCATTTTTAACACTTTACATTCATGTAAGTGTTGTGATCATCTTTTCAATGGTTATGCATGGCCATTTTTTATATAGTATGTGATTCTCCAAATTTTATTTTAATCAATATTTATAGCATGTAATGTATACTTCATGATCATTAGGTTGATGCATCATTCATACAGTATTTAAATGGATCACATGGTAGGTGGGCACACCCATATATACTTTTTAATTTTTTTCATCATAAATATATGGGAAATTGATTTCAAAAAATAGATGCTAATAATATAAATAATTTACATCAAAAAATGGGTACCTCAAGGTAAATTATTATATTTGGGGAATTCATAATAACCTAATGGGAATGAAATTCATTGATAATTTAATATATATTCATCCATTAAATAAAATCACCATTCCACCCAGGATGGATTTATACTATGTTATTATCAAATTGATGATCATGTATACTTGAATAAAAATCATTCATTATAGTTTATCCTAGATATAGTAGCCCATCATGTCATATATTTAATGTGCCAAGATAAAAAAAATTGGTATACCATTATTTATTTTCTTGTACATAAAAAAATAATTATTATCACTTTTTATGAATTCTTATTACATATCGAGGTACCTCATTTATCCAATGTATCCATATGATATTTGTTTTCAAGAATACCACTGATATATCCCATCGAGACTTTAGATATAATAATGAATTAAGAATTTGTACTACCAAATAGGAATATATTCACTCTTCTAGAGTGGTTAATTAATTTTATCTAAAGGTAAATGTACTTACATGAGCATATACTAACTCATATATGAGTTCTATAGAATCATTTAATCAAAATAATATTTATAAATATTTTTCTTCAAGATCAACGTATATAAGATCTCCAGGATATTTCATTGTGCATAAACATATTTTTCATTATAATTTCCACTTATTGTGGTTGATGAATTCATGATATAATCATAATTTTTTAGGACAATAAACAATTGGATTATTGTATATTTTGGAACTTCAATAAAATGTATTATTTTAAAATACATAAACATGGGAGCACATCCCCCATGTCTTTTAAAGATGGTGAATTTGGTTGAGAGAACCAATGTGGAAGAATCTTCTAGATTCAATACTCACACCTCATTACCATCCAAATTACAATTAATTGAATAAAAACATTCACTTTACCAAATAAAATAGAAATAATTTGATTAAATTTCATAAACTCAAATAATAAGTATGAGTACCATAAATCATATCAATTTTTCATGAATACTTTCATTATCTTCATTGAATGAGATGATGTAATTACATTTACAATGAGGAAAAATTTTATTCATTTAATTTCATATTCCATGAATGATAATTCATTATTTATCAATAATGATCATCTTGCATAAAATACTTATTTTATAGATTATTATGATAATTGTTTTAACGAATTTAGCTGGAAAAATAATTTTCATAAAATACCTTAGATTATAAAAACTATATAATTCAATCATAACATTTATGAACTATAAGAATTATAACATCCACTTCAGGGGATAAAATTGAATGAATTACTTGAGATGATATTGATCATTCATAAGCATGTGATGAATAATAATTGTTTCCTTTGATATTGTAATTTTGGAAATAATAAACGATGATATCCTTAAATCATAATGTTAAATAACATAATTTTTATATCATCCTTCAGGGATCCATTATTTTTAAAATATTAAGAAAATTCATTTTTCTCTATAAATATTTATTTTCATCAAACCACTTTTTGTGATTATATTATTTTTAATTGTTTTAAATAAATATAGAATAATGATCATTCATAAAACATCATATTCACTTCAAAATTTATTTGAAATAAAATTATGTATATTTTCATTCACTTCAGGTAATGAAATAATTCTTTTCAATAAATATTCTCATTCACATTAGGGAACAAGACAAAATTATTTTTCGAGTTTAATAATACATTTTTAGCAAGCTTTGGATTGATTTATGATGGGTACATGATGTTCTTTACTGATTAGTAAACCTTAGAATGATGTAAGGTAGGTATGAAATGTTCATTATTTGGAAAATTTAGGTTGCGTCATTTTTTCATTTGATGAATGACGTTTTTCGTGACATTATCAATTTATGATATTAATCAAACACATTCTCATTGGGTAAAGGGGTGAAATTTTTCATCCATGAGTCATTACTACACTTCATGATCTCATTATTTTTCTCACAAAAAAGATCAAGAAATTCATATATTATTTTCAAATTTATAAAGATATAGAAAAAAAATATTTTTTTAAAAAGGTCCATCGACCAGAAATATCAAGGTTAAAAATATATAATGATAGAAACATTTCAAGATTCTGAATAGTGGAATAGTGTTTCATTCCATTTCATGCAATGGAATCAAGTACAATGGAAGCTTGTCTAACCATGTGATCTTTACATCAATACCTTTGTTAGAAAGGCCATCTGCCACATAGTTTTCCTCTTGGTAGATGTGAGTGATGATAAAATTGGTACCCATACGAATATTCATGAATTCCATCAATCTAGAAGTAAGCCTCTATGATAGGCGCAATGTACCATTTTTTATGGATTAAATGACAGTAGTAGAATCACACTCAATCCATAAGTTGTTCCATCCTTTATAAAGATAAAAAGAGACTACATGAATGATACCTTTCATTTCTACTTCAATAGAAGAGTCTAAACCACATGAGGCATATAAAACTCCAAGAACATTTCTACCATGATCATGAAAGATGGCTCAACAACCTGAAGGGTCTGGGTTCCCTTTTCATTCCCCATTTGTTTTTAATTTTATCCAATTATAAACCATAGTGTACTGAAAAATGTCAAAAGTACCATCCAGTGGATTAGAGTTTCCAATAATACCCAAACTTATTATAACAGTAAAATCATGAACACTATTATCCAAAAAAATTGTTTTCAACCGTATTGGATTATTTTATTGGATATAATAATCCTTGGATACAATAATCCTTACGAGCAAGTATTAAAGGAAAAAATTGATACCATTATACAATTCTTCATTTTTCCTGAACCAGATCAATTGAAGAATCTTAGTAACCACAACCTATAAAATACCTTTGAGATGAGGAGAGAGGGATTCTTTAATGAAAAGATGAGAAATGGATTCCATGGATTTTAATATTGGTATCAAAATCTAAAACATATCAAAAATTTCCTTCCACAATACTGAAGCCATCACATAGTTGAGGAATAAATGATTAGGATCTTCCCAATACTGGTTGTAGATGGTGTTCTTGGTGCACAGCGTGACACCAACTCATTATGAGTAGTTGTCCATAGGTAAACTGATATGAGTGATCCTCCAAATAAGAGTCCAGCATGATGACATTGTCCAAGATTTTTTAGGTGTTTCAACCAATTAAAATAATCATTTTAGCTTACAGTTTTGTGATTATAGAACAATTTACTGTTGAGGATATCATTCTTGGTCCGTTCCCATATCATAATTTTCAAACCTGAATCAAAAGTGTAATCACTGATAATTTGACTAACCTCATCTTGAAATTTCTGTTGGGCATCAAATAAATCTTTAATAGTGAAGTGTAATCCCATGGAAGAATTATATGGATTAAATTCCAAAATAAGAGGGACTCCATCCCAGTTGTCAAACCAAAATTTGATAGATTAATTTTTGTTGGAAATCCAATGATAAGGGGTAATTATCTTTTGGTAGGTATCTTTTATTGTAGACCATATGGAGGATCCCATGTAGGAATCATTTCCTTGATTTAATATATCCATTAATATAGCTCTGAAAAAATGTGTTGTCAAATTGTTGTTAATAATGTTCCAGGAGGATCATTCTTGCATGGGATCATAAAAATATGTTTTTCAACCCTATACCTCCATTGAAAATTGATTAGAATTTTTTTCCAATTAATTATCATTATACTGAGTTCAATAATAATACTAATAAAAACAGTTTCTAATGCAAGCATTGATATTTTTAATTATCCCCCTTAGGTTATTTATAAATTATAAATGAGTACACCAGCTTATAAAATATTGTAAATTTGAAATGAAAAATGCGTACATCCATTGATAGTGACTTTCCATTATAGAGAAAGATATAGATTTTAATTTGATATGAAATACCAATAAAATAAATGTCCTTTGGTCTTCCCCATAATAAAGAAACGCCAAGATAATAAAAAAGTAAATTCCCCACTTGGTTCTCCAAATCATCCAAAATACTAGATTTTTTGGTTGGAGAAATTTTTTTCACAAAATAAATGAAGTATTTCTCAGCTAATACATTTCCATGATATACATTCTTAATGATTGTGAAATTTATTTTGAAATATTATGTTTATTTTACTTCATTGAAAGAAAATAATAACATGATCATCTTATAAAAGATGAAATGTAGTAGCAAGATACCTGGAAACTTGAATGGACTTGAGTTTTCCTTGAGGAACATATTAATGAGTAACTTGATGAGGTAATTTTTGGAAATAGAGAATATAATAGGTGAAAGTGGATCCCCTTTCCTAACCCCTCTGGAGAATTCAAAATAACTTTCTTTTGAACCACTAATGAGCATCAAAATGAGAGAAGATCTAAAAAAACATTTCTCCCAGTTAATGAAAGTGAAATTAATCCCAAATCTAGCCAAAAAATTATTAATGAAATTAAAATCAACAATGTCAAACTAATTCCTTATATTAATATCAAGAGAAATATTACCACCTTTAGTTGATCTTCTACGAATATTGACACACTCTGATTCTATTGAAATACACACCAGAATTCATCTACAGCTGGAAAAATAAAATCGATTCTTGGAGATGATTCTATTAGTGATTGAATCGATTCTATTGACAATTATCATAATAATAATTTTGTAAAAGTAATTAACATGATAATTTTTCCTTAAAATATAAATCTCGCAAGAATTTTCAATCTTTGGGAACATGGAGAGAAATTGTGTTTTAATACCCTGACGAATAATGCATATAATAAAAAATGTTGAGTACAAACTGTAGACATACACATTAAAAATATCCTAATACTTTTTGAAAAAGAAATTATTAAAACCATTCATATAAGAAGAACAACCCGAGTTGAAACTAAAAATTGTGTCCTTGATCTCTAATTCAAGAGGTCCACCAGTGAGCATGAAGTTTTCTTCAGAATTAACAAGGGAGAGAATGATATCCTCATTAAACTCCCCAATTGCTTTAGGGTCATTGAAGAGGGTTTGAATAATATAAAATTAAGTATTATAAGATCCTCTCTTTATCATGAACGATTTGATCACCCTATTTCAGTAAATAAAAAATGTCTATAAGCTTTTCAGACCCTTTGTAGGGAGTTTAAGAGTTTTATATTTTTGTCACCCTCTTTGATCCATCTTATTTTCATGGTTTATTTTTTCATACTTTCTTTAATTGAATGAATATGATTGATCTTGGATGAAATGATAACCTCCTAAGAGATATGAAGCCTGAAGTATTTATTAGTGGCTTATTCTTAATCATTAAGAAGGGCATCACCAATAGTAGTGATATCCTTATCCAAACTTCTAAAATTTTCCTTACTCCCCCACATTAATTTCCACTTCATGAGATTCAATTTTAGTGAACATGTTATAGAATCATCATCACAATTTATTGAGGTCCACAAATCTTTGATGGTTTTATCATAGTCCCTATGAGAGGCCCATGAATTTCTAATCATGAAGGGGAGAAAAATTTTTCTGATCCCTTAATGGTTGGAGTTGATTTGGTGGTGTGAAATACTGTAAATTGATTCACATTTTTCAATAGCATTGTCAGGTAAAAGAAACAATTCTATTGATACACCTTCTATACCAAGTATACTTGGAACCTACCTTTTTAATTACAACCAAGTCATTATCCTCTATATTGAACCTAAATTATATGAGGGAAATATGATAGTGAGTGTCACCAATTTTCTTACTAGGTAAAATAATGGCATTGAAATAACCAATAAGAATATAAGAATCATAGATAAAACCCTTAATACTTTCAATTTACTACCATAATTTCCTCTTTTCGTAATGCCTATTTTGGCATAAATTAATGAGAAAAAAAATGTTCATTCTGAAGATGAACCTGACATGTTATAATATTCTCATTGTTACTAAAGACATGAACACTTCCAAGTGAATAGTGAGAAAAACCCATAATGTTTCCATAGAATCATGACCTCAAATAGTGCCAAAAACCTGGTAAACAAGCTTATTCAAATGAGCATATCCATAAAATTATAATATCATCGGTTCCTAAATACTCAATAGTTTTTTATGATTAAAAATGTACATGTTAAGGGAGTTGAATTTTTGAGGATTAGACACTCCCTTACAGTACCAAAACAACACATTCATCTTGAACCTGTTTTAGATTTGAAATTTCTTTTCTTTTTTTCCTCTGGAATAATTTTTTCTTAATGGTCTTCTTAAGACATCAAACAACTTGGTTAGAATTTTTGACTGAATCTGTATTTTAATATCAACATTATTACTATCAATAATATCTTGGGTGGAAATAGAGCTGGGGGAAGAATCCTCAAAATTCCCTCCCATAGGGGAAGCATTTCCCCTGGGAGTGAAATGAAGGATGGGGGGAAGAAGCCAACAATGACTCTCATTCCTCTTATTCTTAAACCATTTTACACCATAGTTTCATTAATTCATTTGTGGAGTCATTATAGGGGGGTGTTAGACCAACATAATCGACAAAAACTGTATCAACATTGGATACAACAGCATCACCTTGAAATTTCATACAGGAATGTATTTCATAGAACATATCATCATCCTTCACCTAATTTTCTATTGAGTCTGAATCTTGAGAGGACTCCATACTTGTGAACTTTTCATTATATCTAACTACCTCCTCATAAATATCCTTAATCCTCTCATATGTAATCAGTTTTTCGTTGTTGTCTACAACTATGACATACTAAACTTCCATAATATATTTTTTAGCAGTGTCCTCATTACCACCGTCCACCTAATCTGGTTGTGCTTTTCATGCTTGAGAGGTATCCTTATTATTATCAGATGTAGGCAGGTTGATGTTGGCTTCAACTGTGTTTTTTAACCTCCATGTTTTACTATTACGTAGCACCCTTAACACCACCCTCTATCTGATCATTAATTTAATTTGGTGCTTGAGAGATCTACATGATTACATCCTTTCCAATATCCCAAACCATCTTCTCAAAATCATCCATATCATTCATAGAAGAGGGAATAATTTCATTATCATTAGGACCAACCTGTCATCCTTCCATATAATTGAGATCAGAGGGAGTTGTTACGTATAGAACAAGAGGATTGGTCTTCTGAGAAGAGTGAGTCAACCCATTATATTCAATATCTTTACCTGAGTGTTTCTCTTTCTCCAAATGAGTAACACTTTCCTTCCTGAATTATCAAAATTATTTCCAGACCTTGGGATTTCCACCCATATATCTCTTGACCTATTTATGGATGACCTTACAATTGGATAGTGAATGCCCTACAATTTTACAAACTTCACAAAATGGTGGGTGATGTTCATATTCAACTTCAATTTAAACTTTTTGTTATTCAACAATATGTGTGGGACATTTGTTAATTTGGCCTCCATATTTTCATCAACCATAATGTACATTTAGGGTGCAGTCGAAGTGTGTTGGTGGGTTTTCCCAACATTAATTTTTTTGTTACCAACAATCAATCTTAGATCCATAATGATAATAAATCAACGGATCCTAAGAATAAAATGATGAATGAAAGAAAGTAAGGGAGTCCCAAAACCATTAAAAGGATCATCATATATTGGTTATAATTAATTTAATTAAAATACATTAAGTTCCATGATGGAATTATCTCTCCCTTGATGTTTCCGGTCATGATTTCATATGATTCGTCATTGCATCATAGAATCCAAGTGTAGGATTCCTCTATCGGTGATCCACATGTGCTCCACATATCTCTAGATGTCATCAAAGGTATCTCCAAAAGCTATCATGGAAGAGCCTTCACTTGAAATGTTGGCCTTCAATCGCCTTGACAGTCACTTGCAAAGTGATCTCCTTGATCCGATGGAGGAGGATCTCTCTCGTAGCTTGAGAGGGTTCTTAGAATAAAATAATGTTCTCTTGTCTTGAGATATTTCTCTTGATATGTTACGCCCAACCCCAAAAATGTCTAGGAAAATGATAATTATATAAATGTGATTTTAATTATTTAGAATAATAAAAATGAATTAATTACCTGAAATTATTTATTCATTTCATTTAATTCTTAGTAATACCCCAAGTCTAATAATTACAGCTCACTATTATTATTACATAACATGAACCCAATGAATTACACCTAATATTATTTAATTAAATAAATAATATTAATTCTCCAAATCCATAGGAAAACTACATGGAATTTATATTAATATACACAACGTGTACTTTTGTTTTTTCCATTTTCTTTATTTCCTCCAGCACATTTATTAGACCTTTAATAATGGCTATTTATTTCTCAAACAATTGTCACTGCATTACTCACTAATAAATATATTATTTCTCCCATAATATATTATCCTGAATAACTAGTGTCAAAATAAATATGATTAGTCATCCGTGAATAATTATTAAACCAAAATAGAGAATAATCTTTATTCAACTGGTTAATTTAATATTTAACTGAGATACTTGGAAACACCTAGTGTGTGACCATCTAGGTCCCTTTCTCAGTATAATTAGGCAGAGTTTTCCTAAATTCCAAGGTTAGCATCTAGAAACATGCCATGGAACCCATATAAAAATTAGTTAACGCCACAATGACATGTCACCTCCTACGAACACTTACCATGTAATGTAATCCATTTGTCTCAATATCTCAAATCAAGCGGGGTGAATACTACGGCCATCAACCCATGTGATTGATTATTATTTCATTGACTTTCATGAATTGAAATCACACATTACTAACCATATCCATGGATTTATTTAGTCTATATCAATTACATCAAAGGGTTTCAGAGATCTAATTTTGTTACGGACTAGAAGATAAAAATCATTTCTCGCATTATATATTAATTCAGTCTTACTCCTGATGTACCCAACATATCCTACCTCACTGTGAATAGTGTGTCATCATAGTTATCCTAAATACATCTAAGTTCATGAGTTGTAATACCCATTAATATTAATCTTAAATTCTGAGGACCAATACGCACGTCCACAAATAGGAACATCCAATGAAATTATGAAATGTGGATTTCATACTAAAAAGTCTCGTTCTCATAATATCCTCTGGGATATTACCAACGGCGCACACCATGAGAAGATGCCTCATAGTTTTATGAGTCCTCACCCCTAATGGCATGTATTATTTGTGTCCCTCAAATTACATCATCCCACCATTGAACATATATTCAAGAATATTGTTATGGAACTTATGAGTTCTCATCATAGCAGGGATCTTCTATGACAATTTATTGAAACAACTATCCTTAGGACATTATCACATGCATTGTCACGTAGAATAAAAATCAAGATTTGATAAGGTATTTATTAATGAATAAAGTAAAAATTAGTTGGTTCTAGGCCACCAACCACTACTGGAAAATTTCCATATACCCACAGTTTCAAACCATGGGTATGGCCCATGAAACCGCGTGTATAGGCTATACCCAAGGTTTCATGAACCATGGGATTCTGAGGCGTTAGAATAGACCTATACCCATGATTCTGTAGAAACCGTGGGTATATCCCACTGAAATCTTATATTACCCATGGTTTTGGTAAACCGTAGGTATACATATATATCCATGGTTTATAGAACTATGGGTATACATTTTTACATCCCAAATTATATACCCATGGTTAACTAAACCATGGGTATAGATTTTTTTATTGACAGTAAACATACCCACGGTTCAACAAACCATGGGTATAGATAGTTTCGCAGTTGCATATATACCCACGGTTTGTTGATCCATGGGTATAGATGGTTTTCCCAGAAGAATAATCTTCCCACATTAACCACTGTGAAACAATGAACTTATAGCCCCCACTAGACCTACAACCCCTCCCTTCCCCCCTAGGACCTACAACCCTTCCATTCCCCCATGGACCTACCCGCCGACATCCCCCACTGGACACCCCCACTAAACTTGCATCCCCCCTTCCCCAATGGACATACACCCCCCCCCCCCACCGCAGGCCCCCCTGCATCCCCTCCCTTACCCCTACAACCCCTAATAGACCTGCAACCCCTCCCTTCCCCCTGAATAGACCCACCTCCCCATGCACCCCCACACCCCCTTCCCCCATCCCCCCAACATCCTCCCAAACATCACCCACACTGCCCCCGCTGCCCACCTCCACCCCCACTTCCCCCCTCACCCCGAACCCTTCTCCACCCAGCCTGTCCTCCCTGAAACCAACCCCAACCCCCTATGAAACCATGTAAAATAGAATGGAAAAACAATGGAACCACAATGCAATGTTTTCACCTGTTAAAACATAATTAGAGCTTTCCAAAGTGTTCAAATAAGGAAAAAGTTCTTATCAAAAAATTCCTAAATAAATTCTTAATGAAGAAGCATCACAATAATTTATCTCTTATTTAATACAAAGAAAGTCTGATAGAGGATGAAAAAATACCACCTTGTTGTACTGGGTTTCTCCAATCATTTATCTATTATTGCAGTTTTGTGCAGAGTATGAAAGATGATGTCAAGTATATTAAGACATCATTTTAAAACTTATAGTAAGACAAATTTATTTTTAAAAGTGGATCCCACTATCCATGGCCCGTATCCATCATCTAGAATTTCCACATCAACTAGTTGCATCATTAAATACAGTTTTTTTCTTGCTCATCCTCAACATGGATTCCTGATACCAGCAATTCAATGGAAATGTGAATACTCACATTTAATTTTTGAGTCCCCTTAACATGATGATCCCGGTCTGTGCCCGATGTGCCCTCTATCTTATTTTTCATGGGAGTCTCAAAAGATGAAACCCCATGAATATCCTTGGAAGAAGTGTTTTCACTAGTAGACTTCTTGTAAGGCATGGATGTAGAATTCCAAACCCATTATACATTATGAGATGGGGTTAAGGAAATGGCATCTTTTTTTTGTACACCCTTAACAAAGAAACAAGAGTAGAGGCATGGGATTCAAGGACCGGATCATCCAAAGTGGGGGATTGTTGTAACTAAGGATTGATTAGTTGGATTTGTGGATAATATATGAGGTATGAAATAGGTATGTTTGATTAAATAGGCATGGGATTTGTTACAAATAATTTCATGATGATCTACAACATGAAGATGTGTTGAAGATGTGTTGAAAATATATATATGAAGAGTGCATTCGATGTGTTAACATAAATAAGAAGTATTGGAAGTGGAATGTGGGTAAAGGTTTGCATGGAATAATTTCATAATGAAATGACATTCATGATTTGGAGATATTGATATGTGTTTGGATCATGGATGAAAGTTGATACAGGTTGGCAATTGGATGTGGATCATGTTCACTAGTTGAATTAATGTGGTGGCTGATATATTAATGCTAGAATTGATCTTAATATCTGAAATATAAAACTAATTTAAAATACATGATTGATGGAGCATTTTTAAACTAGATTAGTAGGCTGAGGTTACAAAACATTTCAATGGCTTGCATAAATATTGTCGTGCACGGAGTCAGAAGCTTCCATTAAGCTGTGATAGAAAGGGAACAACGACTGTAGGTGTGGACAAGCAGGCTAACAGGCAGTGTTAATGAGCAAAAACATGCTGCATGAGAATGAAACAGATGTATGGTTCATATGGTTGCATGAATCTAGTTTTCGGGTCTCATACCAGCGATGTTTTGAATGATGATTTTTGGTAATATATATTCCAAATTATTCAGTGTATTAAATGAAGAAAACAGTGTTGCGATATTATTTATGATCTACTGGTTCATAGTTCATGAAGAGCACCTTAACACTATGAGGGTGTTATTTAACCATGCCTCAATGCCTTATGGAATCAACACCAATTGTAATGCCCTGATCCCAAAGAAGTAAAATGTTGTGTATTAAAGGATTTCAGACCTATTGCTATTGGGAATACCATTCCAAAAATCATTGGAAAAATTATTGTTATGAGGTTAGGTCCCATTTCTCGTGTGTTTATCTCTTCAAATCAGTTTGGCTTTATCCCTGGTAGGAATATTCAGAACTGCCTCTGAATGTGTTAACATCATGAAACGAAAGGATAAACATGGGAAATTTTCTTTAAATCTTGATATCTCAAATGAATTTTATACAATAAAGTGTAGTTTTATTTTTCAAATTATCAGAAGGTATGGACACCACCTTGCACCCCCATGCCCCCTGAACATCCCCCTTGAACACCCCCATGACCCCCCTTAGACAGCCCCCTATACAGCCCCCTTGCACCCCATTGGACACCCCCTCCCCCTAGACACCCCTCTTGGACAACCACCCCCCCAGGACACCCCCCCTCACAGACCCTAGACACCCCCTCCTAGACACCACACCTGCACCCTACCCCTGCCTAGAAGACACCCTAGACAGCCCTTGGACACCCCACCTGCACCCTTCCCCCTTCCCTACAGACCCCCCGAACCCCCCCCCCCCCCAGGACAGCACTGGGACACCCCCTGGACAACCCCCCTAGACACCCCACATGAACCCTGCCCCTTTCCCTATAAACCCCTTGAACCCCCCTCCCCCTAGATAGCCCTTGGACACCCCTGGAGAGCCCCTCCCAGACACCCCACCTACACCCTCAACCCTGCTCCAGATAGTTTCATTCATAGGAATACAATGGTTATTGTTCCACCAAACCAACAAGATAAATTTAATCAAGATTTCTTTACACCAGTATAGATTTTTACAACAAGTAATACTATTTGGAATCTGATGTATAGACCTGTAAATCTTGGACAGGAAAACCCCCAATGGAAACATCAAGAATACTAATCATTCCATTTAAGAAGATATAATAATTTTATCAAAAAAATTCAATTTGATGGTGGTTAAGAAAAACCTATGTAAAATAGGTGTAACAACATGCCTTGTAAAACAAAAAGATGGGATTCAGACAGCCTAGAAAGCCGAGAGGGGAACCTGCCCAATTTTCGAATCAGTTGTTTATGTTTCCTCGTTCCACAATCCACCAAGACTGCTTATTGAGAACTAGAATGTTCCCATGAAACTCCTTCCACATCCCTGAGACTTTCCCCCTGGATCCTCAAGGTCATATCAATACATTTTCAGATATAAAATTACTTCATAGAGAACATCCTTCAAGAACCTCCCAAGAAAACATAGCTTGCAGAATCTGAATTGATCCCTCGACACTGCATAAGTTGATACCACCATCTACCACTAGACTGACCATCCTCATCCACATAGACCTAATAAAATATTCCCTCCCCATGAGAATACAATATGAACGAATTTATTAAATTTTCAATATTCCTCATCTACCACTAGTCTGGACATACTCATCCACTGGCGTGGGCTAGGTTGTAGGTGGCCGCGGCATGACCACAGTGTGCCCATGGCATGACCGAGGTGTGCCCACAGTGCGCCCGTGGTATGAGCGTGGTGTGACCGTGGAGTTACTGCGACGTGACCGCATCGTGACCACTGCATGACCGCGGCGTGACTGCGGTGTGACCTTGGTGTGACCGTGGCGTGACCGCAGTGTGACCGCTGCGTGACCGTGGCTTGATGGTAGTGTGACCACAGTGGGATCACGGTGTGACCGCGGCGTGACCTCGGCGTGACCTCGGCATGATCGCGGCATGTTGTCCTGGTCCAGTTACATCCATGGGGCAGCATCTTCCGGCCAGGATCAAAGGGAGCAGGAGGAGGCGCGACAACATTCTAGTCATCGCCCCACTGATAGAAATTGTGATTATTCAATCTCAACATCGATCACAAGACTCATGAAATACCATCATAGATCTGATCATTCATCAAATTCCCTATTGGTGTAGAAATATCCAACTACACTACATGAGGTGTGTTTTGTTTCTTATTCTGACACAAAAAATAAAAGATAATGTAGAAGCATTTCCTCTACAAGGGTCAGAACACTCATATGATCATCAGGATCATAAAAATATCATACTCTAAAGGAAATTTTTCCAAATACAAATATAATTGTAAAAGTAGTCTAAAGTATTATTATTATAAAACATATATTATGATGTCCCTCAAGAAATTAGATGGTCCTTGTAGAATATAAGTAGCAAGCTTCACTATCATCTCCAATGTTGTCTAGAGGTAACTTAATATTTTCATGAGAGACTCAATCAAGAGATTTTATACCAGAGGGCCTCCCTCCGTATTATCAATGGGTGGGTAATGTATCTAAAACACAATATATGTATCATACATTGAATTCTGGTAGGACTGTGAACTGCTGCGGGGTGTCGTCCTAGAGTAGGGCCAAATCACAGCATTAATGCGGCGTGAGCGCGGCGTGACTGTGACATGAGCGTGGTGTGACCGCGGCACGACCACGGTGTAACCATGGAATGACCACAGTCAGTTGGCCTAGTGTAGAGACATCCCTAGGGAAACATCTTCCGGCCAAGAGTGAATGGAGGGGGAGAAGGCGAGGCAACATTCCAGCCGTCACCCCACCGGTAGAAATTGTGATTAGTGAGTCTCAACATTGATCAGAAGACTCATGGAATATTGTCACAGAGCTGATCATCCATCATATTCCCCATTTTTGTACAAAGAACCAACTACACTATATGCGGTGTGTGTTGTTTATTGTTCTGACACAGAAAAAAAAAAGATAATGTAGAATCATTTTCTCTATAAGAGTCAAAACACTCATCAGATCAGCAGGATCATAAAAATATCAATCTCTGAAGGAAAAAATTCCAAATACAAATATCATTATAAAATTATTCTCAAGTCTTCTTATTGTCCAAAATTTATTATGGTTTCCCTCGAGCACTTAGATGGTCATTTTAGAATACAAGTAGCAAACTTCACCCTCATCTCCAATGGTGTCTATAGGTGACTAAATATTTTCATGAGAGACTCAATCAAGAGATATTCAACCTGATGGAATCCCTCCACATTAACTATGGGTGGGTAATGTATCTAAAACTCTATCTAGTTGTCATACATTGAATTCTGACAGGGCTGTGAACCGCCCTGGGGTGCCGTCATAGAGTAGGGCCAAATCATGGCATTACCTCAGCGTGACCGTGGTGTGACCGCGGCGTGACTGCGGTGTAACTGTGGCGTGACCGCATCATGACCACGGTCAGTTGTCCCAGTTCAGTGACATCCGTGGTGTAGCATATTCCGTCTAGGAGAAAAGGGAGCGGGAGGAGGCGAGGCATCATTCTGGCCGTCGCCCCGCTGGCCGAAATTGTGAGTAGTCAGTCTCAACATTGATAAAAAAACTGATGAAATACTATCACAGAGCTGATCATCCATCAAATTCCCCATTTTTGTAGAAATCTCAAAAAACACTATATGAGGTGTGTGTAGTTTACACTTATAATATTGGAAAAAAAAAGATAATGTGGAAGCATTTTCTCTAAAAGGGTCAAAACACTCATCAAGTCATCAGGATAATAAAAATATCAAAATATGAAGGACACCATTCCAAATAAAAATATCATTATAAAAGTATTCTAAATTGTTCTTATTTTCCAACATTTTCTATGATTCCCCTCAAGCACTTAGATTATTCTTGTAGAATACAAGTAGAAAGCTTCACCATCATCTCAAATGTTGTCTACAGGTGGCTAAATATTTTCATGAGAGACTCATTCAAGAGATTTTCTACCTGAGGGCCTCCCTCCCCATTAAATATGGGTGGGTAATGTTTTAAAAACTCTATCTAGTTATCTTACATTGAATTCTGATAGGACTGCGAATAGCGGCAGGGTGTATTCCTGGAGTAGGGCCAAATCACGGAATTACCGTGGCGTGACTACGGCGTGACAATGGCGTGATGGCAGAAAGATGGTGGTGTGACTACGGAGTGGCCATGGAGTGACCGTGGCGTGACCGCAATCAGTTTCCACGGTACAACGACATCCGCGAGGTAGCTTCTTTCGGCTAGGAGCGAAGGGAGCGGGAGGAGGCGGGGCGACATTTCAGCTGTCACCCCGCTGACAGAAATTGTGATTAATCAGTCTCAACATTGATCACAAGACTCATGGAATATCATCAAGGAGCTGATCATCCATTCAATATCCCATTTTTTAGAAAGATCTAACTAGACTATATGAGGTGTGTGTTGTTTACTGTTCTCACACAGAAAAAAATGATAATATAGAAGCATTTTCACTACAAGGGTTAAACAAATCATAAGATCATCAGGATCATAAAAATATCAAACATTGATGTACACTTTTCCAAATACAAATATCATTATAAAAGTATTTTCATGTCCTCTTATTGTCCAATATTTACTATGATGTCCCTTGATCACTTAGATGATCCCTGTAGAATACAAGTAGCAAGCTTCACCCTCAACTCCAATGTTGCCTATAAGTGAATAAACATTTCCATGAGAGAATCAATCCAAAGATTTTATACCTAAGGGCCTCCCTCTCCACTAACTATTGGTGGGTAATGTATTTAAAAATCTATCTCGGAATCATACATAAAATTCTGAAAGGACTGTGAACTGTCGCAGGGTGTCGTCCTGGAGAAGGTCCAAATCACGGAATTACTACGGTGTGACCGCATCATGACCATGACTTGACCATGACCTGACTGAGGATTGACCGTGGCATGACCACGTCATGACTGCGGCATGACCACGGGACGACCAGGGTGTGACCGTGGTGTGACCATCACCGCGGCGTGACCACGTTGTGTTGACCCGGTTCAGTGACTTCTGAGCGGCATCATCTTCCGGCCAGGAGCGAAGGGAGCGGGAGGAGGTGGGGAAACATTCTGTTCGTCTCCCCATCGACATAAATTGTGATTAGTCAATCTCATCATTGATCAAAAGATTCATGGAAACCTATCACAGAGTTGATCTTCACTATTATTTGGTTTAGAAGACAGCGCACCTCCGTTGGAAGGGTTATATTATAAAATCATGGCATTGCCTTATCACACAATTAATTTAATTATATTTAACATTTATTCAAAAAATCATTAAGAATTAATGCAATTAATTAAGTTAAGAGATTCTTGGAAGATTGCAAAAGTGATTTCAGGCCCTATGTGATGATGTAAAACCATGGTGCAATGATTTCACATCTTTATGAGGAAGTAGCATTATTTAATATTTCATGTAATTTTTATCCACTAACAAAATTGTATTTGATGACTGGTTTTTCCATGATAACCTTGAAGATGATTTAAGAAGACAATATTAGCAAGTGCCTCTCATGTTTAAATCAGTCCACCATGTAGTGGCTAGAAATGAAGCCGTTATAGAGGGGTTGAAAAATTTGTTCATACAGGCTGTTTAGCCTAATTTGGAAGAAATGAGATGCCTTGTGATATGGGTTTCAAGAAACATTACAGTGGGATGATATTTTAAGGATGGAATTTATCTTAATATCTGATTTTTGCAACTGATTTAAAATACATGAATATTGGGTCAATTTTTAACTGGTTTAGTTGGATGAGGTTACACAATATTTCAATGGCCTGCATAAAGAGTCAGAAGATTCCATGAAGCTGTTACAGAATGGGAACTATAGTTCTAGGTGTGGAAAAGTAGGATAAAAAGTAGTGTTCATGAGGAAAAAATGTAGCCTGTGAATGAAACTCTTATATGGTTCACATGATTGCATGAATCATGTTTTCAGGTCTCAAGTCAGTGATGTTCTGAATGAATATTTTTAGATATTCGCAAATTTCAATAGATCACATATTTGACCGTGGTGAAGGTTTTCACGCCTGTAAAACCAGAGTATGAAGAAGAAGAAAGACAACAAACTGTCTTTTATATATGTTATGTGGCATTCCCTTTGGTGTCTTGGACAAGGGATTAATCACCCTAATCCTTGGTACGATATGATTTAATGTTGAAAGTCTTAGAGGATGAATTTAGTTTTTTCCCGCAATGATTGTTAAGTTAATCCAGAGATCCCAAATATCATGGCCATTTACCGGTCCTTTTCTAAATGAGTGGGACTCCCTGGAAAAACAAAACTGCGTGGGGTGGCTCTATGAATGATCAAAATCATCATAGAAGAACTGGTGGAAAGATTAACCTTGTTCCTAAAATTGTATCAGAGAATGAAGGTGGCTTCAAACAACCTCAAGAAATTATTTTGGGGATATTGTTGTATTTAGGGTTGTGTGGAACTCCACTAAGTGTAAGTGATAAGGGAATAACTACTTTTCCCCTAGTTGTGATATGTTAACAAGTCATGGGTCCTTCCATGAGGTCAATGATGGTTTTACTGGGAATTTCAAACCAAAATGTCTAGTGTATGATAGAGTAATTCTCTCACTAAGGTATTTCTATAGTTTCATTGGAATGTAGTCTAATCATTAACCCCAAAAATGTACAGTATCTCATGATCAGATATTACATTATCAAATTGGTTATGAATTTTTATTTCCATTTATTAGTCCCAACGAATTATCATTTCACCACATTTTATACACATAGCATTTAAAGAATCAAATATATTGCATAGTCTCCTATATCTACTCATTATAAATTCCAATGTCCTCAATCCTTATTCATGGGAATTCACAATTCATTCTTATGAATTCTCAATCCCATACTAATTATCCATGTTTCCTAGGACTTCCCCTAGTTTAGACATAGACTCTAATAGAGGAATACTAGGATGAACTAAGGTTGATGGGAAATGCCCATAGGCTGGGACAAGCATACAGACATCAGGGAATCACCACTCGGGAATGATTACACCAACAAACAATTAATTAAAACAATGATAGAAAATAAATAACATTTTGGCATGACTCATCCATACATCGGACGTCTACACCAAAGGAAAAGAAAATAAACCGAAGAAACAAAGTACGAAGGTAGAAAAAATGAAACAAACTAATTAATCTCTCCACTACCCTACTCTCCCTCCCCTACAAAGAAAATAATGTAGCTTCCTCCAGTGCCCTTTTGGCCCCCTTTGCAGAATATAAATAACCTCCATCTATAGAAAGCTGTAAAATGCCTAAGTTGCTGATAAGATAAAGAAAATAAAATAAAAAAATAAACTAGAGCATACCTGTCTCTTGTGAATATACAAGTCACTGCACCAACACAAGAACCACAACACCCTAAGGGTAAAAACATATTCCTACAAGTAAGGTGTAAAGAGATTATATTAGTTCAAAATGAAGTGATTCCATATATTTTTGTTGGTTTTGTTTAGCTAGGCACTATTTTTCTCAGTTATTTTTTGTACAGTTTATTTTGGTTGATACTGGTTATTTATATTTGGCTCTGTTCAGTTTACATTAGTTTTGTAAACTTAAATTTTTTTTATTTCATGCCAAATCCAATTGATTATTCTCACCTCAGTTCACTTCACTTCACTTCACTTCACTTCACTTTAATTTAGTTTTGTTATATATTCTCAATGTATAGCTCTTTTTAGGTTTTCTTCCATTCATTTTAGTTTGGATCTAATTATCAAAAATGAGGAAATTTTGGGTCAGTTTTCAATATATGATAATTTAAAATCATTTAATAACAATATTATTTTGAATAATATATCATATAGACTTTGATTATAATATCCTTGTAATAATTGAATTATCATGTCCTCATCATCCCCATAGATCCCACTGATTTAAATCTATTTAAATCATGTATGTATGAATGACCTGGGAACACAACATAGAATTAGGTGTGGGTTTACCTTTGATAGAACACAATCAACTTCATATTTCAATGGCTAATCAGAATAGTCACATAGAAATTACCATAGTTTGGTCCTCACAATTTGGAGCTCATCCATCATATTATATGTGCATCATCATGACATTGAACATGGTATTCACCATAACATAAATTATTATATATTTCTCATAGATAATCATCTTTCCTAAAATTCACATCAATTATTTGGTGTTATTATTTCCCTATTTTCCCCCCATGACCTCCACAATTCTTTGTGCACTGACTATCATGTCATTTCAACACTCCCTTTGATTCATTTAACTTATACGACGAACAAATCTCCCACTGTTATTTCATCATGGTGTCATCATATTAATTTTATAGTGACCAAAACCTTCACTATATTATGGTTCATCTCACCTTCCTATTTCATAATCTTAATTTTTTCATTTCAATGTGTCATTGATATCACTCAATCTTAAGTAAAAATTCATACACACTGAAAATAATATTCCCCAAGCCTTATGCATCATGAAATGTTTTACACAGCCTAATGAAATTCATGCACATTAGCTCGCAGAGTTGTACAAAGCTCCCTATAAATTCATGTGAAGGAAATCAAAAAATTCATATTCATGCACAAAATAAAGTGGCATGTGCATATGGTGTGTTTCAAACTATGTCATTTTTCAATGAATGAAAAAGTAATTCCAAATTTCACTCAAATTACATAAAAACCTATTTGGATTAATCTAATGGCTTCTGAAACAATTAAATATTTATCAAAACATCTTCTAAAAATTCTCCTTCATCAAATATAGTATGTTTCATATTTGAGATTTTTGATGGAATTTAAAATCATGGGAACATTTGAATCAAACTTACCTGTGATGTGAGGAGACCCAAGTAAATTGGGGTTTATAGACGGGTAAGGGAGGGAGCTGATGGGGAGGAGGAGCACGAGTCTGAGGCAGGGAGTCAGATGTGAACGCTGAGCCGGACTTGGAGGTAGAAAGGTGGAGGGAGGGAGGCAGGGGCCAAGAGGTGCAGGGTAGGAAGTTGGGGCAGAGGGAGGGAGGCAGACACGGAGAGAGGGAAGTGGGGGCCGGGAGGCGGATAGTGGGAGGTGGGGTCTAGGAGGAGAATGCGGAGGGACGGAGGTGGTGGTCGACAGGTAGGGGCCAGGATGTAGAGGTGGAGGGAGGGAGGCGGGGGCTGGGATGCGGAGGCCGGGATGTCGAGGTGGTGGTGGAGGTCGGGATGTCGAGGTAGAGGCAGAGGCTGGGATGTCGAGGCATGGTGGAGGATGGGATGTCGAGGTAGAGGTGGGGAGGGGAGGGTAGGGGAGTGGAGAATTAGGCTCGTCGAGAGGGACGGGGAGGACAAGCCCATGTGAGGGTCATTTTTTATGGTTTATTCTGATATTTTTTAGCACACCATGGTTATTTATTTAGGAGAATATTATATACCTATAGTTTTTTTAAACTGTGGGTATAAAACCATTGGCTTAGAGTCAATTTCTAGTATCGAACTCCAATAGACTCCCACTTGGACTATAGCCAACTTCTAACAACCTTTAACTCGCTAGCTCTCACATGATATTCATGCTTTTGATGAGATAGGCCTTTAGTCATGGGTTCCACCATGTATTCTTCTGTGGACACTCTACTCACTGCAACTTCCCCCCTTTGATAGAATTCCCTCAAGAGGTGATACTTTTAGAGTATTTTCTTTTTCCATTGACGTGACCTTGGTTCTTTTTCAAGATCCACCACTATAGTATTATCATATTACAATGTGATAGGATCTTTATTTCTAATAACCACATCAAGATTTAAGAAAATGTTCCAAATCCAGACGGCTTCCTTGGCTACATCAGAAGAGGCTATATATTTGGACTCCATTATAGAATCGGTGATGACTGGTTTCTTTGAACTCTTCCAGCTCACAACTCTTTCATTGAGACATAAAACATATCCATATTGTGACTTTAGATCATTCTAATCTGTTTGAAAACCATCATCAACATACCTGCTGATGAAAATCTCCTTATCTCCTCCATACACTGGGAACATATCCTTAGTTCTTCTCAGATACTTAGGTATAGTCTTAACCACAATCCAATTCTGTTCTCATGGATCTTCTTGATATCTTCCTACCATTCTCAGTGCACAAGTTACATCAAACAGATTACATAACATGGCATACGTGATGGATATTATAGCCAAAGCGTATGAGATCTTACTCATTCTATCTTTCTCATGTTGTGTCTGAGGGCGCATTTTCTTAGAAAGATATAGGTCATGTGACAATAGAACAAATACCCTCTTGGATTGTTCGATACCAAATCAATTATGTATCTAGTCAATGTTTGTACCCAAACATAGTCCAAGAAGCCTCTTGGATCTATCATGAATGATCTTGATCCCTAAAATATAGGCTACATTACCCAAGTCCTTCATATCGAAACACTTGTTCAACCAGTCTTTAACTGACTATAATACCGGTACATTGTTTCAAATAAGAAATATGTCATCCGCATATACTACTAGGATAAATACCACATTCTCATTGAACCACTTATAAACACATGGCTCACATTCGTTCTTAATGAAACCAAATTCTTTTATGGATTCATAAAATCAAATGTTCCATGACCTGGATGATTTATTTAATCCATGAATGGATTTCTGCAACTTGAAAACTCTTTTGGCTTCACCTGGTGTCACAAACCCTTCTAGTTGTGTCTTATTAACATGTTCCTATAGGTTCCTGTTAAGGAATGCTGTTTTTATATCCATATTCCAAATCTCGTAGTCATGGTATGCCACTATGGAAAGTATGATTCTTAAGGATTTAAACATGGAAACTGGTGAAAATGTTTCATCATAGTCAATTCCTTGATGCTGTCTGAATCCTTTATCCACTAGCCTTGCTTTATAGGTTCAAACATGACCTTTCATGTCCAACTTTATCTTGAATACCCATTCTCATCCAACATGCTTTACATCAAATGGATCATCAACCAGAACCCAAACTAGGTTTGGATACATGGTATCCATCTCAGAATTCATAGGTTCTAGCCATATTTCAGCTTCTATGCTCTCTACTACTTTCTTATAGGAGATATTTTTATCATATTCCAATAATAATGATTCACCATCTTCAGTGACTAGGAACCCAAATCTCTCTTGTTCTCATACTTCTCTTAAACTCCTACGTAGTACTTGTGTTTCTAGAACCTCATCCAAGGGGACCTGTGGAACTTTTTCCTGTACCAACTCCTATGTATCTTGAGCATAAACTTCATCGAAGTCAGTCTTGATCCCAATATCCTTTTTGAGGGTGTGATCCCTCTCATGAAAGATGGCTTTTCTGGCGATAGACACATTCTTTTCTGAAGGGTTACATAGGTAATATCCTTTCATTTCCTTGGGATATCCTATAAAGATACACTTTGTGCCCCATGGTGCTATTTTTTCTGATAAGGTCATAATAAATTCCTCACATCCCCATACACATGTTTCTGACAAAATTGGTTTCTTTCCATTCCTTATCTCAGAGTGAATTTAATTTTCCACCTTAGTTGGTACTCTGTTTAATGTGTATATTGTAGTTTTTAATGAAAATCCCAAAAAGGATAATGGAAGATCTGTTTGACTCATCATTGACCTTACCATGTTCAATAAGGTTTGTTTCCACTTTTCACTAACACCATTCCATTGGGTTGTATTGGAGGTGTGAGCTGAGATAAAATCCTAAATTCCCGTAGAAGTTTGATGAACTCTTGGTTCAGATATTTGCACCTCGATCTGATTGAGGTTTATTTATCTTCTTACAAATCTGATTCTATAATTCATTTTTGAATTCCTAAAATTTTTCTAACTACTATGACTTATACCTCATTAATTAGACATATCCATATCTTCTCAAATCATCAGTAAAAGAAATGATGTAAGAATATCCACTTCTAGCTTCTACTAGAAATGGTCCACACACATCCGTGTGCACCAATCCTAAAAGCTATATGGACCTTTCACCCTATCCACCAAAGGGTGCCTTAGTCATTTTACCTTGTAAACAATCATGACATTTATTACGTGGTTTTAGCTCAGTAGACTCTAAATAACAACCTTGGCAGAGCTTTGTCAGGCACTTCTTGTATAAATGATCGAGATGGTGATGCCACAACTGGGTGATGTATAAGTCATGTGGGTTTGTTTCATTGTCGATTTCCAACACTTGGTTTTCAATATTTAATACATACAAAACAGTATTTAAATGCGCCATACCATAACAAACATTGTTCTTATAAAACAGGAAACCCTTATTTCCAAACATGAAAATAAATCAATCCATATCAAAAAAATGATATAGAAATTATGTTTTTGGAAACACTAGGAAAAAAATATCTATTATGTAAAACCAAAATCATCCTAGTTGTAAATGAGATGTGGTAATCATCAATGGATAACACATCTAGCCTTGTTCCATTGGCAGATCGAAGATCCACCTCTCATATGGAAATATTTCTTAATCTACTTGGTTTTTACATCTGAATACATATGTGATCCCTACAAGCTGTATCTAATACCCTATTTGTAGAAATGGAGAGATTACACTCAATAACGAATACAAATTTAGTATCCCCACACTTTTGGGTGAAATTCCTCTTCCATTTTCTTGGCATGACGCATGCAAAACAAACAACCTCCATTTCCATGCACTGCCTTTGAATCTTCTACATCTTGGAGGGAAAGTTCTCGGGGGATTCAAACAGTTTATAAGTCCTTTCCCCCTTTTCATTATCCTTCATTTTCTTTTTCACCAAAATGAATGTTTGTTTGTCATTACTTATGTCCTTATCTACTAGGATAATTAATGTCAAAAGTTACGATAAACTCTTCTCATTTTTTCTCATATTGTAGTTGAAAATAAAGCCAGCTAAGGTCTTGGGAAGTGATTGTAGGATGAGATCTGTATGTAACTCATATATAAACATAATCCCTAAGATGTCCAGGTGTTCAATGTAGCCAATAATCTTGACTACATGAGGCCCAACTGCCACAAACTCTCCAAGCATAGTTGTAAACAAATCATTGGAGATCTCATATCTCTAATGTCTCAACTTCTCTTCATAGAGATCTTTAAGGTGATATATCATGCTATACGAGTCCATGTTTTCATGTTTCATGAAGATATTATTAGACATGGACAATAGCATGAAACATTGGACATTTGTGGATTCATCCATATGTTTCATATAGATAGATAGTTCCTCACCACTGGCTTCTTTTCTAGGAACAACTAGAATAGGCTCCTCCAGATCGTACAATTTCCTCTCGTGGCAAAGGATGGCGCGTAAATGCCTCTGCCATTCCTTGAAATTGGTGTCGTGAGAAGGGTTATATTCTTGATTATGGTTCACAATAAAATGTTTGAATTCATTTTCTTTCCATTTTTTAGAAATTAAGATGAGAAAAGGTTTAGTATTTTATCATGATACAAATGAGACAAATACATAATTTAAAACTTATTAGTCTCCCACTATTTTATTGAAATCCAATAGCCATCAACATTAACATAAGAATATTTAGTTTCCTAAATATTAAAGTAGAAATGATCCATATTTCCCTTTGCATTACCCCAATTAGGGTTGTTCAATCAACTTGAAGGGTTTTAGGTATGCATTTCAAATTCCAACTGCATTAACACGCGGATCCTTGATCTGCTGAGTAGACTCCCTAAATGCCAACTACATTAACTCACAGCCTAATGGGCGAT
The DNA here is from genome assembly GCA_963277665.1 of Viscum album. Taxonomy (NCBI): domain Eukaryota; kingdom Viridiplantae; phylum Streptophyta; class Magnoliopsida; order Santalales; family Viscaceae; genus Viscum; species Viscum album. The sequence goes on along the minus strand of OY728132.1, from coordinate 383,295,009 downwards.
GTTCATATTCAGTTCTAATTTAAATTTTTTTTTTCATTCAACACTATGTGTGGGCTTCTAGAAATTTGGCCTCCATATTTTCATCAACCATATTATGTGCAAAGAAACCAAGATCACCATCCATTGAATGCGTATCCATCTTAATTGGAGTGCCCACACAAGCATCTAGATCACTAAAGATCTTGGGGCCACAAAATACTAGTTGAGCCTGTGGATTCTAACCCCAGTTTAATAGGATTTTTTCCTTTGGGTGATAATATTGAAATTAATATCCCACTCTGATAACCTCGAGGCTCCTGGATTGACAATAACATTCCAAACTTTTTAGACATTATATAGATCCTCCTTGTTGCTGAAAAAATGTTAATGTAACCTCTTCCAATCAGAATAAGCCTCTAATTTATTGAGAAACAATAGTGTATGAGCTTAGTCATCATATCATTATTTCTCCATGGGTTCTACCCTTAGACATACATCAAGCAGCCAAGAGCATATGCAAACCCCCCAAGCTAGATCAAATAAATCCATTGGACAGATTCACCTATGACCTAGGGTTCTGATGAACCTTTGGGAAAATATATATGATATAGAATATAATACTCATCTTTTTCATATATTAATCTACTTATACTAATTATAGAGACAACATCAGAATAATCACAATGTGCAATACGAAGGAGCGATCGTGGTGATAACATGTAGTGAAATCGATTGAACGCCGATTGAAATAGTGAAGAATTTTGAAACTGTAATATTAGACCGATCACAGGTGAAGCACATCGTTGATGAAACAATCAACAAATTTACATATGGCGATGATGAAGACAAATAAAAATAAAAATATATGACAGACATTAAGTTGATAAAAGAACACAACGTAGAGCTGAAAACCATCATCTTTTATTAACATTTCCATGTATTTATATTGTACAAAGAATACCAAAAGTTGGCATATGAAAAGTTGGGAATTTTAAGGGTTTCATTGGGTAATGAAGATTCATGACCATTATTATCAAATTTATGGAATTAATTAAATAATGTTTCATAATATAAATATGGTTGTAACATTATTAACGATATATATTATTAAATTAATTAATAAAATTATATTAATTACAAAAAATATTAAAAAGTGAATTTGAAACATTTATGTAGATTACAGACATACATATGTATACATAAATATCTACACAGATATATATACACACACATACACATACCTACATGTAGTTATACATGTACATATATTTTATATTATTTAATATCAATAAAAATATATATCTAAATAACTATATTCATTTATGTGTTAAATAATAGTTTAAATAAAACATTAATATATTATATTTATTTTAATTATATACACATTTCTTAATTAATGTATATAAATAAACTAGTAAACAATTTGACTGATATAAATTTGAAAATTTTTTATATATAAAATTATGAAAATAAGATTCATTGTTTATTAAAATTTATATAAATAACATATATATAATATTTTTAATAAATATATAAATATTTATTTATTTATTTTTAATCAAAATTATAAATAAATACATTTATAAATATTTTATATATAATTATAAATATATTTTTATAATTATATATAACTATATAACTATATATATTTACATATTTCTGGCTCAGTTAGCTCATCCCCTCCTTGGCTGGTGGCACCGTGTCCCTCAGTTCTGAGCCCCTCTACATAGGGTTTAATTGCCTCTGTCATGGATGCTTTCTAGATTTTAGAGCCTTTCCCCATTCATCAACTCAATCACCATTCTTGGGTTAGCCCAGAGGTAGCGGTGGTCCCCCCTTATGACTTCATGCTACTACCTGAGGGGGTAGGGGATTCCTCTTCATCTAAGCTGAAGGAGGTGAGGGTGGTAGTATCCCCCTCCATTTACATCATGTTAACCCTAACTTGGAAGTTCATCCTCCTCATATATCTGCATCTTCTCACCATGGCCTACTAGCTAAGTCCTTTTTGAGAGCAACCCAACACACTCCTAGTGGCTATGTTCTTTCCCATTCAGAGATGGCCATTCAATCCCTGTAAACAGGACCATGGTTCGAGGATGCTTCTAAGGCCCCTCACGAGCTGAACCGGGTTTGTTTGGTCCCTCCAAACCATGGCCTCTCTCAACCTAGTGACCTTTCTCCATCCCTTTCCGGGGAATGCATGTCTCTTCATGGTGGATTTGTGATGGGTTCACAATGCCTCAAAAATGGAAGAGGCTTTACAAATGGGATCGGAGATTTGATTTCCAGGGGTCATCTCTAGAGACTCCATGATACGGGCCAAGGAATCACTGCTAGAGGATAATCTCCTAAAAATTAGAAAGTTATAGTTGAAGGCTCTATTTTTTTAGCTCTAGGTGCGGAGGTTGTCATGTACCAACCCTACCTACCATAATGAAAACCTTATGCAGAATAGTCGTGGGCTTCGCAACCCATGATCAGTTCACATGATCCACCAATGGATCTCTATGTTCAGCCCCGACATGGTCTTTCTAATCAAGACAATGTTGGAAATCAAGGATATGAGTGGAATCTATTTGAATATAGGCTTTCATAATTGTTTCTCAGTCAGATGTTTGGGGAATTTTAGAGGATTGTGTTTCATGCAGAAAGATGATTTCAATGATTCGGTGGTTAACCTTTTGGTCCACCACATTGTCGTCTCTATGTTCTAGCCTCAGGAACCTGTGTGGAACTTTGTGGGTTTCTATGGATGGATGAGATCAAGCAAATAATAGAGGTCCTGGGAGTTGGCCACTTCCATCAGAAATATGCAGCAAGGTTTCATGTTGTTTGGAGGGGACTTCATCAAAATCCTTTATCACCATGAGAATCTTGGTGGCGCATGTCAAAGTGAATATTTAATGCACCTATTTCAGGACTTTTTACTTAAGGATGGTCTCTCAGATCTTGATTAATAGGGGCCTATTTACTTGGTTTCATGGATGAGATCATGCTTCTATAATTTCAGAAAGGCTAGATAGATTTATGGCCTCTTGTGACTGGAAGCAATCGTTCCCAAGGAATGAGGTCTCACATTTACCCCTATCTCTTTTGACCACCATCCCATCTTTCTCCATTCACATGTTCTACCTAGGATCTGTCATCTAAAGTAGTGATTTTATTTCAAATTTATGTGGCTCTACAAGTATGGATGTGAGGATGTTGTTAGAGACACTTGGTCCTCGTCTCATGATCCTATATGGGACAAAACTAAGGATGTGGCGGCTCAACTTAAGTGAAAGAGTTGACAAAACGTTAGGGACTTTGACCAGAGAATACATGTGCTAGAGAATTCTCATTCCATATGTTATGAATGTTCGTTGGATTTTTTTCTATGCAGATGATTGTTGGAATGGAAAATAATTTGATGAGGACCTTCGAGAAAAATAATGTTATTAGTTCTCTAGGTTAAGGAAGGCCTTCATCAAAAAGGGTAATCAAAATACTAAATTGTTCCATCAAAATTACTCTTCTAGAAGTAGGAAGAACCTTATTTATAGGTTGTAGGGTAAGAATTCCAACATTACTACGGATGAGGTTTCAATTTGGGAGGTGATAGATGCTATTACTCAAAAAAAATTGTTATGAGGGGGGAACCTCCTAAGAGGATCCACTGATCTATGTTGAGCCTAAGGTGTTAGAGATCGTGGTCTTGAATTTAAAGGCTGATATATCTAGAGAAGAAGCTGTGGTAGCCCTGATGAGAATCCACTTGTCTAAGGCACCTGGTCATGATGGGTTACATGCCCTTTTTTCAAAAGGTTCTGGAATATTGTGGGACCTGATATTATTTCTCTAATATAGGGGTTATCGACTGGTTCAAATATTATAGATAATATAAACAAAAATCTTATCGTGCTAATCCCAAAAATCCACAACCTAGTTAGAATTATGGATTTCGGGCCCATATTCTAGTGAAATGTGATTTATAAGATTTTCTCCAATATTTTTTTCTCACTGCATGGGTAGAAACATTACCTCTATTATCTTAGAGAACCAATGTGCTCTAGTTCCCAAGAGGCTATTTATTGATAATTCCATCATGGACCATGAAATTATTCATTCAATGTAAACTAATTCATCCACAAAGAGGGGGATCTTGGCTATGAAATTGGACTTGTCAAAGGCATATGATATGGTGGAATGGGCATTTATGGAGGAGGTCTTGTGTAAAATGGGATTTGGCCCAAAAGGGGGGAGAGCGATCAAGATCTGTCTTAAAACTGTTTCTTATTGCATCAAAGTACAACTCCCTCACTATGTCCTTTTAAAAAATCCAGAGGCCATTGGTAGGGTGGCCCTCTCTACCACATTTTATTCCTCATGGTTGTGGATGTTTTATCTCACCTTTTATCTAAAGAAGCTCGGGCTGGGGTTATCCATGGGGCAAAGGTTTGTCGGAAAAGTTTCCCCATTATGAAACTTTTATTCTCTAAGGATTGTTTCTTCTTCTCAAGAGAAAAATATCAGGAGTGGCTGACGATCCTCAATATCATTGAAAAATTCACTAATTCCTTGGGACAATGGGTTAGGTTTTCCAAGTCTCAGATGTCTTTCAGTCATGGTGTGCAATATGGGATGATAGATTCCATTTTTCTCTTATTTAGTATTGGGGTCATTAAGAATCATAACAAGTATCTAGGGCTCCTAACAGTATTCGAATGATCCAAAAGAGATATATTCTCCATTATCCTTGAAAAGGTCCATAGGAATGTCCAGGGTTGGTTTAGAGAAAATATCTCCAGGACCTGAAAGGAGGTTCTTATAAAATCGGTGTCCCAACTTGTTATTTCATACGTTATGTCCCTATTCAAGAACCTAGGCTTCTTAATCTATCAACTTAATTATGCCTTCACCAACATTTTGTGGGGTTGTGAGAATGGGAAAAATAATTTACATCGGCTCTCATTGGAGAATTTGTGTGCCCCTAAGGCTTGAAGTGGTTTGGGATTTCATAATTTTAATGTTTCTAACGATGCCCTTTTGGCCAAGCAAGGTTGGTGATTGTTACAGGACCCTGACAGCTTATGTGAAAGAGTCATCAAAGATAAATAATTTCTTAATAGTGAATTTTTGACCTCTAGATTGGGTCCTCGTTTGATTTTCTTATAGAGATGTGTGTGGGGATCAAATGTCATTTTGAATAAAAAAAAATTCGATAATTTCCAGAAGTGTTTTGATCAATATCTCGACCGTTCCATAGTTTCATGGGTTAGAAGGTATGGTCCCTACTTCTTCACTTGCGCCCAGCCACGAGTTGGCGGTTGTCAGGGAACTCTTTATCGATGACCGTTCTGACATGAACTTCTAGAGGATCTATAATAGGTTCTCTGAATCAGACCGTAAGGAAATCATGTTGATCCCAGTGGTCCATGATACAAGCCCAAACAAGTTGCGATGGTCTCTTGAGTCTTTTAGTTGCTATTCAATTTTCTTGGGGTATAGGGTGTGTGTTTTGGGCGGTGAAGGTACGCGGCCCCCTCTATGGAAACATCTCTTGAATCATGAAACTCTGCCTAAGGCCATGCTCTTCTGTTGGCAGTTGCTCAAGGGTATCCTACCCACACATGCTCATTTGTTTGAGGGGTACCTTACTTATAACGGCATGTGCCCGCTCTGTGGGGTTACAGAAGAGACCCATTTTCATCCCATTTTTACCTACTCGTGGGTCACTAGATTTTTTTCCATGTATGATTCACATGATCTCATCCGTTGGAGGAATTTTGGGGATATAAAACTCATAGTGGAATTTTGTTTTAAATCTTTGTCTGCTCAGACTATTTTCAGATTGTTTATCTGGACCTGGATTATTTGGTTTCTCCGAAACACCTTCATTTTAGAAAATATTTTTAAAGATGAAAGGGTTTGGCTTTCAAGATACATTTTTTGGGATCAATGTGGCTTGATGTAAAGGGGGATCACCCACCTTTACATGTTCATTACCCTCTAGTCAGATGGCATCCCTCTCCCCTGGACATTTTTAAACTCAATACAGATGTGGCCATTCCTGTAGATGGTTCTGTTGGTCTAGGGACAATTATTCGGAACCACACGGGATATATTGTTTTGGATTGTCATTTTTGGACTTTTCTTATTGTAATCCTCCTCTAACTGAGGATATGGCTATTTGGAGGGGTATTCAGTTCATCACATCTCTTGGATAGAGGGATGTTATGGTCGAATCTGATTGTGAAGTTATTATCAATGCACTGTAGGAGAATGAAGGTGGCCACTGAGCCTATGGGACCACTATCGACAACATTAAATATTTAGTGCCTCTTTTCTCTTCATGTTTCTTTTACTCTCTTGGGAGGGAAGGAAATCGGTGGCTCACTTTTTGGCTACCTTTGGGAATCATCGGGGTTCCTGTTGTTGGCTTTCATCTTTTTCGTTGGATTTATGTACTTTATCTTTGGCTGATATCTAATATATCTGATTTCTCGTAATGTATATATATTTATATATATTTTAATATATTTTTATAATTATATATATTTATTAATATATAAGTATATATAATATAATAGATATATGTTTTTAAAAAGTTTGGGCAATAGCCTTCTTTTTATTATGAAATCAAATACTTCTTTCTATCTAAGTAGAGGGGGACCAATTACATAATCCTTAGGCCTAGGGCCAAGTAGACCATACATATTTTAATATATTTATGTAATTATATTTATATATATATTTACATATAATTATATAATTATATATATTTATTAATATATAAATATATGTAATTAAAAATATAATAAATATATTTATTATTTAAATAAATTTATAATAAATTTATAATTATTTAAATATATATTTCTTTATTTGTAATTATATAGATACTTTTTTTAAATATTATATATATATTAAAATTATAAACAATATATATTAATAAATCATATTTATATTAATTATATACATGAATTTTTTAATTTATTTATATAAATAAAAATTATTTTTTTAATATAAATATAAATTTATTTATATATTAATAATATGTTTTATTAGAAGTTTTTATCGACACTAAGAAGAGTGCTGAAAAATATCCAACTTTATTAGCGCTTTTATCTTGCACAGATAAAGGTCACCATTTTATCATCACTTTATATTTATTGTTGACAAAAGTTAATGTTGGATAAGATGTGATTTGTAGTAGTGCACCCCATGACCAATGTAATTAATAATTATTAATCAATATTAGTTAACAATTAATAAAGTAAATATAAATAATCAATAACATGATTAATAATAATAATTCTTGTAATAATTATAAATTGATTAATAATGTAATTTACAATAATTAATTTTTTAATTATTGTTAAATAGTAAATATTAATTATAATGTAAGTGTTAATAATGAATTATTAATTCTTGCACTATTAATTACCAATTACATTATTAATTATTGTTTAATTAATTATTAATTATTATTATTTTCATTATAAATTATTACTAATTATTATTAATTGCACTATTTGTATTTATTATCATTAACTAAAATTAAATAATATTGATTCCATTACTTTTCTTTTATTAATTGTAATTAATAATGTTATTTATTATAATATTAATTATTATTAATTGTAAATTTAATTACGTTTTTAATAAAAAAATATCAATTACATTGTTATTGATAATTAAACTAAAAATTCCTAAGATGTGATTGCTAATATAATTAATTACATTAATAAATAATTTATTAATTATTATTAATTTCATCATCATCATAATTATTTAAATTGTTAATTATTAATATATTTTATTACTTATAAATAATGTATTGATATTAATATTGCATTATTATTAATATTCATGTGTTATTAATAGTATATTATTTTTCTTAACACATTAATATTGGCCATTTAAAAATTTGGACAAGAATTTCAAAAAAAATTTAAAGATTTAAAAGACCATTATAAAAGAGATATTTTAGTGTAATTTAAAAAAATGTTTTTAAGAATATTTTTTATATAAGTACTACTCAATATAATAATAACTAAATTGATAATATTTTATTAGGTTAAAAATATGAATGGTTCAATGGCTACACATTAAGACTCATAAACCCATTTAAATTATTTGTTTTTTTATAATTTTTTTTAAAAAACTCATTTTTTTCATTTAATTTTAGGGATGGAAATGAGTTGGGTGTGTGTTGAATTTGGGGTATATGAACCCTAAGACATTTATTTTTAAAAAACTCTAACCCCAACCTAAACAGTAATCTTTTTTTTAATTTCTATACGATAACCATACCCTATTTATTGGATAACGCCATGGTGATCTGCCTATATATATGGGTTATTATTAACGGTTTTTCAGGGCAATATGCATATGGGTCTACGTTCCATTAATGGGTGGATAAACCCTGGGAGGGGGGCTATGATCCACCCATTGGGGTCGTCTATGTGTTTTTCGGTGTATTTGTACCCCTAATACCTTATATATATATATATATATATTAATTACCTCAATTAAAACCAATAAATACAAGTAATGTAATTAATAGTAATTGAAAATTAATAATAATTAATTTTAATGAAATTAAATTAACAATATTTAATAATAATATAATAAATAAAAATATAATTATATTTAACATTTTAATTAATAATTATTATTAATATAATTAATAATAAAATTATTAATAACTAGTAAATAATAATACAACAATAAAAAATGTCATTAATATTGATAAATGAAATGTTTAATATTAAAAAAATGTAGTTATTATTGATTATTATATTGAAATAAATAAATAATAATGGCCCCTTTAGGGGTAGTCTAGGGGAAAGGGTTAGGGGCTAGAACGGTCCTTGAGTTAGAGTATTCGATTCCCACTGATAGTGCTTCAACATCATAATTTCACACTTGGATGATTTAACCACTTCGATCGTTTATGACAAGGTAGAGAGATGCAGCTTTACCAAGTTTAATTACAAGATAAAGAATAAGACAAGGTTCTGTACCGGGAGTTGGTTGGGAGAGAGCTACATGGGGAAGTCTAAGGATTGTATTGGGGATTGGGGTGATGTTAATAATAATACTAGTAATAGTAGTAGTAGTAACACCAAAAACAACAATAATAAAAACAAAGAAAACAATTTTATTACATGGGTATTACAAGGGGAAATAAAAAGTACACTCATGCTGACACACACCTGGGGAGACTAGAATATGCAACCTCCTTACACCACAACAGGGGTGCAACCATCAAGATACACCCCATAAGACATAATAATCATAAACGAAAAAAACTACTGGTTTGAAAACCCAAATCCATCGTGTTAACAAAATTTATTAAGAAAACGCACACCCAAACCCATTATCATGAATCACGTGGCATATCATAATATTTATTAAGCTCTTAAAAGCTCAAAGAAAAGTAAATAACTCACACACCTTTTGGACCATCAAAAACATACCACACCCCCCTCCAAAGGTTGGACCACCCCATAGTTGCTCAATTAATATTTAAGGTCCGTAGTCCCCATATTTGATGGTTCAAAGGCCTCTTCACCATGGCCCAAAGGACCATGTTGTGTGCTTGTCATACCACCTGTGTCATGCTACACCATCGCAAATAAACATGAATTCAAGCACATTAGTGGGTCAAACTCCCCACAAGAAATGACAAACACTCATTTGACCTATTTTATTACATATAGTGGTTGGAAGTCACAATGTTTTTTTATTTAATACAAATAGTGTAATTTATATTAATTACAATATAAATTTTTATTATCAATTATTATGAATTAGATATTAATTAATATGAATTAAATTATTAATTATTTTTAATTACATTAATAATTAATTTTATTTTGGTTATTTTTTAGGTTTTCCAACACACAAATCATGCCTTTTATAGTTAGCTACATTAGTAATTATTGTATCATTAATTACTAGTTATTAGTAATTATCATTATTTTCATAATGAGTTATTATTACTTATCATTAATTAAATGATTAATTATATTATAAATGATTATTAAAAACATTACCCTTTTAATTATTATTAGATAACGTTTAGGATGTTAATAATTGTTAATAAATGTATTTATATTACAAAAAAGGTGTATACCCTATTTGGGTACATTTATATTATTAATTATGTTATTATTATTATTAAAAATAGTTTTTTTTGTATGAAATTGGAAAATTCAAAAATAAATAACTAATCATTTGTTTGCAGTGGCTGCCTCCCCTCAGAATCATTCCTACAGAGGCACCTACGATGAAGGAAATCCACTGCCACCCGACATCGGAGGAATAATATCCCCCTCATTGCCAGTCATTTGCGGCCATAGTGGCGAAGTAGTGGTGAGATACCAAGAGTGCATGAGGAACCACATTGCAACATTGGGGATGGTGGAGATGAATGGATGTGGCAAGTTCATGCCCGGTGTCTCGACGAATCCTCTGAAGTGCTCAACCTATTTTTACGGATATAGTGGGGTGGAGGATTCAAAGGGAGGATGAGTCAGTGGAGGAGAAGATATGCCTGATGATTTGGATCAACCGAAAGGTGCTGGCGGTGTGGATGAAAAATCAAAAAAATGTGGACTCCAAGAAAAAATTGGATCAAGTTTTTGAATAATAACAATAAGTTTGTTATCCTAGGATATGTACTTGATTTGATTTAGAAACAGTTGGATTTTTAGGAATATTGATAATTACATGTTTTTTTATTAATGATTATTCCATCGAATTGAATTGTGGTGAAAATTTTGACCGACACAATTAAAAACAATATAGGAAATGGAAATAAAAATCGAGAAATTATTAAGAAAAAGAATTAAAGGATTGTTCATATTTGGTGCATTAAATATTAGTTGGAGACATTTTGTATAATTTATGGCTCTGAGAGATGATTTTCATTCCTTCTACTATTTTTCAAATTGTGCATTTTTAGCGTTAAAAAAACACTGAAGTGCTAAATGATGAAAAAATCACTAGCATTTATCAGCACCAATAAGACATGCTGATAAAATCCCAACACCATATGTAGTGGTTCTAATTTTTCAGAACTATAAAAAATATAAAAATAATTTAAACAATATAAAATTAAAGAACAAATGACAGTAAAAATATTACAATAAACAAATATTACGTCATAAAAATGAAAAACACAGTTCAAATATTATAGATAACACTATCAAAAATCCCCTTTTGAACCTTAGACCTCCCCCTCACGGATCTGCACTTTTACCACTCTTCTATATTGTATTGTTTAAATTATTTTTAACACTATCCTAAATATCATTTTTTATCCCCTCAACCTATTTAGCCACCCATACAGTGCTACGAGTCGAGTTCCACTGGCCTTAGGCATGCCTCCCCGTACGTCAAAAATTATCGACTAGCATCAACGGTGTAAAAGAGTGATAGTGGGGAGACTATATCACCTAATGATGATATAATATTGGTCTAATATATATATATATATATATATATATATATATATATATTTGTTTAAGGTAATATGTATAGAAACAATAAAACAACCATAGAGGAGTAGACAAATACTGATGTTGTGCACTGATAAACCAAGAACCACAAACAAAGAAAAGTAGTGAAAAAAATACAATGAACACAATATTTAATGTTATTAGGATCCTTTAGTGACTTACATCATGGGAAGAACACCACCCACACACATTATTTTTTTTACATTCAAAAGAAAGCAAAGGGAACAACAAATTTCAGTGGAAAACAATAACAAAAACAAACATATAAAAAATGCTTACAGTTTCGGAGTCCAAAAAATACATCAGAAGTATTGTTTTCTTAGAGCTGGATTGTAATAATGTGGTTCATCTAGAATTGAAGATGGTATATTTCCCCTCTAGTTTAGTCAGCCTTCAATAGAGTCCAGCACCACACGTCTTCCTCCACGGAAGGGAAGTTGTCTCCAGAAAAATATCAGCAAGACGATGTTGCTATGGAAAAAAACTGGCACATGATACTCTGATGATGCATTGTAGAGACGACGATCAAGGGGTTTCACCTCAAGATATGAGATCCAGGGTAAGAGAAGTGTTCTGTGTGTTGAGATCCAGTAATAAATCCCCACATAAAGTGCCGACAAATGGGTGATTAAACCCCATGGGAGCAGTGGTTCCCCCAAATAGATTGCCCCAATCAAGGGCTTCCACGAACCCATAAAATTAAACCAAAATATGAACCGTAATGAATGACTTGAGAAAAATGGAACAAGATGGAAAAAAACATCACAAATTCAGTGCAAACATCAATGGTGGATAAAAACGTAAACATAAATTAGAAAATATCCAGCGTATAAATAGCAACGAATATACGGTGCCAAAAAGGAATAAAAGCATGGTGAAAAAACGATATTTAAAAGGCGTATTTTAATATGAAAAAACTGTGAAACTAAAATACAAAATTTCATAAAACTTCACCTTCTTAATTACAATTTTTGATGTTCTATCACCTAACCTATTAATGGAATCAGGCAGTCATGTTAAACAACCCAACAAAAACAAAAGAGACCACAACCAGTGCTAGTGAAATCATACACTTCTTATGCTAAACATGTGTATCAATGCGATACAAATGTTCCCTAATCAATTCAATATAAGCTACTAATTAAAAATTTATATAATTAAACAACTTTACACATAAACAGAATACATACTTGCACTTAATTGATCCAATCTTTGAGACGAAGTCATCAAGGAAGTATTATAATTCTAAATAGTACCTGCACACAAGCAGCAAACATAGAAGTAAAAATTCACAAAATCCTAATAGAAAAACAAGGTATGGACATAAACTCAACAATTTATATGAAAAAAGTAGTAGCAAAGAAAATATCTCATGAAAAAGAAAGCAAATAAGAAACAGAAAACATAGATAAAGAAAATCACACAATCTACCTAGATCTACGACAGACCTAGATGACTATCAACTTAAGGAGAAGAAACATACTAGAACAATGGAACTAGGGAAACCACCTCTTATCTTACACCACTGTATAACCCATACAACCCTAGTCCTAAAAACCAACTGATAACCATGAGGAAATGAACCTAGCTAGCAAGGGCATCCCGCTACCGACCTTGGGAATAAACATCATAGTCTAGCCCAACCATGACATTAAGCACCTTATTCATAGGTACCACTCCAATGTTGATAAATAGATACCGGCAACACCCCCATCATGAATTCCGGGGATCATCCAGGCACCTCCCATGATATGCTTCTCTTAACCACTACACAACACTTTACTGTCCTCACCCCAGGTTACCTCCCAAGAGTCCCAGCACACCTATGAAAAAAATAAAGAAACAAACCCAGAGTTGAACATATAAATCTACCCCATGAAGAAAACTAGAAACACTATAGAATGACAACATCATCGAAGATAGGCTCAACTACATCATATTGATCCCCATCACCTCTTAAACCATTCCTTTTGGGACAATCCCTTTTAAAGTGACATGACTTCCCACATTGATGGAACTTGAGTTTCATAAACAGACCAGCACCATTCTTTTAACCCTTATTACTACTCTTCCATTGTCCCCTATCATTTGTTCTACCCATAGCATTAAGCACCTCTCCCTCTAATCCCAGCCCATTCTTAGTCTTCCAATATTTTGAAATATGGGAGGACTTAACCTCTTCTAGGATCAGTGAGTCTCTACCATACATCATAATCTCTATCTAATAACTATAATTATTATAAAGAGAAATTAAGAGCATCATTTCCTGATCCTTATCATTTACTGCTACATTAATATTAGAAAGATCTAGCAAGATCTTATTAAACTCTTCAAGATGAGATTTAATAGAACTACAATATTTCATCTTAAAATTACACATGTGATGTTTTTTATATAGTCTATCAACTAATGATGCATTCATATAAAACTAACTTTTTTTTCAACCAAATCCCACTAGTAGTGGAGTCGAAGGAAACTTCTCTAAGGACCCTATCTCTTTGAGAAAGAAAAAGGGAGATATGTGCCTTGAAAAACACATCAAGGGGAACCTCTTTGTATTATATAATAGTGTAACCAATTTTATTGACAATCATAATGGATTTATTGGGCCCACATATGGAATCAATTAATCCTTCTTGAATGAGAAAGGCTCTCGTTTTAATTATCCACACATTGAAATTATTTTCGTCATCGAATTTCTCAATTTTGTATCACATTTTAGTCATGTTTATCCAGATGAGTGGATTTCGAGTGGTTGGGGACAATGTTAGGAGTACACCCCTAAGAACCGGCCAATATCACTGAGAATACATGTATAATGGGATGAAGAAAGCATAAATATTTAATGATTAAAATGATTTATATTAAAAAATAAAAATCAATTTAAATAGTAAGAATTAAATAGAGATACATATGAATATAAAATTCAAGAAAACCCGAATTAATAAATTATAGACAAGACACAATAATTTAACTATAGTGTAAACTGAATACAATAAAGTTGTAAACAGTGGTAGTAATGCGAATAGCATAAAACATAAAGAACCAAAAGTGGTTTAAGAAAAAAGGAAAATTAAGAAACAAAAAAGCCACGTTGGCTCTGATACCTCAAGTAGTGTATCAAGGGAAGCAGTATTGAAACAATAAAACAACTAAAGAGGAGCAGAAAAATACTGGTTTGGTGAGCTAATGAACCAAGAACTAAAAACAATGAAACTTAGTGCAAAAATAATAAAATGAACATAGTATTTAACATGATTCATCATTTTTGGGTACCTACTGCATAACAAGAACACCACCCACAATTATGTTTTTTTATTAATTTCAAAATAAAATGAAGGGAACAACAAATTATAGCGGAAAACAATAAAAAAATAGATACCAAATGCTTAGAGTGTTTGAGTGTAAAGAATGCTTCAGTGGTACTGTTCTCTTTGATTTGGACTGGAAGAACATTGTTCGTCTAGAATGGGAGATTGTGTATTCCTTATCTGGTTTGGACAACCTTCAATAGGGACAAATGCCACATGTTTTCCTCCATGGAAGGGAAATTTTCTCCATCAAAAGATCAACAAGATGATGTTTCCAGGGAGAACCACAGGCATAAGCTACTCTGATTGTGCAATGGGGAGACGATGATCAAAGGGGTTCACCTTAAGATTCAAGAGTCAATGTAGGAGAAGATAATTGTGTGTTGAGATCCGAAAATCAATCCCCACAGAAACCGTCGGAGCATGGGTGATTAAACCCACTATGAGTGGTGGTTCCACCAAATAGATTTCCCCAATCAACATATTCCACAAAAACATAGAATCAAACCAAAAGATGAACCACAATGAACAACTTAAAGGGCATGACACATGATGGATGGCCAAAATCACAAAGTTAGTTAAAACATCAACGATGGAAGAAAATTAAACTGAAATTAGGAAATATCCAATGTGTAAACAACAACGAATATCCAACGCATTAAAGGAATACAAGTATGGTGAGAAAATGATATTTAAAAGGTAGATTTTAATATGAAAAAAAGGAAATTAAAATACTCAATTTCACAATATATATATATATATATTTACATTGACATTTATATTTATATATATATAGAATAAAGAAATACCAAATGACACTGGACTAGAAACCCACTCATGGTGGATGAACAAGAAAAAGGAAGAAACAATAGAATAAACAACGAAAAACAATAGTAGAATAAATTGTCAAGACAAACATACCATTTGTAGCTAAGCATGAATATCGGAACAAGTCATACAAACAAGAAGTATAAGGGTCTCTAATGACCGATCGGAGGATATACATATAATAGCATGTTGATATAGAAGAAAACTCAAAAAAACTCCATTTGAGGAAAGAACCCATGGTATATTTCCATCCATCACATACAAACTAATCTATAATGATTCCCCTCTTGAGCTCGAACCTTCACCTAACTATAATGACATGAAATATACACGTGTCCCGAAGTGCCCATGTAGGGTGTGAGAAAAAATCTAAGTAGTACACCCACAACTAATGCCTAAGTTATATATATGATTATGCAAGTGTATCTAAATAATAAAATAAAACAGCACTGCACACATCCATAATGATAACATACTCCATTTTTTCTCAATAGAAAAAAGGAATTGATCACCCTCTTTGGACAACACTAGTATACTGTAGTGGAGAGTATCCCTAGCCTAAGACAAAGGAATCCCCTAATGTAAAATAGTCTAGGTGAACCCTCAAGTTCCACCTCTAACAAAATCACCTGACACCTCATGCAAACCAGCCCCTCATGTCCAAACAATATCCAACATCTCGAAGGTACACCCAATAATCAATACTTGATCCATCAGATCCCTTCACAAAGGCCAATAACAACTCAACACCTGAAATCCCAAGGAACGATGATGTTCATCCTCCAAAATAAGTTCGGCCTCATCAACCTCAAGTATGAAAAGCCTGATCCCTAAACTGATAGTCTCAACACTATCAACAGATCGTTCCTCACCATCATCTTGGCTTTCTATGAATAGCATCTCTAACCATAATCCTAATCCAAAACAAACAGATGCCTCTATCCACACGAGTGGTCAATACCACCTCATCATCTGAGTCTTAATGTGTGCACACAACTCTAAATGGATCATTGGCTAACACAGGTGGGATAAAATCACCAAATATGTTCCTAAGCCACCCTATTCCAAGACTTCATGCTTCTACGACCTCATCACTCAATATGATGGCCAACACCATCCAAAATCACTCGATCCTCTCCCATAGACTAATGATATTTTTGCATCATCCTGACAACCTAGAGGCCCATCTAGTGATCAACATCACCCAATATGCCTCGATTCAAGCCCATCATGAAAATTGTAGAACCTCAATCTAGATAGCCAATACCACTTAAATCCTCAGGCTGAGACCATCATGATCCCATGGAACTCATAAGAAATTCACAAATATTTAATTTAATTCAATTTAAATAAATGATACACCCCGACCAATTCTTTGCAAGGTCCAAATCATCTCACTAGACTCAAATCATTTATATACTTGATTGAGCATTCCCATAGGACTATCATGGGATCAATTAACTAATTAAATGACAATCATGAATTTAGTAGGGTCTCATTCAGACTACCTAATGTTGCACTCAAAGTCTCACCCCCAAAACACTCCTGAAATCACAAACAAAGATAATAACCACCTACATCGGCTTGGTAGATGTCATATCATCCGATATTATCCTCTAACGCAAGATGATTTGGATAAAATCATTGTTTTAGATGAACAACCTAAAAATAGGGTAAATTAACATGAACATATTTAGCCTTACATGAGGTTGGAGTAGAGGAAAAATAAGCAAGAAGAGTTGGAGTCTTGCCAATACGCATAAAACGCCACAGATGAATTGAGAAATGAAATTAGGATGAGGAATCTAGCTTTCATCCTAAAAAAGGAAGGATATCCCACAATGCCTAAAGGAAGCCCATGTGAGGGAGAAGAAAAAAGGGATAAAAAAGAAATAAAAGGGGAGGGGGAAATGGTAATTTTCCGCTTTAAAGTGGACCACATGGTTAGGTCGCATGGTTTGGCTAGCCGTCCGCAACCCGTGTGGTAGCCCTTGCCCAAGCTCCATGCATGTATGATTCATGCACACGACTTTCCAAAACAAATGAAATCCCTCAGTCAAAAATTTAAGACATGGATGCATGGTCATATTCCACCTCTTGTATGGTTTGGAAAACTGTGCACAATAGACCTAGAGAGACACGTGGTTACTCCTTGAAGGCTGCATGATTTCCCCAAACTATGCGCCTCAGTCTGTGCACATTGAAAAATTGGGGTTTTTGACTTTTGATGAACTAGAAACTAAAAATAACCCATGAGACACTCACTGATCATTAATAATAATCTAAAATAAATTAATTGGGTCAAATAAACCCTTAGAATTAAATTTTTATAAACAAGAAAAGAGTTGGTCTACAAACCAAACATCCGAAATTAAAAACAGGTGAGGAATTTGACCCACTCCAAAAAAAGGACACTACATTTTACCCACCTTAATATATCTCATCTCTGAGAAATAAATGATAAATATGATATGGTATTGAAAATACCATTCTCTCTAAAAATAACCTTTACTACCCTAGTCTAAAGGGTCATAGGTCAGCTCCCTCAAGGGATCCCCACCCAAGGAGTTATGCACCCTGGTCGCATTCCGACCACAAAAATAAAATAAAACTGATGGTCCATGGACCTTCCCTGACTTAAAGTTCCTCCCATGATATATCGTCACTCCTAAACCTCATCAGGTGCCCTAGTGTCATACCCAACACCAATAATGTCCCAAATCTCAGTAGATGCCCGCATTGTGTATATGTCACATATAATACCTATGAGATCCCACAAATCATCTAATGCTGAAATCAATCTTGGTTCCTCCAACCTCAAACAAGTCCCATGTCATATCGATTCATAGATTCCAATGAACCTCACAATCCATGCATCCAACAATTTTTTTAGAAGATCCTGGTGCCGTGAACCCCATTTAAATATTTTTTTTGTGTGTGTAACATATCTGAGATGATGTAAACATTCTAACCAACATCTCATTAGTCCATTGACACATCTCATACACCTTGTACACCTTCTTCACCCAAAAATACATGCCTACACAAGGGCCATGTAACGCCCTAAACATTCATTAAATGTCTCATTATGTAAAATGATTCTGTAAAATGTGAACTTCATTGGTTTTATGTTTTTGTGTTTTAAAATACTGTTAGGAATTGTTACCATTTCTAATATAGCTTTTGAATACTAATCACATGATTAGTATAAATATAGGCCTTTACCAAATCCAATTTATTCAGACAAAGGAAGTGATGGCCTGATCCAGTAGACATCCCCATATGAAGCCCATTTGTTAGAGATCAGAAAGGAGGTTGCATCTTTGGGCTTTTCACTTGAAAAATCCCAATCCAAGCTTGAATACATTAAGCTCATGTAGAACTACCTATGAGAGAGGTTAAAGTTGATAGAGATTACCACCTGAGCGTTGTTATCTGAGCCACCCCAAGAGTCTGTCACGATCACGCACCTTAAACTATGGTCTTATGAGGGTGTTTTAAAGGGTTATGTAACAAGACCTAATCACTCTAAATATATTCAATATTTTTTATATATAATAATTAATGTACATTCATTTTAATATTGTTACTCTTTAAATAGTTTTTAAAGTGGAAATAATATTTTTATTTAATACCTAACTGAGAAATTTATTTTGATGAATTATTGAATTTTTTAATTATATAATATTTTAATAAAATATTAATATTATTATTAAATCATTTTTATTAAATATAAATCATCATATAATTTTATGAATGCAATTGTAATTTTTTTAAGGTTAGAAAGCTGTTTTTTGTCAAAACCCATGAATTTTTTTATAAATGTCGATTTTTAATTTAAAAGTAAAAAATCACATATTTAGAAAATTATTTAGAAAAAATGAATAATATTTATGGAATCCGGCCATCAAATTTATCAAATGGTGAATTTTTTATAATTTTCTGAGATAATCGAATTTTTGGGGAAAAAATTAAATACCATTTAAATATATAATGTGTTTCATGACATCATAATGACACAATAGTGATGTAATAAAATACTATAAACATTATTTGCGGCCAATATCTATTTTACCATGAAAAAAATGTGATTTTAGATATTCTTTATTAACTTTATGATGCCTTAGTGGACCCTCAATGACTTATAAAACATGTTATCTTTTTAAATTTTTTTCCTTGAGAGTGTGACTCAGCTCCACATAAGCAAACCTATTATTTTAATAAGTTAGGCCATTGGCCTTTGGAAATATTGTTTTCAACTCCTCTTTCTAAAAAACCATGGGCAAAAACCATAGGATGTTATGTGGTTTTGATTAACTAAATGTGAGGTGCCTCAAACCTAAATAATAAAGAATTCCTCTCATTTCCTATATTAACCCACCCAAGCTCCCGATTCATCTTCACTAAAAGCCTTTGGAGTTCGTTCAAAATATACCCTCTTCTATATATAATCCTCTAAAGCTTACCCAATCTCCCAATAAGACTCTCTCAAGCCTCTCCCAAGCCTTTGGAAGCACACTTCCAAGTAAGGGATTCTCATTTTTCTTATTCATGTCCAAGGTTACTTATACTATTATGCCCTTTTATTTTTAATTACAAATGTTGGAGTCTGATTTCACACCCCCAATACTTCCCTCTTTATGTATGAATTACTAGAGGTCTCTTTTCTCTCTCATTTATTCCTCCCATGTACACCTGTTACTATGCCAAAATTTCGTAAGGAATTTCTCTCTATTCGTTTACATTCAAGAAATTATTTTGAGATGTGAATTTAAATTCCATTAATTATGTTGGGACATGTTTATATATAACCCATTAATTTTCATTTCATGTAAATATGATGAGACACTCTTTTCTCTCTTATCCACCATTTTTATGAATTTTTATGTCACACCATTACTCTGCCGAAATTACACCGCAATTTTGCAAACCAATGTCACTATGTAGTGAATACCATGCCCTTCTCCATATCACGAGTATTAAAATTTATGCACATTTACTTGTTGATTATAAATATTTATGTATGTATGCCACATCCATTTATCATGGAATAAATGATGATGAATGATTCCATGTTGTATGATCCATGCGGCACACTTATTCATGAAATGAAATGTTTTAGAGGGATGCACCCTAATAGATCTCCAATGCATTGGGTAATGTATAGTATCATGATACGTCATGTGAAATGTGTGTTGACTCATTAAAATTCAATTTAAATGAGGGTTTACACATGATTCATGTGCAATGAGTTTTTACTCATGCTCCATGTGCAATGAGCCTTGGCTCATGCTAATTCTATGTTAAGTGTTGTTGCCACATCTCCATGTCATGATTATCATGCTTTATCATTCCATTATGTTCATGTTTCTCTTGCCATATATTGATATTTCTATTGCCTAACATTTATTATTTTCCTCATGTTATTCTATGTTTATTCCCTTACTGGTCTATATTGCTCACCCTTTTCTTATTCCTGTCCTCAGGTTATCCCATGCAATGCTAATTACGAGGGAATGTAATGGTCATGTAAAGTAAGTTTTCAACAAATCTGTTGTGTGTTTTAGGTTCTAAATTTTTATGTAATGTTACTAAGCCCCAAAGACACTAGACCTCTCAATATTCTATTATGTATCATGTAAATATTTTGTGTAATAAATTAGGTTTAAGTGTGTAATAAAGACCAAGGTTATCATAGTTTGTATCAAAGGATAGGTTTAGTAATTTTTGAGATTACGATTAGAAAAACCTAGTAAATAATTAGAGACAAGAATAATTTTAATAAAAACATCCCTAAGTTTTGGTGAGTATAGAGTAAGTGGTTTATCAAGAAAATATATCCATGTCTGGATATGAGTAGGTAGAGGTGGCTCTGGCACAACTGTATCATAGGGGTAAAATCCGAAAACACTGCTTTGAGATAGACTCGAACAGGAATCGGGGCATGACAATAGGCCTTGATGCACTACTTGTTATGAAACTCTCGAGGGATATGATTCGGTAAATTCACAACCATAGTATGAACCATTATTAAAGGATTAAAAAAATTCCCTAAGAATATATGTTAGAAATTAGATCATGGATAACATAGACCGATGCCAATAGATTCATAAGTTAAGGAAATAAAATCTATTTATAAGTCATCTATTTTGTCCTTGGATTACCCTTTATACATTACCCCTAATATTACTTTAATTCTAGGCAATGGACAGTAATAGGAGGGCTCGAGCTAACAAATGATGTGAAGATCAATGCGATGATTGTTATAATGAGAGACCAATCCGATTGGAGGAGGAATCATGAACTTTACCATGATACTCTCTCAGTTGACTAAAGAATTGAATAGAAAAATGGGTTCAGAGGAACATTCCATACCCCCTAAGAGATCAAAAAAATCTATCGAGATATTGATGAGACAAAGGCCTCCTACTTTTACTGTGCCATCTGATTCCTCAATCGCAGAACAATGGATCAACTCCATTGAAAAGATATTCTCCATCCGTAAATGTTATAAATAAGAGAAGATTTTCTAGATTCTTATCGTATGGAGGGTGAAGATGATCAGTGGTGGACAATGATGAAAAATACAAAGCCTGAGGAGGAGACCAAGGCATTAGAATTAAAGGATTTCTATAAAATGTTTTTCGATAAATATTTTCCACAGACCCTCCAGTTTAAGATGGAAAGGGATTCCTTGCCCTCAAGAAAAAAGGTGAAGAATCAGTCTGAGAATACAAGAAAAACCTCACAAGGCTTTCATGATATGCTTTTGTCATTGTCGTTACCCCAAAATTCAAGGTTGACCGCTTCTTTGGTGGGCTGAAACCTAGCCTGCGGAAAGCACTGAAGATCCATGACTTCAACAACTATGAGGAAATTTTCTGATGTTCCCTCAAGTTTGAAATGGAAATTGGATAATCTCAGGGGTATTATTTGGATACGA
This sequence comes from Viscum album, assembly GCA_963277665.1. Taxonomy (NCBI): domain Eukaryota; kingdom Viridiplantae; phylum Streptophyta; class Magnoliopsida; order Santalales; family Viscaceae; genus Viscum; species Viscum album. The sequence continues at coordinate 383,272,435 of OY728132.1, read as the reverse complement.
AGTGTATGGTGGATTTCTAATCTAGTGGTCTTATGGATAAATCAAATGGTTCTAAGAATATCCAGCACCCCATTAACCAAAGGTGTAGAAAGAAGAAACCTAGAAATTGATTGAAGGGGGCGAGGAAATGATTTAGGTGCAGAAGAGAAGGGCACTTGGCTACTAACTATTGGAATGAAAAACTCATGGCTGAAACATAGGATAATAATGCTCCATTCAAACCTCAATGCATTGTTCATTGCTACAACTACAAAGAAACAGTGCATCTTAAAAATCAGTTCCCTACGCCAAGGTTTATCGGAGGCAACCAAAAACCTCCAAGGCAGCAAGAGAGAGATTTTTCCATCACTACTACTGAAGTAAACCCCGATAATGAAGTTTTGACATGTATGCTATTTATTCAGTCAAGAATAATGCATGTACTTTTTGATTCTTGTTCTATGCATTATTTTACATCCAGATAGATTAGAATAACAATCCCAGCACCACCACAACTCATAGAAGTGAATACGTCAGTGAGTATGAAAAATGTGGTAACCATTTCATCTCAGGAATATAACTCCTCCCCTATCATAATCTGTGGATTGAACATCACAGAAAATCTCATCATACTCCCTCTGGTGGAATTTGATGAAATTATTGGCATGAATTGGCTTTCCTTATGCAGTTCCAACATAAATTTATGTTAGTGGGAAATCAATCTCTATGTGGAGAATCTCCCCACGATTCTATACAAGTGCAAGGAGGATGTTTAATCTTCTTTATCTCCATCATCTCAAATTTGGATATTACTACCCTATGATCACACATACCTAGATCAGATGATTGAGTCTAAAAAGGTAACCACCCTTGATGACATTCCTTTTGTGAAGGAATTCACTGAAGTGTTTCTTAAGGAATTTCATGGTCTTCCTCCTAGAAGAGATGTTAAATTTTTAATTGATCTTATACCAGGGAAGTTTCCAATATCCAAGACTCCATACAGAATGGTTGTTGTGAAGATTGAGGAGCTGAAGAAACAACTACAAGAGAATCTGGATATAGGATTTATATGCCCAAGTGCATCACCATGGGGTGCACCAGTCTTCTTCATTAATAAGAAAGATGGGTTAATTCGCCTTTTCATCTATTATCATGAGTTTAAAAAATGACGATTTAGAGAACGTATCATATCCCAAGAATTGATGAATTGTTTGATCAGCTGCGTGGATCAAAATACTTCTCCACGGTGGATTTGTGGTCAGGATATTATCAATTATCGGTGAAGAAGGAAGATATCCCTAAGACTTCTTTTCGTATAAGGTACGGGCACTCTGAATTTAATGTAATGCCTTTCGGACCCACTAATGCTCCATAAATATGCATGGAGTTGATGAATAGAGACTTTATAGAATACCTTAAAAAAAATTTGGTAGTCTTTATAGATGATATTCTAATATACTCCAAAATCAAGGAGGATCATGAAAAGTATCTAAGAACTATAATAGAGACCTTGTGAAAGGGGAAGCTATATGAAATGTACAACAAGTGTGAGTTCTAGTTGAAGGAGTTCTCATTTTTGGGCCATATCATCACAAGAAATGTGATATCTATAGATCGCTCAAAGACAACTAAAATAGAGGGATCGCCGAGGCCATCATCGGTAATGGATATCCGTAGCTTCTTGGGGTTAGCTGGAGATTATCAATGATTTGTGAGAAATTTCTCAAGATTTACCAACCCTTATACCAAGAAAACTCAGAAGGGAGTAATGTTTTCATAGAGTGATGAATGCGATGAAAGCTTCAAAGAGTTGAAAAGGAGGCTTATCACTATGCTTGTGCTCACATTACCTACAAGTGGAGAAATTTTTATGGCATTTAGTGATTCTTAGAATAAGGTCCTGAGATGTGTGTTGATGAAAAATAACAAAGACATTGCCTATGCTTAAAGGCAATTGAAATTACATGAGCAGAACTATATGACAGATGAACTAGAGTTGGCTGCAGTGATCTTTGATTTGAAAATTTAGCAGTATTATCTTTTTAGTGAGAAGTGTAAAATATATACGAACCACAAAATCCAAAAGAATATATTCACACAGAAAGAGTTGAATATGAGTCAGCAAAGATGGGTAGAGCTGATCAAAGACTATGACTTCTCAATCCATTACCACCCTGGTAAATTGAACAAGGTGGTAGATTCTATAAGTAGAAAGGACCCAGTGATTCTATCATTGACGAGAATTGAGAAGGATTCAATATTATTAGATTTTATGAATATGGGAATGTGAATCATAAATATGGGAACATCATCAACCCTTTCAAAAATTATTTATCAACCATCTCTTTGGAAAAGGTTAAAGGATTCTCAAAAGAATGATGTGGGAATTAATAAGAAAGAGGAAGCTATCAAGAAAGGGAAATACTCATAGTTCAATGTTAATGAAAAATGAATTTTGAGATTTGGTGAGAGAGTATGTGTTCCATCAAGTCTGGAGATGAAGAAGGAACTTTCGGATGATGCACATAGTTCAAATTTCACTATTCACCCAGGAAGCACAAACACGTATCGAGATCTCTTAGAGAATTATTGGTGGGATAATATGAAAAAGGAGGTCACTGAATATACATAAAAGTTCATGGTGTGTCAGCAAGTGAACGCAAAGAGACATTAGTCTAAGAGAATGATGCAACCATTTCCCATAACAGCATTGTAATGAAAGAATATCACAATGGATCTTGTCACCAGACTTCCAAAAACATCCAAAGGCAACAATGCAATATGGGTTATTGTGGAGCGTCATACAAATGATGCACACTTCATTTCTATTCAGGAGGATTTATCATTGGATATACTGGAACAGTTATATATTAGGGAATTGGTAAATCTGCATGGAGTACCACTATCTATTGTATCTGATCGAGATCCAAGATTCACCTCTACGTTTTGAATGATTCTTCCACATGCTCTGGATACTAAGTTGAACTTCAGTACATATTATCACCCTCAAAATGATGGCCAATCCGAGTGGACTATCCGAACACTTGAGTACATGTTGTGAGCAAGCTCAATGGAACTCAAAGGAGGATGATATAGACATCTTCCTCTTGTTGAGTTCTCTTATAATAACAATTCCCACTCGAGCATCTGAATGGCACCATATGGAGCCCTGTATGGGAATAGGTGTAGAACAACGACTTTTTGGGATGAAGTCTGTGAGCATAAGCTGCTAGGACCAGAAAAGGTCGATGAAATGGTAGAGAAGGTGAAAATCATTCAGCATCATATCATGGTTGGCCAAAGTCGACATAAGAGTTATGAAGATAATCTTCGACGAGAACTTGAGTTTAAAGTTGGATACATGGTATATCTACTCATATATCTATGGAAGAAGGTCATGAGGGTGGGAAATAAAGGTAATTTACGTCCAAGGTACATAGGCCCCTTCAATATTTTTGATCGTTTTGGGGATGTGGTATATCGACGATCACTTCCACCTATAATGGCCAAAGTAAATGATGTCTTTCGTGTATCCCTCTTAAGTAAGTACATAACAGACCCTACACATGTACTCTCTTCATAAGTAGTACAGTTAGAGGATGATCTTTCTTACAGGGAGAAACCAGTAATGATCATAGATATTAGTGAAAGCGTTCTACAAAAATAAGACAATGCCCCTCATGAATGTGTTGTGGATAAACCGAAAGTTTGAAGAAGCTACGTGGGAATCAAAGGAAGTGATGCATCAGAGTTACCCAAATTTGATTTAGTGTGGGAAAAGAAAATTTCGAGGGAAAAATTTCTTAAGGGGGGAAGATTGTAACAAACCAAATTTTCATTAAATGTCCCATTATGTAAAATGTTTCTATAAAATGTGAACTTCATTGGTTTTATTTTTTTGTATTTTAAAATACTATTTAGAATTGTGACCATTTCTAATACAGTCATTGAACAGTGATCAAATGATTAGTACAAATATAGGGCTTTAACAAATCTAGTTTACTCAGACAAAGGAAATGATGTCTTCATTCCATAGACTTTCCCCATATAAATCCCATTTTTCAGAGCTCAGAAAGTAGGTGGCGTCTTTGGGCTTCACTCTTAACCAAGCCGAATCCGAGCTTTAATACGTTAAGCTCGTGTGAAACCGAATACAAGATCTGTGTAAGTTGATAGATATTAACACCGAGCGATGTTATCCAAGCCACCCTAAGAGTCTATCACCATTGCGCACCTTACCCTAAGGTCTTATGCGGGTGTTTTAAGGGGTTATGTAACAAGACCATGTCACTATAAATATGTGTATTTTTTTGTATATAATAATCAATATAAATTCATTTTATTATTGTTACTTTGTAAATAATTTTTAATGTGCAAATTATAGTTTTATTTAATACTCAACTAAGAAATCTATTTTGATGAATTAATGATTGTTTAAATTAAATAATAATTAAAAAAATATTATTATTATTATTAAATTAATTTTTATTAAATATAAATCATAGTTTAATTTTTTGAATGAAATTGTAATTTCTATTAAGGTTTGAAAGCTCTTTTTTGTTAAAACCCATGAATTTTTGATAAATGTAGATTTTTAATTTAGAAGTAAAAATCCACATATTTATAAAATTATTTAGATAAAATGAATATTATTTTTGTAATCAGGACGTTGAAATTATCCATTGGTCAATTTTTCATAATTTTCTTCCTATATATGTTTTACCATTAAAATAATGCAATTTTAGTTTTGTTTGACAAATTATATGATGCCTTAGTGGACCCTCCATTACTTATAAAACATTTTCTCTTTTTAAATTATTTTTCCTGAGAGTGACTCACCTCCACATAAGAAACTTTATTATTTTAATAATTTCGGACATTGGAATTATAAAATATTGTTTTCCACTCCCCTTTGGACAAAAATATGGGCAAAAACCTTGGTCTGGTTTGTGGTTTTAATTAGTTTAATGTGAGGTGTCCAAAACCTAAATAATAACGAATTCCCTCTCCTTTCCTATATAAACACACCCATGCTCCCACTTCCTCTTCACTAAAAGCCTTTAGAGTTCGTCCCACCTCTTCCCTCTTCTCTCTATAATCCTCTCAAGGTGCCCCAATCTCCCAAGAATCCTCTCTCATGCCTCTCCTGAGCCTTTGGAATCACACTTCCAAGTACAAGATTCCCTATTTTCTTATTCATGTATAAGTTTCCATATATTGTTATTCCCTTTTATTTTCAATTATAAAGGTTGGGGTATGATTTATAACATCCCCCATAAATCCCTGTTCATGTCTGAATAATGATAGATGCCCTTTCTCTCTCATTAATTCCTCCCATGTACACCAGTTACTATGCCCAAATTCTATTAGGAGTTTCTCTATCTTCATTTACATTCAAGAAATTATTTTGTGAAATAAATCTTAATTCCATTACATACATTGGGACATGTATCTATAAGATCCCATTACTGTTAATTTCATTTACATATGATGAAACACCCCTTTCTCTCTCATTAACAATTTTTATGAACTCTTATGCCACACTATTACGCTGCCGAAATTGCACTCCAATTTTCCAAGCCAATGTCTCTGTGTAGTGAATACCATTCCCATTTCTCTATCAAGGGTATTAACCTTTATTCACATCTACTTATTGATTATAAATATTTATGTATGTATTCCACATCCCTTTATCATGTAATAAATGACGATGAATGATTCCATGTTGTGTGATCCATGTGGCACAGTTATGCATGAAATGAAATGTTTAAGATGGGTGCACCTTGATAGTGCTCCAATGCATTGGGTAATGTATAGTATCATGATACGTCATGTGAAATGAGTGTTGAATCAGGCTAATTCAAGTGAAACGAGGGTTAACTTGTGCTTCATGTGTAATGAGGATTTACTCATGCTCCATGTTCAATGAGCCTTGGCACATGCTAATTCCATGTTAATTGTTATTTCCACATTTTCATGTTATGATTATCATGCTTTATCATGTATTTATGTTCTTGTTTCTCTTGTTCACTATTGATATGCCTATTTCCTAATATTTATTGTTTACCTCATGTTATTCCTGATTTATTCCCTTACTGGGCTTTATAGCTCACCATTTTTTATGCATCTCCTCAGGTTATCCCAAGAAATTCTATGAACAAGGGAATGTATTGGTCATGTAAATGAAGTTTTCAATAAGGATGTTTTGTGTTTTATGTTATAAGTTGTTATGTGATGTTCTTAAGCCCCAAAGACACTAGTCCTATTGATCTTCTTTGTTGTATCAACAGAATATTTTATGTAATAAATTAGGTTAAATATTGTATTAAATAACAGTGTTGTCATAGGCCAGGCCAAAATGAAACAAAAAAAACATGACTATGACCACAACATACCTATAACTATTATTGAATATCGAGACTTCTCCAACCCAGGAAGCTACATGGAATTCACATGGAATGAAGCTCTAATTCCTAAATCATAAACTCCCTATAGTACTTCACTAGACACAAACCTCTAAAGCCAATCTTGGGTCCCACTATCTAGGTCATGAACTCCACGTGTAGCTGAATCTTAGCTACCAACACCTGGTACTGCTCTCAGTCTGATCTCAAAACCTTGAGTATTCCCCATTCCTTGACCACCGGATGTTTGAAAAGGATTCCTACATAACCTCTTGAGATGATCGACATGTCCTCATGCTCAGCACCCCTTCAGTGTTCAAGAACAATGTGTCCTCACATGACCCAGCTTCCCATACTAGAATCACACCATCGATGACCCACTTCTCAATAGGTTGCCTAACTCTTTGTCCAGAACATCCTGATGGGATTCATCTCAACCATTATTCCAACCATATAAATCATGACCACTGTTATCACCAAAGTCTACCACATGACTCGAGTATGATCGGTCCGTCAAGTTTCCCTTAGCTATGAGCACCTGAGTCACCATCTCCAAGAATGAGGTCAACTTGAAGATTTTTCCATGCACACTAATGGTATTCTATAAACTATCGTTGAAACACCTTACCATAAAGGTGTCATCTCCCTCCATAGTGGGTGTGCAGTATGACTACTAAGTGAATGTAGTTTCATAGTCGATGAAGGACATGTATCCATATTGCATAATCAAGAACTCCTGAGCACTCTCCACCCTCAACATATTTAGGGATAAGTTCAAGGAGAATCATTTCTTGAAGTACATCTAATCCAGAACCTCATATATGCCTACCTCGACCTACACATCCCACCAGTGATTTTCTAGTACTCTAATAATGTAGGTATCTAGATTCAACCTCCACCATTGGGGTGTCTCAAGTTTATCAAAGATCATCTACATCAACTCAATCCAGTTCTCAACCACTTATGGTCTACCCTAACCCTGAAATAGTGATGGATTTTTTGACTTGAACATCCAAGTCATGAATTCCATGGAAGTATCTTATCCCCGATCTCTCCTATCAATCCCCTAGATGACACGTGACATGCTCACTCTAAGCTGCACATCATGTCACGACCCAAAATATTTCAAATCTGGTGGTTTACCAACCTTCAATGATGCATGTACCTGATTCTTTACCAATAGAGCATGCTCTTTCTGACCCTCTAGGGCCACATCCTGACACCCAGGAGTCTCAACCTATGCCTACTCATGTGGCACTAAATCATTTCTCGTTGACGATTCATTGAATCCCATCTAGGTGGCATCCCACTGAATAAAAATATATTGGTCATACAACAAGATAACATACAAATATACATATATAATACAGATAGGGAAAGTAGTAATAGACAGTGTAAAATCACTACCCTTACCCTCCCCCATCGCTACAATGTCTCACGACATCCGACCTCCTGACCCCTTAACCTCCCATATCAGATCTAGGTATCACATATTCCTCGATCCACGCTCGTCCAAATGAAACATGTCATCTCAAACCAACCACCACATCACCCAATCTTCTGATCAACATCACCCCATATCATTATATCTTCGTATTCCTATAAGATCCATACCCAGACACACAAACACACTCACATACCACACGTCAAAAAGAAATTTCATTGGTTTTGCTTTCCTGGTCTAGTTGAGTAAGATGCCGATAAAAAGAGAGGCTAGGTAGGAAAATACCGCTTAGCTTCCTTTGTTGACACTTTAAACAACTCAAACCTCTTTGTGAAATCCAAAACCCCAATGACAATCACCAAACAATTTTATAATAGTCACACACACACACACTCACACACACAAATATATAAATATATCTGCTTAAAACGTCCTATGTGCCTAACAAAATCATAACAAAACCTCCCATTCCATAGTAGGACAAGGGTCAAAAAACTCCTCCCTTACCATAATAGCTTAAGGGTCACATATCATAAAAGGAAACAAGTATTCCAAGGGAACCACTCAAGGTGGATGTAATATCAATTTTAAAATGAGAAAATCATAACAAAAAATTCTCACCCCTGGAGACATGGTTCATTCCTCGTGCATGGGGATGCAAGCACCTAAACATGAGTTCTAAACCCATTTCCAACAACATAATAATATATGTTCTACCGTATCCTAAAATGTAAGACCAATTGAAAATAAAATCATGTGATATCACTAGATGTATGTTAAACATTGCTAATTATTACCAACAAAGCATCTCTTTGATACCATTTGAAGTGCCCTGGCCCATTTAGCCACCCAAATAGTGCTACAGGGGTAGTTCCACTGACCTTAGCACACCTCCCCATACTCTAATGTTTTCTGACGAGTAGTGAGGGTGTAAAAGAGTGATAATGGGGAGACTATACCCTCTAATGATGATATAATAATGTCATATCAAATATATATATATATATAGGATAGATTGAACAAATGAAACTTGACCCGTAACCCACCCATGATGTTTTCATAAGCAATAATGGAAGAAATAACCAACAACATCAGAAGAATAAATAAACAATCCAAACATACCGTTTGTGGATAATAATTCATAAAAAAATAAGTCATATATACTATAATAAGTAGGGTATCTAAGGTCCATCCTTAGTACATACATATAATAGCACGATGATATAGAATAAAATTCAAAAAGAAACTCCAGTTGAGGCAAGAACCCTTGGTCCCTTGCTATCCATCTCATTCTCACTCAACCACTAAGATCTAACTCCTCTGATCAGACCTTCACCTAAAATCAAATCCATGAAATCTACATGTTTTTCAAAGGGTCTGTGAAGTTTGTGAGAAAGAGTCTTAGTAGGCCACCACCAATGTATACCTATCTTACATATGTGATTATATCAGTGTATATAAATAATAAAATTAAATAACATTACACAGATGTATAATGATCACCCACTACCCTTGTGCTCAGTAGCCATAAGGGAGTGATCACCTACTTTGGCCAACACTGGTATTCCATAGTGAAGAGGATCCTTAACATATGTCCAATTCATCCCATGATGTAAATCCGCACAAGTGAACCCTCATGTTCCACCACTAACAAAATCATCAGGCACCTTGTGCCAACCAACCCCTCATGTCCAAACAACATCTATCACCCTGAATGAAATCCCAATAATCAAGAACTGATCCCTTGGACCCCTGATAAAGATATCCTATCAAATCGAAGCTCGGCGTTCTAAGGAATGGTGATGTCTGTCCTCTTAAATATGTTATGGCCCATCATCCTTAGTTACGATGAGCTGCAACCCCAAACCAAAAGTCTCACCACTATCAACGGATGGTTCCTCACCATCCTCATGTATTTATATAGTATTCACTCCAATCATAATCTTATGTCTTAACTAACATTTTCCTCTAGTCTCACAATTTTTCAATACCACATCATCATCTAAGTCTTACAGTGTGTACATGACTCCAAAAGACACATTGGCCAACAAAAGTGAGAGGAAATCACCAAATATTTCTCTACGACACACCATTCAAACACCTCATGCCACTACTACCTCATAACTTAATCTAATTACCATCACCATCCAAAATCACCCAATCCATTCCCATTTCATGATGAAATCATTGTCTCATCCTGATTACTAAATCTCCAAACCGGTGATCAACATCACCCAATATGCCTCAAGCCAATATTGTCTTGATGATTACATCGCTTGAATACAGATGGCCAACACTACCTCAATATTCAAGGTGATACCTTCATTTTACTATGGAACTCATAATAAATTCACATATATATAATCCAATTCAGTTTAAATAAAATAGACACACCAACCTAATATTCCTAAGGTCCGAAGCCTCTCATTAGGAAAACACCATTTGTATAATTGATTGAGAAAGACCATAAGCATCTCATGGGTTCAATTAATTAATTAAAATAAAACCATTAATTTATTAGGGTATCGCCTGGACTATCCAATAGTGTGCTCAAAGCCACACCCCCCCAAAACAATAATGAAATCAAAAAAAGAACCACCTACCTTGGGTTGGTATAAATCCGCTCGTACGATCCTATCCTCTTACTTGATCTGATTTGGAAGAAACTAATTTTTTAGATGAACTACTTGAACACAAGTTAAATTGGATTTCATAGATTTATATATTCATGAGGTGAGAGTAAAGGAAAAGAGAAGAAATCATATTTGGAGCCTTAGAAATACACATCCAACACCATAGAAGGATCAAGAAACAGAATCTGAATAAGGAATTTAGCTCACACCCGAGAGGAGGAGGGAACTCCCACAATGTCTAGAAGAATCCCACACGAGTGAGAAGAAAAACTGGAGAAATAATAAAAAGAAGGGGAGGGGAAAATAGTAATTTCCGATTTTAAGTGGGTCTCATGGTTATCATGAATGGTTTGGATAACCATGTGCATCTCATGAAGAAAACCCTACCTTGGCTCAAGGCTTACGCAATTTATGCACAAAATTATCCAAACCGTTCTCAAACCATGTATGGGATCTCTGTAAAAAATTGAAAACATAGCCAAAAAATTGTTCAACCCCTCCTATAAGATTTGGAAAACCATGCACAAAAGACCTGGAGGGCCACACAGTTTTCCCAAACTGTGTTCCTCAGTCCACACATATTAAAAACTTGTGTTTTGGCTTCTGAGGGACATGAAACCAAAATAAAACCTCGAGAAACATACTAAGGATTAAAACCCATCTAAAAGAACTTCCAAGGATCAATGAAACTCTTGGAATTAAAATCTAATAAATAATAAAGGAGTTGGTATACCCACCAAACTTCAAAAATTCAAAAACTGGAGGAATTAAACTCGATCCAAAAACCCAGGACATTACAATCCCCCCACCATAACATTTCTCTTTCCCGGGATATAAAACAAAAACCCCGATATGGTACCAAACATACCCATCTATTTAAAATAATCCTAGACTTCCCTGATCTAAAAGGGAATAGGAAAACTCCATCAAGGGCTCTCCACCATTAGAGTTACCACCTACACTGGTCACATTTTTACCCCAAAACTCAGATAAAACTTCTGGTCCCCCAACCATCCCCATACTCTAAGGTCCCCCATGATGTATCATCACTTCTGCACCTCATCAGGTGCCCCAATGTCATACCTAACACCCATCATGTCCCACAACTCAATAGATTCCAACTTCATTTCCATGTTGCACATAACACCATAGTGGTCCCACATCTCATCATATTCTCAAATTAGTCTCAATGCATCGCACCTCAAATATTTCTCATATTGTATAAATTCCCATATTCTAATGCACCTCACAATTAACAAATCTAATGATTTTCATTGAATATCATGATTCCAAACAACCCATATATATATATATAACTCATTTGAGCTAATTCCAACATACTAACCAACATCTGGTTAGTCCATAGATACATCTGGTGCACATCATGCACCCAAAAATGACATGCCTACACATGGTACATGCCGAAATGAACCAAAAAGAAACATGGCTATTCCCATGATATACCTATATCCATAACTGATTCATCAACCTACTTTGACCCTAGAAGCTCTATAGCAAAGACATATCTTGAAACCCAACTACTTCAAGCCTAACCTCCCTTTTGTGAAATAGAGCGGATAGACACTAACCCCATTGTTGGGTCCTGTTGTCTCTACCATGACCTCCACAAGAAGCAAAATCTTGGCTACCACCACCTGGTACCACTCTTGGTCTGATCTGAGAACCTTGAGTCTTCCCTAGTCTTTGATTGTCATTTTTCTAAGAATTATTCATTTAGAACTTCTCAATATTTCCAATTTGTCCACATGATTAGATCTCGTGTAGTTCCTGAGCACAATACGTTCTCAGATGACTGGGCATCCCACACTGGAATCACACCATTATCTACCCACTCCTCGGTGGTTTTCCTGAGTCTCTAGCTTGAAAAACCTACTAGGACTTTTCTCATCCTTGCTTCTTTCCATATGAAGCATCGAAACAATTATCAACTAACACCATCACACGACTTGATTATGACTGGTCCATCATGTTAACCATGGCTATGAGTGCCAGATTCACTACCACCAAGATTGAGTCTAACCTAAATATTTTTACTTGCACCCTGATGGTCTGCCACAAAACATCCATGAAATTGATCACCCTCCAGGTGTCATCAGCCACCATGCTAGGTATGAAGCTAGAAAACTATATTAACGCAGTTTCATAGTTCATGCTGAATATATCTCTCTTCCATGGGCCTGAAAAATCCCAATATTTCTCCTCCATTAACTTATCTAAGAAGAAGTTCTAGAAGAACATCACCTCAAATTTCTTCTGAACCAGTCTTGTGAGTCTAAAAACATGTACTTGGTGTCCCACCAGTGCGTAGTTAGTCCATTCAGAATATAAAAAACTAGATTCACCCACCACCCTAGGGGTGTCTCGAGATGTTAGAAGATCATATGGGTCAACTCAATCCAGTTTTTAACTTCTTGTGGTCTGTTCTCACCCTAAAATAGTGGTGGGTGATATCACTAGAACTCTGGAGTCAAGTATTCCATGGAAGGTCCTATAAATACTATGGGTTTTCTATATAATACATTGAAATATTCCTAGAAATATTTTTGGAGCTAGTAACTGAGAAAATGAGCGATCATGAGGTCCAATGATCCCAAAATTAATTTTATAAAAAAATTAAATATATTTTATCTTACCCATGCATGGTTTACTTGAAAAACTGGAATATCTTATAAACAATGTGTCTTATTGTAAATATGAGGCCACTGTTGAATCCATAGCATGAGGATTACCCTAGAGAAAACATAATATTGGTCGGCCTGATACATTTTGATGGGGAAACCGTTTGTGGGTTCATTACATAAATTATGTAATTTAATTAGTTTATTTAATGACCCTGACCAAAATAACTCACCAAAAGTGACATAGATAGAAAATATGAGTCCATCATTGAGTCTGGAATGTGGATTTTACTCTAAGAACGACTTAAAGTTGGTCAGTGAAGGACGTCCAATAAAGGAAACTATTATAGTTTGTGTTTAATTAAAATAAATATATATATATTTTAATTAAATGACCTAAAACGTTCTTCCCCTATAAGTAAGAAGGTATAAAAAATCTTCAAGGTTAGCCGCACAATCCTGGGATCATTGAGAGGAGCTTCCACCCATTTTTATTGGCAGATTGAAACCAGACGATGAAAAATGATCAAATGAAGGTGAATCGATAGGATGTAGACCTAGAAGATCACCATCATCACTAGAAGATGCATTCTTCACCAAAGAATAATCCATAATCAAGGTAGGACTTTTTAATTTCATTTTCCCCCTTTTGATTAAAATATTGAGCATTATCAAAAAAATTTCCTTGATGTATGTTTAAATGATCCTTCACATGAGACTGTGTATCAAAATAAATTATTCTTTAAATTTATTACTTTTATATGACATGTTTCTCACTCTGTTTTCCAGGATCTGAAATCTTCGACCAAGAACGCTAGACCCACGATATTTATCACCTTTGTTATTTGTTTTTATCTCATACTGTTATACACGTTCTTCATTATTGGGACATGGGGTCATGATTTGACATTTCTGGGGTGGCATTGAGGGTGATCAAACCCATGAATTCATTATGATAGCATGAATGACATATGGATTTATGCTTTAGGGTCATATCAATAAATGAGCGAGATGAAATTTTGTGAACGGATCAAATTGGTACTGTGAGTGTGGGTCTATTATCAGAGGTGGTTCTGGATTGGGTTGATAATATTTGTTTCCCAGATTTATGTGTGGTAACAATGTGCAGAGTGATGGGATAAGTTCTAGGTAGAGTCCATGTGTGAGGTCTCATGGCAGAAGATGATCGACATGGGCGTGATGGTGGTCGGGCTTAGATCTCCGACGAAGTGGCCATACATGGTCAACACGGAGAGCATTAATATTATTATTAAAAATAATATTAATGGTGATTAGTTGAAAAAAATTAAATGGTAATTTTAAATTATTATTATATTAAATAATTATAGTAATGGTGGTATAAAATGAGTAGTTGGATAATAAAATTGAATGAGTTTAATTTAGTATGAGGAGATTCATGGAAATATAATTTAGTAAAATTAAATTAGAGTAATGTATGAGGGTTTTTATTATCACATGGTATTGTTGCTAAATTTAATTGAAATAAATAAAGTTTTAAAATATTTTATGGGGAGGCCATCTGGGTGATCGGACACATGAGATCGGGGGCTAATGAAACTCTAGTGTGCAGAAACATGAGTTACAAATATTAATAGTTGTGATAAAAAAATAATAATATTATTGTAATGAGGTTGGGCATGGTCCATGGGGTGAGGTAATTGGGAATTCCGAATGGTATATGGGGAGATACATATTTTATTTTTTAAAATAATAATAATAATAATAATATAAAATATTTTTTTATTATTTTTGTTGAGGAAAACTGTTTTCAGCCATAAAATTTTCATACAGTATCATATGAAATAATCATTAGCGATAGAATGAACCTAAAACTTAGATAGTCATTTTTAGGATTGAGGTTGGATACCTTTTTCAAACTCGTGCCTTAGGTCAATGGAATTCCCAATAATAATAAAATTATTACTACTTCCAAATCATATATCCGATGTATCTTATCGATATAGAGTCATATTGATGAACCATTTGTGCCATTGTGATCTTGAAATTTGAGGCAGAAGTTTTGAGGCCAAAATCAATTATTTAATTTGGACTCATGGCTCAGGCCTACGAAACACCATTTGAGCATAATGCGGCGAAATGTGACATTTTCACTGGGTGTCTGATTTAGCCATGTGGATAGATTATCTTAAACATTTTTCCATGAGGATCATATTAGTGTGATAATTTTAGCCATCCAAATCCATTTTATAAGGCATATTAGGGGAATTATTTTTTTACCCTTTGGATCGACAATGAGCATCATGATTTTGTCAGACTTCTGGACAAGACATGACGTATAGTACACATACTCACCATGCAGTACTACATGGTCATAAATCCATGTGTTGGTTTGGAAAAAAAGGTAGAGGTTTGGGACCACAGGTCATGTGGACCCCATCACATGCCATGTACCCCTTTGTTTGTTTTTTGGAATCTTTGTGGTTTCATATTTCCTTCTTTTGAACTCAAATTTTGGACCACAAGTAGACTATCCTGATTTTTTTAATGTAGAAAGTGATGTTTCCATCTTTTTCATATTTCAAGATATGATGTGGAATTTTCCAGGCGTGATGCTTGGTTAGGCGATGATAGATGATGGAAATGATCGCACAAAATCACTAAAGACTACCTAGTGTGACCCTCCTGTTGAGATGGAAAGTGGGTCCTCGACGGCTATTAGAGTTGATCCCTCCTATTTTACTAGGTCATGGGTCCTCTACTTCAAGTTTATAGCACATCAATTGTGTGATAAAGTGGGGATTCATGATTTGACTTGGACAGTTACTTCGGGGTAGATGCATGTGATATTGGGCGTCATTGTTGGAATTTTAAAATTATTGGTGACTCTTTTTCTTTGGCAGAACTGTGAGATGGATATCTCCTTACTATCTCATTTGGGATTCATCAACTAAAATATATATATATTATTCTGTACCCATATCTTTGGATTTGGTTACTCTCTTTCTATGAGAGGTTAAGACACGTGGGGTATGCCAGGTTTTTTAAGTGTTTATCTTCTCATGGTTGGATGATTATACAATCCTGCTATAGGTGGCAAAGAATCTATGGGTAGCTCATCTACTCATCATGTTTGTCCCCCTGTTCTTGGATGAGGTTTACTCTCTCTATTAATTTGGGTTGATCTCTTTGGTTTTATCTTGTTTCTACTATTTTTTATTTCCTGTTGTATCTATTACTACACCATTTAGATTTTAGAGCATCTTATTGGGTATGTATATTCTCACCCATTCATGGGATTTCCCTATATGTGCCGTGTCTTATGCAGAAGACAAATAAGTTGACAGTGACTTCAGAGGAGCATAGGGTTACCTGGAACTTTCAATCTCATAAGGTGGTCACGAAGTGGATTTCAGGAGTTGGGATCTTTTAGTAGTTTAATTTTCTTGTTCTATATGTTTAGGACATATTTCTAAGTTGGGAATGTATTTTTTCCATTTAATTTTCAGTTTTCACGGTCATGCTCTTATAAACCATAGAGGTTATGCATGCTTTGTTTAATTTCTAGGTGTGTTGCATATTTTACTCTTATCCTCTATAATTATGCATCAATATGGTTGTGTGTGTGTGTTCAGGTACTTAGTAAAAGACCTCCTCATGTTAGATAATCCTATGGCACTTTTCACCACCCTTGGCCTATGGAGGTAGGCTTGGGGTAGTTGCGTCTTGAGTCCCGACTTGGGTCGGGTCGAGACATATTGGTATCAGAGAAAGATTATTCCTTGGTATGTTGCTCAGTGTAGTACCCTTATAAGAATTCGGTAGTGGTTAAGGAAAAATTGTCATAGTGTATTGTGTGTGGATCTTGGGCTAGGGAATCTACTGATGATGTTGGTGGCCGACATATCCTTTCACCAGGACATTGACTACATACTTGTCGACTTGGCATACGACACATTAGTTGTAGGGATCAATGGAACATGCATCATATAGGATTGATTATTTGATGGCCCTTCTTGATTCAATTACCATTGTTATATATATATATATATTCTCATTTGACCGTGGTATGTCTTGATCACTTTCGTGATGCCTCCGCAATAACAACCATCCATGTTATCGATTTTCAGTTTGTGAAGATAATCCAATGAGCGATGAGGCCTCACTTCAGGGTCCATCCCAAGAGATATTTTCCTTTCGGCATGTAGGTAGAAGAACCCCCACCTGTCAGGTAACAGTTGTTACCATTATAGTAGACTGAGGATGCACAAAAACCTAGTGCACCCCGTGAGTTCCAGCACTAGAGGTCATTATGGTTCCACAACGAGCTATTTCTCATATAATAGTGGGTTGGAGTGAGATAGTGATATGAGGATTCATATTTATGTGGATCTCGATGGATTTGATTCTTACACTCACAACCAATCCACTTCATAGAGAAAAAATTGGCTCTAATGGTTCCATCATATGGTGCACTTGTGCTAAATGCTTATTGTGGGTTCCGGATTAAGAAATCACCCAAGATTCATGTTGATCTAGGCTACATTCTAGGGTTGTTGAGGTCTGGCCAAATCCTATGGTTTAGATATCCTGCTCGAATGAGACCCCTTTTTTTGTAGGTCCTCAAGGTGAGATTTATCCAGGGTGACATGGGGTTTCAGTAGAGCACTATGTGTTGGGAAAGATGAAAAGTGATGAACACAGAAACAACAACAAAGAGAACACACAATAGAAATAAGTTTCATCCTGTTTTAAGAATCCTAAAAAAATTAAATGGATGCGCATTGACCAAATAATATGTGTTTAGAAAAAATGTTGACTCCAAAAAGTTTAACATGGAAGAACCCAATTCGGAAAAAAACTACGGGACATAGTCTAGAAAGAATATCCACTAAAATTAATGAGTACGTGGTAGAGACTCCAAAAAATAGAAGGGATATAAAATGTATAAGTCTTGGATACCGAAAAAGAATATATCAATAGAAAATAGAGGTATCAAGTGGTTTTGACAAAATAATTTGTTCCTAGAAATAAGATAAAACATTAAATTTGATCATACATATATGAATACATTCGCTTGAATAATCAGGTACTGCAAAATCACAAAGATTAGAAGAAAATTGATTATCGACCAATGATAATTATAAAAGATGAAACTTGTTCCTTATTTTTTACATCATGTGTGAGAAACTAGCCTCTACCTCCCCCTTTTAAAGGAAAACATTGTGCATAGAAAAATTTAACCCAAAACACCTCACTACGTTAAAATCCTTCATGTTAAAATTCACTTAGTGCGCCATTTGAGGAGGCACCCCAACAAAATCCCCTTTTGAATCATGTGGGGATTACCACCGACCCTACAATCAATTGGAAAGTCTTAAATTTTCCTATGGTTATGCTCTTGGTCAACATGTATAACACATTATCATCAGTTTGGATCTTCATGAGTTCCAAAAATCTATAATCAAGGAAGTTACAGATCCAATGATACCGAGCATCTAAATGTTTTCAATTTCCAAAAAAAATTAAAATTCATTCCCAAAAAATAGCAGTCTGACTATAAAAAAATGAAACATACATGTCCTGATTAAAATTGAGGTCTCGAAAAAAAAATTCATCCTCAAATTGTTTTTGCATTCCTCTATAGATACAAAAAAACTTTGAATCAATGGAAGATAAAACAACACATATCTGCAACCTATACTACCCAGATAAAACTCCTCCTAAAAAAGAGATCAAATACCCTGAAGCAAACTTCCTCAAATCCATTTCTCCTCCCAGATCAAAATCTATAAATCCAAATAAAATCGGTTCTCCTCTTCCAAAACACAATCTCGTATCTAAAGTACTAAGAAGATAATGAAATATATACTTCACTAATATCCAATACTCTCTACCTATATTAGATAGAAAACTATTGACCACAATAACTACACGAGCTATATATGGTATAGTACATACCATCACATTAATCAAACAACCAATGACAGATGAATAAAGTATTTACTGCATCTTCACACTCTCTTCATCAGTGGAAGGTGACTGGCTAATACTGCGCTTAAAATGTAAAGAAAGAGGAGTACTGTCCACTTTCACACTATCCATAGAAAATATTTTAAGGACCAACTTAATATATCTATCTTGAGATAACCACAATTTCTTATCCAATCTATCATGGGAGATCGAAATGCTAAGAATCTATCATGTTGGCCCAAAGTATTTCATCTCAAAAGACTGATAAAGATACTTCTTCAATTTTTTTTATTCTAGAAGCATCATGGCCAACAATGAGCATATCATCAAAGTAAGGAAAAATTATAATAAAATCTTCCTCAATAAATCTTTGAAAAAAATGATCAGAAGATGTATTCATAAAACCCAGAAAAAAAAATGATTTATTCAAACTTCTTATACGACTACCTCATTTCGTGATTCAAACCATACAAACTCTTCTTTAACCTAAAGACATGATTTTATTTACCTATTTCAACAACACCATCTGGATGACCAATATAAATATCCTCCTATAAATATCTATGTAGGAAAGCTGTCTTCACATCCATAGACTCAATTTGTAGATCCAAAATAGAATTCAAACCAATACAACCTGAATGGAAGAAATTTTGACAATAGGTGAAAAAAAATCATCAAAATCAAAAACATTATTCTAATAGATTCCTTTAATAAATAATATTTCCTTTTATCATGTAACATAACTGGATTCTTATTTTTTATCTTATAAATCCATAGATTTTGAAAATCAATCTTACCTGTAGGTATCTTACCATGCTAAAAAATATGGTTTTCTTGCAAGGATCTCATCTCATCATCCATTATCGCAACCCATCTATCCTTATGATCACTTTAAATTTCCTCATAAATGATTCTGGTTCTCCCCATTCGGTAAGGATCACATACTCATCAGGTTAATAACGAGTACAAAATGGTATGATTTTGAGATAACCAACAAAGTGGAACTGTGGGTTCATTAATAACCCATGGAACCAGATCATTAAACACAAAAGGTGAATTGAAAATGTCAACTTCAACCTATTCACCCTAATCATCATTCTACATATCAACATGGTCATCATAATCAACAATATTAGGTAAATGTGAATTAAAACCTGGCTCAAGACTAAAAAATATATCATAAGTTATAGAAGTATATTTTTATCCCTTATCGATATCTACAACAGTCTGATACTATTTAGAAATTTCATCACAGATTTTGAAAAGTTTCTTCAAAGTGGTATCATATAACCTATACCCAAACTTATGATGTCCGTATCCAATAAAATTATAATTTCATGACTTACCATCCAGCTTGGATCCCCATCTCCCAGTACATGAACAAAATCGTTACAACTAAAAACACGTAAGTGGGCATACATGATCTATTTTCCACACGAAAACATGTCTGGAGTGTCTGTTTGAAAGGAATACATAGGTGATAAATTGATAATATAAGCAATAGTAAATAAATCCTCTCCCCAAAAATGTTAACGAAATTTCACTTCTAAAAGAAAAAATCAAACTCTTTCCAACAAATTTCTATTCATCCTCTCAACTAAACCATTTAGATGAGGTGTATTATGATGTTGTAAGCCTTATTTTCTACAATAATGATCTAAAGACCACAATAATCACCCCCATTGTTACTGCAAATACATTTCAATTTCTTACCAGATTCTCTCTTAACAAAAACCTAAAATTTATAAAAAAATACTAGGCACCTAAATGTTTGGATTCAAAACATAATCTCAAATCTTATAATAGCATTCATCAAAAAATGTCACAAATTAATGATTACCACTAAAGGTCTTATATTTCAAAAGACTACCAGCATAAAAAATTTCTAATTTATGTACCCATGACTTCCTTTGCAAAGGATGATGGCTAAAACTCACCATGCTCTATTTTACTGGTATACAATGATCACAGAAGTCCAAGTTGACACTCTTAAAACATGGAAGAAGATTTATCTTAGAAAAAAATTGGTGTTTTTGTCCTAGGACCCACTTTCTTTACTTGGATTACATATATATTTTATGTATTGAGTATTAATAAAATATATTATTACATATTTTTTTGTTGTTCTTCATAACTCAAATGTAATAATGTCATAGAGTATACATCACATTAATAAGGTCATAGAAGATCCAAACTATGATGAGAACCTTGATCTTCTATGATGATATTATCGAATAATGTTATGCAGTTGGATAATGTACTATGATGGGACACATAGTACACATATTGTAATGTGTGAGTACTTGTAAGAAAATGATGCTTCCTTCTCATGAAGTTCCCACTTGATAATATCAAAGATGGGTGTTTATAAAAACATACCGACCAGTAAGAATTCCACATGTTTTGGTGTCATCATATATTCCTACCTACAAACGTGGATAATGGCCCTTATACTTTAATATTATTATTAATTCATGTTATAACTCATGTACTAAGAAGTATTTTTTAAACCATGATGATAATAGTTCATGTTGGATTTTGATATGGAGAGTCTGTCACGAGTGACATGTAATTAATAAATTTGTTGAGGAAAGATGTTCCCATACATATTTATGGAAGATGATGTCTCATACCTTTTATTGGAATAAAATAGTCACGTTAAATTCCATGTCCATGGTATAATGATGTGTTTATTTCAGATAGTACAATAAAGGCATAACGAGCCTATAGGATGGTGACATGGATTCGTAACCTAATTGATTAAATATTATGAAAAAGGGATTATATGACATAATGAGAATCTGTATGTGGTTTTTGATGTTGTGACATTATGTTGTTTCTCTTGGGTTACATGACCAATTTCTAGACAGTAATCCTGGACTTTAGGCAAGCAAGCCTAATGCCAGGGTGGAAGAATCCTAGAGGGGCACACACTAAGTGTTTCCATTGATATTAATTAAGTTCTATTTGAGTTTAATTAATGAAATAAATATTAATCTAAAGTCCAAGGAATAATTTTATTCATGTTATATTAATTTCATAAATTAAATAAATAATTATCCATGGTTTTTGAATAATATATTGATTTTACTTGTCGAATATTCTAATAAATATTTATTCAAATATTATTAATAAAAAAATATTTATGAAAAAAAATATTTATTCAGTTGTTCAATAAATGCTAGAGGATTCCAAACGGACCAATATCGAGTCTTGTGACAAATATTAACTAACCAGACTGTTATATAATATTTTCTATTGCGCATGTTATACCACACAAAAAAATAATAATTATATAATTATTATTATGCGTCATAGGAAATATTAAAGGTAAAAAATTTATTTAATGGCTGGTACACAATTAAATAATATTTTAACTTAAATCCAAAATCTATAAATATGCGGTTATGTCTATTGTGTAGAGCATCCAAAATTAAGAACGGAAAATTGATGCACACAACAAATTCTCTCTCAACTCCTTCTGTCTCCCTCTCAAGAACAAATAGTGCCAGACATATTTCTTCAAGACTAAAGAATGAGTGTTAAATAATGAACAACACAAGGAATTATACTCATTGCGCTAGCACTCGAAGATCGAGTGTTGTTTCTCAAAGATCAAAGAAGCACATATGGATCACTACAAGAGGGATTTTATCCTTGGATCAACATATTGAAATGAAGGTACTCCAAAAGGTTCTTTTTGGATGATCATCATTCACTAACGAAGAAAGTTTCTAATCCCATGAATGTATTTCTTCAAACATTATATCAATTCATTATAAATTTGACTTGCAAGATCATGGATCTTGGTTTCATATAGTTATTCTTACAAGAACTTTTAATATATCTCCCACCTCTTCAAGCTTCCACTATGCCTGGAACTATCAATTAGTATTAGAGCGGTCACGTTTAAATTTATATTTTTTTTATTGTTGATCTATGTGCTATTATGGTTGTATTTTCATTTCATGTTATTTTTCCTCTAATAAAATTTTTATTAACATGTTATTTTCATATTAATAATGTTATAATAATGTTTCATTTTCATACAGGTTTAATATAAAATCTTGAATGATGGGAGATGCCATCAAGAAGTTCCAAATCTTTTTCTAGTAAAATTGGGTTACACAGTGTGTAGTCGGAGCACACAACGTATACCCATGCACATTGTGTCTAGATGTTCCAATAAATTATTTACATGTGGTGATTTTATTGCACACCACATGTTGACTAGAACATCCTGGAACACGATAAGATGGTACAAGTTGTGTAGATAGAATTTACACACCATTTTGTCTAGCCAATTTCACACACTGAATCCCTAGGTGTGTGACTTGGATATCTGGTAACTGAGGTACATGGTATGTTGCTCCTTGTACAATCCATGTATCCTCCCATTAATTGTAAAATTTAAAATTAAATTAAATTTTAAAATTTTAGTATTAGAACATAATTTTATTGATTGACATAACATTGTGTATTTGACATTTTAATAATGGTTTTAAATAATTTTAAATGATCAATAAATTTATAATAATTACAATGGTATTATTGATTATCCTATTTATTTTCCAGGAATTCCATTAATGATGAGTATCTTTAAATAAGATCATATGATCAATACAGATGAAATTGAATTAATTAATCAATCAATTTATTAATTAACGCAAATTTTTTTATCTTAAATGACAAAATAATGAATTAATAAATGAATGATATTCACAAACTTTTTCATATTATTTGCATACATGACCGTTAATGAGTTTGACCAAGACATTTGTATGTATATGATATTTTAATTTAATTTATTGCATGAATTTTTAATTATTTAATATTAAATTAAATGATGGCCGGTGAGTCATTCCTCCCTCTATTATTATATTGGACCGGTGTGTATAAGGATATTTCTATAATCCCATTAAATTATTCTTTTATTTCCTCTCTATTATGTGTGAGTAATAAATATTTGTAATTAATGGAGCATCCCAAGGTGCATGGAGGCGGTTCAAGAAGATACCATAATGATGCCAACCCATGTGATACATAGGTTGATAGTTGGAAGGTTTTAGCTCATGCCTAGATTGGAAATAAGAGTTATTTTTCCTAGGACAAAGGTTGATTTAATGTCCACTCATTACATCAACCGTTAGATAAAGCTCATAAATCGGTCCTTTAATTAATTATTTGTTTCTATTTATGAAATTATTTATTTTATGTATTCATGGACATGATCACATAAATAAATTAATTAAGTTGAAAATATAGAAATTAAATAAATTAATTATGCGTAAATGTTTCGTCCATTATGGTTAATTAATTAAGTGAAATACACTTATTATTAATAAGACATGTAAGGTATAAAACAAGATAAAAATTTTGAATAAAAAATTAAAATCACTCAGGTAAATATTAAATCAGACTAATCCTTCCATTTCTTGATTTGAAATGAGACCATAAAACTGTGTGTAGTATGTGGACAATGTCCGAACAGTTAATCTTATTAGGGAGTTCTTGTAACACCCCGATATTTTATGAAAAATATTCTTTTTAATTTCACTAATGTCTTGTGTCGTACACCAAAAGGAGCTTGCACAACACGCATCCTTGATTTGCCTTTCATTACACGCA
The DNA here is from genome assembly GCA_963277665.1 of Viscum album. NCBI lineage: Eukaryota > Viridiplantae > Streptophyta > Magnoliopsida > Santalales > Viscaceae > Viscum > Viscum album. Next base: position 383,247,753 of record OY728132.1, on the reverse strand, counting down.
ATCGCGACCCTCCTCAATAGTGTGTGCAGTACGCAATAACGAGTTTCACTAAACAACAATATGCTATTAAAATATTATTAAAACTATCCGTTATGAATAGTAATAGCCACTTTTTGAAATTTTGTAATTTTATTTTTCAAAATGGAATTAATTTTTGGATTCGTAATATCGAAATTAGCTTAGGGTGAAATTTTGGTGATTTTCGGATAACTTTCATATTTTGATGAATAGTGAAAATTACTAAATTTTAATTAAAAACAACTTTTTCAATCGAAATAATTAATAGTGATAAATTATTAATTTGAGTGGTTTTAAAGTATATTTAGAATATATTTTTACAATTTAATACAATGTTGGTCATTGGATATAATTTCACATTTAAACCAGTTATAAACTAGTGTCAATCTTTTGATAGTTATTATCTCTTAAAAACACGCTATTTGTTTTGACGAAGAAAATTAATTTTTAAATTAGTTAATGCAACTGATATGTTTTGAATTTGGTAAAATAGACATCATTTTTGAGTTCATAATATCAGATATAGCTTAGGCCTAATTTTTGGTATTTTTCTGAAAACTTTCAATTTTCGATAAATAGTGAAACCACTAAGTGGTAGTTAAAAAACCTGAATTGTTCATAAAACATAATTTTACCGCTTCTGTGAGTGGAATTTCGAAAATCCGAGAGACACGGTTAATATCAAGGACTAAAATGTGGTTCAATGAGATGAAAATAATTTTTGGTGAATAGTAACTTTTTAGTTTTATTTACCACAGTTAAAAGTAAATAGGGTAATTAAGGGTACAAATGATATTATTATTACCTTAACACATGTCCTAATTCTATTGGGAAAGTGTAATTCGACCAAAAACAATCTTAGGAATAAAATATGACCATTTAGGCCCACTTGGATTAGATTAGGACATTTATTATTAATTTATTTAAAGAAGGGTTAAAAGAGTTAAAATCAAAGTTTATTTACTAAAACATTTTTAATATGGGGTCATACATAAGATAAACTCGATTATAAATATTAATTAGAAATATAAAAATATTTCCTACATAATGGTATTTTATTTGTAATTTTTAGACATTAAATAATTTAATTTCTTTATGACATAATTATGATGCAGTAATTATCTTATTAATGAAGTATTGACATAATTGATGTTATAAACACTAAACTAAATATAATTTGAAACTTTTTATGAATTCCACTAATTTTCTAGGTTACTATGATATATTAGTGTTGATTTAATCAACTTATTTCGAACCTATAATTCTGTTATGACTTTCACAAAAATCATATATCAAATAGTGTCAAAATTGACACAAAATAGTTTTTAAATCAAATATTATATTATTAATCGTTATTTTATTCCTAAAAATCTAAGGTTCGGCCAAATGACTTAGATAAGGATATATATATTAATAATAAACAATTTGGGGTTCGTTTGGCATGTTATAGTAAGTGTATTAACCATATAGTGAAAGAAAACAAAAAGACACGGTAAAAGTTAAATTAATTAACTTAGAGTTAAATCTAATTGATAAGGTTAAAATAATACTCTAAACTTGTCTAAATCCTATTGGTTGATAGGATTTAGACCCATCCCTACTTTAGCTTCGAAATAAGACCCTTTGGAACCATTATAAACCGATTTTGACTTTTATATAAAAAAATATTTTGAGATATTCATAAGGTGCCCCTCTCCTCCCTTATAAAAGGGCACCTCCTCCCCCTCCTCCTCACACCAATTTGAGCACTCAAGCTCGGCCAACCCCTGCCCAAATCTCTTCTCCACTTCCATAGAAACATCCTAAAGGTTCTGGTCTTCCTCAAAGACCAATTTTAGTGCCCTAAGAGGAGGTCTCAAAGAGGCACTTCAAAGAAGAGGTAATTACCGTTACCAATTCTTTCATCTTTATTTCTACTTCCACTTCTTCTTCTTAGGTTGTTTCATTATGAAGTAATAAAATCAGTATCACTCATATACTGATATGTCATTTTAAGTATGAAACAACCCTATTTCACCATCTATCCAGCCTACGGAAAAAGAAATCACCGCGCGTGCGTACGTACGGAATACCGTCTCCACGCCGTGGTGTAATCTATTTTCCACCACCACCTTACATGGATGGGTATAATGGTGTAAAGAATAACTATAAATAGTTATTATAACATCATATTGATTCTGATATATTGTATAATCCACTCCAATTCAATTCAATAATTATGTAAATGATATCATCGCTCGTGCGTACGTACGGACTACCGTCTCCACGACGCGATGAGATTCATTCTTAATGATTAACCATTCATGAATGATTATAAAGTATATATAATAAGTACTAATGAAATATATGACATAATAATGATACTGGATTTATGTATATATATATATATATGTATGTCATCTACTTAATTCCATTCAAGACAATAAGGAAAGAAAAACAGCGTTCATGCGTACGTACGGACTACCGTCTCCATGAACGGTGTTTTTAATTTCATTTATCTATCTATTATATATATATATATACTGAATATATATGATATATAAATCATATTTTATATTCTGGAAGTAAGTAAATCATGATATAAGTAATAATAATGTCAAGAACAACAAGTCAAAACACCTACGATAAATGAAACGATTTTACCCAAAACGCTTCTTTAACATGGAATTTACAAAAGAACGGGTAATATAAAGTCATAAGGGAACCATATATGATATCATAACAATGAATATGATTCTGTAATAAGTAAATAAGATGATTTAAATCATTATACAGGAGGTTCGGACACTTACAAAGCAAGTCGGACCTAAGGTAAGGGAAATATCACAATCTCACTTTTATCCGAGATTGTTTTTACTTTGGTAATTACTGGGGTGTATTTTATCATCCACATCCATGTTCCCTCAATATGTAATATTATTTCCATCCTTCTACAATATTTTATATCCAATTTTACCCTTCTATGAGTTTTTAGTAAAAGATATGAAAGGAATCTTTTTTCGTTTTTCGTACGAGGTACTTTTTGACTTTTCCGACAAAAGTACGAAGAATGTTTTTTTTAACTTATACGGCATGAGTGGATTTTTAAAAAATTATTTCCAAGAAGCTTCCTTTACAATTTTTCATGTATATTTTTAATCAACTTCTTTTATTTTATAATTGTACGACATTTTAAGAAATGAAAAGTGTTTTTAAAGCATAAAGGATATTTTCCTCAAGAATGAAGTTCAAGAGTTTTATCAAAATTATTTTCTATATAAGATAATATAGGGTTCTGTTTTTATCCCTATTATTACATGGAATTGATTATGTTGTGATGGAAATATTTTTATGAATTCCTTTCTATTATATGAATTGTTTTATGATGTCACGATGTTTAAGATTCCCATTTTTATTACATGGGTTATGCAATGATGTATGATTTAAGATTTTGTCGCACACATAAGAATGGTATCATTATAAGATGGGTGGGACCTATATCTCCCTCCAATGCATTGGGTAAAGATTTTATATCTCATGAGATAGACATGGCTGAAATGGTAGGTTATACCGGTTCAGTGAAACAAGACTGAAACGTGGGTTACTCGATTCAGAAAGGGAATTTGTCCACTAAGATAGTCTTGGCAATGAGTCTTGACTAACAAGAAATGATTCTCTATGATTATGTGTGTATGCCACAAAGATTCATGTTTTGAGTTATGATTATTGTGATTACATTTCACTGCCCTGATTTATCCCATGTTATGAAATTATGATCTCTTTTGCAGGTTAAGATTTCCAAAAGATATGTTCTTATGAATATGATGTGATTGATATTTGTTTTATTTACCCTTACTCAGCATTTGAGCTCACCCTTTTATGTTTTCTTTTCCCCAGGATATAAATAAAGGTTTTAGGTATGAAAAAAAGGGAGATCTTTATGGGAGATGTTGAAGATCTTTCACCACGATTAGAAGATTATATTCCGAGTTTCCAAAGATGCTAAACTATTACGATCCTTGTGTGTGTATTTTTGTAATGTACTAAGTATTCCGCAAAAGTAATGTAAAGTCCATGTACGTCAAGTTTCGGGTCTCTACAGTTGGTATCAGAGGAAAGGTTTAGTCAACCTTTGGAAACTATGATGCGAGAACTTTAGTGAGATCCCTAGAGATATTTATAATCATTGTCTAGGGATGTCCCTAAGGATAAGTATACGTATAGGATACAGTCCTATAACTACGGTAACGATCTTAAAATTTAACCTAAGAAATTAGATATTGAGGATACTACCCCTTTATTATGATTTTTTCCTCTCACACTATTCTTTTTGGGTTTTAGAAAATGGCTGGAAACAGAATGATTCACGATAATGGAGGATATGATGGACAATGGAATGATATTCTTCATGAGAAACCAAATGAAATGGGATTTGGAGGTCCAAACATCATTATTATGCCGAATCAGCAATCTCATAATATGATCAATAAACTAAAATTTGGTAAGTTTCCTGGCTCGGTTAATAAGAGAAATATGGAGTTTCATGATGATCATAGAGGAAAGAAAGTTCAATTTCCCCTATGTAAATCATGTGGGAAGAGGCTTCAAGGAGAATGTTTCAAAGGAACTGGAAGATGTTTTGGGTGTGGAAAAGAAGGACACAAATCCAATAAGTGCAATGGAAAAGGATCAGTTAACACTAGGGATGAGGATAATGGTATTGCTACGACATCAACAATGGTTAAATGTTTTAAATGTGGAATGTACGGGCATTATGAAAACCAATGCTCTAAGGGAAAGTCTCATGAAGAGAATCAATATGGTCGTATGGGTAGTATTTATGTTGATGATGATGATGAGACTACAAATGATATGTGAGATGAAAGAATTGTTGAAGGTCGGTCAATGGTTTAAGAATGTAGTGGAATGATTACATGTTTATCATGTGTAATGTTGTATAAGTAATCTCATGGTACTATGGAATAAAGAAACATCTAAGGATTGTTACACTGTTCTCTTTCCTTGAGTTTTGAAAGTGTATGATTAATGGTACCACTATCCATGAAAGGTTATTCAGATATTTTTGGAATGTAGATGATATGCGCATAATGAAGGGAAAAGGAGAAAATTAAATTTTTAACAGTATTCATGAGCTCATGATTGATATAAGGACTAAGTGATATCATGGTTTGAGTATATAGAATTTTGAGGACTTTGGTATGTGAAAAGTGTTAACTTTTAACTGTATTCATGTTTTCACTAAGGTTCAATGGGTATTCAAGAGAATACATGATTAAGGACTTTGAATGTTTGGAATGTGACCAACAAGACATATCTTATGATATGTGGGGATCAGCGATAGTATTAAATATCTGGTAATCGTTGTCACTATATTATGAGAGTGGACAGCAGTATTATGTATAAGCCTAAAGATTAGACTATATTATGTTGGACATAAGTTAGTATTGTTTAAGGATAGATGATTTTCGATATTATTGATGGGATGTTATAGTAACGTAGTTTTAGAAAAAGGACAACCTGCAGGACGGGCGACATCCCATCGCTTCGGACAAGGCTGTAGGAATCGAACCCACAACCGAAGTGTGACTGGCCTTTCTCGCCTACCACTGACCTACAGGAAGTCCCTATTTAGTAGAAGATAGTTTTAAGCAGTATGATATATGAAGTATAAGTCCATTTTAGGAACCATATATGATTAATCTCACTATAGAATGACTTATGTATATTTAATAACTTTTGCTTACCTTTTGTTTGAGACAGATGGAATGACCCGTCATTCTATCACATGATCTGCTAACACTTCACGAATAACAAATTCAACTTCATTTATTTAAGAGATGAAGTGGAAATTGTTCAAGGCACGAACAACAGTGATATTGTACCAAAATAAAGTAAGTATTTATTCTAATTCAAATTTTCAACTTTAGGGAAATGATCTTGAAATCCAAAAATGTTGTCCTAGTGATCTTATACCTGATGAATCAGATGGTACCTTAGATCGTCACAAATTTATGGATTTGTGATTACTGGCTTTTCCATAGCCATGTTCTCTACCACTCTCCATCAGAACATGATGGTTAGATTTCTCTTCCATATCCATATTTTCACCTATGTGGAAACCCAGTGATTAGTTTATTTGGGTAATCGTTACATTTCATACGTTAGTTTTTAAAGCCAAGTTTTGGTATTCCTTTTTACGATGTGGGTTTCTATCAAAGAAAATTTTGAATAGTAAACCATTTATAACCCCGATGAATTTCGAGGCGAAATTCATTTTAAGGGGGGTAGAATGTAACACCCCGAGATTTTATGAAAAATATTCTTTTTAATTTCACTAATGTCTTGTGTCGTACACAAAAATGAGCTTGCACAACACGCATCCTTGATTTGCGTTTAATTACACGCAATCACGACCTTCCTCGATAGCGTGTGCAGTACGCAATAACGAGTTTCACTAAACAATAATATGCTATTAAAATATTATTAAAACTATCCGTTATGAATAGCAATAGCCACTTTTTGAAATTTTGTAATTTTATTTTTCAAAATGGAATTCATTTTTGGATTCTTAATATCGATATTAGCTTAGGGTGAAATTTTGGTGATTTTCGGATAACTTTCATATTTTGATGAATAGTGAAAATTACTAAATTTTAATTAAAAATAACTTTTTCAATCGAAATAATTAATAGTGATAAATTATTAATTTGAGTGGTTTTAAAGTATATTTAGAATATATTTTTACAATTTAATACAATGTTGGTCATTGTATGTAATTTCACATTTAAACTAGTTATAAACTAATGTCAATCTTTTGATAGTTATTATCTCTTAAAAACACGCTATTTGTTTTGACGACGAGAATTAATTTTTAAATTAGTTAATGCAACTGATATGTTTTGAATTTGGTAAAATAGACATCATTTTTGAGTTCATAATATCAGATATAGCTTAGGCCTAATTTTTGGTATTTTTCTGAAAACTTTCAATTTTCGATGAATAGTGAAACCACTAAGTGGTAGTTAAAAAAACTGAATTGTTCATAAAACATAATTTTACTGCTTCTGTGAGTGGAATTTCGAAAATCCGAGAGTCACGGTTAATATCAAGGACTAAAATGTGGTTCAATGAGATGAAAATAATTTTTGGTGAATAGTAACTTTTTAGTTTTATTTACCACGGTTAAAAGTAAATAGGGTAATTAAGGGTAGAAATGATATTATTATTACCCTAACACATGTCCTAATTCTATTGGACATGTGTAATTCGACCAAAAACAAACTTAGGAATAAAATATGACCATTTAGGCCCACTTGGATTAGATTAGGACATTTATTATTAATTTATTTTAAGAAGGGTTAAAAGAGTTAAAATCAAAGTTTATTTACTAAAACATTTTTAATATGGGGTTATACATAAGATAAAATCGATTATAAATATTCATTAGAAATATAAAAAGATTTCCAACATAATGGTATTTTATTTTAATTTTTAGACATTAAATAATTTAATTTCTTTATGACACAATGATGATGCAGTAATTATCTTATTAATGAAATATTGACATAATTGATGTTATAAACACCAAACTAAATATAATTTGAAACTTTTTATGAATTCCACTAATTTTCTAGGTTACTATGATATATTAGTGTTGATTTAATCAACTTATTTCTAACATATAATTCTGTTATGACTTTCACAAAAATCATATATCAAATAGTGTCAAAATTGACACAAAATAGTTTTTAAATCAAATATTATATTATTAATTGTTATTTAATTCTTAAAAATCTAAGGTTAGGCCAAATGACTTAGATAAGGATATATATATTAATAATAAACAATTTGGGGTTCGTTTAGCATGTTATAGTAAGTGTATTAACCATATAGTGAAAGAAAACAAAAGGACACGGTAAAAGTTATCTTAATTAAATTAGAGTTAAATCTAATTGATAAAGTTAAAATAATACCCTAAACTTATCTAAATCCTATTGGTTGATAGGATTGCGACCCATCCCCACTTTATCTTCGAAATAAGACCCTTTTGAACCATTATAAACTGATTTTGACTTTAATATAAAATAATATTTTGAGATATTCCGAAGGTGCCCCTCTCCTCCCTTATAAAAGGGCACCTCCTCCCCCTCCTCCTCACACCAATTTGAGCACTCAAGCTCGGCCAACCCCTGCCAAAATCTCTTCTCCACTTCCCTAGAAACATCCAAAAGGTTCTGGTATTCCTCAAAGACCAATTTTAGTTCCCTAAGAGGAGGTCTCAAAGAGGCGCTTCAAAGAAGAGGTAATTACCGTTACCAATTCTTTCATCTTTATTTCTGCTTCCACTTCTTCTTCTTAGGTTGTTTCATTATGAAGTAATAACATCAGTATCACTCATATACTGATATTTTATTTTAAGTATGAAACAACCAAATTTCACCATCTATCCATCCTACGGAAAAAGAAATCACCACGCGTGCGTACGTACGGAATACCGTCTCCACGCCGTGGTGTTATCTATTTTCCACCACCACCTTACATGGATGGGTATAATGGTGTAAAGAATAACTATACATAGTTATTAAAACATCATATTGATTCTGATATATTGTATAATCTACTCCAATTCAATTCAATAATTATGTAAATGATATCATCGCTCGTGCGTACGTACGGACTACCGTCTCCACGACGCGATGAGATTCATTCTTAATGATTAACCATTCATGAATGATTATAATGTATATATAATAAGTACTAATGAAATATATGACATAATAATGATACTGGATTTATTTATATATATATATATATGTATGTCATCTACTTACTTCCATTCAAGACAATAAGGAAAGAAAAACAGCGTTCATGCGTACGTACGGACTACCGTCTCCATGAACGGTGTTTTTAATTTCATTTATCTATCTATTATATATATATATACTGAATATATATGATATATAAATCATATTTTATATTCTGGAAGTAATTAAATCATGATATAAGTAATAATAATGTCAAGAACAACAAGTCAAAACACCTACGATAAATGAAACGATTTTACCCAAAACGCTTCTTTAACATGGAATTTACAAAAGAACGGGTAATATAAAGTCATAAGTGAACCATATATGATATCATAACAATGAATATGATTCTGTAATAAGTCAATAACATGATTTAAATCATTATACAGGAGGTTCGGACACTTACAAAGCAAGTCGGACCTAAGGTAAGGGAAATATCACAATCTCACTTTTATCCGAGATTGTTTTTACTTTGGTAATTACTGGGGTGTATTTTATCATCCACATCCTTGTTACCTCAATATGTAATATTATTTCCATCCATATACAATATTTTATATCCAATTTTACCCTTCTATGAGTTTTTAGTAAAAGATATGAAAGGAATCTTTTTTCGTTTTTCGTACGAGGTACTTTTTGACTTTTCCGACAAAAGTACGTAGAATGTTTTTTTTAACTTATACGACATGAATGGATTTTTAAAACATTATTTCCAAGAAGCTTCCTTTACAAGTTTTCAAGTATATTTTTAATCAACTTCTTTTAGTTTATAATTGTACGACATTTTAAGAAAGGAAAAGTGTTTTTAAAGCATAAAGGATATTTTCCTCAAGAATGAAGTTCAAGAGTTTTATCAAAATTATTTTCCATATAAGATAATATAGGGTTCTGTTTTTATCCCTATTATTACATGGATTTGATTATGTTGTGATGGAAATATTTTTATGAATTCCTTTCTATTATATGAATTGTTTTATGATGTCACGATGTTTAAGATTTCCATTTTTATTACATGGGTTATGCAATGATGCATGATTTAAGATTTTGTGGCACACATAAGAATGGTATCATTATAAGATGGGTGGGACCTATATCTCCCTCCAATGCATTGGGTAAAGATTTTATATCTCATGAGATAGACATGGCTGAAATGGTATGTTATACCGGTTCAGTGAAACAAGACTGAAACGAGGGTTACTCGATTCAGAAAGGGACTTTGTCCACTAAGATAGTCTTGGCAATGAGTCTTGACTAACAAGAAATGATTCTCTATGATTATGTGTGTATTCCACAATGTTTCATGTTTTGAGTTATGATTATTGTGATTACATTTCACTTCCCTGATTTATCCCATGTTATGAAATTATGATCTCTTTTGCAGGTTAAGATTTCCAAAAGATATGTTCTTATGAATATGATGTGATTGATATTTGTTTTATTTACCCTTACTGAGCATTTGAGCTCACCCTTTTATGTTTTCTTTTCCCCATGATATAAATAAAGGTTTTAGGTAAGAAAAAAATGGGAGATCTTTATGGGAGATGTTGAAGATCTTTCACCACGATTAGAAGATTATATTCCGAGTTTCCAAAGACACAAAACTATTACGATCCTTATGTGTGTATTTTTGTAATGTACTAAGTATTCCGCAAAAGTAATGTAAAGTCCATGTACGTCAAGTTTCGGGTCTCTACAGTTCTCATGAGAGTTTTGGGTTAACTTAACTAAAATTTTATGGAGTTTAATGGAAAAAGTATATTCTATTCAAATTTGGAGGCATGTGTCGAGGAAATCCAAGTCAGGATTTCTGTATAGGGGAATCCACTCAATGGATCAAGGTGCTACAAGACCATAGATGGAAATACTACCTACCTAATTACTTTATTATGGTTTTCTTGTCCAAATACTATATCATTAATTAAATTAATAGGGATCCTTTCCACTAGAATGTTAATGAAACTAGAAATTCCTAGTTTAATGGTGAGGGATATTAAGAGTTGATAAAATAGTGGGATATTTAAAAAAGAAATTTTAAAAAACATTTAATTTATTACATCTCACTTATTTTTTAACCAATAAAAGTACTAATAATCTGATCTTTGAAATTATAGAATAAATCTAAAAGTTAATCATCCCAAATATCCTTATGATAAATGTTGGATAAATATACCTTTATAACTAGCAGTAATTTTCAAGAGTGGTTTAGATGCCTTCAGGTTGCACTATGTCATGAATGGAAATATTACATGGTAGAATCATCAATGTATAATCTGGCTGCTTAAGATGCGAGTGATGAAGAGTTCCTTGTATATGAAAAACATTTGAGTGACATGGTAAATTTTTAATTTTTAAAGATTCCATAATTATCTAGTAATCTAATGAAGTCTCATGAAAACATAGATGTGTACACCATGCTTGAGTACCTCCATGGTCTCTACTATGAGAGATCTAGACATGAAAAATTTGATATTTACAAGGAACTCTTTTAGATCAATCATAGAGAGGGCGCCTCAGCTAGGGATCATGAAGTTAGGGTCATTGGCTATATTGAGATCCTAGAGTTTATATGTTTTAAACTCCCCGAAGAACTAGGCGCCAACCACATTCTTTCATCACACCCTAAAAACTTCTCCAACATTGTTGTGAATTTTAATGTGAACAATATTGATAATTATCTGCTGGATCCTCTTACTCTTCTTCTCTATGTAGATTAGGATATAAATTGTGAAAAAACACTTATACTTATTGTGAACAAACAAAAAATGAAAGCAAGGATATTTAATACCAATGCTTCTACACGCCCTTCCAAGAAGAGGAAGATCAAGGGGAAAGTAAGGGAATAGGATAATGACTATTTTAATATGGCATGAAGGGCCAATGGAATAAAATGACACCAAACCAATGAATCAACATGACGCTTCAGGTGAGTTTGTTGTTTAATGCAATTTATATATTTCTAAAATTTGGGAATTATATTTTTCTTTTTGTGATCACATATGTATTAAAATACAAAAACCAAGTAGATTAAGAAAGATTGATAGAGGAGAGGTATGTATTCGAGTAGCCAAAAAAGCTAAACTTCTTTACTATAGCTATTGGGGACTACAACCACACATTTCATACTAGAATAATCTTGGTCAGAAAGGATTTTTATTATGTATCATAAGTTACCAAAAACATTATTTATGTTTCTATACTGGATAAAGATAAATTGGATTTCAAATTTTAGAATAAATGATACTTGTTTTATAACGATATTATTTTTATGGTAAGGAATATTTAAATAAAGGTATTTATGTGTTCTATTACATGAACTAAATAATGGAAATTGATAATGAAGTTATGTAACATGACGTACATGACATCCAAACTATGGAATCACCGGCTACATCATGTAAATAAAAAGTGCTTGACTAAATTAAATCAAGATGTATATTTATATTCTTATGAACTAAAACCACTTGGTGTATGTCACACTTGTTTATAAGGAAAAATGACCAAAACCCAATTTAGTGGTAACGGTGAAAGTACTATAGATCTTATTTTATTAGTTCATAACGATGTGTGTGGACCATTTCATGTTGAAGTAAGGGGTGGGTACTCATACTATGTAAATTTTGATGACATTTTTAGTAGATATAGATATGTTAACTTAGTGAGATATAATTTATACTCTTTTGATAATTTGAAGGAATACAAGAATGATTTTGAGAACAAGTTTGGTATGAAGATTAAGAAACTCCTCTCAGAACATGGTGGATAATATCTTAATCGATAATTTATTGATTATTTATTGGAGTATATGATTTTATCTCAACTCACCCCTCCATATACGCCTCAATGTAATAGTGAACGTAAAATAAGGAACTAAAACATGTTGGACATAGTGAGATCAATGATGAGTCAAGAGAGTCTTCCATTATCTTTTTGGGGATATTCATTACAAACAGTAGAATATGTACTAAACTAAGTGCCATCTAAAGAAGAAGATGATATAACATTCCAATTATAGAATGGATAGAAACCCTTGTTGTATTACTTATATATGTGGTGTTGAGATGTATTTGTTACCGTATATTTTAGAAATAATCCTACACCCGGAGGCACAAAGTGTATCTTTAGAGGATATCCCAAAAAACCAAAGGGATACTACCTATAAAATTCTTCAGATAAAAAGGTTTTGGTTGACTTACATACCACATTTCTTGAGGAATATCTTATCTTCAAAATAGATAGTTGGATATGGATAGACTTCAATGAATTCTAGGATCAAGATACACAAGAGTTGTCATGGGAATAAATTCCAAAAATCCCCATCGAAGAAGAAATTATTCCAAATACACAATTACTATGTAAGAGTACTAGAGAGGTTAGAGAACCAGAATGGTATAGTTTTCTAATCACTGAAGATATTGACTCTTTATTAGTTGTTAATAATGATCCTATAACATAAAATGAAACTTTAAGTGGAAAATATATTCCGACATGTTAGGAAGCCATACATTTTGAAATGGATTCCATATTCCAAAACCAAGTCTGCATTTTGGTAGACCCTCCAGTAGATGTAAAGCCCATTGGTTGAAAATGGGTATTCAAGAAGAAAATATACATGCAAGGACAATTCAGTACCTATAAGGCATAAATGGTTGAAAAAGGTTTTCAAAAATTTCAAGTCATTGACTAAAATGAATCCTTTACACCAGTTTCAATGCTTAAATCCATAAAAATTATATGTGCCATTGTAGCCTCCCGTGATTATGAGATTTCACAAATGCATGTCAAAACAGACATCCTTAACAAAAACATTTAGGAAGATGTCAATATGACATAGAAAAAAGGGTTCGTGACTCCAAAGGATTCCAACAGGGTCTGAAAGTTTAAAAGATCTACTTATGGATTAAATAAAGTATCCTAGTCATGGGAAATTTGTTTTGATAAGGCCATAATGGAATTTGGTTTAAAAAGAATGAATTTGAGCCATGTGTCAACAAACAGTTTAGTGGGAGTGCAGTATATTTATTAATACTATATGATGATGACATATTACTCATTGGGGAAAAATACCAGTATTATAGACTATTATGATGTGGTTGAATAAATGATTCTCTATAAAGGACTTGAAAAATGAAATATATATTCTTGAAATCAAGATCCACTATGATAGATCCAAGAGGTTTCTCAGCCTAAGACAAAGTACATACATTTACAAGATACTGCAGAGATTCAGTATGGAACAATACCATAGGATATTGTTTCCAACATCACATAGAATTAATATTTCTAAGAAAATATGTCCTCAGACACATGAGGAAATAAAAAAATGACAAGGATTCCGTATGAATTGTTGATTTGGTCGGTCATTGATGTTGTGTTATATACTAGGATAGATGTCGTATACACATTATGTATGATAGGAAGATATCAAGATAATATAGGTGACCACTATTCGATGGAAGTCAAGAATATCATTAAGTATATTTGGTGTACTATGAATGTGTTTCTGGTTTATGGAGGAGATAAAGAACTATTAATTAGAGGATATGCATATTATAGTTTAAAAATTGATCAACATGACATGATATAACAATTAGGATACATATTCACTTTTAATGGAGGTGTTGTGAGCTGAAATAGCTCAAAGAAGGTCGTGGTTTCAGATTCTATAGTAGATTTTAAGTATACTGTAGCTTCTGAGGTAGGTAAATAATCAAGATAGATGTGTAAAATTTTCGAAGATCATAATGTGGAATCTAGAAGTAAACATCTCATCACACTCTATTGTAGTAATACTATAGTGGTTTATCTTTCAAAACAGCAATGGCCACATCAATGAATGAAGAACATACTTCAGAAGTATCATCCCTTGAGATATTTTTTTCAGATAGGTCAAGTTGCAGTGAGAAATATTTCTACATAAGACAACTTGGAAAACCAATTGACTAAAGACATGACTCAGAAGAAGCATGACTATCATGTGAGGTATAGTGGACTGAATGTCATAAATAGTTGGCTCTATTCTGAGTGGAAGTTTGTTGGAGTTGGTGTCCTAGGAAAAAAAATTTTTACTGTGATTAAATGTATATTTCATGTATTGAATATTAATAAAACCTATTATTACATATTTTTTGTTGTTTTTCATGACTCTAATGTAATAATTTCATAGAGTGTATATCTCATTGTTAAATACATAGTAGTTCCCTATTATGATGAGAGCCTTTATTTTTTTTGAAGATATTCTCAAATAATTTTATACAGTTGGATAACATACTATGATGGGACACATAGTACATATATTGTCAAGTGCAAGTACCCATAATAAGATGAGGATTATTCTCATGAATTTCACACCTAGTAATCTCCAAGATGGGATATTATGAGAACATACCCACCAATAAGAATTTTTCATATTTTTTTGTCATCGGATATTCCAATCTATGAGTGTGTGTGATGATCCTTAGTCTTTAAGATTATTATTAATTCATGTTACAACTTGCATAATTAGATGTACAATCAAAATCCTGATGATAATATTTCATGGCTAAGTTGGATGCATTGGGTGAGTCATTCGTTGCATGTCATTAATGAATAAGTTGAGGAAGGATTTTTCCCTTACATCTTTTTGAAATTTGATATCTCAACCCTTTGATTAGAATAGAACCGTCACATTAAATTTCATGGCCATGGTGTAATGACATGTTTATTGCAGATAGTTAATGAAAGACATAGTGAGAATATAGGTTTGTGATATGGATGTGAATCCTGCATTATGAGATACTCTGACAAAGGGAATATATTACACAATGAGTGTTTGTATGTTTTTGTCGGTATTGTGACATTAATTTATTTCTCTTGGGTGGATTGACTAGTTTCTTAGACAATAATCTTGGACTTTAGGTAAGCCTGCCTAATGCTTGTAAGAAAGAATCCTAGAGGGTCACTCACTAACTGTTACTCTTCACCTAAATTAAATTCTATTTGAGTTTCATTAATGGAATAAATATTATTCTCAAGTACACGAAATAATTTTATTCAACTAATATTGACCTCCTAGATTAAATAAATATATATTTTTCAGCATGTGAATAAAATATTTATTTTATTTATTAAATATCTTAATAAATATTGATTCTCTAGATTGTGAATAAAATAATATTTTTGAATAAAATATATATTCAGTTTTTCAATAAATGCTATAGGAGTTCAATGGACCAATACTGAGTCTGATGTCAAATATTAATTAACAAGACCATTATATAATATTTTTTAGTCTGAAAGTACGAATGCACCACAAAATAATAATTATATAATTATTATTACATGGAATGGGATTTATTATAGATAATAAAGGTTATTAAATGGATGATACTCAATTAAATAATATTTTAACTTAAATCCCTACTATATACATTGGATACTATATCTATTGTGTAGATTATCCAAAACCGAGAATAATGAATTGTTGACCACAACAAATTCTTTCTCAACTCCTCCTTATATCTACCTCTCAATAAAAAGAAGTTCAAGATAGATTTATTCAATACTGAATAATAATTAATCAATAAAAAATGAAAGACTTTCTAATCACTGAGCTAGATCCTAGAGTTCGACTAGTGTTTCTCAGAGATCGTAGGAGCATGTGTAGATCATCACAAGAGGGATTCTATCCATGGATCCTCATAGTGCAATGAAGGTAATCCAAAAGGTTATTTTTGGATGATCAAAATTCAAAAATTAAGAATGTTCCCAAGAAAAAGTATTTATTTATTTAAATATTAAAGAAATTATTTATAAATTTGATGTGAAAAAAATCTCATTCTTGGATTTGGGAAATGATAATTAAAAGAAATGTTAATATATCACCCACATCCACATGCTTCCATTGTGCCTAGAAGCATCACAAAAACCCAATAAATTTATCACTAATGTGGCTAATACTCTTATGTCATAACTTGGAAAAAATGCACTCAAAAATGCAAAAAGTATGAAAGGAAATAAAATCTCAAGCCTAGTACAAACCTGAATACTTCTTTCCTCAAGCCACAATCAAAGTACTCTTGGAAATATTACATTGTTCATCTCCAAAATTACTATTAAACTTTCATCATAAATAACATTTTATAAATATGGTTCAGATGAACCACATGCGCATGTTGAAAATTATTTAAAACCAGCTTACTTCATGTGCTATTCTCCAAACTAATTGTCATGATAACTACAAAATCCCCAAGACCATCACTACCCATCTTCAAAATCCTGAAATTACTTGATCTATAAGATTTAAAGAAATCCTTCTTTGATGTCACATGAAAACATGAAACACTTTCAAGAACCTAACAAGAATCATTAGAAGAATTATAAGGGAAACATAAACAATAACAAGATCACCCCTAAAGCAGCAGAAACACGATCATCTGTTTAAACATTTTTCTTCTATTAATTTTACATCATATTATATTATTTTTTCATATGAAAAAAACTTATTTACAAGGATTGTATTACCAAAATGATGACATTATAATTGTCTCTACTTTGATATGGACTTTCTCCTACTGGTTCTCATACCTCGAATACTCTATCCCTGATTCTTTTCATAGATTCTCCCCCTGTACTATGTTACTAAAATCCTTTTAGAATATTTCTCCAGAGTACGTCACCTAACCTATTCACTCAAAATAGTTAAATTAAAAAATCTGAATGTCATGACACCATTTGTAGCAGAATCAGTTAGAGTAACATGTAAAATCTCCCATGAATTTGGTAAATTGTTAAGAAACATAAGTGATGTAACCTCATCTTCAAAATTAACACCCACACCAAAAAACATGATTAAAACATCCATGATATTCAATCAAATACTCAAAAAAATATAAGTACCATCTTTGAACATCAAATTCATCACTTGTTTTAGAAGAAACAATTTATTTTTTCTTATTTTGGAAGCATAGATAGTCCTAAGCTTCTCTCACAAGGTTCTGGCATGAGAGATATTGACGATATGGTTCATCATATTATCTTCATCCCAATAGAGAATAATACCAAAAATCATATCATGCTCAAACGTCCATTATTCATCTGACATTATTTATGACTTCTATGTACTAAACACCAGAAGCTGCATTCACTGGACAATAATAGATCCTTCATTTTTAACCACCACATAAGGTAGTTGGTACCATTTAAAAAAACATCCAATTGTAATTGGATTCCATAATTTATCTAGACAAAAACAAACCCTATGATATTTGATTTTAAGAAATATGACAAGTGATTAATGTGAAAACAACAACAAAGTGAACACATAGTGTAAATGAATTTCTTTCCCTTTAGACAAGATTTCAAAAATTAATTGGATACACAATGGCCAAATAATATATGTTAATAAAATAAATGTTGACACAAGAAATTTTTAATGTAGAAAAACCTAATCAGGGAAAACCCCATGAGTCCTATTCTAGAAATAATATACTCTAAAATCAATGAGTACACAGTATAGAATCCCAAAAACGTAAGGGATATAGAAAATATATCTCTCTGATACATCATAAGAAAATATCAACAAGCAAGAGAGGTAGAAAAATGATCTAACAAAATAACATCATATGAGAAAGAATAGAAAACCATAAATAAGAGTGTACATATATTAAGATCATTTATTGAATATCTGAGTGCTAAAAAATATCTAATATCTGAATAAAACAAATCATTGATCAAATATGATTGCAAAAGATTAATATTTCTCATATTGTTTTATGTAGTGTGTGAGAAACCAGCCAATGACTCCCATTTTTAAATTATAATTTTATATATAGAAAAACATAACCCATAAAACATCTCCGAAATAAAATTAATGCGGTGTTCCATTTGAGGAGTTACCCTATCACTATGTTGGTGATGTTCGGCATGGATTCGGAATATCAAGAAATAGGGGCACATATCCAACCGAGACATGTTCTTGTGGCACGATCTTAAACTGTGTGGGTGAGAAAATGTTATCCCAAGGTGGATAGTATCATGGTTTGGTTGAAGAGTTACTTTGACTTGTGTGATTGAGGTATTTTTTGGTGTGATGAGGTGTTGGAGAAAGCCCTCGTTGTAGTGATCTTTTGAGGAAGGTATTGGATAGCTTCATGTAGTAGAATCTTGTGCCTCAATGGCATAGAGTGTTGTTTGGGGTATGACATGTGTCTCTACTGCTCTATATACAGTTGTTAACTTGTAGTAAGAAGCCACATTTCCATGTGTAGCCCTTTTTGAGGACCTAGTGATACCAGGGAGTCACTTTTTTATAGACCCTTGTATTGGAGTCTCCTGGAGAGAGGATTAGTGATCAAACATTCCAACCGATGGGGTGACCTTACTATACAAAGAGAGGGATCCCCCCAAAAAATCATACCATAGTGGTAGTGAGACCCTAAAATGTTTTCCTCAATATAAATTGAATATAAATGATGCATTACCATATGATTTCTATCAGTGATAAAGGTAGTTCTTCTGGGGTTGTGGGTTGAAGTTTTCTAACATTGATAAGGAGTGATCCCAAGGTTGAGCAAGATGATCTCACTCACAAGAGGTTACAAACAATTTATCATATGGATAGTATTACCCTCAGATAAGAGGATTCCATGAGCCTTCAGTTTACTGTGATAGTGGAGGAGTATGAGAGTGTTAGTCCTGAGGACGTGTTAGGTTTACTACACCACTGAGAGTTTTTTATGTAATTTCACTAGGCATGACGTGATGTTTTCAATAGAATATCATATGAGCTCATGAATCTATGAGATCTAGTTTTGTGGTTTAATGGTCTATAGAGGTAGGGATTCATAAGACAAAGTGTTTTCACTTGGGAACCCTTTTGTTGTTTTCATAAGAGAAAGATGAGATCTTGAGCTCAGGTGTGGCTTGGAGTCACCTGATCCAGGTGATGCGAGGAAGAGTATACACCACTGAGAATCATTGACCGCTTCACCTATTTGATGGAGTGAGGTGGATCTCATATTTTGACCTCAGTATGGTTTATCACTATCTCCAGGTTCAAGAGTTGGATGTACCGAGTTTCGATTCCGAGAGATGCTATGACTTCTTAGGCCCTTATTGACACCCTCAGTGTGTTGAATTTACCATCAGAGTTCGAAAGACTTATGAGCCAGATAATTAACTTTTCATTGATCAGTTAATGGTATTATTCTATGATGGTAACCTCATGTCGTTGGAATCGTAGTTTGAGCATGCAAGAAACATGAGGATAGTTCCAGACATGGTCCAGAAGTGTCAGTCATTTGACAGATCTCATGGAGTCAGTTCTAGATTTAAGTGTCCACTTCATGGAATATGTCTTCTTTGAAATAAGAGTAAAAATAGACCATTTATAGGTTGAGGTATCATGATATTGAGGTCCACCCAGGTCATGGTCATGGTAGAATATGTTAACAGTGTGGTTTTCCATCTTCTGATGTCGAGTGGGGCAACAGAGTAGTCAACCTATTTTCAATTAGACCAGGTGCTTGGTGTTCTATAAATGACGCCACAGAAGAGGTATGTGGACAATTCATTTTATGATACCGATCATGGTAATATGGTCCATGAGAGTGGTGTTTCTTTTTCTCAAGGATTCGGTGGCATTGCGAACCGTTGGAGAGAGACCCTTACAGGGAAAGTGTTTTCCTTGGGTGTATACTTGTTGACAACATAGGATGCCATCAGGGGAGTGTTTTTTCAAATAGAATGTAATGGTTCCCAACATTAAGGATTTCATCATATAATGTGGAATGTTCCAAGCAATAATCTTGTTTAGGAAATGCTCGTTGATGATAGTGATCACATAGGATCATGGGAGACTACTAAGTATGAACCACCAGTAAAGCTAGGCATTGGGTATTCAATAGCTATCCAGGTTTATCCCTCCTATTATACCATATCATGGTTTATCTTCTTCAATTTTTTGGCCCCTTGACTATGAGATACAGTGGATAGGCATGGTTTGACTTGGACAGTTACTCTGGGGCAGACACGTGAGACATTGGGCATCATTGATAGACATTTTGAATTGTTGATGAATCTTTTTCTTGGATTGGGATTTGAGATAAAGACCCACTTATTATATCATTTGGGATTCTTTGATTGAGAATATATATATTCTTCTATATCCATACCCATGGATTTGGTTACACTCCTTCAATGATAGGCAAAGATGCATGAGGTATGACATATTATTTCTATTTTTGTATTCTTGTGGTTGGATGAGTATACTCTCCTACTATAGATGTAAACACTCAATGGGTAGTTCATCTACTCACTTTAGTGATCCCCTTGTGCATGGAAGAGGTTTAATCTCTCTCTCTATATCTTGTTTTGGATTGTTCTATTCTCTTTTTCTGTATCTTTCCATTAATTTCATTATTTTCATTTTGTATCTCTTACCACTCCCTATTAAACTGTTGAGACATCCTACTACGTATGTATATACTAACCCCTTTATGGAATTTCCCAGTATGTGTTGTGTCTTATGTAGATGATGGGAATGTAAACTGTGAATTTAAAGGGGCTTAGGGATACTTGGTACTTTAGACCACATACGGTGGTCGTAATAAGTGATTCGGGAGTTAAGATCTCTCAAAAGTTTACTTTTCATGGTTTGTCTGTTTGGAACATATTTATGGTTTGGAATTTATTTTTAACCTTTATATTTTAATTTTCACTTTTACACTCTTGTACACCCAAGAGTTTATGCATGCTTCGTTTACTTTCAAGGTTTGTTTCATCTTTTACAACTTATCTCTGCACTTTTCCATTGATATGGATGTGTGTGTGAATACAGGTACATAAGAAAGGAAATACCCATGTTATATATGTATTCAGTGTCGGTCACCACCCTTGGCATATGGAGGGGAGCTTGGGGTAGTTATAGCTTGATCCCTGGCTTGGGATGGGTTATAACACAAGGGTATTAGATTAAGTTCATTACTTTGTACATTGTTTGGACTAGTCCCATTAGGAGGATTTGGTTAGGTTAAAGCAAATAGTATCAATGTTTCATGAGTTTAGATCATAGGCCAGGGATTCTATTGATTGTGCGGGAGGCCGACATATCCATTCACTAGGACCTTGAATACCTACTTGTCGACTCAGCATACCAATACATTGGCTACAGGGATCAATGTTACATGTATCATATATGATCGAGTATTTGAATGTCCTTCTTGATTCAACTCCCCATTTCAATATATATATATATATATATATATATGCTCATTTGGACATGCTATTTCTCAATTACTTTTGAGATACATCCACGATGACAACTAGCTAGGTTATCAATTTGTAGATTATTATTACGATTTTATGAGAGATGAGGCTTCAGTTCAGGGACCATCCCATGAGATTGATTCTTTTAGGTAGAAATTTAATAGTACCCCCATCTATCTAACAATAGTCGGTACCATCATAACAGGATGAGGATGTGAACAGGCTTAGCGCACCTCATGAGTTTCAATAGCAGTGGCCATTGAAGTTTATTTATGATCAAGTTTCCTAGGTAGTAGAGGTTTGTCTTCAGTCAGTGATCCTAGGATTCATATTTTTATGGATCCTGATCGATTGTATGGTTGCACTCACAATCAATTCTCTTCAAAGAGCATTAGTTGGTTCCAGTTTTACCAGAAGATGACACCCCAACGCTGAGTGTGCATTGCAGGTTCCAAATTAAGAGATTTCCTAGGATTCGTTTTAAAGTAGATGCTATTATTAGGCGGTTGAGTTCAAAACCAATCCTATGGTTTGGATATCCCTCTTTTATGGGACCCCATTTGTATTTGGTCCTCACGATGAGATTTCTCCAAAGTGATGTGGCATATCGGTAGAGCCCTATGTTGGTGATGTTCGATGTTGCTTCGGACATGAATGAAATATTAACACTTCTCCCACTAAGTCATGTTCTTGTGATGCGATCTAAAACCATGAATGTGTGTTAATTTTGTCCCATGGAAGATAGTATTGAGGTGCGGTTGATGAGTTCCTTTGACATGTGTGTTTGATGTTTTTCTAGTGTGATGAGGTGTTGGACTGATCCCTTGTTGCAGTGATAATGTGGGAAAAGGGATGGATAGCTACAGGTAGTATAATATTGTGGCTTATTAGCTTTGAGTGTGGTTTGGGGTACACGATGTATCTCTACTATGCTAGATTCAATTTTTAGCACAGATTCGGAAGCCAAATTTCTCTTTGGGTAGCCCTTATTTGAGGACCTAAAAATATCACGGGAAGCCCTTTTTTATCAAACCTTGTGTTTGAGGATCTTATATAGAGTATCAGTGATCACAAGTTTCTACTAATTAGGTGAAATTAATCTACAAGGAGAGGGATCATCTCATGAACTATTATTGTAGTGGCAGTGATACCCTACTATGTTTTCCTCCATATGGACCGGTCATATAACATCCATGCTCATATGATTTCTACAGATGAGTAAGGCAGTGTTTCTAGGTTGTGGGTTGGATTTTTACTCATTTGATAAGGAGTGATCACTGAGCAGAGCAGGATGAGCTCATTCTCAAGAGGTTACAAATTATATCATATGTCTAGTATTACCATTAGTGTGTTAGATTCTATAGGATTTTAGTTTCTTTCAATGTTAGAGGAGTATGAGGGCATCCATCATGAAGATGTGCCATGTTTAACTCGCCACCAGGAGTTTCTTTTTATATATACACCTACACTAGGGATGAACCGATGTTAGCGCTAGAATATCGAATGACCCCATGTAGCTGCGAGAGCTAGGGGTGTGGTTTGTGGGTCTACATAGGTAGGTCTTCATAAGACCCAATGTGTTCACCTAGGAACCCCTGTGTTGTTTTACTAAGATGTAGATGAGATATTGAGGTATGGTGTGGGTTTGATTAACCTGATCTAAGAGACATGAGGAAAATCATCCACCCTCAATACTCATTGACCTATTCACCTAGTGGATGTAGTGGTCTAGATCTTGGATTTTGACCTTATAATGGGTTATCACTAGCTCCATGTTTGAGAGGTGGATATACCGAACATGGATTATGAGAGATTCTATGGTTTCTTGAGATCTTAGAGATACCCTTTGGAATGTTGAATGCCTTATCATAGTTCAACAGACTTATGAGCTGGATCCTTAACCTTTCTAGGATTGGTTACTTAGAGTCTTATATGATGGTACCCACATGTCCTCGGTGTCAGAGTTAGATCACGAGAGACATATAAGGATAGTGATTGACATGCTATGGGATTTATAGTATTATTAAATCTCTCATGGATTTAGTTCTATATTTGAAGTTCCACTTCTTGGGATATTTATTATTATACATATGAGTGATAGGTTACCCGACAGAGGTTGAGAAATCCTGATATTGAGGGACACCTCGGGCATAGTTGAGGAATAAGAAGCTCACAATGAGGTTTTCTGTCCATTGTTGCCGATTGAGGTGATAGAGTAGTCAAGCACTTTTCAGTTAGACCAGGTGCTTGGTTTTATCAACATTCGTAGTTGAGGAGGTATGTGCGCAACTCGTCATAAAATAATGACAATGGTAAGCTGGGTTGTGAGAAGAGGGTTTCTTCTTACCAAGGATTCCATGGTATTGGGAACCAGAAGAGAAATAACCTTAATGGGAAGAATTTTCCTTGGGTGTGTGTTTGTTGACAGCAGAAGAAACCATCATGGGAGATCATGGGAGTAGGAGAAATAGTTGTGGGATCAATTCCCTCACATTTTCCCTTAGTTTGTGATTTGGGGGATGAAAATATTTGAAGAAGTTAATAATGTAGAGAGACTAGTTTTTTCATGTAAGACTTTGAAATATTCCTAAGAATATTTTCAGAGTTAGGAACAAATATGACACAGAATTCCGAGACCCGATCTTCCAATAATTATTTTTCTAAAAATATTTAATCTAATTTATATTACGCATGAAAAATTTTCTGGAAAAAGTGGAATATCTCATGAAAAGAGACTTTGATCAGAAATATAAGGTCGCGGTTGAATACATAGCACAACGTGTACCCTAGAAGTGACTTAATATTGGTGGGTACAAGACATTCAGATGGGGTAGCCATTGGTCGGTGCATTATACAAAGTAATTAATTTATTTAATAACCCTAGCCAAAATAACCCAAAAAAGATACTTTTATTAGAAATTAGAGACCACCGTTGATTTTAGAACACAATGTTTATTATATGAACGACCTAAAGTTGGTTGGTGTAGGATTTTCGGTAAATTCAGCTATTGAATGGTGTGTTTATTTAAAATAAATAAATAAATTATTATTTTTTAATTAAATGACATAAACTTCTTTTCCTCTACATGTAAGTTTCTATGAAAAATCTTTAAGGTTAGTCGCATAACTCTAGGATCATTGAGAGGAGCTACCACCACTAATTCATTAGAATAATGAGACTAGATGATGAATGGCGATCAGATCGAGGTGAATCGATAGACAATATACACATCATATCAACTTCATCTCCAGCAGATGCCTTATTCACCAATAATCAACTCATAATCGAGGTAGGAATAATCAATTGTGATTTCTAGCCCCATTGATTAAAAATTTGAGCATGATCAAATTTATTTCCTTGATCCAAATATAAATAAACCTTCACATGAGTTTGTACATTATAATAAATAATTCATTCCATTTATTTCTTATCCATTCCATGTTTCTCGCCCTAGTTTACCTGCTATCAAATCCTTGACCAAGAATACATGGCCAAAAATGTTTATTACCTTTATTATTGGCATCCCCCCCCCCAAATTTCTCCGTGTTCTTCATTGTTGGACCACGATGTCAGAATTTGACTTTACCGGAATGTTTTCATGTGTGATAAAACCCCTAGATTTGTTGCAGTAACATGAATGATATGCATATCAATGGTTTGAAGAAAGATAGATAAATGTGTGGGATGACATTTTTTAAACAGTTTGTATTAGTATTACGAGAAAGGGTTTACGATCAAAGTTGGTTCAAGATCAGGATGACAATCACTATTTTCCCAATTGACACAAGATGATGAGGTGAGGTGTGATGGGATCAGTTCTAAGTGGAGTTAGTGTGTGAGATCTAATAGAGGAGGTTTATCGACACAAATGTGATGTTGGTCAGTCTCAGATCTCCGATGAGCAGGCCAGACATGATCAATGCGGAGAGAATTGATATTAATAAATTAATATTAACGGTGATGAGTTTATAAACATTAAATGAGAATTTGATATTATTAATATATTAAATAATTATAATGGTGGTATAAAAAGTGTTGTTGGATAATAAAACCGAATGAATTTAATTTAATATGAGGAGATTTGTGGAAATATAATTTAATGAAATTATGTTTGAATAATTAATGAGGGTGTTTATTATAACAAGATACATTTTATATAATTAATTGAATAAAATATTTAAAATATTTTAAGGGGAGTCCATCTGGGTGATAGGACGCATGAGACCAGGGGTGAGGAAACTCCAATATGTAGCAGGATGAGTTATACATAATAACAAATGTGATAAAAATATTATTATTATAATGAGGTGGGGCATGCTTCATGGGGTGAGGGAATTGGTAATTCTATACGTAACTCATTGTATAAGAGAATATATTCTAAAAAAAATTAAATAATAATAATAAGTATATAAATTATTATTATTGTTGTTGTTGTTGTGGAAAACTTATTTCAGCTACAAAGTTTTCATACGGTATCTGATCGACAAACCTTCAAAGGATGTGTGATCCTAGAATTGATATGGTAATTTTATAACTGATGTTGGATAAATTTATTTGACTAGTGCCTTTGGTCAATGAAACACCCAATAATAATAAAATTATTATTATTGTAGAATCTTATATCGAACGTATCCTATTTATACAATGTTGGGTTGACGAACCGTCTGCGACATCATGGTCCCGAAATTAAGTTGGAAATTTTGATACCAATATTAATTATTTAATTTGGACTCGTGGATTTGGTCTATGAAATTCCATTCAAGCGTGATATGATGAAATGTGACTTTTTCACCAGGTGTCTAATTTGGGAAAGTAAATAGCCTATCCTGAACGTTTTTTATGAGGATAAAATCAATGTCATATATTTGGATCAATGGGGCCCTTTGAAGAGGCTTATTAGTGGGATTATTTTTTTATCCTTAGGATCTACGATGATACTTGAGTGTTTTTTAGGGTTTTGGTTGAGACATTTCAGGTAGTACCCTTCACACTGTGTAGTGTGGCATGGTCTACAAGGCATGTGTGGTCTATGACAAGACTAGACAGAGGCGTGGGGATACACTTCGTGTGGATCCACTCACATGCCATGTACCACTTGGTTCCTTTTTAGGAAACATTACGGTTCTATATATCATTTATTTAAACTCATATTTTAGCTCGCGAGTAGCATATTCTGAGTATTTTTCCATATATTAGGTGATTCGACCCTCCATTCTGGATTTCAAGATATGATTTGAAATGTTTTAGGAAAAAATCGTAGTTAGATAATTCTTGATTATGATAGTGATTGTTTAGGATCAGTAATACCCTAATATTTTAAAGGGAAACATGATTTCATATCGATCTTGAATGAACAATTAAATATTATTATATAAATATGACTTTTATAACTTAATTATTAAATTTACAAGTATAAATATGAATAAATGATTTATGAAATAAATATAATATAATAAATAAATTTAAATTTATTCGTAAATTATTAGATAATAATAACATAATTTTAGTAAAGTCATTTTATTTGTCAAAAAATCATTTCTTTGAAAATTGATTTTTATTGTTTTAATGAATAAATATTATAATTAATTTTTAGAAGTTTTTGATAATTTAATTTTAATAATTAGCATCATTTTTGAAATCATCATATTCAAATTAGTCTATCGTTAAATTTTGGTAATTTTCTAAAAAATGTTTTATTTTTTGGTGAATGGTAAAAGATATAGTTTTTCAAAAAAATACAGTATTTTTGTGACATCGTCAATTGATAATTATGATGTAAATTTTATTAAACATATTGAATGAATAAATTATGATATTATAATATAAATATTTTACAATAGATAATTCATAATTCATAGCCTTTAAGTAATAATTTATTTCATGATATGTATAAAAGTCATTGTCAGTGTCGATGGAGTGCATGCATAACGTTGAAAAAGTTAAATTTGGTTCCTTATAAATAATAATCTATTGTTAAAATAATTTTATTGACTTTTTTAATAAATATTTTTATAATTTATGTTTTTGTATTATATCTTCTAATTTTACAGTCATATAACATGCATCTTATCTAAAGTCTTGTATAATGCTAGTGTAAGGAAAGAAAAGTAAAATTAACAAATTAATGAAGTATTCATGACATGGATATGATTAAATATACCTAATGAAAAAATATAGATGATTAAATTGAACTGAATTTATTTATTTTAATGATATTATAAAGTTTATATTTTTTATATATGAAATAATTAACTTTAATTCTTATGCAACACTAATGTAGTGGTTGTGCAATCAGAATACAAATCAATAAAATGATTTTAATTAAAATTTTAAAAACCATTAAATGAAATAAAAATTTTAATAAATATATTTGGTTGATTATATCTCAAACATTTTATCCAGGGTATGAATTAATGGGTATTTAGAGCCACATGGATATGATTAAGACCATTATAATATTGTATTTAAAATAAACTCAAGTTGTTCACACTATATATTTTAATTAGTATATTATTTTAATATAAATTTTTACAAAAGAGTTATTAAACCTTAAATATTAATTTTAATTATAATAAACATATATTATTCATGAAAATTTATTTTCATTTTTTGTGAATAAATAATTACTTTAATGGCTTCCACAATGATGATGCATTAATTTTTTAACTAATGAATAAATAAAATGAATGATACTAAAAATAATAAAATAAATATAATTTGAGATTTTTAAGTTAATAAATGAATTATATATATATATCTATGACATTTCTAGTATATAATAATTTTTTTCCAATTTTAATATTTGTTTTGATGTGTTTGAAGTCATACTTATGAATAGTGTTTAATTTTAAAAAAGTATTTTTCATGAATAAAATATTTTATTAAATTAATTAAAAATCACTAAAATAGTTACCATGGAAAAATAATAATATTATGTCAAAAATGTGATAAACTGTAATTTTTAGGCCTTTTGGAAGTATTTAACCCCATATTAGTTTTATTATATTTTAATATTTTATATAATTTATAAATTTTCCCTCAACTCGATTATAAAAAGGGGATTATTTTCTACACTTAATTTCATCACCATATGCTACATTTAGTGACTATACTCTACCAAATTATATTTTCCAATTCCATCCCCACATTATATTGGTCTTGTTTTAGGTAAAAATCATCTTTCGGGGTCTTAAGATGTTTTGAAAATCGATTTTCTCAAGAAGAGTATGATAAAGAAACCTATGTGATGAGTCTGACTCAAGGTATGTGGATTATTTTAAAAGAATTATTTTTTATAGAATATTATGTTTTCAATGAAATATTTTATTATCATGAATTATTGTATATATGGGCATCATCTATTATTTTTATTGACATTTTATTCATTTTATACAGGCTTTTGTTTAATTTCAAAATGTTTATGTTCATGTATTTTAAATATAAGTAATTATTTTCTAGAAAATGGATTTCTCCCAAAAAGGATATTTATTTAAATATTACAGGTTATTAAAAAATTTAATTCCATAAAAATAATATATGTATGGTTTTTTTGTTTTATGTGTGAGAAAAGAATGACCGTTTAAAATGTTTTATTAAATTATAGCACTGGGTTATCGAATGGTATAATGTGGTATGGGTAGTAAACCCTTAAAATCAAGGGTATTGTGTTCCATGTGTGATATGGATAAGTGTCTTTTTGATTTTCTTATGTCCTATTGAGTTTCATTATTAATCTATAAAAATTAATATTTTTTGAAAGGAAAAATCCAAAGTAGAATTTCAAAAGAATCATTATTTTGGATATATATTGTTTTCAAAGTAATATAAACTATTTAAGGAAATTTATAAAATGTTTAAAAACACTTTTTATAATATTTCATTTATCAACTAATTTATTTGATAAATGTTTTCAAAGAGATTTATAGTTTTCATATAATGATTTTTCCAAAATATTTTAAAACTCTTTACTGGGAAAATTAATGTTAACACTATGATTTAATTTTATTTTTAATAGATTTAGTGGAATTTATATTTGGTATGTATTTCATATAATGCTTCAGTTAACTTGGAGACATTTGTTTAAATATTTTTACAATTTTCTTAAAATTTAATGTATTTTTCTAATACTCCAAAATCTAGATCCAAAATATCATTGATTGTATAAAGAACTATGTAGTTTTCAATTATATTTTATAAAAAATACATAGTATGTTTTTAGGAGTGAATCTAGAAGAAAAATTTTGGGGTTTCACATTTGGTATCATAGAAATGGTCTAGACATCTTTAGATATTCAACGATTTCCTTCTCCTAAAAAAATATAAGACATAAAATTTTATTCTAAACTTCTAGGTAAGTAAGTTCCCTTAGATGATCATGATTTTATTAATTCTAAATATGTAAATTCTAAATTATATCTTTGTTGATCGAATTGAAAGGGAGAAATTCATTTAAGGGGGTATAATATAACATCCTGAGAATTTAAATGGAAACCTGATGTCACATAGAGCCTAAACAAACAACTAAATATTATAATTTAAATATGATTGTTATAAATTTACACATAAATTAACAGGTATGAATTGGAATAAATAATTTATGAGAAAAAACATAATTTATCAACTCAATATAAATGTATTGGTATATGATTATATAATAATAACAAAATTTATAGTAAATTCATTTTATTTATTTGAAATACATTTTCTTCAAAAATGATTTTTATTTCTTTTTATGAAAAAATATTATATTTATTTTATGGATTTTTTTTGAAAATATATTTGGAAAAATTAACTTCAATTTAGAAATCATAATTTCAAAATTATTCTATGTTTAAATTTTTAGAATTTTCTATTTTTTTAATTTTTGGTGAATAGTTAAAAATACTCTATTATTATGACATCGTCAAGAAATAACTATGATGTAAAATTTATTAAACTAATGAAATGAATAAATTATGAAATTATAATATAAATATTTTATAATAAATAATTCAGAACTTGTATGTTATAATTTATTTCATGACATGTATAAAAGTCATTGTCAGTGAGGACGTAATGTCTGCGCAGTGTTGTGAAAGTCAAATTAGGTTCCCTATAAATAATAATTTTATGAAAAAAATTATTTTATCAACTTGTTTATTAAATATTATATATAATTTATTTTTTCTTATATTTTCTAATTTTGTTGTTGTATAACTTTAATCTTAATTAAAAGCATGGAAATGATTGCACAAGGCAAGAAAAGTAAAATTTACAAATTAAAATTTTTTCTTGTAATGGATATGATTAAATATACATAATTAATTAATAAAAATGATGAACTTGAACATAATTATTTTATTTTTATTATATTATATTATTTTTAATTTTTATAAATTATATAATTAACTTAAATGTTTATTCAACACTGATGCAGTGCTTGTGTATGTAGAAGAAAAAAAATAATATTAATTAAAATTATAATAACCCTTAAATGACCGAAAAAATTTAATCACCAAGAGTAGAATCAATGGCCATTTTGAGCCACATGGATATGATTAAGACAATTATAATATTTTATTTAAAATAATGTCAAGTTGTTCACACTATAGATGTTAATTAGTATAATATTTTAATATATGGATTTCTAGAATATTAATTTGACCATAGATATTAATTCGAAATCAATGAAAATTATATTTTCCATGAAAAATTATTTTTAATTTTCAGAGAATAAACAATTTTCTTAACAGATTACACAATGATGGTGCACTAATAATTTAATTAATGAATAAATCAAATTACTGATATTAAAAATAATAAATTAATTATAATATGATATTTTTAAGGTAATAAAAGAATTATCTTGATACATATGACTGGTCTCGGATATAATAAAAATAAATTAAATTTTAATCATTATTTTTATGTTTTTAAAGTCATCATTCTGAATAATGTTTAATTTGAAAAAACTAATATGTCATGGATAAAATATATTATTAAATTGTTTAAAAATCATAAATATCATGAACAAGGCCAAAAATTATAATATTTTATCGACAATGTGATCTATTATGATTTTTAAGCCTTGGGGACGTTTTTAACCCTATATTATACTTAATATATTTTAATATTTTAAATAACTTCAAAATTTCCCCTCACCTCGATTATAAAAAGGGACTCTTTACATCACTTAATTTCATCACCTTAAGCCATCTTTCTCAACTATACTTTATCAAATTATCTTCTCCACTTTTATCCCCACATTATATAGGTCATAGTTTAGGCGTAACACCATCTTTTGTGGTCTTAGGGTGTTAAGAAAATTTATTTTCTGAAGAAGAGGAAGATAAAGAAACAATGTGATGTGTTAGACTCAAGGTTAGGAGATTGTTTTGAATGAATTATTTTTATTAAAAAATATCATATCTTAAAGTAAATATTTTATTATCATTCATCATTTTAGATATTCCCAACATCTATAATTTTTATTGATATTTTATGAATTTTATAAAATATTTAGTTTTAACTTCAAAGTGTTTATGTTCATGTATTTTAAATGTGGGTAATTATTTTCTATAAAATGGATTTATCCTAAAATATCGATTTTTTTCAATATTAAAGGTTATTAAATTATTTTCTTATATGAAAATAATTAATGTATGGTTTTGATTATTTTTTGGATATGTGTGAGAAACTCCGGACCATTTAAAATGTTTTATAAAATTATGGCACTATAGTATTGAATGTTATGATGTGGTATGGGGAGTGAACCCATGAAATATAGAGGATTCATTCCCATATGTGATATGGTTAAGTTTACTTATAGTTCTCTTATGGACTATTTAGTTTCTTGATTAATCCATAAAAATTAATAATTTCAAAATGGATAAATCTAAAGTTTTATTTCAAAAGAATTATTATTTTGAATATATATGGTTTTCAAAGTAATATAAAATATTTAACAATATTTGGAAAATTTTTGTGAACCCTTATATATATATATTTTCTTATCAACTAATTTAATTGAAAAATGTTTTAAAAGATATTTATATTTTTCAATTAATGTTATTTCATAAATATTTTAGGACCCCTTTGTGGGAAAATTAATTGTCACACTATATTTTAAATTAATTTTTAACAAGTTTAGTATAATTTCAATTTATTTTTTATTTCATATAAAGTGGTAGGAGACACAAATACATTTTGTTTAAATTTTTTTACAAATTTTTCAAATTGTAATGTATTTTTCTCATTCTCCAAAACTTTGACTGAAAAAGGTTCTCAATTGTATAATGAACAGTTTATTTTTTAGTTATCTTTTCGAAAAAAATACAGCATGTTATAATCACTGAATTTAGAAGTGAGGGTTTTGATCTTTACAAGATCATCGAAGAATACTGATTGTGGCCATCATGTAGAGCCAGGCAGTAGAGTCCTCTATGACTACCGAGTGTGTCCCTCTAGTAGAGCTGGGTAGTGAAGTCCTCGATGATTATTGAGTGTGACCCTCCTGTAGATCCATCCTACTATAACAGTGCATGGGTCCTCTACTTTGGGTTTGTGGCCCCTCTATTGTGCATTACAGTGGAGAGGTTCGGTTTAACTTGTATGGTTACAATGGAGAAGGCGTGTGAGATGCGGAGCATCGTTGATGGACTTTTGGAACTATTGGAAAATCTTTTTATTGGATTGATCTATGCGATGGAGATCCCCTTACTCTATCATTTGTTTTTATTTGAATGGTAATATATATATACTTTTGTATCCATTCCATTGGATTTGGTTACTCTCTTTACATGAGAGATAATGATACGTGTGGTACGCAACGATATTTCTATGTTTAGTTTCTCATGCTTGGATGAGTATAATATCTAACTATAGGTGGAAAAGACTCAAAGAGTAGTTTATCTACTCACGATGCTAATCCCCTTGTTCTTATATGAGTTTACTATCTCTCTTGGGTTTTTGAGCTATTGCCTTTGACTATATCATGCATCTACTGTCTTTCCTTTCATGTTATATATCTTAATTATCCCCCTTCGTCTTTTCAATCATCCTACTGTGTATGTATATACTCACCCTTGCATGGTATTTTCTAGCATGTTTCAGGTCTTATACAGATAACAGATAGGTCGACAATGACTTTAGTGAAGCATATGGATACCTGGTACTTTAAACCACGATAAGTGGTCGTACCTTGGGATTCAAGAATTGGGATCTCTCAGTAGTTAAACTTTCTAGTTTTATTCTGGTTGGAACATATTTTTTATTGGGTGTGTATTTTTCTCCTTTACTTTTCATTTTGTACTATCACACTATTGTATATCTTAGAGGTTATGCATGCTTGGTTTATATTCTAGCTGTCTTTCATCTTTTACTATTTCCCTATGAAATTTTACATCGAGATGGTTGTGTGTGTTCATACAAGTATGTTAGTAAAGGCCACCCTGTGTTAGATATTCCTTAAGCGCTAGTCAAAACCCCTAGCTTATGGATGTGAGCTTGGGGTAGTTGCGACTTGAGCCTCTTCTTGGGTCAGGTCATGGTAGGTTCTTCTCCCTGAATTCCATTTTCAATCCCATGGATGACACATACCAATATCACTCTAAGATTCTCATCAATCCATGACCCAAATGTTGTCAAATTGGGAGGCTGACCTGCCTGCACTAGAGTCTATACCTAGGCCTATACCTATATCTCATTCTCTTATTAACCCTATGGGGCCTCATCTTAACTCTCAAGGGTATCAACCTTTGATGGCTCATACGACACTAAATCATCTCCCACCTAATGCTCCATTGGATCCTGTCAAAGTGGGATTCCGATGAATACTAATACATTGTTCAGATAGATAGATAACACTCACACTCACACACACAAATACACACATAATACAGATAGGGAAATCATCAATAGGCAGTGTAAACTCACTACCCTTACACTCCCCCATCACAACCATGTCTCACAACTTCCAGCCTATTTTCCCCTTACTCACCCATAGCAGGTCCAAGTATCACATATGCCTCAGGCCATGCATATACTAATGAACTATGTTGCCTCAAATCGATGACCACATTTCCCAAAATGAAGATCCAAATCACCCCATATCATAATATTTTCTTTCTTATATAAGATCCATACCCATATATATATACATACATACATACTTACATATATATATATATATATATCACATATAAAAAAAATCGTTGGGTCCAATATCCGTGGTTGGTTGTGTAAGATGCCACAAAAGAGAAGCTAATTAGGAATATAGTACTTAGCTTCCTTTTTTGACACTTTAATCAACCAAATCCTACTTAGTGAAATCCGGGTTCCCAATGAAAATCAAAAACCAATTTTATCATAGGCATAAATTCATACATATATATATATATAACATTATATTTTCCTAAAAAAGTATAATAAAAGCACCCTTACCATACTTGGATAGGGGTCAAATAACTCCTCTCTTAACAAACCAGGTTAAGGGTCACATATCGTAATGGGTAACATCAATCCAAGTGCACCAATGAAGGTGGAAATCATATCAAATGTAAAAAAATAAAAAAAATAACAATAATTTCCACCATAAAAAACATGGTATGTCATTCATGCATGGGTAATCATGGAACCAAACACACGTTCTAAACCTAGTTCTAAAAACATCCAAATCTCCAGTCTACCATAACCAAAAAATTAGGACTAGTTGAAAATAAAATAATGAGTTATAAATAGTAATTATCTAAATGCTTCTTCTTATTCCCAATAAATAAATACTCTGATTCAATTTATAGTTCACCAACTCGTTTATCCACCTGGAAAGTAGTACGAGCCGAGTTCCACTGTCCTTAGGTGCACCTCCCCATATACCAAGGGATTATGGCTAGAAATAGGGGGGGTGAAAAAGATTTATAGTGGAGAGACTATAACATCTGTTGATGATAAATAATGGTTTAATATATAAATATAAATAGAATAAAGAATGACCAAATGACACTGGAGTAGTAACCCACCCATGGCGAAAGCACATGCAATATAAATCAATAATGGAAGAAACAAGAAAAATGTGGAATAAATGAACTATATAATCATACCATTTGTATCTAATAATTCATATCAAAATAGGTTATATAAATAATAAATAGAAGGGTCGCTAATGGCCGACCTCAATACATACATACAATAGCATGCTGATACAAAAGAATACTAAAAAATAAACTCTATACAAGGCAAGAACCCATAGCCACTTTCCATACCTTCTATGATAACTCAACCAGTAAGATCTAACTCATGATCCAAAACCATCACCTAAACACAAATCCATGAAATCTACACATATCCTGAAGGGCCCTTATAGGTTGTGAGAAAGAATCTATGTAGGATACCATAAATGTGTGCCATTATTACATCTCTGGATATGGAGGTGTATCTAAATAAAAAATTAAAATGGAACATCACACGATAATAATGGTAATACCTACCCTTATTCTTGGAAACACTAATGGAGTGATCATCAGATTTGGCCAATGCTGGTACACTGTAGTAAAGAGGATCCTTAGCCTAGGCTCAAGGCATCCCCTGATGTAAATAAATCCGGGCGAACCCTTAGATTCCCCCTATAAAACAATAACCTGACACCTCAAACAAACCAACACCTCATGTCCAAACAATATCTGACATCCAAAATTCCTGATCAATAATCATTACTCGATCCCTCAAACCCCATCTCAAAATATACCATCGGTTCGAAGCCTGGTGTCCTGAGAAACGGAAATATATATCCTTCTATATTAGTCTCGGACCATTAGCCCCATGTACGGCGAGCCTCAACCCCCAAATGATAGTATCAACACTATCAACCGATAGTTCCTCACCATCACCATGGATTTCTACAACAAGAACCACCAACCATCATCCTATGTTTCAACTAACGAAGGACTCTACCCACACAAGTGATCAATTCCACCGCATAATATGAGTCCTACTATGTGCACACAACTCTAAAATGGGACATTGGCCGATATGGGTGAGTGGAAATCCCCAAATATGTCCCTAATCTACACCAATTCAGAACCCTGTTCCCCATGAAACCCCATCGCTCAATCTGATGGAAAACACCACCCAAAATCACATGAGCCACACCCATTTCCCAACTACATTGTCACCTCATCCTGATGACCACATCTCCCAAACCAGTGATTAACATCACCCAATATTCCTCTGGATAATCCCATCTTGATAATTACATTTCCTCAATCTAGATGGAAAATGCCACCTCAAACCTTGATCTAATCCCATCCTGATCCCATAGAACTAAAAAGAAATTCAAATATATATATAATTCAATTAAATATAAATAAAATTGATATTCCTAACTAATATTCCTATGGTACGAATCCTGTCAATAGGGTCATACTATTTGTGTACTTGATTTAGCATGCCCACATGAATCTCATGGGTTCAACTAATTAATTAAAATACAGCCATTAGTTTAGTAGGTTCACACTCAGACTACCCAAAGTCAAGATCAAATAAAACCCCCAAAATTCTCACAAAATAACAAATAAAGAAAAGAACCACCTACCACATGTTGGTAGACTTCCACTCATCCGATCTTAGCCACTAAATCATGAAAATTTGGAAGAAATTGGTGTTTTAGATGAACACCATGAAAATAGGTTAAATTGGATCAAATAGATTTAACACTTTGGGAGGCAATAGAAAAAGGAAAAATTAAGTAAAAGGAGTTGGATCCTTACTTATATACATCCAATTCCATGTATAGATTGAGAAATGGAGTCTTGATGAGGAATCTATCTCACACCCTAGAGGAGGAGGGAGGAGCTCCCATGATGCCTGGAGGAAGGCCATGTGAAGGAGAAGAAATAATGGAGAAAGAAGAAATAATAGGGGAGGTGGAAATGGAAATTTTACACTCTTATGTGGTTTACATGGTTATCTCACATAGTTTGGATAATCTTACACTGCCTATGTGATACCCCCTCCCCAGATCTAGGCTCGCAAGATTCGTGCATACAGTTATCCAAACTGTGCACAAACTGTGTGTGAGCCCTATATAAAACCTTCTGGACATGGATGCACACCTGTGAACCCCATATTGAATAGTTTGGGAAACCATGCACCATAGACCTGTATGTCCATAATGTTACTCCTTAGAGGCCTTATGGTTTTCCCAAACCATGTCCCTTAGTCTGGAAATAATGAAAACTTAGGTGTTGAGCTTCCAAAGGACCCAGGACCCAATCAAACCCCGAAGAAAATTTTTGAGCATTAATACTCATATAAATGAATATCTTTAACTCAAATAAACTCTCCAAATTAAATTTTGATAAACATGAAAATTGTTGACCTACCCAAAAAACTTCAATAATCCAAAATAAATGAGGAATTCAACCCACTCCAATTTAATATACCAAAGGAAAAAATTAATTATTAAAATAAATACATTATTTAATAATATAATATACATAAAATATAATAAATTATGTAAACAAATGAATGAAATAAAGTCCATTTAAAACTCCCCCATAATTAATCAATTCCACTCTAAAGAAATTAAATGTGTTTTGATTATTTACAGAAACTTAGAAAAAGAAAATATTATTCTACCCAAGTTTTAAAACATCCCAAAATAAAAGGAGTTAAAAAAATCCATCCAATTATTTAAAAATCATGATTCATACATGAAGGTTTCCCACTATCTTAGTTAAAATGAAAATGGTTCTAGATACAACAGCAAAAAATTTAAATAAATACGAAATTAAGATTTTAACAAGAGACACTATCAATTTTTACACTCCCATAGGTTATGAAAATTGAATATCCATTATTTTTTCATCTTTTTTGTTCACATTTTTGATTCAACATAATTGATTATTATTTTTCATTTTACCCATTCTTTACTTGGGTTCAAAATTCCCCTCACCTAAATGAGATCATTTTTTGACAAGGAACTTTGTTTTAATTATTCCCAGGAATATTTATTGTGCATAGCACTATGAAAAGAACATAACGAATTTGAAAATATTTTTTATTTATTTATAGAAACACACCCAACTCCCTTGTCTTATGTACATAGCATGAGATACCTTTTTCACATTTTAATCTAGTTTCTAAGGACTTATATGATTATAATTAGTGTTGGATCCCTAAAGTTATTTCTAAAAAAGATTGTGTTGACTATGTTTAAGTTCAAATTTGTGGTTTTCCAAAGATATAATATCAATTCCATAAAAATATATCCCATAACACCCCCTTTACTATTCCTTAAAATGAACTTCCACAAAATAGTGGGTTAGAAACACTCTGCATTCATTAAATACTAGAAAATTAAGAGTCCTTGAAATCCCCTAACCTAGAGTACAGTTGTCACCTAAGTAAGATGGAAAGAAACCTTTTTATTACTTTTTTCAAAATGTTGTTTTTTTATTTTTTGTGGTTTTTTTTGGATTCTGATTATAAAAATAGAATGTATTTATAGTTGACAAGTAGGAAATTTAAAAAATGTAAAGGGGTTTTCGATTTGTTAACATTATATCATAGTTTATCATAATTAAGACCCCACCCCTGAACATAAATCACAATAATTCCCCCATTATTCTATCTCAAGTTAGGAGAAATAATTAAGTAGTTTTATTCAAAAAGTCTCACAAATTAAATTCATATAATATTCTATTTTGAGGGGTAAAATTAAATAATAATCAAAATTTTCCACATATTACTCAAAAAATCACACTATACACAATATAACCTTACTATACACCACTACAAATTCAAGGATAGCATATGAAATTCCAAAAGTTTTCATGCATCAGATGAGTTCATGAATGATTTTTAAATGGGCATCAAAATTAACAAGAAATTTTTGAGTAAATAAAATGAATCCAACAACAGCACTACAAATATATTGAATGAAGTAAAATAGGTACTCCCCAAATATGTATTATATATTTTTAATGTTTAATAGAAATATTGTAAACTCTATTTAAACCAATGAAAAAGGCATTTTATTGAGAATTTAAAGTTCCTACAAAATGAACAGAATGATATTAGAATTTAAAATTAATCATATAAATTGAAATTGACTTCAGTATGAGTGGAGGTAAGTATTATACAATATTCTAAAACAATAAAATTTCTTATGGAACATATAAAATTAGGTTTCCACTGGTAAATATTCTCACTGCCAACTGATACCACTAACCAGAACCAACCTGATCCTAATCATAACTGATAACCAACAATATAAAACAAACCACCATTAAATAAGAGAAAAAAATATGGAAATGAAACTAATAAATTATTGTTTACCATTCTAGGTTGAAACACAACTGATAAATGATAATTTATTCAAATAAAAATTAAAATCATAAAATAAGAAAATTGTGGGTTGCCTCCCATGTAGTTCTAGGTTTAAAGCTTCCATCCATAATTTATTCCCTTAATTATTTATAACGATGATAATTCAATGGGTATGAATTATTAATTGTATGACTTCTATATATTAAATGATATTAAGAGAAATATCTATTGAGAAATTTTCATCTTCATCAATAAGCTATATTCTCCAAAAATCGTCAAGCAAAACAAGATGGTACATTCTCTAGAGCTTAACTTGAGCACTAAAAACCACTCCCTCAACTACTAAAAATTTTAACATCCTCCAATAAAATCACCTAACTAATAAAAAATAATTCCCCAAATTCCCATATTCTTAAATTCTTGTAAAAACCTAGAAATAGAAGAAAATATATAAGAAAACTCATCAACATTTCTAGAAAAATTTTGTAAAACAACACGAAAAGTAGAAAACATAGAATACTCACATATAAAGGAATCAAATTCATATTTAAAAAGATACCTCAAAATTTATCTAGGGGAATAAAAGGATGTCAAACTTTCAATTCCTTGTTGTAATTCATCACACATAACAACAATCCAATTAAGAAATAAAATTTCAATGAAAACAATTGTTCACAGTGGAAATCATCAAGTTATTCAGTATATTTTAACCCCAAAATTTCTATGAAAAATAAAACCGTTAATATTTTAGTACCATATGTAAAGCTCTCATTTATAGGATCAATAAACTCAAGTGCCAAGAAATAATCATCTGAAACATACTCAGACATCTCAGGTTTAAAATAACAACATGTAGTTTGTAGATTTGGTGTAAAGGGTGACTTCAGACTCATTACAATAGCTTATAGAAAACCATAAATGTGTTTGGGAATTTAAATCTATGTATCCTTAAGAGGAAAGTATTC
Organism: Viscum album; assembly: GCA_963277665.1. NCBI lineage: Eukaryota > Viridiplantae > Streptophyta > Magnoliopsida > Santalales > Viscaceae > Viscum > Viscum album. The sequence continues at coordinate 383,206,417 of OY728132.1, read as the reverse complement.
TTACTCCGATTTGATCTCAATTTTTAAAAATTTATTCTTAGAAAAATAAATTAGATCACAATTAACCTCATGTTGGGGATTTCCAAAAACCAAAATCCCCTCCACATTATCTACAGCTTAAATGATATATTTTCCATTGAAACATCAATAATATAAACCCTAGTAGTAAATAATGGTTTGATTAAAATTATTGGAACATTTTTATCACATTCCATGTCAATAAATATAAAATTTGTGGGAAATATGAGCTTTCTTACACACACTAATAGGCCATCCACCCTTCCAAAGAGGTGAGTGAATGAAATATATATGAATTGAAGAGAAATAACTATTGAATTGAAATATTGAAGGATTATATTTTTAAAAAATGAGTAAGGATTAAAGTTAATAATCACTCCTAAAACCCACAAAAAAGTTCGTTTTCCAAATTCCTTATATTTGACATTTAATTACAAAGTTGATAGGGTGATTCAACATTGGAAGCAGTTTCCTCAAGAGAACAGCACTATAATCCTCATTGTGATTGATGGTATCCAATATCTTGTGATCATTTTTTTTCGAAAACCATTTTTTTTATATTTTAAATTGGGTAGAATTTCATCCATTTTTTCCAAAAAAGTCATGTTGATATCATTTTCATAAATCTTAGGTAATTAGGTTCGTCACTTTTTTCACTTTAGCAAGGAAGGGAATGAGAGGAGAATATTATTTTAAAATAGGTTGATTGTTTACCTGATCCTCAAATAAACCTTTTTTATTTCCTTCCTTAATCAATTACCATTTTATTTTCCTTGGACCTTTATCCTTTTTAGTGGTGTGTTTAACATTCGTTTCATTTTGGACCAAGCTATATAGGTTTCTAAATAAAGAATATTTGAGGTTTTCATTCTCATATTAATAATTTTCGTTGTTTTTAACTTTAATAGGTGGTTCCTTTACTTTTTCTTGGTTTTTAAGGCTATATAGAGTGGTGAAATCCAAGACATTATCTCTTGGATTTGGAAGTGTATTGGTGGAAAACTTTTGTTTCTCCTTACCACTAAGACATCCATCTATTTGACCCATTTCAAGTTCTAATTTTTGAATTTTAGTATCATAATCTTTCCATAGGGAACTAATATCACCCAAAACCTACTATAAAATTCCTTTAAATTACCCTTTATAATTAGATAACTCATCCCCATATTGATTTTGGAAAAACTATTTGAGATGTGGATGGTAATTTTGGGAAGTGGGTTGTTTCATAACACCTTGTTTTTTCCTAGAAATGTTTCGATAATTTGTGTGTCCATAATTGATTTGTTTTGAAAATGTATCAATTTTATCTTGATTCCTAGATATATAATTTATAAATTGTGAATTATCCTTAGGATGGATAGAGAGATCAAAGTTGGGGCAGCATCATTGACTATGACCGAACATCCCACAATGAAAACACTGCTTTCTAATAACTCTATCATCAACAATAAAAAATTTTGGGTTTTTAGACCTATGAATGGTAACTTCACAACGCACTTGTGTTGGGACTTTTGGGTAATCTGATCAAACTATTTTTTTCATATCATCAGTAGTGGTGTCAGAGAATTCACCCCATAAGATTTACCAACTATGTTCTAGTTATAAAGAGCGAGGGAATTGTGAAAAGTATCCATGAGTAGGTGGGGAGAGAACCAATGATTGGGAATTTTTCGAAAAAAAACTTATAAACCTATCCTGTGGCTCGTGAAACAATTACCCCTCATCCTGAACAAAACTAGTGATCTTATGCTTCACTTTAATAGTGGTGTTCCTAGGGTAAAATGTGGATACAATGGCATTGAGAGATAATCCAATGATTAAAATATTTCTTATATCAAATTTTATAACCATTCTATAGACCTTCCTTTAAGAAAGAATGGGAACACTCTCAACCTCAACTCTTAATCACTCGGATCTTATTGAGGCAGTTGTTAGATAGAATCAAAAACATTTCTTGTGAAAAAACTAACGCAAGACGGATTTATTAACACTTTTGGAGTTTTGAACTCTCCATTACTATGTCTCTCATAGGTAGGAGTAATGGTTTAGGGAATAGTGACATTTTTATTTTCATATCTATTTTCCAAAATTTCCAATTCTAACATTATTGTTTTTCTAGGAATAGAACAATGTTGGTTAATTTCATTAATTGATGTTTAAATTATGGATTAGATGACCTAGTGTATGTAAAAATAATGGAAATCGATTCAATTATTTTCTACATAGTTTTTATGTATTTTATTTTTTTAGATTTTTAGCATTCCCTTTTATAGTTTTTATTATATATTTTTTATTCTTTTTGTCTCACATTCTTTCCTCATAAATAGTTCCAAAATTTGATGGCTAGGTCATTATACTCATGCAAATTTAAAATTCATAAAACCTAATTACTACTAGTGTAGTTATAATAAAGGTGTTGACCCCTAGGGAATGTCTAATGTTGTGTGACCAAAACAAATCTAAAACAAGAAAAAAACAATAATAACAAAACTAAAATGAAATCAGAGAAAATGGAAGGTAGTGTGAAGAATAACATAGTAGGATACAAGAAATAGATGAATTAGGGTCCATGGGACGCATTGAACTGATAAATAAATGTTCTGGTATTCTACTCAAATTAATTTAATCATCTAATTATAGAGAAATCGTGTCAATCCACTAAGCCCTCGCTTCAATGGATCAAAAAAACTCAATTAACCTACTTGATCTTTGATATTTATATCTGAACCCTTGATTTAATCCATTTAATATGGAGAAGATATGCATTTAAATTTTCCAATTTTTGGTACTTCTATTAATGATCCAAGGAGACTTTATTCACTACCCTCACCTGTCGGTTATTAGGTAGTGTAAATTGATACTCATAATCGAATGGAAAAAAAATAAAAACTTAAAAATTTTATTTAACAAATATTTTAACTAAGTAGAATGGATAAAATAAATCCACTTCATCACTGATCGAGTCCACTAAGTAATTTTGATACTCATGAAAATATTAAATGAATGTAATATGAAGAAAGGGATGAATAAGAAAATCAAGAAAAATTTCTCCCTCAAGAAAAATATCTGGATTTGATTATTTCTCCAATCTTGGCCATGTGATCCAACCACTAAGATCTCCTTGGTTAATGGATAATGATTTTATAATAGATGATCTGATCATATTGGTTAGAAATGGATACCCCTTAAAATTAATGGATCTAAAATGGGGTATAGAATGAATAGATCCACCTGCTTGTTCTGTAATGGGGTATATGTCTCTAGAATCATTCTCTATTGCTTCTAGAGTCTTTGGATTGACCTCTCCAACTTCATCTAAGTAGCACATCGATGCCTCCCCTGATGCCGATGGTATACAAAGGTGTAGTGGAGGACAGTGAGAAATACATCATAGAAATAAGAATAAAGGAGAGGAAAAAGAGGTTGGGGATGAAATTTACGTGTAGGAAGAAACATAATATGGGACAGTTTGAATATATAGTGGTCTAGAGGATTCAAATGGAAGATGATTCAGTGGTGGATCATATTTTCTATGAGATTCACATCAAGTAGAGGTTGCTGACAATGTGGATAAACAATCACAAAAAATGGAATATACAAAAAAAATGGATCAAATTTTATAATAATAATTATAAAGTGTTTATCCTAGGATATATATTTGATGTGATTAAAAACAGCTGTATTTTTTGGTATTTTAATATTTTAATATTTATTTTATTACTGGGATATGAGTGATGATTTTATTGGCTCAAATATTAAATTCCATCTATTTTTTATGAAATATATTTTCATACCTATCATAAATTTTTATCTCTAAATCTACTAGAAAAAAAAGAATAATCAACTCTAAAATTGAGCATTTTCATCTTTAGAAAAACATCGATGTTCTAAACGATGACAAAAATGTAGGCCTTTATCAGCACAGATAAAAATTTCTCATAAAATCCTAATATCTTATGTAAACCTAATAATTTGTAGCAAATCAAAAACATATAAAAATATTTTAAATCAAATAGAAATTTCAAAAAAAATGGAAGTAAAATTAATAAAATAATAAAATAATACATCTTCAAAATAAAAACACAATTCAAATATTATAAAAAATACTACAACTAATCACCCATTAAATAGGGCTAAAATCACTTTGGTCTATTCTAGATAACCACTGATAATCTAAGATCCATTAAAAAGGGGGTCCCTTTTATTATTGCTAAAAAATCACTCTTAAATGGGTTTTTTTGTCATCGATAAAAAACCACAACCCCTTTTAATTGTGCTCATCTCACCCCACCCTTTTATCAGCACTCGTATCCCCCCTTTCACAATGCCAGGACCTTATGCTTCACATGCCCCCATACCCCGGACTTCATTGAGTTTCAAACCAGAGACCTCCCCCTCACAGATCTTCCCCTTTATGACTGCTCTATATTGTTTTTTTCTATATTTTATGATATATCTATTTATTTATAAATATTTCATTACATTATATATATATATATATAATTATTTTTAAATACATATATATAATATGTTCTCTACATGTGTGTTTGTAAATACATACACACATACATACATATGAATATATATGTGTGTGTGTGTGTGTATATAAATATAAATATTTATATTTATATTTATTTACTTATATTATATATTAATATATATATATATATTATAATATATATAAAATTATATATATTTTTGTCACTAAACACACAAATATATTTATATATATATATATATAAACATTATATATACATTAATTTAATAGGAATATAAATATTCATACTTTTTTAATTTAAATAAAATGGATATTATTATTATTTAGATATGGTTAATACATATAGAAATATATTTTATATGTAATAATGTTTAAATATTTATTTATAAAATTAGATTTTTATGTGTGAATATATACAAATATGTATACATATCTATATATTTAATTATATATAATAGTTTACTATTAAAAATGATAAAATATAAACATTGTAATATTTTTATGTGCATAGCCCTTGAGAATAAATTGAGTCTCTCCCCCCCAACGATAATAATACTCCCTTAAATGAGGATAAAATTCCATCAAATGTTAAATTAATGGGGTTACCCAGAAACAAAACTCAATTTTGGAGGCATTATAGGCCTTTTGAACCCAAAAATTGATGATCAGGGTTCATATGGGTCCCCACGACATAGATATTTTTTCAATATTTAGTTTGATATGTGGTAGAGCTCAAACGAAATCCCAAATCAAAAGCTTCGGTCGTTTGAATTTCAAGTCATGTTTTCAACATATTTTAGATCATTTATTAATTTATTGATTATTTGTATCATTAAATTGTAATTAAATGACTATTACAAAATTATAATTTTCACAATATTATTTAATATTACCTTTTAATTATTTTATAAACCATTTCCCCCTAAATGTCTTATATAATTAGTGAGATTGTATATTTCATATTATATAAATCATAATTTATATAATATATTGTATTTATACCAATATAAATATTTTTATATATTAATATATGATTTTTAATTATGTAGAACTATTTTATGAAATATACATGTTATCGGTGCTATAATATGTTGTTTTAAAGGTAGATAAAATGCATACATTTATTAGTGCTAATAAAAGTGAAGATAAAAATACCCTTTTTCAATGCTAAAAAAAGTTCTGATAAAGTGGTACTTTTATCTGTGCATTTTCATAGTGCTAATAACAATTCTTTTTATCAGTGTTTTTTAGCACTATCAAATTTACCCCCTTTATGAGTGTTTTTAGCCCCCAAAAAGGGTAACGCTAGATAAAGTCAATTCATGTGATGTTTAAACACAGTTAATGTGGTCTAAATATTACATTACACCATATTAAACCTAAAAAACATAAAAACAATTACAATGCACCATCATTAAATTTACATTGTACCATCATTTCAATTAAACTATAGCATTAATGATCTTTAGGACAACATACTTACATTGTTGTAAGATTTAATTACAATCCAAAATAATTACAACCAATATACAGAGACAAGACACACATAGTAGGTTTTATCAAATAATCAACTGAACCACCTACAAAATGTGAAACTCTAATAAAACAATATTTTTTTAGTAATAGTACATTAAAAATAAAAAAAAATTATAATTTTAATATTATATAATCTATGATAAATTTCAAATGACACTTTTGTTAAAATTATATTTTCAATCATATTGAGAAATTCAGGTATCATATTGATGCGTGGTTGATTTATATAGATAAAAAAACTCAAACATCATATTCTTATGTTTTTCGCATCAATCCAATACTGTTTACACAGTCATGACACCTGCATAGGCGATTTTTCACTTATTAATAAGTTTTAACAATATAAAATTACACTTTTCACCATACCAATCAATACAAACATTGGATTGATGTTTGGTTTATTCGTACAGATCTTTAATGATTCGAGAATCATTATCTTAAGTGTTTGAAATATTACTTCAGATCATATAGAGAAACCTATTAATTAGTTTGAGGTGTGGTTAATTCTTATAGATAAAAAATAATATTAAGCTTCATTTATCTATGTTTTCATGGTATTCCGGACTAGTTTTCTTGATTTTGTGACCAGGTACTTTAAAAAATATATGAAGGACAAATGAAACTTTCATTCATATAAAAAATTGAGGAATTTGATTAACATGTGTTTAATCCCTATATACTTGAAATGACATTATGATCATTGTCCTAATTTTTTTTGCGTCAATCTGTACCCATTTCACTACTACATATAAGACCTTAAATAATGTTAAAATAGGACTTTTTCAGTGAAAAAAATCACTAACAATCATAAAAACATTAAAATATTCAGGCTTTTATCATTGTTATAAAATCATTGATAAATGGATGCGTTATCAATACTTAAGGAAGTGCTGATAATGGGATTCCTTTATCAAATTTTTTTTAACACTGATAAATACACCCTTTATCAAAAGAAACTAAACATGTATCACTTAAAAATGATTAGGAAATTAATTAATTAAAAGTAGATAAAATAATGAGGATAAAATCTCAGCTGATTTTTCCCAGTTTTGCCTATGTGATGTGCTTTTTAATCTAAAATGACATTTATATATTAAAAACAATCACTTCAAGACATATTGACCACATCATGTGTCGAATTTATAGGAAATAAATTTCTATATGTCACAAATTAATTATGTATTATTATCCAACATTTTGAAAATAATGAAAACTTTTTTCTCAGTTTTGGCTATGTGACGTGCATTTTCAACTAAAATGACACCATTATATTGAAACCACACATTTTGAATCATATCAGTAAAATCATGTTTCAAAATTATGTACAGTTGAATGTCAGAAGTAAAAAAAATTATATATAATTTCCCTAAATTTTGAAAACAATATGAGCACATTTTATTGATTTTTTCTATTTGATGCATGTTATAAAAAATGACACTTTTATAGAGAAAACACATACATCATGTCATACTGACCACATAGTGTTCCCATTTGGAATGTAGTCAATTCATACATGTGAAATATAAATTATGGATAATTTCAATAATGTTTGAAAGCAATATGAGATTGAATATCAATTTTGGTGATGCGACACACATTTCAAACTAAAATGACACTTCTTTTGTGAAACCAAGAACATCAAGTCATACTGATAGCATCAAGTGTCATATTTATGTACAATCAATTCCTACACAGTGAAAATAAATATTCAATAATTTTCTTAAAATTTTAAAATAGTATGAGCTTATTTTTTTAGTTTTGTCTTGTGACATGTGTTCTAAACTAAAATGACTCCTTTTTATTGAAAGCACCCACTTTGAGTAATATCAGTCACATCGTGTGTCAAATTGATGTGTGGTCAAATTTTATGTCAAAAATTAATCATGGACCATTGTATTAATGTTTGAAAACAATTTGAGCAAATTTTATTATTTTTGGATATTTAATGTGTATTTTAAAATAAAATGACACTTTTATATCGAAAACACATACATTGAGTCATAACAATCACAATATCTGCCAGATTAGTGTGTGGTAAATTTCTACAGGTGGAAATTAATTATGGATGTTTTATAAAATTTTGAAAATATATTTAGCTAATTTTCTTAATTTTTAATATTTAATGCATGTTTTAAACTAAAATTGCACTTCGTTATGGAAAACACTCACTTAGAGTAAAACCAACCCATCAGGACTCATATTGACACATGATCAATTTCTATACATCATAAATAAATTATCAGTTGTTATAATAAACTTTGAAAAAAATGATCTTATTTTACATGATTTGAAAATTTGATGCATATTTTAAACTAAAATAACACTTTTATATTGATAACATGAACTTATATTCATACAATCAACATCAGGTATCATATTAACATATGGTCAATAATTAGATGTCACAAATGAATTATAAATCAGTTTACAAAATTTTGAAAACAATCCATTCTAATTTTCTTGATTTTTTCCCTTTTATGTGTGTTTTAAACTAAAATGAAACTTTTATTTTGAAAAAACATACTTTGAATCATAGCAACCATATCATGAGTTTTATTGATGTGTGGTTAATTCCAACACATTAAAAATGAATTATAGATCTTTTTTATATATTTTGGAAACAATCTGAGCTCATTTCTCAGTTTTGATGATGTGACACATGTTTTAAAATAAAATAGAACTTATATATTGAAAACATGAACTTAGAGTCATACCAATCACATTGTGTGTTTGATTTATGTGAGGTTAATTTCTATATGTCAAAAATTAATTGTGGACCATTTTACAAAAGTTTAAATATAATCTTATTTTTTTCTTGGTTTTATCTAGTGACTAAAATGAAACCTTTATATTAAAAACACACACTTTGAGTTATATCGGTGAGATCATGTGTCAAATTGATGTGTGGTTGATTATTGCACATAAAAAATGAATTATAGAGCATTTTATAAAAGCATGAAAACAATCTGATCTTGTTTTCATTGTTTTGTCTATTTGATGTGTGTTTTGTACTAAAATGACACTTTTATATTGAAAACACATACTTCGAGTAATACTCACCACATCGTGTTTTGGATTGGAATTTAGTAAATTCCAACACATGGAAAAATAATTACGGTTCATTTTCCAAATATTTTAAAACAATATAAGCTTGATTTCTCAGTTTTGGAGAATTGAAACCTATTATAAACTAAAATAGAACTTATATATTGAAAACATGTACCTAGAGTCAAACATACAACATTGAGTGTTTGATTGACAATTTGTTGATTTAAACATATCAAAAATATAGTATGGATCATTTTTATAAATATGGAAAACAATATGATCTTTTTTTCTTGATTTCAGCGCGTGATATGCATTTTAAACTAAAATGACACCTTTATAATGAAAACAGACACTTTGAGTCATATCAGTTACATCGTGTGTCATATAGATATGTGGTTGATTTTTGCACATCATAAATGAATTATGGATTATTTTTCTAATGTTTGAAAATATTTTGATGTCATTCACTTGGTTTTGGATAGTGATGTGTGTTTTAAACTGAAATAACACCTTTATATTGAAAACACACACTTAGTGTCTTATCTGTCACATCATGAGTCATATTGATGTTTGGTTTATTCATATATGTCACAAATTAATTGTAAACCATTTTAATAAATATGGAAGACAACATAATCCCCTTTTAATAGTTTTGGCTATTTTATTTGTGTTTTAAACTAAAATTACATTATAATATTGAAAATACATACTCCGAGTCATAATGATTACATAGTTTGTTATATTAGATTGTGTTCAATCCCTACACATGAAAAATGAATTATGGATCATTTTCTTAAATTTTGAAAACAATCTGAGCTTGTTCTCTCAATTTTGAAAACATGACGCACATTTTAAACTAAAATGGAATTTATATACTAAAAGCAAACACATTGGGTCATACTTACCACATATTGTGTCATATTTATGTGTGATCAATTTCTACATATCAAAAATGAATTAGGGATAATTTTACAAAATATTTAAAACAATTCAAGATAATTTTCTTAGTTTTATCTAGGGACAATAATTTTACCATACAACAATACATTTATATTGAAAACACACATGTAGTGTCATATTAGTTATCTCATGTGCCAGAATGATGTTTGGTTGGTTTGTACAAGGAATAAATGAACTATGGATCATTTTTATAAAGTTGGAAAATAATATGAGCTCAGTTTCTCTATTTTGGATAGTGACATGCATGTTAAAATAAAATAACACAAATATACTTAATACACACACTTTGAGTCCAATAATTCACATCATGTGTCAAATTTATTATAAGGCCCCGTCCTTAAACCTTACTTAATCTTGAGTTATTACAAGATTACACATTTAGGATCTTTTCAGGTTTAGAATTTTAGAGAATTAGATCATAAAACTTGCATTACATTCCATATTTAAAAAAAGTGGTTACATAAAAGATAGTATTCATTTTTCCCTTCACAGGAAACATATTTAAAATAAAACATTGATTATTTCTTGACACTTCCTTGACACTATCATCATATCATGTACCATTCCCTTGACCTGTGAAAAACATTTAAAAAACTTGGGATGAGCATTAAAAGCTTAGTAAGGGATATAAAAGTACGAAATGAAAACATTAGTCCATGTATGAAATCATACTTTACTCGTAAAACATAATCACTTTAACATACCTCATCAAATCAGGAATAAATCATAGTAATCATATGACAGAAAGGTAACTTGAGGAATTTATAACATTCTTATGTAGGGAGTAACCCTCTTGGTTACATTTGGAATAACCATCATAGTATATTCCCTAAATCTCTTCAGAAAAAAATTAACGTTTAACTCCTTCACGTTACCCAATGAATTAGAGAGATATATCGGGCTCACATACCCTTAGTTTATCATCGAACCACACGTCTTCATAAAAATTCCGAAGAACCATAACATAATCATATCACATAAAACATGCATAAAGGAAACATAGAATTTCCACATTTTAATCACAAGATATCAATAAAACACCTTGATATAATAAAAACATTATGGAAACCATTTTCAATACCAAATAAAATAAAATTAATACATGGTATTTATTTTTCATTTTAAAAAAAATTATGGCTTTTAGAGGAATCCGAAACTCAAATAATGGTCATGGTGGCGGAGAAGTTGTTGTCGCCGCATACGTACGACAAAAACATTCCCTTTGTTCATTTAGTAAAACGCTTCATAAAAAATATTCCTTTTGGATAAATGTACAATTCATAGGGGTTTATACACCGTATAGAAGAAGGTTGTGTATAAAACAAAGTATGCCTCAATGAAAGGAGATTGAGACGATGTCCCTTACAAAGATGGTATCCTTAGATTAAGGATAAATCAATTACATAATTATGTATGACAAACGAATACACCAAATATACGTGGATATTAATTCTAAACCAATCAGAGGTTATTCAAACATATTCATAGAATGACATATTCAAGGAGTACAAGTTTATCCCAAAGAATCAAAATTGGGTTAAGAAGATCCCTTACAAAAATTCGACAGCCTAACGGCGTCACTTCAAAATTCAGAAAAAGTGTTGATGAGAGATATAAAGGGTATTTCATCACTTGGACATAAAATTTACATCAATAAGGATATATAAGAACATATCCCAACATAATAGTATGTGAATTAAAAGACATAACAAAATAAGTCTTTTAAAAAGTGGAGGGTGAAAGGTTCCCTTACCGACTTGGGTATCTTTCAAAACATACACACCATGAAAGAATGCCAACACAACATTTATGTAAATACTCATAAACTAAATTATATTAAAAAAATAGTATAATAATGGGCTTTACATATACCACTCAAAGGAAATGGTGGAAAATGTAGCATGAATATCACAGTAATAAAAGTGAGATGAAAAATCCCTTACGAAAACTCGACATCCTAACAGCGCCACTTAAAACTTCCAAAAATGGATTGATGAGATCAAATAGGGTCTCTAATAATATTAACATAAAATTTAAATAATGATTAATATAAAATAACATCCCCCAACATAACAAAGAGGAGCTTAAAAGAAGTGACATAAAGAAGAGTACTTAAAAAAAGAGAGAGGTTTGATCTTTTATGAAGATTCGGCAGCCTAACGGCGCCAATAAAAACTTCCAAAATGGATTGATGAGAGAAAATATGGTCTCTAAACATATGAACATAAAAAGTACAGTAAGAGTAATATAAAATAACATCCTAATCATAAGAAATATGAGCTTAAATGGAATGACATAAAAGAGTGTACTTAAAAAGAAGGAGAGGGGTAGGATCCCTTACCTCGGGTCCAACTTGACTCGATCGTTCTTTAACATCCTGAATAATAAACATGAGTTAATTAATAATTTCATAAGAAATTTTTTTAAGTTCATTATTCCATTTATATCACTTATTACCATGTTATGAACACTATGTAATTATTCAAGTTAATAATGGTTGTTTTGTCGATCATTGCTACCTGAGTCCAAAATAAACTCTTTATAATTACAAGTTTGTTCATGGGGTAAAATATACATTATATCCAGATTTATATTCATTATGTAGAAATCATATATATCATATATATCAATTATATACATGCATTTATAATATTACATAACATTTAGAGGTAAGAAATGAAATGCACCGTTCATGGAGATGGTAAGCCATACGTACATATGAACACTACTTCCATTTCTATTTCATATTTAATGGAATAAAAACATAATGATAAATTATAATATTATAATTAGAGTATGGTATCATATATAATATAATTAAATCTATCCTTTATATGTACCACATAGGGTATTAACGAATCAAATCACTTTGAGGGGGTGGTAGTCCGCACTTTCTAAAATGAAGATATCACGTTTAACCATAATGGAAGCCATAAAGGTATGCCATAAATGATAAATTCAGAAGCTTAAGGAAAACCTAAAAATATCATATATCATATATAAATATAGTGACACCTTAATGGCCACCTTTGAAGGTGTTAAAAGAATATTGAACAATCATTGTTTCTTGAGGCAGAAATTCACCATCCACAGAAACAGTATGTTCTTTAACCATTAGATATAGGTGTGTTTAAGTGTAGCTCAAATACATCTTATAAAAACATCCTAGTATATTTAAGATACTTTATTTTTAAAAAATAAATTAATAAAAAGATTTTAGGGGGTTGGAGAGGCAAAATAAAACAAAAGAACACATGTGAAGACATTACCTTAAAATTCGGAAACTCCCTTTGGTTTTAACCAAAAGAGATTCTTCAAGAGATTCCTGCCTAAGGTAAGGCTTCTAGGATTATTAGAGGAATGTGGAGAGTTGATATGGGAAGGTTTAGGCCGATTTAAAGGCTTTATAGGTGTGGGTAAGGTGGTAGAGGTGGGGGCGTTTTATAAGAGAAAATGAGGGGCACTCTTGGAATGTTATAAAATGATACTTTATTTTCAAATGTGTTTCAGATTTTAACGGTCCCACATTGATGTATTTTGAGTATATGGTGATAAGGGTTATAAATATACTCATTCAATTGGTTTTTGACATTTGTATGTCTTGTAGTTTACATTATGTATTCATTTTATTAAAATTGTTAAATAATGAGATAATAACTCCGTCATCATGATGTCATAAATAATTTAATTTATTTAATGTCTAAAAATTATAGAAAAAATACTATGATTTATGAAATCTTTTTATCTTCCCAATGACTATTTATAGTCAAAAATTGGACTATTATAACCCCATTTAAATTTTTTTTAGTAAAATAATACATGTTTGTGTCATTTTTACTTTTACTTCAAAAAAAAGCATTAATGTCATTATCTTACCCGAGTGGCTCCATGGGGTCCCAAAAATCGACCCATGGGTTTTCTTGGTCAGCAATGACACATCAAATAAGGGTAGTACATGCATCATGGTCATTTCATATTATTAAAATATTATTTTTACCTAAAACTACACTATTTACCTCTAATCGCGATAAAAACGAAAAAGTTACTACTCACCAAAAAAATTATTTTAATCCAATTGAACGAAATTTTACATATTAATTACAACCATGTATGTTGTATTTTTGAAATTAAAAACATAGAGGTGGTAAAATTTCATTTAAATGAAAAATCAGTTTTATAAGTACCACGTAGTGGTTTCACTATTCATAAAAAATTGATGTTTTTCAGAAAAATACCAAAAATTCACCCTAAGATATATTTGATATTCTGAATTCAAAAATTATGTTTATTTTAAAAAATTCAAAACATATAAGTTACAATAATTAATTTAATAATTAATTCCCGTTGTCAGAACAAATAGCGTATTTTTAAGAAACAATATCTATCAAAAGATTGACACTCGTTTATGTCCAATCTAAAAGTAATATTAATTCAAATTACCACCATTGGATTAAATTGTAAAAATATATTCTAATTTTACTTTAAAACCAATTAAAAATATAATCTAACTATATAAATAAATTAGATTAAAAGGAGTTTTTGAATTAAAATACAACACTTTTCACTATTCATTAAAAAATGATCATTATCAGAAAAATACCAGAAATTTATCCAAAGTAAGTTTCAATGTCCCAATCATAGAGAATATGTTTATTTTGACAAATATATCTTATAAAATTGTCATAATATAGATTTAAAAATGGTTCTCCATCAAAAGGTAGTAAAAAAATCTTTTATAAATATTAGAGTATTTATTCTTAAAATAGGATTCATTTGGATTTTAAGCCTCTAACATTTATTGGATAAATGTAAAAATATTTAACAAACATTCGTAATCATTTTTTATATATTTCTGTTCATTCCATCCATTACAACGGTTAGGCATTGACTATTATAATGTTATTATATTATTTGTGTGCAACGTACGATTTCAAAGAAACTCGTTGTTGTGTGTTGGGTACACCATCGGGCATAACATTCCATTTAAAGTAGTATTAACATTTTATTCACAAATATTGATTAACATTATAATGTAATATTATTTATTTACCTGAGATGTTACATCCTCTCCCCTTTGGGAATTTCTTCCTTGCAATTTCAAAATTGGTCTTGGAAACTCCATTGAATTTCCCACATCGGAACAAGAGTCAGTAAAACTATCACTTAAAAAGAATGGGAGAGAAGTACAAAGGTCACCTGAGTTAACCCATACTAGGATTCCAAGTATAATAATAGAGATATGGAATAAAAAACAAAGGGTCATGTTCTAATGGAGAGTGATAGTAAACATTTCTAGGAGAAAGTTAACCACAAGAAAATCACAAACTTGTGATGGGTTAAACGGTATTTGATACCCCAGTAGGAAACGTTAACAGACAACATTTTTATTTTATGTTACTCTTAATTGTGGAATTTATTTTTGAGCTTAACTAAATCATAATGAACCAAAAATTACTTGTCACGTAGACTTTCGACTTTTACTAGATTCCTTAATCAAACTCATATTTTCTCCAAAAGATGAGTATTTAGGAAGGCTTGTTTGCATTAAGAGTACTATAATCAACAAAAACCAAAACAAAAATTTTAGTACGAGATCAGATAATACCCATAAAGGATATTTTTTTTACAAAAATAAAAACTACTCCTAATCTCCAAAATTTTTCAAACAAAACCTAAAGTTCATCAAAGACCATTCGATAAACAATTTCTCCATAAAATTGTTCAAAGTAAACCCAACTATGATTGAAACCCAAATATTTGAAGGATTTAATCACATAGTCTCCCAAGATACAAATTAACATTTGTCACCAAATAACATCAGTTTCTCTTAAAGTCTCATACTAAAAAGTAATTAACCTAATCACATATCTTCCATGATAGGTTAATAATTTCCATAGATAACCCAAAATCAACTTACTCTTGATTCATAAAATCATCTAACAAAAAAATGTCAAAATAACCAAGGACTTCATGTAGTCTGGTGGTAGGTGATAAACACCAGTCACACTTTGGTTGTGGGTTCGATTCCCGTAGCTTCATCCGACGCGACGGGTTGTCACACGGTCTGCGTGTTGTACCTTTTCCAAAACTATATAATTCTTAAAAAATCTCCCCCAAAAGAGAAAAAATCTTCAAAAATAACCATAACATATTTTAACCTCAATTTAACCTCATTCCTTTATCTCCCATCATAACATATAGTAACCCATAATTACCTCAAAAGTAAGGATCTTATAAACCCTAATGGTTACCTTTATAATTATCACATGAACTTCCACATCGATTTGGTTCTCTCATACTAGAGGAATTAGAGAACTCATGAGGGTCAACTAGTTGATCATGACTCCTGGTAGTTGGTTTTGAATAACCACGAGAGTTATCATGGAATCCCCCATTTCATCCAGTCTCTTAATCAGAAAACCACAATAGTTTCCTTCAAACCCATTGTCACTTTGGTGCCTGCTAGATCCATCCATTTACTAAAACCAATAATGTCAGTGTGAGAATATCAACAAAATCATCATGTACTAAAGAGGAAGATAAACACTAAGATATACTTATCCAAGTTATCTCAAACTCATTCCAACCTTCAAAAATAACAATGACTCTATCCAATTTAATAATCGTTGTGGTCATACACAACTTTTCACTTATGATAAAACAACACTCTAACCTCTAATTTTATCTAAACCGACCTTTGATACCAACTATAAGTCCCCAGCCTTAAACCTTACTTAATATTGAGTTATTACATGATTACACATTGAGGATATTTTTAGGTTTACAGTTTTATAGAATTGGATCATAAAACTTTCATTACATTCCACATTTTAACAGAGTGGTTACATAAAAGGGAGTATTCATTTTTCCCATCAACAGAAAAATATTTAAAATAAAACATGGATTCTTTCTTGACACTTCTTTGACACTATCATCATATCATGTACCATTCCCCTAACATATGAAAAACATTTCAAAAACTTGGGATGAGCATAAAAAGCTCAGTAAGGGATATAAAATTACGAAATGAAAACATTAGTCCTTGTATAAAATCATACTTTACTCATAAAACATAGTCACTTTAACATAACTCATAAAATAATGAATAAATCATAGAAATCATAAGAAATAAAGGTAACTTGAGGCAATCATAACATTCTTATGTAGGGAGTAACCCTCTTGGTTACGTTTGGAATACCCATCACAGTATATTTCCTAAATCTCTTCAGAGAAACCTTATCGTTTAACTGCTACATGTTACCCAATGCATTGGAGAGCTATATCGGGCTCACCCACCCTTAGTTTATCACGGAACCACCCGTCTTCATAACAATGCCCAAGAACCATAACATAATCGTATCACATAAAACATGCATAAAGGAAACATATAATTTCTACATTTCAATCACAAGATATCAATACAACACATTGATATAATAAGAACTTTAAGGAAACCATTTTCAATACAAAAATAAAAGAAAATTAATACATGGTATTTATTTTTCATTTTAAAAAAATGTTATGGCTTGTAGAGGAAGCCGAAACTCAAATAATAGTCACTATAGCGGAGAAGTCTTTGTCGCCGCATACGTAAGACAAAAAAATTCCCTTTTGTCATTTAGTAAAACACTTCGTAAAACAGATTCCTTTTTTATAAAGGTAAAAGTCAAAGGGTTTTAGGCATCGTATAGAAGAAGGTTGTGTATAATACAAAATATGCCTCAATGAATGGAGATTGAGACAAAGTCCCTTAGAAAGATGGTATCCTTGGATTAAATATAAATCAATTACATAATTATGTATGAAAAATGAATACACCAAATATAAGTGGATATTAATTGTAAAACAATCAGAAGTTATTCAAACATATTCATAGAACGACATATTCAAGGATTACAAGTTTATCCCAAAGAATCAAAATTCGGTTAAGAAGTTCCCTTGCAAAAAATCTACAGCCTAACGGCATCACATCAAAATTCCAAAAAAGAGTTGATGAGTGATATAAAGGGTATCTCATCACCTGGACATAACATTTACATCAATAAGGATATATAAGAACATATCCCAACATAATATTATGTGAATTAAAATACATAACAAATGATGTCTTTTAAAAGGAGGAGGGTGAAAGGTTCCCTTACCGACTTGGGTATCTTTCAAAACATACTCCCCATGAAAGAAGGACAATACAACATTTATATAAATACTCATAAGTGAATGTATATTAAAAAAATAGTATAATAATGGTCATTAAATATACCACTCAAAAGAAATGGTGGAAAAAGTATCATAAATCTCACGGGAATAAAAGTGAGATGAAAAATCCCTTACGAAAACTCTGCAGCCTAACAACGCCACTTAAAAATTCCAAAAATGGATTGATGAGATTAAATAGGGTCTCTCATCGTATTAACATAAAATTTACAGCAATATGAATATAAAATAAGATCCCCCAACATAACAAAGAGGTGCTTAAAAGAAGTGACATGAAGGATAGTACTTAAAAAAAGAGAGAGGTTGGATCTCTTATGAAGATTCGGCAACCTAATGGTGCCAATCAAAACATCCAAAATGGATTGATGAGAGAAAATAGGGTCTCTCATAATATGAACATAAAAAGTACAGTAAGAGTAATTTAAAATAACATCCCAATCATAAGAAAGATGAGCTTAAAAGGAATGACATAAAAGAGTGTACTCAAAAAGAAGGAGAGGGGTAGGATCCCTTACCTCGGGTCCGACTTGACTCGATCATTCTTTAACCTCCTGAATAATAAACTTGAGTTAATTTCTACTTTCTTAAGAACTTTTTTTTCAAGTTCATTATTCTTTTTATATCACTTATTAACATGTTATGAACACTATATAATTATTTAAGTTAATAATGGTCGTTTTATCGATCATTGCTACTCAAGTAAAAAATAATCTCTTTATAATTACAAGTTTGTTCATGAGGTAAAATTTCCATTATATCCAGAATTATATTCATTATTTAGATATCATATATATCATATATATCCATTATATACATGTATTTATAATATTATATAACATTTGGAGGTAAGAAATGAAATGCACTGTTCATGGAGAGGGTAAGTTGTATGTACGCATGAACGCTACTTCCATTTCTATTTCATATTTAATGGAATTAAAACATAATTATACATAATAGTATTATAATTCCAGTATGGGATCATATATAATATCATTAAATATATCCTTTATATGTACCACATATGGTATTAACGAATCGAATCACTTTGAGGGGGCGGTAGTCCGCACTTCCTAAAATGAAGATATCGCTTTTACCCATAATGGAAGCCATAAATGAAAAATACAGAAGATTAAGGAAAACATAAACATAATATATATCATATATATTTAATGTGACATCTTAATGGACACTATTGAAGGTGTTAAAATAATATTGAACAATCATCGTTTCATGAGGCAGAAATTCACCATCCACAGAAATAGTATGTTCTTTAACCATTAGATGTTGGTGTGTGTAAGTGTAGCTCGAATAAATCTAATAAAAACATACTAGTATATTTTAGATACTGGAGCTGTTACAAAATAAATGAATAAAAAGAGTTTATGGGGTTGGAGAAGAAAAATAAAACAAAAGAACACAAGTGACGACATTGCCTTAAAATTGGGTAACTCCCTTTGGTTTGAACCAAAAGGGTTTCTTGAAGAGATTCCAGCCTAAGGTAAGGCTTCTAGGATGAGTATAGGGATGTCGAGAGATGATATGGGCAGGGGTTGGCCGATCCAAAGCCTTGAGAGGTGTGGGTAAGGTGGTAGAGGTGGGGGCCTTTTATAAGAGAAAATGAGGGGCACTGTTGGAAAGTTATAAAATGTTACTTTATTTTCAATTGAGAA
The DNA here is from genome assembly GCA_963277665.1 of Viscum album. Lineage (NCBI taxonomy): Eukaryota > Viridiplantae > Streptophyta > Magnoliopsida > Santalales > Viscaceae > Viscum > Viscum album. The sequence goes on along the minus strand of OY728132.1, from coordinate 383,186,473 downwards.
TCGGATTTTAAAGGTCCCACATTGATTTATTTTGAGGATAAGGTGATAAGGGTTCTAAATATACTCATCCAATAGGTTTTCACAAGTGTAGGTCTTAGATGTTACATTATCTATTCATTTTATTTAAATCGTTAAATAATGAGGTAATCGCTACATCATCATGCTGTCATAAATAATTTAATTTATTTTATTTATAAAAATTATAAATAAAATACTATGATGTAGGATATATTTGTATCTTTCCAATTACTATTTATAGTCAAAAATAGGACTTGTATAACCCCATGTAAAAATTGTTTTAGTAAAATAATACATGTTTGTGTCATTTTTACTTTTACTTCAAAAAAAAGCAATAATGTCATTATCTTACCCAAGTGGCTCCATGGGGTCCCAAAAATCGACGCAGGAGTTTTATTGGTCGTCCATGACACATCCATTAAGGGTAAGACATGTGTCATGGTCATTTCATATTATTTAAATATTATTTTTACCTTAAACTACACTAATTACCTCTAATCGTGATAAAAACTTAAAAGTTACTATTCACCAAAAAAATATTTTAATCCCATTGAACCACATTTTAATTCTTAATGACAACCATGTATGTCAGATATTTGAAATTTAAAACACAGAGGTGGTAAAATTTCATTTAAACGAAAAATTAGTTTTTTATGTATCATTAGTGGTTTCATTCTTCATCAAAAATTGATGTTTTTCAGAAAAATACCAAAACTTCAGCCAAAGCTATATTAGATATTCCGAATTCAAAAATTATGTATATTATACAAAATTCAAAACATATAAGTTAAAATAATTAATTTAATAATTAATTCCCATTCTGAGAACAAATAGCGTGTTTTTAAGAAACAATATCTATCAAAATATTAACACTCGTTTATGTCCAATATCAAAGTGATATTAATTAAAATGACCACCATTGGATTAAATGGTAAAAATATATTCTAATTTCACATTAAAACCAATAAAAAAGATAATATAACTATATAAATAAATTATATTAAAATGTGGTTTTGAATTAAAATACAACACTTTTCACTATTCTTAAAAAATGAACATTATCAGAAAAATACCAGAAATTTATCCAAAGTAAATTTCAATGTCCCAATCATAAAAAATAAGTTTATTTTGATAAATATAGCTTATAAAATTGTCATAAGATATATTTAAAAATGGTTCGCCGTCAAAAAAAGTAAAACAATCTTTTAAAAATATTTGTGTATTTATTCTTAAAATTGGATTCATTTGGATTTTAAGCTACTAATATTTATTGGATAAATGTAAAAATATTTAACAAACATATGTAATCATTTTTTATTTATTTCTTTTCATTCCCTCCATTACAATGGCTAGGCGTTAACTATTATAATATTATTATATTATTAGTGTGCAATGTAAGATTTCAAAAAAACTCGTTGTTGCATGTTGGGTACGCCATTGAGCATAACATTCCCTTTAAAGTAGTATTAACATTTTATTCACAAATATTGATAAACATTAGAATGTAATATTATTTATTTATTTGGGATGTTACATTTATGGGAGGAAAATTATTACATGTCAAAAATGCTTTATAAACAATTTTCATAAAATTTAAAAACAATCCAGGCTTGTTTGATTGGTTTTAGAAATTTGATGTGTGTTCTAAAATAAAATGTTACTTTATATTGAAAACATGTACTTAGAGTAATAAGAACAATACCATGTGTTATATTGGCATGAAATAAATTCTTAAACCTTAAAAATTAATTATGGATCATTTTTCGGAAGTTTGGAAACAATCCAAGCTTATTTCTTAGTTTTGGAAATGTGACATGAATTTTAAAATAAAATGTCACTTATATATTGAAAACACACACTTTGATCCGTTCCAAACACATCATATGTTGGGTTGAAATGTGTTTGATTTCCATACATTGAAAATAAATTATGGATCTTTTTCTTAATTTTTGAAAGCAATTCTAGTTTTTTTTCTCAGTTTGGGATATTGACGTGACTTTTAAAATAAAATGACACTTTTATATTAAAAAACACACTTCATGTAATATCAGTCACATCATGTGTCAGATTGTTGTGTGGTATATTTTTATACAGCATAAATTAATTATGGATTATTTTTCCTAGAGTTTAGAATCATTCGAAGATAATTTTCTTGGTTTTTTTTCTAGTGACATGCATTTTAATCTACGATGACACATTTATATTTAAAACACATACTTATAGTCATATCGGTCACATCGTGTGTTATATTTCTTGTGTGGTTCATTCTTACAAGTCACAAATGAATGATGGTGTTTTTTACTAAATTCGGAAAACAATCGGAGCTCAATTTCTTAATTTTTTCTATTTGATGTATGTTTTGAACTAAATGGAACTTTTATATTTAAAACAAATAATTCGATTCATACTAACCACATCAGTTGTCAGATTGATGTGTGGTAAATTCCTATATATTCCAAATGAATTATTGATCATTTTCCTAAATTTTGAATACAATCTATGTTAGTTTTGTTGGTTTTGGATATTTGATGTGTGTTTTAAACTAAAATGACACTTTTTTGATAAAAACACACACTTTAAGTCATAATGACCACATCGAGTGTTATATTTAAGTGTAATGAATTCCTATATGTCACAAATGAATTATATATTTTTTTCTAAATATTTAAAACAATAAAAGCTCATTTTCTTAGTTTTGGCTATGTGATACTTGTTTTAATCTAAAATTACATTTTTTATTGAAAAGACGTACTTTGATTTATATTGACCAAATAATTTCTCATATTGATGTATAGTCAATTAATAAACATCGAAAATTATTATGGATAATTATCCTAAAGTATGAAAACAATATATATATTTTTTCTTCGTTTTGATCATGTGACATGTGCTTTGAACTAATGTATAAATTTTACAAAATTAGTATAAGATATAAATAATATAATAATTAACTAAAAAACCTAGATAAAATTATGACAAAATTAACTAAATAAGTATTAGAAATTCACTTATTCATGATGTATGTATATATTCTGACACCTTATATTCTGCCCATTCGTTTCAAAACAAACTGATTTCTTTCATTATATTTATCCTTATGAAATAGATAAAAAATAATATATAATAATTCTAATACTGATGATTCACATACTAAATATATTTATATGGTTATAGCCCATAATAAATAATCACATATATTTGATGTCGGAAAACATTTTAATACCATGTACTCTTCTCACTCATCTCTAAAAAAATTTACATTCTCTTTTGAGTACATAGATTGTTGGAAATCATGGAAGTGCTTATAAAATATAGAAAATATTATTAAGAAATATTTTAATTAAATTGTAATTACCTTGGGAAATTGCTGATTTGGGGATGCTAGTCTTTTTATGGAATATGATATCTTTCATAAATTTTCAAACATAATATCAAAAATCCTGGTATTTATTTTACTTCAGACAGTGTAGAAACATTGAAAAAAATTATAATTATTTTTTAGATATTTTTTTATAGTTAATATTTCTATATAGACCTTAATCTATTTTATTTTGAGTAAATCCATAGGATTATTATATTCAGTGATATACCTTATACAATGATTTAGCCTATATTTATATATCACCCAATAATAAAAAATCTCATTAAATAATACACTTAAAAAAATAATTTGAATATCATCTATAAAATAATGATATTAGTTTATAGAAAATACACAATACACATCATGTGTGGTTGGTTTTAATGGAAATTCATGCATTGGATCCAAAAACTATATATTGTGGGTAATAAAATTGATTCTGATCAACATCCAATGATTTTTAAAAAAATAAAATAAGCAATGAAAGAAAAAAAAATATTTATATGATTATATTATAGAGTTCTACCCCTAAATTATAGGCATCAATAAGTGTCTATTATCTGTTATTTTCTTGTCAAACACCACGGTTAGATCATCTTCTTTTTCTTATCAATTTATTCCAACCCCAAAGTAGTTTATTCCATATAAACAATATATGGATTAATGAACCAAATTTTTATTCCCTGGGGTTTCCCTTTATATAGTTTTAATATAAATGATTGTAGAAAATATGAATAGTAATTAACTTTAATGATCATGGTAGATTATTTTTTGGATAAACGAATTATGAAAATGTATCTAATGTATGTATTCAAAACTAAGACTCCCAACCATTCAAACATGTTAACCACATTTATACTCTTTAGACCAATTGTGTCTATAATAAAATATCCAAATATTTCATCTTTATATTGAATATAGGACACATATCCACCTTTGAATGTGGTCTCTACATGATCTTTTAATGTTAATATATGTTTTAGTGAAATTGGTGGGGAAAAAGTACTCCCAGAATCTACTTTTTTTTCTCAGTCAATTTACTGAATTGTATTGACCAGACCTTCCACTCCACAATGTTTGTTCCATTTATAATACCATACCTCACATCAAATCTTTTTTCATCAATTTTTATAGGTTTTTAATTTGAAAAAAATCGTTAAGTACACACCTCATGTGTCTTTATAATATTATATAGCCATGTTATGAATGATCCTATAACATCATTGATAGTTGTAATATTTGGACCATCATGTGGAACTTGAATCTTAGTTCTTGGCTCTTAATATAATTCAATCTACACTATAATGTGTCTTTAAGAAGTAATTTTAAAGTATTATGTCTCCTAAGATATTATACACCATACCCATCCCAATAAGATGGTGCATTGGTGTTGATAGATATAAATAACTTACCAATTTACCCTATCGAATTTTCGAAATATAATGTCATCTGTAGTTCTTTGATTCACATTGAGGTTAAAGAGTAATGAAAAAAAATTACCCTAGGTAAGTAATGATGCTTACGGGAATGAACAACCTAAAATATAGTGTGGTCATTTGGGTGTTCATGTGCTGATCATTATTCCACTACTATTTCTCTTTAATCCTTTCACATATATTGTTATGTCAAACTAGAACAGACAACAATATCTTGTAATGAAAATATTTTAACTTTTAATCCTTTCATCATATGATTTGTATCTTCTTTTAGTTTTCTATTCTCTAAATATGTTTATGGAGACACTCCAAAACATACACCTCTAACTCATCCATATTGTTCTGTCCACTTCAATACTACTAAAATTATTTTTTCATTAGGTATAGTTGCTAGATATTTTTGTGTCCAAAATATATAAAAATACATATGAACAGAAATAGATATTTTTATGTAATATCGTAATAAATAATAATCAATTAATATTATTTCTTACTTACACATATTTCCCATAACACTTTTTTTTCATCAACTAGTTTACCCTATTTATTTATGTGGGATTTCTTCCATAGAACATGACATCGGATGTATTTGGCTTCAAATTTTGATTCAACAATCTACATATAAACAAAGGAACATACGTTTTTTCATATCACATAATAATTTTCTTATATATTTAAAAAAAATACAATTTTCTTCTATAGTGTTTCATACCCCATCCTTACATTTTGATATGGGTATATTGGTTTGGATACATGTTGTTTATTTTCGTAAATACTTTATTGTTTCATAAATTAATTTTTTTGAATAAAATTGGATAAAATGAATAATGTCAAATAATATGTTATCAACTAAAATTCACCTGAAATAATTTCTCATCGTGATGAAGGATGAAAGCATTCAATGTTTCCTTCTTTATAATGTGTGCATAAGTATCTGGTGGGTGGGGATTTACTTACCCCTCAGCATCCCTAAGATGAAACTTGGTATGAAGTGTATAGAAGCCCCTATAAGATTTTATGGATAAAAGTATGGAATATTTATTATAGAAATATTCTATGATAATTGAACTATATAAGGAATAGTGAAAAGTAAATCAATATTCCATTATTTAATTATTTAGTAAAATAGAGAAATTATATCATAACATTACCATAATATCTTCCCAAAAGGTTTCTTTTATTGTATGATGGATATGGTTCCATGAGTCTATATGAACTAGAACAATCATTATCATTATGAGCCTAACATAACTAATAAACACTGACTTATTGGGGTCAACAGTTTGGCCACATTGATTTTAACCATCCTCAAATTTTATATCTTTTTTCATGACTTAAAAATTTATTCAACACTCTAATGAAATGTCATTATTGTTTTTTCATCAACATGTTGTTGATCCCATAATAATTTTTTAGTCTCAATGTCAACTACTTGTTCTTATCTGATATTAGTTAAAACATCATGTATATAATTAATTGTCTTCATGAGTAGTCAGTAATTTAATATAGATTATGTTAATACAGTATATAACACATAATATTATGAGGAAAATCATATTATATAAAAAACACTTCTACCCACTCATTGACATCTATTTATTTTCATTAAATTTTGAAGGGATTTGGATCCTATGTTGAGAATCCAAAATTTCTTCTTTATAGTCCCCTCTAACATAAAAGAAATTGTCTACATTTTTAATTCTATGAAATGATTGTGATCTCCCAATGAAAGGGTCATCCTTGATTGAATTTTCATATGACCCTAGAATTGTTTTAGTCACTAGTAAGATAAATGACCAATTCCTGTTTTCTAGATATGAGACATAAAATTCCTTTACTACTTGGGATGTCATTATGAAAAAATCTTCCTTATAACCCGATACACTAAAATCCATCTTCATAAATCCAATTTTATCAAATTTCATTATAATTCAATTATCAACCCATATTCAATGGAAAATAGATACTTGAAATGTTATACAATCCAACTTTTATATGATTCTAATGATTCCAAAATATGACATATTCATAAAAATTGGATTTCTATCCTTGGAATCAGATATGTTCATCACTTACTCTATAAGAATAACTCTACTATTTTGTATCATATTTCAGTCATTGTGTTCTTTTTTATAGAACACATAACCATTAATTACAAAACCAGTGTATGATATAACATTTTCATTTGGACATCAAGATATCCATCGAAGTCAGTCGACAATTGAATCCATATTTTCAGATAACTCCTTATAAATATGATCTCAAAACTAACCTAAAAACTATTTATTATGTGTATTTGATATCAATATTTAAAATATTCATGGATTCAACTTTATAAGAATTTTTTTGTGGGATTAAATGTATGGATCAATATCTTCACTATTATGTAAAATGAAAAGGTGATATTTCCCTTTCTCTATGATGGTAACTGTAACAACATCTCATTTAGAAATCCCTTCTCCCATATGGTGTCCACCGTGATGATACTTTGGGATATATATGCTATCAATATATGATAGGTAATCAATATATAATTAAATATATTATTCAAAAATATATTGTTATATAATAAAACCTTATGTTTGGATCCAATTCTTGACATAACCTTCGAAAATCTTTATATATCATTCAATGGGTTATTTATGTTATTATGATGATTGATTTTAAGTGGCACACATATGTATGGATGATGACTGATGGGGTCATATATCACCATATAATTTATTGTCCTAAGATAATATCTCAAGAGATAAATATACATGGACATAATTGGTTTTTTAACACTGGGATGGGCATGATGGATATTCTCACATTTTTTGGTGTGAACATAATGAGTTTGTTCACATAAGCATTGGAATAAAGAGTTTCATAACATAGGTTTTCCTATGCTTATGATTGTTCCAAATTTCCAAGTTTATCATGTTATGAAACATTTGAAAGATTTTCATATAGTTATATTAATTTTTCAAGATACAGTTCATTTCCATGAAATTTCATGTTTTTAATATTATGTCATATTTCTAAAATTATTCTGCACCTTTAAGTTATTCTATCATGTTATATGATAATTGAGAAAAGTTTTAAGACTAGTCGTATATTTTATACTCCATTAATGATATTATAATAATATTATGTGTCTCTAATATATTATAAGATTATAATCTATGGTATCACAATCTATTATTATGATATTTATGTCTCCCTAATGTTCTCCTTCATGTTATGACATGTTTTTTCTATACTGAGCATCTGAGCTCACCCCTTTCTTATGTATTTTATTATTAGGTTATGAAGAAGATTTTATCATGTGTGATATGTAGAAATGTGTCTATTAATGAATGATTATTGAGAAATGTTCAAAATTGTAGTATAATAGGATGTTTTTTATCTAGTCTCTAGGACACAAATCCTCTAGGTCATTGGGTTATGTGAATGTTTGTGGGATGTATTATTTAAATCATGAGATTATTGTGCTAATTATGTTAAGATTATCATGAGTCGCTATAATTATATACTCTCGATGAATAATCTAGAATCCGTTAATATTTATAAGTCCTATAATTATTTATAAAATTACTAACATTGATTTATTATCTAAAAAATACCCAAGCTATCAATATTACACCTAATTGACCAATTAATTATTCATTTTGTGGCTACCAAATGTCATTAAATTGATAAAAAAAAATTTTCCATTGAATCCAATTTAAAATTCCAATTAATATAATATAAAATAATTATTTGTTTTAGACAGTCCCTATCTATAGTATATATATATATTGGAATAAAACACCAAAAAAAGTAAAAATTATGAAAAACCAGTGAACCAGAATGGAAATCATACTTAAACAATTTATTTTCCCAAAAAATTGGGAAGAACAATGAAAAAAAAAGTTATAGATGAACACATAGAAGAAGAACCACAACAGTTGTATAACATTAGACAAAATAAAAAATTCATGAAAAACACATTAAAAAAATTAAGAATCATTAAAAACATGTTTGAAATGTCATACCTTCAGTTTTGAGGATCGATTTGTCAAAATATTCAGTTTTTTTATTGTAGAGGTAAAATTCCATGATTTTTTGAATGCGATGCAAGAAGAAAAGTGATCTACTAGGGTTATTTTTAAAAAGGTATAAGGGTTTTATCAGTGCACCCCAAAAAGCATAGATAAAACCCTTTTTTATTAGTGCTAAAAGAATACACACTTATAAATAATCTTTTATTAGCACTGAAAAAATCATAAAAAATGAATAATAATTAATGACTGAATAATTATTATTATATAAATAAAAAAATATCAAAAATTTATAAATGATATTAAATTAATGAATTTAAAAATGAATAAAAATATTAAATATATTACAAAAATATTAAAATAAAACCTGAATTATTTAAATTAATTATATAAATTAAAAACACATAAAAAACGAAGAAAATGTATAAATATAAAATATTAAATATATATATAAATAAAATATTAAAAATTAATTATATAAACTATTTAAATTACTAAGAGATTAAAAATATATATATTTAAATTAATGAACTATAAAAATTTCAAACACATTAAAAATATTAAAACATAATCAATAGAAATGAATAAATATTAATCTTATAAATTTCTAACATATTGAAAATATTAAAACTTAATAAATAAATATGTATAAGTTAATATTAAAAAATGAATAAATTTAAAAAAAATTAAAATTTAAAAAAATATTAATGAATAAATAATATTAAATGAAAGAATATTAAAAAATTAATAAACACAATTAATTTTTTAAAATGTATTACAAAAGTAATAATATTATGATAATAGTACTGATAAATGCATTAATGTCATAAAATATGTTTTATTAATAAATATATTAGTGAATATATTAATTATAGTTAAAAAATAAATAAATGAACAAATTTTTTATAAATATATAATTAATATAAATGTATAAATTGTAGTATTATGTATAACCATTTTTTATGATATATCATTACTTAAAAAACAATAAAAATAAATATATGAATTTTAATAATTGTATTAAAATCTATTTAAAATTTATATATATAAATATTGATATTTCAAATTATTTATTTAAATGTATATATTTTATTTAAATGTATATATTTTATTTAAATATATTTATATATTTATTTATATTGTTCATATATATAATATTTTATAAACAAACTAAATGAAAATAGAAAAATTACATAAATATTTAAAATGAAGTAACACAATTAATTGTTTTAAATGTGTTAAAAATGTATTAATTTTATGATGGATGTTTTAATTTCATAAAAATCATTTTATTAATAAATTTATTAATTATAATTAATAAATTTATTCTTTATATAAATGAATAAATGTTATAACCTAGGTACTTATAAAATATTTTTTTTCATTCTGTAATTGACTGTATTAATACATTATAAATGCATAATAAAATAAATGGTATACATAGAAATTAACAAATCTATTCTAATAAAATGGTATCATCACCTATGAATTTATAAACAAAATTTATGTTTCTTATAAGTGAAAATATTATATATATATATATATATATATATATCATTGAATAAGTAAATAAATGTTTTGAAAATGATAAATTTAGTATTAGTATTTTTGTAAAACATAAATGTTTATTTATAATTTTATAATTAATTTAATGATTTAAAATAAAATTTATATTTGTAAAATAGATTCATAAATTAATATTTCATTATCTTATGATTATAAGATAAATCTATGAGAACTTAATTAATTTTTCAAAATGTTATAAAATTAGTTATAGTTTTCGAATTGGTATTATTTAAAATAAATTTTGATTTAAATTAAAAATTAAATTTATCATATTTAGAAAATTACTTTAATAAAATGGAGTTCATTTTTTAATTATAAAATTCAAAAAATGGTTAAGTTGGTTTTTCATTGTATTTTTCTAAAGTACATAATTTTGTGGTCAATATTGACATATGGTAATTTACAGTATAAGCTAAATACATGAATTTTTGAGTCATGGATGATGTATGGCTGATGTAAGCCAATAATATCAAAAACTAATTCATTATTTTAATATATTTGGTGACAATTATAAAACTATTCATAGTCTTCAGACAAAATAATAATAAAATAAAGAATATTATTAAAAAACACTCCTCTCCTCCACTATAAGTACCCCCACTCACCCCCAGTTCTCCACACACCACAAATCCTTTTAGAAATTTTAATTTCTACCCAATTAACATACCCATAATTTTCTCTATATCCATGCCCTTTTGGTCTCCTCTAAATTCCAAAACTAAGAGCCATAAGGGGTTATCAATGAGAAGAATTCTAGAGGTAAAATCCTCTTTAATTTTCTTTTATCTTCCTTTTAATTTCACTTATTATTCTTTTTTATCTTCACCTACCCACATCCTAGTGGCATGAAAAATATATTATATTATATATACTCTAATATTATCATGTTTATGAAAAAATTAGTCATCAAACTCTTTCTCTGCTCCCTTTTTTTCTAAAAATGAGTACATTTTCTGGGATGTGTCAATTTACCGCCATCATGGACGATACACTTTAGTTTTCCATTACCTCCTTCATGTATGGTCATAAATATAGTATTATAGTTAAAATAGATTTTATTATAGATATTATAAGTTATATAATTTTTTCTAACCAATATATAAACATGATAATAAATAAAATGCAATAAGTTCATGATGGTCGTAGAAACAACCAAAATAAACTGAATCATTTTCATTAATGGTTTATATAATGATTCATCCTCATATAAAAAACAAAATGATATATGGTATAATTTAATATTTTGGAAAAATATTAATACCATTTCTTTCCACTTTTGTATTTTTCCTTCTGTTCAACAAAAAATCCATAATGAACCAACCATGGATACCATGAAATAAATGCACCTAAAACAATAAAAATAACAAAATATTATCAATAAATGGGTGGAAAAATGTAATAAAAAGATCATATAAGGAATTATAAATAATAATATAGTTCTTTAATATTTTAATAACACTCTTTAAACCATTAGACAAGAGGTCTGAACATGTTTGAAGTAATATGAACCCAAGGTAGGGGACTTTTCATTAAAAATCCTATTTTAAATTTAAATTTTTAAAAAATTGAAAATGAATGTTTTTATAAAAATATTATTATTTTAGAATTATTTTTTGGTTATTGGGAATTTTTTATTATGAAGATTGGAACCTTATCTTCATCTAATTCATTGGGTATTAGTTTTTTGGATGTTGACTGTAGTTGTCATTCCAAGTGTAATTGTGATGGTTACACTATAAAGTAGTTGTGATGGTTACATCATATGGCAGCTGTGAGGGATACATTGTAAGGTATCTATGAGGGTTACTAATCATATGGTATCCAATGGATTTGAAATATTAATTAATTAATTTCCCAAGATACCTATATAGTTTTATTTTGGTTTTATATGTTCTATGAAAATATCAATATTCCATAATGTAAATATTAGATACTTTAAGGGTAAGAAGTATATCTTATGAAAATAATTTAATATGTTTATAAGAATTCATGGACTAATTGTTCTTTTATATTTTATATCTCGTACTGATATTTTTTGTGTTCATCCCACATTTTTTAATTTTTTTCAAAGAGTATAAGGATTGGTAAGAGAAAAGAATAATACAATATGAACATTGTGAAAAAATTTCATAAAAAGTATTCTTGTTTTATTAATAATATTTCTGTTGTAAATGAAATGTATACTTTTTAATAGTATTCAATTTTCATTCCTGTGGACTGATATGTATTATGTCATAATTTTCTAAAACTGTAAACTGAAAAGTCTTTTTGGAATGTAATGAGTGTATTCTAGTTGAATTAACTAGATTATATGATGTTAAAGGCCATGTCCTTATAGTTGGAATCACAACACAGTTTAGATAAATTTAGGTGTTAGGATGATGCTAATAGAATACCATAAGTTATTTTTACACTATGCTAAATTTGAATTTATATATCATTTAAATATCACCATATTTATTCATCTAATATATGTCTATTCAAAATGGTTTTCTGTAGAAGAAATATAGAAGCTAAAGTATGAATGTACCGAGAAGATGATATATTTATGAATCTTCAGCCTAGTATGGTGGGAATTGGAATTGAGAAATTTTCGATAGTGATGGATCATTGGTCATAGGATATAAATGGAAAAAACGTCCTTGCAATAGAATATACAGAGTTTCCATAAAGGAACAAGATTATAGTAGACCATTTATGAGGAAACACCCTCCTACTTTTAGTTGTTCATCTGACCCTCTGGATGCTAAAGGGGGGATTAAATCCATTGAAAAAATATTCAATATCAGGGGGTGTTCAAATAACCTAAAGTTTATCCTTTCTATTTATCATTTTCAAGGTGAATCTTAATATTGGTGGTCAATGGTTAAGAATATCAGAGATATCGAAGAGATTGATGCCTTATAACAGAATGTATTTAAGAATATTTTCCTTGAAAATTATTTTTCCTAAGGTGGTTTGAATCTGGATAGAAAAAAAATGGCTTGAATTAAAACAAAATTATGAAGATAAAATGGTCGTGTATGAAGAAAAAATTTTCTGATTGAAAACATATGCTCCAAATCTTATTCGGGGTCTTGATTATAAAATCAATCAATTTTAATCGGTATTGAAGAGAAGATATTGAACAGATTTGGCCTCCGGTGAATGAAAAAGATTTAAATAACTTTTCCAATGTGCTAAGAGGGTAGAAATGGAGTTTTCCTAGGATCATGCATACTTTTACTGCAATAAAAAGAATATTTCTAGATTGAATGTGATGGGTAACAACCAATAAAAGAAATTCGAAGGAATGAAAATTCATTTTCTGGTTTAGGGGAAGTGTAATAAAAAGCAACATGTGGAATTCCTTAACAAATTTGGTATGTGTTTCTGATGGGGTATGTTTGTACATATGGCCAAAGATTTTAATGGAAATGATCTTAGAGGTGGTATTTTAAATTATAATAAGAAAACTATAATGTTTTTTTAAAGTGGTGAGATTTGTCATTATGAAAACACTTAAAAAATATTTGAATGATGGGAAACAACCATAATATGAGAAAAAAGTTGTATTGAAATCCTTTGTGACTACTATGGATAATGTTAGTCCATCCAATGAAATGGTATAAGGTACATTTTTTTAGTTAGATTTTTGTAATGTCATGTTTGATAAGGGGTCAACACATTAACTTATTTTTGAATAATTTTTTGGAAAATTGGAAATCTCACCATAATAAATGAAATAAGAGTTGGTGGTTAAAACACTGGGGGAAATATGAAGTAAAAATTACATTATATGAATCTTATTGATTGTTTTCCTTTGAAAGACATTACATTTAAACCTTATTGTTTTACCCTTAGTAGAGTTTGATGTTATTCTTGGTATGGAATTGATTTCTTTTATCATGCTAAGATTGATTTTAGAGCAAAAGAAGTTTTTTTTGATATATTTTCAGTTTGTATACAAGAATTAACCTATACCATTTATAACATATCAGGAAGCTGAGAAACTGTTAAAATATGTAAATGAATGATATCCTGCACATATTTCTAAAAATAAGGCAATTGTTCATATTAATGATGTTCCAATGGTAAATTAATACCTAAATGTTTTTCCTAATGAGTTTACCAGTGTAATACCTATTTGGGAAGTTTAATTTACTATTAACTTAGTTCCTTATGATAAAGTATTATTATTGAACATTCAATTTCCATCCTAGAAAAGAAAAAATGTGGTTGTTGACTTGAGTCATAAACATCATTCGACGTTAACCATGATACATCTAGAACATGAACCCTTGATTAATGATTTGATAAATGTTTCCTTGAATGTTGTTGGTGTAGGAAATTAATTTGTTTTTGTTTCAATTTTCATTGTTGTTGTCACTCTAAGATAGAATTAATAAAGCATAAAACAAATATTGTGAGTGACATAAAAAATTATAATTTGTAAAAATGGTATTTTTCCATAATTTAGCATTGGTAAATATTATGTTTTGTGATATGAAAAGAGATTATGTGTGTCTTGTGATTCACAGATTAAGTAAGAGTTATTAAGTGAAGCACATATTTCTCTATTTTCTTTTCATCCTGAAGACACTAATATTTATTGGGAACTTTGGGAGTATTATTGGTGGGTTATAATGAAAAGATATATTTCTAATTTTACCATGAAATGTTTAAAATGTCAATATGAAAAAACAATGTGATAACTACCAAATGGGATGCTTCAACCTTTTCTAGTTCTAGAGTGAAAATGATACCATATATCCATGTAGTTCATGTTGGGAAAACACAAGACTTATTGATGTAATAATTTGATTTGGGTTATTGTTGATAAAATAAGTATATATTTAAATTTTATTCCTATTTGGGATACTATATATTTAAATAATCTTTCTTGACCATATGTCAATGATATAGTAAGGTTACATGGAGTTCCCCTCTCCATTGTATCTGAACGTGATCCCAAGATCACTTCTAAAATTTGGAAAGGTGTTTAGAATTCATTGGGAACTGAATTAATTTTCATCACAACCATTCATCCTAAATGTGATTGATAGTTATAAAAAACTATTTAGACATCAGAGGATATGCTTCAATATTTATCAATGTATTACTAGGGAAGTTGGGATCAACATCTTTATTTTGTTTTTTTATTTATAATAATAGTTTTCATTCATGTATATAGATGACACCATTTGAGGAATTGTATTGAAAATGATGTCTAACTCCAGCATTTTTGGATGAATTATAGGAAAGGAAGTTGACGGTACTAGAATTATTAGAAGAAGTGGTTGAGAAAATAAAGATAATACAGCAAAATATGAGGATAGCTCAGAGCAGGCAGAAAAGTTATATAGATAACTGGAGGAACGATATTTCCTTTGAGGTAGTAGATCATATCGTTCTCAAATTTTCTCCCTGAAAAAGTGTGATGAAATTTGGAAAGATGCGAAAGATGTGTCTATAGTTTATTAGACCCTATGAAATCCTTGATAAAGTTAGTCCAGTTAACTACCAAGTAACTTTGCCTCCATGTTTATCTTAGTTACATGATTTTTTTTATATTTAGATATTGAGAAAGTATGTTCCAGATTTATCTCATGTTTTTATCCAAGAAGTAGTTCATTTGGAAGAGAAAATTTCTTATGAAGAAAATCCTGTTCAGAATCTTGATTGTAGAGAGGACATATTGTAGAATAATATATTTCACCAGGTTAAGGTTTTGTGGAGAAACCTCGTGATTTAAGAAGAAACATGGGAATCTGAAATTGCTATGAGGTAAAATTATCCTCAATTTTTTAATATGTGAATAAAAAATTGCAAGGATGCAATTTCTAAAATGGGAGATAATGTAACAACCCAGGTATTTAAAAAATAATTTTTTTTCATTCTGGAATTAAATAGTAAAATTCACAATAAATGTATAATGAAATAAGTGGTATTTATAGAAATTATGGAATCTATACTAGTAGAATAATAATCTCACCAATAAAGATTAAATAAAACTTTTTTATCTTATAAGTGAAAATAAGATATAATTCTATCCTAAAATAGGTAAATAAATGTTTTGAAAATGATAAACTATGCGTTGGTATTTTTTGTAAAACATAAATATTCATTTATAATTTTATAATAAATTAAATGATTTAGACAAAATTTTATTTTAATAAAATAGATTCATATATCAATATTTTATTGTCTTATGATTATAATAACATTTTATGCGACCTTAACAAATTTTTCAAAGTGTTCTAAAATCAGTTATATTTTTAAAATTGGTATTTTTTAAACAAATTATAATTTTAATTAAAAATTAAATTTATCATATTTATAAAATTATTTTCATAAAATGGATTTCATTTTTTAATACTACACTTCAAAGAATGTATAGGGATAATTTTTTGTATTTTTTAAAATACATTCATTTTTGTGAATAATGAAATGTGATAGTTTATCGTTTAGGCTAAATACATGAATTTGTAAGTCATTGATGATGTATTAGTGATTTAATAAAATAATATCAAACTCTACATCATTATATTAATATATTTATTGATAATTCTCAAACTATTCATACCCTCAATCCAAAATAAAAAACTAATGAATAAAATAATAAAAAAACAATCGTGTCTACAAAAATAAATACCACCCCACCACCTCTATCCTCACACCTCAAAGCCTTATCGATTATTTAATTTCTACCCAATTCCATTACCAAGACTCTTACTCACGTACAAGTCCTACCGGTCTCACTAAAAATCCAAAAACAAGGTCCATGAGGAGGTTCCCAATGAGAATAATTCAAGAGTTAAAATCCCCTTTCATTTTATTTCATTTTCCTTTAAATTTATTTTCTTTTATTATTTTCTCTTCAACTCCCCTTATCTAAGTTTCATGAAATCTATATTATCTTATATATAATATAATTTTATCTTTTTTATGGAAAAATCATCATAAATGTCTTTCTACGCACCATTTTATTTGAATAATGAGACGAGCTTTCGTGATGTGCCAATTTACCGCAATCGTGGATAATAACAATCATTTTCTATTACCACCTTAAAGGCTGGACATAAAAAAATTATTATGGTTAAATAAGATTTTATTATACATATTATAAATTATATAATGTTCTAGATCCAATATATAAATATGATATTAAATAAAATTATATAAGTTCATTATAGTTATAAAAACCACAAAAATACAATAAATCATATTCATTAATGTTTTTTCTAATTATTCATCCTAATATCAAAAAAATGACATATGGTATCATTTAAAATAATTTAAACATATTAATATAATTTTTTCCACTTTTGTATTTTTTCTTCCAGTCGACAAGAAAATCCATAATGAACCAACCATGGAAACCATGAAATAATTGCACATGAAACAATGAAAATAAAAAATATTATCAATAAATGGGTAGAAAGATGTTATAAAAAGATCATATAAGGTATTAAAAAAGTAATATAGCTATTAAATATATTAATAACACTATATAGAATATTATAATAGATTTTTTAACACATTTAAAGTATGATGACCTTGAGGTAAGAGACTTTTCTTTAAAAATACCCTTTTAAATTACTATTTTCTCAAAATTCAAAAGGAATGTTTTTATGCATGTATTCTTATGTTATAATTATTTTCTGGTTCTTGGTCATTTTTTATAGTTAATTGTGGGACCTATATCTACCTTAAATTTATTGTGTATGTTTACTTTGGAAATTGACTATAATAGTTATTCCAAGTGTAACTGTGATGATTACACCATAAGGTAGTCGTGACTACTACATTATAAGATATCATGAGGGCTAAAAATCATATGGTAGCCATGAGGGTTAAAATATTGAATATGTAATTACCTAAGTTACCTATATGGTTTTATTTATGTTTTCAATTTTTTATATAAATATCATGTTATCACAAATTGTATGATACTTTAATGGTGATAAGTATATATTCTGGAAATGATTTCATATGTTTATAATCCTTCATGGAATAATGGTCACTTTCTCTTTTATTGTAACGAACCAATTTTTTTAATTGAAATTAACATCTCATAAATATGCCAAAAAATCACATAATAATGAACTACTAAGTTTTAAGTGACCTTTAAAAATATGTTTGTCACTTCGGTGTTTGAAATTTTGAAAATCAGACATGCATGGTTGTGTTCAAGATGTTTTTTGGATACTGATAAAATACACATATTTTTTAGTGAAGAGTAACCTATCCTTATGAATATTAACATAACCTTATGAATAGTGATATACCCTAATTAATGGTAACTTCACCTATGATAGTCTAAAAATAATATTCATGTTGGAAGTACGATATACGTATTTCTTAGATTGAGTTAATGAGTTTTTTAAAACTGGTTTTTGATAATAAATTAATATTTTAATTTAATGTTAAAATAATAACTTTTAGAAAATTATTCTTTGAAAAATGGACTTCATTTTTTGATACCACATTTAGAAAAATGGTTAGGGTGAAATTTTTGGATTTTTTTGAAATACTTGAAATTTTGATGAATAGTAAAATACGGTAATTTACCATATATATACATTATAAGCTAAATAGACTATTCCTAGCATAATGGATGATGTC
The DNA here is from genome assembly GCA_963277665.1 of Viscum album. Taxonomy (NCBI): domain Eukaryota; kingdom Viridiplantae; phylum Streptophyta; class Magnoliopsida; order Santalales; family Viscaceae; genus Viscum; species Viscum album. Next base: position 383,167,463 of record OY728132.1, on the reverse strand, counting down.
ACCAACTAGGGTTCTAATTCAAATGACCCATTTACTATTCTTGGTCATGGAATACTTAGTATTTCTTTTCTTGGGAAGAAATAATAAATTAATGATTATAATCTCATACAATCCCTCCTCTCCTCCACTATAAAAAATCCCCTTGACTCCCCCTTCTTTACACTCCTATCAAGCATTATGCCTTGACATTATTCTATAAAAATATCTCTCCCTGGTCCTCCCCCACTTCCAAAAGCTCTCATCTTCTTCAAAATACCATAACCACTCCCCTTAATAGTTTCTCAATGGAGGATGTCTCAATAGGTAAATTCCTCTTCCCATTTTCTTCTTTTCTTTTAAGTTCTTTTATTTTTTATTTATTTCCTCACCTCACATCACCATAATAGTATGATAAATCCAGTAACATAAATGTACTATAATGTCTTCATGATAGTGTTATATTTATTTATCTTCTCCCCTTTCCCCACCATTTTATTTGAATGAAATGAAAGCACCGATTGAGATGTGCAAATTTAGCACATTCAAGGACAACAATTTACAAATTTCTATTATTATCTGTAATTCTGGTCATGAAACCATTTGTGTTATGTTTTAACTAGATTATTATATATGTAATATGTCCTATTTTCGGTTATGTAATCTGTTGGTACAAAATGAATTATGTTATAAAGCAACACAAATTCGTTGTAATCAAATCCATCGATTAACAACAACGGTTATCACTATGGTTATATATATAATAATTCTAATACACTATAAGAAACCTAATTAAAACTAAAACCATGTAATGTCATTTATATTAACTAAATAATATAACATCAATTCAGGAAAACCACTTTCATCTTTCATATAATCCAAACTTGAATATAAGTGAACCAATCTTTTAAAGACAAGTAAACAAACGAGCCCGAACAACGAAATTGAAGCTTGTAACTAATCACAAAGGATTCTAATGAAATAAAAAGGGTTATAATAAATAAACTGAATATAGAAGAGGTTCTGACTTATTAATTAATAAGCCTAATTTTTTTATTCAGGTTGTTAATAACAACTCGAGAACACCAACAAATTTAAGGTAAGGGATCCTCCCCTTTTCACTCTGAATCAGGATTATTCTCTATCTTATGCCTTTTTGTGTAATAACAAGTGATGGGGTATGTTTATACACCTTCCCCAAACTGACCTAATTTTTTATAAGTTATGAAAAACCCATTATCACTCTCATCAATCCCTCTTAGTTAAACCTGATACCATGCCAATAAACCATGATTGATTCTACACGAACTTCCTTTATTCCTTCGGGTTGCTCAATCATTCTTTTTACCATAATGTGGGTGTATTTTATTTTATGTAGAACTTCATAATTATGTTTATATTCTCCAAACACATGTTCCAAGATCCATATCTCATTCTCTTTTGGGGATATACATGCTTTTAAATGAATCTCTCTTCGACACTTCCCAATAAGCACACTCGTTTTAAAGAAACTTCACGACCCTTTACCCTATTTCATCTGCACTATATCTTCTATTTTAAGACACCATTATCTTTGTAAATTATTTATTTTTATTATAAAAACCATCATGGTTAAATTCTGGTTTTATATAAAAGAATGACATCTGTACTATTTTAAAAGCTCTATAGTATTTTCCATAAAATGGCACAAAATGTTTTAATGCTAATATTTCTATAATACACTTATAATATGTTGTAACTTATGTTTGACACCACATATCATGTTATATGCATATTTTACCCTTTTAACGTCCATGTATTTTCTAATTCTTTCCTTACATGGACACTTTCATGACATGCCCTTTGGTTATGATTTATGACATGATTGTGGTCCCAATTCTTTCAACGGGTACCCTTATGTTTGTGTATTGTTGATTATGTATGATTTTATATGTGGTAAGAATATTTATGTGGAAAGAATATTCAGGAAAATTTTGATATGGGTGTGCCCATATAGTTTAACAATGCATTGGATAATGTTAAGTCTCAAGAGATGCGATTTAAAACGGGATTGGCGGTTAGCCCTGACCCGTACTAAAATAGGAAACGAGATTGGCGGTTAGCCTTGACCTGTACTAAAGATATGATTTATGATTCTACCACATTTATATGATTCCATGTTTATATGATCCCATTATTATATTAAATGATTTTATGAGTTTAATGCTTTGGATATCATTATGTCATTCCCCTTAAATCATGTGCTTGAGATGTTTCTTTATGTTCATTCACTTACTTGGATTTTTAGCCCATCCCTTTTTTCATGTGTTCCCGAGGGTACCCTATATAGATGTAAGGTCTCAAAGGAAGTTAGAAGCTATTTATGGTTATTAAATAAAGAAGTTTTTGTATACCCATGTTTTATGTACCTAGTCTTCCAAGACACTAGACTTAACGATCCTTGGCATGTACTCTGATGATTAATTATGCATAAAATCATGAAATGTTTTATGTAAATGGCTCGGGTCCCTATAGTTGGTATCTGAGGATGGTGTAGTTATATTTGGAGATTAGTAATAGAGTGCCTTTGTGAGAACCTTAAAGATGGGACTATTTATATGAAAATATTCCAAAATTTTGGCGAGTATAGAGTAAGTGGTTTATCAAGAAAATAAAAACCAATTTGGATACGAGCAGGTAGAGGCGGCTCTGGAACTGATGTATCTAGGGGTAAACCCCGAAAATACCACTTTGAGCAAGACTCAAATGAGAACTGGTGCACAACAATGGGCCTTGCTGCACTCTTGGTTACGACACTCCCAAGGGATATGCTTTGGTATATTCACGAGCTTAGTACAAACCGTTATTAAGGGAAAAAAACAAGTCCATAAGAATATAAGTTAAGAAATAGATCAAGGATAACCAATATATAAACCTAAGGAATCACAAGTCAGGATATACTTCTTCTTTATAAGTTCATACTTTTATGTTCAAAGTTTCTTTTATGCTCAATTGATAAGTATTCCAGACCTCTAATTAAATGTTATTTTTCTTAGTTATTGGTGGGGAATAGTAGAACACGATCAAACAACCAATGTGATATGAAATGTGATGATTTCCCTAATGATATGCCTGATGTGGCGGAAGCGGGTGCTCAAAACTTCATGAAAATACTTTCTCAGCTGGCTCGTGTTATGAATAATAACATGAATTATTTGGAACATCCCCTTCCTCCAGGGAAAGATAAAGTTGTCATATAATACTTCATGCGGCAAAGACCTCCCATGTTTAGTGGGTCTTCCGTTACCCTCCTCACAGAACAATGGATTAAATCAATTAAAAATATTTTCTATGTTCTCCAATGATCGGAAGAAGAGAAATTTGTACTATCATCCTATAATTTTGATGGGGTAGCTGATCAGTGGTGGAACTGATCAAGAATACAATGTCCCTAGAGGAAATTGATTCCATAGAATGTGAGGAATTCCAGAGAATTTTTTTCAATAAATACTTTCCTCGAACCCTCCACCTCAAGATGGAAAGAGGGTTCCTTGGACTCAAGCAGAAGGAATATGAGTCCATCGAGGTGAATGAAGAGAACATTATGAGGCTTTCAAGGTACCCCTCTGTCTTGTTCATGAACACTGAAAGCAAGGTGGATCTCTTCATTAGAAGACTAAAACTAAGTCTATGAAAAGTGTTGGTGATTTGAGACTTAGACATCTATGAGTAGATTGTCTGTTGTTCCCTAAAGGATGAAATGTAGATTGGATACTCTCAGTTGTCTCATGGGCCTAGTGACAAGAAGAGGAAAATGGAGAACAACATGTGTGGTTCATCAAACAAATCCCATGATGGAAATAATCCTCACTTTACCCTTTGCAAAACTTGTGGGAAGAAGAATCATGGTGACTGTCTCAAGGGAACCAATAATTTCATCAAATGAGGAAAGTTTGGTCATCATTCCAAGAACTACCGAAGGGATATGAAAAATCCTTCTAATGTTGAAGAAGAAAGGAATGTTCAGATCAACAGTCAGCCTGTAATGGAGTTTTATAACTTCAGGGACCTTGGGCATTATGCAAACAATTTCCCTAAGCTGAGGGTTGTCAGAGGGAATCAACAATAACCTCTAAGGCAATAAGGAAGGGATTATTCTATCACTACTGCTGAGGTGGAGCTGAAAAATGATGTGGTGACAGGTACGCTTGTTATTCATTCAAGAATAGAGAACATACTATTTTATTCTGGTTCTATGCATTCTTTCATATCGTGCAAGTTTAGTAGAACTATTCAAACATGACCTCAAAATTTGGAGGAAAAGTTATATATGAGAACAGAGAATGGGGAAATTATTGCATCCATGTTTTATAACTCATTCCTGGTTAATGTTTGTGGACTGAACCTCCCTGCAATTCTTGACATACATCCTTTAGTGGAGTTCAATGCTATCATGGGCATGGATTGGCTATCTTTGTACAAGGCCAACATCAACTATCATGAATGGGATATCACTTTTCACATCCCGAAGTATCCTCCAATTCCTTACAAGTGTAAGGAGGAAGATGAACCTCGTTTAGAATCTTTGTTTGATGTTTGGATACTACTTCCTTGTGAACAGGAATATCTAGGTCAAATGACTGAGACAAAAAAGAGAGTCATGGTTGAATACATGCCCATCATGTGGGATTACACTGATGTATTCCATGAGGAGTTTCCTGGTCTTCCTCCAGAATGAGAGGATGAGTTCTCAATTGAACATATCCCTGGATCTCTTCCAATTTCAAACACACCTTATAGAATGGCCACTGTAGATATAGAAGAGCTGAAGAAGCAGTTACAAGAGAATATGGTGAAGGGTTTTATACGCCCAAGTGCTTCACCGTGGGGTGCTCCAGTCCTCTTCTTCAAGAAGAATGATGGATCAATACACCTCTGCATTGATTATCATGAGCTCAATAAAATCACTATAAGGAACAAGTATCCCCTTTCATGGATAGATGACTTGTTTGATCAGCTTCGTGGGGCCAGTTATTTCTCTAAGGTGTATCTTCGGTCAGGATATCACAAACTAAAGGCGATGAAAGAAGATGTTACCAAGACTGCATTTCAAATGAGGTATGGACACTATGAGTTCATAGTGATTCCCTTCAGACTCACTAATTCTCCAATAATTTTCATGGATTTAATGAATAGAGTCTTTGAAGATTACCTCAACACATTTATGGTGGTCTTTATTGATGATATTCTGATATACTCCAAGAGAAAGGAGGAACACGAGGAGCATTTGGAAAATTTGTTAATGACTCTGCAAAGGGAGAATATGTATTCAAATTATAGTTAATGTGAGTTCTAGATGGAGGAAGTATCATTCTTGGGGCATGTTATCACAAGAAAAGGGATATTTGTGGACCCTTCCTAGAAGAAGTTAATTAAAGAGTGGCTGAGGCCATCTTCTGTAATAGAGATCCGCAACATTCTAGGTCTAGCTGGGTAATATCGATGATATGTGAAGAAATTTTCACAATTTTCAAACCCAATGACCATGATTATACGTAAGGAAATAAATTTTGTCTGGACATAGGAATGTGAAGACTGTTTCAAGGAGTTGAAAAAGAGGCTTATCACTCTGCTGGTACTCAGACTCCCTTCAAGTGTAGAACTGTTTATGGAGTATAGTGATTCTTATAAGAAAGGCTTAGGCTTTGTGATAAAGAAAATGATAAAGTGATAGACTATGCCTGAAGGAAGCTGAAATTCCATGAGAAAAACTATCCCACACATGATCTGGAGTTTGTGGCTTTGATCTTTGTGTTGAAAATCCAGCGGCATTATCTCTATAGGGAAAATGTGAAATATACACTGACCCCAAGAGTCTCTAATATATATTCACACAGAAATAGCTTAATATGAACCATCAAATATGGATAGGTCTCATCAAAGATTAGGACTGCTCAATCCACTACCATCCTAGTAAGGCAAAAAAGGTGGCAGATGCTCTAAGTAGAAAGGATCATACATCTTTATCAACGATGAGAATTGAAAAGGATCCGATCTTATTAGATTTGAAAAGGATGGACATGGGAATCATTAAGGTAGGAACATCATCAATCCATTCTCAAATTATTGCTCAACCATCCCTCTTGAAGAAAATAATGAATGCTCAAAGAAAGGATGTGGGAATTTTGAAATGGGTGGAAGCTGTTAAAAATGGTAAATTCCCCGATTTCAAAATTTATGAGGAATGAGTTGTAAGATTTGGGACACGATTATGTGTACCCTCAGATCTAGAGATAATGAAGGATCTATTGAATGATGCACATAGATCGACCTTCTCTATCCATCCCGAGGGTACCAAAATGTATTCTGATCTTTGAGAACACTTTTGGGTGGATAACATGAAGAAGGAGATTGCGGAATATATATAAAGGTTCTTGGTATGTCAACAAGTTAAAGCTAAGCGAAAAAAGTCCAAAGGTATGATGCATCCATTTACTATACCCATGTGGAAATGAAGAAAATGTTACTATGGACATTGTCACGGGTCTCTTGAAGACGTCGAAGGGAAATAATTTGATATGGGTTGTGGTTGACCGACTCACCAAGACATCCCGTTTCATCGTTATTTGGGAAGATCTCTCCCTTGAACAACTCATAAATATATATGTAAAGGAGGTAGTGAGATTGCATGCTGTTCCACTCTCAATTGTCTCTGACCGTGATCCAAGGTTCACATCTAAATTCTAGAAGAGCCTTCAACATTCTAGGAGTATTGAATTAAATTTCAGAACGGCCTATCACCCCCAAACTGATGGCCAGTCTGAAAGAACTATTTAGATGCTTGAAGACATTCTTAGAGGCTGATCTTAAGAACTCAAAGGTGGATGGGATAATCATCTCCCTTTGGTTTATTTCTCATACAACAATATCATCCACTCGAGAATTGAGATGGCTCCATATGAAACTCTGTATGGAAAGTGATGTAGAAATCCAACCTGTTGTGATGAAGTTAGAGAAAGAAAGCTACTTTGACCCGATCTTGTTAAAGAGATGATAGAGAAAGTTCAATCCATCTAGAAACACATGAAATCGGCTCAAAGTCGGAAAAAGAGCTATGATGACAACCATCGAAGGGACTTGGATTTCAATGCTGGAGATGAAGTCTTCCTTTGAATTTCTCCATGGAAGAGAGTCATGCGATTCAGGAAGAATGGGAAGTTAAGTCCCAGGTACATCGGCCCCTTCGATATCCTTGAATGAGTTGGAGATGTGGCCTATCAACTAGAACTTCCTCCCACCATGTCAAAAATACATGATGTCTTTCATGTATCCCTCTTAAGGAAGTACATGCTAGACCATTCACATGCACTCTCTTCAGAGGTGGTAGTGTTGGAGGATGATCTCTCTTATGAGGAGAAGCAAGTGAAGATCTTAGATCGTAGAGACAAAGTTCTATGCAACAAGACTACTCATCTGGTCAAGGTACTATTGAGAAACTATATGTATGAAGAGGCAACAAGGGAACTGGAGGAAGAAATGAAGGAAAATTATCCACATCTGTTCTTGTCCTGGAATGTAAAATGAAATTTTGAGGGTGAAATTTCATAAGGGGGGGAAAATGTAACGACCCAATGATTTTAATGGAAATTACCTTCTTATAAATACCCCATAAAATCACATAATAATGAACTACTAAGTGATAAGTGACCTTAAAACATAAGTTTGTCACTTCTGTGTTTGGAATTTTGAAAATCTGAAATACACGGTTGAGTTCAAGATGTTTTTTGGAGTCTGATAAGAAAAGCATAATTTTTTTTGTGAATAGTAACCTACCCTTATGAATAGCAACATACCCTTATTAATAGTGATATACCGTAATGAATAGTAACCACACCTATTATAGTATAAAAATGATATTCATGTTGGAAGTACGATATACCTATACTTTAGATTGAGTTAATGAGTGTTTTAAAACTGGTTTTCGATAATAAATTATGAATTTATTGAAATATTATAATAATCATTTTTAGAAAATCATTTTTTGAAAAATGGACTTCATTTTTGTATTCTACACATTGAAAAAGGGTCATGGGGAAATTTTGGAATTTTTCTAAAATACATGAAATATTGATGAATAGTAAAATATGGTAAATTACCATATATATACATTATATGCTAAATAGAATATTCCTAGAATCATAGATGATTTCACCACCCATGGTTCGAATTTAAATGACCCATTTACTATTCTTGGTCACGAAAAACTTATTGTTCCTTGTCTTGGGAAGAAATAATAAATTAATGATAATAATATCATGAAATCCCTCCTATCCTCCACTACAAAAACCCTCCTTCACTCCCTCTTCTCTACACTCCTCTCAAGCCATGTGCCTTGCCATTTTTCAGCCCAAATATCTCCCCAAGGTCCTCTACCACTTCCAAATTCTCTCAACCTTTTCAAAATACCAAAATCACTCCCCTTAAGAGGTTCTCAATGGAGGACGTCTCAAGAGGTAAATTCCTCTTCCTAATTTCATCTTTTCTTTTAAGTTCTTTTCACTTTTATTTCTTTACTCACCGCCAATCCCCATAATATTATGATAAATCCAGTAACATACATGTACTGGAATGTCTTCATGCTAGTGGCATATTTCATTATCTTTTCTCCTTTACCCACCCTTTTATTTGAAAGAAATGAAAGCACCGTTTCAGATGTGCTAATTTTGCACATTCAAGGAAAACGATTTATCAATTTCTATTTTTATCATTAATTCAGGTCATGAAATGTAACACCCGAGACTTTTATGTTATATAAATCATCAAAGGAATCATTTTGTACACAACACTTTCTTGGCTTGCTTTACACGCAATCACGACCTTCCTCGATAGCTTGCGTCGTACGCAATACCGAGTTTCACTAAACAACAATATGCTATTAAAACTAGCCGTTATGAATAGTAATAACCACTTTTTGAAATTTTATAAATTTTATTTTTCAAAATGGACTTCATTTTTGGACTTAGAATATCGAAATTAGCCTAGGGTGAAATTTTGGTATTTTTCTGAAAACATTCAATTTTTGATGAATAGTGAAACCACTAAGTGGTAGGTTAAAAACTGAATTTTTCATAAAACTTAATTTTACCGCTTCTGTGAATGGAATTTCGAAAATCCGACAGACACGGTTGATATCATTATGTAAAATGTGTTTTAATGAGATAAAAATAATTTCTTGGTGAATAGTAACATTTTACTTTTTTTACCGCAGTTAATAGTAAATAGGGTAACTAAGGGTAAATATTATATTAATATAACCCTAACACATGTCCTAATTCTATTGGACAAGTGTAATTCGACCAAAAAGAAACTTAGGAATAAAATATGACCATTTAGGCCCACTTGGATTAGATTAGGACATTTATTATTAATTTATTTAAAGAAGGGTTAAAATAGTTAAAATCAAAGTGTAATAAGTAAATCATTTTTAATATGGGGTTATACATAATATAAATTCGACTATAAATATTCATTAGAAAGATAAAAAGATTTCCTACATAATGGTATTTTATTTGTAATTTTTAGACATTAAATAATTTAATTTATTTATGACACAATGATGATGCAATAATTATCTTATTAATGAAATATTGACATAATTGATGTTATAAACACCAAAATAAATGTAATTTGAGACTTTTTATGAATTCCAATAATTTTCTAGGTTACTATGATATATTAATGTTGATTGAATCAAATGTATTCGAACATATAATTCTGTTATGACTTTCACAAAAATCATATATCAAATAGTGTCAAAATTGACACAAAAGAGTTTTTAAATCAAATATTATATTATTAATTGTTATTTTATTCCAAAAAATCTAAGGTTCTGCCAAATAACTTAGATAAGGATATATATATTAATAATAAAAAATATGGGGTTCGTTTGGCATGTTATAGTAAGTGTATTAACCATATAGTGAAAGAAAACAAAAAGACACGGTAAAAGTTAAATTATTTAACTTAGAGTTAAATCTAATTGATAAGGTTAAAATAATACCCTAAACTTGTCTAAATCCTATTGGTTGATAGGATTTCGACCCATCCCCACTTTAGCTTCGAAATAAGACCCTTTGGAACCATTATAAACCGATTTTGACTTTAATATAAAATAATATTTTGAGATATTCCTAAGGTGCCCCTCTCCTCCCTTATAAAAGGGCACCTCCTCCCCATCCTCCTCACACCAAATTGAGCACTCAAGCTCGTCCAACCCCTGACATTTTCTCCTATCCACTTCCCTAGAATAATCCTTGAGGTCCTGGTCTTCTTCAAAGACCAATCTTAGTTCCCTATGTGGAGGATTCAAAGAAGCGTTCCAAAGAAGAGGTAATATCCATTATCGATCTTTTCAATTTCATTCTTCTTAAACATCTTCTTCTTTAGTTGTTTCGTAATAAAGTAATAAAATAAGTATTACTTACATACTGATATGTTATTATAAATATGAAACAACCCTAATTCACCTTCTATCCATCCTACGGAAAAATGAAATCACCGCGCGTGCGTACGTACGGAATACCGTCTCCACGCCGTGGTGTAATCTATTTTCCACCATCACCTTACAAGGATGGGTATAATGGTTTAATGAGTAACTATTTATGATTATTATAATGTAATATTGATACTGAAATAATATACATACACTCCAATACAATTCCATGATCATAGAAACGATATCATCACTCGTGCGTACGTACGGAATACCGTCTCCACGATGTGATGCGACTCGTTCTACATGATAATCATTACATAGTAATTATATAAATGAATTTAATGAATAAATATGATATATGTTACACTAATACCATTCTGGATATAAGGTATCTATAACCTTAAAAAAAGAATAATAATTTATTCGGCAAAACACGCATAAGAACAAAAGGCAATAAAGACCCGAGTAACAAGTAACAATGAAAGAAGCTAAGAATATGACCATATATGATATCATATCAATATGTATGATTCTTGAATAAGTCAATAACATTATTTAAACTATTATACAGGAGCTTCGGACACGTACAAAGAAAATTGGACCTAAGTTAAGGGAAATATCACAATCTAACTTTTATCCGAGATTGTTTTTACTTTGGTAATTACTGGGGTGTATTTTATCATCCGCATCCATGTTTCCTCAATAAGTAATATTATTTCCATCCACCTAAAATTGTTTAAATCCAATTTTACCCTTCTATGTGTTTTTAGTAAAGGATATGAAAGGAATCATTTTTCGTTTTTTGTACGAGGTACTTTTTGACTTTTCCGACAAAAGTACGAAGAATGTTTTTTTTAACTTAAACGGCACGAATGGATTTTTACGGTTGTATAAAACCTTATTTTCATGGAGCTTCCTCCAAAATATTTCATGACTATTTTCAATAAAATCTCTTTCTTTTAAAATTTCATGACGTTTTGTGAAAAGAAATTTATTTTGAATAAGAAATGATATTTTACTCAAGAATTCATTTCAAGTGTTTTATCAAAATTATTTTCCATATAAGATAATAAAGGGTTCTATTTTATCCCTATTATTACATTGATTTGATTATGTTGTGATGGAATTATTTTTATGAATTTCTTTATCTTATATGAATTGTTTTATGATGTCATGATGTTTAAGAATCCCATTTTTATTACATGGGTTATGAAATGATTTATGGTTTATGATTTTGTGGCACACATAAGAATGGTATCATTAAGAGATGGGTGGGACCTATATCTCCCTCCAATGCATTGGGTAAAGATTTTATATCTCATGAGATAGACATGGCTGGAACGGTAGGTTATACCGATTCAGTGAACAGGACTGGAACGAGGGTGAATCGTTTCAGAAAGGGACTTTGTCCACTATGATAGTCTTGGAAATGAGTCATGACTAACAAGAAATGATTTTCCATGATTATGTGTGCATGCCACAAAGTTTCAAGTTTTATGTCATGATTATGGGGATCTCATTTTCACTTTTATGATTTATTCCATGTTAAGATATTATGATCTCTTTTGCAGGTTTTGATTTTCAAAAAGATATGATATGATTTTTATTTCCTTTATTTTCCCTTGCTGAGAATTTGAGCTCACCCTTTTATGTTTTCTTTTCCCCAGGTTAGGAAGATGGATATTAAGTAGAATATGCTAAAAGGGACCCTAGATATGATGAAATAAATGGGAGAAACTGTAGAATATTTATGAACCAGTTGTTTATGTTTCCCATTTTCTAAAGACACTATACCTATACGGTCCTTTGTGGTTTTGTCATATGTTGTAATAAGTGTGCTTCAATTTTGATGTATTAACAATGTATGTATAGTATGGGTCGTTATAGTTGGTATAGAGGAAAGGTATAGTCAACATTTGGAAACTAGGATGTGAAAGCCTTAGTAAGAAGCCTAAGGATAAGTCTAAGCATAGAACACAATCTTAGTGTTTTAGAAATGGCCTTGAATAACCTAGGATAAGACCTTAAGCATGAAAATTTTATTCTTGAATTACGTGGTTTTCCTATTATAATTAGTGTTGCTCACACTATTCTTCTTGGTTTTAGTCAATGGATGGAACCCGAAGGAACCGTGTTAATGCGGAATGTGATGGGCAATGCAATGATTGTCCCCCTGAGCAACCAAACGATATTGGGAGTTGGAATGCAAAATCTTGTAGCCATGCTCACACAACTTTCTCAAGCTATGAATCATGCAGGACTTCCAAACGAGCAAAGGAAGGAGCAACATTCTGTTGAATCCTTCATGAGGCAGCGTCCACCTTCTTTCAGCGGGTCTACTGATCCATTAGTTGCTGAACAATGGATTAGTACTATTGAAAAGATATTTTTAGTTCTTCAATGTTCTGAGCATGATAAAGTCATCCTAGCAGTGTATCGTTTGGAAGGAGATGCTGATCAATGGTGGAATCTTATTAAGAATACGAGGCAAAGGGATGACATTGAGTCTATGGAATGGGACGAGTTCAAGAACTTATTTTTCAATAAGTACTTCCCTTGTATTCTCCGAACAAAGATGGAGAAAGAGTTCCTTGAACTAAAGCAAAGGGATGATGAATCTGTTGGTACCTATGAAGCAAATTTTACAAGACTTGCAAGGTATGCTTCTGGTATTATTATCCAACCTGAGAGTAAGATCGATCAATTCTTTAGTGGCTTAAAACCAAGTCTTCGAAGGGCGTTAGCCATAAGGGACATCAATAGCTACGAGGAAATCGTTCGATGTGCTCTCAAAGTCGAGATGGAGATTGGAGTAACCCATCAGTCACATGGGTTTGATAAGAAAAGGAAGAAGGAATTCAAAGAAAAATCTAAAGAGCACACGGAAAAGAAGATGAGCTTTTCCTTATGCTCAAAGTGTGGAAAGAAACATGGAGGGAGTTGTCTTAAAGGGACAAGTAAATGTTTTAAATGTGGAAAGGAAGGTCATCGGGCATTTGAATGCCGTGATAATGGGAAGAAGATGTCTAATGACGCAAACAAAGGAAGGGATACACAGAATGAACCTACTACACTTCAATGTTTCAAGTGCAAGGAGATGGGGCATTATGCCAATCAATGCCCAAATCCAAGGGTTGATGATGATGGTCGATGTCAACAAAATCTTAAGGCTAAAGACAAAGGAAAGTCACATGCAATTTCTATCAGCGATGTGGAGTACGATAACGAAGTGGTGAAAGGTACACTTACCGTCCACTCTAAAGTAGCAAATATTTTATTTGATTCTGGATCCACCCACTCTTTTATTTCTGAAGAATTTTCTAAGGTTATCACCGTATTACCTCAACAATTAGATGTTGAGTTAGCTGTGACAACACCTAATGGCACATCAATCACATCAAAAGTTTATAATTCTTCTCTGATCGAAGTTTGTGGGAAAGTGCTTCCTGCAAATCATGTGATCCTTCCTATAGTAGAATTTGATGTGATTCTTGGCATGGATTGGCTTTCTTTATACGGAGCTCATATCAATTGCCAAAGAAGGGAAGTCACATTTCATATTCCAGATCAATCTATGATCGTCTATCAATGCAAGGATGAACATAACCTTCCAGTGGAAATTCCTTCCATCTTATGGGTCTTGATTCCACTAAATGAAGGTTATTTATCTCAAATGGTTGGTGAGAAACTCACGATTAAGAATATGCCCATCGTACGGGAGTTTGATGATGTCTTTCCAGAGGAATTACCATGTCTTCCACCAAATCGTGAAGTTGAGTTTTCAATAGAACTCGTACCAGGTGCTTTGCCTATTTCAAAGACACCTTATATAATGGCCCCAATTGAGTTGCAGGAATTGAAGAAGCAACTCCAAGAGAATCTAGATAAGGGATTCATACACCCTAGTGCGTCACCATGTGGAGCACCTGTTCTATTTGTTAAGAAGAAAGATGGATCAATGAGACTCTGCATTGATTATCGAGAACTTAACAAGATCACTATCAAGAACAAATATCCTCTCCCACGCATTGATGACTTATTTGACCAACTACGCGGAGCTCAATACTTTTCCAAGATTGATCTTCGTTCAGGGTATCATCAATTAAGGGTCAAAAGGGAGGATATACCAAAGACGGCTTTCCGTACAAGGTATGGACACTATGAATTTATAGTGATTCCATTTGGTCTTACTAATGCCCCTGCTATCTTCATGGATCTAATGAATAGAGTCTTTAGAGACTATCTTGATCAATTTGTGGTAGTCTTTATAGACGATATTCTTGTCTATTCAAAGAGAAAGGAAGAGCATGAATATCACTTGAGAATTATATTGAAGACCCTGAGAAAGGAGAAGATTTATGCCAAATTTACCAAGTGTGAATTTTGGCTTCAAAAAGTTGCATTTTTGGGTCACATAATCTAAAAAGAGGGGATATCTGGGGATCCAGCAAAAACAGAGGTTATCTAAAGATGGTCGAGACCAACAAATGTAACTGAGATCCGAAGTTTTCTTGGTTTGGCTGGATATTATCGACGTTTTGTAAAAGATTTTTCACGATTATCTAATCCACTCACCAAGTTGACTCGGAAAGGAGTTAAGTTTGTCTGGACAGAGGAATGTGAAGAGAATTTCAAGGAGTTGAAAAGAAGGTTATCCAGTGCACCTGTGCTCACACTGCCTTGTAGTGGAGAAAGGATTGTGATCTACAGTGATGCATCCAAGAAGGGATTGGGATGTGTTCTTATGCAAAATGATATGGTGATAGCTTATGCCTCACGACAGTTAAAAATCCATGAGCAAAATTACCCAACACATGATTTGGAGTTGGCTGCGGTAATATTTGCATTAAAGATTTAGAGGCATTACCTTTATGGTGAAAGGTGTGATATTTATACTGATCATAAAAGTTTAAAGTATATTTTCACACAAAAGGAGCTGAATATGCGCAAAAGAATATGGTTGGAGCTGATTAAGGATTACGACTACTCAATCCATTACCACCCTGGGAAAGCAAACAAGGTGGCAGATGCATTAAGTCGACAAGACAATGCTAGTTTATCCATGATGAGGATCACAAAGGATCCAATATTTATGGATTTACAAAAGATGGATCTTGGAATTATAATGGAAGGGGGAAAATATTATCTTTCTCAAATGAATGTTCAACCATCTATACATGCGAAGATTAAGGAGGCACAGAAAGAAGATGTCGAGTTACAAAAGAAGGTGAGAAATGTTACTGAATTCAACCTTGATTGTGATGAGATAATAAAGTTCAGGAATCGGGTTTGTGTTCCTCCCATCCCCGAATTAAAGAAGGAGCTGCTAGATGAGGCTCATAGTTCTTCATTCTCTATTCATCCTGGAAGCACGAAGATGTATAGGGACCTGAAAGAGTACTTCTGGTGGGATGGCATGAAAAGAGATGTTGCTGAATATGTCTCTCGATGCTTGGTTTGTCAACATGTTATAGCTGAGAGACAGATGTCTAAGGGGATGTTACAACCATTACCCATACCCGAATGGAAATGGGAAAACATCACTATGGACTTTTTCACAGGACTTCCTAAAACATCCAAAGGCAATAATGCTATTTGGGTCATAGTTGATCGTCTTACAAAGTCTGCACACTTCATTGCTATTAGAGAGGATTTCTCTCTAGATCAGCTTGCCAGGATATATGTAAAGGAAGTGGTAAGATTTCATGGAGTACCACTTTCTATTATATCTGATCGGCATCCGAGATTTACCTCGAAGTTCTGGCGAATTCTTCAGCATACTCTGGATACAGAGTTGAGTTTCAGCACTGCTTATCATCCCCAGACATACGGTCAGTCTGAGAGAACAATTCAAACCCTAGAAGATATATTGAGAGCTTGCTCTATGGATTTTAAAGGAGGTTGGGATCAACACCTACCTTTGGTGGAATTTTCTTATAATAATAGCTTTCACTCCAGTATTCAGATGGCTCCTTATGAAGCTCTCAATGGAAAGAAATGCAGGACTCCAACTTGCTGGGATGAAGTTGGGGAAAGAAAGCTGTTAGGACCTGATCTTGTTGATGAAATGGCAGAAAAGGTCAGATCTATTCAACAACACATAAGAGCAGCTCAGAGTCGACAGAAAAGTTATGCCGACAACCGAAGAAAAGACCTAGAGTTTGAAGTGGGCGATAAAGTGTTCTTACGAATATCTCCCTGGAAGAGGGTTATGAGATTTGGAAAGAAGGGGAAGTTGAGCCCTAGATATATCAGTCCTTTTGAAATACTGGATCGTGTTGGGAATGTAGCTTACCGATTGGCGCTTCCACCGAATCTCTCTCAAGTTCACGATGTGTTCCATGTATCTCTCCTGAGAAAGTACATACCTGATCCTTCACATGTACTCAGCTCAGAAGTTGTACCGCTGGAGGAAGATCCTTCTTATGAAGAACAGCCGATAGAGATTCTGGATCGTAGCGAAAAAATCCTACGAAACAATACCACTCGCTTGGTGAAAGTTTTATAGAGGAACCACCAACTTGAAGAAGCTACATGGGAGCTTGAGGATATGATGAGGGAGAAGTATCCTCATCTGTTTGTTACAAAGTAACGAATTTTGAGGGCGAAATTCTTTTTAAGGGGGGTAGAATGTAACACCCGAGACTTTTATGTTATATAAATCATCAAAGGAATCTTTTTCTACACAACACTTGTTTGGCTTGCTTTACACGCAATATCGACCTTCCTCGATAGCTTTCGTCGTACGCAATACCGAGTTTCACTAAACAACAATATGCTATTAAAACTAGCCGTTATGAATAGTAATAACCACTTTTTGAAATTTTATAAATTTTATTTTTCAAAATGGACCTCATTTTTGGACTCAGAATATCGAAATTAGCCTAGGGTGAAATTTTGGTATTTTTATGAAAACGTTCAATTTTTGATGAATAGTGAAACCACTAAGTGGTAGGTTAAAAACGGAATTTTTCATAAAACTTAATTTTACCGCTTCTGTGAATGGAATTTCAAAAATCCGACAGACACGGTTGATATCAGTAAGTAAAATGTGGTTTAATGAGATAAAAATAATTTTTTGGTGAATAGTAACTTTTTACTTTTTTAACCGCAGTTAATAGTAAATAGGGTAACTAAGGGTAAATATGATATTAATATTACCATAACACATGTCCTAATTCTATTGGCCAAGTGTAATTCTACCAAAAACAAACTTAGGAATAAAATATGACCATTTAGGCCCACTTGGATTAGATTAGGACATTTATTATTAATTTATTTAAAGAAGGGTTAAAATAGTTAAAATCAATGTTTAATAAGTAAATCATTTTTAATATGGGGTTATAAATAAGATAAATTCGACTATAAATATTCATTAGAAATATAAAAATATTTCCTACATAATGGTATTTTATTTGTAATTTTTAGACATTAAATAATTTAATTTATTTATGACACAATGATGATGCAGTAATTATCTTATTAATGAAATATTGACATAATTGATGTTATAAACACCAAAATAAATGTAATTTGAGACTTTTTATGAATTCCCATAATTTTCTAGGTTACTATGATATATTAATGTTGATTTAATCAACTTTATTCTAACATATAATTCTGTTACGACTTTCACAAAAATCATATATCAAATAGTGTCAAAATTGACACAAAAGAGTTTTTAAATCAAATATTATATTATTAATTTTTATTTTATTCCTAAAAATCTAAGGTTCGGCCAAATAACTTATATAAGGATTTATATATTAATAATAAACAATTTGGGGTTCGTTTGGCATGTTATAGTAAGTGTATTAACCATATAGTGAAAGAAAACAAAAAGACACGGTAAAAGGTAAATTATTTAACTTAGAGTTAAATCTAATTGATAAGGTTAAAATAATACCCTAAACTTGTATAAATCATATTGGTTGATAGGATTTCGACCCATCGCCACTTTAGGTTCGAAATAAGACCCTTTGGAACCATTATAAACCGATTTTTACTTTAATATAAAATAATATTTTGAGATATTCCTAAGGTGCCCCTCAACTCCCTTATAAAAGGGCACCTCCTCCCCCTCCTCCTCACACCAAATTGAGCACTCAAGCTCGGACAACCCCTGCCATTTTCTCCTCTCCACTTCCCTAGAATAATCCTAGAGGTCCTGGTCTTCTTCAAAGACCAATCTTAGTTCCGTAAGTGGAGGATTCAAAGAAGCGTTCCAAAGAAGAGGTAATATCCATTACCGATCTTTTCAATTTCTTTCTTCTTAAACTTCTTCTTCTTTAGTTGTTTCATGATATAGTAATAAAATCAGTATTACTTATATACTGATATGTTATTATAAATATGAAACAACCCTAATTCACCTTCTATCCATCCTACGGAAAAATGAAATCCCCACGCATGCGTACGTACGGAATACCATCTCCACGCCGTGGTGTAATCTATTTTCCACCATCACCTTACAAGGATGGGTATAATGGTGTAATGAGTAACTATTTATGATTATTATAAAGTAATATTGATACTGAAATAATATACATACACTCCAATACAATTCCATGATCATAGGAACGATATCATAACTCGTGCGTACGTACGGAATACCGTCTCCACGATGTGATGCGACTCGTTCTACATGATCATCATTACATAGTAATTATATATATGAATTTAATGAATAAATATGATATATGTTACAATAATACCATTCTGGATATAATGTATCTATAACCTTAAATTAATAATAAGAATTTATTCGGCAAAACACGCATAAGAACAAAAGGCAATAAAGACTCGAGTAACAAGTAACAATAAAAGAAGCTAAGAATATGACCATATATGATATCATATCAATATGTATGATTCTGGAATAAGTAAATAACATTATTTAAAGCATTATACAGGAGCTTCGGACACGTACAAAGCAAATTGGACCTAAGTTAAGGGAAATATCACAATCTCACTTTTATCCGAGATTGTTTTTACTTTGGTAATTACTGGGGTGTATTTTATCATCCGCATCCATGTTTCCTCAATATGTAATATTATTTACATCCACCTACAATTGTTTAAATCAAATTTTACCCTTCGATGAGTTTTTAGTAAAGGATATGAAAGGAATCATTTTTCGTTTTTTGTACGAGGTACTTTTTGACTTTTCCGACAAAAGTACGAAGAATGTTTTTTTTAACTTAAACGGCACGAATGGATTTTTACGGTTGTATAAAACCTTATTTTCATGAAGCTTCCTCCAAAATATTTCATGACTATTTTCAATAAAATCTCTTTCTTTTAAAATTGCATGACGTTTTGTGAAAAGAAATTTATTTTGAAGAAGAAAGGATATTTTACTCAAGAATTCATTTCAAGTGTTTTATCAAAATTATTTTCCATATAAGATAATAAAGGGTTCTATTTTATCCCTATTATTACATTGATTTGATTATGTTGTGATGGAATTATTTTTATGAATTTCTTTATCTTATATGAATTATTTAATGATGTCATGATGTTTAAGAATCCCATTTGTATTACATGGGTTATGAAATGATTTATGGTTTATGATTTTGTGGAACACATAAGAATGGTATCATTAAGAGATGGATGGGACCTATATCTCCCTCCAATGCATTGGGTAAAGATTTAATATCCAATGAGATCGAAATGGCTGGAACGGTAGGTTATACCGGTTCAGTGAACAGGACTGTAACGAGGGTGACTCGTTTCAGAAATGGACTTTGTCCACTAAGATAGTCTTGGCAATGAGTCATGACTAACAAGAAATGATTTTCCATGATTATGTGTGAATGCCACAAAGTTTCAAGTTTTATGTTATGATTATGGGGATCTCATTTTCACTTCTATGATTTATTCCATGTTAAGATATCATGATCTCTTTTGTAGGTTTTGATTTTCAAAAAGATATGATATGATTTTTATTTCCTTTATTTGCCCTTGCTGAGCATTTGAGATCACCCTTTTATGATTTCTTTTCCCCAGGTCAGGAAGATGGATATTAAGTAGAATATGCTAAATGGGACCCTAGATATGATGAAATAAATGGGAGACACTGTAGAAGATTTATGAACCAGTTGTTTATGTTTCCCAGTTTATAAAGACATTATACCTATACGGTCCTTTGTGGTTTTGTCATATGTTGTAATAAGTGTGATTCAATTTTAAAGTATTAACAATGTATGTAAAGTATGGGTCGTTATATGAAACCATTTGTGTTATATTTGAACCAGATTATTATATATGTAATATATCATATTTTTTGTTCTGAAATCCTTTGGTACAAATGGAATTAAGTTATTAAGCAAAATAGATTCTTTGTAATCAAATCCACCGATTAACAAAAAAAGGTTATCACTATGGTTATATATATAATAATTATACTAAACTATAAGTCACCTAATTAAAATTAAAACCATAGAATATCATGGATATGAACTGAAGAATATAATTTAAATTCTGGGAAACCACTTTCATCTTGCATATAATCCAAACTTTAATATAAGTGAACCGATCTTTTAAAGCCAAGTAAACAAACGAGCCAGAACAACGACATTGAACCTTGTAACTAATCAATAAGGCTTTGAATGAACTAAAAAGGGTTATAATAAATAAATTGAATATAAGAGAGGTTCTGGACATATTAATTATTAAGCCTAATTTTTTTATTCAGGTCGTTAATAACAAGTGGAGAACACCAACAGATTTAAGGTAAGGGATCCTCCCCTTTTCACTCTTAATCAGGATTGTTCTCTATGCTATGCCTTTTTTTGTAATACCAAGTGACTGGGTAAGTTTATAAACCTTCCCCATACTGACCTAATGTTTTATAAGTGATTAAATACACTTTATCTCTCTCATCAAGCCTTCTTTGTTACACCTAATACCATTCCAATAATCCATGATAGATTTTACCCAAACATCCTTTATTCCTTCGGGTTTCTCTATCTTTCTTCTTATCAAAATGTTGTTGTCTTTTAATTTATGTAGAACTTAAAAATTCTTTTTATATGCTCCAAAATCATGTTCCATGATGAATCTATGATTTTCTTTTGGGTATATAAATGCATTTAAGTGAATCTCTCTTCGATACATCGTAATAAGCACACTCATTTTAAAGAAACTTCCCGAACTTTTTCCCAATTTCAAGTGCACTCTATCTTTCGTTTTAAGAAACTATTATCTTTGTAAATTCTGTATTTTAATTATGAAAACATTCTTGGTTCAAATCTATTTTTATATAAAAGAATGTCTTATTTACTATTTTAAAAGCTCTATTGTATTTTCCTTAAAACTGCAAAAAAATATTTTAATGCTATTGTTTCTATAATACACTTCTCACATGTTGTCACTTATGATTGACACCACTTACCATGTTATATGCCTATTTTACCCTATTAATTTCCATCTATTTTATAATTATTTCCTTACATGGACACTTTCATGACACACCTATTGGTTATGATTTATGACATGATTGTGGTACCCAAATTCATTCA
Organism: Viscum album; assembly: GCA_963277665.1. Classification (NCBI taxonomy): domain Eukaryota; kingdom Viridiplantae; phylum Streptophyta; class Magnoliopsida; order Santalales; family Viscaceae; genus Viscum; species Viscum album. Next base: position 383,145,491 of record OY728132.1, on the reverse strand, counting down.
ATGGGTACCCTTATGTTTGTGTATGGTTGATTATGTATGATTGTATATGTGGTAAAAATATTTATATTGCAAGAATATTCATGAAAATGTTGAGATGGGTACACCCAGATAGCGCTTCAGTGCATTGGGTAAGGTTATGTCTCATGAGATGCGATGGTAAACAGGATTGGCGGTTAGCCTTCACCTGTACTAAAACGAGAATCAAGATTGGATGTTAGCCTTGACCCGTACTAAATATATGATTTATGAATCTTCCACATTTATATGATTCCATGTTTATAAGATCCCATGATTATATTAAATTATTTAATGAGTTTCATGCTTTGGATATCATTTTTTTCATGTCTCATAACTCATGTGCTTGAGATGTTTCTTTGTGTTCATTCCCTTACTGGGATTTTTTAGCTCATCCCTTTTTTCATGTGTTCCCCAGGGTACCCTATGTAGATGTAAGGGCACGAAGGATGTTAGAAGATAATTATAAAGATTAATTAAAGAATTTTTTTATCCCCATGTTTTATATACCTAGTCTTCCAAGACACTAGACTTAACGATCCTTGGCATGTACTCTGATGATTAAATATGCATAAAATCATGAAATGTTTAATGTAAAAGGCTTGGAATGCTATATTTATAACGCTAGCTATGATTTTTTGTTCTCATCCCAAGATTTTATATTTATTTACAAGGTTTAAGTATTGGTAAGAGAAAATTAGAATCCAAGATGAACGTCACGAAAAAATTTCATGAAAAGAACTCATGTTCTATTAAAAGATTTTGTATTATAGAGGAAATTGATAATTTTTAGTAGTATCCACTTTTCATGATTTTGGATTGAGATGTATTATTTTATAATTCTCTAAATCACTAAAATGGAAATATATTTGGGAATGTACTAAGTGTATTCTAGTTGAATTAACTAGATTATGTAATATGTATGGTTAGGTCCTTATAATAAATGTTTTATAAATATATCATTAACATATATGTATAAATAGTAATATTATATTTATAAGTGATTTTTAGGATATATATTTAATTATAAAACTATCAAATTGAATATAATAATTCTAATACTTCTATTTAAATATATTTAACCTTTATATACACATATATATTATTATTACTAATGAACGATGTATATATTACATTACTTTTATATAAGAAAAATAATTAATTTTTAACTTTAATATTTTTTTAATTATAATTAAAAATATTTCTATTTAATTAAATTTATAAATATTTAAACTGTTAAAAAAAGAGTTAAAATATTTTTTACTAAAATTAGTAAAATCCTAATAAGTTAATTTGGTAATTTAAATAACTTTAAATATTTGAACTTTTATTTTTTAAATTACTTCACACACACATAAATTGCATACGAAAGTTATTTTGCAGAAACCCCATGCATGGTGGGTGGTCCGCTGTTTGCTGACTTTCCTCAACCCATTTATGATATGAATGATAACAACATTCATTTTCTTCATATAATTTACTGTATTCTTTATTTATACATAGTTATATATGATGTGTGTAATTAATGTATATAATTATATATAAGAATACATAAATATACATATATATATATTGTTATTTATAAAAATATATACTTATTATTATGTAAATGAAATTAAAAAATTAGAAAATATTTATAAATATATATAAATAAATTAAATTATTCAAACATCCTTTTATTGGTGTTTTTTATTAGAATCGATAATGGTTAACTTTTATCAGCACTTTTAGTTAGCGTTGATAAAATCCACCACTGATAAAACAATAATATGTTGTAGTGTAGAAGATAAGTGATGATTCAAACATAGAAAATTTATTCAATGAAAAGGGATGAATTAGTAAAAATGCTTCTAATGTTTGAAGACTTGATGGTAGTTGAGTGATAAGTCGTTGTGACTATGATCTAGCTAGATTATGTGGAATAAAGTGATATTTATTGTATTCAATCAAAGTCCTCTAGTGTTTCAAAATAGATCAAAAAGGTGGGTTACATTTACCAATATTCATCTATTCATTATTATTAAAGCCTATTTATGTCATATCTATTGTAATAGTGGGTTTCAAAGACCCAAATTGAATAGTAATTTTCGATCACAGTATCTGGTATACAGTGAGTTATGCATGATGTAAACTTATTATAACAGTGTTGATATTTCTATGTCCACTATTTACATTGTAATATACATATATTATTTGTCGTATCAAAAGGTTATAATAGTTCCCATGCAACAATGAGAACATTGTGATACCAAGTCATTAATCTTAAATATATATCCTATGGTCCAGAAACATTATGCTGAATGGAAACAGATGATATGGGACTATCATGTTCTAGGGGCTTATAAGCATTCATACTTCTTCTCATAATGTTTTTACTTGTTGATAATGATTAGATGAGATCATGAAGACTATCTATCGAATGGGAACACCACATGTTTTATGTACCATTGGAATTTCATATCTGTGTACACTTGTAATAGTCTCTTGAGTTGATATTATTATCAATATGTACCATTTGATCTTGTACTTTGATGATAAGAAAAAAAACTATGGCATTTAATTCTTAGCAAGGTTACTTACAATGGGGGCATCATTGGCAGAATGACATTGATTGAATACTCATGATTGAATTTATCACTTCTAAAAGGAAGAGATATGTTGGGCCTAGTTGATCTGGATGGTAGTACCTTCACTAAATTCATGGACATGGTAAAAGAAGGTAAGATCATCCAACTAAGTCATAAAACAATAAACCAAGGAAGGATAATGACATCAAGTGTGTATCACGATTTATGAGATTTCATGAGACAAAGGGATTATATTACACAACATGTGTTTATAGGAAGGTTTTTTATTTCTATGGCTATACATTATCTCTCTATAGGCTTTATTGGGTTGTTATACCCTACTCCTGGTATATGAATGATATTCAATACTATTGGGATATGGTTCTGGAGGGTCACAAACCTAACATATTAAAAATTCTGGTTTATTTTTTATGAATAATAGTATCGACATTATCTCTTTAGAGGCTTCATTGGGTTGTTGTACCCAACTCCTGGTATATGGATTTTTGGAGCTACATTTTTTTATTTACTTAATTTATTTTTCTTGTATTTTTATTTCCATTTTTCATTATCATCGTCATACACAAATTTGACACCCGCTTTCTCAATGATGCGGTTCACCAATGATTGATCTTACATTTCCAGTTTCTAAATGATTCGTGGTTTCAATCTGCATTTGATAAATTTCACAACACGTTTTCATCACGACCATATTATCTGCATTGTGCATCATTACAACACCACCTCCATCCCCATCATTGACATAAGAAAAACCTAATGGTAAAAAGGTATGTCACATGTTGTTATAAACATTCTTATTTTGACATACTCTTTTGCATGTGCATCGACTTCACTCATTTCGGAAGCTACATTAAAAGGTGAGTCTTATTTTATATGAATGATATCGTTATATTTATTTACCCGCTTGATAAATTTGAAAATAATCTATAATTTATTTTATATTTTGATGCGGGAAAAATAATGATTTCTTGAAGAGCTGCAATAACTCACTAATGACAAATTTCCCTCTATTCCTTGGAGATAATGTGTTTGGTTAATAACCAATGTGGTTTATGTAAATACAAATATCATTCATCAAATAAAATAATGAAACAACACCATTATAAATGGCCGAATGATGAACATCGTGTACCAGTCATACGTCAATTCGAAGTTTGATTATCACAAACATGTCGTACGTCAAGACAATGTTCGATAATCATGACATGAAATATGAAATTTCATATCTTACTCCTTTTTCAGCTAGAATATTTCATTTTTTATTATGTTGTATAAAGGTTCATGATGGAGATGGTGTTTAATTTGAATATTTTTAAATATTTTATTGTTTTATTCCTTTTCTCTTTCTTTTTTTTTCTTATAAAATACTTGAGAGAAATTAAATTTTCATGATGAACATGAGTAAATATATTTTATATATATACATCCCTCGATGTGGATTAAATAGAAGAAATTGTTTAATTGAATATTAATGGTATTGTGTTGAAGACACTATAAAACTTGAACAAAAATATTTATTCTGCTCCCTGGAGTGAATGAAAATATTTATTGAAAATGATTCATTTCATTCCCTTAAGTGAATGAAAATATACATGATTTTATTTTAAATCATGTTTGATGTGAATATGATGATATTTTAATGATCACTATGAAATATTTTTTTATAAAAAATAATAATAATATAAGCACAAGAAGTGGTTTGATGAAAATAAATGTATACAAAGCACAATAAAATTTATTAATGTTTATAAAATAATGTATCCCTGAAGGATGATATGAAAATAATATCCTTTGAAATTATATTGAATAATATATTCATTTATCAGTTATTGTTCCTACAATAGAAATATCAATGGAAAAATGATTATTTATCATATTCTTATGGATTATCAATATCATCCCAAGTAATTCACTTATCCCCTATAGTTGATTTTTCTATTCATATAGTTCATAAATGAGATGATTGGATTACATAGTTTTTATAATCCAATATATTTTATGAATATGATTTTGCAACCTGAAGTGGTTAAAGCAATGATCATCATAATCAATAAAATTTATATTTTATGCAAGATTATCATTATTGATAAATAATAAATTCTCATTCATCGATCATAAAATACGATGAATTAACGAATTCCCCAATGTTAAGGTAGTGTTAATTACTATATCTCATTCCTTGAATCGAATGAAATTATTCACATGATTTGTTATATCATGAATATTTGAGAGTTGATGAGGTTTTATAAAATTATTTATCCTTCATTTGATAAAGTGAATGTTGTTTATGAATTATAATTTTGTATAGTGATAAAGTGTGTGTTTTGAATGTATAATATTCTTCCACATTGGTTCTCTCTACCGTATTAACCAACATCAAAACATGTGGGGCTCCAATCCAAGGTAAATGTACTCTTAAATAATATTTGGGCCTGAATTTCCAAAAAAAATTCCCAAATGTTCTAAATTATGCAATAATATTCTTAGTGATGGGCCTAACCCGCTATGAATATATTATGAATTCATCAATGACCATCAGTAGAAATTATAATGAAAAATATGAGTTCTCACAATGAAATATCATGGAGATCTTATATGCGTCAATCTTAAAGAATAATTTTTATTAATATTATTTTGATTAAATTCTTCAAAAAAAACTCATATTCATTAGTATATTCTCATATAAGTACATTTACAAGTAGAGAAAATTAATTAATGACTCTAGAAGAGAGAATACATTCCTACCTGGTAGTCCAAATACTTAATTCATTGTTATATCTAGGTCTGAATGAGATATATGAATGTTATACTTGAAAGTTAATACCATATGGAGAAATTTGATAAAATAGGTACCTCAATATGTACCAAGAATTCATAAAAGTTATTATAGAGAATTTGTTATGTACAATCAAATCAATAATGGTAAACAGAAGTTTACCAATCCTGTGACTTCTAATATATTACATGATGATTTAGGCAATTCATGATCAATTATAATGAACAATATTGATTCATGTATACATGAGTATCTATTTTTTGATAAAATAGTATAAATCAATTAGGGGGCAAATGAAAAATTTATTAAATGGATGCATGTCTACTAAATTATCAATTAATTAATTCCAATTAAGTTATTATGATTCCCCCTATCCAATAATTTACTACATGATACATATGTTTGATGTAAATTATTTATATAATTAGCAACTATTATGGAAATAAATTTCTCATATACTTATGAAGAAGTATATATGGTCCCACACACCCACCATGTGATCTATCTATATAAAAGATGTATCCAATAAATGATCATGTGTATTATTTGCTGATTGTGAGTTTATATTTCATTTTATTCATGTGTATTTATATAAATATTGAGTATCATATATTATGTGGTCCTGAAGAACCATTGATAAGATACTCACAACACTTACATGACTATAAAGTGTTGCAAATCAATAGTCTGATTATACACACATGAAGTGTGGTTCAACTGATTATATATAATCATTGTTAATAATGAGTGGATATAAATTAATATATTTTACCTTTAATATGAAAATTAATTTATCTACAAAATTACATCTTTTTAGATATTGTCCCTGAAGTGACACTGGTATTTTCCCTTGAAGAGAAAAATGAATATATCTACAACATTATATCATTTTAGATATTATCCCTGAAGTGACACTGGTATGAAGAAAAATTATGATATCTCAATCAAATTTTGTTGATAATATATTTTCTTTGAATGCTTTTAAAAATAATTGATGACAATGGATTTTGACAGATGTTGACCTCATAATAATTGGCCAAAAATTATAAAATGAACTTATGAAATGTTCAACATATAAATACGTGGACTGATTATCCAAAATACCAAGACTATTTAATATCGATGATATTATTATAAAAAATTTTATTCCTTGTATATTTAGATATTTATATAAATCTCAGAAGGGTTCAAAATGTCTGAAGCATATTCAAAATTATGAAAGTTTCACCCAGTCTGATAAATATGTTGTGAACTGAATAAGATTTATCCATATAAAGTAATGGAATAATATAAATTGAATTTATCAACCCATGGTATGTATGAATCATTATATTCATCATATTATTAAGATATTTTGAAAAACATCTAAACTCTTGAAGAGTTTTCTTAAATCAATGAATTATTCCATCATGAAATAACATGGAATGTACTTGTATATTGAATTAATCATCCTGAAGATGAAATTTAAAATTTTTTAATGGTTTTACCCATAATAAATAGTTAAATATCTTGTTTATAATAGTGATATTTTTCATACATAAGGTGTTTATGAAGAACATAATTATCCTAGAAGGATTAAATATAAATGCACATTTTATTTATCCCTAAAGGATATACATGTACAAGTACATATGTACCTTGAAAATAACAATAAATCATATTATGATGTAAGGTAATGTTATTCCCTATTAATTAAAATATAAAGGGTATAAGTTATTATTATTCCTAAATTCAAAACTGAATATTTTGGTTATGAATTCCTCATGAACATTATATGAATTAAATGATGATAATTATGAATATGAGATGTAACTATTGTACTATTTTTTCCTTAGTCATGTTTTTCTCCCTGGGTTTTCTTGATAAGGTTTTTAACATGGAAACACTCTGGGGACTTAATGTTATTGTACTCGTTTTCCCTTATGAAGTGTTTTCACATAAAGGGGTTTTCCTTGATAATGTTTTTAAAGAGGCAATAATACATTATAATAGATATCCAAATGAATATTATAAATTGTTATTGATATATATAATTAATAGAATTTGTTGGTATTCCTCATGAGTTGTAATTGTTAATTATATCATTCATTATTACCTATTGTCTTCTACCCATGTGCTAAATACATAATAAAATTATAATATTAATTGATTCCTTGAAGTCATAACTAAATAATATAATTATGAGGTGTTGGGATCACTACACTCTTTTTCCCTTCATCAGGTTTTTCCACTGGGTTTTCCTGACAAGGTTTTTAATGAGGCAGCATGACATGGAACTATTTTATTTTGGCTTCACTTATTTTTCACAAAGGGGTTTTTTAAGTGAATATTAAATAAGGTTCCATGAAATTATGAAATCCAAGGGGGAGTTTTATGAAACATTATTAATGGATGTAATAATTATGACAATAATAATGACTCCTCAATCCTAAATTAATTTCCCTCTTAATAACCAACCTTCAATATTCTCACCATTGGATTGGATATCATGTAATCTATAAATATGTTGATCTGTTATGGGAATTTGATGCTCTCTTTATCAATGTTTCATTTTGCCTATGATGAATATTATATTTTCAGTTTCAAAATGCTTCGCGGTTTCAATCGGTGTTTGATTAATTTCACGACACGTTTTTCCTATTTTTTCATGGGGTAGTCAACGTACCCTTTTCTCCGCCCCTTGCTACTCCTACGGTCATGCCGACATCACCCCGATACATCCTCACCAAGCTAGCCCCATGATTCCTCTACAAACACACTCTGATGGTGGATCATGCTTCTTGGTTGGCCATCACTGAGCACCTCCTAGAGCTGACCTCACATGGTCGTTGTCCTCGATTGCCCCGTCGTTTAGACGCCCTTCGGTTAAGCCAGAAACCAACTTCACAGGCTTCTTTCACGATCATCTCCCTTCATAGCAACTAACTACTATACGGTTGGCCACCCCATAAAGATCTCCCACCACTTGCGATTCTGGAACAACCCAGATCTAGTTGGGGAGAGTCCTTAACCTGAAACGGGTCTGTTATGTCCAACCCACAATGGATTTTCATGGGTTACCCTCACAACACATCTATTCTAGATTTTAACCCAATGTAAATTTTTTAATATAATATAAAAATTAAATTTTTTTGGATTAACAATTATTGTTTATTTTATTATTTAAAAGATAAATTATTTTTTAAATAAAAATTAAATTCTTTGTTGGACCAAACAAATTAAATCATTTGAATTAAAATAAATCATTTATGTTATTTAATTACCCTAATGTTTGAATGTATTGAATATTATTTTTTATCATTTAACTTATGTAATGACTTGTCTTTAACATAGACCAATCATTGTTTATCTAGTTTGAATATATTTAATTTCTTATTACGAATGCATGTGAAAATTTTAAATATTTATTTAATTTCATAATCCACTCATAGTCTTTCTTCATTTAATATGAATAATTTTTTGTGCATCCATCAGTATATTTCTATATATACATTGCACTTCACAAGACTCCCTTGCTTGCGTAAGAGTATTCATATGTTATAATGATGAGGTTATAAGATGCTGACCACACCAACACAATGTTATTTCTAATACAAGACAAGGAAACCTTGGAGTGGGGTGCAAGATCCTATATGAGTCAAGTCCGGACTCAGGTATTATATCCTTAGGGTCACTGTGGATCTATTTAATTTAAATGGATCAACTAATACAAAATACTCGAGATCTATTAGGTAGTTTATTTAATTTATGCTGTGTTTTTTTATTGAATCTGTGAGTATATGCAAACAAATAAAATAATAAAATAAAATGCATAGATTAAACCAAGTTAAGTTAAGATGAATGTTTTCTATTTTATTTAATATTTAGTTGTGATTACAATCACATATCATGTGTATATTAAATATAAAATGATTTCATTCAGTGAAAAATAATAAAACCATCAAATAAATATTGAGTCTCAATGCTTTATGTCATTTAAGTTTGAACAAAACCAAGTTTAAGTGACACTTTTCAGCCCAAGTTGAGGTTTCCTCCAACTGTTGGAGTGTTCTTATGAGAGTGATGAGTTGACATGACTAAATATGGAAGTAAATAAGTATCTATTGCTAGATTGTTTCATATTTCTATGGAAAAATTTGATGAAATTATGTTTATGATTTTACAAGTTTGGAAATCACTCAATAGTTCAAGGGGACATGAATTAACCCATTTTTCTAGTAAAATACTTTCTTTGAAATTCTTCGAGTAGTGATATATCCATAGATTGGACTATGAGGAGAGGTTTCAGGGATAATTTCCACTAGAATACTATATAGAATATGTATCTTGAGTATATTAGTGAGATTTTCTAGGGTTCTATCATGATCCGAGACTTTTAAACATATAATTGATTGATTATTTACATAAATATATACTAATTATAACCAAAGATATTGATTCCTAGTTTCATTGGAAGACTGAATACATAAAAAATGAAAAACTAAAAAGTCAAAAATTTATTTCTTTAGTGAGATCCTAAAACCATTTGATCACCAAAAACTACATAGGATAACCTTGGGAAATATATAAATGAATGGGGTGATATAGAATGTCCGGTAATTGAATAAACATGATAAGGAAGCATAACTTTTAAGTCAACGTATTAACATGATATCATAAAAGATAAGGATTAAGAGTAATAACTTATGATCATAACATAAGATCATAACATAAAGAACATGGTATATTAAGATCATGGAATCAAAGTGAAATGTGGAAGAAACATAAAATATGACATTAACATAAGTAAAGACTAACTACAGAGACAACATCACAAGGTGTACAAAGTCTCAAAATGTATTAGGTTTACTCTCAAATTTCATATGGTACATCTCATGAGAATAAAACATTATATAATGAATTAGAAGGATATATAATTATAGACACACTCATCACATTGAATTCATGTACATGAATATGTGTTCCACAAAAATAACTCAGTCATTGGTTATAGACATAATAATTACTCATCGAAAGAAAATGGGTTATATAAAATTTTCACATATCATAATCAAAGGAAATTTTTAATAATGGAATATGAGAAATGAGTATAATAGGTGAAATACACCATAAAATTGAGAGTGATAAATGTATATATATAAAATACATATATATTTATATTTTATAATCATTTCATAACATTACAAGTTGTTATTATTGATGAATAGAAATACTTTTTAACGGATATCAAAACATTATTTAGAATAATAAACTTTCCAATTTGAAAATCACTTTTTATAAATTAAAATTCACAAAATTTTGTGGGAAACCTTTTCTTTAAATATATATTTGGAAACTTATAAATTAATCTTCAAATAAAGTGATGGAAGGTAATTCCATACATGTCGTTTAAGTTAAAACATATTTCTTCCATATTTTGTAAGATAAATCAAAAAGTGCATTGTTTTGAAAACGATGAGAGGATTCCTTTAAAAAACATTTTAAGTAAAACATGGGTTAAAAATTATTTAAAAAATTATTTGATAATATTAAAAATAATCTTTAATTATTTTTAGAAAAAATGAATTTTTAAGGAAAATGGATTTTTGATCGAAGAGAGAAATGGATTTGGATTTTCTTAAAAACATTTACTCAATATATTTAAGTAATTAATAGTGGTAAATGGTACTATTACATGAAAATCTAAGAAATAATCATAAGAGAATAAAATTAAAGTGTTTTTTATACAATGATCAAATAATTCCCTAAAATGAATATTTAATCATAAATAAAACCGATTAAAATGATATTGAAGCATAATGCCTTCCCGCTTCAGTAAATTTTGCGTCACAAACCCCATGAACTAAATAAGTTAATTTTAACTTAAAATACCATGAATTATGAATGATTCAAAATATAATATGTTAATGGTAAAGTATATACACCATAGAAAAAATAGGTGTATAAAATAACATGTGTCTCAAAGAATGATGTTTTGGGATGGAAGCGTATAACATGAGTCCATGCTTATGGATTTTTGGATCTACATGTTGTTATTTTCTTTTTTTATTTTAATTGTATTTTTATTTCTATTTTTACTTATCATCATCATACACAAATTTGACACCCTCTTTCTTAATGATGCAGTTCGCCTATGATCAATCTTACATTTCTAGTTTTGAAATGATTCACGGTTTCAATCGGCGTTTGATAAATTTCACAACATGTTATCAGAAAGACCATATTGTCTACATTTTCCATCATTACAACACTACCTTCATCCCCTTAATTGACATAAGAAAAACCTCGTGGGAAAAAGGTATGTCACATGTTGTTATAAACATTATTATTTTGACATACTCTTTTTCATGTACATCGATTTCACTGATTTGGAAGCTACATCAAAATGTGAGTCTTATTTTTTATGCAAGATATTGTTAAATTTATTCCCCCCCTGGATAAATCTAAAAACAATATATAAATTTTTAATCATTTGTTGCGGGAAAAAAATGAGCTCTTGAAGAGCTGTAATAACTTAATAATGAAAAATTTCCCTCTATTCCTTGATGATAATGTGTTTGATTAAAAACCAATGTGGTTTTTGTAGAGAAAAATATCATTCATCAAATAAAATAATGAAACAACACCACCATAAATGGTCGAATGAAGTGCATCATATACCTATAATACGTCAATCTGAATTTTGATTATCACAAACATGTCATATGTCAAGCCAACATTCGATATTCATGACCTGAAATATAAAATTTAATATCTTATTCCTTTTTCACCTGGAAGGTTTCTAGTTTTATTATGTTGTATAAAGGTTAATGACAGAGATGATGTTTAATTAGAATATTACTAAATATTTTATTGTTTTATTTCTTTTCTTTTTCATTTTGTTACTTATAAAATACTTGAGAGAAATTAAATTTTTATAACGAACAAGTGTAAATATATTAGATATGTATCCATACCTCAATGTGGATTAAATAGATGAAATTGTCAAATTGAATATTAATGGTATTGTTTTGAAGACAATATAAGACTCGAACAAAAAAATTTATTATGTTCCCTGGAGTAAATGACAATATTTATTGCAAATGATTTGTTTCTTTCCTTAAAGTGAATAAAAATTTAAATTATTTTATTATAAATCATGTTTTAAGTGAATATGATGTTTTGTGAATGATCATCGTGCTATATTTTACTATAAAAAATAATAATAATACAACCACCAGAAGTGGTTTGATGAAAATAAATGTATACAAAGAACAATGAATTTTATTAATGTTTATAAAATAATGTATCCCTCATGGATGATATGAAAATAATATCCTTTGACATTATATTGAAGAAAATATTCATTTATCAATTATTTTTCCTTCAACAGAAATATCAAGGGAAAATGATTATTTATCATATTCTTATGGATTATCAATATCATCTCAAGGAATTCACTTATCCCCTGATGTAGATGTTTCTATTCATATAGTTCATAAATTAGATGACTGAATTACATATTTTTTATAATCTATTATATTTTATGAAAATGATTTTACAACCTGAAGTGGTTAAAGAAATGATCATCATAATAAATAAAATTTATATTTTATGCAAGATTATCGTTATTGATAAAAAATAAATTATCATTCTTGGATCATCAAATCCGATGAATTAATGAATTCCCCAATGTGAATGTATTATTAATTACTATATCTCATTCCTTTAATCGAATGAAATTATTCACGTGATTTGTGATATAATGAATATCAGAGAGTTGATGAGGTTTGATCAAATGATTTATCCTTCATTTGATAAATTGAATGTGGTTTATGAATTATAATTTTGTATGGTGATAAGTTGTGTGTTTTTAATCTAGAAGATTCTTCCACAATGGTTCTTGCTACCATATTCACCAGCTTCTAATGACATGGGGTCTCATATCCAAGGTAGATGTATTTTAAAATAATATTTTGGCTTGAAGTTCCAAAATATTTTTCCCAGAATTTCTAAATTATGCAATATTCTTCTTGGTGATGGGTCTAACCAACTATGAATATATTGTGAATTCATCAACAACCATCAGTAGAAATTATTATAAAAAATATGAGTTCGCACAGAGAAATATCATGGAGATCTTATATGCATCAATCTTGAGGAATAATATTTATTAATATTATTTTTTATTAAATGCTTCAAAAGAACACATATGCATTAGTATATGCTCATGTAAGTACATTTACCAGTAGAAAAAATTAATTAATGAATCCACAAGAGAGAATACATTCCTACCTGGTCGTACAAATTATTAATTCTTTGTTATATCTAGGTCTCAATGATATATATGAATGGTATACTTGAAAATGAATATCATATGGATAGATTTGATAAAATAGGTACCTCGATATGTACCAAGCATCCATAAAAGTTATTACAAAGAATTTGCTATGTACAATCGAATCAATAATGGTAAACCAGATGTTTACAGATCCTGTGACATCAAATATATGACATGATGATTTAGGAAATTCAAGATCAATTATAATGAAAGATATTGATTCATGTATACATGAGTATCAATTTATTAATAAAATAGTAGAAATCCATTAGGGGGAGAATGAAAAAATTATTTAATGGATGCATGTCCACTAAATATCAATGAATTCAGTCTCATTAAGTTATTACAAATCCCCATATCCAATAATTTACTACAAGGTACCCATTTTTGAGGTAAATTGTTTATATCTTTAGAAAATATTATGGAAGTAAATTTCTAATATACTTATGAAAAAGTATATATGGGCGCACCCACCTACCATCTGATCTATCTATATAAAAGATGCATCCAATAAATGATCATGTGTATTATTTGCTGCTGGTGAGTTTACATTTCATGCAATTCATGTTTATTGATATAAATATTGAGTATCATATATTATGAGGTCCTGGAGAACCATTGATAATATTCTCACAACTCTTACATGAATGTAAAGTGTTGGAAATAAATAGTCTGATTATACACATTTGAAGTGTGGTTGAACTGATTATATATGATCATTGTTAATCATGAGTAGAAATAAATTAATAAATTTTCCCTTTATGATGAAAATGAATTTATATAAAAAATTATGCCTTTTTAGATATTTTCCATAAAGTTACACAGGTATTTTCCCTTTAAGAGGATAATGAATATATCTACAACATTATATTTTTTTAGATATTATCCCTAATGTGACACTGGTACAAAGAAAAATTATGAGATCTCAATCAAATGTTGTTGATGATATATTTTCTTTGAATACATTTAAAAATCATCAATGAAAATGGATTTTGATAGATATAGACTTCATAATAATTGGCCAAAAATTATAAAATGAACTTATGAAATGTTCAACATATAAAGTTCTAGATTGTTTATCCAAACTACCAATACTATTTCATATCGATGATCATATTATAAAAAATATTCTTTCTTGTATATTTAGATATTTATATAAATCGTAGAAGGGTTCAAAATCTCTGATGAATATTCAAAATTATGAAAGTTTCACCCAATCTGATAAATATGTAGTGAAATGAATATGATTTATCCATATTATTTAAAGGAATAATATAAATATAATTTATTATCCCATGGTATGTATGAATCATTATATTCATCGTATTATTATGCTATTTAGAAAAACCTCTAAACTAATGAAGAGTTTTCTTAAATCAATGAATTATTCGATCATGAAATTACATGGAATGTCCTTGTATTTTGATTTAATCATCCTGAAGATGAAATATTAAATTTTGGAATGGTTTTACCCTAAATAAATAATTAAATATCTTGTTTCCAATAGTGATATATTTCATACGTAAGGGGTTGATGAAGAACATACATATCCTAGAAGGATTAAATATTAATGTGCATTTTATTTATCCCTGAAGGATATACATGTACAAGTATGTATGTAACTTGCAAGAAAAAAAATCATATTATGATGCAAGGTAATTTCATTCCCTCTTAATTAAAATCTAAAGGGTATAATGTATTATTATTCCATATTTCAAAACTGAATATTTTGGTAATGAATTGATCAAGAACATTCTATGAAAATGATGATAATTATGAATGGGAGATATAACTATTGTACTATTTCCCCCTTAGTCAAGTTTTTCTCATTGGGTTTTCTTAATAAGGTTGTGAATATGGAAACACTCTAGGGACTTAATTATATTTTACACTTATTCCCTCATCAAGTGTTTTCCCCTAATGATATTTTCCTTGATAATTATTTTAATGAGGCAATCATACATCATAAAAGATATCCAAGGGAATCATATAAATTATTATTGATATCTTTAATTAATATAAATTGTTTTTTTCCCCATGAGTTGTAATTTTTAATGATATCAATCATTATTACCTATGGTCTTCAACCCATGTCCTAAATACATAATTAAATAATAATATTAATTGATGTCTTGAAGACATAACTAAATTATTTTATTAGGGGGTGTTGGGAACACTACACTCTTTTTCCCTTGATCGGGTTTTTCCCACTAGGTTTTCCTGAAAAGGTTTTTAATGTGGCTGCATGACATGAAATTCTTTTATTTTTGCTTCAATTATTTTTCCCACAGGGTTATTTTAAGTAAATATTAAATAAGGTTCCTTGAAATTATGAAATCCAAGGGGGAGTGTTATGAAATAGTATTAATGTATGTGATAATTATGACAATACTAATGACTCCTCAATCCCAAATTAATTTCCTTATTAATACCCAACCTTTAATATTCTCTCCATTGGATTAGATCTCATTTAATATATAAATATGGTGATATGTTAATGAAATTGGGATATATTTTTGGCTCTACATTGTGTTCTTCACTTTTTTTATTTTTCTTGTATTTGTATTTCAATTTTTCATTATCATCATCACACAAGAATTTCATGCCCTATTTATCATGGATACACTTCGCCTATGTTGAATCTTATATTTTTTGATTCAAAATGCTTCGCGG
This sequence comes from Viscum album, assembly GCA_963277665.1. Taxonomy (NCBI): domain Eukaryota; kingdom Viridiplantae; phylum Streptophyta; class Magnoliopsida; order Santalales; family Viscaceae; genus Viscum; species Viscum album. The sequence continues at coordinate 383,129,119 of OY728132.1, read as the reverse complement.
TTTTAATCGGTGTTTGATCAATTTTACAACAAGTTTTTTCCTATTTTTTCATGGGGTAGTGAACGTACCCTTTTTTCCGCCCCTTACTACTCCTCCAATCATGCCAAAATCACCCCAATACATCCCCACTGAGCCAGCCCCATGCTTCTTCTATAAACACACCTCGATGGTGGATCAAGCTTCTTTGTTGGCCACCACTGAGCACCTCCCAGAGCTGACCTCACTTGGTTGTCGTCCTCGATTGCCCCGTCGTTCGGACGCCCTCCTGTCAAGCCAGACACCACCTTCCCAACCTTCTGTCACGATCATCTCCCTTCACAACTGCTAAACCCTATACTATCAGCCACCCCACAATGTTCCCCCACCTCCTGCGATTCTGGCCTTACCCAGATCTAGTTGGGGAGAGTCCTTAACCTACAATGGGTCTATTCTATCAAAGCCATAATGGATTTGCATAGGATCACCCTCAGAACACTTCTATTATAGTTTTTAACCCAAAGGAAATTTTATATTATATTATAAAAATTAATTTTTTTTGGATTTATCTTATTATATAAAAATAAATTTTTTTTTAGATAAATATTTAATTCATTGTTGGACAGAACAAATTAAATATTTTGAATTAAAATAATTCATTTAATTTATTTAATTGCCCTAAAATTTGAATTTATTGAATTTTACTTTTTATTGTTTATCTTATGTAACGACTTGTCTTGAGTATAGACAAATCATTGTTTATCTGGTTTGAATATATTTTATTAATTATTAGAAATGCATGTGAAAATTTTAATAACTTATTTATTTTCATGATCCACACATCATCTATCTTTATTTAATATAAATAATTGTTTGTTCATCCTTCAATATATTTCTATATGTACATTGCACTTCCCACAACTCACTCGCTTGTGTACGAGTATTCATATGTTATAATGATGAGGCTATAAGATGCTGACCACACCAACACAATGTTATATCTGAGGAAAGACAAGGAAACCTTGGACTGGGGTGCAAGCGGCGATATGTGTCATGTCCCCACTCAGGTATTATACCCTTAGGGTCACTATGGATCTATTGAATTTAAATGGATCAATTAATACCAAATAATCCAGACCCATCGGGTAGTTTAATTAATTTATGCATTGTTTTTTATTAAATCTATGAGTTTAAGAAAACACAAAAAAATAAAATAAAATGCATAGATTAAACAAAGTTGATGTAAGATGACTGTTTTCTATTTTATTGAATAGTTATTTGTGATTATAATCCCATATAATGTTCATATTAAATAGAAAATGATTTCTTTTGAAGAAAAATAATAAAACCATCAAATAAATATTAAGTCTCAATTATTTTTGTCATTTGAGTTTGAACAAAACCAAGTGTACGTGACACTTTTCATCCCTAGTTGAGGGTTCCACCAACTGTTGGAGAGTTCTTATGAGAGTGATGAGTTGACATGACTAAATATGGAATCAATGAACTATATGTAGCTAGATTGTTGCATATTTGTATGAAAAAATTTGAGTAAATTATTTTTATGATTTTACAAGTTGGGACACCACTCAATAGTTCATGGATCCATGAGTTAATGCATTTTTCTAGTCAAAGGATTTCCTTGAAATTCTCCAAGTAGTGATATATCCATAGATTGGACTATGAGGAGAGGTTTCAGGGATAATTTCCACTACAATACTATATAGAATAAGTATTCTGAGTATAGTAGTGAGGGTTTCTAGTGTTCTATAGTGATCTAAGATTTTTACACATATCATTGAATGATTATTTATATAAATATATATTAATTACTACCAAAAATATTGATTCCTAGTTTCTTTGGAAGACTAGATACATAAAATATGAAAAACAAAAACAAAAACATAACAAATTTTTTTCTTTAGTGAGATCATAAATCCATTTGATCTCCAAAAACTACATATGATAACCTAGGGAAATATATTAAAAATTGGGGTGAGATAGAAAGTCCATTAATTGAATAAACATGATAAGGAAACATAACATATAAGTCAAAGTATTGACATAGTGTCATAAAAGAGAAGGATTAAGAGTAATAACATATGATCATAACATATGTTCATAACATATGTTCATATAATAAAGAACATGGTATATTAATATCATGGAATCATAGTAAAATGTAGAAGAAACATAAAATATGACATAAACATAAGTAAAGACTAAGTACCGAGACAACATCACATGGTGTACAATGTCTAATAATGTATTAGATTCAATTAATAATCTCATATGAGACATATTATGAGACTAAAACATTATCTAATGCATTCGACAGATATATAATTATAAAAAACTTATCATATTGATTTCATATATATGAATATGTATTCAACATAAATTAATCAATCATTGGTTAGATAAATAATAATTACTCAGGGAAAGAAAATGGGTTATATAAAATTTTCACATATCATAATCAAAGGAAATATTTAATAAAGGAAGTTTAGAATTAGAATATTAAGTGTATTACCCCATAAAATAGAGAGTGATAAATTTATATATTTAAGATACATATATATTTAGATTTTAGAATCATTTCATAACATTAAAGGTTGTTATTGTTGATGAATAGAAATACCTTTTAAAGGATACATAAACATTTTTGAGGAAAATAACCTTTCCACTTTGAAAATCAATTTTTAAAAACTATAATTCACAAAAAAATTTAGGAAACCGTTTATTTAAAATTATATTTGGAAACATATAATGTAATCTTCAAATAAAATTATGGAAGGTAATTCCATACATGTTTTTTAAGTTAAAAATCATTACTTTCATATTTTGTTGGAAAAGTCAAAAAGTGCATCATTATGAAAATGATGGGAAGATTACTTTAAACCAATTTATTAAAGTAAAACATGGTTTAGAATTTATTTAAGAAATAATTGGATAATATTAAAAATATTATTTAATTGTTTTTATAAATTAGGGATTTGGAAGGAAAAAGCATTTTTGATCTAAGAGAGAAATGGATATAGATTTTCTTAAAAACATTTACTCAATAATTTTAAGTAATTAAGAGAGGAAAATGGTACTATTACTTGAAAATCTCATTAATTATCCTAAGAGAATAAAATTAAAGTGTTTTATTATACAATTATCAAATAATTTCCTAAAATTAATATTAAAGCATAAATAAACCTGGTTAAAAAGATATTGAAGCATACAACCTATCGCTTCACTGAATTTTGAGTCACAAACCCCATGAATTAAGTAAGAAAATTTTAACATAAAATACCATGAATTATGAAGGATGCATAATATAATATATTAATGGTTATGTATATACACCATATAAAAAAATAAAAGTATAAAATAACCTGCGTCTCAAATAATGTTGTTTTGAGACGGAAGCGTATAACTTGAGTCCAGGCTAATCGAGTACGTATTTTATCTGTTGTATAATAAAATTTTATCAATTTTTTCCTTAAGTAAATTTTATTGTTTTTTCATTATTCTTAAACCACTTACTTCATTTATTTTAATTATGTACTTATTTACTTAGCCAGTTTTGTCCAAGTAGGATGTTTTGAAGATGCTCAGTTTATAATTTCAAAATGGAATCCATGTGATGAATATAGTTAAAGGGTCAATTTTTCCATCATAAATAGAGTATTAATAAGGAAATAATTATAATTTTTATATATCAATTATACTTCTAAAACAAACCATGAAACATTGTTAGGAAAAATTAATTAAATTACAATCATAGCGACTGTACACTATATATACACATGAGTAATGATTCTATTTTAAACGACCATGATAGAAAGAAGTTAAGTGTTATTTTATCTTATAGTAATGATAATTAAATCATAAATGTTATATTTTTTCTTTAAATACACCCACATATACCATAAATGTTCTATAGAAATAAAAAATCGAATCACATCGCTTCGTGAGGTGATAGTTTGCTGTACACACAGACAACACTATCAATTTTAAGGGATGATAAAATAAGTAATTATAAGATATATTAATTTTAATTAAGAGTTAATAAGTCATTATTAACATATATACACATTAAATCCATCATTATGAACAAAAATGAAAGCAGATGATGGAAAACAAATCACATCAATTCATGACGTGGTCGTCTGCTACACACATGATTGACTCTTACCTTTCCCATTTGATAGAAGCAGAGATGGATTTAGGTTATTCCATTAAAATAATAAAATATTAGTATATTTTATATAATTATTTTATTATATGTTCATTAGTGATTGTGATTTGAAGGATTTTTAAGAAGTAATAATACCAGGATACCCGGTAGAGAACGTTGCCACTAATTCAGACCACCACTTTAGGATTATAACTAAATCCTTACTAGATTGAATTTCTACACAAAAATATGATTCTATACTATGGGGATGGAATTAATAGAGTGATTTGGGTATTTTTTTGGTTTAACCATTGGGTTTTGGGTGTGTGAAAAGGAGAGGAGAGAGAGTTCCTTTTATAATTGGGGAAGTGTGACATTCTTATAAATCCCTAAAACTATTCAATAATGGGAGGTCACTCTAAAAACAAGTACCTAAAAATTTAAAAAATAAAGAAGTTTAGGATATATAAGGATGCTAAATACCTCTTCCATCTAAATTAAACTTCTTTTAAACATGTTATCCTCTTTACCTATAAGGTTTCTCACTTTTACCCTTTAATTATCCTACAACGATAACTATTTTTTAATATTTTTACTATTCATTATGAAAAAAAATTAAGTTTAACTAATTATATAATATTAATTATTATTATAAAAAATATGTAATAAATTTTATCAACTTAAATTCGTATAAGTGATGGAATTTAATTTAAAGTAAAACCCACAAATGTGCCGAAAGAATTGTTTTTCGAGAAATGCATTTTTCAATCATAATATGATTTTATAATGAAAAGTAATCATAATTAAACGAATTTAAATTAATATTTATAGATATTAATTTTAGCATTTCATATAAATAATTCATATTTAGTGGTTATCTTAATTATTTAAAAATTAGATATATTATGCACTTTAAAAGAGTTTAAAACATGTGTTGTATGCCTAAAATTAAACTTGTACTAAAATATAGTATACAAATTATTTAAATGTAATTAACTGGATGAAATATAGATAAATAATAATTTTTTACTTTGTAATAAAATTAAAATAATAATGATATTTTTAAAATACTTAATTTACTAAAAATAAATGATAGTTTAATAAAAAAATGAATAAAAAGATGGCTTTTGGGCCATTCAGGCATTGTTTTTCACTATTAAATGAAAAATAAATATTTTCAAAAAAATAACAAAATTTCTAACAAATTTAATATTGAAATTATCATTTGAAGATTTATTTTAATTTTATAAAATTAAAATTAAAATTTTTTAAAAAATTGAATATAATATTTTATCACAAAAAGAAATAATTTTTTTAAAGAAAATATATCTTTTTGTAGAATAAAATATCTTTTTTAATGGTGGGAACTTATTTATTAATAAATTTAAATAAATTTATATTGATTAGCACCTTTAAATATATTTCAAAAAGATGTAAATATTATTCATACCAATAAATTTTATAGCTAGGCTTCATCGATCACGTTTAAATAATAATATTTTAATATTATACCATGATTCGTTTCAACTCAATGTTGCATATTGAATGCGGTATCGAGAATAGTGTTATTATAAAATCGTATGGTGTTACAGGTTTCATTAAATAATGTGATACATTATATTATTTAATTAATTGGTAATTTCTAATCAGAAATCACGATAAAAGTACCAATCTGCTGGTTTTTATTGTGTAGAACAATAGAAAGTAAATCCACAAGTTTGATACGATTAATTTTATCAAAACAAATGTACTTGAAAAAAAATATTTTCTAAAGAGTAGTACATGTACTTTCTAAATTTACTAGATATTGAAAATTCAAGGTGTTGGAGTCCCCAATACTCATTGATCCACCTCAGGAAGTGAGGGTGATAAAAATGATTATAGGAGACTCATATATAATTCATTTGATGTTTACATCATAATATTATCATCAATGTTCGATGTGAGTTGTGGATATTACATCAGGACATGGATGATTTCACATGTAGAATCATATTTGATAAGCTTTTGAGGATAATGTGAAGTGAGATATGAATAGGTGATGATTACACCAAATACGTGTAAAATCAAAAGATGGATCATGATCTTTCAATACATCCATTTATTATATATTTTCACCAAAAAAATCCAGTTTTATTTATGATCAGAGAATCAAAATTATAGAGATAATTCTTTATTAACTTTTGGGTAAGGTTCTTTAAGTTTATAATAAACTAAAGAAATACTAATATTCAGTTCTTACAGTGAACAAATTGAAAGAAAAGAAAAAAATAAAAATGGAAAGTGTGAGACAAAAGGCATCCACATAAATTATTTCATAGAAAAGTGGAAATATGTTATACAACATGTTATTTTATTATCATTTTATGAGATAAGTCTATAGAATTTCATATTCTATGAACTAAATTTAAGAAGAAATTATCATCTTCTTATTCTGATATATTCACCATAATATGTGATGTTTCTGTCATACTTATTGAGTATTAAATAAAATATTCCTATCAGATATGTGTATTTAAACATAATGACCAAGTGTGTATAGAAACCATACAATAAGTAAGGTGAATTCTCCAAGAAGCTAAGAAACATTATTTATAAGTCTACAGTTAGAAGTACCCAACTTCTTATTTCCATGCATAATGATTTTAGTTAAAATTTTATTGACTATCTCCAAAAAAATTATCTCACATGTCTATTAAACAAAAGGAAGCATTATCCTAGTTTAGCGATGAATGTTGTTTGTGGTGTCTAATATTTAACTAATAGTTCCATAATTGTTGAATCATTATGAATAACTAATGAATATAAAATATAAGACTCATTTATAAAAAGTTGTGGAAAGATAATTATTTATCTAATAAAACTAAAATTAATTATCATGGATATACCCAGTATTTTTTTAGAATCATCAATGATAAATACTACAGGTATTATCAACACATATAATTAATTAATTTTAGACAAATAACCCTTTATAAATAAATTTTTCTACAAATATTCTGTAATTTTTTTAGCTAGAGAGTGCGAACTATTCCAACGTTAAGCTAGTGATAAATATACATCAAAATATTACTTTCAGTGCTTTTTAAGGAATCTAAAAGTGAAGTACGATATATGAATAATTTGAAGGAATGAGTTGTTTCAGTCCTGTGTGTTGAATAATATCTTGACCAAGCATTCATTGATCATGACGTGTATAGTGGATTTATTTCTAAACTCACATTTCTTTATTCATGTCAAATACATGATGTTGGTAAATGAATTATATATGGTTAGTATTACATGTGAATAATGATCAATAAATTGTAGCATGGAGTAATTCCTAAATACACATTTCCTTGTACACATCATAGTCATAATGTAATTTAATGAAATATCAATTTTGAGACTTATATACATTGAAAAAACTTCCATTATTTTTTCAAGATTAATTCACAAATAATGACATTATCTTATAACCACATGTCAAATATAATGAAAAATGGATATCATATGAGTAATATTATGATATAAATAAATTATTTCATAAGAAGATGTGTTTAAATGCATGGTATTTTTTATGTATACAAACAAACTTACATCAAGAAAAAAATTCATCTCAATTAGTATCATTAAGTTCATATAAGATATTATAAAATACCTAATATAGATAAATTTATTTTTAAGTGTGAGATTATATTTACATAAAATGGATCACATCTATATTTGGGATAATTGGAGAAATATTGACTTGCATATTGTTAATTCTTGATATGAACAAGTAGTTGGAATAATAACATGTTCTACAGGATCCCATGGAAGAGGGATGTTCCCGGGAAAGATACTGTATAAGAAGGATAAAATCATGAGTAATGATTTTACATTGATTATGATTGTTGATACTTTATTCATAGAAAATAATTAATCCTACAAGTAAGTATTAAATGGAAACATGCTATGATCGACAAGATCGATTAAACTAAAATAATGGATTCCATGTATCAAAATTCATGTGATTCTTCTTTTGAATAATATAGTGGTTATTCACGTGAGACTATTCACAATTGGTACTATCGTTTAAACAATACGGCTTGATTAGTAATACCAAGTCATTTTTCCGAAATCTAATATAATTTTACTTTTCATAACTAATGTCTACAATCATTATATTGGTAATTGGATGTTGAGACCACCAATCTTGGAAGGTGTCTATATGATGCAACCGGAATGGTTTGGTGACAACATAGAATTCCAATAAGAAGTTAAGGTCACTAAAATCCTATTCTGGATTAATGTAAGAAACAAGATAATAGAATACTAATTTGGAATTAATTTTTTTCATGTGCTTAGAAAATATTAGTGAGAGAAAAACCATTTTCCATGTATTTTATGTTTGATAACCCACGTAAAAAATCTATTGGTTTTACAATTAGTTAAAACCAGAAAGAAAGTAATTCTTCATAGATTAGCATAATGTTGAAACTTAATTTATAGAAAATAAAATCAAACTAGGTATATATATAGTGGATTTCATAGACCATTTCAATAGTACATATACTGATATAGTATTGAAAAATAATATTATGAACAATTCATGAGTGAATTTGTACTGGTGTCACATTGCATAAATCTATTGAAGAAGACATTCAAGGGGTATAAGAAGATATTTAAGAGGTAAGTATAATTCCATAAACACCAATAATGGATATATCACATATTCCATATTAATTTCTATATATAAAATATATACAATATATAATTTATGGAAGGAAAATACCAGTTATATCCAGGAGAACTATAAGGGAAGCAGTTAGAACTTTCCAGTTGTACTTGAAGGTGTACAGATGACATATATCTAGTCCATGAAGAGGAAGGGATACTACTTATAAGGGTATATTAACTCGTATTCCTAATTATAAATATAATCTAATATCATAATTAGTCATATGTAATGGTAAAGAAAATATTATTTAATCTAGTAGTATCCATATCTACAAATACCAAGTGCATTGTGGATTCTTATGTAGCTAAATAAGTAGTGGATAATACACAACATTTTTTTACCTCATGGAATTTCATATAATAAATAAAGTTATATCATAATTTAAATCATGATAATCCTACTTCTGGTGCTAGAAAAGATGTTGTGTTTTTTATTGTGGAAAAAAGAATTATAATCGATGATATAATTTATTGAGGAGTCTTATTCAAGGAGGTAAAGTCATAGATAATAGATTATCCATGCATCAGAGAAATGGAAAGACATTGAATACAACTACATCTTAGTAAAAACATGATCTTATCATGTGATAGATAACAAGGATACTTATCAAGACCAATCTGGTGAATGTGGTAGTGTTATAATGGTGGGTTCCCTAGACCTAACATGAAAAGTAATTTTCAATTACCATATCATGTATACAATGATTTATATATTATGCACACTTACCATAATAGTGTTGATACTTATAAATACATTATTTACATAGTAATTTAAAAAAATTAATTGTCATATCAAAAGGTTATAAGAGTTCCAATGCTATAATGAGAAACACAATATACTATGACATTATTCTTAAACATATTTATTATGGTCTAGAAACATCATGTTGAATAGACACAGATGATGTGTTACTATCAGGTGTTTGTGTCTCCTAATCATTACAACTTCTTCTCATGAATTTCTCACATGATGATCTCATGTAATTGATATCATGAGGACTAACATGCCAATAAAAACACTACATGTTTCTGGTTTCATTTCTAGTTTAGATAGATGAACACATATATTGGTCTCCTAAATTCATATTATTATTTATGTGTACCGTTTTATTGTTTACATTCATGCAATGAAAAAACTATCAATTGAAGTCGTACAGAGGTAGATTTCATTGGGTTCATCATTGGTGGTATGACATTTACTGAATAATCAAGGTAGAATTTTTCACTTTCAAAAGGAAGAGATATCCCAGCCATAGTTGATCAGGATGGTAGTACCTTCACTTAGTCTGTGGCCATGGTAGAAGGAGGTAATTGTTTCTAGTAAGGCCAATGAATAATAAATCAATAAATGATGATGACATGAAGTGTGAATCCTGTTTTATGGGATATCATGAGACAAATAGATTATATTACATGGTGTGTGTTTATAGGAAAGGTAGTCATTGATGTGACTATACCTTATCTCTTCAGGGGCCTTGATGGCATTCTATACCACACTCATGGTTATAAATGGTGTTCACTACTATTGAGATAGGGTCGTAGAGGGTAACAAACTTAACATATTCAAAATATGGTCGATTCTAATGAATAAGAGTATAGGGCATGATGGGACCAACCATGGAGACCGAATTATGTCTGAGAATATACAATCACCATGAAATAAATAAATTAATATTATTCAAGTTTAGAATAATTGGTATTAAATTTATTGATTAAAATTATTCACAAGTGTTAAGTAAATATGAGGAAAATATATTTTATGAATGAATAATATTTTATTCAGGGGTTTTTATTATGTTTATAGGAGAAGTGAGTCATTTTAATATCTCATATTTTATCACATAACATATTTTATATTTTATAAGTAAGCGAATAATTTATTATGAAATTAATGGCATACATACTAAGTAATAATTATCATGAAATTATTGATTAAAATATTATGTTTATTTGAAGTCCAATGTGGTATTTATTTAAGCTTAAACTGGTCTATATAATCCATGAGAGTATCAAATTCATGTCACTATTCACAACTCGAAATTTCAAATCTTATCTCAACATGATCTTAAGTTATAGATAGAAAATAGGGAGATTTGGTCAACTTGATCCCAAAACCCCCCTCCCAGATTAAAAATTTTACTTCTGAAATCGTTTTGACATCAATGTTATCCTCAATTCTTCTTGATATCAGCTGGTGATTATAGATTGATGTTCAAGAAAACTTTTGGAGTGTGTTTGGATGATCTAGAGGGTTCAATCTTTGATTCCTTCAAGCAATGATTGTTGGAGTTGAATGGTGGTCCAATGCATCTTCAAATCAGATGATGTATTTATTTATTTTAATTTTTTGATTAATTCATTAATGTGAAGATATTTGGGTTATAACTGGGTAGTGATTCTCCCAAGATTACATAGTTATATCGATCTCAATTGAAAAATTTAAAATTCCTAATTTTACAAGCTTTTATTACACACCTGATACCATCACTATTTGTAAAAATACTTAAATATAGAACATTTTGGTAGATATGCTATCATATAAACTACCATATTCAATTATCCTTATATTGATGATAAGTTGTGTGTGAAGATTAATTCTTGTTATTTCACTGTAGAATAACCTTAATATTCATTTATTATACTACGAATGTAATATTTGTTTTGTTTTCTAAAAAAAATAATTAAAAAATATGTGGTGAAGGTTACTAAGTTATGTTCTATGATTTTATAATGTATTAATTTGATGCCACACCATTTTAATATGTATAATGATATTTTATATCATTTGAACAATAATTTATTGTTGATTATTTCATATATATCATCCATTTACTCACCTTTTTGTGATGTGTAATCTTGTTATTAATTATTAAAGGAGTTTAACAATTAAATGTTGACGAGGTTACCATTTTAATGGATTATAGTAGATGAATTACCGTGGTTATCCTTTTCATAAACTATGAAATGTTGAAAGTTTCATAGTTTCCATCATTCAATAAAGGATGCCTATAATGAAAATTTTCATGGATCTCAATTTATTGATTTTCAATTTTCCTTTGAGGAAGACGTTCTAGTACACCATTCATAGAATTTGGGTCCTAGATTTTCATTAAATAATTTTAGTGTCTAATAGACATTTTTGGAGGTAATAACTTATTGGTTGTTTCTTTGGGATCTCAATAGTATTTATTTCCAATAAAAATTGAAATATTGGATGATGATTTATGATTATTTTATATTTTTACTTTTTCATCCAATCAATGCCTCTCCCTACCCATTTTAGCATGAGTTTCATGTTAACTTATGTTTTAAAAGGAAATTTTAATGTCCTATGAAACCTATCAGAGTTATTAGACTGATGTCTGATGATATGGGACTATCATGTTCTAGGGGATTATAAGCATTCATACTTCTTCTCATAATGTTTTTACTTGTTGATAATGATTAGATGAGATCATGAAGACTATCTATCTAATGGGAACACCACATGTTTTATGTACCATTGGAATTTCATATCTGTGTACACTTGTAATAGTCTCTTGAGTTGATATTATTATCAATATGTACCATTTGATCTTGTACTTTGATGATAAGAAAAAAAACTATGGAATTTAATTCTTAGCAAGGTTACTTACAATGGGGGCATCATTGGCAGAATGACATTGATTGAATAGTCATGATTGAATTTATCACTTCTAGAAGGAAGAGATATGTTGGGCCTAGTTGATCTGGATGGTAGTACCTTCACTAAATTCATGGACATGGTAAAAGAAGGTAAGATCATCCAACTAAGTCATAAAACAATAAACCAAGGAAGGATAATGACATCAAGTGTGTATCACGATTTATGAGATTTCATGAGACAAAGGGATTATATTACACAACATGTGTTTATAGGAAGGTTTTTCATTTCTATGGCTATACATTATCTCTCTATAGGCTTTATTGGGTTGTTATACCCTACTCCTGGTATATGAATGATATTCAATACTATTGGGATATGGTTCTGGAGGGTCACAAACCTAACATATTAAAAATTCTGGTTTATTTTTTATGAATAATAGTATCGACATTATCTCTTTAAAGGCTTCATTGGGTTGTTGTACCCAACTCCTGGTATATGGATTTTTGGAGCTACATTTTTTTATTTACTTAATTTATTTTTCTTGTATTTTTATTTCCATTTTTCATTATCATCGTCATACACAAATTTGACACCCGCTTTCTCAATGATGCGGTTCACCAATGATTGATCTTACATTTCCAGTTTCTAAATGATTCGTGGTTTCAATCTGCATTTGATAAATTTCACAACACGTTTTCATCACGACCATATTATCTGCATTGTGCATCATTACAACACCTCCTCCATCCCCATCATTGACATAAGAAAAACCTAATGGTAAAAAGGTATGTCACATGTTGTTATAAACATTCTTATTTTGACATACTCTTTTGCATGTGCATCGACTTCACTCATTTCGGAAGCTACATTAAAAGGTGAGTCTTATTTTATATGAATGATATCGTTATATTTATTTACCCGCTTGATAAATTTGAAAATAATCTATAATTTATTTTATATTTTGATGCGGGAAAAATAATGATTTCTTGAAGAGCTGCAATAACTCACTAATGACAAATTTCCCTCTATTCCTTGGAGATAATGTGTTTGGTTAATAACCAATGTGGTTTATGTAAATACAAATATCATTCATCAAATAAAATAATGAAACAACACCATTATAAATGGCCGAATGATGAACATCGTGTACCAGTCATACGTCAATTCGAAGTTTGATTATCACAAACATGTCGTACGTCAAGACAATGTTCGATAATCATGACATGAAATATGAAATTTCATATCTTACTCCTTTTTCAGCTAGAATATTTCATTTTTTATTATGTTGTATAAAGGTTCATGATGGAGATGGTGTTTAATTTGAATATTTTTAAATATTTTATTGTTTTATTCCTTTTCTCTTTCTTTTTTTTTCTTATAAAATACTTGAGAGAAATTAAATTTTCATGATGAACATGAGTAAATATATTTTATATATATACATCCCTCGATGTGGATTAAATAGAAGAAATTGTTTAATTGAATATTAATGGTATTGTGTTGAAGACACTATAAAACTTGAACAAAAATATTTATTCTGCTCCCTGGAGTGAATGAAAATATTTATTGAAAATGATTCATTTCATTCCCTTAAGTGAATGAAAATATACATGATTTTATTTTAAATCATGTTTGATGTGAATATGATGATATTTTAATGATCACTATGAAATATTTTTTTATAAAAAATAATAATAATATAACCACAAGAAGTGGTTTGATGAAAATAAATGTATACAAAGCACAATAAAATTTATTAATGTTTATAAAATAATGTATCCCTGAAGGATGATATGAAAATAATATCCTTTGAAATTATATTGAATAATATATTCATTTATCAGTTATTGTTCCTACAATAGAAATATCAATGGAAAAATGATTATTTATCATATTCTTATGGATTATCAATATCATCCCAAGTAATTCACTTATCCCCTATAGTTGATTTTTCTATTCATATAGTTCATAAATGAGATGATTGGATTACATAGTTTTTATAATCCAATATATTTTATGAATATGATTTTACAACCTGAAGTGGTTAAAGCAATGATCATCATAATCAATAAAATTTATATTTTATGCAAGATTATCATTATTGATAAATAATAAATTCTCATTCATCGATCATAAAATACGATGAATTAACGAATTCCCCAATGTTAAGGTAGTGTTAATTACTATATCTCATTCCTTGAATCGAATGAAATTATTCACATGATTTGTTATATCATGAATATTTGAGAGTTGATGAGGTTTTATAAAATTATTTATCCTTCATTTGATAAAGTGAATGTTGTTTATGAATTATAATTTTGTATAGTGATAAAGTGTGTGTTTTGAATGTATAATATTCTTCCACATTGGTTCTCTCTACCGTATTAACCAACATCAAAACATGTGGGGCTCCAATCCAAGGTAAATGTACTCTTAAATAATATTTGGGCCTGAATTTCCAAAAAAAATTCCCAAATGTTCTAAATTATGCAATAATATTCTTAGTGATGGGCCTAACCCGCTATGAATATATTATGAATTCATCAATGACCATCAGTAGAAATTATAATGAAAAATATGAGTTCTCACAATGAAATATCATGGAGATCTTATATGCGTCAATCTTAAAGAATAATTTTTATTAATATTATTTTGATTAAATTCTTCAAAAAAAACTCATATTCATTAGTATATTCTCATATAAGTACATTTACAAGTAGAGAAAATTAATTAATGACTCTAGAAGAGAGAATACATTCCTACCTGGTAGTCCAAATACTTAATTCATTGTTATATCTAGGTCTGAATGAGATATATGAATGTTATACTTGAAAGTTAATACCATATGGAGAAATTTGATAAAATAGGTACCTCAATATGTACCAAGAATTCATAAAAGTTATTATAGAGAATTTGTTATGTACAATCAAATCAATAATGGTAAACAGAAGTTTACCAATCCTGTGACTTCTAATATATTACATGATGATTTAGGCAATTCATGATCAATTATAATGAACAATATTGATTCATGTATACATTAGTATCTATTTTTTGATAAAATAGTATAAATCAATTAGGGGGCAAATGAAAAATTTATTAAATGGATGCATGTCTACTAAATTATCAATTAATTAATTCCAATTAAGTTATTATGATTCCCCCTATCCAATAATTTACTACATGATACATATGTTTGATGTAAATTATTTATATAATTAGCAACTATTATGGAAATAAATTTCTCATATACTTATGAAGAAGTATATATGGTCCCACACACCCACCATGTGATCTATCTATATAAAAGATGTATCCAATAAATGATCATGTGTATTATTTGCTGATTGTGAGTTTATATTTCATTTTATTCATGTGTATTTATATAAATATTGAGTATCATATATTATGTGGTCCTGAAGAACCATTGATAAGATACTCACAACACTTACATGACTATAAAGTGTTGCAAATCAATAGTCTGATTATACACACATGAAGTGTGGTTCAACTGATTATATATAATCATTGTTAATAATGAGTGGATATAAATTAATATATTTTACCTTTAATATGAAAATTAATTTATCTACAAAATTACATCTTTTTAGATATTGTCCCTGAAGTGACACTGGTATTTTCCCTTGAAGAGAAAAATGAATATATCTACAACATTATATCATTTTAGATATTATCCCTGATGTGACACTGGTATGAAGAAAAATTATGATATCTCAATCAAATTTTGTTGATAATATATTTTCTTTGAATGCTTTTAAAAATAATTGATGACAATGGATTTTGACAGATGTTGACCTCATAATAATTGGCCAAAAATTATAAAATGAACTTATGAAATGTTCAACATATAAATACGTGGACTGATTATCCAAAATACCAAGACTATTTAATATCGATGATATTATTATAAAAAATTTTATTCCTTGTATATTTAGATATTTATATAAATCTCAGAAGGGTTCAAAATGTCTGAAGCATATTCAAAATTATGAAAGTTTCACCCAGTCTGATAAATATGTTGTGAACTGAATAAGATTTATCCATATAAAGTAATGGAATAATATAAATTGAATTTATCAACCCATGGTATGTATGAATCATTATATTCATCATATTATTAAGATATTTTGAAAAACATCTAAACTCTTGAAGAGTTTTCTTAAATAAATGAATTATTCCATCATGAAATAACATGGAATGTACTTGTATATTGAATTAATCATCCTGAAGATGAAATTTAAAATTTTTTAATGGTTTTACCCATAATAAAAAGTTAAATATCTTGTTTATAATAGTGATATTTTTCATACATAAGGTGTTTATGAAGAACATAATTATCCTAGAAGGATTAAATATAAATGCACATTTTATTTATCCCTAAAGGATATACATGTACAAGTACATATGTACCTTGAAAATAACAATAAATCATATTATGATGTAAGGTAATGTTATTCCCTATTAATTAAAATATAAAGGGTATAAGTTATTATTATTCCTAAATTCAAAACTGAATATTTTGGTTATGAATTCCTCATGAACATTATATGAATTAAATGATGATAATTATGAATATGAGATGTAACTATTGTACTATTTTTTCCTTAGTCATGTTTTTCTCCCTGGGTTTTGTTGATAAGGTTTTTAACATGGAAACACTCTGGGGACTTAATGTTATTGTACTCGTTTTCCCTTATGAAGTGTTTTCACCTAAAGGGGTTTTCCTTGATAATGTTTTTAAAGAGGCAATAATACATTATAATAGATATCCAAATGAATATTATAAATTGTTATTGATATATATAATTAATAGAATTTGTTGGTATTCCTCATGAGTTGTAATTGTTAATTATATCATTCATTATTACCTATTGTCTTCTACCCATGTGCTAAATACATAATAAAATTATAATATTAATTGATTCCTTGAAGTCATAACTAAATAATATAATTATGAGGTGTTGGGATCACTACACTCTTTTTCCCTTCATCAGGTTTTTCCACTGGGTTTTCCTGACAAGGTTTTTAATGAGGCAGCATGACATGGAACTATTTTATTTTGGCTTCACTTATTTTTCACAAAGGGGTTTTTAAGTGAAGATTAAATAAGGTTCCATGAAATTATGAAATCCAAGGGGGAGTTTTATGAAACATTATTAATGGATGTAATAATTATGACAATAATAATGACTCCTCAATCCTAAATTAATTTCCCTCTTAATAACCAACCTTCAATATTCTCACCATTGGATTGGATCTCATGTAATCTATAAATATGTTGATATGTTAATGAAATTGGGATGGATCTTTGGCTCTACATTGTGTTCTTCTATTTTTTTATTTTTCTTGTATTTGTATTTCAATTTTTCATTATCATCGTCACACGGGAATTTGATGCTCTCTTTATCAATGTTTCATTTTGCCTATGATGAATATTATATTTTCGGTTTCAAAATGCTTCGCGGTTTCAATCGGTGTTTGATTAATTTCACGACACGTTTTTCCTATTTTTTCATGGGGTAGTCAACGTACCCTTTTCTCCGCCCCTTGCTACTCCTACGGTCATGCCGACATCACCCCGATACATCCTCACCAAGCTAGCCCCATGATTCCTCTACAAACACACTCTGATGGTGGATCATGCTTCTTGGTTGGCCATCACTGAGCACCTCCTAGAGCTGACCTCACATGGTCGTTGTCCTCGATTGCCCCGTCGTTTAGACGCCCTTCGGTTAAGCCAGACACCAACTTCACAGGCTTCTTTCACGATCATCTCCCTTCATAGCAACTAACTACTATACGGTTGGCCACCCCATAAAGATCTCCCACCACTTGCGATTCTGGAACAACCCAGATCTAGTTGGGGAGAGTCCTTAACCTGAAACGGGTCTGTTATGTCCAACCCACAATGGATTTTCCTGGGTTACCCTCACAACACATCTATTCTAGATTTTAACCCAATGTAAATTTTTTAATATAATATAAAAATTAAATTTTTTTGGATTAACAATTATTGTTTATTTTATTATTTAAAAGATAAATTATTTTTTAAATAAAAAATAAATTCTTTGTTGGACCAAACAAATTAAATCATTTGAATTAAAATAAATCATTTATGTTATTTAATTACCCTAACGTTTGAATGTATTGAATATTATTTTTTATCATTTAACTTATGTAATGACTTGTCTTTAACATAGACCAATCATTGTTTATCTAGTTTGAATATATTTAATTTCTTATTACGAATGCATGTGAAAATTTTAAATATTTATTTAATTTCATAATCCACTCATAGTCTTTCTTCATTTAATATGAATAATTTTTTGTGCATCCATCAGTATATTTCTATATATACATTGCACTTCACAAGACTCCCTTGCTTGCGTAAGAGTATTCATATGTTATAATGATGAGGTTATAAGATGCTGACCACACCAACACAATGTTATTTCTAATACAAGACAAGGAAACCTTGGAGTGGGGTGAAAGATCCTATATGAGTCAAGTCCGGACTCAGGTATTATATCCTTAGGGTCACCGTGGATCTATTTAATTTAAATGGATCAACTAATACAAAATACTCGAGATCTATTAGGTAGTTTATTTAATTTATGCTGTGTTTTTTTATTGAATCTGTGAGTATATGCAAACAAATAAAATAATAAAATAAAATGCATAGATTAAACCAAGTTAAGTTAAGATGAATGTTTTCTATTTTATTTAATATTTAGTTGTGATTACAATCACATATCATGTGTATATTAAATATAAAATGATTTCATTCAGTGAAAAATAATAAAACCATCAAATAAATATTGAGTCTCAATGCTTTATGTCATTTAAGTTTGAACAAAACCAAGTTTAAGTGACACTTTTCAGCCCAAGTTGAGGTTTCCTCCAACTGTTGGAGTGTTCTTATGAGAGTGATGAGTTGACATGACTAAATATGGAAGTAAATAAGTATCTATTGCTAGATTGTTTCATATTTCTATGGAAAAATTTGATGAAATTATGTTTATGATTTTACAAGTTTGGAAATCACTCAATAGTTCAAGGGGACATGAATTAACCCATTTTTCTAGTAAAATACTTTCTTTGAAATTCTTCGAGTAGTGATATATCCATAGATTGGACTATGAGGAGAGGTTTCAGGGATAATTTCCACTAGAATACTATATAGAATATGTATCTTGAGTATATTAGTGAGATTTTCTAGGGTTCTATCATGATCCGAGACTTTTAAACATATAATTGATTGATTATTTACATAAATATATACTAATTATAACCAAAGATATTGATTCCTAGTTTCATTGGAAGACTGAATACATAAAAAATGAAAAACTAAAAATTCAAAAATTTATTTCTTTAGTGAGATCCTAAAACCATTTGATCACCAAAAACTACATAGGATAACCTTGGGAAATATATAAATGAATGGGGTGATATAAAATGTCCGGTAATTGAATAAACATGATAAGGAAGCATAACTTTTAAGTCAACGTATTAACATGATATCATAAAAGATAAGGATTAAGAGTAATAACTTATGATCATAACATAAGATCATAACATAAAGAACATGGTATATTAAGATCATGGAATCAAAGTGAAATGTGGAAGAAACATAAAATATGACATTAACATAAGTAAAGACTAACTACAGAGACAACATCACAAGGTGTACAAAGTCTCAAAATGTATTAGGTTTACTCTCAAATTTCATATGGTACATCTCATGAGAATAAAACATTATATAATGAATTAGAAGGATATATAATTATAGACACACTCATCACATTGAATTCATGTACATGAATATGTGTTCCACAAAAATAACTCAGTCATTGGTTATAGACATAATAATTACTCATCGAATGAAAATGGGTTATATAAAATTTTCACATATCATAATCAAAGGAAATTTTTAATAATGGAATATGAGAAATGAGTATAATAGGTGAAATACACCATAAAATTGAGAGTGATAAATGTATATATATAAAATACATATATATTTAGATTTTATAATCATTTCATAACATTACAAGTTGTTATTATTGATGAATAGAAATACTTTTTAACGGATACCAAAACATTATTTAGAATAATAAACTTTCCAATTTGAAAATCACTTTTTATAAATTAAAATTCACAAAATTTTGTGGGAAACCTTTTCATTAAATATATATTTGGAAACTTATAAATTAATCTTCAAATAAAGTGATGGAAGGTAATTCCATACATGTCGTTTAAGTTAAAACATATTTCTTCCATATTTTGTAAGATAAATCAAAAAGTGCATTGTTTTGAAAACGATGAGAGGATTCCTTTAAAAAACATTTTAAGTAAAACATGGGTTAAAAATTATTTAAAAAATTATTTGATAATATTAAAAATAATCTTTAATTATTTTTAGAAAAAAAGAATTTTTAAGGAAAATGGCTTTTTGATCGAAGAGAGAAATGGATTTGGATTTTCTTAAAAACATTTACTCAATATATTTAAGTAATTAATAGAGGTAAATGGTACTATTACATGAAAATCTAAGAAATAATCATAAGAGAATAAAATTAAAGTGTTTTTTATACAATGATCAAATAATTCCCTAAAATGAATATTTAATCATAAATAAAACCGATTAAAATGATATTGAAGCATAATGCCTTCCCGCTTCAGTAAATTTTGCGTCACAAACCCCATGAACTAAATAAGTTAATTTTAACTTAAAATACCATGAATTATGAAGGATTAAAAATATAATATGTTAATGGTAAAGTATATACACCATAGAAAAAATAGGTGTATAAAATAACATGTGTCTCAAAGAATGATGTTTTGGGATGGAAGCGTATAACATGAGTCCATGCTTATGGATTTTTGGATCTACATGTTGTTATTTTCTTTTTTTATTTTAATTGTATTTTTATTTCTATTTTTACTTATCATCATCATACACAAATTTGACACCCTCTTTCTTAATGATGCAGTTCGCCTATGATCAATCTTACATTTCTAGTTTTGAAATGATTCACGGTTTCAATCGGCGTTTGATAAATTTCACAACATGTCATCAGAAAGACCATATTGTCTACATTTTCCATCATTACAACACTACCTTCATCCCCTTAATTGACATAAGAAAAACCTCGTGGGAAAAACGTATGTCACATGTTGTTATAAACATTATTATTTTGACATACTCTTTTTCATGTACATCGATTTCACTGATTTGGGAAGCTACATCAAAATGTGAGTCTTATTTTTTATGCAAGATATTGTTAAATTTATTCCCCCCTGGATAAATCTAAAAACAATATATAAATTTTTAATCATTTGTTGCGGGAAAAAAATGAGCTCTTGAAGAGCTGTAATAACTTAATAATGAAAAATTTCCCTCTATTCCTTGATGATAATGTGTTTGATTAAAAACCAATGTGGTTTTTGTAGAGAAAAATATCATTCATCAAATAAAATAATGAAACAACACCACCATAAATGGTCGAATGAAGTGCATCATATACCTATAATACGTCAATCTGAATTTTGATTATCACAAACATGTCATATGTCAAGCCAACATTCGATATTCATGACCTGAAATATAAAATTTAATATCTTATTCCTTTTTCACCTGGAAGGTTTCTAGTTTTATTATGTTGTATAAAGGTTAATGACAGAGATGATGTTTAATTAGAATATTACTAAATATTTTATTGTTTTATTTCTTTTCTTTTTCATTTTGTTACTTATAAAATACTTGAGAGAAATTAAATTTTTATAACAAACAAGTGTAAATATATTAGATATGTATCCATACCTCAATGTGGATTAAATAGATGAAATTGTCAAATTGAATATTAATGGTATTGTTTTGAAGACAATATAAGACTCGAACAAAAAAATTTATTATGTTCCCTGGAGTAAATGACAATATTTATTGAAAATGATTTGTTTCTTTCCTTAAAGTGAATAAAAATTTAAATTATTTTATTATAAATCATGTTTTAAGTGAATATGATGTTTTGTGAATGATCATCGTGCTATATTTTACTATAAAAAATAATAATAATACAACCACCAGAAGTGGTTTGATGAAAATAAATGTATACAAAGAACAATGAATTTTATTAATGTTTATAAAATAATGTATCCCTCAAGGATGATATGAAAATAATATCCTTTGACATTATATTGAAGAAAATATTCATTTATCAATTATTTTTCCTTCAACAGAAATATCAAGGGAAAATGATTATTTATCATATTCTTATGGATTATCAATATCATCTCAAGGAATTCACTTATCCCCTGATGTAGATGTTTCTATTCATATAGTTCATAAATTAGATGATTGAATTACATATTTTTTATAATCTATTATATTTTATGAAAATGATTTTACAACCTGAAGTGGTTAAAGAAATGATCATCATAATAAATAAAATTTATATTTTATGCAAGATTATCGTTATTGATAAAAAATAAATTATCATTCTTGGATCATCAAATCCGATGAATTAATGAATTCCCCAATGTGAATGTATTATTAATTACTATATCTCATTCCTTTAATCGAATGAAATTATTCACGTGATTTGTGATATAATGAATATCAGAGAGTTGATGAGGTTTGATCAAATGATTTATCCTTCATTTGATAAATTGAATGTGGTTTATGAATTATAATTTTGTATGGTGATAAGTTGTGTGTTTTTAATCTAGTAGATTCTTCCACAATGGTTCTTGCTACCATATTCACCAGCTTCTAATGACATGGGGTCTCCTATCCAAGGTAGATGTATTTTAAAATAATATTTTGGCTTGAAGTTCCAAAATATTTTTCCCAGAATTTCTAAATTATGCAATATTCTTCTTGGTGATGGGTCTAACCAACTATGAATATATTGTGAATTCATCAACAACCATCAGTAGAAATTATTATAAAAAATATGAGTTCGCACAGTGAAATATCATGGAGATCTTATATGCATCAATCTTGAGGAATAATATTTATTAATATTATTTTTTATTAAATGCTTCAAAAGAACACATATGCATTAGTATATGCTCATGTAAGTACATTTACCAGTAGAAAAAATTAATTAATGAATCCACAAGAGAGAATACATTCCTACCTGGTCGTACAAATTATTAATTCTTTGTTATATCTAGGTCTCAATGATATATATGAATGGTATACTTGAAAATGAATATCATATGGATAGATTTGATAAAATAGGTACCTCGATATGTACCAAGCATCCATAAAAGTTATTACAAAGAATTTGCTATGTACAATCGAATCAATAATGGTAAACCAGATGTTTACAGATCCTGTGACATCAAATATATGACATGATGATTTACGAAATTCAAGATCAATTATAATGAAAGATATTGATTCATGTATACATGAGTATCAATTTATTAATAAAATAGTAGAAATCCATTAGGGGGAGAATGAAAAAATTATTTAATGGATGCATGTCCACTAAATATCAATGAATTCAGTCTCATTAAGTTATTACAAATCCCCCTATCCAATAATTTACTACAAGGTACCCATTTTTGAGGTAAATTGTTTATATCTTTAGAAAATATTATGGAAGTAAATTTCTAATATACTTATGAAAAAGTATATATGGGCGCACCCACCTACCATCTGATCTATCTATATAAAAGATGCATCCAATAAATGATCATGTGTATTATTTGCTGCTGGTGAGTTTACATTTCATGCAATTCATGTTTATTGATATAAATATTGAGTATCATATATTATGAGGTCCTGGAGAACCATTGATAATATTCTCACAACTCTTACATGAATGTAAAGTGTTGGAAATAAATACTCTGATTATACACATTTGAAGTGTGGTTGAACTGATTATATATGATCATTGTTAATCATGAGTATAAATAAATTAATAAATTTTCCCTTTATGATGAAAATGAATTTATATAAAAAATTATGCCTTTTTAGATATTTTCCATAAAGTTACACAGGTATTTTCCCTTTAAGAGGATAATGAATATATCTACAACATTATATTTTTTTAGATATTATCCCTAATGTGACACTGGTACAAAGAAAAATTATGAGATCTCAATCAAATGTTGTTGATGATATATTTTCTTTGAATACATTTAAAAATCATCAATGAAAATGGATTTTGATAGATATAGACTTCATAATAATTGGCCAAAAATTATAAAATGAACTTATGAAATGTTCAACATATAAAGTTCTAGATTGTTTATCCAAACTACCAATACTATTTCATATCGATGATCATATTATAAAAAATATTCTTTCTTGTATATTTAGATATTTATATAAATCGTAGAAGGGTTCAAAATCTCTGATGAATATTCAAAATTATGAAAGTTTCACCCAATCTGATAAATATGTAGTGAAATGAATATGATTTATCCATATTATTTAAAGGAATAATATAAATAGAATTTATCATCCCATGGTATGTATGAATCATTATATTCATCGTATTATTATGCTATTTAGAAAAACCTCTAAACTATTGAAGAGTTTTCTTAAATCAATGAATTATTCGATCATGAAATTACATGGAATGTCCTTGTATTTTGATTTAATCATCCTGAAGATGAAATATTAAATTTTGGAATGGTTTTACCCTAAATAAATAATTAAATATCTTGTTTCCAATAGTGATATATTTCATACGTAAGGGGTTGATGAAGAACATACATATCCTAGAAGGATTAAATATTAATGTGCATTTTATTTATCCCTGAAGGATATACATGTACAAGTATGTATGTAACTTGCAAGAAAAAAAATAATATTATGATGCAAGGTAATTTCATTCCCTCTTAATTAAAATCTAAAGGGTATAATGTATTATTATTCCATATTTCAAAACTGAATATTATGGTAATGAATTGATCAAGAACATTCTATGAAAATTATGATAATTATGAATGGGAGATATAACTATTGTACTATTTCCCCCTTAGTCAAGTTTTTCTCATTGGGTTTTCTTAATAAGGTTGTGAATATGGAAACACTCTGGGGACTTAATTTTATTTTACACTTATTCCCTCATCAAGTGTTTTCCCCTAATGATATTTTCATTGATAATTATTTTAATGAGGCAATCATACATCATAAAAGATATCCAAGGGAATCTTATAAATTATTATTGATATCTTTAATTAATATAAATTGTTTTTTTTCCCATGAGTTGTAATTTTTAATGATATCAATCATTATTACCTATGGTCTTCAACCCATGTCCTAAATACATAATTAAATAATAATATTAATTGATGTCTTGAAGACATAACTAAATTATTTAATTAGGGGGTGTTGGGAACACTACACTCTTTTTCCCTTGATCGGGTTTTTCCCACTAGGTTTTCCTGAAAAGGTTTTTAATGTGGCTGCATGACATGAAATTCTTTTATTTTTGCTTCAATTATTTTTCCCACAGGGTTATTTTAAGTAAATATTAAATAAGGTTCCTTGAAATTATGAAATCCAAGGGGGAGTGTTATGAAATAGTATTAATGTATGTGATAATTATGACAATACTAATGACTCCTCAATCCCAAATTAATTTCCTTATTAATACCCAACCTTTAATATTCTCTCCATTGGATTAGATCTCATTTAATATATAAATATGGTGATATGTTAATGAAATTGGGATATATTTTTTGCTCTACATTGTGTTCTTCACTTTTTTTATTTTTCTTGTATTTGTATTTCAATTTTTCATTATCATCATCACACAAGAATTTCATGCCCTATTTATCATGGATACACTTCGCCTATGTTGAATCTTATATTTTTTGATTCAAAATGCTTCGCGGTTTTAATCGGTGTTTGATCAATTTTACAACAAGTTTTTTCCTATTTTTTCATGGGGTAGTGAACGTACCCTTTTTTCCGCCCCTTACTACTCCTCCAATCATGCCAACATCACCCCAATACATCCCCACTGAGCCAGCCCCATGCTTCTTCTATAAACACACCTCGATGGTGGATCAAGCTTCTTTGTTGGCCACCACTGAGCACCTCCCAGAGCTGACCTCACTTGGTTGTCGTCCTCGATTGCCCCGTCGTTCGGACGCCCTCCTGTCAAGCCAGACACCACCTTCCCAACCTTCTGTCGCGATCATCTCCCTTCACAACTGCTAAACCCTATACTATCAGCCACCCCACAATGTTCCCCCACCTCCTGCGATTCTGGCCTTACCCAGATCTAGTTGGGGAGAGTCCTTAACCTACAATGGGTCTATTCTATCAAAGCCATAATGTATTTGCATAGGATCACCCTCAGAACACTTCTATTATAGTTTTTAACCCAAAGGAAATTTTATAATATATTATAAAAATTAATTTTTTTTGGATTTATCTTATTATATAAAAATAAATTTATTTTTTAGATAAAAATTTAATTCATTGTTGGACAGAACAAATTAAATAATTTGAATTAAAATAATTCATTTAATTTATTTAATTGCCCTAAAATTTGAATTTATTGAATTTTACTTTTTATTGTTTATCTTATGTAACGACTTGTCTTGAGTATAGACAAATCATTGTTTATCTGGTTTGAATATATTTTATTAATTATTAGAAATGCATGTGAAAATTTTAATAACTTATTTATTTTCATGATCCACACATCATCTATCTTCATTTAATATAAATAATTGTTTGTTAATCCTTCAATATATTTCTATATGTACATTGCACTTCCCACAACTCACTCGCTTGCGTACGAGTATTCATATGTTATAATGATGAGGCTATAAGATGCTGACCACACCAACACAATGTTATATCTGAGGAAAGGCAAGGAAACCTTGGACTGGGGTGCAAGCGGCGATATGTGTCATGTCCCCACTCAGGTATTATACCCTTAGGGTCACTATGGATCTATTGAATTTAAATGGATCAATTAATACCAAATAATCCAGACCTATCGGGTAGTTTAATTAATTTATGCATTGTTTTTTATTAAATCTATGAGTTTAAGAAAACACAAAAAAATAAAATAAAATGCATAGATTAAACAAAGTTAATGTAAGATGACTGTTTTCTATTTTATTGAATAGTTATTTGTGATTATAATCCCAAATAATGTTCATATTAAATAGAAAATGATTTCTTTTGAAGAAAAATAATAAAACCATCAAATAAATATTAAGTCTCAATTCTTTTTGACATTTGAGTTTGAACAAAACCAAGTGTACGTGACACTTTTCATCCCTAGTTGAGGGTTCCACCAACTGTTGGAGAGTTCTTATGAGAGTGATGAGTTGACATGACTAAATATGGAATCAATGAACTATATGTAGCTAGATTGTTGCATATTTGTATGAAAAAATTTGAGTAAATTATTTTTATGATTTTACAAGTTGGGACACCACTCAATAGTTCATGGATCCATGAGTTAATGCATTTTTCTAGTCAAAGGATTTCCTTGAAATTCTCCAAGTAGTGATATATCCATAGATTGGACTATGAGGAGAGGTTTCAGGGATAATTTCCACTACAATACTATATAGAATAAGTATTCTGAGTATAGTAGTGAGGGTTTCTAGTGTTCTATAGTGATCTAAGACTTTTACACATATCATTGAATGATTATTTATATAAATATATATTAATTACTACCAAAAATAATGATTCCTAGTTTCTTTGGAAGACTAGATACATAAAATATGAAAAACAAAAACAAAAACATAACAAATTTTTTTCTTTAGTGAGATCATAAATCCATTTGATCTCCAAAAACTACATATGATAACCTAGGGAAATATATTAAAAATTGGGGTGAGATAGAAAGTCCATTAATTGAATAAACATGATAAGGAAACATAACATATAAGTCAAAGTATTGACATAGTGTCATAAAAGAGAAGGATTAAGAGTAATAACATATGATCATAACATATGTTCATAACATATGTTCATATAATAAAGAACATGGTATATTAATATCATGGAATCATAGTAAAATGTAGAAGAAACATAAAATATGACATAAACATAAGTAAAGACTAAGTACCGAGACAACATCACATGGTGTACAATGTCTAATAATGTATTAGATTCAATTAATAATCTCATATGAGACATATTATGAGACTAAAACATTATCTAATGCATTCGACAGATATATAATTATAAAAAACTTATCATATTGATTTCATATATATGAATATGTATTCAACATAAATTAATCAATCATTGGTTAGATAAATAATAATTACTCAGGGAAAGAAAATGGGTTATATAAAATTTTCACATATCATAATCAAAGGAAATATTTAATAAAGGAAGTTTAGAATTATAATATTAAGTGTATTACCCCATAAAATAGAGAGTGATAAATTTATATATTTAAGATACATATATATTTAGATTTTAGAATCATTTCATAACATTAAAGGTTGTTATTGTTGATGAATAGAAATACCTTTTAAAGGATACATAAACATTTTTGAGGAAAATAACCTTTCCACTTTGAAAATCAATTTTTAAAAACTATAATTCACAAAAAATTTTAGGAAACCGTTTATTTAAAATTATATTTGGAAACATATAATGTAATCTTCAAATAAAATTATGGAAGGTAATTCCATACATGTTTTTTAAGTTAAAAATCATTACTTTCATATTTTGTTGGAAAAGTCAAAAAGTGCATCATTATGAAAATGATGGGAAGATTAATTTAAACCAATTTATTAAAGTAAAACATGGTTTAGAATTTATTTAAAAAATAATTGGATAATATTAAAAATATTATTTAATTGTTTTTATAAATTAGGGATTTGGAAGGAAAAAGCATTTTTGATCGAAGAGAGAAATGGATATAGATTTTCATAAAAACATTTACTCAATAATTTTAAGTAATTAAGAGAGGAAAATGGTACTATTACTTGAAAATCTCATTAATTATCCTAATAGAATAAAATTAAAGTGTTTTATTATACAATTATCAAATAATTTCCTAAAATTAATATTAAAGCATAAATAAACCTGGTTAAAAAGATATTGAAGCATACAACCTATCGCTTCACTGAATTTTGAGTCACAAACCCCATGAATTAAGTAAGAAAATTTTAACATAAAATACCATGAATTATGAAGGATGCATAATATAATATATTAATGGTTATGTATATACACCATATAAAAAAATAAAAGTATAAAATAACCTGCGTCTCAAATAATGTTGTTTTGAGACGGAAGCGTATAACTTGAGTCCAGGCTAATCGAGTACGTATTTTATCTGTTGTATAATAAAATTTTATCAATTTTTTCCTTAAGTAAATTTTATTGTTTTTTCATTATTCTTAAACCACTTACTTCATTTATTTTAATTATGTACTTATTTACTTAGCCAGTTTTGTCCAAGTAGGATGTTTTGAAGATGCTCAGTTTATAATTTCAAAATGGAATCCATGTGATGAATATAGTTAAAGGGTCAATTTTTCCATCATAAATAGAGTATTAATAAGGAAATAATTATAATTTTTATATATCAATTATACTTCTAAAACAAACCATGAAACATTGTTAGGAAAAATTAATTAAATTACAATCATAGCGACTGTACGCTATATATACACATGAGTAATGATTCTATTTTAAACGACCATGATAGAAAGAAGTTAAGTGTTATTTTATCTTATAGTAATGATAATTAAATCATAAATGTTATATTTTTTCTTTAAATACACCCACATATACCATAAATGTTCTATAGAAATAAAAAATCGAATCACATCGCTTCGTGAGGTGATAGTTTGCTATACACACAGACAACACTATCAATTTTAAGGGATGATAAAATAAGTAATTATAAGATATATTAATTTTAATTAAGAGTTAATAAGTCATTATTAACATATATACACATTAAATCCATCATTATGAACAAAAATGAAAGCAGATGATGGAAAACAAATCACATCAATTCATGAGGTGGTCGTCTGCTACACACATGATTGACTCTTACCTTTCCCATTTGATAGAAGCAGAGATGGATTTAGGTTATTCCATTAAAATAATAAAATATTAGTATACTTTATATAATTATTTTATTATATGTTCATTAGTGATTGTGATTTGAAGGATTTTTAAGAAGTAATAATACCAGGATACCCGGTAGAGAACGTTACCACTAATTCAGACCACCACTTTAGGATTATAACTAAATCCTTACTAGATTGAATTTCTACACAAAAATATGATTCTATACTATGGGGATGGAATTAATAGAGTGATTTGGGTATTTTTTTGGTTTAACCAATGGGTTTTGGGTGTGTGAAAAGGAGACGAGAGATAGTTCCTTTTATAATTGGGGAAGTGTGACATTCTTATAAATCCCTAAAACTATTCAATAATGGGAGGTCACTCTAAAAACAGGTACCTAAAAATTTAAAAAATAAAGAAGTTTAGGATATATAAGGATGCTAAATACCTCTTCCATCTAAATTAAACTTCTTTTAAACATGTTATCCTCTTTACCTATAAGGTTTCTCACTTTTACCCTTTAATTATCCTACAACGATAACTATTTTTTAATATTTTTACTATTCATTATGAAAAAAAATTAAGTTTAACTAATTATATAATATTAATTATTATTATAAAAAATATGTAATAAATTTTATCAACTTAAATTCGTAGAAGTGATGGAATTTAATTTAAAGTAAAACCCACAAATGTGCCGAAAGAATTGTTTTTCGAGAAATGCATTTTTCAATCATAAGATGATTTTATAATGAAAAGTAATCATAATTAAATGAATTTAAATTAATATTTATAGATATTAATTTTAGAATTTCATATAAATAATTCATATTTAGTGGTTATCTTAATTATTTAAAAATTAGATATATTATGCACTTTAAAAGAGTTTAAAACATGTGTTGTATGCCTAAAATTAAACTTGTACTAAAATATAGTATACAAATTATTTAAATGTAATTAACTGGATGAAATATAGATAAATAATAATTTTTTACTTTGTAATAAAATTAAAATAATAATGATATTTTTAAAATACTTAATTTACTAAAAATAAATGATAGTTTAATAAAAAAATGAATAAAAAGATGGCTTTTGGGCCATTCAGGCATTGTTTTTCACTATTAAATGAAAAATAAATATTTTCAAAAAAATAACAAAATTTCTAAAAAATTTAATATTGAAATTATCATTTGAAGATTTATTCTAATTTTATAAAATTAAAATTAAAATTTTTTAAAAAATTGAATATAATATTTTATCACAAAAAGAAATAATTATTTTAAAGAAAATATATCTTTTTGTAGAATAAAATATCTTTTTTAATGGTGGGAACTTATTTATTAATAAATTTAAATAAATTTATATTGATTAGCACCTTTAAATATATTTCAAAAAGATGTAAATATTATTCATACCAATAAATTTTATAGCTAGGCTTCATCGATCACGTTTAAATAATAATATTTTAATATTATACCATGATTCGTTTCAACTCAATGTTTCATATTGAATGCGGTATCGAGAATAGTGTTATTATAAAATCGTATGGTGTTACAGGTTTCATTAAATAATGTGATACATTATATTATTTAATTAATTGGTAATTTCTAATCAGAAATCACGATAAAAGTACCAATCTGCTGGTTTTTATTGTGTAGAACAATAGAAAGTAAATCCACAAGTTTGATACGATTAATTTTATCAAAACAAATGTACTTGAAAAAAAATATTTTCTAAAGAGTAGTACATGTACTTTCTAAATTTACTAGATATTGAAAATTCAAGGTGTTGGAGTCCCCAATACTCATTGATCCACCTCAGGAAGTGAGGGTGATAAAAATGATTATAGGAGACTCATATATAATTCATTTGATGTTTACATCATAATATTATCATCAATGTTCGATGTGAGTTGTGGATATTACATCAGGACATGGATGATTTCACATGTAGACTCATATTTGATAAGCTTTTGAGGATAATGTGAAGGGAGATATGAATAGGTGATGATTACACCAAATACGTGTAAAATCAAAAGATGGATCATGATCTTTCAATACATCCATTTATTATATACTTTCACCAAAAAAATCCAGTTTTATTTATGATCAGAGAATCAAAATTATAGAGATAATTCTTTATTAACTTTTGGGTAAGGTTCTTTAAGTTTATAATAAACTAAAGAAAGACTAATATTCAGTTCTTACAGTGAACAAATTGAATGAAAAGAAAAAAATAAAAATGGAAAGTGTGAGACAAAAGGCATCCACATAAATTATTTCATAGAAAAGTGGAAATATGTTATACAACATGTTATTTTATTATCATTTTATGAGATAAGTCTATAGAATTTCATATTCTATGAACTAAATTTAAGAAGAAATTATCATCTTCTTATTCTGATATATTAACCATAATATGTGATGTTTCTGTCATACTTATTGAGTATTAAATAAAATATTCCTATCAGATATGTGTATTTAAACATAATGACCAAGTGTGTATAGAAACCTTACAATAAGTAAGGTGAATTCTCCAAGAAGCTAAGAAACATTATTTATAAGTCTACAGTTAGAAGTACCCAACTTCTTATTTCCATGCATAATGATTTTAGTTAAAAATTTATTGACTATCTCCAAAAAAATTATCTCACATGTCTATTAAACAAAAGGAAGCATTATCCTAGTTTAGCGATGAATGTTGTTTGTGGTGTCTAATATTTAACTAATAGTTCCATAATTGTTGAATCATTATGAATAACTAATGAATATAAAATATATGACTCATTTATAAAAAGTAGTGGAAAGATAATTATTTATCTAATAAAACTAAAATTAATTATCATGGATATACCCAGTATGTTTTTACAATCATCAATGATAAATACTACAGGTATTATCAACACATATAATTAATTAATTTTAGACAAATAACCCTTTATAAATAAATTTTTCTACAAATATTCTGTAATTTTTTCAGCTAGAGAGTGCGAACTATTCCAACGTTAAGCTAGTGATAAATATACATCAAAATATTACTTTCAGTGCTTTTAAGGAATCTAAAAGTGAAGTACGATATATGAATAATTTGAAGGAATGAGTTGTTTCAGTCCTGTGTGTTGAATAATATCTTGACCAAGCATTCATTGATCATGACGTGTATAGTGGATTTATTTCTAAACTCACATTTCTTTATTCATGTCAAATACATGATGTTGGTAAATGAATTATATATGGTTAGTATTACATGTGAATAATGATCAATAAATTGTAGCATGGAGTAATTCCTAAATACACATTTCCTTGTACACATCATAGTCATAATGTAATTTAATGAAATATCAATTTTGAGACTTATATACATTGAAAAACCTTCCATTATTTTTTCAAGATTAATTCACAAATAATGACATTATCTTATAACCACATGTCAAATATAATGAAAAATGGATATCATATGAGTAATATTATGATATAAATAAATTATTTCATAAGAAGATGTGTTTAAATGCATGGTATTTTTTAAGTATACAAACAAACTTACATCAAGAAAAAAATTCATCTCAATTAGTATCATTAAGTTCATATAAGATATTATAAAATACCTAATATAGATAAATTTATTTTTAAGTGTGAGATTATATTTACATAAAATGGATCACATCTATATTTGGGATAATTGGAGAAATATTGACTTGGATATTGTTAATTCTTGATATGAACAAGTAGTTGGAATAATAACATGTTCTACAGGATCCCATGGAAGAGGGATGTTCCCGAGAAAGATACTGTATAAGAAGGATAAAATCATGAGTAATGATTTTACATTGATTATGATTGTTGATACTTTATTCATAGAAAATAATTAATCCTACAAGTAAGTATTAAATGGAAACATGCTATGATCGACAAGATCGATTAAACTAAAATAATGGATTCCATGTATCAAAATTCATGTGATTCTTCTTTTGAATAATATAGTGGTTATTCACGTGAGACTATTCACAATTGGTACTATCGTTTAAACAATAAGGCTTGATTAGTAATACCAAGTCATTTTTCCGAAATCTAATATAATTTTACTTTTCATAACTAATGTCTACAATCATTATATTGGTAATTGGATGTTGAGACCACCAATCTTGGAAGGTGTCTATATGATGCAACCAGAATGGTTTGGTGACAACATAGAATTCCAATAAGTAGTTAAGGTCACTAAAATCCTATTCTGGATTAATGTAAGAAACAAGATAATAGAATACTAATTTGGAATTAATTTTTTTCATGTGCTTAGAAAATATTAGTGAGAGAAAAACCATTTTCCATGTATTTTATGTTTGATAACCCACGTAAAAAATCTATTGGTTTTACAATTAGTTAAAACCAGAAAGAAAGTAATTCTTCATAGATTAGCATAATGTTGAAACTTAATTTATAGAAAATAAAATCAAACTAGGTATATATATAGTGGATTTCATAGACCATTTCAATAGTACATATACTGATATAGTATTGAAAAATAATATTATGAACAATTCATGAGTGAATTTGTACTGGTGTCACATTGCATAAATCTATTGAAGAAGACATTCAAGGGGTATAAGAAGATATTTAAGAGGTAAGTATAATTCCATAAACACCAATAATGGATATATCACATATTCCATATTAATTTCTATATATAAAATATATACAATATATAATTTATGGAAGGAAAATACCAGTTATATCCAGGAGAACTATAAGGGAAGCAGTTAGAACTTTCCAATTGTACTTGAAGGTGTACAGATGACATATATCTAGTCCATGAAGAGGAAGGGATACTACTTATAAGGGTATATTAACTCGTATTCCTAATTATAAATATAATCTAATATCATAATTAGTCATATGTAATGGTAAAGAAAATATTATTTAATCTAGTAGTATCCATATCTACAAATACCAAGTGCATTGTGGATTCTTATGTAGCTAAATAAGTAGTGGATAATACACAACATTTTTTTACCTCATGGAATTTCATATAATAAATAAAGTTATATCATAATTTAAATCATGATAATCCTACTTCTGGTGCTAGACAAGATGTTTTGTTTTTTATTGTGGAAAAAAGAATTATAATCGATGATATAATTTATTGAGGAGTCTTATTCAAGGAGGTAAAGTCATAGATAATAGATTATCCATGCATCAGAGATATGGAAAGACATTGAATACAACTACATCTTAGTAAAAACATGATCTTATCATGTGATAGATAACAAGGATACTTATCAAGACCAATCTGGTGAATGTGGTAGTGTTATAATGGTGGGTTCCCTAGACCTAACATGAAAAGTAATTTTCAATTACCATATCATGTATACAATGATTTATATATTATGCACACTTACCATAATAGTGTTGATACTTATAAATACATTATTTACATAGTAATTTAAAAAAATTAATTGTCATATCAAAAGGTTATAAGAGTTCCAATGCTATAATGAGAAACACAATATACTATGACATTATTCTTAAACATATTTATTATGGTCTAGAAACATCATGTTGAATAGACACAGATGATGTGTTACTATCAGGTGTTTGTGTCTCCTAATCATTACAACTTCTTCTCATTAATTTCTCACATGATGATCTCATGTAATTGATATCATGAGGACTAACATGCCAATAAAAACACTACATGTTTCAGGTTTCATTTCTAGTTTAGATAGATGAACACATATATTGGTCTCCTAAATTCATATTATTATTTATGTGTACCGTTTTATTGTTTACATTCATGCAATGAAAAAACTATCAATTGAAGTCGTACAGAGGTAGATTTCATTGGGTTCATCATTGGTGGTATGACATTTACTGAATAATCAAGGTAGAATTTTTCACTTTCAAAAGGAAGAGATATCCCAGCCATAGTTGATCAGGATGGTAGTACCTTCACTTAGTCTGTGGCCATGGTAGAAGGAGGTAATTGTTTCTAGTAAGGCCAATGAATAATAAATCAATAAATGATGATGACATGAAGTGTGAATCCTGTTTTATGGGATATCATGAGACAAATAGATTATATTACATGGTGTGTGTTTATAGGAAAGGTAGTCATTGATGTGACTATACCTTATCTCTTTAGGGGCCTTAATGGCATTCTATACCACACTCATGGTTATAAATGGTGTTCACTACTATTGAGATAGGGTCGTAGAGGGTAACAAACTTAACATATTCAAAATTATGGTCGATTCTAATGAATAAGAGTATAGGGCATGATGGGACCAACCATGGAGACCGAATTATGTCTGAGAATATACAATCACCATGAAATAAATAAATTAATATTATTCAAGTTTAGAATAATTGGTATTAAATTTATTGATTAAAATTATTCACAAGTGTTAAGTAAATATGAGGAAAATATATTTTATGAATGAATAATATTTTATTCAGGGGTTTTTATTATGTTTATAGGAGAAGTGAGTCATTTTAATATCTCATATTTTATCACATAACATATTTTATATTTTATAAGTAAGCGAATAATTTATTATGAAATTAATGGCATACATACTAAGTAATAATTATCATGAAATTATTGATTAAAATATTATGTTTATTTGAAGTCCAATGTGGTATTTATTTAAGCTTAAACTGGTCTATATAATCCATGAGAGTATCAAATTCATGTCACTATTCACAACTCGAAATTTCAAATCTTATCTCAACATGATCTTAAGTTATAGATAGAAAATAGGGATATTTGGTCAACTTGATCCCAAAACCCCCCTCCCAGATTAAAAATTGTACTTCTGAAATCGTTTTGACATCAATGTTATCCTCAATTCTTCTTGATATCAGCTGGTGATTATAGATTGATGTTCAAGAAAACTTTTGGAGTGTGTTTGGATGATCTAGAGGGTTCAATCTTTGATTCCTTCAAGCAATGATTGTTGGAGTTGAATGGTGGTCCAATGCATCTTCAAATCAGATGATGTATTTATTTATTTTAATTTTTTGATTAATTCATTAATGTGAAGATATTTGGGTTATAACTGGGTAGTGATTCTCCCAAGATTACATAGTTATATCGATCTCAATTGAAAAATTTAAAATTCCTAATTTTACAAGCTTTTATTACACACCTGATACCATCACTATTTGTAAAAATACTTAAATATAGAACATTTTGGTAGATATGATATCATATAAACTACCATATTCAATTATCCTTATATTGATGATAAGTTGTGTGTGAAGATTAATTCTTGTTATTTCACTGTAGAATAACCTTAATATTCATTTATTATACTACGAATGTAATATTTGTTTTGTTTTCTAAAAAAAATAATTAAAAAATATGTGGTGAAGGTTACTAAGTTATGTTCTATGATTTTATAATGTATTAATTTGATGCCACACCATTTTAATATGTATAATGATATTTTATATCATTTGAACAATAATTTATTGTTGATTATTTCATATATATCATCCATTTACTCACCTTTTTGTGATGTGTAATCTTGTTATTAATTATTAAAGGAGTTTAACAATTAAATGTTGACGAGGTTACCATTTTAATGGGTTATAGTAGATGAATTACCGTGGTTATCCATTTCATAAACTATGAAATGTTGAAAGTTTCATAGTTTCCATCATTCAATAAAGGATGCCTATAATGAAAATTTTCATGGATCTCAATTTATTGATTTTCAATTTTCCTTTGAGGAAGACGTTCTAGTACACCATTCATAGAATTTGGGTCCTAGAATTTCATTAAATAATTTTAGTGTCTAATAGAAATTTTTGGAGGTAATAACTTATTGGTTGTTTCTTTGGGATCTCAATAGTATTTATTTCCAATAAAAATTGAAATATTGGATGATGATTTATGATTATTTTATATTTTTACTTTTTCATCCAATCAATGCCTCTCCCTACCCATTTTAGCATGAGTTTCATGTTAACTTATGTTTTAAAAGGAAATTTTAATGTCCTATGAAACCTATCAGAGTTATTACACTGATGTCTGATGATAAATCGGTAGGATGACATTAAGTTTAGAAAACCCCATATGGTTTCTTCCCATAAACCATGACATAGTCCCTTCAAAATTCTTGATTTTGTTCTTTATTTTTTGAACCATGAAAAATAAATTTTCAATTTCTATTACCATAATCTTAATAAATAACTTATTGATGGTTATTTCCTTGTACATAACATTAATGTGATACTATCATTAGAGTATTTTTCATATAAAAAGGTTATACTTTTCCCCTACTATAATGAAAACCTATAAATTCTATAACAATATTATTAAACATCTATCTTATGGTCTATATAATATCTATCTGATAATAAATATATGATGTATTTATATCAAGTATTTGGGGATCATAAGATATTGTAATTCTTCTCGTGAAGTTTTCACTTGGTTATATCCAAGAAGGGAGGCCATTAGGACAGACCTGCCATTAGGAATAATGCATGTGAAATTAATCCGATGTGGATATGGATCTTCTAAATTTATTTTGAAGTGATATCAAACTTAATTTAATATTACTATTTATATTCATAAATTTACATGAAGCGATCTCATGTAATTCATCTGTGGTAAATAATTATTCTTACATAACTCAATTTGTGCCCGTTTAATATCACACGATCCGACTGCTATATATTTTAATTTCACACAAATCCTTTTTCATAGTTTCAATATCACTTAGCTCTTAATTCATAGGTTTATCTTGACATAAAGGAATTTAATCCAATGTAAATCACCTACAGCCTATTTAATTATTTTTGGGACTTAGATTTTCATTTTATTCCAACATGGTTTTTGAAACCTTCTCAAACCCATTACAAACTTCTCAAAATCATCTCCAACCACTAAAAATCATTAAAAATACACTAAATGACATTAAATATTGATAAGAATTTTTTTTCAAGATTTTCAACATAATTACAAAACATTTACATCATACTCCAGCTTCATATAGTATTCCAATATCATTTTCTTCCTCAAATGACTCCTTTTATTCTCATCTAAAAAATCCTTCAATAATAGTGCACTTTCATCCAACATTGAACCTACAATTTGAAATTATTTAGGATCTATAAAAACCATCATATGTATTGGGAATTTCCCCCTCAACAACCTATTATAACTATTCATGAATTCATTATAATCTTAGTATAGAAATAATCACAATTGATATTTTAATTTTTTTTCACTAGATTGTATCTATAATCATCGACATCTTCTTCACTACATTAGGGGAGTGTCATAAACACATTTATTTCATATTAATGGATATAAAATGTGTTAATGAGTTTTTTACACAATAAAGTAACATCAATCTCCCATTGGTGAATCATATTGACTGTACATCTTTATTATCATAAGAAGCTTATTGACAACAAATAAAATATTAATAATCTATTATAAACTTCATTCATAATTTGATATAATTTATGAACACTTTTATTTTTGAATAATAAAAAATTTATATTTTATGTAAATAATTTATAAAATATTATTAACCCACATTAGACTTTATTTAAACCATTGATCTTATCATACAAAACCTCTTTTGGAATGTTATACATATTCTTCTAAATAATACCTTAATATGAAAAATTTTATATTTATATTTATATAAAATTCATAAATAAACCAATTTTTTTATATTTTGTCTTATTTTATAATTTATAAACATTTTATAAATTAAATAACCTTTTAAATCCATTTTAAACCATGATCACATCAACCAAAATGTTTTATGTATGGTCTAAAGAACCCCTCAAATTTTGTGTTAGCCCATCGAGCCAACTTGAGTGAAGGTTTTAAATAATTTTAATGAAAACATTTTTTAAAATTCAACCAAAAAGATCTAAAAATGCAATGTTTTATTCCCAAAAGAAGTCACCCTTTCCCATCTATGACCATTTTACTGTGGCAGTTTTGGTTGGTATTTTTGGGAGGGTCTCCATTTCAGGCTTTGTAAGGTAATACCATCACTAGAAATATCATGTAATGTTAACTCAGTGCGCTAAGTTACCTCACCTTATGAAATGGATTTTGTGTAGAATTAATCCCATGCAATGAGATCCTGCATAGGATTAATGCATGTTGGGTTCTAACAATGTAATAATAAAACAATACTAGTGGGACTTGTGTGAGATTAACCTAGTGGAGTTGGATAACAAACCATTAATATAGAATATTTTTAATCATGACATAAGGGTAATATTGCACAACTGAGACTATGTAATATTAATACCATGTTGGAATCTATTTTTATGATATCACATATATCATATAAACGACCAAATGCTAAATTTTACATGGAATTATAGTGATGAATAAAATGATTTTTTCTCAAAAATATATTTTGTCCTACCAGTATCAATAAATAAAATTCCCATTTTCAAAATAAACATGTTGGGGTCTAGAATTCTCAAGAATTGAAACATCCGTTTTGGATATGAAATTTCCCTGGAACCTATAAAACGTTTCTTTACAGTTTTTATCTTCCATATAAACATCAAAATAAAAACTGACATATTGGATCTTATAGTATTTAAGGTTTTATAATGGATGTATAACATCATAAACATAGAGAAATAACTACTCCAAAAAACCAGAAATCCTATAATCTATCTAAATGTTTAGAAAGAATATAAAAAAATAATGGTAAGTATGTTGTATCTTACTCTAGTCGATCTATAATTTTTAATATTTTCCTAAGACATTAATCAAGAATGCTGATAATTAACTGAAAACCTTATTAATTTGAATATATACACAAATTGTGGGAATCACCGAAAACTTAGGTAGAACATCTCTCAAGCAATGATTTTCTAGAACCTTGAGTTCAAATATTGTAGCGAATTGTGAACTAATAATTATGTACATTTAAAGGAGTTATACATAATATAATGATACTATGGAATCAAACACTAGTTTTAAGGATTTAACCAACTTATATATGATCCACGGAACTAAAAATATTTTTTCCTTTAATGAATGAGATTTTCAAAAAATGCTTGAATGCTTCATCCTTTGCAATGTTCAACTTTAACCCTAATGGTAAATGATTATTATTTTAAAATTCGTGTTACATTATAAAACTCATCATAATCATAATCACATGATATTTTTTTACTGAGAATGATAAATAGGATAAAATATAGAGGCTACACTAATAATTACCGCACAACATTATAATCCACATGCAATACTACCATGGTAAAATGTCTCACACTATGTTATAGTAAGACTATGGCTAGAACACCATGCAATCGAACCAAAAATTGATAGTTAAACATTTAGTGCACAAATCCAACAAATTAATTTGAGATGGGTCATTTGTATTGTCTCTTTCAAATTTGACGAACTCATTGGCACCATCCTTATACTCTATAGTCATGCAATTCACATTTAATAATTTTTATTCGAATTCATCATATTTGATACCAAAAAGTATAAACGCAAATACCCACAAAAATATTATACATTTATATATATAATTATACATAATACATATTTACTGTTTAATATATATCTGGAGTTACATCAATATGTATTTACACACACACACACATGAACAAACCATGGTTTTTGTCCACTATAAGTGAGGTTTTTAATTAATTTTATTTTCAAATATATATATATATATAAGTAATTTATATTTCTACATAATAAATTAGAAATTTTATTTTCTAAAATATATATTCAAATATCATAATTTTTGATATTTTATATTTGAAAATTAAATTTACATTTTTTAAAGATATGAAAATATTTTAAATTTAATAATTAAATGATATAGGGCACAAATACACAAAAATATATAAATAATTATTTAATATAAATAAAAATTAAAAAATCAAAATTTATATATTTTTATATATTATCAATTATATATATTATCAATTATGTTGTATTCTATAAAATGTGGAAAATAAATATACATTATTATGTACATTACATTTTATGACTACTGTCAAAAAGAAGTTATTTCATGTTTGCATGACCTCAGACGGGCCATGTACAACTGGACTAGTGATGGCTATATCAATACTGATTCATTGAGCATGGTTCTGGTTATCTAGAAACGATATTTCTTATATATTGAATATGATAATATTCGGTATAAAATATTGTATCCATATGTTTTCTATGAGATATTAATTTTTCTTATAGTCAAAGGAAATAAAATGTAGTTGGAGATGAGATGGAAAAGTTTCGTAGATCCATTTGTACTAATTACGACTAAAATATAGAATCTTAGCTACCATTATGAATAAGAAACCTCCTAAAATTGGATATACCAAAAGTTCCTTCAACTAGAGTATCAACTTCCAAATGAAAACCTCCATGATTATCGCTTACACTTCATTACTTCATTATTATTGTATTTTAGAAGAATTAATAACTTAAATTATTAAAATTTCAAATCATATATGCAAACTGTTGTATCACATGATTATTTTGTTTAGTTTTTCATATAGTAATAGACCATGTTATCGAGGTATGGTTTTTAATAATTGTGCAGACATTAGTTTCAGACACGGGAAAGAGGGTGGTTGTGAGGAAAAAAATATTATAATTGTTTTTTTAAAATTAAATCTGTTTAGTCTTTTTAAAATTGTGAATATGGGTTTATTGAGCATCAAATGAATTGCTGATCAACAATACCAACTAAGAGCATAAATTAATTTTACCCTCTCAGCCGATTTTAAAAAATTAATTTTAATTTTAATTTTGTTTTATTTATTTATATATATATATACCAGAAATTGAAACGTGATTTACATTTCCAGTTTTTTTAATAAATTATTTTTTATTTTATTTATTATATAAATATAAAATTTAAATAGTATTTAAAATACTATTTTTTATTCTAAATTACAATTATTAACATAATCCTCAAATATAATTAAAAATCCCACAATGGAATCGCTTTTTATAGGGGAGGAGACCTTAATATCCCTTAAGGATTTTCCATGTGGGATTCATTTATAATTTTATAGAATTATAAAAATAATATAATAATAATAATAATAAAAAAATAATAAAATATAATAAAAATACAACTGAATAAAATAAAATATCAGTAATATTATTAAAAATTAATATTATAATTAAGAAAAAGTAATAATATATTTATTTATTAATAATATTATTAGAAATTAA
Organism: Viscum album; assembly: GCA_963277665.1. Classification (NCBI taxonomy): domain Eukaryota; kingdom Viridiplantae; phylum Streptophyta; class Magnoliopsida; order Santalales; family Viscaceae; genus Viscum; species Viscum album. The sequence continues at coordinate 383,085,388 of OY728132.1, read as the reverse complement.
TAATTAATATGATAAAAATTAATCAACAATATAATTATTTAATAACAATAGGTATGCAGGTGAAAAGACTTGGTACAGATAATAAATTGGAGCATTAGGTAGGCAGCACAACCTTGGTGACACATAGGTGTCGTTGGGTGGGAAGACTTGAAAAAAGGATATGTGCGCTGACACCTATCAATCAGTCATCTGTCCTCATGAGTCTTTCATATGTTATGAATGGGTATGTTTCCATATTAATCTTATTATAGTGAGATTGGTCAAATAATGAAAACCAATAGGTTGGTCGTGCAGTGGGGAACCTCACAAGGAATCTTCGAGTGGATAGATCAAAAGATATATAGCTATATTAAAACTTACCATTCAGTATTCCTCCCATACATTGATGTGAGAAATATGGTTTCCCTATCATGGTGAATTAAGGGTATCATAATGTAATTACTTGGTGTAAGGGAACACAAAATCTATGTCCAGTAATATAGGTTCAAGGAATCTAGAATGGGGGTAACATGGCTTGAGAGGAGTGTCACAACATTATGATGGTTACTCATGTGGGGCCTTCAGGTAATTCTCTTTAGAGGCCTATGGAAAACATTCAATTGGGACTTCGGGTTATATACCATTGGTCCAAGAAAAATGGTTTTTAATGTCATGGGGACTTTAGGCCATTGAAAATGTAATAAAATAGGTCCAGTGAGTGCTTTTAATTCATTATGGGGAGGGATGAGGCTTAACCCATTGGGGTGATAGAGTGTGTGAGTTATTTTCCATTTATAATCCCATATACCTAGTACAAATAAATAATTATTAATCATATTATTATTTATTAACTATTAAAAAGATTATTACTTATTATTAATCCAATTCATACAAAAATTAAACAAACCATATATTTGGAAAGCCAAACTCATGGCCCCAAAAAATTGTTATTAAAAAAGGAAGAAAAAAATGAATTGAAATGGATGTGGTCAAACAAAAAGACCTACCATTAACCAATAGAAAGGTAAAGCACATGATCTATGAATTATAATATAGAAAATTATTACCATAATATTCTCTTTTTACACTATAACCCAATCAGACTTTGAGTAAATTTAGTGAATGATCATTGAGAACACAACATTATCCCTATCTTTCACCAAAGATAGATTATATTTTTAAGCTCTTATAGATGATCTAGTAGACAAATTCCTTGGGAGATTAGAATAATCCTTTCATATTTTCATTATTTTCTGTATTGAGGTGAAACTTTCAAATTCAACCACCTTTTCCTTACCTTTAGATAATACATACTTAAAATATGGGCCACCAATATTGGTGGCCTTGGGATTAATATTTAATTTCTCCACTAAATCCATTCCTCCATGATACATGAATTAATTAATAACACCCACTTTGCTATATTGACTAGTTTGGGAGCCCTCTAATGAAACCCCAATGAAATCCAAATCAACTGGATGGACATCAGTGAACTGCCCATGCACCACAAAAACACATACTAAGAGCCCATACGAACCATGTACCTATCCTATGCCATCTCCCATGGTTATTTTTGAGACCTATTGCCCATATTTTGGGGGGATACGTTAACCCCTTATTAATCTTACTCTCTTTCATTCCCTTGCATGTTCTTACACCTACACCTCATATTGAAACCCACAATATCCCACTAAAGAATCTCCGATAGTGTTCATACCAATGGGTTGAACTTCGAATTCCTTATCATGATCAAGGATCTCAAGGTCCCAAAAGATGTTCTTAACACCAAAAGACTATTCCAATCTGGGATCCTTCAAAGATTTCTCCTCCTTCGCCTAAAAAGTGACAAAAGAATGACACCCTTTAGCAATACCTACAAACTATGCCAGATATAACACATCTAAAACCTTTCCCTTAACATTACAGATCCCCTTACCCATGTTTACAAGAGTATATACCTCTCTCATGTAGGATTTCCAAGAAACATCCTACATACTACACTAACAGCCATCATTTATAAACTATGGACCCATCACCTATGACGAGAACATAGTATAGAACTTCACCTACTTCTAGACATGAATACTCCGTACTCTATCCACCTTACAATAATTTAGAGCCTTCAAAACCTTCTCTTGTACTGTCTATATAGAGACCCGAATCTTGACGTACATGGAAATTACATTACTTTTGCAGAATACTTAGTACATAACAAAAATAGACACACAAGGATCATAATAGTTTAGTGTCTTTGGAAACTCAGAATATAATCTTCTAATAGTGGTGAAAGATATTCAACATCTCCCATAAATATCTTCCACTTTTTTTCATACCTAAAACCATTCTTTATATCCTGGGGAAAAGAAAACATAAAAGTGGTGAGCTAAAATTCCTAGTAAGGGTAAACATAGAGAACATAAAACAATCCATAAACATTTGAATGCAAGAACTTGAACATAAAATCTAAACATCAAAATCATGAGCAAAGACATAAATCTTGGAAGTACGTAAGGAATATATCATAAGGGAACATCAATCATTATAAAATATCATGGGAATAAAACAAGTAATTGTGGCAACCATTAATCACATGTTATGATTTCCATAGTAGCCAAGGTATTGCTGCCAAGACCATCTTGGTGGACAAAGTCCCTTTCTGAATCGAGTTCACTCTTCGTTTCAGTCCTGTAACACTGAACCGGATTAACTTACCATTCCGGCCATGTCTATCTCATGAGATATAAATATTTACCCAATTCATTGGAGGGAGATATAGGTCCCACCCATCTCATAGTGAAATAATTCTTACTTGCGCCACAAAATAAACTTCAAACATTCATAATAACCCAAAGAATAAAATGGGTTTCATAAACATCATCCCATCATCACATAATCCATATAAATCAAATGGATATTTCATCATAATAAAATTGAATCCATTTAAATCATAGAGACATTATACATGAAACATACACATACAAAACAATGTCATCTTAGATTGAAAAAGGTTTAGATAAAACACTTGAAATAAATTCTTGAAGAAAATATCCTTTCATCTTCAAAATCAATTTATTTTCACAAAACATCATGAAATGTCAAAAGAAAGAGATATTTTTAGAAATAGTTATGAAAAATTTTGGAGGAGTCTTCATGAAAATATGGCTTTATAAAACCGTAAAAATCCTTTCATGCTGTATACGTTAAAAAAACATTCTTCTCATACTTTTTTCAAAAAAGTCAAAAAGTACCTTGTAGGGTAAATAAAAGAACGATTCCTTCCATAACATGGGGTAAAAGTAAAAATGGGTAAAAAGGACATTAAACATACCTAAAAACACTTTTATAAAACATGGACATGGATGATTACAATAACCCCAGTAAATACTTACAAATAAGCAATCTCGGATAAAAATGAGATTTGCAAAATTATCCCTTACCTTATGTATGATATGCTTCATATGTATCTGAACCTCCTATATAATGATTTAACTAATTTCAATGACTTATTACAGAATCATATTAATTTTATCATATATGGTTCACTTATGACTTTATATTACCCGTTTTTTGTAATTTCCATGTCAAAGAGCGTTTTGGGTAAAATGGTATCATTTGTCGTCCGTGTTTTGACTTGTAATTATTCATATGATTGATTAAATCATGATTATTTAATTACAGAATATAAAACATGATTTATATATAATATATATTCAGAATATACATATATATAATAGGTCTATAAATGGAATGAAATACACTGTTCATGGAGACGGTAGGCCGTACGTACGCATGAACGCTGTTTTCGTTTCCTTATTAAATTGAATGAAATTAAGTAGATGAAATAAATATATATACACATAAATCTAGTATCATTATTATTTCATATATTTCATGATTAATTATTATATATACTTTATAATCATTCATGAATGGTTAACATGGAGAATGAATCTCATCGCGTCGTGGAGACGGTAGTCCGTGCGTACGCACGAGCGATGATATCATTCCCATGATCATGGAATTCTAATGAATTGTATGTATACTATTTTAGAATAAATATAACTTTACAATAATCATATATAGTTATTATTTACACCATTATACCCATCCAAGTAAAGTGGTGGTGGAAAATAGATTACACCATGACGTGGAGACGGTATTCTGTACGTACACACGCGCGGTGATTTTGTTTTCCGTAGGATGGATAGATGGTGAAATAGATTTGTTTCATAATTATAATAACATATCAGTATATGAGTGATACTGAAGATATTAATTCATAATTAAATAACTAAAGTAGAAGAAGTGGAAGAAGAAATAAAGTTAAAGAATCGGTAACAGACATTACCTCTTCTTTGAAGAGCCTCTTTGAGACCTCCTGTTAGGGAACCAAAATTGTTATTTGAAGAATACCAGGACCTCTAGGATGTTTATAGGGAAGTGTAGAAAAAAATTTGGCAGGGTTTTTCCGAGCTTGAAGGCTCAAAATGGTGTGAGGAAGAGAGGGAGGAGGTGCCCTTTTATAAGGGAGGAGAGGGCACCATTGGAATAACAAAAAATTTTATTTTATTAGAAAGTCATATTCAGTTTTTAATAGCTACAAATTGAGTTATTTAGAAGCTAATATGGGGATGGGTCGAAATCCTCTCATCCAATATAATTTTGACAAGTTTAGTTTACTATTTTAAACTTATCATTTAGATTTAACTTTAAGTTAGATAATTTTACTTTTACCGTGTCTTTTTGTGTTCTTACACTATAAGGTTAATAAACTTACTATAACAAGCCAAACGAACCCCAAGTTGTTTATTATTAATATATATAACCTTATATAAGTTATTTGGACAAACATTAGATTTTTAGGAATTAAATAACAATTAATAATATAATATTTGTTTTAAAAACTATTTTATGTCAATTTTGACACTATTTAGTAATTGATTTTTTTGAAAATCATAACTGAATAATTAGTTCTAAAAAAGCTAATTAAATCAATACTATCATGTCATATTAACCTATAAAATTAGTGTAATTAATAAAAGGTCTCAAATAACATTTATTTGGGTATTTATAACATCAATTATGTCAATATTTTCTTAATAAGATAATTATTGCATCATCTTTGTGTCAAAAATAAATTAAATTATTTAACGTCTAAAAATACAAAATAAAATACCATTATGTAGGAAATATTTTTAGCTTTATAATTAATATTTATAGTCTAATTTATCTCATCTATAACCCTATATTAAAAATTATTTACTTATTAAACATTGATTTTAACTATTTTAACCCTTCTTTAAATAAATTATTAATAAATGTCCTAATCTAATCTACGTGGGCCTAAATGGTCATATTTTTTTCATAAAGTTGTTTTTGGTCGAATTACACTTATCCAATAGAATTAGTACATGTTTTAGGGTAATGATAATATCATTTTTACTCTTAATTACCCTATTTACTTTTAAACGTGGTAAATAAAAGTAAAAAGTTACTATTCTACAAAAATTATTTTCATCTCATTGAACCAAAATTTTCTTGCTTACATCAACCGTGTCTCTACAATTTTTGAAATTCCACTCACAGAAGCGTTAAAATTCGGTTTTATGTAAATTTGCAAATTCTTCTAGGAGGTGGGTAAAAGACGGTGAAAAGTTCAATAAAATTTTTATATATCTAAAATTATTATAAAATTACCTCAATTAATTACATTGAACTTATATAGGTATTATGTATCAATTTTGACGTAAAATAAATTTAAATAAAATAAATAATTATTTAAATAAAAAGTCGGTTTTTAAATAGTAACCCAGTGTTTTCACTATTCATCAAAAATTGAATGTTTTCAGAAAAACACCAAAATTTCACCCTAGGCTAATTTCGATATTCGGAATCCAAAAAATTAAGTCCATTTTGAAAGATGAAATTTACAAAATTTCAAAAAATTGTTATTACTATTCATAATGGCTAGTTTTAATAATATTTTAATAGTATATCGTTGTTTAGTGAAACGCGGTGTTGCGTACAACACACGCTATCGAGGAAGGTTGAGAATGCGTGTAATGCAACCAAGATAGGGTTGCGTGTTGTGCAAGACTCCTTTTTTGTAGCGTACAACACAAGACATCAATAAAATTAAAAAGAATATTTTTCATAAAATCTCGGGGTGTTACATTCTTCCTCCCTAAATATGAATTTCGCCCTCGAAATTCGTTGGGGTTATAAATGGTTTACTACTCGAAAGTTTCTTTAATAGAAACCCACATCGTAAAAAAGAATACCAAAAACAATCTTTAAAAACTAAAGTATGAAACATAATGGTTACCCAAATTAACTAATCACTGGGTTTCCACATAGTAGAACATAGGTGAAAATATGGATATGGAAGAGAAACCTAACCATTATGTTCTGATGGAGAGTGGTAGAGAACGTGGCTATGAAAAATCCATCAATCACAAAGCCATAGATTTGTGATGATCTAAGGTACCATCTGATTCATCGGATATAAGGGAACTAGAACATCATTTTTTTCAAGATCATTTCCCTAAAGTTGATAAATTAAACGAAATACATGATTTTGGTACAATTTCACTGTTGTTCATGAATTGAACAATTTCCACTTCATCCCTTAAAGAAATGAAGTTGAATTTGTTATTCGTGATGTGTTAGTAGATTATGTGATAGAATGATGGGTCATTCCATCTATTTCAAACAAAATGTAACAGAAGTTATAACTCCATCTTACGGTTAGATTAATCGTATATGGTTCCAAAAATGAACTTATACTTCATATATAATACTGTTTAATAATGTAAGGCTAGTTTCTACTAACCAGGGACTTACTGTAGGCCAGTGGTAGGCGATAAAGGCCAGTCACATTTCAGTTGTGGGTTCGATTCCCACAGCCTTGTCTGATGCGATGGGTTGTCACCCATCCTGTAGGTTGTCCTTTTTCTAAAACTACATTACTATAACATCCCATCAATAATATCAAAAAAATTTCTATCCATAAACAATACTAACTTATGTCCAACATAATATATTCCAATATTTAGGCTTATCCATAATACTACAGTCCACTCTCATAATATAGTGAAAATGATTACTGAAGATTTCATTTAACAAGCATGTTAATACCATCGTTGATCCCCATATATCATAAGATATGTCTTTTTAGTCACATTCCAAACATTCGAAGGCCTTAAACATGTATTCTCTGGAAAAATGAATACCCATTGAATCTTAGTGAAAACATGAGTGTTGTCAAAAGTTAACTCTTTCCACATACCAAAACCCCAAAATTCTATATACTCAAACCATGATATAACTATTACCTTATATCAGTCATGAGCCCATGAATACTGTCAAACATTTCATTTTCTCCTTATCCCTTCATTATGCGCATATCACCTTTTTTCCAAAAATATCTCATTCACTTTCCATGGTTACCGGTACCATAAAATTATTGAAACCCACAATAGACCTATAAATATTCCAATATTCCATGATACTATATACAACATTATTTTGGAATCCCATTACATAAACACTTAATTATTCCACCACATCGTTGTCATATTCCAAATTGTCAATAGTGATCTCATGTGACATTCCGTTGTCCTTTGCATTAAGTGGTTGCTCATGTCTATCATCACTAACCCTTGGTTAGGGAATTTATTATCATAATGCCCCATTTTCTTACACTTAAAGATTTGAAGTGTTGGTTGAGATTTCTCTGTAGTCTTTTCCCTATTCAGATCATTAGCAACCTTTTTCCCATTACTTCAACAATCAACTGCTTGATGTCCTTCTTTTCCACACTTAAAACATTTTCTAGTACCTTTTAGGCAATCTCCACCATGATTCCTTCCACACTTTGAGCATAAAGAAACATTCATCTTCTTTTCACCATTGTTCTAAGATTTCTCCTTGAACTCCATCTTTCATTTCTTGTCAAAACCATGAGATGTATATGTTACACCAACTTCCAGTTCTACCTTGATAGCACAACGCACAATTTATTCATAGCTACTAAAGTCTCTTATAGCTAATTCCCTTCAAAGATTTGGTTTTAATCTACTGAAGAATCGATCAACTTTACTTTCAGGTTGGATGATAAAGCTAGATGCATACCTTGCAAGCCTTGTAAAATTCGCTTCGTATATACCAACAGATTCATCATCCTTTTGATTTATTTCAAGAAACACCTTCTCCATCTTTTATCGAAGAATACGAGGGAATTACTTTTAAAAAAATATGTTCTTGAACTCGCCCCGTTCCATGGACTCAATTTCATATCATGGCCTCATATTCTTGATAAGATTACACCATTGATCAGCTTCACCATCGAAACAATATACAACAAAGATGACTTTATCATGTTTAGAACATTGAATAACTGAAAATATCATTTAAGTGGTACTGATCCATTGTTCATCAACAAGTGGATCGAAAGACCCACTGAAAGAAGGCGGATGTTGCCTCATGAAGGACTCAATAGAATATTGTTCCCTTATCTGCTCATTTGGAAGTCTAGAATGATTCATTTCTTCTGTAAGTATAGAAATAAGATTTTTTACTCCATATCCCATAACATTGGTTTGGCCAAGAGGACAATCATTGCATTGTCCATTACATTGATCAACATGGTTCCTTCGGGTTCCATCCATGGTCTAAAACCCAAAAAGAATAGTGTGAGAGAAAAAATCATGCTAGGGAAAACAACATTATAAAGGGGGAGTACCAACAATATCTAACAAATTAGTTTAAATTCTAACATTGTTACCGTAGTTCTAAGACTATATCCCATACGTATGCTTATCCTTAGGGTCATCCCTAAACATACCTTAGAAATATCTCTTGGGATCTCACTAACGTTTTCGCATCCTAGTTTCCAAAGGTTGACTAAACCATTCCTCTGATACCAACTATAGTGGTCTAGAATTACTTCCAGTTGACTATAATTGATACCTATCAGGGAACTCCATGGGCGGCTACACCCCCTGGGTGGGGCACACCACCATCCCCAGTGGCAGCCATTTCCTCATGAAGCCCTTGGGTGGAGAGCCATGATTCGTCCAACGCTCACATGTGATAGTTCCCAAGGATCGGATACATCCCTACCTCCTTTGCCTCTGATACCAACTGTAGGGACCTGAAGCTTGACGTACATGGAAATTAAATTAATTTTGCGGAATACTTAGTACATAATAAAAACAGACACACAAGGACCGTAATAGTTTAGTGTCTTTGGAAACTCGGATTATAATCATCTAATCATGGTGAAATATCGTCAACATCTCCCATAAAAATCTTCCCCTTTTGTTACTTACCTAAAATCTTTATTTATATCCTGGGGGAATGAAAAAAAAGGGGTGAGCTCAAATTTCCAGTAAGGGTAAACATAGAGAACATAAAACAATCCATAAACATTTGAATGCAAGAACTTGAACATAAAATCCAAACATCAAAATCTTGAGCAAAGACATGAATATTGTAAGTACGTAAGGCATATATCATAAGGGGAAATCAATAATGATAAAATAGCATGGTAATAAAACATTTAATTGTGGAAACCATTAAGCACATGTTATGATTTCCATAGTAGCCAAGGCATTGCTGCCAAGACCATCTTAGTGGACAAAGTCCCTTTCGGAATCAATTTTACTCCTCATTTCAGTCCTGTAACACTGAATTGGATTAACTTACCATTCAAGCCATGTTTATCTCATGAGATATAAATCTTTACCCAATGAATTGGACGGATATATAGATCCCACCCATCTCAGAGTGAAATCATTCTTACTTGTGCCACAAAATAAACTTAAAACATTCATCATAACCCAAAGAATAAAATGGGTTTCATAAACATCATCTCATCATCACATAATCCATATAAAACAAATGGATATTTCATCATAAGAAAATTTAAACCATGTAAATCATAGAGACATTATAATTGAAACGTACACATATGAAATAATTTCATCTTAGATAGAAAATGGTTTTGATAAAACACATGAAATGAATTATTGAGGAAAATATCATTTCTTCTTCAAAATCAATTTCTTTTCACATAACATCACGAAATTTTAAAAGAAATATATTTTGTTGAAAATAGTCATGAAATATTATAGAGGAAGATTAATGAAAATAAAGCTTTATAAAACCGTAAAAATCCTTTCATGCCGTATACATTAAAAAAAATTCTTCTTGTACTTTTGTTGGAAAAGTCAAAAAGTACCATGTAGGGTAAATAAAAAGAAGATTCCTTCCATACCATGGGGTAAAAGTCAAAATGGTTTAAAAGGACATTAAAAATACATGAAAACACTTTTATAAAACATAGACATGGACGATTTCAATAACCCTAGTAAATACTTACAAATAATCAATCTCTGATAAAAATGAGATTTGAAAAATTATCCATTACCTTATGTCCGATATGCTTCATATGTATCTAAACCTCCTGTATAACGATTTAAATAATGCCATTGACTTATTACAGAATCATATTCATTGTTATAATATATGGTTCACTTATGACGTTATATTACCCATTTTGTTTTGTAAATTCTATGTCAAGGAGAGTTTTGTGTAAAATCGTTTCATTTGTCATCCTTGTTTTGACTTGTAATTATTCATATGATTAATTAAATCGTGATTACATAATTAAAAAATATAAAACATGATTTATATATAATATATATTCAGAATATATATATATATACTAGATCTATAAATGGAATGAAATACACCGTTCATGGAGACGGTAGGCCGTACGTACGCATGGACGTTGTTTTCGTTTCCTTATTGAATTGAATGAAATTAAGTAGATGACATACATATATATACACATAAATCCAGTATAATTATTATTTCATATATTTCATGATTACTTATTATATATACTTTATAATCATTCAAGAATGGTTAACATGGAGAATGAATCATATCGCGTCATGGAGACGGTAGTCCGTACATACGCACGAGCGATGATATCAATCCCATGATTTTGGAATTTTATTGGAGTGTATGTATACTATTTCAGAATAAATATCACTTTAAAATAATCATATATAGTTATCATTTACACCATTATACCCATCTAAGTAAGGTGGTGGTGGAAAATATATTACACCCCGGCATGGAGACGGTATTCCGTACGTACACACGCGCGGTGATTTCTTTTTTCGTAGGATGGATAGATGGTGAAATAGAGTTGTTTCATACTTATAATTACATATTAGTATATGAGTGATACTGATGTTATTACTTCATAATTAAACAGCTAAATAAGAAGAAGTGGATGAAGAAATAAAGTTGAAACAATCGGTAACAGACATTACCTCTTCTTTGAAGCGCTTCTTTGAGACCACCTCTTAGGGAACCCAAATTGGTCTTTGAAGAATACCATGACCTCTAGGATGTTTCTAGGTAAGTGTAGAAGCGAATTTGTCAAGGTTTGGCCGTGCTGGAAGGCTCAATGTGGTGTGAGGAAGAGAGAGAGGAGATGCCCTTTTATATGGGAGGAGAGGGGCACCTTTGGAATAACAAAAAATATTATTTTATTATAAAGTCATATTCGGTTTTTAATAGCTCCAAATTGAGTTATTTCGAATCTAAGGTGGGGATGGGTCGAAATACTCTCATCCAATAGAATTTGGACAGGTTCAGTTTAATATTTTAACCTTATCATTTAGATTTAAATTTAAGTTAGATAATTTTACTTTTACCGTGTCTTTTTGTGTTCTTACACTATAAGGTTAATAAACTTACTATAACAAGACAAACGAACACCAAGTTGTTTATTATTAATATATATATACTTATCTAAGTCATTTGGCCAGTCATTAGATTTCTAGGAAAAAAATAACAATTAATAATATAATATTTGTTTGAAAAACTATTTTATGTCAATTTTGACAATATTTAGTAATTGATTTTTTGTGAAAATCATAACAGAATGATTAGTTGGAACAAAGTTAATTAAATAAATAATAACATGTCATATTAACATATAAAATTAGTTTAATTCATAAAATGTCTCAAATTAAATTTATTTTGGTATTTATAACATCAATTATGACAATATTTTACTAATAAGTAAATTACTGCATCATCATTCTGTCATAAATAAATTAAATTATTTTATGTCTAAAAATTACAAATAAAATACCATTATGTATGAATGTTTTTTAGCTTACTAATGAATATTTATAGTCTAATTTATCTCATGTATAACCCTATATTAAAAATTATTTACTTATTAAACATTGATTTTAACTAATTTAACCCTTCTTTAAATAAATTAATAATAAATGTCCTAATTTAATCCAAGTGGGCCTAAATGGTCATATTTTATTCCTATGGTTGTTTTTTGTCGAATTAAACTTATCCAATAGAATTAGGACATGTGTTAGGGTAATAATAATATCATTTTTACTCTAAATTACTCTATTTACTTTTAACCGTGGTAAATAAAAGAAAAAGTTACTATTCACCAAAAATTATTTCCATCTCATTGAATCACATTTTACTTACTGACATGAACCGTGTCTCTTGGATTTTTGAAATTTCACTCGCAGAAATGGTAAAATTAAGTTTTATGTAAATTTTCAAATTCTCCTAGGAGGTGGGTAAAAGACGGTGAAAAGTTCAATAAAATTTTTATATATCTAAAATTATTAAAAAATTACTCCAATAAATTACATTGAACTTATATAGGTATTATGTATCAATTTTGACCTAAATTAAATTTAAATAAAATAATTAATTATTTAAATAAAAAGTTGGTTTTTAAATAGTAACCCAGTGTTTTAACTATTCATCAAAAATTGAATGTTTTCAGAAAAATACCAACATTTCACCCTATGCTAATTTCAATATTCCGAATCCAAAAAATTAAGTCCATTTTGAAAGATGAAATTTAAAAAAATTTAAAAAGTGGTTATTACAATTCATAACGGCTAGTTTTAATAATGTTTTAATAGCATATCATTGTTTAGTGAAACTCGGTATTGCGTACAACACACGCTATCGGGGAAGGCCGTGATTGCATTTAATGCAGCCAAGATAGGGTTGCTTGTGGTGCAAGAATCCTTTGTTGTAGCATACAACACAAGAAATCAATAAAATTAAAATGAATATTTTTCATAAAATATCGGGGTGTTACAGTGTAATATCCTTACCCCTTCTCACTCTAAACTATAACCTCATTGGGTTTCCATTATTCCTTAAGATCACATCTCCATATGCTATAGGCTACCGACTAGTAGCGAAAGTATATGAAGATATTATTGCGGGACTATAACCTATCATCAGAGTATAAATAATTGTAAAAATAAAGCTAATCACATATAACCAACCCAAATAAATACCACAGATGATATAAGTGACAATAAATAATCACAATGTCATGTTCTATATGAAAATGGATTGTGCCAAAAAAGTCAAGGGATCCCCTATTTTCAGATCATAACAAAAGATTAAAAATTAAAAAGTAACCAAACCCATAATCCAAATGCCCAAAATTGTTCTGAGTATATCTCGATCATATCATCCATACTCCATCCTAGGTAGATAAATCAACCATAAAGCACCAAACCCATTAACTTATCTTAACTTGCAACCAAATTGTCTTCTCTAATGCCCAAGTTGGCTGATTAGGGTGTGAGTGAAAATAAATCGGCCACCACTAATATCATCCCTAAATATAAATCATCTAAAATAAAAGTGCATTAATAAGTGTTATAATTAACTTCCTTAATTACATAAGGAAAATAAACAATAACGATACTGATTCTTGGGCTCTATGATGACACCCAAGTCCAATCATACCTTTTTCAGCCTGAGACAGATGTCTCTAAGCACATATCAAGATCTTCCAACCATAAGCAACCAAATAAGGGGACTATGTCCTACCTCGTATCCAACATCATATAACATACCTACTTCGACGAGTGTTGAATTTCTCAGAATAAGGGACCCACTCATTTGTATCATAACCACTTCAATAGTACTTACCCAATTATCATATCAATACTACAGTAAGAGAATTTACACAACTGTTCTATAAGAGTTTACATTAAATAGTTTTAAGACCACTCTATGGTTTTTTACATGATTTCTCTATAAGAGTTCACATTACACAGTACCAAAACTACTTTAAGAGCATTAACACAATTTCTCTATGAGCATTTATATTTTAATCAAATAAATTCTGCCTGAAAAGAGTTTTCCATATTAATGAATCAAGCCTCAAATATTAACCACATCATAAGGGCTTAGTAAATTTCCTTCATTTACCATTTCTCATTTTTTCATGAAAGACACATATCAAGATTTATAATTAATTTTATAAGATACAATTTGGATCACAATAAATATATTATATCATGAAATCCTTATACCATCAATAATAATTTTGTACCAATTTATCATTACCAAAATATCTTTACGTTCTACTTTCTATTTCAAGAATATCCATTCCAAAAAAAAATGTTACATTGTAAATTTCAAGTTCTAATTTAAAATTAAGGAATCCAACTGAGATCACTCATTATGTAGGATCATTAATAATAAAGTAAAAATTAAATAAATTAAGAAAAATCATTATTAAACCATTTAATTAAGTTCAAGGTCAACACATGGTAGGATGAAAAGACTTCAAAACCCAGAAACATGAAACTAAATTAAATTTATAGGGAAAATCTATATACCACATACCTAATCATATTAGGAGTCCACTTTAACAAAATCAAACTTAAATTTGAGTTAGAATAGGAGAAAATTATAAAGCATTAAAAATCACTAAAAATAGATTTAATTGTATATAAATGGAGAGAGAGCATATGATGGTTGAAGAAAAAAATAAGTATAAGAGATGAAAGGATAATCTTACCTTAACCCTACCATTACTCCATGTGACACTATAAATTGTCTAGGTTCAAGGTAGATTCTTACAAATCTAAGGTAAAATAGAGGGGAATGCATTGGACGAGTATCTAAAAAATTATGGGGAAAATTAGGTTAATACACAAGGTTGATAAGTTCCAAATATAAAAAATAACTTTATAATGGGGCACAGGGTTTGGATTCATGGTTGAGCAAACTATGCACCAACTATTATAACCTTCATTGTATGGGACACATCATTTCACATGGTTAACATTCTATGAAACAACCCTGAAAAATGCATATGAAATTTTCTATATATATTTCCACTATTTCCTGGATCCCAATGAACTATTAAACAAATCATGTTCCTATGCATACCAAGTTGCATAGTTTGGGTTCATGGTTAGCACCAACCATGTTCCCCAGCTTAAAATTCCAAATTCCATGATTTAGAGGCATGGACCCCTAATATGATTTTGAGAACTATCTTAATCCTGTAAACAAGAAAAATATAAGAAACTAAAAGTGAATTAATAGAATTAAATTAGAATCATTCCTCAATAAATGACCAAGATCTTACAACCTTTGCAATGTATAATATCTCATCCTTTAGTTGTAACCCCAAACCATGCCAAGTTGCTTTAGTGAATAAATCTATCTACCGAGTTTTCATATTGTAGTCTCATTACCTAACATCCCCTTAAATGTACTCATGATTCCAAAACACCTTTACTAAGGGAACATTATTCCTATGATGATTATTCTCTCAGGTATCCATGATAGAAAATAGATATTACTTGAATGATACATCAGACTATAGATCAACATCATCAACATCGATCATGTTATAGGGGCTAAGATGATACCATTGAAGCTGAGAGGCATGAAAAAAATAATAAATAGAGGTGTATCTTATTGGAATATCCAACTGGTATACCATAATACCAATCCTCTATGTCACCTCAAATAGTCCAACAAACAGAAGTGCTAACATCTCCTATCTTTGAATCTGACATTTCCAAATCCTCATTGATACTAGTATTTAGAACCATCATCCCACCTCAGACTCTAAGGGATGACATATTTTTCTATTATGTGATCTTATTCTAATCGAATCATTCACCAAACATTTCTAAATCATCTAGAACTACTATGAGGTCTCTTATTTAAGAATTAGTACAAGTATAGTAGACTCTCTAGATTCTACCCAGTACAGTTGCTTTCAGCATGATCATCTATAGAAAGTCTAAAAAGGATCCGTCTAAATCAATTCCTGGAAGCTCTTATTGTAGGAAAATTACAACAGTGCCTGATGGAATTACCAATAACTTGAAAAATCAAGGACACACTTGTGGAAAATTTACTCTAACACCTAGATCATATACTTGGGTTTCTCATCTTTTTTGAAGGTGATAAGCTATACTCAGGTGAACCTGCATACCCAACACCTTCTATAACACTTTATAAAACCTCATAGTAAAATATGAATCCATGTCTGAGATGATGATCTATGGTACCCCATGAAATCACACCACCTAATAGGAATGCTGCTTACCTATCTCAATTATTGACTAATCCTCTTTGATCAATATAAATGAGATAACTTCTTCATCCAATCCATGAATCCCTTTAACAAAATCATGATCTCGAGGCATATTTAGAAACATGATCATAAAATCCATCACCACCTCATCGCACTTCCACTCGGTGATGGTTGACGACTAAAGATGACCAGTGTATCACCAATTATAAGACATCACCTATTGACTAATGGATCATCATGTAAAAAACCCCACAATGTCCTTTTGTATCCTAGAAAACCAATTCCACCGATGTATATCACATTGCATCTTGGTTAACCCCAGATATGCCTCCCATTTTGAGGAATGGAAACCTCTCATTAGTTCATCTCATATTCTTGTGAGAACTAACACAGAACCCTAAACATATATAATTTCATCATCATCAAGATTCCAGTCTAGTGGTGGCATCCCAACGTATATATTATCCATCATCACAATGTAATCTTAATTAGAATGAAATCTCTCTTTAACCCAATGAAGAAGTGGAGAAGAAATAGACAAGGATTATAGATTTGAAAAACCCTAACACTCTAAAACATCCAGACATAGCTCAACCAAAAATATCCATTATCCTCCACCCACTGTTGAACTACTTAATTTTATGGGTCTGAGTCTTCCAACTCAACACATACGTAATGACATTACCCTTCATAGTAGTTTACTCCATCTTAAAATAAAAATATTGTAGGTACTCAACCCATATCCCCCACAAAAGGTTCAAATCATTGGGAGAGAAAAGGTATTTCAACCACTTGGGATTTTTATATACCACAAACATTTCCCCTATAATATAGTTTCACCAAAACCTCAATGAATTCACCACTAGTGATAATACCAAATTATCATTCTATTAGTCATTATCATGTGTCCATTACCTTCTAGACCCATAAGTGATTACTTAACTACCCTGTATCAGCATTTCTCCCAAGAAAACACCTTAAGTATCATAATATAGTGTATAATTCTTACTTGACATGGGTTAGTTAAATGTTGGTTTGAAATTTAATCCACCCTTTAGCTCTATAAAATCATTCTCATAAGCATTAGATCACTTAAAATTCACCCACTTCATGGATATGCCCATCAATAACGCTAAAAAGTGGGATAAGCCTGGAATGAACCTCTGATAATAACTAGTTAACCCCAAGAAGCAACACAACTCAAATACATATTTGTGTATATCGTAATAAAACAAGGCCTCTTCCATCTCTGGATCCATTGATACTCTTACCTTGGATATCACGTACCCAATGGAGTAAACTCAATCAAGCCAAAACTGACACTTTGAGAGTTTTTCATAAAACTTATACCCTCATTGTCTTCTCAAAACTACCTTGAAATGTTTATAATTATCTTATCTCTACTTTTATTACGTTGAAATATTTTCATTTAACATGATAACAGTGGTATGCATATACTGGTTAAAAACAAGATTTATCAAGCCTATAAACACCACTAGTGTATTTTTTAATCTGGATGACATAATAATGTAATCATAAAGACCATACATGCATATAAATGTTTTTTATGAATTTTATAAGTTCTTACTCTCAACAAATGGTTCCTCTAATGTAAATAAATACTAGGGAAATTTTTAACACCTTTAAGATGATCAAAAAGTTCATCGATTTGATGATGTAAATGTTAGTTCTTAACAGTTTCCTAGTTTTGTTTCCAATAAATCACACAAATCCTCAAGGAACTATCCACCTTCTTAGGTAATAGGATTGGATCACCCCAAGGAGATGTACTTGGATGGAAAAACCCCCATTTCCTCTAGTTTTTCCATATGACCCTTATACTCTAAAATCATTGTAGGAGACATTCAATAAAAAAGAATAGAAACTAGATTCAAACCTAAATTAAGATCAATCATAAACTCTATCCCACTGTTATGAAGTAATACTAAATATTAATTAGGGACTACATCAAAAAACTAATCGACTATGGGGGGAAACATCCTCTAATGTATCACCCCATAATACAAAATGAGACTCGAAACTGGGGTTGTAACCCCACCCTGTCAACAATGATTAGATTATGTAAGACCATCTTTCACATACCATTCATCACCATAATCAAATCTATCACCCTCAAGAGTTATAAATAATACTTATCAGTGGTAGAAATAAACCCGAGGTTATAACCGAATGAAATAATAAATCCCTAGGATCTTATAAAAATCACACATCTCTAATATGAATAAATCCCAAACGAAACAATAAGTTCCAATAATCAAGGCCCAATCCATACATTTATAAATCCCCTCTGAATACATACCTATGGGAGTTTCAATCTATAGAACTCTATAAATATACTCCATGTTCAATCCAAAACCTCTAACTAACTACGTAAATATAAAATAATGTGATTCTACAGTATCAATTAAAGTAGATGCAAGGGTTCAAGCAACTAAATCATACCATTAATTTTAGACAACCATGCATCTCAATCGTTCTAAGTGGTATTGACAACATGTAACCATCCGAAAGCATGATCTTATAACCCAAACTGACTTTCTTGAGTCGTATCCCCCTATAGCCTCTACGTTCAATTCCCTTGGACTCTACTTTCTCCACCAAATATCAAATGGTTAGGGTAAATATAACTACAAACCTATTGAGACACATCATAGCCAGCTCTAGAACCCTACACTGATCTAGATCCCCTTCACTAGAAGCCTGTAGAGAGCTTCTACAAAAATGTTATAGATTACCCATATTCCAAAAATAATGACACTCCATTGGTGTTTGGGAATTATTTTCCCTATTATTTCCTTAAACACCACACTAATAGAAAACAATCAGGCTTCCCTCTGGATAAGGAATAAAATAATCACAACTCTTCCTAGACTGACTGCAATACCTATAACATGTCTCATCATAATGATGATTCTTGTTACTAAAATAACCACCACCACCACCTCCCATGGAAAAAATCCACCCAACACCATGTACCATGACAATGTTTCTCTTAGTGATGATATATTGGTTCATAATATCTGAAAAATTTGCTAGGTGAAACATATTCTCTTACACAAAAATCTTATAATGTAAGACCTCCTAAACAACTGCCTTATTTTGGCGGCCTCATTGACAGTTGTGGTTAGAGAAAAAATATTGTATATTTGTAAAACAAGAAATATAATGCCTAACAGACATTACATTTTGAGATAGATGCATAAATTCTTAGGATTTATTTTCTCTCAGGGTCCCATAAATGAAATTATCAAATAATTGGTTCTGGAAATCCTTCCAGGCCAACCCAACATGCTGATAAACTAATAAAATAAAATCCCACTAGAACTGTATTGGTGCTCATAACATATAGGAAATTTTTTTACTCTATTATCTTGAGGAGTCTCCAGATGATCAATAATTGTTAGGATAGACTCTATCAGCTCAACTACATGTAGACTACCCTCACCCATGTACAATGGTGGGTTCTATAGCTAGAACTCGTGAGTAAGGTTATACATGATCAGTATGGAATGAGTAAATGCCCTCAATATTGTCTGTACCACTCAAAATATCCTTTCATGAAGTTGATAATAATGAATATGACCTAAGAATATAAGAGGTTGTGGCCCATTTGTCAGTGTGGCATTCTAACACTGTCCCTCTTAGCATGGAATCATTGGTTCCCATAGTATAATTTGTCTACAATTGTAGGAAAAAAATATCAGAATAGTATAATAAGAAAACCATAAAATCTAAAACATGGTAAACTTGCACAATATCCCACTACCCTATAACTTCAATTCCCCACTATCTCATAAGAATGTAATATGTTGATCCTCGTTCATTACACAAGGCCAAAAATCATATTTTTTATAGGATTCTCATTTTAATATTCATTATGATATCACATTCCATGGATTGGTTAAATAAAACTTCATTTAAAATTTATAAGGGAAAAAACCTTATCAAGGTGTCATTGAAAGAGTTGGTAAAGTAATATCCCCCCATATAATTAAATTGGAAAACACAAGATAAATCATTACTGACACATTAAATAAACATCCCATTATCTTGAGATATATATATATCAATCATCAGAAGCATAAAGTTGTTATATGAATCCTACATGCTTAGTATGATGCATGAATTCACCCCTATTTCCATACCTATCGATAAATAAATCCCATAAAACATAATAAACACCATTTTCATTAATCTAGATGAATTTAGATAAACTATCAATTCTAGAAACAAAAACAACACTCCCACCCTAGTGTATTGGGCTTCCCTCATACATGGGTTAACTACTATGGGTCGTAAGGTCCAAACCAAGTCTCGATGATATCTTATATCTTATCTAACATACCCAGATAGTAATAAAAAATAAAATTCATGTTTAGATACTTCATTGTAACATCCACACCTCAGATCATTTTGAACAGTAACAGGATCAAGTCACCACTATACCTCAAGCATGCATCCCAATATTAAAAAGGCTCTCGACTAGCAGTGATGGTATATGTGGATACCATGGGGAGACTATGGACTCTCATCAGAGTAGAAATTGTTATATAAAGTCATACAATCACATATAAACCACCCAAAAAACACCACAAACAAGACCATGAAAGTTATAATAAACAATCACAACATTATACGCCATAAAAAAGTGGAGTGTGACAAAAAATCAATGGATCCCTAGTTCATGGATTATATATTACAGATAAAAAAAGTCCAGAGAAACCTAAACTTGAATCAGAATCCCCAAATCAACCATCATGTTTTGAGTCATTACCCTTATCCTATCATGTGGCCAAATAGTCTGCTCGGACACCTAAGGAAACCCATGAAGGGTGTCAGTAAAACTAAGTAGGACACCACCAATAACATCCCTACATGTAACCAGTCTAAAATAAAGGTGCATACAGAGTTGAAAAATTAATCAAATTAATTACCTAAGGAAAATAAAAAATAACAACACCAATTCCCATGATCCCTGGAAACACCTGAAGTTAGTTATACCTACATCACCATGTTTTTGATGACTCTAAGAACAGAGTGGGTTGTTCCAATAAAAAATAGGTACACAGGGGGACTGAGTTCTACCATAGAAAAAATGTCTAATGAAGTGCCCAGATCAGTGTGAATCACTGCGAGGGGGAGGGGTAAATCAGTGATCCTTTAAAACTTTTTACTAATTGATTCTTAATCAATTAAACCTCTATGGCTTGTTAAGGCCTCGATCCACTCTTTTTATGTCTCTCAACCTTTCCCGGATAATGCAGTAATGAAAAGGCACAGGACACAAGGATTTACAAGGTTCGGCACCAAAGGCCTACATCCTTGCCATGCTCTCCAAGCATGGATTCTCCCATTATAATCTGTTAGTATTACAATGGTCGATACAGCTTCCCACCGTATCTCTCCTGAGTCCCACAGGAGGGTCTTTATACTACGTCCCACAGTGTTACCAGAGTCCCACTGGCCTGCTCCAGAATCCCACTGAAGACTTCTTCCACCCTGAGTCTCACAGGGGGCTTCTTCTGGCTCCTCGAGTCACACGAGTAGCTCTTCTTCTCTTTAAGTTCTTCAAGTATCCTCAGCAGTCTGGGATAAAGACTGCTGGCCTTGCTCTGTACCTCTGATAACTTGAGTTGATCAGGTCTTCTCGTCTTGCTCAGGATTTATCACCTTCTTCTAAGGATGACCTGGCTTCTCTCTCCCCAACTACTGAATACTCAGACAACTGATATCTTTAACTTCAGTCTGGTCCAGTCTCACATCAAAACAACTTCATGCACTGAATGCATGGCAACTCTGAATCCTCATGCACTGACTGCATGGCCTTCTCAATTTCTTCAAGATCCTTTGGTCTTGGTCAACTCAATTTCACACCACTGATTTATCTTTGTTTACATGTGCACGTGCATGCATGCATGCATGCACTCCCCTTCTTCTCTTCTTGGTGCAGTAAACCCTCAGAGGGTGTAATTCTTTTCAGCACACACCTACTTCTCAAACTTCACACACTTTATGCAATTTGTCTACACAGATAAATGTGTGTTCTTCTTTGTGTGGATGTCCTCCCTTTTCTTCTTCTAAGTGTATACACACTTCTTAGTGCACACACCTAGGTTCGGCCAACTTGTCTTGCAAGCACTTAACCCGTAGGGTATAGTGGCCTTCCTCCTCTCCTTGCACACACACGGCCAAGTGTGCTCTTCCTCTTCACTTAGCACACACAAATACCCACGGCCTTTTCCTCCTTTTGGCACACACACACAAATGAGGTGTGGTATTCACATGGTGCATGCACAAGGCATTAAGCCTCAGCCTTCCTCCTTACCAAGCACCCACAACCCGTAGGGTGTGGTCTTCTCAACACGAGCCCCTACCTTAGTGAAGGCGCGCAAGGGGTGCAACCACTCTTGTCTTCAAATGCCGCGCAAGGTATACTTGGGTGCACAAGGCAGCGCACAAGGACCTCGGTTGTGCAAGGTGCAACACCTCGGGCGCGCAGGGTGTCAAGCACCTCTGCCACACAAGCTCCTCCTGCCGTGCAAGTTTGCGGGCAGTGAGGGCTCCTTCTGCCGCGCGAGTATGCGGGCAGGGACCTCCTTCAGAGCCTCGGATGGATCTGGAACTTCAGCCGTGCAAGTGGGTTGCACGGGGCTTCAGCTTCGCGAGTCACAAAGTGCTCCGCGGGACTTCGAATATTCAAAGGATCAGCAAGCTTCTCCAATGCCTCGGGCTCTCCTTATATAGGCAGAGGCATCTCGTTCAATCCGCGTGGATATAAATTCAAACTCCCGAGATTTTCGGTTCTTCAAGATTCTGCAAAATACTGTTTTTCTTTCGCTGTTTCACAGGGCTTTATCTTCCTCTTTCATTCCTCCTCGTGCATGCGATTTAGAACGCATGCACGGCCTCTGTTTTGGCCATCCCATGCAAAACACGAATTCTTCAACGCCTCGCACCTTCGGTTTGCTTCGGCTTCGACCGAATTCATCATCTCATTGCATGCATGCATATTTTGATGCATGAATGTGGTCGTTATGGCCAGACGATCACAATGGGGGATTTACTTCGATCAGCGGTGGCCGGGAGCTCGAAAACATCTCTCGGGATGCTCCTGGTTCGAACGGAGCTCGCGGGTGGCCTCGTGCGAGCTCGGGGAAGAAGACGGATGCTGGGCCGTTGGATGCGGTGATCAAATGAGCATCAATGGCCAGGATTGGAACAGGGCTCCGCGAATGCATCGGGCGGCCGAGATCTGCCGCGAGATCGCCTGGACGTCTGAGATTTGCTCCCGGGTGAAACTTCCGCGTCCCACATCGAAACGGGCCGCGATTTTTCCGCGGCTTATCAACCATCCGCTCCCCTCAACTCGACAATTGAACTTACAACCCTCTCGGTGCCGCCCTGCACCGAGTTCTCCCTGCGGGCGCGCCACTGGCGCCCACTATGCTCCTTCGGGCGCGCGCTCTGGTGCCCATGCTGCGCAGGACCTGATCCCCTTCGTGGCCCGGGGCTTATACACGGCCACGACCTCCTCTTGGGCTGGCCCCATGGGATCCCCTTGGGCGTGGTGACCTAGTCCCACATGTGCCTTGGGTTGAACCCTTAATGCTGGCCCTTGGTGGCTATTTTTTTTGCTAGAGTAGAGACTTAGGGACTTTGTATAAAAACAAAGTAACTAGGTTTCCAATGCCAAATGCCACTTCTTCCAAGCCATCTTCCTCTTCATTTACTCTTCTTTATTTCTTCTTCTTCATTAGAATTCCTCCAATTATCTTCACATATACTCAATACATAGAATGTGGAATTCCCGAAGGGTCTTCTTCATCAACCGCGCTCCTGAATCACAGAATCTTCAATGTTCTTCATTGATCCAATCAGAGATCAATTGGATCTCCTTCTAATTAACATGCACTAAGTGTTAGTGCATGGACTTCATTAATCCACTTCATCCACTTAGAAGTTGTGGATGGATCCCATTCAACTCCTCATGCATTGTCAACACAATGCATGGTCTTCAAACATTGGTGTGACATTGTATCCTCTTGATACAAGTTCTTGGAACTTATGATCAGCTCTACAATCGTCTGATTTAACATGGAGAATGTTTCAACCATAATCTCTTATGCCACTTAGTGAATCTCCTAAGTGACATGCATCTTAGTACCATGGCCATTCTCCTTCATCACCGTCACCATCACATCCTTTTTCATTCAAATATTGAAACTCTCTGACATCCATCCATTCATTCCTTGACAACAACATACCTCATTGACAACAAATGCAACACAGTGCATTTCAATCTCCCCCTCTGTATTTGTTGTCAATACACTTCTTCAGCACATATGAATGGGTCAATATGTGTGCCAATATTTTCTCCCCCTTATTGGAAATCAAATGCAAAGGTGTGGTGTGGTACTCTTCCACAATATCTCTTCCTCCCTTCGAATAGCATCTTCTTGAAAACCACTAGGAGAGGGATGATGTCACATGTTCTTCTTTAGCAAAGAACCTTTAGTTGATCAACTCTAAGTCTACTTGGGCTAACCCGGTGTAGAAAACAAGAGTGATATAACCAAGGAACTCAATGCTGTCCAACATTCACAATACATGTGAGATCATGCTTAGGGGTTGAATTTTTTCAGATATTCAATGAATTGCTGAATCCTGCACATACTTCACAAAACACATTAGAATGTTCAGGTGCAAAGATAAAGCTCCCCCTTTCATCTACTTTCTCAAGATGATATTAATTTCAGAACATCATCTTCTCCAGATTGGCTCCCCCTCAAGGGGTGCAATCCATTCTGTCCAAACCATCCTCCAGTTGAGAATGATCATCATCATCAATTCCCTGCAATGTCAGCACATGTAAATACCAGTGATTAGGGAATAAGATGGAACCTCCTTGGTTCATCAATGGGAACAACAAGGTTGAGAAGATTCTCTCAACCGAGATGTCCCATTTTCACCATTCTTCACACTTGCACATTTGATCTTCAATGATGTTGGTGCTGGTGTGGATATCAATACATCATCATGTGAAATCTTTTGTTTCCTTTTTGCCTTAGCAATTTCTAGTGCTTCATCTTCAGCTCTTTGCAGTTCTCTGGCAAGTTGCAACTGATTTGGCCATATGACTAACAATTCATTTGGAAGTGAGGCCTCAGTTTTGGAAATTCCACATGGTTCTTTTGATACTGTTAAGCCACCTTTCTTAGGCAACTTATTTTCAACCAATCCCTTCTACTTCTTCTGGATTGATTGTCTGTTTGAGTCCAGTCTGCCTTTATTGAATTTCATGGCTTGTTTACAAAGATCCATGATATGTCCTTTCTTGCCACAGTAGAAGCATGTCTTCTTGGTGGTCCTTCTGGATGCATCACCCTTCTTGGATTTAGACTCCAAGGACTTCTTTTCCTTTTTCAAAATCTTCTTGGGAGCATCTTCCACTTTCTTATGCTTGCTTCCCAAGGATTCCATTTTAGCCAGGTTCAGTGATCTTCTCTTCTTTTTAGCTCTGGATACAGTTGGAGATTTACATGTATCATTTTGACCACTTTTTCAATCATCCCAGATGTTATCAACCAATCCAAATCTGTTAGCAGTAAACAGATGTCTCTGGACCTGTGGATGCTGCTGCTCTTCTTCTGGCTTGCTCCCCCTTGGCATGGGCTTCCTTTGTGTTTTGACATTCAAAGGATTGTACATACAATCTTTTGCACAATGCCCATACATGTTACAACACCAACACTGACCCACAAATCTTGACCTTTTCAGTCCTTCTGATTGCTGGGTAGTTTTCTTGATTTTTGTGCTGATTCAGGAGAGCTCTGCTTCTTTACTGTCTTCATCCATACTTGTTTGGATTCATTCTTCCATCCTTCACTTTTAGTAGAAACACTATTAGAAGCATCAGTACAAGATGGGATGGATGGTACCTTCTTTTTAGAAGTTGTTGCACTTTCACTAGAGGATGTATTTCTTTTAGAATCATCCTTCTCAATGCATACTTGTGTAGCAACATTTCTTCTTAGAGCTGACTGGGAGGATTCAGCTTTGGGTGATTGCAGATTTGTCAATATCACCTCTAGTTCTAAGCACTTCATGTTAAGGGAGTTCTTCTCATCCTCAACAGCTCTTAGCTTTCCTTCCCAACTTTCTTTCAGCTCTTTCATCTGGTCATCATGCACCTTTTTCAATTCTTGCAATGAATTGGCAAGCTACTTCACTATTTTGACTTTGTCTTCGAGTTGAGCATCTCTGACATTCATTGACACTCTGTGAAATTTTTCCAGTGCATTGAAAACTTCTTTGACCATTACTTTAAAGAATTCTTTCTCAGAAAGGCTTCTCTGCAATTCTTCAGCAGTGTCTTTATATCTTTCATTGCAAAGAGAAACGGTTTCATCTTTAGCCTTCACCAGCTTTCTGAGAGTGTTGTTTATGCCAACCCTTTTAGCCAACTGATCTTCCATTGTATTGGCTTCTTCTTCTAGCTGTGATTTTTCTTCTCGAAGATCATGGATTCCTGTAGCTATACACTTTGCCACCTCCATGGGGACAATCTTCTGAAGATATTCGATTGCACTTTGAATATATTTCATTGTTCCAACTTCATCACAGCTAGGATAGGCTTTTTCATCTTCTTGGCCTGTTTCTTCTTTCTATTTTTCTGAGTCTTGGCAGATATCTCCATTTGAGGCTCGTCACTCGTTTCCTCAAATATTCACTTCATAAAGACTCCCTTTGATCTTTTAGAGGTAACCTCCCTTTGATACCAATTGAAGTGCCCAGATCAGTGTGAATCACTGAGAGGGGGAGGGGTTGAATCAGTGATCCTTTAAAACTTTTTACTAATTGATTCTTAATCAATTAAACCTCTATGGCTTGTTAAGGCCTCGATCCACTCTTCTTATGTCTCTAAACCTTTCCCGGATAATGCAGTAATGAAAAGGCACATGACATAAGGATTTACAAGGTTCGGCACCAAAGGCCTACATCCTTGCCATGCTCTCCCAGCATGGATTCTCCCATTATAATCTGTTAGTATTACAATGGTCGATACAGCTTCCCACCGTATCTCTCCTGAGTCCCACAGGAGGGTCTTTATACTGCGTCCCACAGTGTTACCAGAGTATCACTGGCCTGCTCCAGAATCCCATTGAAGACTTCTTCCACCCTGAGTCTCACAGGGGGCTTCTTCTGGCTCCTCGAGTCACACGAGTAGCTCTTCTCCTCTTTAAGTTCTTCAAGTATCCTCAGCAGTCTGGGATAAAGACTGCTGGCCTTGCTCTGTACCTCTGATCACTTGAGTTGATCAGGTCTTCTCGTCTTGCTCAGGATTGATCACCTTATTCTAAGGATGACCTGGCTTCTCTCTCTCCAACTACTGAATACTCAGACAACTGATATCTTTAACTTCAGTCTGGTCCAGTCTCACATCAAAACAACTTCATGCACTGAATGCATGGCAACTCTGAATCCTCATGCACTGACTGCATGGCCTTCTCAATTTCTTCAAGATCCTTTGGTCTTGGTCAACTCAATTGCACACCACTGATTTATCTTTGTTCACGTGTGCACATGAATGCATGCATGCATGCACTCCCCTTCTTCTCTTCTTGGTGCAGTAAACCCTCAGAGGGTGTAATTCTTTTCAGCACACACCTACTTCTCAAACTTCACACACTTTATGCAATTTGTCTACACACATAAATGTGTGTTCTTCTTTGTGTGCATGTCCTCCCTTTTCTTCTTCTAAGTGTATACACACTTCTTAGTGCACACACCTAGGTTTGGCCAACTTGTCTTGCAAGCACTTAACCCGTAGGGTATAGTGGCCTTCCTCCTCTCCTTGCACACACACGGCCAAGTGTGCTCTTCCTCTTCACTTAGCACACACAAATACCCACGGCCTTTTCCTCCTTTTGGAACACACACACAAATGAGGTGTGGTATTCACATGGTGCATGCACAAGGCATTAAGCCTCAGCCTTCCTCCTTGCCAAGCACCCACAACCCGTAGGGTGTGGTCTTCTCAACACGAGCCCCTGCCTTAGTGAAGGCGCGCAAGGGGTGCAGCCACTCTTGTCTTCAAATGCCGCGCAAGGTATACTTGGGTGCACAAGGCAGCGCGCAAGGTCCTCGGGTGTGCAAGGTGCAACACCTCGGGTGCGCAGGGTGTCAAGCACCTCAGCCACGCAAGCTCCTCCTGCCGCGCAAGTTTGCGGGCAGTGAGGGCTCCTTCTGCCGCGCGAGTATGCGGGCAGGGACCTCCTTCAGAGCGTCGGATGGCTCTGGAACTTCAGCCGCGCAAGTGGGTTGCACGGGGCTTCAGCTTCACGAGGCACAAAGTGCTCCGCGGGACTTCGAATATTCAAAGGATCAGCAAGCTTCTCCAATGCCTCGGGCTCTCCTTATATAGGCAGAGGCATCTCGTTCAATCCGCGTGGATAGAAATTCAAACTCCCGAGATTTTCGGTTCTTCAAGATTCTGCAAAATCTTGTTTTTCTTTCGCTGTTTCACGCGGCTTTATCTTCCTCTTTCATTCCTCCTCGTGCATGCGATTTAGAATGCATGCACGGCCTCTGTTTTGGCCATCCCATGCAAAACACGAATTCTTCAACGCCTCACACCTTCGGTTTGCTTCGGCTTCGACCGAATTCATCATCTCATTGCATGCATGCATCTTTTGATGCATGAATGTGTTCGTTATGGCCAGACGATCACAATGGGGGCTTTACTTCGATCAGCGGTGGCCGGGAGCTCGAAAACATCTCTCGGGATGCTCCTGGTTCGAACGGAGCTCGCGGGTGGCCTCGTGCGAGCTCGGGGAAGAAGACGGATGCTGGGCCATTGGATGCGGTGATCAAATGAGCATCAATGGCCAGGATTGGAACAGGGCTCCGCGGATGCAACGGGCGGCCGAGATCTGCCGCGAGATCGCCTGGACGGCTGAGATTTGCTCCCGGGTGAAAATTCCGCGTCCCAAATCGAAACGGGCCGTGATTTTTCCGCGGCTTATCAACCATCCGCTCCCCTCAGCTCGGAAATTGAACTTCCAACCCTCTCGGTGCCGCCCCGCACCATGTTCTCCCTGCGGGCGCGCTCCGCACCCACTCTGCTCCCAGCGGGCGCGCCACTGGCGCCCACTATGCTCCTTCGGGCACGCGCTCTGGCGCCCATGCTGCGCAGGACCTGATCCCCTTCGTGGCCCGGGGCTTATACACGGCCCCGACCTCCTCTTGGGCTGGCCCCATGGGATCCCCTTAGGCATGGTGACCTAGTCCCACATGTGCCTTGGGTTGAACCCTTAAGGCTGGCCCTTGGTGGCTATTTTTTTTGCTAGAGTAGAGACTTAGGGACTTTGTATAAAAACAATGTAACTAGGTTTCCAATGCCAAATACCACTTCTTCCAAGCCATCTTCCTCTTCATTTACTCTTCTTTATTTCTTCTTCTTCATTAGAATTCCTCCAATTCTCTTCACATATACTCAATACATAGAATGTGGAATTCCCGAAGGGTCTTCTTCATCAACCGAGCTCCTGAATCACAGAATCTTCAATGTTCTTCATTGATCCAATCAGAGATCAATTGGATCTCCTTCTAATTCACATGCACTAAGTGTTAGTGCATGGACTTCATTAATCCACTTCATCCACTTAGAAGTTGTGGATGGATCCCATTCAACTCCTCATGCATTGTCAATACAATGCATGGTCTTCGAACATTGGTGTGACATTGTATCCTCTTGATACAAGTTCTTGGAACTTAAGATCAGCTCTACAATCGTCTGATTTAACATGGAGAATGTTTCAACCATAATCTCCTATGCCACTTAGTGAATCTCCTAAGTGACATGCATCTTAGTACCATGTCCATTCTCTTTCATCACCATCACCATCACATCCTTTGTCATTCACATATTGAAACTCTCTGACATCCATCGATTCATTCCTTGACAACAACATACCACATTGACAAAAAATGCAACACAGTGCATTTCATCTAATAACATACCAGATTCAACTAGTGTCATATGTATCTGAATATGGGATTCACTAATTTATATCACAACTACCTCAAGAGAGTTTTCCATTTTATCATATCGAAACCACTTCAAGAGTGTCTACACAATGACTCTATGATATTTTACATTTCATAAATTCTTGTTTTCTCGTACAGTGTTTACACAACCACTCCATGATAATTTTCATTAAACAGTATCAAGATAACTCCAAAATCATTCACATGACTGATCCACAAGTGTTTATAGTTATCAAGAGATAAATATTTCCTCAAGGTAGTTTTCCATGTTGAAGAATCATGATTTTAATATGAACAAATTTATAAGGGTTTACATAATTATCATCATTTACCATTTCTGTTTTTCTATTCTAAACATACTTCATGATTTACTATTCACATTATAAGAACTAATTTAGTTCAAAATCAACATATTATATCATAAAATCTATCTTACATCTTTAATCCTTTTTACCAATTTTTAATTACCAAAACTTCTCTAGGATTTATATTTAAAAGAAATAAATTCATATTTACAATGCCATATTTTGAATTTGAAGCTCTAATTTCAAATTAGGTAATCTTCTTGGGATCACCAATCATACATTTTTTTAATCATAAGGGAAAAGAAATTTGATGAAGGTAATATCACGACTAAATAATTTTATTAAATTAAAGGTCAATTCATGGTAGTTCAACATGATACCATAGCCCACACACATTAAAATTAATCAATACTATAGTTAAAATCTAAGGATCACATACCTTGGCCTATTTGGAGTCAACTCACCAAAAATCAACCTTTAATTCAAACTATAATTGAAGAAAATGAGAAATCAGAAGAAAATCACTAAAAATAGTGAATATTAGATATAAATGGTGAGATGCCAAATGGATATGTAAGAAAAATATAATGATTATATATGAAAGGATAGCCTTAACTTAATCCTAAAATTGTAGAAAATGATATTCCATATGATCAAGGGTCAAAGAAGATTAAACAAAACAAAAGGAAGAAGGGAGGAATGTGCATTGGAGGAGTTTATAATCAAAATAGGGGAATTAAATAAGGTTAAATTATCAATTATCATAAGTTAAAAATCATATAAAATCACTTCTTAGTGGGGTGTAAGTTTTGTTTGCACAGATGGAAAAGCATTGTGCCAACTGTGATAACCTCCAGTATCCAGGAGACACCATTTCTCACACTTACATAATATGATTAACAAGATATATTATAAATTTGTGAAATTACTATAAAAGTTTATATATTTATTTTCTTGATTTATCAGGTCCCCATACATGGATAAATAAGTTGTGTGTTGATTTGTAATAGGTTTCATGGTAGGGGTGCACATTTATAAATGGTTATGCACTAACCATGCACCCTAGGTTGTAACACTAAAATCCAATATTTTAAGCCCATAACCCTTGAAAAACTCATAATACATGCCCTACTCCCAAAAAAATGAATTATAGAAGAAACTAAAAGTCTTTTAACAGAATTCAATTATACCCTCACCACAAATGAAGGTCTAGATCTTACAAACTACCACCTACTTACCTATGATATTATGTGAATATAACCTAGAATCCAAGATTTATAACATTAAAGATCCATTATAAACCTACATAATAACTTGTGAAACCTGAACCCATGAACCAATAAGTTAACATGGACTATAATTTCGAATCCCAGAACACATTGGTATTTCATCCCTAATAGCAGGAGTAGCCTTGGCATAATTAGAGCTTATACCAACTTGCCCCTTTCTAGGTTTAGACTATTGAAAAGTATATTTCAAGTACCCCTTCAATCCATAAGTGCAAAAAACAATCAACCTATGAAATCTATATTCTAAATTCCCAAAACATTACACCCCTCACTATAATAAGGAATCTTTTCATAAACAACATGTAAATTAATATCATCATTAGGAGTAGAAAGAAAAAACCTGATCACCACACTAAGGTCCACATTCAAAAAAATAATTACAAAGTGAAAAAAACTCAAATTTTTTGACTTGTATTCATGATGAATAAAAACTCTAATAGATACATCAATGTAATATATGAATTTTAAATTCTATAATACCCAATTAAGTTCTTAAAATCAAATTCATATATGATAAAATGACTTCTTCATATCAAAAGGATCAAATTTGATTGAATACTTAAGAATTCAAAAACACTGGGATTTAGATAAAGAAAATAAAAACTCCTTATGGTGGTTGATGAATTTGATAACAACTTACAAACCACATGATATTTGAAGAATAATTCAATCATTGGTCTACTCATCCCTTGATAGATTTTATTCATGTTTATAAATTAAGGTGTTTTGTGAATTATTGTTATAGAAAAACTCAATAACTTGATGTCTATAGATACATACTCTATTTTTAGTCCATATCCAGGTATTTATTTCATGATTCAAACATTTCTATATTTTGGATTCATCTTCTAGTATTTCAACTTTATTTCCAAAATAGAACCATTATTTTATGATGTGATAACATATATGAATACTTAGTATTCTCATATCAATTAAACATTGATTTAATAACCCTATAGTTTCCCATAACTATGTTGGGAAAAATTTGAGAAAAACTGATATAATTTTTCTGATATAACTTCAATGGTTTCCATTGGTTTAAATAAGATGTCTGGTATAAAGAAAAAATGAAATTCTATAAGGGTTTAATTCTTTATGGCCCTGAAAATAAATATATTTTTTAAATATTATTTAGTTCCATGTAATTGTAAATTTTCAATCAATATAATATGGATGAATACAACAAATATCATTGATGATTTTATGTTTCTTCTAGGATCTTTACAGAATAACCCTTTGGTAGCTCTGAAGGGCGATGCCACACCACCTACAGAATGCCTCCTAGGTGAATTCATGAATGGAATCCCTGGTTAAGATCATTTTTTTTAGTTTTTGGAAATTTTATAACATACATTTCAATTAATTATTATGAATGATAGTGTTAGACCTTACTCCGACATCTTGGAATAGATATGGAAGAAATCCCCTCTAATGTTTATTTGATATACACAATGATTTTTATTAATTATTTTTATATATAATATTGATTTCATAAATGAAATTTCCATATTATATACCATGATTCATAGAATCAAGTGTCTTCATTTCCATTTTTCACCATGAACCATAAACGAATATGTATCTACCATAATCCAGTATTGCAAAAATACACACATATTTACTCATTTTGGATTAATTATTCATCCCAAAAAACAAGATTATTTGGGATGGACATCAATATGTCTCAAATAACTCAGTTATTTGGAAATATTTTGAACTATAAAAAACAAATTATATAAAAAAATTATTATTATTTTAATAAGAAATTTTATTTCAGATAGATATATAATGTTATAATTATAACAAGTAATTGACATGTGCCTTTGCATGAGATTTAGTAGGTATAAAAAAATTAAATATAAGAATATTATTAATTCTATACTTCAATAATTACACTTGGGATATCAAATTAACATTGGGAACCAATGTATAATTTAACCCAATGAATAAAAATACCAAAAAAAATATACTAGAATTGTTGAAAAAGAATATATATCAAGAAAACATACAAAAATATACCTCATGAAAAATAAATTGCATAGAATATTGAAATAAGAATACCAAAATCCTAAACTATTTTCTGGAATTTCCATCCTTCCTTACACCCATTTCATCATATGTTTTAGCCACAATAAATTGGTAAGTCCTTTTTAAATCAAATTGTGCACCAAAATTGATATTATTAAGGATGTTTTTTTTATTTTCACCACCACCGATAATTGAATTCAATCATTAGATAATTTTTTTGGATGAAAACTAAAAAATATAATAAAAAATTTTCTTGTCAATCTATACTATAGAAATATGTAATTCCTAAAAAAATGCAAGAGTATATCTGGTTTGGAAAATCAGGATCAACTTGCAGTTATATGGAAAAATAATAGTGCTAGATATAGTAAGAAATGATTATGGTCCCAAAACACATTCTTGAATGTGTATAGAAACAACTAATTATGATACTATGATATCTAAAATCTTTAAAAACATGAAATTTAATTTAATTATTTAATAAAATAGTAATGATTTTACTCTTAATATTTTTCAACTACCAAATTTTCTAAAGAATGATAATATTTCATCGTAATACCAATAACAATTTTTTGTTAATATATCAACATATTTGGTACCATATAATAACACAATACAAACATATGGACTATAATTATTTTTAGTAACAATTATAGAAACACCACAACACAACATTTGTGGAAGATGAAAAATAGTGACCCCAAAAGTAAAAAAAATTAATTGAAAAAACTCTAATGAATTGTTATTTTGACAATTGTGTCAAATGTGTTAATTCATAGAGTGACTTGATATAATAAATCACAAAATATAAGTATACAAATACTATGCATGTGAAGATATAAGAACTTTAAAATATCATTTACATTGAATAAATCCACCAAATAATAGTTTCTAACAACAACATGAAATTATTTAAGAACACAGGGAATAAAAGTGATTGCATTGAAAAATTTTCATGAATTTGAATTTTTATAAAGTACACTAAATTTAAATTATAATAATGTTACGATTAGGTGAAAATTATATCTTCCATAAAATTTTTAAAATTTCAAATGTTAATTAGTTATCATCTTAAATTAATTTTTCTACAATGGAATATCGGTGGCTTACTAATATTCAAATAATGTCCTAGAATGCCATTCTCTTTATAAGAATCAACCAATATTGAATTAAAATATAATAATTCTCATAGAAGTAAAAAAGATAAAATAATATATTATTGAAACACCGAATAAGAAAAAAATTCTTAGTTATTAAACTAATTAAAATATATGAATTCTCTTATTTTCAATAAACCTACATAAAAACCAAAAATGTCATGAAATATATCCAAATATTCTTAAAAATATATCCAAATAGAGTGGTATGATATAAGATGTGAAGCACTCCATGTTATGGACACTACTTTCTCAAATATATATCCATATTATTTAGATAAATATAAAAAATGTAGATAATTGGTGGTGTATCTTGAGAGACAATCGATAAAATTGGAATGATATAGAGAATATTAACATGGACACTATGTAAGGATGACACACATAAATTGAGAAATGTACAAGATAATAGATTGTACAAATTATTCTTAAAATAGAGTTATGAAATTAATAATTTAAATGTGCATTTACCATTCCATGATAATACATTAAATAATCATTGATGTCAGTGTAACATAGGTATATATTGAAAATGAGCTTCTAGTTGGACTTTATTGGTTGGAAATGTAAGTTAAATTCTCATAAGAAATAATTTCACCATCATCTCCTCAAAAAATATTATCAAAATTATGGAAATAACTATGAATTACATTCATAACAATGAGAAAATACAATATATATATATATATACATATATATATATATATTTACAATCAAGAATAAAACTAAATACACCTAAAGTTATCCAATAATTTTTTTAATTATTTCAAAAAATTAAACCTAGAAAATTGTATTGAAATTTTTTAGAAATTTATAATAATAAATAAAATAAAATGGAAGAAAATTTAATTATAATATATGGATCTAAAAAATCATTGATCAGGATAAATATTAAATATTTTAAAAAATAAACTTCTAACACAAAAACCAAACCAATTCGTCTTGTCAGTTGGCTAAAAAATGTATGGTGTTTGTATTGTAGATATATTTAATTTTTATCCTCATTTTTATTTATATAAATTTATACATATAAATATAGTTTTTAATTCATGGTAAATTATAGGGTATTATAATTTTAAATGAAAAAAAATAATAGAAATTGTAAATTTATATTTATTCAATTCATAACTAACCATATTATATTGGGAAAGAATCATTAGAATATCAATAATCATTAAATGTAAGAAGAGACTCACACAATGTGATATTATTCTTTATAACACAAATAGAATCAAACTAGCTGATCTCTTATACATATTAATGAAAAATGGTTTTTTTATTTTTGAATATAAAATAAATAAATTGAAAAATAAAAATTACATAAATCTAAATATTGAGAGAATAAGAAAACATAGTAAAAACATTGAAAATTAAAAGTTAAATTCTTAATATATGATAAATTTTCAAACATGAAGCCAAATAGAATTAGTTTCAATTGTTAGGAGCAAGTACCTAGTTGTAAAAATGGTGTCTCACTTCTTCCCCAACTATAAGTGAAATATTAAGTTGAAAAAATTTATAAAAAGGAAACATGGAAAGTGAGGAACATTAAGTTGTAAAACTAGGTTCCCTAGACCCAACCTTAAATAATTTTCAATTACAAAATCATTTATACATAGATTTATACAATACGTTATATTACTATAATAATTATGTCACTTATGTATGCACTATTTATATAAAAATTAACTTATATTATGTATCATATCAAAAGGATATATTAGTCCCCAAATATAACGAGAATATTAAAATACTATGAAAATAATTTTAAACATATGTCCTACGTTATAAATATATCATACTTAAGAAACATATATTATGTATTACGATCATGTGCCATGGTTTCATAATCATCAGTACTTCTTCTCATTAATTTGAAATTATTGATGTTAAGTAGAGGAGATCATGATGATTGAAAACCCAATAAGAACACCACATATTTTGGGTGTCACTAGATATTTCTATCTTAGTACATGTGTATTGGTCTCTTAAATTGAGATATTGGTCAATGTGTATCATTTTATTGTTTAATTTTTTATAAGAATAAAACCATGACCTTTATGTCTTTGGAAATGTAGATTGCGTTGGTTGTGTCATTAGTGGAATGACATTGATTCATTGATGAAGACAAGATTTTTCACATTTTATTAGAGGAAGATATATCTCATCCTGGTAGACTAGAATTTTAGTACATTAATTAAATCAATATACATGACTGAAAAGTTTAATTCTATATAGTATGGTCATTGAAAGAATTAATAAATCATTAGTTGATAATGACTAAAAGTATTCATCCTAGTTAATGAGATGTCATAATACAAAGATATTCTACTTTATGAGGATGTTCATAAGTGGTTATCATAGCCATGAATTAACATTATATCCTTATTAGTAAAGACGCATTAGAAAATAACACTATTGTTATATGATTATGACTCATTGGTATTAAGATAAGGGCCTAGAGTGTCACACCTAAAGCGTATCCAAAAGATAAACTAATTAAAATGAATTAGAGTATAAGATGAAGTGGTCCCCATGTTTGGGGGTCGGTGAACTCCTGAGTGTTATTGATTGTAATTAAAATAATTAAATTATATTTTCTGAGTTTAAAATTTTAATTCCCTAATATTTTGGAATATTTTTTTCCTAAATTAATACTATGTTTGAAAGATTTCACCCTATGAAATACCTTACTAAAAAGTCCAAAAAATATTTATTATTAAAAATTTTTATGAATAGTAAAACCTATAGAAATTAAAAAATATTATAATTAATTATAAAATTCATACAACATATAATTAAGAACCAATAATGTTTTAATAAAATAAATATCAAAAAAAATATTTATATATAATGAATTTTAATTTAAAATATAAATCTATAAATTCTAGAATTTAAATTTTTAAAAAATGAAATTCATTTTATAATTACACATATCAAAGTTATCCAAAGGTGAATATTTTATATTTTTCTAAAAAATGATTTTATAGGAATATTATGAAAATCAAAAAAATTTCCAATACTATCACTTTCATGACATTATCATAATAAAATAATGACTTAAAAGTCATTTAAAATATTTTGATATAAAAATATATATTAATAAATTAAAAAATCATTTAAAAAACTATTGAATTTATGAAACTCATGTTTGAAATTTTGAAAACATAAATAATAATTTACTCTAAAAATAATTTTTATTCACTTATATTAAAATTTAATTTTCATCAGTTAAATAAATTTAATCCAAAAAATGGATTTAATGTTTTAGATCAACATGTTCATAGTATGTAATAATTTTAATTTCATTTTTAGGCATAAAATTATGATTACTAATATTAAATTTAATGAATATGATAATAGTAAAAATATTGTATTTTCGAAGAATTGTTTTATTAATATTATGTAATTTTTATCCAATCAATAAAATTAATATCTTCCCAAAAATTAATTTAATATATTTATCAACCCTATATATTAATATATTATCATTCATTAAATTTTTAATCAATACTAAATAAGATTAAAAACACTTAATGGTGTACATAATATTTTTTATATAAAAAAGTATTTCTATATATTAAATGTTTTAATTTAAAAGTTAATTTTATCTTATTTATAAATTTAATTAGATTATATTTGGATTAAATTATGTTTCATCACACCCAAATTTTATAAGAGGGTTTTCTTTATATTTTAAATAAATTATAAACTACTTGGGTAAAAATAATTTACCATGGTAGAAAGAAAACTGGTAAAATGTAAGAATAATGTTCTAAACAAACATGAAACATGTTTAAAATATGTACAAAAATGAGTGTTAGATTTTTAATCTAAATTATCTCACTCAAAAATATATTATTTTTTTATTTTGAATCCATTGACTCATAGATATTGACATGACATTATTGAAAAATAATGAGTATTCACAAAAGTTACCTTGCCTTCACTTATAAAAGGGAAACAATTCTCTCCCTTTATTCCACCCTCATTACATAGAATTTCAACTTGAAACTATTCCATTTTTATCCTCCTAGAATCCTTTATCATTTATATAAGACTCTATTCTCAATTATTTATCCTACACTATTCATTTCCAAGGAGACTTTCACAAGAAAGTTCAATGTCTCAATAAAGTTAAAGTGTGTCTGACTATGAATGAATACAAGGTAAGGGCTTCTTTGTATCACATTAAATTATATGAGACATGTTTCTTATTTTGAACCATAATTTATTATTATATTGTCGTTTCATTACCCCATTAACTTCATGTACAATAAAAATCCTTTATTTTATTATATTTGAATGTCCACTTTATGGCATCCCTCTTATGTTATTTTGATTCTTACATTTATAATATAGTAATTTGTTATTTATGACAAATTTAAATTTTTGAGACATATTTATTATTTTGAAACATGATTTTGATATGATGTTTGATTACTTATTAATGAATTTCTTTTTCCACATTCTTGAAATTCATGAGGTTTGAATATTAATATCATGTTCTTTATTTAAATGACATTTGATTAAAAATACACCAATGTTTTATGGGTTTTTATTAACTCAACTACATTAATTGAATTATAATGTGTATTCTTTAACATTTTTATTATGATACTGGTTTCTTCCACCCTAATGTTTTATTTCTTGTTATTTTCATTTTCAATATGGGGAAAATGATAATTTTATTTCATATCATCCTCCTTAGTTAATATTTTCCCAAAAGTATATCAATATTAAAAAAAATTCATACTATTTAATTATGGATTCGCTTCATTTTACACATTTATTCCCACCAATGTTTTATTTTATAATTTGAAATCCAATTATGTGATATCTCATGATCCTTTATTTTTACCCTTATCCTCTATTAAATGTTAGTTGCATTACTCTTTTTATGATATGTTTTTTGAAAAAGGTATTTAAAACATATTAAAATTATTTTCCATACATTCAATAAAAAATGTTTTATATTACACTACACATTTTTTTAAACCTTTATGTCATTTTTAATGCTCAATTATTGCATATTCTTATCAAAAATAAAAGTTTTTATGGTGTTTTATATCATCTTCTTGAAAACATTATTTATCATTTAAGGCTCCACTACTGAATGTTTCTTTCTAAAAGTAAATATTTTTTCAAAAAAAGTCACTCCATATTTTTAAAAAATGAAATTTTAAAGTGACCATTTTTGTTTTGAGTCATAATGGAAAATAAAACACAAGGGGTTAGTGATTTTTAGATTAAAATAAAACATAAAATTTTAATCCTCTTAATGTATTAAGTTGATTGGTTTTTTAGATTACCAATATATTTAAAGATAAGAGTTATAGAGTTTTAAATTTTATGAAATAAATATAACACAGCATAAATAATTTGATTAGTATTTTAACTATTATTGATGAAAGAGTTAACATATCAAAAATTCAAAAACAAAATATAGATTATTGGTTGACAAAACAAATAATAATTTAAAAGGATATTATTAAAACTGTAATTTTAAAACAAAGTGTAAGGTGGTTCTATCAATATAATCTAATGTATCCATGACTTTAACCCTTTCATAAGGTGTCCTTAATTTTATACACACTAGAAGGACTGTCTTGTTATCCATTGAAACCATTGAATAAATATGTAAGTATATAATCTATTTCATACACCAAAATTATTTGAACTCCATATTATTAGCTTGATAATCCCCTGATCAGATGTTCATAAATTTATCTTTCTTTCTACCCACTGATCGGATATTCTCTCAACAACAAGAAATAGAAAATCCTCCAAATGAATAGTAGATTTATTAATGTTCAATATTTTATAATTTATTTCTAATGATTGAGGTGCAGATTTATTTATAATAATCATTTTAAAAAATAAATTAATAAAAATACACAAAACTCAGAGTGATTTATAATTGCAACAGAAGTAATAAACATACAATACTACTTCATTTGCCAATGAGTTAAATAAGCACCTCAATAGTGATTCTAAATCTGATAAACATAATCTGGTATGAGACATTGGATCATTATATTATTTTAAAAATAATTTATTTCGATATTATTTTATATATTGGGAGTTTATTCCACATAATCAAAAAAAAAACAAAAATTTCAAGTAAGAAAATTTTTATGTTAAACGTATTGTGATTTCTGAAATAAAGAAATAGATGATTTATTAACTTAAAAATGTCACCATTTTGGGAATGAACAATACATGAACAAAATATGAAGTGATGAAATTAAATTAAAAATAATGCTCCTTGAAATATTCATTATAGGGATTTTATTTCCTTTGTTTTTTAAAGAATGATTAAAAAAATTATTTTATGAAAACAATGTACACCCCCTTTAAAAAATATTTACAGAATAAAAATAAAATAGGTGAATATGAATGATAAACAATATATATATTATAAACAATAAAAAAAATTTTTTAAAAAAAATGAGAAAAAATGTATCCCCTTTTAGAAAATATTGATCATAATAGGAATAGGTGACCATACAAGATAAACAACAAAACATATAAGATAAACATATTTTTCTCTTAAATCCCACATTTGATGTTAAAAATTAATTACAAAATAAATAACATTTTAATTAGATATTATAAATTTAATTATGTTTGAGAGTTGAATGATTATATATATATTTTTTCTTTCTAATATTCTATATCTCTTATGATTGTCAATAAAAACATTTTATCATTTTTTATGTAAGAAAATTTGTCTACATAAATACCATTTTGACAATTATTTCATATATTACAATATCGTTTTATAAAGTGAGTTTAATTTATACTTTAATTTCTCCTTTATTCTTAAGGATATAATTTGTAATATCTATATAATAATAGATATGATTAAGCACTATTAGAATTTTAACTTCACCTTGTTCACCAATATTCAAAAATTTTGGTTCAACTATATGAAATGCTTTTACTACTTTAGAAAGGAAAACACTGAGATTCATGAATGGATTTTTCATATTATTCAACTAAAATTTTATAAATATAATTTCAATTATAAAAATTAAAACATATAAAAATGAAGATATAAAAACCAGTAAATAAAAAAATATTTGATATTACGATCCCTATATTGGTATTTAAAATTTCTACCATTAAAAAAGTTGTCCTTTATTGTATGAGTGTTTTTAAGGGCTTGTAAAAAAATGAAAATCCAAAATATGTGTCATATATATTCTTTAAATAATTAAATTATAAAATTCTCTCAATGGTAAAAAAAAGTTTCCTTTTCCAGAAGTAATAAATACCCCCTATAAGAAGTAATTAAAATAATTTAGTAATTTTGGAAATCTCACTCCATGTTAAACAATAATAGAAATTGAATAGTATAATTTATAGTTGAAATGATTAAATTTTCATTAAGTTATCTTCAAAAATATTGGTTAACATTCTTCTATTAAGGATGGCCCAAGAAAAAGTTGAGCTAAAAATATTGCAAATTAATTATACGAAAAATTATAAATCAAAAATATTAAAAAACATATAAGTTTAAAAAGATATTTTTATAAAATTGAAATTGTTTATATATATATAAGTTTGAGAAACAGATATGTTTGAAAAATGAATAAGTTTTAAAAATATATATTATTTAAAAATAGAAAAGATTCAATAATAGGTAAGTTTGAAAAAATAAAAATTTACTAACCTTTTTTAGGAGAGGTGTTGTTAATTTAAAGAGATGGATGAAATAAAACAATTGAATTG
Source organism: Viscum album (assembly GCA_963277665.1). NCBI lineage: Eukaryota > Viridiplantae > Streptophyta > Magnoliopsida > Santalales > Viscaceae > Viscum > Viscum album. The sequence continues at coordinate 383,042,382 of OY728132.1, read as the reverse complement.
AATATCAATAAATATTGATAATTCCCAAGTTTAGTTTAATAAATTTGAATCTATCAAATTTAATTGGTTTTTTAAAAATATAAGTAATCTAATTTTATTTTCCAAAAAATTCAAGAGCAATGGCTCCTTATGTGGGTGATCTCTGAGGAAATGATATCTTGATTTTTTTTACTTTTCTCATCAGTGAAGTGTTTGGTTTTTAGATAATGAAATAACACTAGTATTATCACAAATAAGTAGATTTAAAGTTAAACTCAACCAAAATCTGTGAGAGATTTTTGCATCTACAAAACATGAGCACAATAATTTTCTACTACTACATATTCTACTATTGTAGGGAAATGTGTTACAAAATTGTATATTGTGCCATAAGATGAGACTAAATATTATACCAAGAAATGACATATTCTAGTAGTAGATTTTCAATCTATCCTAAAACCTCTAAAGTTATCATCTATGTAACTATTTAGAATAAAATTATTTCCATAAGAATAAAATAATCCACATTTTTAATAACCATTAAGGTATCTAAAACTGCATATCACTTATTTCAGATGAGATGCTTTTGGATTAGTTTGAAATACCACACATAAAAAAATCTGAAAATATTATGTATGGTTGACTTTCAGTAAGATACAGTAATATTCTAATCACACATCCATTAATTTTTGGATCTATCAATTTACTAGTTTCATAAAGATCATGTTTGTTATAAGTTACTACCAGAGTACCTATGTTTGATGAATTTTCAAGAACTTAATGTTTTCATAAATCATTAATATATTTATGTTTATTAATAATATATACATTTTGTTTTTGAAAATTCTAAATACTATGAAAAAATTTGACTTCTCTAATCATGTTCATTTTAAACTCATTTTTCGAAAGTTTAGAAAACTTATCAAAAATATATTTTTGTCCAAAATAAAAAAAAATTCATCAACATATATTTGAAAAAAATTGTATTTTCGATAAAAAATTATGAAAAGGGTTGGATCAAAACAATAAAAAAAATATTTTGAAGTAAATATACGGTAATTTTATCATACCATGATCTTGGGGATTATTTATGTCCATATAGTTCTTTAGCATGTTTAAAATCATTTTTTTAGAAACATAGTATCTTTTAAGTGGGGAGTTTGTCAAAATAAAATTACAATTGAATATAGCTATTAAGGAATGAAATTTTCACATCCCTTTAAAATAAATTAAAATTAATATGAGTTTTGATGGATAATAAGATTCTGATAGATTCTAATATACTTATAAGTACAAAAGATTCACCATCTTATATGAATACTTCTTGAAAATATCTTTAGTAAAAATAATTACTTTATTTTTAATAATAATTACATTTTTATCACACTTAATTATAAAAAAACCATTTTACTTTAATTACAGGAAAATATATAGGATGCTCAATTAGGTTCTAAACTTGGTTTTGTACAATTTGATTAATATATTCTTATATAACGCTTATCCAACATTCATCACCTAAAGCATCATATGATATTTTAGGTTTGAATTTTGATAGGAAGACATGTTAATCACAATTATTTCCCAGGAAACTTATTGTTTTCATCAATTGAATTACATCTCTAATAAAACAATTGAAAGGATGATTCCTTAATATTGACTAATTTTTGGGTGAAGTGGTAATATGATCTTCAACTAATGAATATATATTCTGTTGAAGTATCTTATAGATATTGAAACCCCAATCGTCTTACTATTGGTGGATTTATAATAATTAGTTGAACATTTTCTTCTAATAATGATACAAAAATATTTTTGAAATCATTATCGGTAATATTAATTTATAATGCCTTTATAAAAAATGATCCATTTATCAAAATTTCTATGAACCAATTCATCAAAAAATTGGTACATTTATTAAAAACTCTATAATACTTACTAGTAATATAATAAACAATGAAATTCATTTATCATTTTTTGTTTCAAATTTATATAATTGATATTTTGTGTTTAGGATGAATACTTTACATTTAAAAAAACAAATGTAATAAATCATTAGATTTCATCTAGTTTATAACTCTTAAAGAGTTTTATAAATTAATGTTTCGAGTAAAACTTTATTTATAGTATGACAACAAGTTCCCATATCCTAAACCGAAAAAATTATAATAATGGAATAATGAATTCGAAAAGTTCACGTAATTTTCTAAATAATTCCATTTATTCATTCAACTACACCATTTTTTCATTGCATTGTTAGTGAATAAAATTAAGAGTAATGCCTTTTTTAATATAAAAAGTTTCAAAATTAGAGTTAACAAACTTACCAGATTAATCAATTAATATAGTAATCAAAGGAATGTTTTTACAATTTTTAATAGAAGCATGAAATATATTAAAATGATTATGATAATGGGATTTCAAGTGAGAAAACTAACCCAATTAAATCTAGTGTAATCATCATCTAAGACATATACATAATATTTTCCACTAATAATTCAATTTTATAGAGGTCCAAATAAATCCATGTATACAAAATTTAAATCTTTGATAGTTGAGAATTTTAATTTTAGATTTAAAACTTTACTTATGTTTCTTACCTAATTAACTTGAATAATAAACTCTTGTTAAATTAAACATTTGTTCTAGTTGATCCTTAACATTATCATTAATAGAAATTATAGTTAAATTCATGAAGTTATAGTATCTTAATATCATATTCTAAAAAAATTAAAATTCTTCATTTTCACTTAAATAAAAAAATTCGATGACCTAATTGTTATAATTAAATAATGGAAACATTTTCATCTTTTTCAATTGATAAAATAAAATTACCTTATAAACATTAAAATATTCATTTATCATTCAAGAATTTCACATGATATCCCTCATAAAAACTGAATTATGATAATAATGTTTTTATTAATTTATAAAACATTTAATAAATTTAAAACTAGAGTTTTTCAATGAAAATAAATATCATTTATTCCAATAATTTCACCATGTGAATTGTATCCAAAATGGACACATAGTCATTTCAATTTAGTTAAATTTTTAATGTTAGTATTTTCTCTAGTCATATGTTTATAACGACTATTGTCTATGTACTATTTGTTTCTATTACTGGTACTCAATTTTTTTTGATGAAATATATAAGATGAAGTTATTTTTACCCACACATGTTTAGGTATAATTACATTAGAAAATAAAATTTTAGAAACCCACATATGAACAACAATTTTATGTTGTACAACTGCTAGTTCTTATTGAATAAAAGAGTTTGTTGAAACCAAAATACTATACATTGTGTTGAGAAAAATAATTACTCTAATGACCACATATTTGTCATTTACTAAAAAGGGTAAACTTTTATGTTCAAAATAGTTTGATTGAAAATGAACGTTATCAAAAATATAACAAATTTCATATTATGTTCTATAGAGTCTTATTTGTTTGTAAATTTTGTCAAAATTCCCTTCACCAGATGTATATTTATAAACATGTTTCTTTAAAAAAAAATATTCAGATATAAGTTGAACAATAAAATTTTGTTTATGTAAATTTTGATTAATATATTTATAATCAACTAAATTATGATAAATAAAAGTCATATTAGTTTTTTAATCTAATTAAAATGAATTTTTTAAAATTTCTAAATCTAATTTCATAATTACTTAATTATATTAAATAAATTTTTCTTTCGTAAAATTATAGGTACTTTTATGTTTATTATTTTTTTCTTTATAAAAGTTATATAACTATCCATTTCATCTATAATAGGTAAATTTTATTTATCTTATGATGAATTTACCTTTTCAACATCAAATAGATTATCCTTTTCATCTTCAGATGAAGTTGAATAATCAAATTCAATGTTACAAGTGAATTTATAATATAAACTTAAATATATAAGGGATTATAAAATTACCGTTTCCATGAATAATTTTTAATTATTTTTAATTATTAAACAAAATATAAAAAACTTATATATTTCTATTCCCCTGTCATCCAATAAACTACCAAAATATGTGTCACTTTCACTAGATCCCATGGTGTCTAAAGCTTTCAAGATTATGTTTCCATTGATTTTATAACACCTTATTGAGTTTCTATTTTTCTTCTTTAGTTTTTGTAAATAATGATTGATATGACCTTCCTTCTTACTTTCATAGTATATAACTTTGGAATATACTTTCCTATCAATTCTATATTTCTTATATTTTGGATGAACATTCCATAAATTTGAATTACTAACATGATTATTCATTCATCTTGTTATTTGAGAAAGTTCATTATTACTCTAATCTAAATCACTTTGATCTGAATTTGTACATTTCCTCTTTGAGATAATATATTTATACGTTTTTTAATAAGAATTAAAGGTATTAGGATTAGGGTTATATAATTTTGAAGGGAATTATACTCTATTATTCCTTTTTTTCTTATTTAGTATCTCATATAAGCCTTCTCTCATACTACATTGCTGTTAAAATGAAGTTACGAATACTTATTTTTTAAAATATTTAGTATACATTATATAAATCCTCTAAGAATCATATTCTTTATCCATAATATAAATAATCTTTTCAATTAGTTGATCTTTAGAGAACTTCTTTTCACCCATGTATTTTAAATTTTTTATTATAGTCATAAAGCATTGATTCATTTATGTTACAATTTCTCTAAAAAGAAATTCAATGAATTGATAGTCATATTATGCATAGCTCTATTAGTTTTTAAAATATTAGAAGTTTCAAAATGTGTAATCTCAAAATTCATTAAAATTCCATTTGTTGTTTCATTTGAAGATATGTGGATATTGATATTTCAGATTATAGAACACAATAAAGTATTAAAAAATTATTGTATACCAGATATTTTTGTTTTTATTCCTGATAGGATTGAATTATATAATTTAATGGAACATTAATGATTTCTATCTGTATGATAACATTTTCTACTCCTACATTAATTTTATAGGATTTCATAAGATCATGCCAGTAATCATAATCAGCTTCAACAAAAGAAGGTGGTCAGGTTGGATTTATATTTTCATGTGTTCCAATAGGTATTCATTCTGCCACAAAATACATTTCTTCCCCCAACATGATTTATTTAAGGAATATGAGTTTAAAATATGATAGACTATCAAAAATAAATGACAAGATGAAAGAATTATAGTTAATTTCAGAGTAATGGTAAAGACCTCCTCTAATAGCAAATGTTGTGTTGAGGTATGATGAAAAAATAAAATACAAGAGGGGTGAATTGTACTTTTAAAACAAACATTCAATTTTCATCCACTTAAATTATATTTTTGATCAGTTTTTCAGTATTACTAATCAAATTTATCATCAGTTTAACAAATTTATAAACTATATGAAATACATCCAACAAAATAAAAATAAATTGATTAATATTTTAACTATTACTAATTAAATATTTAACAGAACATAAAATCAAAAACAAAACATGGGGTATTGGTTAGTAAAACAAATAATCCTTTAAAAGAATAATATTAAAACCACACTTTTAAACAGAAGTGTTAGGTGTATTTTTCAACCAATTCCAAGGTATCCATGACTTTAAAAATATTAAATGTTATCCTTGATTTTATATCTATCAAGAGGTATATGTCATTATCCTTGGAAGTCCTCAAATAAACCTATTAGTATCAGCTTTCTTACACACACATAAGTATTTGAGTGTGTCTTCCTAGATATAAAATCCCTCAATTAGATGATAAAAAATGTCTATGTATTTCTATTCACTGATAAAAATCACTCTCAATAACAATTAATAGAAAAAAAATTAAATTTAATAAGTTTCATAATTATTAATGTTTGTACATTAATTTAAATTATCTAGGTGTGAATTTATATATAGGCATCGTTGTAAAAAAGTCCAATGGTCTAAATCTGAAAATAATGGAGTTACTTTTAACTAAATCATTGGAAACTTCGTTATATACCAATAAAATTAATATGTTTCTCCATCTAATGATGAGTTAAATCGGTAACACTGCATTTATTTTAAATCCGATGTATGTAATCTTGAAGGAAACTTTAGATCACCGGATTTTCATAAAATAGTTTTAGTTATACAGAATTTCAATTACTAGAGATTATTCTACGTAATCACAATAACAAAGAAAAACATCATTTAAAAAGGTATTTTTATATAAAGTTTATTTCATGTTCTGAAATAAATAAATAAATAAATCAGTGTCTCAACAACCACAACTTATTCATTTACAACAATGATAAAATAGTTTTCTAAAAACACTTTTACTATTTCACTACCATTTTCTTTTTTATCCCTGAAAGCTATATTTATTTAGAAAATATTTTTCAATAATCAACCCTTAAAATTTCTTATGAAATACTCTTTTTAGGTGATTGAATTTTGAGTATCAACCATTCACATTCTAGAGGTTAATTTTGGAGATACCATTTGGAAATACTTCAAACCCCATTTTTCTTTCCATTGGTTCTTAATTTTTTAATGAATGACTGCTTTCTTTTTAAAAAAATTGCAAGAATTAATGAAGGGTCAGGTGCTATATATCCCATCAATGAATTGGTAAATTTTATATCGGATGTTCTCAAAAGTGTACATAAGAGGATTTATCCTAAGATAAAGGTTATACAAGAGTATTTACCCTATGAAAGGGGTTAATGGGGGGATTATCCCAAGCTCAAGGGTAGATGAGAGGATTTATCCCAATATGAAGGGTAAATGGGAGGATTTATCCTAAGCCAATGGGTATAAGGGAGGATTTATCCCAAGCCAAATTGTACATGAAATGAATATCCCAAGCCCAAAGGAACATAAAAGGATTTATCCCAAGCCAAAGGGTATTAAAGAGGTTTTATCCCAAGTCAAAGGGTACATGATATGATTTATACCAATCAAAATGGGATATGGTATGATTTATCCCATTCCAAAGAGTACAAGGGAAGATTTATACCATACTAAAGTGTACATGAGACGATTTATCCCAAGACAAGTGGGATATGGTAGGATTTATCTCAAGACAAAGGGTACATGAGATGATTTAACCCAATCTAAAGGGTACACTAGAGGATTTATCCCATGAAAAAGGGTACACAAAATGATTATCTCCATATAATTAAGGTACATGTAGGATTATCTCAAGACTATTATGTGATGAATTTCTTGGGGGGTATCGTTGACATATAATTTCTATGCTTATGTTTATGACACCCTCATATGTTATGATATTTTTCCTATGATTATTATACTTGAATAGTGTTTAATTTATCTTAATTATGTACACTTTTTCCATGGTATATTATTGTTCATTTCAGATTACATGTCCTTGAATCCTGAATTATTGCCAAATCTTATTATTTTATGTTCTTTTTAATAATATATTTCTCCCATAGTGATATTTTCTCAAATGATATTGATCTAACCCTTGTTGACATCTTGATTAGTTTTTCCCTTTCTAAGTGTTTAAGCTCACCAGTTTCTTATGTTTCCATTCCAAAGGTTATAAAGATGTGGGTGAGTTATGATATATATGTAAGGTAGTATAATGTTGTTTTATTATGGAGATATTCTCACATGTTGTTTAAAATAATTTTTCAATATAACTGGACCAAAAAAACACCAAACCTTCCATTCATTGGATTTTGTGTTCATTTAGTGATATCTATTGTTAAAATTATATGATCTAGGTAAATAAAGATTTTTTTATCTCAATTTATATCAAAAATGGTGTATAAAAAAATTATCACCAAATATTGGAGTTGGGTTCTAGGGTGACTCTATTGGTATCAGAGTAGGGTTTAGTTTTTTGGGGGGATTAATTTAGTTATATTTGTAGATTGAGATAAGAAAACATTAGTGAATACCCTAATGATAAGTATAAGTATACTATTACACCCTAAATTTTTATTATAGTATAGATTTTGTGGTTTACTATAGATTACATCACTATATGGATAATGGAAAGTGTTTGTGGATATAGAAAATTTGAATCTAGTGGAAATCACCAAGAAAAGGATCAATTGAGTATCAAATAAATCTTCACTCTAGTGTATGGTGAGTGGGACTAAGATTGAACACCTAGCTAAAAACACTGAGGTGATATGTTTTAATTAATCATATTCACATTTCAAGACATTGTAAAGGATTTATTTCCCAATTACTTTAATGGAATAGGTTTAGTAGTACGAGAGAAAAAAAAAATTAAAGTATCCTACTATTAACCAAGATATTTATAATATAAACCACAAGTGAAATAGTTGAAATTATAGTGTCATAGGTTGAAATAAAGGTTTCATTGGAAAATACATCTTAAGAATGATTTTTCATATTCACATGATCATTTACTCCGATTCTATTTGATATTATCATGATCGTTTTGATTTTAATATTTGGATGGAAAAAAGTTATTCAAAATGAACTTATGTAAGGTGTGTCTCTCGAAACTTTAAATACATAGTTATAGGGGAATGTTTTCAATAAATATTTGAGAATCATAATATATTACTATTATGAGGGAAACAGATATATTACTATCTTTTCTATTATGACTTTAGAAATTATATCATGATTCATGTTTATCTCATAAATAATATTGATTAGTTTCACTATTAGGTGATAAATATAATTTTAAGGAATAATTTTATTTAATGTGTAAAATATAATGTCCCAAGATTTTGGGATATTATTTTCTAAATTAATAAAATGTTTGATAGCTTGCTTAAAATGCAACACCAATTTAAAACAAAACACAAAATATTTATTATAAGAAAATATGAAAATAATAAAACCTCCAGTGAGTAAAAATTATTATAATTAATTATAAAATTCATATTATATATTTGTAATAATGCTTTATTTTTTAAAAAAGAAGTTTTTCAAAAAGAAGATTTCTTTATATATGTTGAATTTTCATTTAAAATAAAACTTTAAATATTTTAGAATTTTTATAGAAAATGAACTTTATTTTTAAATTTCATATATCGATATTATCCTAATGTAATTTTTTTGGGAATTTTCTAAATAATCTAATTTTAGGCGAATATTAAAAAAATATAGTTTTTGCTAATGCCACCACTTTTATGAAATTAGCATAACAATATAATGAATTAAAAGGCATTGAATTTTTTTTATAAATATATATATATATATATATATATCTAAATTAAGATAAATCAATTAAAACACTATTTTGGATTTATATAACCCTTGTTTAACATTTTGGAAACTTAAGTAATATTTTACACTAAAAAATGTTTTCATTCTCTTATTTTAAATTTTTTTTATCATATATTATAGAAATTAAACCTAAAAGTGGATTTAAAATAATATATAAACATGTTCATAATATTTAGTATTTTGAGCATAAACTAAAGATTACTAATATTAATGGTAATGGTCGTGATAATTGAAATACATTAATTTTAAAAAAAATTATTGATATTGTGTAATTTTTTCTAACTAAATAAATTAATCACTTATAAAAAATGAATTTAATATAATATTTAAATTTATATATTAATATACAATCAATTATTAAATTTTAAATAAATAATAAATAATATTATGAACACTTAATGGTGAAAACAACATTTCTTAGATAAATCAATTATTCTGTATGTTAAATGTTTTGATTTCAAAGTAAATTTTATATTAGTATTAAATTGAATTATAATATATTTTTTTTAAATTTAGGTTTATCACACCAAAAATTAGAAATATGTTTTCCCTTGTATTGTTAAAAAAAATTACTTGAATAAAAACTATTTACCAAGGTAAAAACCAAAGTGCAAAATTGTAAAAAACAAGTGGTAAAGGGAAATGAAACTTGATAAAACCATATGTTAAAATGAGTTATAAAGGATTGGTCAACCATATATCTACAAAAAAAATATTATCTCTCACTTTTTAATCCGTTCACCCTTGAATATTTCATTCCTTTATTTAAAATTAATGGGTATTCAAAAAAGTTCCATTTTCTTCACTTATAAAAAGAGAACACTTCTACTCCTCAATTCCACACTTATTCCATTGAATTTCATCCTAAAATTATTCCATTTTTATCATTTTAGAAAACTATCTCAAGTTAATAATTCTATGGTCTAAATTATTTTTCCGTGAACCCTTCATTTCTGAGGAAAATTTTAAGAGAATCTTTAAGGTCCCAATGAGGTTATAGTGCGTTCATCTAAGTTGAAATACAAAGTAAGGGTATGTTTGTATCATTTTTAAATCCATTAGACATGTTTGATATTTCACACTAAAATCTATTTTATAAAGTGTATTTACAACCCATTTAATTTAATTAAGTTCATTTTTTTCATTTCCTAATATTTTGAATATATATTTAATGGTATCCCCCTTATGTTTTTTAGATCCTTATGTTACCATTACAGTAAGGGGTTCTTTGTGACAAATTTAATGTATTGATACAAATTTATTATTTTTCACCAAGATAGCTTTTATATAGTTTGATTAAAAACTGATTATTTACCTTTTCCATATTCATTAAATTCATGGTGTTTGAAGATCCATATCATGTTCTTTAAATTTATTTGTATTCAAAAGATACCAATTTCAAAAGGGTTTTTGTTAATTCAACTCCATTCATTGAGTTACAATGAATTTTATTGAACTAATTTACTCTAAGATTGGTTTCTTCCAGCCTAAAATTTTATTTCATGGTAATTTCTCTTTCACATTGGGGAAAATGACACTTTTGATCCAAATATTCTTCATAAATAAATTTTGTCAACATAAAAAGAATACCTTTGTCAAGAATTATTATCTTTCTATTTAAATAAAGTATGAATTACTTTCCATATCATTCATTTCATCCAATGTTATCTGTTATATTTTAAAACCCAATTATTTATTATATAAGGTGACCTTTAATTTTCCCTTCTTCTCTTTAAAAATGGATGTTTTATTACTATTTTTATGATGTGAGTTCTGAACAATGGTATTTTAGAATATTAAAAAGGTTTTTCATCCTTTAAAAGTAAACTATTTTATTTTATACTCATAATTTCATCATGAAACATTTGTTTCATTTTAAAGGATCCATTATTGAAGATTATTTTCAAAAGTAAAAGTTTTATAAGGGTCTTCACTTCACCTTTTTGAATTCATTGTGTATTTCACAAGGATACACTATTTCATGTTCAATTTAAAATGTAAATATTTTTTAAAAAAAATAACCTCACATTTTAAAAAAAAATTATTTCTAAAGAGACCATAACATATTTTTTATGAAAAATATAAAAGTATTTTCAAAAAGCTCTTCTCATTTCACTACCATTTTCTTATTTATCTATAAAGTTTGTATTTCCTTGGAATTTATTTTCCATGAAATAATCTATAAATTTTATTATGAAATACTATTTTTGGTTATTCGAATTTATGGTATCAAACATTAAAATATTTAGGTCTATTTTGATTATACTATCTGAAAATGTTATAAAATCCATTTCTATTTTCATGGGTTCTTAATGATGTGACAAATGATTATTCTCATGTGGCGCAAATATGTATAGATGAATGACTGGTGGGTTACTATATATCTCTTCAATTCATTTGTAAATTTTTTATCTCATGAGATCAAAAGGGTACATAGGAGTATTTATCCCACACCAAAGGGTGCATAGATGGATTTATCCCAAACCAAAAGGTACTTTGAAGGATTATCCAAAGCCCAAGGATACATGGGAGTATTTATCCCAATCTAAAGTCTACAAAAAAGAATTTATCCCAAGATAAATGGAAAACATAATGATCATCCTAAGGTTAATTCTACAAAGGATTATTTATCCCAATCCAAAGGGTATATGGGAGGATTTTTCCTAAGAGAAGGGGTACATAGGAGGATTTATCGTAATCCAAAGAGTACATAGGAGGATTTATCTCAAGAAAATTGTAATAAAAGATAATTTATCTGTAATGACCCATAAATTTCAAGGAAAATTTTTTCATAAATTATTTGGGATTTTATGAGTACGCAGTTTTTGACGGCACTTAATTCTGAGGCCCGGTGAGCCCGGAATCAATTTCCAAAATTTATCTCGGGTATGTTTAGTGAACGAATGAGTGGGTTTTTTTATCTTTTGAACCGGTGCTCAGAATTGAAATCTGAGGGAACCGATGGAACCACAACACTGATAATTTCTTAGGAGGACTTTTACCATAGATGTGTTTGCACGAGAGAAGTAGTTTAATTTTGTGGTATAAATAAGAATTGAATAAAAATTGTAGAAAATTTTTTATTCATTATCTTATGTGGTTATATCCTACATGGTGTAGTTAGGAAGGGACCCACAAACTCCTAACTACCCATGTGAGGATAATTGTGATGTGGGTCCCACACTATCCCCAACCATTCACATTCCCTAAACCCATTAAACCTCCCATTAAAACCCATGTATTTAATTGGCTAACTCCTACTCTCCCCACTCTTCAAATTTAATTCATGCCAACACACATTAATTTAATTAATTGAACCTCATAAATTAATTGAAATATGTATTTGAATTTTTATTTTCGAATGCATGGCGTAGTTTAATAAAATAAGTAGGAGCCTTATTTTATTGGTTTGTTGGATGGTTGTGTTGAGAATTGGAAGAGATAGTTGTAGTTTCTTTTGATGAACTCTGTCTTCAACAAAGAACGCCAACTCTCCGATGAAAAATGTTGATTCTGTGGCCCCGGTTTTTTTATCTTCTTCTTCCTCCACGACAAGGGAGGAGACACCAATGATGAAGGAAACAACTGCATCGTCCGCGACCCTTGACAGCCGTAAACTTCCTTCGAGATAAGGGTTAATTTCAATTTTAATGAATTAAAATGGTCTTTGTTTTGTCTTTTATTATCTCATATACTTTGGCCGAATGTTATAATCATAAAGGGAGGAGATCGTACTACACAAACAAGGCTGATTTCTCCTCCCATTTGTCTTGCTGATCTTCATTGATGATTGTGGCGAAGGCGGGGCAGTGTCGTTGCACCGTACAAGGATGAAGAGGACCACGGACGGAGCAGGCCGCGGCGGGGGTGCATAGCGCCATCGTGCCACGTCGGTGAGGCCAAATGTGGTCGTGGCCAGGAGCAGGCCATGGTGGACTTTCGAGGGGTGGTCGGTTGTGCCAGCCGTCGGCGCCACCTGGAGGCGTGACCAAAGGGGGTCTCGCGGTTACACAACCGGCCGGCCATAATGGTCGGCCGTTCGAAGAAAACGGGGAGTCGTGACCCCCCAACCGGCTCCTAGGGAGGACCCACAAGGTCATATATTTTCTGAAAATAGTGGGTGGTGCCCTTCCTTTGCGCCCCACTCGGCCAGCGCCAAGCTGCGGCGGGCTTCCGAGCCAGGCCACAGGCCCCACGGGCTGGGCCAGCCGCGACCGGCCGGGCCGGCCGCGCCAGTCGTGGGCCGCGTCGCACCCTGCCGGGCCGGGCCATGCCCGGACAGGCTGGGCCGTGCCCAATCTGGCTAGACCCGGACCTGGTTTGGGTCAACCCAGTTTAGGCCGACCCAGGGGGTGTTGGGCCGAATCGGACCGGGCCCAGACCCCCTATTTTCGGACAAGGTTCCTTCAAATTCCCATATCTTGGGCTACGGAGCTCCGATCGACGCACCGTCCATTGCATAGGGTTCCTTGGATAGAGAAGGTAGTTTTTTTATATTACACTCAAGGTTTCAGAAATGTTTGGGTACATCTAGGTTGGTTCGAACCTGAAACCAACCGGGCCCTTGGAGCGGAAACGCTTATAACTTAATGATTGGACGTCCGAATGACGTGCCATCAATTATGTTGAATTCCTCTTAGTGAGATAGTTATTTTGACTTAACACACTTGAGGTTTGGATGCAGCTGGATTACGGTCAGGTTGCTTTAGCTTAAAAACCAATTGGGCCCCTAGGACGGAAAAACCAATATCTCCCAGACCGAGCGTCTGATTGACGCATCGTCTATCGCGTTAAGTTACTATTGATGAGACAAAACTTTGTGATACATCAACAATGGACTTTGTGATATTTGATCTATCATCCCCCTTGGCTCGTGGAGCATACCCTCACGGAATCAAGCGTGCTGTGTGCGGGAACCCTATAGCTAGCTGTTATTGCTACGACGACGACGATTGTACATGGATCCTATGTTGGTTCAGCAGCAAGGATGACTGTACTTGGATACTCCATGGGTTCGGAAGCGATGACGACTGTAATTGGATCCTACGTGGGTTTACCACTGATGGTTACTATACTTGGATCCTACATGGGTTTGGCAGTGACGACTTCTATACTTTTATCCTACGTGGGTTCGACAGAGGAGATGATTCAGAGGCTACATCTAATCATCTCCTCCCCTGTTCGTGAGTAGTGTAACTATGTGAGCTGAGTCTTGACTTTAAATCATCATCATCGATGTGATTGACATGCTTTCTTGTGTGGATTGGGTTGTGCTTTCTTATGTGGATTGGGTTGTACTTGGGCTCAGGAGTTGGAGAAGAACTGGAATTGATGACTTAGGTATATGTATGTGCATATACCTAAGTAGAGTTGATTGATATTTTTTGTTTGTATCTTTCATTTTTGGTATATTATTTGTGGATTCTGGGAGGCCTTCGAGGGTCTCAGGGTCCCTACTAAGTATCGTATACTCAACCTTTCATGGGCTATACCTGCACTACGTTGTGTTGGTTGCAGACAACGAACATTGCTGATCGTAGTTGAGGTTTGTGGTGTGGGAAGGTATCCGGTGGAGGACTATCAGGTGGGACGCACACGGTGTGGACGGACGGATTCAAGGATTAGAGGATACCATCTATACCCACCCTTCAGGTGGGGTTTCTCGAGGATGACTTGGTGGTTACTGCTTTAAATTTTAGCTGTTGTACATTCCTTTCTCAGTTTTATTGTACCTTCAGTTGGGATTGTATACTGGCCCATTTACGTTTCATCACTTACTTTTGTACTCTGTTTACTTAGTGTTTACTACAGATTACGTACTCTATGATGTTTGTTTTCTTATATAAAGGAAATTCCTTCCCTTTTATCGGGATTTAAGCCGTTGGTGCTAGACGCCAGCCCCTGTTCTATTGAAGGTGGGTTGGGGTAGTCACGGCACGGGCCCCGAGGACGAGTCATGACAAATTGGTATCAGAGGAGTTTGTTCTACCGCAGAACTCAGGACACTGAAAATTTCTTCTATGTCAGGTAATAGTGTTAAGGGTATTGAGTGTGGTTATCAGTCCAAGGAGTCCAGTGTTGGTGTGGTGGCCAATGTATCTATACACCAGGACCATGGTTTCTGATTTCCAACTCAGTGCACAAAAACATTTATTTCATTTGTGTTTTAAAAGTTTTATTTGTGATGACTTTGTTTCAGCTCACCAGGTATACTGTATTAACTGCGGCGCACCTGTTTCTTTTTACGATGTCCCCACGGTGGCATCCAGATAGAGTTTCGAGCTTTGTGCGAGATGGAATCCCACATAGCGATGAGGACTCGGTGCAGGGACCCATTACAGCGGAGGCACTGGCGGTACCTCTACCCGTCGAGCAGCCGATGCCACCAGTACCAGCAGCTGAGAGTGCACGTGGCCTGAGTGCGCTGCATGAGTTTCAGCATCAGAGTCCTCCCAGGTTCCACAGAGAGATGGACCCTCAGGAAGCCGAGGATTGGCTGGAGGCTATTGTCCGAGTCTTCAGATTAGTAGGGACACCAGCTGACCTCATGGTTATCCTTGTGGTGAGTCTCCTGCACGCAACAGTAAGTAGATGGTGGAGCCTGATGCTCCAGGTGCACGATGAGGCATCACTACATTGGACAGACTTCAAGAGACTCTTCCTCTCGGATATTGTTCTGGAGACCCTCCAATTGGTGCGCATCCAGGAGTTACTACACCAACGAAAAGGTAGCATGACAGTATCCCAGTACTCTGCGAGATTTACTGATCTCTCGCACTACTCCACATACATGGTACAAGACCCATTCATTCAGGCCGGAACCTTCGAGCAGGGACTGAGACATGAGATCAGGGCTTCAATGATCCCGCTCAGCATTCTGATTCAGGCATGAGTGCTGGAGTGATCCTTTCTTATGGAGAGATTCCTTCCTGAGCCTATGCCCGCAATGAGGCCTACTGCAAGGTGACACGTAGCAGAGTCTTCTGCAGCTGGAAGTAGACAGTTGATGTAGAGTTCCAAGAAGACCAGGCCATAAGGTTGGTGACCTCAGGATAATGTTTCAGATGTCTGGGACACACGTAGAAGACCCAGTCATACGAGAGGCAGACAGTGCTATGCATGTGGCAGGCAGGGCCACATGGCTCGTGACTGCCCAACCTGCCATGCAGAGGAGCAGAAGACTATTGAGGGACCACCGAGGCATATGTAGAGGTTCGACCATGGTAGTCCGCAGGGAGACGGCAGATGAGGTAGAGGTGATGGAAGAGCAACATGTGGTGGATGAAGCTTTGGGGCTCTACCGCCACCACCACCAGGATTTCCACCCCGACCACATGGAGCTAGAAGACAGGGATAGGCTCAGCTTCAGGCAGTGGAGGCCTATGACCATGGCACACCTGAGATGATTTGAGGTACTATCTGTGTCTACTCCACCCTTTCTGAAGTTCTTATAGACACAGGAGCGAGTCATTCGTTCATTGCTGCTACCCTTGTTCGGTTCTCAGAGATTCCGACAGAGCCGTTGGCTCGATCCTTATGGCTAGAGACTCCTACGGGAGTATACTCGACGATTATACACTGGTGACGGTAGTGTGAGATTACTCTAGGAGGCAAGAGCTTCGGCTGGGATCTTTTTGTAGTGACGTCGAGGACTTACGACGTCATATTGGGCATGGATTGGATATTTACAGTCCATGCTCAGATCAACTGTATTAGGCACAAAGTGTGGTGTGTCCGCACAGATGGGAGTAGGTTCACCATCACCGGCGATAAGGGAGCCTTTGCAGCACAGGATGGATTTATGTAGAGGAGAGTACAAATGATCACACATCAGTTGGCTAGTCCCATTCTCGGGCTGTTTGATTTGAGGAGTCCGATTTTTCCTATTGTGGTGGATCAGTATGCGGAAGTTTTTCCTCACGACTTTCCAGGACTACCTCCTTGCAGAGAGGTAGACTTCTACATTGACCTGTACCTTGGGATAGCACCGATATCTACACCAGCATTTCGGATGTCTCCCACTGAGCTTCTCAAGCTATGGGTACAACTGGAGGACTTGTAGGGCAAGAGATTCATCTGACCCAGTGTTTCTCCCTAGGATTATTTTATTTTAATCACCAAGAAGGGGGATGACAGCTTGCGACTATGTGTCGACTATCGTTGCTTGAACCAAGTGACTGTGAAGAACAAGTATCAACTTCTGAGGATTGATGACCTCTTCGATCAGCTCAAGGGAGAACGATGGTTCTCAAAGATAGACCTAAGGGCAGGCTATCATCAGCTCAGTGTTCAAGATGAGTATGTGCAGAAGACAGCCTTCAGGTGTCGGTATGGCCACTATGAGTTCTTGGTTATGCCTATTGGTGTAACCAACGCTCCAGCAGTGTTCATGAGTCTCATGAACAAGATATTCCATCCTTACCTCAATCGATTTGTCGTAATCTTCATCGACGGCATACTGATTTACTCGACTACTGAGGTGGAGCATGCCTACCACTTTGCGGGTTGTACCGGACACACTATGAGAGCACCATCTTTATGGTAATCTCTCTAAGTGTCAGTTCTGGATTCAGGAGTTCCACTTCTTAGAGCACGTCATCTCTAAGGTGGTATTTTTGGGGCATCCTGTGAAGATCGAGGCAGTACTATCTTGGGAGCCACCCAGGAGCGTGACAGAGGTGTGGAGTTTCCTAGGTCTGGCTGGGTACTATTGGAGATTTTTACCAGACTTCTCCAAATTTGTAGGACTGCTTGCAGCTTTGAAGAAGAATGGGAACCCCTTCGTGTGCTCATATAGATGCCAGTAGAGCTTCTAGGAGCTGAGATAGAGATTGACCACTTCACCCATCTTGAGGCTACCGGAGGAGGGCATAGAGTACGTAGTTTACAGCGATGCATGAGGGACTGGACACGGGTGTGTCCTGATGCAGGAGCGGGCAGTGAACGCTTATGGTTCATGACAGTTGAGGCATCACGAGTAGAACTATGCTACAAATGACTTGGAGTTAGCAGCAGTGGTCTTCGACTTGAAGATGTGGCGGAACTATCTTATGGGTGAGCGCTTTATAGTCTACTCTGACCACCATAGTCTTATTTACATCTTCTCGCAGAAGGACCTAAACCTGAGATAGCAGTGATGGCTCAAGTTCTACCAGGACTATGACTTTGAGATAGTATATACTCATGGGAAGGGTAATGTAGTTGTTGATGCTCTCATCAGAAGATTAGGCATTCAACTACTTGGAGAGTCGACAGAGCAGCTAGCCGCGTTGCAGATATCCTTTGTTGATAAAGATGGAGAAGCCTTTCTATAGTCTCTCACAATCACTCCCCCACTACTACAGCGGGTCAGGGAGGCACAACATGGGGATGTTAACTATGAGATGCGACGTGCACAGACATCGACAGGACACTCACCTGATGGATTTTATATAAGAGGAGAGCACGTCATCCTTTTTAGAGGACATACCATGGTACCAGTTGCATTACCGGAGGAGGTGTTGAATGAGTTTCACACTTCCCCATTGGTGGTACATCCAGGAGTAGATAAGACGCCTCAGGATCTCAGACGACAGCACTGGTGGCCGGGTATGAAGAAGGTTGTTGCAGAGTTTGTTTCTCGATGCCTCACATACTAGTAGGTGAAAGAGGATCACCAGGTACCCAGAGGCTTTGTACAACCCTTATAGGTCTCAGAGAGGAATTGGGATGGGATATCTATGAATTTCAGGACGGGACTTCCATGTACATCCAGAGAACATGACTCCATCTGCGTGATTGTCGACCGACTCACTAAGTCGCCCACTTCGTACCTTTCAGAGATCTGGGATCATTGGAGATCTTGGGATGCCTCTACGTTCAGGAAATTATATGGCTTCATGGTGTTACATCATCTACAATCTCCGATCGAGATTCTCTCTTTACTTCCCGACTTTGGAAGGGGTTGTAGGAGGCATTTGGGATGCAGCTACGCCTAAGCACCGCTTTTCACCCTCAAAAGGATGGCCAGATGGATAAGACCATTCAGAAACTCGAGGATATGCTCTGTGCATGTGTCCTTGACTTTGGTCGCAGCTGGGAGGATCAACTACCTTTAGTGGAGTTTTCATAAAATAATAGCTACCACTCCACCATCGGGATGGCACCATAGGAGGCATTGTACGGCCGACCTTGCAGATCACCTATGTGTGGGACAGACCCTGGGGAGTCATCACTTGTAGGACCAGAGAGGGTTCAGGCTACGACAGAGATGGTGCAGATCATCTAGGAGCGGATGAGGACTGCATAGAGCTAACAGAAGTCCTATGCTGATAGGAGGCAGAGACAACTAGAGTTCTAGAATGGTGACCACGTTTTCTTATGGGTCTCACCTTGATGTGGATTACGGAGATTTGGCAGGGGTGGCAAGTTAACCTCGCGCTTCATTGGACCATTCTAGTTCTCAGCAGGATAGGCGATGTAGCTTCTCTCCTAGCTCTTCCACCTCAGTTACACATTGTGCATGACTTCTTCCATGTATCTCAGCTGAGGAGATATGTGCACGACCCGACTCATTTCATTGATCATGGGGAGCTGGACATCGATGATGGGGCGACATTTGTGGAGGTCCCGGTGTAGATCGATGATTGACAGGAGCAGGTCCTACATGGATGGTTGATTCCTCTAGTGCGCCTCAGATGGCACCACGACAACCTCTAGGAGAGCACATGGGAGCAGGTGGCTTAGATGCATTTACAGTACCCTCATTTGTTTCCCTAGTTTATGATGTAGCTTTACGGGGATGTAAATCCCTGAGGTGGGAGGAATTTAAAGACCCGTAGATTTCAAGGAAATTTTTTTCTTAAATTCTTTGGGATTTTACGAGTATGTAGTTTCTGACGGCACCTGATTCCAAGGCTAGGTGTTCCCAGAATCAGTTTCTGATGTTTAGCTCAGGTACGTTCAATGAACGAACAAGCGGGTTTTTCTATCTTTTAAACTAGTGCTCGGAATTGAAATCTAAGGGCACCGATGGAACCGCAGTGCCGGTAATTTTTTAAGAGAACTTTTACCATAGATGTGTTTTCACGAGAGAAGGAGTTTAATTTTGTGGTTTTAATAAGAATTGAATTAAAATTATAGAACAATTTTTATTCTTTATCTTACGTGGTTATATCCTACATGGGGTAGTTAGGATGGGACCCACAAACTCTTAACTACCCATGTGAGGATAGTTGTGAGGCGGGGCCCACATGATGCCCAACAATTCACATTCCCTTAACCCCTTAAACCTCCAATTAAAACCCATGTATTTAATTGGGTAACTCCTCCTCTCCCCACTCTTCCAATTTTATTCATGCCAACACACATTAATTTAATTAATCGATCCTGATCAATTAGATGAATTATTTATTTGAATTTGTATTTTTAAATGCATGGAATGTTTTAATAAAATAAGGAGGAGCCTTATTTTATTGGTTGGTTGGCTTGTTGTGTTGATAATTGGAGGAGAGGGCTCTAGTTTCTTTTGATGAAATTCATCTTCAATGAAAAACGCCAACTCTCCGATGAAGAACATTGATTCAGCTACCCCAGTTTCATTATCCTCTTCTCCCTTCAAGACTAGGGAGGAGATACCAATGACGATGGAAACTTCTCCATCGTCTGTGGTGCTTGACAACTGTGAACTTCTTTCGAGGTAGGGGTTATGATCAATTTTAATGAATTAAAATTGTGCTTTGTTTTGTCGTTGAGTATCTCGTATACTTTGGCCGAATGTTATCGTCGTAATGGGAGGAGATCGGACCGCACAAACACGGCCGATTTATCTTCCCGTTTTTCTTGTTTATGTTCGTTGATGATTGTGGTGAAGGTGGCACGGTGCCATTGCACCACGCGGGGCTGAAGAGGACAGCGGCCAGAGCAGGCTGTGGCGGTGCTGTGTGGCACCATCGTGCCGCGCCGGTCGAACCGGAACCGGGGCCTAAGGACTCGGCGGACTTCCGAGGGTCGGACAAATGTGCCAGCTGCTGGCGCCACCTGGAGGTGGGACCCGAGGGGCTCCCACGGTTACATAGTCAGCCGGCCATAAAGGTCGTCCGTTTGATGAAACTGGGGGGTTGTAACCCCCCGACCGGCACATAGGGAAGACCCCATAGGGTCTGCTGTTTTCCGTAAACAGGGGGCAGCGCCCTCCCTTTGCGCCCCGCTCGGCCAGCGCCAAGCCGGGATGGGTCAGCCACGCATAGCTGGGACTGGTCAGGCCACGCTCAATCGGGCCATACCCGATCCCGGGTTGGGTCGACGTGGTTTAGGCTGAGCCAGAGGGTATTGGGTCGGGTCGGACTGGGCCCAGATCCCCTATTTTCGGACCAGGTTCGTTCAAACGCTCATATCTTGGGCTACAGACCTCCGATCGATGCACCGTCAGTTGCGTATGGATCCTTGGATTGAGGCGGTATTTTCAGTATATTACACTCGATATTTAGGAGAAGTTTGGGTATGGCCAGGATGGTTCGAACCAGAAACCAATAGGGCCCTTGGAGCAAAAACACTTATAACTTAACGACCGGACGTTCGAATGATGTGTCGTCAATTACGTTGAATATTTCATAGTTACACGGTTTTGTTGGCTTACTCTACTCGACTTTTGGATGTAGATGGAGTATGGTCAGGATGGTTTAACTTAAAAACCAATCAGGCCCCTGGGATGGAAAAGCCAATATCTCTCAGACCGGGCGTCTGATTGAGGCGCCGTCTATCGCGTTGAGTTCCTATTGAAAAGACAGAACATTGTTATACATCAACACTGGACTTCGTGATAGTTGATGTATCAACCCCCTTGGCTCGTGGAGTGGACCCTCCCAGAATCGAGTGTGCTGTGTGCGGGAACCCTAGAGCTGGCTGCGACTTCGACGATGACGACGACTACTGTACTTGGATCCTACGTGGGTTTGGCAGCGTGGACGACTGTACTTGGATCCTATGTGGGTTCGGAAGTGATGACGACGATACATGGATCCTACGTGGGTTCGACAGTGATGGTAACTGTACTTGGATCCTATGTGGGTTCGGCAACGACGACTTCTGTACTTGGATCCTACGTGGGTTTTGTAGAGAAGATGATCCTGAGGCTACATCTAATCATATCCACCCCTCTTTGTGAGTAGTGTACCTGTGTGAGCTGAGTCATGACTTTTAGTCATTATCATCGATGTGATTGACATGCTTTTCTATGTGGATTGGGTTGTGATTTCCTATGTGGATTGGGTTGTACATGGGCTCGTGAGTTGGAGCAGAACTAGAATTGATGACTTAGGTATATGTAAGGGAATATACCTCAGTAGAGTTGGTTGATACGTTGTGTTTGTATATTTCCTTTTTGGTATAGACATTGTGGATTCTGGGAGGCCTTTGGGGGTTTTGGGGTCCCTACTGTGTATCGTATACTCACCACTGCACGAGATATGCTCGTACTACGTTGTATTGGTTGCAGATGATGGAGATCGCTGATCGTAGTTGAGGATTGTGGTGTGGGATGGTATTCGATGGAGGACTATTAGGCGAGACGTACACAGTGCAGACGGACGGATTTGAGGAGAAGAGGAGACCATCTGTACCCACCCTTCAGGTGGGGCTTCCGGATGACGACTTGGTGGTTTTTGCTTTACTTTTCAGCTGTTGTACTTTCTTTCCTCAGTTGTATTGTAATTTTAGTTTGGTTTTTATACTGTCCCATTTAATTTCCAGCACAAACTTTTGTACTCAGTTTACTTGGTGTTTACTGCATCTTTCATACTCTGTGGAGATTGTTTTCTTTTATAAAGACAATGCCTTCCCTTTTATCGGGATTTACGCCTTTGGTGCTAGTCTCCAGCCCCTTGCCTCTGGAAGGTGGGCTTGGGGTAGTCATGGCACGGGCCCCGAGGATGGGTCATGACATTATCCTAGGAAAAAGGGAACATGGGAGGATTTAACCAATGTCAAAGGGTACACCGGAGTATTATTCCATGCTTAAGAAGATACATGGATGATTAACCCAATATTAATATGTGATGAATGTGTTAGTGGGTAGAATTGACATATGATTTCAATACTTAGATTAATATCAATCTCTTATGTTATAATATTATGCTCATTGAATCATGTTTAATGTTTCATGAATATTCACACTTTTTCCATGGTATATGTACATTTATTTGACATTACATATCCATATATAATTACTTATTGATAAATATTATTCTTCCATTTTATTTTAATAAGTTATTTCCCCAATATCAATGTTTCCTCACATGATTTTGTTCAAACCCTTAATGATATGTTGATGAGTTTTCCATTACTAATCATTTTATCTCACCCATTTCTTATTCATACATTCCCCATGTTATGAATATGAGTGCAACTTATGAAAATTATAGAATCTATTATATTGTGTTTATATTATGGGGATATGTTTAGAGGTTTTGGAAAATATGTTTCCTATGAAAATATTTCTCAATGAAACAAAACCATCCATTCTTGTGATTGTGTATATATTTAGTGATATTTAATGCTTAATATATTTAAATAATGTAACATAAATATAGGTTCATAAAACATTTTATCAAAACTATTTTTTAAATAAATTACTTTTAGCACCAAATCTGAGAGTGCAGGCCTGGGGTTCCTCATCTAGTATCCGAGTAAGTTTTAGTAATTTTTGAGAATTAGAATAATTATTTTTATAGATTAGAATAATATAACTTAAATTAATACTCTAAGGATATTTTGATAAACATTATAACATATTGATGTTTTGGTAAAGTAGATATTGTGTGGTTTTATATAAATTACATCCCAATATAGATATTGGCAAGTGGGTGCGGTTAATATAGGGGTAATCTCTATAAAGAAGTCTAGTTGAGTATTAACTCAATATTGAATCTGTTGTATAATGAGTGGGCCTAATACTGAACACATGGATAGATACTCCAGAGATATATGATTTGGTTAATTAAATTATCTTTACATTCTATTATGAGGGTTATAGGATAAACCAAGTGTGACATAGTAGAATTGGAAATTTCATAACTTGAAATGAAGGAGTCATTAGAGAATACATATTATCATGGAGATTTTATATTCATATGATCATTTAATAAAATTATATTGGATATTAACATAATAATTTTGGTTTTAATATTTGTTTGGTAATATCATCATGAAAAAGAAGTTATGGATTTTATGTCTATATAAAATCATAATAATTAGATATATAGGCATGTTTGGAATAAATGGTTGAGAATGATAATATATTCCTATAATGTGGAAAATATATACATTTATTACGTTTATTGATATCACTCTAGAAATTATATCTTGAGTCATGTCTATCTATAATACACCCTTGGTTAGTTTCACTAGTATTTTATAAATATAATTATGAGGGAAAATTTTATTTAATGTGTGATGAATGTATATCCCCCAAGATTTTGAAATATTTTTTTATAAAACAATATCATGTTTGATTTCCTGCTCTACCCACAACACAAAACTAAAACCCAGAGTGAATAATTAATTATTATGGAATTTTAAGAACAATAAAACCTCTAGTAAATAAATAATATTTTAAAAAATCCGAAAATTAATAAAAAAATATGATTAATAACATTTATTTTTTTTTAAATGACACTGGATATTTACGTTCAAACCTAGAGAATAGATCATGTTCAAGTATGGTCGTAACACATTTATGCACGTAAAAAAGTATTTTTTTAAAAAGAATTTTTCAATAAAAGTATTTATTTTCTTTATATATATTGATTTTTTTATTTGAATGGTAAATTTATTAGTTTTAAAATTTTAATTTAAAAAAAATTACTTCATTTCTTAATTCCATGTGGAAAAATTATCCAAATGTGAATTTTTGATATTTTAATAAAATAATTTATTTTTAGGTGAATATTAAGAAATCAAAATTTTTCTAACATCATCACTTTCATAAAATTATTATAATACAAGAATGAATATAAATTAATTGAAACCCTTTTATATATAAATATTTACTTATTAAATAATATAAATCATTTAAAAACATGACGTTCAATTTATAAAACCCATGTTAATGTTTTGGAAACATAGGTAATATTTTATTTTAAAAATAGTTTTTTCCACTTATATTGAAAATTGTTCTTCCTAACATTTACAAATTAAATCTCACAAAATGTATTTCATATTTTAGATGAACATTTTAATAACATTTAATAAGTGAAACTTAATTTTTATGCATAAAATTATGATTATGAAGATTAAAGTTTATAACCATTATAGTGGTAAAACTATTATTTTTGTAGATCTGTTTTATTAGTATTTTGTAATTTCTCTATAATTAAACAAATTAATTACTTAAAAAATGAATTTAATACAATTTTATGCCTATATATAAATATATAATCACTTATTCAATTGGTAATCAATACTATATAAGATTAAAAAAACTTAATGGGGAAAATAATATTTTTTTTACAAAACTGATTTTTCTATTTATTAAATGTTTAAATTTAAAAGTTACTTTTATATTATTTCTAAATTGAATTAGATTATATATGTATTAAATTTAGTTTAATGAAATATAAATTTGGTAATACGGGTAACATTTTATTTTAAAAAAATATATAAATTACATTGGTAAAAACTAGTTACCGTGGTAAAAAGAAAATATGATAAAAATGTAAAAATAATGTGGTTAAAATACATGAAATTTGTTTAAAACTTGTGTGAAAATGATTTTTATAGGATTTATAAACATTGTCTAACCCGAAAATCCATTATTTATCACTTTTGGATCCATTTATCCCTAAATAGTGTCATGAAGTTTTTTTAAAGTATCAAGTATTCGCAAAAGTGTATTGTTCAAATATAAAAGGGGAAAACATCAACCCTATAATGCCAACCTTATTACTTATTTTTTTCATCCTGAAACTCTTCTATATTAATCCTTCTAGAAACTTCTCTAAACTTCATAATCATATGTTCTTCATTATATATCCAAATCCCTTCATTTCTAAGAAATCTCTCTATAGAAAGTTCAATATCACAATGTGGTTAAAGTGCATTTGACTAAGTGGGAATTCAAGGTAAGAGTTTCTTTGTTTTATTTTCAAATACATGAGACATGTTTTATATTTCATAGAATAATTTATTTTATATTGTGTATTCACTTACCAATTGACTTTAATTATAAATAAAATCATTCATTTTAGGTTTTTCAATTGTTCATTTCATCATATCCCCCTTATATTATTTGGATTATTACGTTACCATTTTAGTAAGGGGATATTTGAACCAAATTTAATTTCATGAGACATATTTATTATTTTTCACCATGATATATTTGATATGGTCTGAGTAACTACTAAGGAATTTATTGTTCTATATTTATGAATTTCAAGGGGTTTGAGGATCCATATAATTTTCTTACATTAAATGGATTTTGATTCAAAATATTACAATTTTGTACGGGTTTTTTTTTAAAATCATCTCCCTTCATTAAGTTATAATTTATCTTATTATATTTTTTTTCCAAGATCATTTGCTTCCTCCCTAAAATTTTATTTAAATTTGATTTCTCTTTCTCTCTAGGGAAAAGAAAACATTGGATTCAAATTATACTTTTGATTAATTTATTCCTTATAAGATATATATCATTGTTAAGAATAATTATCATCTTCTTTAATGAAGGTTTCGATTTATTATTCATATTTTCCATTCCAACCAATTTTCTCCTTTATATTTGTAATCCAAATTATATTTTATCTCATGTGACCTTAATTTTCAACTTATCATATTTTAAAAAAAAAATTTATTTTTATTATATGGTTTTTAAACAAAGTTATTTAAAATTATTAGAAGGTTTTTTATCCTTTAAAAATAAAATATATTATATTTTACTCCTTATTTAATTGTTAATACTTATGTCATTTTTTAGGTCCTATTATTGAAGATTATTTTTAAATGTAAAAGTTTTCAAAATGTTTTCACTTCACATTTTGAAACCATTTTGTCCTTTTCATGGATCCAATTTTGGAATATATTTTTAAAAGTAATGATTGTTCAAAAAAATCACATACCTTTTCATAAAATACATTTTCTAAGTGACTCATACTTATTCTTTTACACCAAAGATAAAAATTATTTTCTTCAAATTCCTTTAATATTTTACTACCATTTTTTTCATAATCGGTGAAGGATATATTTCATTGGAAATTATTTTTCATGAATCACCCTATAGATTTTCTTAT
This sequence comes from Viscum album, assembly GCA_963277665.1. Taxonomy (NCBI): domain Eukaryota; kingdom Viridiplantae; phylum Streptophyta; class Magnoliopsida; order Santalales; family Viscaceae; genus Viscum; species Viscum album. The sequence goes on along the minus strand of OY728132.1, from coordinate 383,014,954 downwards.
GAAATAATATTTTTGGGTGATTTAATTTTGGGAACCAACCATTCAAATTCTTGAGTTAAATTTCAGGGATGCCATTTAAATATTACAAAATTTGTTTTTATTTCTATGGGTTATTAATGATGTGAATAATGATTGTTTTCAAGTGGAACACATATGGATGAGTGATTGGAAGGTTCTAATGTCTCCCTTAGATGAATTGGTGAATATTATATCTCATGAGAACATAAGGGTACATGAGAGTATATATCCCTCTCTAAAGGGTACACAGGAGGATTTATCCCAATACAAAGGGTAAATAGGATGATTATCCCAAGACCATTGGTACACAAGAGGATTTATCCCTATATAAATGTTAAATATGTGGATTTATCCCAATCCAAAGGGTATATAAGAGGATTTATCCCAAGTTACAGGGTACAGAGGAGGATTATTCCCAGCCTAAGGGCACTTTATAAGAGTTAACTCAATCCCAAGGGTACATGGGGGGGTTTATCCCAAGCTAAAGGGTACATAGGAGGATTTATCCCATGATAAAGGGTACTTGAGAGGATTTATCTCAAGAAAAAAGGTTCACATGAGGATTTATCACAAGATAAAGGGTACACATGAGGATTTCTCCGAATATAAAGGCTTCATAAGAGGATTATTTTAATCCTAATATAGTACATATGTGATTATCCCAATCCTACTATGTGATGAATTACTTGGTGGGTATCATTAACATATGATGTATATGATTTTTCTTTATTCTAGCCTATTATGTCAAGATTTATTCATATGAATATGTTACTTGACTCATGTTTTATTTATCATGATTCTACACACTTTTTCCAAGGTTTATGTTTTTGTATTTAAGATAATTTGTACTTCAATCATGTCTTATCTACATTTTTTTCCCATTTTATTTTTTATAATATAATTGTCTCATAATCATGTTTCCTAAAATGATTTTGATCTAACACTTAATATAATTTTGAGGAGTTTTTTCCTTACTAAGTGTTTGATCTCACCCCTTTCTTCGGTTTACATTAACTATAATTAAAGATGAGTGTAACATATGATAATTCTAGAAGGGATTATAGTATGGTTCAATTTTGGAGATATGTTAATAAGTTTTATAAAATAAATTTTCTATGTAATTTATCTTCAAGAACATTAAGTATTCCATTATTAGTATGGTGTGTTTATTTGGTGAGATATAATTTTTATCTTATTGAAATGATAAAAAATAAATATAGGTTCATCTCACTTTGTATTAAATATAATGTTTAAAGAATATTTTTTTAGCACCAGATCCATGAGTACAAGCATGGATCACCTTAAAAATAATTATAATTAAATTCATTTCTCATGATATCTACAAGTTATTTTATTATAAAAGTGAACATGAGAAAATATTATTTTATGAATATAATCCCTTCACGGTTCCTTAAATAATTATTAGAGTTAATGAGCAGAGTTAATAGTTTATATTTTATCATGTGACATGTTATAGTGATACAAGTGAGTGATAAAATATCCATGATGTTTATGATAGGTTTAATTTAGTTATAGGTGTGTAAAATATTATAAAATGAAGGTTATAAGTTTCCAAGTACCAAAGTGAAATTTTGGAAAGTAAACATAAGTATATAAATGAATTATAGAATTATGAATATTTTATACAGAAATTCTAAAAAATATCTTCTCTCCCCCAAATTTCCTTTTATGTTATAAAGAGAGAAACCAAATGAATAAAAAGACCAGATTAATCTTGTATCTTTAGATAAATTTCACATTAATTCCTTGATCGAAGGTACGTTGTAAGTCTCATTGATACTCTTACCTGGATATTAAAGAATGATGCACCAAAAAAATTGGAACTTGTGTGGATGGTACTGAAGAGAACTTGTTCTTTCACCATATAGTTATGAAACACAAATGATGGGATGATAACATTAGCATTTGATAAATAATTAAGTTATGGTTTAGTTTATTTTCGTAATACATAAAATGAATTTCACAAGATATGTGGTAGAATATCAATACTAGTATTCCAGATTTAGAGTTTTTACATAAATCGAGATCCAAAAATTTCAAAATAACTATTTTCACGCTTCTATAAAGGATCTAGTTCTTTCAATGGAATCATGTTGATTGTAAAATTATTTAATCAAAAATATTAACTAATTTTTCTAGATTTTTTATATTGTTATTTTATATAGCCTCAACACCACTAACGATAGGTCAATATGATTTCAAACAGTCAAGTTATGATCATTCTAAGAACAAAATACTATGATATTATTAATATTATTACTACTAATTTTCAATTAAAAAATAAATATATTAAATAAAAAGAACCTAAACATGCATATAAATAGTTTTTAGTGGTGAATAGTGCGTCATGAGTGTGTGTTTGGGGTCTACTATGACAAAAAAAGCGCACAATGTTCCACCACAGAAAAATAGAAAAAAAATATTTATTTAAAAAAGCATCCCACTCACTAGACTCGACACCTAGCTGGATCCATCCAAATCTAGCCCGCCCAGCTCAATAGCCTCGCCTTGGTTCCCAAAACCCCTATGGGGATATATTTCAATTCCAAGTAGACCTGGAATTTTCTAAAAAATAAAAATAAAATAAAAAACATTTAAAATTAAAAAAATATTTTGGGTGTTGTGAGACATATCATTTATTAATTAAAAATATTAATTCTACTATAGATCATTAAAAATAACATAAAGATTAATTTTAGAATTTTTAATTTTTATTATGCAATTTTTCTTCATATTTATTGATTATATCTGAGGCCAAAACTATGAATGTTTATATTTATTTATTTGTAAATATTTTATTGGTGTTTGTTTTATAATAATTATTTATTAAATAATTATGTAGACATCTTATGCATCATGCCACCATATTTAATATGTATAAGGGTATACATAGACAGATTTTAGTCATACAATTTGATTTTAACATTTCTAGTTCCCTTCACATGCATGTGAGGATATTGATTTTAAAGATCGTTGGAGTTTACGGTGATGCAGTTCGAGTCGATAGCCGGTCAGAAACTAAAAAAGGTAAATGAATAAAAAATTTATTTCTATTTCATCTTAATATGGGTTTTTATCAAGGATTTACCTTCCTCAAGGAGTTACCCTAGGGTCTCACTTGATCCATCATCCACTAGATCGAATTACCAGTAGAAAACAACTCTTGGTCATATCATTGTTTATTTATTTTGTTATGCATGGTAAATTATTTGTGGATGTATGAATGATACGTGATCACATAGTGTAGTTAATGAACATGAATAGATAAAATAAATGAACATGTGAAATGAATTTATTCTCTTTATGCATGATTATGTTCTAAACATGGTCATATGGTAACAAAATCGATAAATAGAATCATATTTCAATCACATGAGAAAATAAAAACATTAAAACATCTCAAAGTAAATATTAAGTCTAAAATTCCATCCACCACTTAAGATAGAATGAAACTATAGTACAATGTGTTCATATATGATAATTTAGGGTACTTACTTCTATTTTGGAGTTCTAACAAGAGTAGTAGGTCAAGACAACTAAAATTGGCATCAAATAAATTTCCCTAGCTAGCTTGGAGAAATTTTTGTATCAGAGCATTGATTTAATAAAGGTTTTGATTTTTAAAAGCTAGAACATCACCCTATAAAGAAATAAATCATGAGTTTATATAGTTTTTCATCTATAATTATACCTTCAAACTCTCTGAGTAGGGGTGTAACCAAAATTGGGTTATTATGAGAGGTTTTGAAGGATATTTCCTACTAAAATACTCTTATCACTATGTATTATGAATCTTTTAGTTGAGAGCTAATAGGATTTGAATAAAATAATCAGATAAATTTAATTTTAAAAAATATATAATGTCTATATAATGTTAAATAAGATAAAAGTATTAATGTGTTAAAGTTTTATTTTTTTTAAAAATTATGAGTAATACGACAAATCCACTATGACAAGTAATAGAAAATGAACATGTCTTAACCATATTGAATTTCAATGTGTGGTATAGTTGGTTGTGCATAGTATTATGATATTGAATAAAATTATATGTTTTGAGTCCCTAATACCTTATGAGCCACCGCAGAATGCAAGTGGGGGTAGAAAATATGATTACAAAAGACTTATGGATGGTTATACCTTGTTATCTTATCCCTGAGAATCTTATGAGGATAAATTGAAGTGAGAAATGAATGAGATTATGATTGCACCGAAGACATGTAAATTGAATGAACAAATTCAGGTTGTTCATCCTATACTCAAGTTTATAGAGCACATTGATCAAATTTCAATCATTCAATACACCACATTCTTATATCCTAATTACGTAGTTACTTCAATCTCATTTAGAATTATAAGATAAACAATATAGAGAGACCATTTAGTTACCATTTGGGTAGGGTTTTCCTAGATGATAATTGAATAAAGAAAGAAAAATGTTTAGTTCTTATAGTGAACAAAAATAATAACAAGGATAAAATGATAATGGAAAGTTTGAAACCAAGGGAACCACCACAAAATCATTCTAATAAACTAAAGATGAAGGAGGGAGAGTAATGAATATGAATATATTTTCTTACCATGTGACGAGATAGGTCACTCAAAGAGAAATTAAATTTAACTAAATAAGAATAAAGTTGAATATTCCACTTCGAGTATATTCATCACTAACTATAATAATTCTACTTTAGTTCTAGGTATTATATACAATATGCAACTTATATATCTATATCCAAATATAATAACTAAGGAAGTTAATAAACATTATAAAAATTAAGGTGAAATTTTCCAATTTCTGGGAAAAGGGTGACACAAAGGTCGATGGTCAAAAGAGCATGACTTTAATTTACCAAGTTTAACTATTATATTTAAACTATTATTTTATATTGAAAATCTCCAAAACATTAATATCATGTTTCCATTTGACACAATGATACATTATTTCATTTTGGAATGATTGTTGTCATGTTTCATAATAAATTAACAACTCAGTAATACTTGAATCATTAGAAAAATAAGATGAATATAAAAAATAATACTTATACCCATTTATGGTAAGAAAATTCATCTTCCATGTAATGAAATAATAAAGATAAATGTGTCCTAAAAAACATCCATTTCTAATTCAACTCGACTGTGTGAACTATTCTATGGAGAAGATAGTGGTAAAATATGTATACTTCATAATATTCTTTTTATAAATTTTATGAATGTTTAGTATAGAACAGGACACACTCAGTAAAAGATATTAGATCCTATACGAATGATTTTTTGAGTATATATTGATGAATAATTCATTGTTCATTTAAATGTAGAGTGGATTAATTCATAAACTCTCATTCCCTTATATACATCAGATTCATGATGTTAGTAAAAGAAGGATCTATAATGACCCCTATAAGTCTAGAATGTATTTTATTTTCTATTTAGATGTATTCTTGAAAAAATAACTGCATTAAACCTTAACTATATGTCAATTATAATGAAAAATAGACATAATATAGGTTATAGTATGAATGGAATCCATTATGTCATAATTAATGTGTTTAGATGCAAAGAGTATGTTAAGATTTAGCCAATATAAACAATTTCCTTAAAGTTTCTATGGAAATTACATAAATACTTAAGATATACAATTTATAGTCAAGTGAAGGACTATATTTCTATAAAAGGGTTCATATATCTATTTTATATAATTGGATAAATATTTACATAGATAATTTTAAGGCATGATATGTAGAAATAGTTGGAAAAGGAGTAAGTTCAATAAGATCTCACATAAAGAGAATTTTCAAGAGACACATACTATGCAAGAAAGTTAAAACCATAGTGGTGGATTTACATTCACCTAAAAAGGTGATATATTATTCATTATGAATAATAAATTCTTATATTACAAGGAAGAAATAAATATAAATAATCCATGATTGAAAAGTTCATACAAAAATAAAATATAGATTTCATATACCAAATCCGGTTTTTTATTTTGGTAGTTTCTCTAATTGATGTAGAGTCATTGGTGGGTATTCCAGACAAATTATACAAGAGTGGTGAAATCATGGTACAAATAAGGCTTGATTGGTTGTAACATGTAATCATGATTAAATCCACTAGAATTATACTCACCATAACAAATTTATATTTCCATTACATTGATTATTGAATGTGAAGACCACCTTACCGAGTGTAAATATTATTTAATATTTCTATATAATGCAACCAGAAGGGGTGGGTGACACCATAGAATGTTAATAAAGAATATAAGTTTAAGTGATCCATTTATGGATTAATAAATGTATCAGGATCATAGAATATTCATTTGGAATGAATTTATTCTAGGTGTCTACAAGAGTTTAGTGGGAGGGCTATAGTTTTCCCAGAAATATATATTTGAGAATATATTGAGAAAAACTTATTTGTCTTAAAGTTAGTTAAGACTGTATAAAAAGTAACTATATATAGAATGAATTAAATTAATAAATTTTATTATGGGGAACAAGGTATAATGATATATATCTATGGGTTTATTTGACCAAGATAACGTTTATATACTTAAAATGTATTGAAAATATATGTTGGTAATATTTTAGAGAGAATTTTTTTCAATTTCACATAGAAAAAATATATCTAAAAAAGAATAGGAGGGGATTAATATGGCGAGTATAACCCTATATTATTCTGAAATGGATCTATCACTTATGTAATGTTATATACCAGACATGATATTTTCAATGCATATATTATGGTAATAAAATATCACATAAATCTAAGAGAACTACATTGGGAGTTTCCAGAACGGTCCAATACTACATCAAAAATAGTAATGGATATATACATAGTATTTAGAATGGAATAAACACTAGTTATAAAATGAATAAACACTTGTCTTCTTATAGACCAATTTGATCTTATATCATTGTTAGGCTAAATAAATGATAAATATAGGGTCATTGAATATAGTGGTAGAAATATCTAAAAATAAAGAGTATATTGAGGCTTCTGATGTAGCTAAATAAGTGGTATAAAATATGAAAAAATATGTTCCAAATCATAAAATAATACTTAGAAATTAAAGTATTTTCATTACATAAATTATGATAAGCTGACCTCAATGATACTAACTAAGCCGTAAAGGGTATGATATAAGAAAAAAAAGGATATACTCAGGGATAACATCTCTTGAGGAGTAATATATACGGAGTTGGAGTCATAGATAATAGAATATCAATGTAATAAAGACGTAGCCGACCCAATGACTAAATTCAAAACTCAGCAGAGGCAAGATCTTATCATGTGAGAGTTAATAGGTTGATCATTATCAATTTAACTCTAGTGAAAGTGAGAGTGCTATAAAAGTGGGTTTCCTTGACTCAACATAAGTAGTTCTTTAAGATTACCATATCATGTATATAGAGATTCAAAATGAGGTTATATTATTATAATAGTGATTTTACTTCTATGTGAACTATTTACATGGTAATTAACATGGATTAATTTTATCAAAAGATAATAATAGTTCTCATATATAATGTTACAAACCAAACCATACCACCACTAAACTGGGAACCTAATCTGGCCCATGGATCAAAATGTGTTCCGGATCCCAATGAGTTGATAACTAGTTTATGAGAATCAAGAAACACACATTAGGAATTGTTTATCCAAAAATAATCAGTACATAGGTCTAAGCAGAAAACATGATATAACCTTTCCATAACATGGAAAGTCATTATCCAAGAGAATTATAACCCACCAATAATTTATAAAAATCTAATAACATAACAACAACTCATAATGTTATAGAAAAACAATAAACCATAACATTAGAATCATCCAAAGGTATCCAAAAAGAGAATAAAAAATAAGATCCTTATATATCACCAAACACAACAGTGATGGGATAGAGGTTTTGTAGTCAATATAGTATACATCAAAAAACCCATCCAAAAATAAACAAAATGTTTACACATATTTTTGTGACACAAGGATAAATTTTCCTCTATGTCAGCATCATCAACCCATGCTCCACTACTGAGAGTACCCACCACCACCATATGACGCCTTACCTTTACCATAATATGTTATAAAAAGGTGTAAATACACCCATTAAGTATATACAAAGGGTGAAAAATGATATAATTATATAATACCACAAAAATTTCATGATTAACCATTGTTTGATAAACATAATCATACTAGTTTGAACTAAACCTGTTGAAAGTTAGCATTTTAATTTTAGAGAAAGAAAACAAGAAATGAGTTTTAAAAATTTATAAATGGAATCTAATACCCTGAAAAGTGAAATTTTCATAATTATCCACAAAGGGAGAGATCTAATTATTATAATTTTATAGTCACTCTAGTTCCTTGTATAAAATTGTGAACTATAAGTCAAACTAGTTGTGTGAACAAAACAATAAGGAGGTTATGCCTTGGCCTACCTGTATGGTATCATCCATCCCACAACAACACATCCAACCAACCATTAAAAAGTACATGCATTGGCCTAGTGTTGTGGTGTCTCCCATCCATAAGGCCATGACCTATATCCAAGTCCAATATATTTGGGTAAAGTGGCATAATCTAAAAATAGATACTTAACATTATTTTTCCACAATTATATACTTATGTTATGATATGGAAACCCCATTTAAAATATATCACATTCCATTTCAAAATAATTCCCATAAATATAACACAATGAAATTACCTTTATCAAATTCAAAGCGTGCCTTGAAAATAATTTTACTTATGAAATAAATGGGAAATTTTTACAATAACCACAATTCATATAATCAACCATCAATAAAATAATAACATAGCTTTAATTAATTAAAACACCTGATATAAAACATATTAATCATGATGGTTTCCTAAACTAAGAATCTCACATGAAACTACATGTCTTTAACAAATTAAAATTATTAGTAAGTGTAAATCACTCACCTAGGATATAAATACACTTATAAATACAAGAGTAGTCCAAGAGAAGAAAGAATAAACCATAAATTATAAAACTCACACCATAAAAATCAGCCCACATGAACCCTTGGACGCCTTAACATTGAATAAGGTAGAAATATATGAAAAAAAACAAGAGAAACTACCAAAATGAATGAAGAGTAGACACGACACTAAATTGAGGATTACCTGAAAAACATATCCAAAATCTCACCAACGTCCCACCCAAAATGAAGAGGGGAGGGCATATTGTGTTTAAAAAGGAAACTGGAGTTGATAGGGGTGAGGAAATGGAGGTTAAAATTATTAAATTTAAGGAGGTATACTTAGTAATTTTCATTTTTAATTTTATCAGAAGATAAAAAAATTCCAAATCACAAACCAAACATGTGGGTTTGAACTACCTCAACTGGGTACTTTCATAGTTTGTCCACACGGTTTGGAAAACTATGTGCCAACAATGGAAAATATCTCATATAAAGTTCTTGACTATATTTCATGGTTACCACATGAGTACCCATAACCAATCAATAACTATATAACAACCCTTTTTTTAATATCATATCTTCATCGATAAACCACCTGGAAAATAAAAAACCAAAAATAAAGTTATTAAATAGGTGATCGACTCATGAAAGTGATGTCATGGGTTTATAAATTCTCCCCTCATATCACTTTTTGTCCACATAATGTCAACAAAACACTTGATTCATTAACAAAATAAGTCATTGATCCCTCATATGATATTCCCACTCCCACATGTCAGGAAAATCACATCTGTGTTTCTATAGAACTTGAACTAACCAAATTTTTTTTCTATGAATCTACTTATCTTGGAATACAACAATTCAAATAGTTTTCTCGATAAAGAAGGAATTTTGTTCAAAATTGTGCTCTTCCCAATTTATCACATGGGATGGTCTAGGTTAGTATTTCATCAATTTTGAAATCTAAAATAAATTATGAATTTTTTTCAACTGAATTGGTAACCCCAGCCTATAAGTAACCTTCTCAACCCATCTAGTGATCTAAAAAATATTAACATACCTCAGTGTGATTTTTCTTTCTTCCCTAGTATTTGATCTCCCACATAGGGTAATACCCTCAAAAACACCTGATAACCTATCAAACACTCAAGGGGGTTATGATAGTGGTCAATATAAGATTTATAATTACTTTGATTGATCTCCAAATGTTGTTCAATAACTTGATATTTTATGGTTTTTTCTTAAACAACACTAAGTCCAACCAAAGAGGTATCACCTACCTATATCCAACATAAAGAATAATGGAACAATTGGACTTAAAATTATTAGACAATGGATATCTAGATTGAAGACTATTAATTTTTATAATATTAAAAATTGGATAATTTCATATATGAATCCCAAGAACCACTAAAGTCAAAAATGCATGCCTGAATCATATCATTTAGAATCTGATTGTCCTATTTTTTAAACTATTTTTCTAGTTTTTGTGAGAAATTATTAGATTCACTTGATATACCATCTCATATTAGAGGCCTTTCTAGAATTGGGATGTGAATCTGGGGTCCCGGTTAGATATAATGGTAGTGGACCCACTGTAAAACCTCACAAATTTATACAAGTACAACTTACCAGGATCTTAAAACTTCATCATATCTTAGATTGGTATTAAGTGGATGGATTTATATAATCAATAAATCACAAAAAAATAGTATTCCACCCTAAGTGGTTCGAGTTATCTTGATAATGTAGTCCATGGACACCTTATCCAACTTCCTAGTATAAATAGGAAGAGGATAAAGCAAGCTAGAGATTCATTGGAGTTTTAACTTTACCTACTGGAAAGTATAAAACTATGACACAAATTATAATATATCTATCTTTATACTCATCCATCAGTATCACTAACTCACATCTTAGTAAATTTTTTGGAACTACAGTATACAACCACTTGAGGCCAATTCCAGTCCTCCATAATTATTGTCCCCACTGATGAAGGGACTATGAGTCAACTCCTAAAATAAAGAGAACATTCAAGAAATGGATACCATTCACTTGTGGTCTCCCTAATATATAAAGTTCCTCTAAGATTTTAATAGTTAATATATTCTTCATACTCTTAGTAAATAATATAAAAAAGGCGAGTATTTCAATTGATGGTTTCCATGAAATAAACTTCCATCTCCTCCTTAGCCACTATGTGAATATCATTTAAGAGACATACGTGTTTCAACTCCATGATAGAGTCCTTTAGAGCATGATATGGAAACTTTTAAAAAAGTAAATTTTCAAAAACATTCCATTTACTAGGTATATAAACAAGATTTAAATCCAAGGCTAGAATATACTCAACCCAATTCCCCTAACCATTCTATAAATCCCTCTGTGATAAAAATTAACCCATGTTTTTTTGATCATATCGTACCATGAACTTTTCTACAAAAAGTTAATATTTCCTAAATTTGAGTGTGTTTGTTACAAATATCCACTATGGTTTATTGATAGGATACTTCCTATAATTCATTAAAATTTATTTAGATTCAACGACTTCCACATGATCACATTACATAAAACCACAACCCAAACCCATTCTAGAGACATAAAAATAAACCACATCACTAAGACCCACCTCAAGAATGAACAATACAAAGACTATGGGAAAATTCTACATAAGCTCATTTAATGAGGCTTCGAATACCAAATTCCGTATATATATAACCCCCATCTGGGTGAGTGCCATAAATAGTAAATCCAAATTGAAGAAATTATTGATAAACTACTAGTAGTAACATGATAATTCAAGAAAGCATAGAATTTGAAGTACACTTCTCATCTCCTACTAAGATATAATATCCTTAACCTTATCAATATCCACTAATATGCCTTATTTAGACACCAAATTCCCTATAAACTTCACTTTTTGAATCCAAAAAATTCATTTAATGATTGAACATTGAGTTGGTGGTCCCAAATAATTCCTAAAACAATTCTCACATTATTTTCATGGTCCTCCCTAGTCCTATAATAGACTTGTATATCATCCACAAACACTAAAACAAATGAATCATGGTTTTTGTGGAATATTTGGTTTATCGGAATGATAAAAACTATTTATTAATTAGTCAACCTGAATGGAATCACTAGGAAATCGAGGTGACAGTGTCTACTATTAAATATCATCTTGGGAAAATTATATTCTTTCACCTTGACCTGATTATATCCTTAGTGAAGATCAAATTTAAAAAACCACTTTTCTCTATTCATCTATTTGATTAGGTATTTAATGCAGGGAAGGGGATACTTTTTATAAATTATCAACTGATTTAGATTTAGATAATCAATATATAAGTAAAGGGTCCAATCCACCTTCTTAAAAAAGAGAACTGGAGTAGACTAAGAAGACACACTTGATCAAATAAAGACCTTGGACTCCAGGTCATAAATTTAAATCATTAACTCCTTATTCTTTACATGTTTCATATGAAATGAGGGTACGAATTATAATATAAGGGTAAGGATATTATTTTAGTTTCATGCATCAAATCAACAGAAAATTTGACTTTCCATTTGAGGGTAAACTTGATAAGACTCCAAGGAATACCTCTGGAAAAACCCTCACAACCAAGGTAAGTTAATCACTAAGGATCTCGTCATCAACCTTAGATAATAGAGAAGCTACCATACATACCAAAATTCCCACTTCTATAAGGGGTGTTCCTACTAAACCCAATCATAGATCTTAATCCCCATAAAAAACATTGGTATTTTCTATGAGTAGTGAATTTCACACTCTGATGATAATAATCAATAGGGTCCATAAATAAAATCTTCTAATCCATACTAATAATGAGATCAAAAGAATCCATATCATGGATGAGTAAATACCACACTAGCTGCACTTCTAATATAGGGGAAAAATAAGATGATAATCAAAATACTTTCTTATATATATGAATGAGAATAAACATAATAAAATAAATAAATCAACCTAAGTGATGCAATAAGAATAGTACCTCCCATAGTCAACAAATCTTCCTAAAAATCCATAGGGGTATTCCTCCACTGTATCAAACTATTGTATCATAGTATGAGTCAGACTCTAACATATTAGTTAGGGTTTAGACCTTAGTTGAATATGAACATATGATAATCTAGCCTTATTTCCATGTCATTAATATTGGGATACAAATTCATTAAAAGTATCTAAAGGAAAAGTGGATCCCTTTGTTTCCAATGATCTTACACCACCCCAGAGAGATGTACTGGCTTGAAAAAACCCCTAACAATTTCCAAGACACCCTCAAGAATGGAAATACTTTGGGGTGTCTTGGAATGAGGGTCATTTATTCCCAAACCCACCACATTGATTGAAAATAGGAGATCCCCCACCTAAATCTATAGATACTAAAATCTAGGGTTAGTCCATGGAATCACCACTACTTTCGCTTCTTGAATTTTCCCACATTCACTTATTCCCATAAAGATTGTTTCTACTCCCACTAAAGAAAGTGGGTATACAAAATATCCCCAAAATTCTTTCCTGGGAATTCTAAACCATTTGTGCCTGATCTAAAACCTTTGCATATATCAAAATCATCAAGAGAAAGACCTAATATAATATACTAAGTAAAGACCCATATCAAAACTCTGACCCTATGGTTTCTAATTCGATAACATATTTTGTCTGATATTAAAAATATTAATAAATCTATTCTCATACTCCATAAATGTTCTGTCACACTACTAGATAAAAATAAATTTAAAACACTTATTCAGTTCTATCATGTCTCGATAAAACTATTTGTTGAATATCACATTAAAATCCTTCCATTCTTGGTTCACATACTATTTTTCCTGAATGATTGACTTCTACCATTCCCAACTAGTCCCTTTAAGAATAAAAGTGATAAACTTCACCTCAATCGAATTTCATATTTCAAGGAACCTAAAAATTCTATCAGTATTTTCCAACCAATCCTCAGCTTCCAAGGGTTTAATACTTCCTCAAAATAAGGTGGTATATTGATAAGGAACTACTGAGTTTGATCCTCTTAAGGACTGGAATAAGATTCCTTAACTGATGTGTGGTTGGAAACTATTCTTTTATTCAAAAACTAAATAGATCATACTACAACCTTATTAATATTCTGATCAACCAGTGGGTCTTCTCACATAAAATTATCTACAACATCCATTATAGGATTTACATGTCACTTTTGAGGGGGAATGATTTTATATGAAATAAATAAAAGATAGAAACCAAAAAAACTAATAATAAATAATCAATACACAATAATAAAATTAAACATATTTCAAATTAAATAATAAATAATCGGAAATTAACAAGCCATAATCTTCCCTAAATCTTGGCATGTGTGTGTGGTTGATGACCCATGCACCCTACTTGAATAGGAAGGGAAAGATAAATCCAAATTCAATACTACATTTCCCACATCCCCTGAAAAATGTAAAGATTTTTATAAAAACACCTATCATACCTCTTAATTGAGTTATAAAAATCTTGTCTCTAATCTATCCCAACTTACCAAATAATGAAGAACCCAAATCCGAGATTTGATACCTTTTTATCATGAAACAACCTGGTCCACCCCTAAATTGGGAACCCATGATAGCCCATATAAAATAATAATGGTAGTTCATGATCCCATGGATCTTGAAACTAGTTCATGGTCATCCATAAACATATCTCAGAAAAAATTTCACCCAAATGAATCAATACACGATTCCAGTACACAAACCAATAATGGCATGATCCAAAAGTATTATATGGAAACAGAAATTTATAAACATCTAGTAACATAATAATAATTCAAAATATACAATATAAAAAATAATCTATAACATAATAATCATCCACAAACTATCAAAAAAGTTAATAAAAAACCATATCCAAATATATAACAATACACAAAAGTTATGGGATGGACGTCGAGTATGTGATTCAATATACATTGAATAACCCAAAATAATAAACAAAGGGGTTAACCGTATCTATGTGACACGATGTTAAATCTTCCACCAATTCACCATCATCAACCTAATCTCTACTAGTAATATTACTTACCACCTCTATACGAAGCCATTACTTTATGTAAATCTATCGAATAAAGGTTTAAAAACACTCGTTTGTTATATATAGGGTGTGGCAAACACAAGCCTAGTATTATCCCACAAATAATTACATGGGTAACCCTTGTTAGATAAATACAAACATGATAGTTTGAAAAAGATATATACAAGAAATCATTTAAATTTTAGAGGTAAGAAAACAAGTAAAAAAGATTTAGAAGTTTTTAAATGGAAACCAATACCATGAAAATGTAAATTTCCATAAACATGAACCATGGGAGAGACCTAAGTCATCTATATTTATGGACATTCTAGGTCATAATATCAAGTTTTGAACTAGTGTTCAAACTATTTATGTGAAAAAACCACTAAGGATGTCATGTCTTGGCCTTGCAGTATGGTGTCACCCATCCCATGGAACCACATCCCACAAATTAATCAGGAGTATAAATATTATCCTAGTAGTGTAATCCAATCATATATACTTAAGATTATTCTCCCCCCTTAAATACCCATGCTCTCACATTCTAATCCCATTTCAAGTATATAAAATTACATTTCAAAATGATTACCATCAATATACCTTAATGCAATTCCATTTTTCAAATTTAACATATGCCTTGGAAAATAGTTTACTTCTCAAATCAAGGGTAAATCATAAAACAGTCATGATGCATATAATTAACCATTAATACCATTATTAAATGGATTTGATTAATTAAAACACCCTTTATAAAACATTATAAAAATTATTGTTTCATAAATCATGACTGTAACATAAAATAACATACATTAAACCTAGAAAAATTATAAACACTTGGTGGAAAACACTTTCCTAGGGTTTAATGTACTTATAAGGTGAATACAAAACATAGAGAAGCAATAAAAAACCATATATGAAATAAAACTACAATAGAAATCATCCTTCATAAACTCTAGGCGACCTTGAACATGATGAAGGGATAAATCCTTGGAAAATACTTGAAATAACCAAAAGGAATGAAAAATAGAAACTTACTTAAGGTATCCCTGAAGAATCTAATCAAAATCCCTCCAAAATAACACATATGAAGTTCAAAGGGTGTGTCATGTGTGGTAAGGAATATAGAGTTGATATTGTAATGAAATTAAGTGTTATGTGTGTTAATTAAAGTAATTAAGCATAATAATTTCTCATTTTTAGTTTTTTGGGGAAGATCAAATGATTTGACCGGACAATTTTCTAAAATTTATGCCTATCATGTGGTTCAGCACTGCGTCACATGCGCACTTGTATGGTTGGTCTACATGGTTCATAAAATCATGTTCCAACCATGAAAAAAATCCTTTGTTAATATTGTATATTTTGTTTCATGGCTATCGCATGGTTACCCCTAACAACGTGTTAACCCAAAAAACATCCCTCTTTTCCAAAACAAATCTTGTTTTCAAGTTAAACCATCCATAAAGAAATAACCAAAACAAAATCCAAGAGAAATGTGATCCATATCAAAAATTGATTTCATGGGTGTGATATATAATGAGAACCTTGAGATACTATGCGGGTATTTTTAATCATACCTCCAATGGTCAAGATATATCATGCTGACAAGACATAGATGATGCCTGACCATTAGGTGCAAAGAGATCATAATCACTGAGACTTTTTTTCTTGAAATTTTTATTTTATGACCTCTATTAAAGTAAATCACAAGTAATGACATGCCAATATAAACACCAAATGTTTTGGTTGCCATTGGATGTTTCTATCTATGCACATGTGTATTAGACTCTTGATTTGAGATCATCATAAATGTGCATTATATGGTGGAGTAATTTTATATAATATTAAATCCATGAAAAATACATTCGTGGTGAGGTACCTTGCATCATGTGTGTCATTGGTGGCATGGAATTTGTTTAATGATCCAGACCTGATTTATCACATCCAAGTAAGGAGAGAGATATATCAAGCCATATTTACCAAGATGGTATTAGATTAATTAAATATATTGACATGGTTGAATAAGATATGTCCACAGAGTATGATCATTGAAATAATTAATAAATAAATAAAGGATAATGACATAAAGTATGCATCTCTTTTTATGATATGTCATGATACAAAGAGATTATATTAAACAAAGTGTTTGTGTATGAGGTTTTTATAGTTATGAAATATCATTTCCTCGTTAGGTGTATTATTTGTTGCTATATACCTCTCCTGGTATCTGATTATTACTAACTACTATTGAGATAGGGACCTAAAGGGTCACAGACTATGTTTATCCAGAAGTTTCACTAATTCAAATGAATTTGAGTTTAGGATGAATTTATTCCCACATGTGAGGTTTGTGAACACCCATGTTTGTTAAAAAAATAGTTAAATAATTAAATTATATTATTTGAGTTTAAAACAATAAAAATTAAATTCATTTCTCGAGATTTTAATAAGTTAATTGATTATAATAACGAATATCAGAAAACATTATTTTCTAAACATTATGAGTTCAAGGTTCATTAATAATTATAGGAGATCATGAGCCATGTTAATGGTCCATATTTTTTAATGTGGCATGTTATAGTTTTGAAATTAATGGACAAAATATTCATGATGTTTCTGAAAAGTTCACTTAAGCCATAAGATTGTATAAGTCACTAAAATGATGGTTATAATCTTCTAGGGTCCAAAGTGAAATTTTGGAAAGTATAAACTCAGTATATAAATGAATTTTAGAACCATGAAAATTTTTCCAGTAACATTTTATTGAATTTTCCTTATATAAAAAGATATATATAATGTTATAAAGTGAAAACAAAGGAATAGAAATATCGGATTGATCTTGTCTCCTTGATTAATTCTACATTATTCTCATGATCCAATGTATATCATAAGTGTTATCGATAATTTGCGATAGCACTTGAAGATCAATGAATGATGCACCAATATCTTTGTTTAACATGTGTGGGTGATATATAAGAAACCTCATTTCATAACATTGAGCTATTACATGCTAACAAGGAGAAAATTACATCAGTGTTTGATGAATGATTTGGGTACAATTTTGTTAAGATACTTATACTTAAAATGAATTACAATATATCTATGGGAGAATCTAGGAACCAATATTTTGAATTTTGTTTTTGAAATTAATTTGAATCCATAAAATTTAAAAAACATATCTACATTGTAAGAAACCATTTTTTCAATAAAATACTTTAGAAGATTCTTGATGTTATTCAAGAGCAGTGCCTTAAGACGTCATGCGATTCCGAGCCCCGGGGTGGCTAGAATTAAATTTTCAGTGCGTTCACACTGGTCATGACAAATAAATGAAATAGCTCATAAACGGTAGCTCTAATAAAAAAACCAAGGGTACTTTTGAGTTCGAAGTGTGTCATTTACCCTAGGAGGGGTGTAACTTTCACGGGTGCATGCCTTCTGTGAAAAATGCCACCAAGGGCATTTTCGTAATTGAGCAGCCCCAGGCGATAAATTTTATAAATTCTGAATGACGGCTCAGATTCAAATTTTGAGATATAAGTTGTTCTCGGGAGGTGCTGTTTACCCTAGGGAAAGCATAACCTCGACCCTGTCGAGAGTTTCGAATGGGGGTCAATTTGGGGGTTTAAATTAATTAAACTTTTTAATTAATTTTCATTTACATAAGCCAACACCCTCCCCTCCTTCTCCATTTTTCTCTGGTGAAATTACTCCCAACAAGGAATCCCTCCCTCTCATCAAGAACCACTCCTCTCTTCAACAAGTTGTTGCAGATTCGACTATGGTAGATCGATGACGAAGCATTGGGCTACACCCAAAGAGGTCGGATCTTTTCGTTTCCTTTTTATTTTTCCAGAATATTTTTATCTTGATTCATAGTTTCGAACTATGGAAGAATTTTAGAGAAAGTCCCATGAATTCGTAGTATATGTTCTGAGCTTTTCGAAGCATATTTCGAACTTGAATATGGAGTCCCGAGGTGTCTGCATCTGTCCGACGAAGATCCAGGTGTGTTTAGGTGTTTTTCGGCGGCTTCAGGAAGTTCCGGCAGCGGTTCGGCCACCCCAGGGGGCGGCATGGTGGCTGCGGATGGTGACTCAGAGCCGGAGATGGTGGTCGAGCATGGGAGGAAGACGCAGGCTTCAGCGACTTGGAACAGGGCATTCGGGTGGTGGCTCTAGGCGGTGGGCGAGCACGCCGGGGCGCAATGAGGGAGAGGTCGTGGCGCGTGACCCCGTGCAAAGACAGAGACCCGCACACGGTGGGTCCCCGTGCACATCCGCGACCGGCCATGAGGGGCAGTTGGCGCCGCATGGAACCAAGGTCCACTGCCGGGCTGCACAGCTGAGCCCCGGGCCGGCCTAGACTGGGAGTACCAGTTGGACCTGGCAAGTCTAGCCCAAGGGGTTCGCCCCCTCCGACTTCTAACAAACGTAATTTTCTCTGCAGGTGTTTGTTTTGCGTGATGTCTATGGTAGTGCATTCCTGGCATCGAGATGAAGCTTTTGAGATTGTTTTGGGGGGGTTTTAATTCTTGAAACGGGGGGGGGGGGGGGGGTTGGTGGCATGACACGCCATTAAGTGGATTGACGTTATACTGGGGGTTCTTGTTTTGGGCGGCGTAGACACATCCGGAGTCCATTTTCAGCACCGTAAACGGCGTTGGGACAATGGCGCCGAGGCAGAGTTTTCTAGGGTGGTTTCGAGAATTGAAACTAGTGTCGATCCATTGGACCCATGGCCCGTCTTTTATGCTGCGAGAAGTGGTTATCAATGTTTTTATCAGACGCCCATTCGGGGCATACGAGCAGTCGATTTTGGGTGTTTCTCAGAGGGCATTACAATGTAGAAATCCACCCGCTTTAATTCCACACGGTGGTGCGAGCCCTACGATGGCCGTTTTGGGAGATGGCGATGATTTCCATATTCTTCACTGGGTGTCCGATTCGGAAAAGTGAATAGTCAATCATGTGTAGTTTTCTGAGAGAATCGCAATAGTGTGACCTGTTCGTTTCGCTTCGGGACCAGGATGCGGGTCCGACGAAGCATTGATCGTGTGCGGTATGTCGAAATACATCTTTTTCTCTTGACATCCATTCCACGCAAGTAAAATATCAATTTGATGTCTTTTCCTGAGGGGATCGAAATGGTGCGATGAGCCCGACTGTTTTCGGGGCCGAGGCTCAGGGCCACAGTACATCGTTCGGGTGTAAAGCAGTGTTGAATGAATTTTATGTCAGATGTTTTTTGGAGGAGAATAAATAGTCGATCTCGCGTGTTTTTTCGCGAGGATTATAATGGTACCATCTCTTTGTATGTGCAGAGTCTCATTCGAGATCTCATTAAATATGGAAGCATGAAAGGTGCTCCGGTGGTGGTTATTCTTACTATGTAGTAGAAGAGAACCCATGGCGTGTGATCGCGTTCACTCTTGTGTGAGTGATGTTTTTGTTTGAAGATATATGGAGGGCCATGCTACGGCTGTGGAGGAAGCAGGTTGGTGAAATTATGTTTTCGCCCTTCGCGCTGACGTTGGGTGGCGTGCGTTTGATAACCTTTGGGCTAAATATTTTATATACACTCGGAGTATTTGAGAATGCTTGGAGGTACATTTTGTATTTATACCCGGGAACGTTTTTGTTCATGGTTGGGATTTGTGATAGGTCCACACGCCATGTGGGCCCCTTGTGTGTGTCCTGTTCTGCTTTATGTACATTTGACCCCTCATGATGCAGTGGGTCCTTCTATTAATGATGGTTTAAACCAGAAAGGTGGAGTGGTTTCCCCTGCTGTTGTTCTCAAAAGTTTGATCGGCAGAGTTGTTCGGGTTTCCTCTATTCCTTTATCTATGTGGGCTTTCAGTACCACGTCCCTTCTTGTTCCCTAGTGGGGTTATTGTGGATTCAGTGTGACTAATTCTTTACACACACATTGATCCTCTACCCAGAATGATGTTTCTAGTAGGGTGCGGAGCCCAGTGAGCCTTGGGCACAGATTCCCTAGCCGAGTATCGAGATCATATCCTCCTTTCGTGATCTACCATGACGTGTTTACCTAGTCAAATCTCCAGGTATCGGCATGACCCACAATACATGGGCGCTAAACTTCTATATAGTGAATTGTTCTGGAGTTGGGTGGTTACGCAATACCCACTCCATGTTCCATTAGCTAGTTTTGTACTATCTAGTAGGTATGGCTAGAGCAATTCTGGGTTTACCCTCCTGTAGGGCTGGGAAGTGGGTTTCTCATTGACTTCTTTGGGTTTACCCTCTAGTGGGGTTGTGCAGTGGTTTTCCTGATGACCTCGTAGGGTTTAACCTTTAGCAGAGACTGGGCCGTGGGTAACCTGAATACCTCTTACAGTTTACCATCTAGAAAAGACCAGGTAGTGGGTTCCCCGACCACCTCTTAGGGTATACCATTCAACAGAGACTAGGAAGTGGGTTACCCGACGACCTCTTATGGTTTACCCTCCAGCAGAGACTTGGATGTGGGTTACCCAATGACCTCTTAGGGCTTACCCTCGAGCAGTGAATGGGAAGTTGGTAACCTGACGACCTCTTAGGGTTTACCCTCCAGTAGATACTGGGTAGTGGGTTACCCGATGACATCATAGGGTTTACCCTCCAGTGGGGCTGAGAAGTTGGTTACCCGATGACTTCTTTTAGACTTGGTCCTTTCTACTTGGCTAGTCTGTGGATTTTCTCCGTGACTACTGGAGTGGGACCCTTGGTTGTACGGGTCCGTGATGTGACAGATTTCAATTTCAGAAGACATGTCGGTTGTGTGATGGTGAAGAGGTTTCATTTGAAATTCCCCATAACTCTCATGTATGAGGGGTGCTTTCTCCACTAAGACGCGTCCTTGAGAGGCGACCTTAAACCGTGCAGGAGGGCAAGTGCCACCCAAAGTGGATAGTGTCAATGTGTGGTTATTTGATCCCCTTTGACTTGCAGTTCGGGGTAGATGGGTAGGATTATAAACATTGATGGTGTTTACTTCTGGGACAGTTGGAAACACACTTTCATGGTATGAGCTACGAGAAAGAGATCCCCTTACGATCATGTTCGGGTTTCTTGTTTGAGCTTATGGATATGTATATACCTTGTTCCATTATCCACTTCTTGGGTTTTGGTTACTCTCCTTCCAGGAGAGGCGAAGATGTGCGGGGTATGCCACATGATTTCTGTGTCTAGCTTCTCGTGGTTGGATGAGTGTACTCTCCTGCTATAGGAAGTGAAGACTCGACGAGATGTTCATCTTCTCACCATTTCTAGATCCTTTTGTTTGGACGAGTCTACTTCCTTCCTCTTCTTGGGTTGAGCTGTACTATTTAATGAACTCTTGGTTGTACTACATTACTATTCCATGTTCGATATACTGCTCACTCTTTGGTACCTCCTTTGTTTCTACCTCGAGCCTTCGGGGTATCCTACTGAGTATTTTTATACTCCCCCTGCTTGGGCTTTGCCCGCACTTGGTGTGCCCTTGTAGACGATGGATAGGTTTCTCATGACTACAGAGGAGCTTAGGAGTTAGGGAGCTTAGACCGTGTTCGGTGGTCATATTCAGGTTCCAAGTGTGGGACTCTCACAACTATTTACTTTTGTTTACATGTTGCTGGGTTGTGGCACTTTTCTGGTTGGGTGTGCATTTTACCCCTTTTCTTTTCAGTTTACCTTCAGTACTTACATTGTACTGTTTAGAGGTCAATGCACCTTTTGTGGTCTGTTTATAGCAGTTGGCACTTTAATTTAATTTACTTTTCTTTTTTACTCTGCAGTTCTGCATTGAGTGGGTTGTGTGGGTGTGTGTATAGGTACTCAGGAAAAGGCCTCTCAGAGTTTTTTAGCCTTTAGTTATTATCGCTAGCCACTGCCCTATAGAGGCAGGCATGCGGTAGTTGAGGCTCGAGCCTATGTGGGGCCAGGTTGTGAAAAAGTGGCATCAGATGTGGTTCGTTCCTTGGGGAATTGTTCAGATGTCCCTAAAAAGGAATTGGTTGGGATATAGGGAAACAGTGTCAACATGTCTCGAGAGTGGCTCTCAGGCCAGGGAGTCTAGTGACGGTGCGGCGGCCGACGTATCCATTCATGAGGACCCTGATAACCCACTTGTTGACTCGGCAAGCTGATACACTCATTTCATGGAAATTGGTTTGTGCATCAAGTAGGATTGAGTCTTTGATTGTACTTCTTAAGTCATATCCCCATTGTTGTTACTGTCATATACATATATGCTCATCTGATCGCGGTAATCCTTGATAGCATTCATGATGCATCTGTGAAGACAGCCACCCAGGATACCAGCTTTGGTTCTTGATGACAACCCTTTGAGTGATGAGCCTCAGTCTAGGACCCATCATGCAAGTCCCTTTCTCTGGGTGGGCTAGTAGCAGCACCCCCACCTCGTGAGCAGCAGACAGCTCTAGCAGAGTAGACTAAGCATGAGCGTAGGTTGAGAGCGCTCTGTGAGTTCCAGCTACAGACACCGTTGAGGTTCAGTGGTGAGACAGACCCTCATGCAGTAGAGGTTTTTCTAGAGATAGTGGTTCACCTCTTTAGGCTTGCACAGACACCGATAGATCTTATGGTGGCTTTGGCCACCAGCCTTTTCCATGGAGTAGTTGGGAATCGGTGGAGTCTGGTTACTCAGTTACATGATGAGTCATCACATTCATGGGGTGACTTTTCAACTATTGTTTCATGAGGAGTTTTACCCCTCTTTATTACACTCCATTCAGAACCAGGAGCTCCTACAGTTTCAATAAGGAGGGATTACGGTGACTGGGTATGCGACTAGTTTCGCAGACCGTGCATGTTTTTACCCGGACTTGTTCCATGACGGCAACTTCCGAGCGCGAATGTTTGAGCAGGATCTCTGTAGATAGATTAGTGCTATCATAGCACCCATGAGAATTTCCAAATATGCAGACGTCCTAGAGCAGGCACTGGTGATATAGATCTTCTTTTCATGCTTTACATTTGGTGGTGGTGGTAGGAATGATGGCGCCAAGACATCTGCCGCAGCTAGCGGTCCTAAGAAGATAGAACATCAGCATAGGTGGATTTCTGATAACCGGACCCAGGGGCATGGTTGTACGCCACAGTGGCTCTGGAGGACACCAAGACAGCCTGAGGAGAGCCAGTGCTATGCTTTCGACATCCGAGGTTACTGGGCACGAGACTGCACGACCAGGCATACTGAGAATATCTGGCAGACAGCGGGTGCACCACCATGACAGAAGCAGCGCTGTGATCGGAGTGGTACCTAGATAGGTAGTTCTAGTAGAGGAACGGGAGAAACAGGAAGTGGTGGAAGACATTATGAGTTCTTCCCATCACCACCAGGTGGTCCACGTCAGGCCCTAGTAGATGACAATTGGGACCAGGGATAGCTATGAGTTTTGGATGTTTACGATCCTGTAGAGCATGATGTGACAAGAGGTACACTTTACAGCTCTTCATCTTTTTTCAGTAGATTTTTAGACTCTGTGTGTGAAATTATTTTCTCTATTCTCCTTACATGAGTTGCTACCAGGGTGACGTGGGGCATCAGTGTAACCCTGTGTTAGTGGAATAGAAGGTGTGGAACCTTTCTCTTTAGTCGATGGTGGTTACTTTTTCGCCTTTCGAGCGTGTCAGAGAGTCTTGTTTGTGAGACATCGACTGTGAAACATTGTGTGACCAGATTTCCTTGGGTGCTTAACCATATGGATATTTTGAAGGAGGGAATCACCAGGCGTTGTCCCAGGTCCAAATGGTGATTACTATCACAACATGCGATGTAGATGTGCGATTGGGGAGGTGAGCTACCCCCGAGGTCCTTTGGGCCATTTGAGACCATGCGAAGGGGTGGCGAGGTCCCCACCACCTTACCCAAAACCCAAAGGCTTGTCTGGGTGAATGAATTCTCCAATGTGACTCAGCAGAGAATAAGTGTGTGTGCTTCTATGCATGCCATCGACAAGGGTAGACCTCACATGACTAGATCAAATTCCTTGGTTCATACGCAGTGATGCAGAACTGTGCAAGAGTTTTCATGGGTTAGGGTGAGACAGGCATGGGATTAGTACCCTGAGTTGTTCCTGGGTTTTTATATTAGGGGAAGAAAATATTGAAATAGGGAACGATTTAAGAGCCCTGTTTTTGATATAAAAGTCTTTGGAAAATTGTTGATGTAATTCCAGAGTAGCACCTTCAGATGGAGTGCAATTCTGAGCCCCGGTGTGTCCAGAATTAAATTTCTAGTGTGTTCACACTAGGAACACCAAATAATTAAAATAGATCCTAAACGGTAGCTCTGATTGGAAAAATGAAGGCACCGTTGAGTGCAGAACATGTTTTTTACCCTAAGAGGGATGTAACTTTTGTGGGCATGGGACTTCTGTGAAAAATCCCAACTGTGGCGTTATCGTAATTTTGCGGCCTCAGGCGTTAAATTTTATAACATCCAAACCGAGGAAAGGATTAAAATTCCGAGACTGCAGTTGTTTTTGGGAGGTGGTGGTTACCCTAGGGGAGGCTTAAACTTAACCTCGTCGAGAGATTCTGATGCGGGTAAATTTAGGGGTTTAAATTAATTAAACTTTTTAATTAATTTTCCTTTACTTAATCCAACAACCTCCCCTCCTCCATTTTTCTCTTGCGGATGAACTCCCAACAAGGAATCCCTCCCTCTCCTCAATCACCCCTCTTCTACTCAACAAGGCATAGCATATCTGACTATGGCTAATCGACGACGAAGCGTCGGGATACGCCCAAATAGGTAGGATCTTTTCGTTTCCTTTTAATTTTTCTTGAATACTTTGATCATGATTCATAGAATTTAACTATCGAATAGTTTTAGAGAAAATATCATTAATGTGTATTATATGTTATGAGCTTTCCGACGCATATTTCAGTCTTGAATTTCATCTCTCGAGGTGTCCGCAGCTGTCCGATGAAGATCCAGGTGTGTTAAGGTGTTTTCTGGCGGCTTCAATAGGTTCTGGTGGCGGTCCGGCCACCCCAGGCGACGGCGTAGCGGCTGCAGATGGTGGCTCAGATCTAGAGATGGTGGTTGAGAATGGGAGGCTGTCGTGAGCTTCGATGGCTCAACAGAAGGGCATCCAGACAGTGGCTCTAGGCGGCGCACGAGAAAATCGGGGTGCGACGAGGGCGGGGTCGTGGCGCACGACCCCGTGTGGGGATAGAGACCCGAAAACGACAGGTCTCTGCGCACAACCGTGACAGGCCATGAGGGCTGGTCAGTGCCGCGTGGACCTGGGGTCCACGGTTAGGTCGTGTGGCTGAGCTGCGGGCCGGCGCTGCGAGCTGGGCCGGCCCTGACTGGTTGGACCGGCCGGACCAGGCCAGTCCCATCCAAGGGGTTCGCCCCCTCCGACTTCGAACACCAGTAATTTTTTCTACGAGTGTCTATTTTGTGTTCCATCTATGGTAGTTCATTCCTGGCATCGAGAATAATCTTTTGAGATGGTTTCAAGGGTTTTTAATTCCTGAAAGGGGGGGTCTCAGTGGCGCGGCACGCCTTTATGTGGATTGACATTATTCTGGGGGTTCTAATTTTGGGCGGCACAGACACATCCGGAGTCTGTATTGAGCGCCGTCATTGGTGTTGGGACCCTGGAACTAAGGCATTGTTTTCTAGTGTATTTTTGGGCATTTAAACATGTTTCATGGCATGGGCCCCATGGCCCGCCTTTTAAGCTGCGAGTAGCGGTTAGCAACTTTTTCATGGGATGCCCATTCGGGGTGTGCGAGTTATCGATTATGGGTGTTTCTTCAAGGGCATTACAATGGCGCAATCTGCCCGTTTAATTATGAAAGGTGGTGCGGGGCCCATGAGGGCCATTTTGGGAGTTGGTGGTGATTTCCATTATCTTCACCGGGTGTCCGATTCGGACAATTGAATATTCGATCATGTGTAGTTTTTTGAGAGAATCACAACGGTGTGATCCATTGTTAGCGCTTCGGGACCGGGATGTAGGTCCCATGAAGCACTGCTCGTGTGCAGTACGGAAAAATGAATCTTTTTCTCTATACATATGTTCCACAGAAGTAAACAGTCAATTTGATGTGTTTTTCTGAGGGGATTGATATGGTGCGATGCGCCTGAATGTTTTCAGAGCCGAGGCTCGGGACTACAGGACGTCGTTCGGGCATAAACAATTATTTAACAAATTTTACGTCGGATGTTTGTTGGAGGTGAATAAATAGTCGATCTCACGTGTTTTTCGACGAGGATTACAATAGTATGATCGGTTTGGATTTCAGAGTCTCATTTGTGATCTCATTAATTGTGGAAGCATGAAAGGTGCTCCAGTGGCAGTTCTTCTTGCTGTGTAGTGGAATCAATCCCTTAGAGTGTGCTCATGTTCACTCCCATTTAAGTGAAGTTGATATTTGAAGAGATATGGAGGGACGTTCTAGTTCCATGGAGGAAGTAGGTTGGTGAAATTACGTTTTCTCTCTTCACGCTGATGTTGGGGGTGGTGCGTTCGATAGCCTTTGGGATAGTGATGTGATATACCCTGGGAGTATACGAGAATGTTGGGAGGTACATTTTTTAGTTATACCTGGGAACGTATGTGTTCGTGGTTTTGGAGATAAGATAGGGCCAGACGTCGTGTGGGCCCGTTCTGCATGCCATGTTCTACTTTACGTGCCTTTGACCTCTCGTGACGCAAAGGGTCCTACTGTTAACGATGGTTTAGACAATCAAGGTGGCGTCGTTTCCACTAGTGTTGTTCTCGATGGTTTGATTGGTGGAGTTGTTTAGTTTTCCCTTGTTCCTTTAGACATGTGGGATTTTAGTACCACGTCCCTTCGTGTTCCCTGGTGGGGTTATTTTGGATTCAGTGTGACTAATACATTACACGGACATTGATCCTCTACCCAGGAGGTTGTTTACAGTAGGGTGAGGAGCCCCGTGATCCCTGGGCGCAGATTCCCAAGCCGGGTATTGAGGTCATATCCTCAATCCATGATCTATTGTGACATGTTTCCATAGGTAGATCTCTAGGTATCGGCGTGACCCACATTACACAGGCGCTAAACCTCTACTATGTGATTTGTTTCTGAAGTTGGGTGGTTGTGCGATACCCACACTTTCTTCTATTGGCTAGTGTTGTACCATCCAGTAGGGATGGCCAGAGCAGTTCCGAGATTACCCTCCAGTAGGGCTGGGAAGTGGATTGCTCATTGACTTCTTCGGTTTTACCCTCCAGGGGGGCTTGGTAGTGGGTTTCCCGAAGACCTCTTATGGTTTACCCCCAGTAGAGACTAGGCAGTGGGTTACCCGACATCCTCTTAGGGTTTACCCTCCAGAAATGACTGGGTAGTGGGTTATGCGACGACCTCTTAGGTTTTACCCTCTAGCAGAGACTGGGCAGTGGGTTACCCAACGTCCTCTTAGGGTTTACCTTCTAGCAGAGACTGGGCAGTGGGTTACCTGACGACCTCTTAGGGTTTACCCTCCAGCGGGGCTAGACAGTGGGTTACCTGATGACTTCTTTCAGACTCAATCCTTTTTACTAGTCTAGTCAGTTTCTTTTCTCAATAACTATAGGAGCGAGACCCTTGTTTTTACGGGTTAGTGATGTAACATCTTTGACATTGAGAAGACCTCTCGACTGTGTGACAGTGAAGAAGTGTGGTTTGACATTCCCCAGAACATTAATGTACAAGGGGCACCTTCCCCACCAAGACGCATCCTTGAGATGCGACCTAAAATCATGTAGGTGATTCAGTGCCACCCAAAGAGGATAGTGTCAAGGTGTGGTGATTTGAGCCCCTTTGACTTGCAGTTCGGGGCAGATGGGTAGGATACTGAGCATTGAAGGTGTTTACTTCTGGGATTATCAGCTACTCACTTTCTTGGGCTGGTATACAGGATAGAGATCCCATTATGATCTAGTTCGGGTTTTTTGTTTGAGCATATCAATGTGTATATACCTTGTTTCAGTACCCACTTCTTGGGTTTTTGTTACTCTCTTTCCAGGAGAGGTGAAGAGGCACGGGGTATGTCACGTTATTTCCGTTTGTAGCTTCTCATGGTTGGATGAGTCTACTCCCCTTCTAGAGGAAGTGAATACTCGATGAGACGTTCATATTATCACCATTTCTAGCTCCTTGTGCTAAGACAAGTATACTACTTTCCTCTTGTTGGGTTGAGCTGTACTCTTTAATGCACTCTCGGTTGTACTCTTTACTATTCCATGTTCGATCTACTTCTCACTCTTCGGTACCTTTTATGTTGCACCCTCGAGCCTTCGCGGTATTCTAATGAGTATTTTTATACTCACCCTTGCTTGGGATTTGCCTACACATGGTGCGTACTTGAAGACGATGAACAGTTTGCTCATGACTATAAATGAGCTTAAGTGTTTGGGATCTTGGGCCATGTATGGTGGTCATAGTTGGGTTCCAGGTGTGGGACTCTCCCACCTGGTTATTTTTTGTTTACCTTTTTCCGAGTTGTGGAACTTTTCTATTTGTGCATGTGTTTTTTCCCTTTTCTTTTTAGTTTACCTTTAGTACTTAATTGTTATTGTTTAGAGGTCGATGTACATATTGTGGTCTATTTATAGAAGTTGGAACTTTACATTACTTTTCTTCTCTTTGTTACACTACACTTCTGCATTGAGTGGGCTGCGTGTGTGTGTATAGGTACTTAGGAAAAGGCCTCCTCGAGTTGTTTAGCCTTCGACACATTTCTCCAACCCCTGGCCTATGGAGGCGGGTTTGGGGTAGTTGTGGCTCGAGCCCGGGTAGGGTCGGGTCGTGACATACATACTTCCTCAAAGGTATATGTTCCATCATATTATGATTATGGGACATGAAATGGTAAATGGATAAACATGAGGGATACATTCAAAGTTTTAAATAAGACTTCTATATATAATATGTGGTTCACCTTATTAATAGGTGAAATTAAACTGATATAAATTTAAAAAAACCCATTTAAAATATATTTTAGAAAACCTACTAGTTAAGATAACTACCTTAGGTTATTTGTTTGTGTTACCTTTTTACAAAATAAAAATTTAAAACATAAACCTAGGGTTGTCAATTTTTTTTTGTTAATTATAGAGATAGGGTTAATGATTATATATTATTGACTGATTAGGCAGGGTAATTGAAGTAATTTATAAGAATAGATGTCACATTTAAATATTTTTATTTCCCTTGAAAGCATATATTATTGTATAATAATCCTAATAAATAAAATGAAGGATATTTATATATTTATTTGTAATATCCTTGTTTACTATAACCTGAGAGAATTAAAATCCAAAATGATGAATCATTATTAGAATAAGTTCATGATTCAGGTGGATCATGAGGTTTGGTCAAGATTATTTGACATCTTATTCACTTGTAATGATTGGGGAAGTCCATTAAAATGAACCTAGATCCTATAATGAAGTCATAAAAAGGGTTCAATTCTAAGAAATAATTTAAATACATGGATGAGCAATTGAGTTCCTTCACTAAAAATCGAATGATTAGATTCATGGGGATCTAATAACACTTATTAGGTACAACAGATGCGATTAAGAATCTCAATCCCAAGATCATCATGATTAGCAATATGAAACCTAAAAACATGAAATAAAGAACCAAAATAAATAACATGTGTACCTTAAAATGATTATCCACAATATTCGTCAAGAATTTAATATTGGTTTGAATAACATCACATCAGTGGTTGCTAAAGGGAATCCCACCTTTGGATGTATCCAAATTTTTGGCTAAATCATTAGAAAATATAATGAGATTCTCCATCCACCATGACATGATAACAAATCATTGGGTAAAGGAGTATGGGATGAGGGAGATTTGATAGAGTCTTGAAATTTATATATTTCATGACACCACATGGAAATGGTTCTTTGTAATTACCTTGAGGATGATTCTCAAGTGTTATCTCATTTAATCAAGTGTTATAATACATTATTAAAAGATTAATCATTTTCATGCCTCTCGTACATTAATATAATGAAATATAAAAAAATGGCCACATTTTCAAGTAGAACATGGCTAATTTAGTCGCATTTGTAGTTGTTTTTATGTACATTTTAAAATCTCGCTAATTTAATTTTAAACACATTTTTATAATGTGACTAAATTAAGTAATAAATTTTAAAAAATAATATATTTTTAAAAAATAATAATTATCCAGTGTCATCCAATCTTATTTTGGGGGCAATAAAAAATTATTAATCAAAAAATTATTAATAAAAATATACCCACTTTTCTACAAAACATGTGTAAATATTTGTGATTTATAATTGTTTATTAGAAACATGGGTAAGATCATTTGAAAACATGGGTAATTTAACCATATTCCATTTCATAGATTTTTTATGAAATGTGAGTAATCAATTTTTAACATTTATTAAAACAGTTAACTTCAATTAAAAATGCATCTAAATGAATGTTTTTATAGTGTACACTATTCTTCGGTTTATGAAATGAAATATTATGATAGTTAGTATTGGTATTTATTTCAAACAATGGTAAGTTAAGTATGAATCATGGATAAATTAACTTTACCCAATTTCTCAGTGTTTTTATGAAATTTGAGTAATCAATTTAGTATATTTTAAATAAAATTAACATCAAATAGAAATGTGGAAAAATAATTTTTCTATCACACACTCATCATATATTTATCAAACAAAACATTAAGATAGTTAATGTGGAATATTTTAGCTAAATAACTATCAAAGCTAGTTGACTACATATGCCATAAGATATGGATAATCATACAATTTGAAATTAATAGGTAATGGTTTATGATATGCATCAATCATACACTACGATAGTAATGGGAAGAGGCATGAAATCAGATTTTATGCCTTTATGATTATCCTCAATCATAGAATATGATTACATGGGTATATATTTATGATAAAACTATATCGTAAAAGATTAAATTCCAAAACAAAGGGATATCATGTACCCTCGGTTTCTACATGACATACCATAAAACATATTTATATCTTATTGTACGATATAGGCTAAAAGAAAACATATCTGTAGTGGATTTTGGGAATATCTCCTTCAATATCCCACTTTCACTAAATACTAATATACATTGTTTCATTTCATCTTATATCATATCATATGTGATAAATAGTGAAATAATATCCAAATATTATTTTGTATAACTTCCAAAACACATTTGAAAATTTATAATTAACTTCACTATTAATAACATTATATGTAACACCTTGTGAATACACATCAATAAATCATTTATATTAAATATAAAAAAACTCTTATAGTAGGTATATGAGTTTAAATCAATCTTCATTCAGTAAAACATAATCTGTGGCCCTAAAAACCATTGTAGATTTGATAAAAATTATGAATCTCTATATCTATAACTGTAAGAAAATAGAAACCACTAGAAAACCATATATTTTTTTCAGGCTACAAAGGGATCCAAATTTATCTCCATCAAACACATATATATCTATAACTATTTCCACTGATTAAATCACATTCTAGCATGAATTCTCATATGATACATTCACCCACAACATCAAGTGACCATGGGGTGTCGATAATGTTAATCCCATATAGCCAACTCATATGTTATTTAATCTCTTAGTAGAGACAAACATGATTTATGAATACATCACTTGTCATTAAATTTTTTAGATGATCATACCAAAATTCCCACATAAAAATATATAATCAAATCATATGTTCTCTCTAGGATCATTTTAACACTCCATAATCTATCTAAATAGTGGACCCAGGTTTCATACTCATCATATAAAAGGAAAAATCTCATATTGGTTGATATTTAATATATGAAATGAGAAACATCATACCAAACCACCCCCTGATTAGCTACACCTCAAGACATTTGTAATAAAGATATCAAAGTAAAAAGGTTATCATGTTGGTTATATTACCAAACTAAATAAAAAGGGACTCCCATATTATCTATGCACCCATAGTATACCAAATACATAGTGTATAACACTCTATGTGGTATACTTTGTGGGTCATCCTGTACAGAAAAAATACTTTTTATACCTCATGATCATATTTTTAATCTCATACAAGAATCCTACTCATACTAACCTTAATATTTCATCACAACCTATAATACTTCATGATGAACATTAGTTAAGGAAAACATAAATTCATACCCTAAGAGGTTAATTATATTTAATATTCATGAAGTTTATATTGTTATATACATAAATATTAACAATGTGAGAGAATGATAAATTGGAGAGTGTCTTTTATATGATATGATTTATATACTTAATACTATTATAGTAATACCTAACAAAACCCTACAAAATAACTTATCTGAAGTATCATATATAATATATTTAAAAATCATCCTTATGTTTTCTACACTTTTTAAATTTTTGATAATTTATTACATATATATATAATTTCTATAACATATCTATGTGACCATATGATAAAACCCTCCCACTAAACTCTTTAGTGATTAAAATCTATAAAGAATGTAATTTTGAATAATAGAGAGATTTAGGAATCACAATACCAATGTTCAACTCCAATTACATATTCAAACTCTTTAACTCCACATTATAAAATGGTACGATGTCAACTTATGTTTTCTACTTATAAATTTTATATGTTTAACATAATCATCCTTAAAACAATTTACATCAAAATTTTCCCTTGATATACTATGACAATTGGGACAAAGTGGCATTCACTATATTACAGTGACTAAATTTAACTCTTTAGATTTATTTTACAACCATGCCCTAAAATTATTTTTGAATATTAAGTGAAGTTCACATTTTAATTTGATGAGAATAATACTTTTGGAAAAATTCTATTCATTTCCTCATGATTACTAAATTTAACATTTAAATTTTTCTTTTTCATCACATATCATAAACTATTTTGGATATTAAGTGAACAAAACATTAACTCTAAGGTAGTATAATTTTTTATTTATTAAATTTTAACTCATTAAAGTCCAAATATACTCCCACTACCCTCTATGATAATATAGTGTCTTCAGATTATCATACTAAGATTCCAAAAATTTTTTTTTAAAGAAATGATGCTTATTTAAATTTAGTAGGAATACTTAAAATATGAACTATGATTTCTATATCATATATGGAATTATAGGTATTTAGACAATTTTTCCACATAAAAGAATATTTTATTTAAATATACCATTGGTGGGAATCAGGAACACCTTCCCTCATGTTTTAAAAAATATTTGGGTAAAATATTTATCTTAGATAAAACATTTTTATCCTTGACCACTTTTCAAAACATGTTATAGAATATGATGTATCATAAACCTTGTGTATACAATTAAACATATTATTTTTATCAAAAAAATACTTGCTAATGAACAACAACACTCATCTTAGAGGAGAAATGAGATTAAAATACAAGTCATTTTCTTTGATTCATGTGATATTGATAAATTACTGAACTTTTAAATCCTTGATATATCTACTATTTTATTCATCACTTGAATACAAAATACAAGATCAATCAATTCTTCCCATGATCTTGAACCCCTATATATTTAAAACACCTGTAAAGTATACATTTGGTATCATATACCATTAAAAAAATAATTTATATTGATACTTGATATAAAATTTCATGATGTTTCCAAAAACATCTTTAGGTATCTCACTCAATTCCATGCCCTGTAATAATTACTCCTTCTTGATAACACATTTAAGATTAAACTACCTTTACTGGAAACTTGAAGAAATATTTTTCGAACATCAAACTATTTGTTCTTCTTATAATTATAACATTAACCTATTTTTACTATGTATACAACAGTAGAAATTAGACATAATATGACACCTATAATTTCATTTTTAGTTATGGAATTTAATATTTATTAATCCTTGTATCTATTCCTCTTTTTTTTAGTAATTTACTTCATTTTTTATAACATAAAATTATGGGCTACAGTAGGTCACTCCACAAACAAGGGAGAATATTATGAGGCATTTCCAGGGTAGTGAGGGTGTTTTATATAATGGGAATTTCACCGCAATGGATTAAGGTGGAATCATGAATAAACCCTAATAGTGGTGGTTTTTTATAGGAGAATCATTATTCCATGACTATGGGATATAACTTCACA
Organism: Viscum album; assembly: GCA_963277665.1. Classification (NCBI taxonomy): domain Eukaryota; kingdom Viridiplantae; phylum Streptophyta; class Magnoliopsida; order Santalales; family Viscaceae; genus Viscum; species Viscum album. Next base: position 382,979,758 of record OY728132.1, on the reverse strand, counting down.
ACTTTAACTAGGATGTATGGTCAATTTTGGGGGGATGAAATTCATGTTATGATGATGAAAGGTTGTGTTCCAACCTGGTCTCTCTGGATTTAAAAACTAGACATATACTCTTTTTTTATACATGCTTTTAACTCATATACCCACATCTTTCCTATCATTCACAAGACTTAACATGCAGATATACCTTCTCTTTACTCCCTTGCTGATTCTCTATGTGTTCGGGTGGAAATATTCGATGAAAACATTTGTATTAGATTTATCCTCCTTGATGTTTATATTCCCTTATTATCCCACTCCCTTCAAGATATTTTGAACTAGACGGCTATGATTACTAAATATATGGGCATGTTTTGTTTTTAAATTTAATTTATTTGGATTTTATAATTGTGAGGATCACTTGATTTTATTTATAGGTCTATTTTACAAATTTGATTATGGTACATAGAATATAAGGTAGGTGCCTCTATATATTGCATATGTCCATTGAAATACATTTAGTAATTGAATTTAATTTTTTTTTGTTGTTGATAAATTATGTTAAAAATTAACTAATGGGGACTGATTTATGTTTACTATTTATGTTCTTGAATTTTTATTTCTCAAATATACGTTTTAAATGGATTTCAATCAGTGCTTCCTTCAAAAAATATTAGGTGACGCGTGGTGTTGAGAAATTGTTTTAAAAAATACTTTATTTCCAAATAGGTTTTGAAAATAGGTTTTGAATGAGTATTGATATTTAAATGATGTTTCCTTTATTTTTGAGTGGTAGTTTTATATAAAGATTTGTTGATTATTTGGTTGATCAAGACACCCATGAGAAACCTTAGGTATCTGTTGGATTAAATGGATGGGTACTGCTCTAGATTATTTTTTATAATTGATAGGGGTTATTACTAGTGAGATTGAGAGATCCACCATAGATTTATTTGATTTTTATTCATGTAGGTTGTCTAGTGTTCTATAAAGTGGTTTCTAGTTATCGTCATCTACTTTTCCCGTAGTATAGAGTTCATGTTTCATGTGTTGTGAAAAAATAGATACACGTTATTTATTTATATTTCCAAAATTATTTGTACATTTTATTGATCATTATACATTATTTCTCTTTGTTACATGATATATTTTCCATACCAAATTTTATTTTGTAACATGGTATGGATTTATAAAACCAAAATATTTATTAAAACACTGATTTAAACTTCATGTTTTATAAAAAAATAGTATTTATAAATTGGTATTTCAAACTAGAACAAATAATTTTCATAATGAAATATATTATGTAGATTCATGGTGGTATCCTAATTTGATTTTTCCTCACACTCTTCATATGATAGTGTGCATATCAAGACTTCGTTATGGCTGATTCTAGTAATGATAAAGTAGTCAAATCCTATGGAGGAACTTCTTAACTCCATAATCATTCTTCGTAGTATTGGATTGACGGTGACCATGCTTCAAATGGACATGTCTTTTCTATATGTTTAGGGATTCTATTTGATTTGATAATTTTGGGTTATTTAGTTATTATCTATTCCATCCATGACTCTTTTTTGATTATTTTATATGTATGTTGTTTTACTCACTTTATTTTGGTTTATAAAGTGGTTTTGTTTGTTTATTATGCTATGTTATACTCTATTTAGTTGTTTTATACTATTTCATATTTTTATTTACGAGCATGGATAGTAGGGGTACATATACACCACATCTAATTTCTAGGTGGAGTCATTGTTGTTGATTACTATATTCGGATGGTCAAACCATTCTTATATGATTAGTTTTGATACCTTGGTTCTTATTGTCAGCCTGTAGTGATCGAGAATATACTTCAGTACTTGTAGTGATCTAACTCGTGTAACGGGTTGGATTAACCCTGTCAGGTTTATTACAAAACATATGACTAGTCTATCTATTCTTAAAACTTGATAATATTACGTTATTTTTTATGAATTCATTCATCCAATCATAACATTACCAAATATAAAAACAAAATTAATTTCATGATTTTAATAAGCCTTAATGAAATTCATAATCTCACAAATTCATTTACATACTCAATAATATTGATTATCATTTGATATACACAATCATATTGAGTATACATGACTATAATTCCTTATGTATCCTATAATTTGATGCTTTTAAAACCCAAAGTAAATAATTATATACTTTTAATAACTATTTAAATTTAACCATTGAACAAATTCAACAATTTTATATATGAGGTGTTTCTTTGGCACATAAATTATTCCCTAAAACTTAAGAACTTTTCTTAATAAACCAATCTTGATATTTTCTTCCATTAAGCTTATCCTTCTTATAGGATTCATCCCAAAGCTATGTTTAATAGTGATGATGTTATTTATTTAAAATATAATCTTTTATCAAATGAGTATCTTGTTTTACTAAAATTTAATCAGTAATTTTATTAAATAGTCCCCCACTAAATTGAGGACCCTTTTTAAATTAACCATATCCATTAGTGGTCCAAGACCCATATTTCATTATGAATTACAATGGGTATCATGTAAAAAATCCAAGAATATATCTGATAGATAACTATTTTTAATCATATCATATATGAATATTAGTTTTCTATGTGGATATATATTTATTCAAATCTATCACATGGATATAAACTCAACCATGTTCCTATAGTATCCTAACAATAAGGGTTTCCCATTAAAGTGTAACCCAAAGAAAATGATAAAAACAAGAAACCTAATGGTTAGGGTCACCTCATTACTTTCTTTTTTACACCCTAAACATTATTTTCCGTAGTATTTTATTTATTTATATTTTTTTATTCTTTTCATCATGTTTTGGGTCAAATTTTTTGTTTTGAATAGTTTTTCCTTATATTAAATTTTTATTACACACAATTTAGTGGAAACCATGTTGTTACCCATACATAAGGTTATTTCTAGTTCATCTTTTCCATGAATAGTTTTTCTACATGGGTGGAACACTATTGGATTTAAAACATTAAAAATACAGTAGTACCATTTGAGTATTTATTTTCATAGGGGTACGGGTTCATAGATTGTGAAATGTTAGTAGAGACCTTGCATACATTGTGTGAGGGGGCTGGAATTTTGAGTAGATCTATTATTCATAGTTGGTTCATAGTTTAGTAATCTATGTGACCAAATAATTTAATGTGTCTAGTTGTTTAAATAATTTGAAATTCCTTCTTTCCCCTATTAAATTTTAATACCCAAATGGTTCTCCCACCTCCTCCACTCGTATGGCACACCTATTGTGTGGGTTCTTGGTGATTCCTCTGCTATCCCTGTCACATAAAAGACATATTTTAAAGGTATTTTTCATTTAATTTGCATCCTTTCTTTGTTTTGGGGGGTTCCCTAGGTTTTAGGGAGGAATAGATGAGTATTCATGACATGGGCCAAACCGTGAGCCCAATTGGAGATTAAAAAATAAATTTTGTATCTTTTATAAATATTTCCTTTTTCAACATTTGTCATCCATAAAAATTCCTACTTGACCTCCCCTAACCTATTAACACCCCAAGGTAATTTGGATCTTTTAAAAATCCATAACCAGGGATTATATGGGGTTTCATCTAAGGGGTTGGGCCTGCCCAAAATCCCAATTACTGTTTTAAAAATAACATTTGATTTTGTTATAACATATTCAATATTTGGGATTTTTCGGTGATTCCAAGTCTCACCAAAGAACAATGAACCCATCAGCGCGTCTGAACTCTCTCCCCCTTCTTTGGAGCTCTGGATAATCGTGTTTTGGTGCCGAACATCATAGGGTTCTTCAAATCACCCAGATTTGAAGAGGTAACATATTTCTTTCATAACTCTTTCAATTCTCAATAATTTTACTCCATTCTAGTTCCTAAATGACCTAATAAATATTTTTCGAACATTCCATAAATTTTGGATCTTTTAAATTTTAGATACTAGAGTTTTGGAGTGATTACTTCAAGATACTTCAAGTAAATGAGCCCTTTTATTTCCTCTTTCAAATTACTTTGGGTTTAACTCATTTTTTTTAGTGTTTCTTCGGTTATAATTGAGTTTAATACTGTACAAAAACTAGGATTTAGAACCTAGGGTTTAAATTTGGGATTTCGTGGCCAATTTTTGTGGTTTTAGGTTTGATTTAGTTTTCTTTTGGTGCGGCGGGGGTGCGATTATATTTCGCACAGAGATTCAAGGGTTTTTGTTACTTTGGTAGGTGATTCCATTGTGTGTGCAATTTTTGTGAATTAGCTTGCTGTTTTAATGGTACCTTAATGTTTATTTCACTTGAATGTTTCTGTAAAAATTGGTTTTAGTTGCATTTATAATGCAAATGAATTTTAAGTTCCAATTTTTGGTGAAATTGGGGGTTTTTCATTAAAATCTTTTATTGGTTCATTTTAGGCTGCCCCATAACTGAATTTTTGGTTCCATTAAAGGGTATTGAACTGAAATTTTGCTTTAATGACTTAAAAGTGTTAACATAGTGTGAAAAGTGGATATCTTAATGTGCTTTGGGTGCAAACAAATGTGATGTTTTGAGAGGTTGTTTTATTGAAAATAAAATTATTTTATTTTGTGCTTTAAATGGTATAAAATGTGTGTAGATACTGTAAAATTTGTTTGTGACTGGTTGTGATATTTTATATTCAAAATGACGTGTGTTGTTTGCTGAAATTGTTTGAGCACAAAAAGGGGAAGCCGGGTACCTAGGTGGGGCAGATTTGTACTAGTACGGCTAGTGGATCGGATTGGTTTTGTTCCTATTCCACTTATAATCTGGATAAAGACAACTCTAACTAAACTATTTGGATGATGATTGGGGACCACTAGGTTATGGGTATGTTCCCTACTAGTGTCTCATGCACGAGAATGGGTTTTTCTATGGTTACTCTACACCGAGGTACGAGGTACATAGGGCCCGAGACAACCTAGTGCTTAGGGGAGTTCCTGATTTTGATGATCATTGGATTTGTGGTATTTACCCTAATTGTGGGTTGTTTTGGAAGTACATTATAGTATCTCACATGTCTATTTAATCTTCTAAAATTCTGTAATTCTCAGATTGAAAACTGTTTTCACATGAAAGTTTCATTTCTTTGAATTTTAACACTGTTTCACCTTGTGTATTAAAGTTGCTTGTTTTGTTCACATTGTATTGAATGATATTTGGAATCATATGGTGGTATCCTATTGGGCTTATGCTGACACCCTACTTACAGCCCTTGGGTTTATGTAGACATTCTTATGCTTGACTCATGTAAAGGGAAGGCTAAGGGTGATGGTGGTTCGGGATGTTAGTCCCCATCGTTGGGGCGGAGTTGCGGGGACGGCTTGCGGGTGATGATCCCCTTGTCGTGTGGAGTCCATGGGGATGTCTTTGTGTTGTCATTATTTGTTTTTAGACTACTTGTAGTGTCTTTAGACATATGTATTCAGATCTGGTTTTGTTAAGAATTTTTTATCATGAAAATTCAGATTCTAATAATTGATTGTTTTTTTATGATTTAAGCTTTCATACAGGGTAAATCGTACCCAAACTAGATTTTTTTGATACCTGGGAACTTGTACCAGCCCGTGAGGATAGGGAAATCCCTTTGGGCCTTTCCACGGGCTGGGTTTGGTGCCGTTAATTGTGCCGACCGGATCCGGTTCGTGACAAAATAGTATCAGAGCAGGTTAATGTTTTTGGGTTATATTGTTATTTTGGGATGAGTCGGGATAGACAGGAGCTATGACAGTCGGGGCTCTGGGTATTGGCTGTGAGTATGGTTCCTGGCCCGCACCTCTCATGGAAGACCTTGAGTCACCAGAGGATGTTGTAATTTACTGATTGACTTCACTTCCAGGTGAGACGTGTGGGCTGCAGACCACATGTGGACATCAGGCAGATGTGGAGTAGTTTTTTCTGTTTTTACATGAATATGTTTAGTTTTTTTATATTTGATGTATTTGATTAAAAATTTCATAATTATGTTATTGACTATTGTTTTGTGACTGTTTCATTTTGTAGCAACATGCCTCCCCAGAAAGCTCCCACACACCTACAGGAGGAAGCTGGAGAGAGTTCTCCCATGCCGATTGATCAGAGGCTCGTGGAGGCTGTGGTTCGGGCTATCCAAGATCTCAGACAGGGACCAGCTCCATCTCCTATTCATGTTAGGGAAGAAGAGACAGGTCCTAGAAAAGATAAAGCACAAGAGTTTCTGAAAAACAAGCCTCCTACCTTCCGAGGTAGCATAGAGCCCCAGGAAGCAGAAGAATGGCTCGAGAAGATCGGGAGTATGTTTGAGTTCCTGGAAACACCTAAGGAGCTCAGGGTGAAGTGTTCCTCCTTTATGTTTGAGGGTCCCAGCTGTAAATGGTGGGAGTCAGTGCTTCAGGTTGGGACGAATGAGCAGATGCGCTGGGGAGATTTCAATGTTGTCTTCAATGAACAATACTTCCTTGAGGTGTTGGCTTATGCCATGTCTAGAGATTTCATGGAACTTGTTCAGGGGAATCTATCTGTGATGGAGTATGCCAACCATTTTGTTGAGTTCATTCGTTATGCTCTAGAAATTGTCTCTAATGAGTAAGCGAAGGCTGAGAGGTTTGAGAAAGGCTTGTGACCAGAGATATACTCCCAGGTGTTCTTGTTTAAGCTGTGGACCTATGCTGAGGTTGTTGATCGGGTGTGCATGGTGGAGATTTATAGGAAAGGCAGGGATGGTTTCTATGGTTCAGTATCAGCAGTGGGTAGTGGCAGCTCCTCAGAGAAGAAAAGGAAGCAGGAGGATCATGTGAAGAAAGGAGGGGGCAGTTCAGGCCACTCTTCCAGACAGTTTTCTTCTGCGGCTTCTGATGTGAGATCGGTCGTGTGCCACCAATGTGGGAGGCCTGGGCATATCCAACCAGCATGTCCTCTTCCTCCGAAGCCTTGTTAAAGTGTGGAGGTATAGGGCATTTTGCAGCACTTCTGCGGTGTGGCATGTCCACTCCCAAGTAGGGAAGGGTCGGTGGCTTCAAGAGGAGTGGCAATACAGTCCGAGCCGTCGAGGACTGGGGGATCTCGATTTGGTGGTCGTGGTGGTAGAGCTGGATCATCTTCTTGGAAGATCCAGTTCAGGGCATATCCACAGACTAGCGGTCATCCTCAGGAAGATACTAGACATCTCCATGCAGTGGATCAGTCACCAGCAGGATCAGAGGCGGGATCGTCGACAGTTCGAGGTACCGTTCTGATCACATCTTCTATAGCTACTGCTCTTTTGATACTGGTTCCTCTATTTAATTAATTTCTAGAAATTTTGTTAACATGCTGAATTTACCAATGGAGTTGGTATCTTTTTCAATGGAGTTGGTGACACCGTTGGGAAGGAAGAAGGAGCAAGGCCTCAGGTGCCCCTCGTGTGCACTTTCTGTGTCAGGGATTGAGATGGAGTGGGACCCCTTGGACTTAGATATGGACCTTTTTTATGTCATACTCAGGATGTATTGGCTAGTAAACTTCCAGTCACACATAGATTGCAACATACGGTGTGTGAGTTTCACTACACCTGATGGGAGTTGTCAGGTTTTTCAAGGAGAATGGGATCCACGATCAGGTCGCGCAGGGCCTCCACTCCCAGAGTTGGGAAGTGTTATCTTCCTGTTATCTTATCTTGTGCTAGAGGATGGTATTTACCCTGAAGTTGTACTGCCTCATGTAGTGAATGAATTTCCCGTGGTATTCCCAGTTGATTTTTCAGGTTTGCCCCCGGAGCGGGATGTGGAGTTTTCGATTAATCTGTCATCGGAAACACAGATGATATCTCTTCCCTCTTATCACATGGCCCCCACCGAGTTTAGGGAATTAAAGATACAGTTGGAAGACTTAGAATCCAAAGGATTCATTCGCCCAAGCATCTCTCCTTGGGCCGCTCTTGTGTTGTTTGCAAAAAAGGCCGATGGATCCCTCCGGTTGTGAATTGACTACCGGAAGCTGAATAGGGTAACAATTAAAAACAAATACCCTTTTCCCGGAATAGATGATTTTTTTGATTAGTTGTAGGGGGAAAAGTGGTTCTCAAAGATAGACCTGTGTTCAGGGTATCATCAACTCAGGTTGAAGGAGTCATATATCCCTAAGACAGCCTTCCGAAGCAGGTACGGCCACTTTGAGTATTTGTTCATGCCCTTCGGATTGACCAATGCTACAGTGGTATTTATGACACTTATAATAGGGTGTTCTATCAGTATCTCGATTCCTTTGTTGTGGTTCTCTTGGATGACATTCTAGTATACTCTTGCTCTGAGGAGGAACACGAACATCACTTGAGGATTGTTTTGGGTACATTACGAGATCACCGCCATTATGAAAAGTTGTCAAAGTGCACTTTCTAGATTAGAGAGGTGAGATTTCTGGGGCATGTGATCTCAGAGCATGGAGTTTCAGTGGACCCTGAGAAAATTTTTGCAGTCATTTAGTGGGAGAAACCGAAGAATGTGTTCGAGATCAGGAGTTTTCTTGGCTTGGCTGGTTATTACAGGTGATTCGTTCAGGATTTCTCTCGGCTTGCTTCACTGATGACTTCCCTCACTTTGAATGGGGTGATGTTTGTATGGGGTCCAGAATGTCAGGCATTGTTCGATGAGCTGAAGAGGCGGCTGACTACCGCCCTCGTGCTGATTTTGCCAGAGGCTGGAAAGGGATATGTGGTCTATTGTGATGCTTCAGGTATGTGTCATTGGTGCGTGCTTATGCAGGATGATCATGTGGTTGCATATGGCTCTCGCCAACTTCGACCACATGAAAATAACTACTCAACCCATGACTTGGAGTTTCCAGCGGTGATGCATGCTTTAAAGACTTGGTGTCACTACCTCTTTGGGGAGAAGTTTGTGGTATACTCTGATCACAAAATCTTGGCTTATATCTTCTCGTAGAAGGACCTCAACTTGAGGCAACATCGTTGGATCGAGTACTTGCAGGGGTTTGACTTTGACATTGTCTATACCCCTGGCAAGGGTAATGTAGTGGTCGATGCTTTGAGTAGAAGTGTTCTAGTGAAGGCTCTGAGGAATTCTAGTGATGAGTGGACATTGATGGGTCTCTTTTCTCAGATGCATGTGGAGACCAGGGAATACAGTGGAGGGGCATTCTTGGCAAGCGTCCAGTTGACTCCTGCTCTATTAGAGTTGATTAAGCAGGAATAGCCCAGTGATGATCTTTTTCATCGGTCTAAGAAGTTTCTTCATGGTGGGGAAACATCCTCTGATTGGTCGTCGTCTCCTGAGGGCATCTTGCGCATCAAGGGATGTTCAGTAGTTCCATTATCTCTGCGGAAGGTGGTGATGAAAGATAACCACCAGTCTCAGTGGGATGTCCATCCGGGTTCCACTAAGATGTATTATGATGTTCGTCAGCATATTTGGTGGCCTGGTATGAGACGAGACATAGCATACTTTGTTTCGAGATGCTACACATGTCAGCAGGTGAAAGCAAAGCACCAAAGGCCATCCGGTTTGCTCAAACCACTACCCATTCCTACCTGGAAGTGGGAAGAGGTCACCATGGACTTCATTTTTGGATTACCTCGTACACCTCGGGGTAAGAATGCTATTTGGGTGGTGATTGATCATCTGACCAAGTAAGCCCACTTCATTCCGATAAAAGATACAACTAAAGTAGATGAGTTGGGCCATTTGTATCTTAAGGAAGTGGTGAGACTCCATGGTGTACCATGAGATATTGTCTCAGATAGATACCCTCGTTTCACTTCTCGATTTTTGGAAGGCCTTCAGAAGGCCTTGGGGTCTCAGATTAAGATGAGCACGACATACCACCCTCAGACAGATTGTAACACCCGAGATTTTTATGAGTAATATTTTGTTTTTATTTATATCATCAAAGTAATCTTTCACTACACACTTTCTTGGATTACATTACACGCAATCTCGACCTTCCTCGATAGCTTGCGTCGTACGCAATACCGAGTTTCACTAAACAACGATATAATTAAAACTAGTCGTTATGAATAGTAATAACCACTTTTTGAAATATTATACATTTTATTTTTCAAAATGGAATTCATTTTTGGATTCGGAATATCAAATTTAGCCTAAGGTGAAATTTTAGTACTTTTCAGATAACTTTAATATTTTGATGAATAGTGAAAATTACTAAATTTTGATTAAAAAACAACTTTTTTAATCAAAACAATTAATAGTGATAAATTATGAATTTGAGTGGTTTTAAAGTATATTTAGAATATATTTTTACCACTTAATATAATGTTGGTCATTGGACACAATTTTACAATTAAACCGAACATAAACAAGTGTCAATCCTTTGATAGTTATTATCTCTTAAAAACACGCTTTTTGTTTTGACAGCGGGAATTAATTTTAAATTAATTTCTGCCACTTCTGTGTTTTGAATTTAGAAAAATGGATTCCATATTTGTAATCAGGATGTTCAAATTGTGTAAATAGGTAACTTTTATTTTTAGACATTTTGAATAATTACTGCGGTAAATATTTTATTTACCATGGTTAAGGGTAAATCCGGTAAATAAGGGTTAAAAAATAATATTATAATAATATTAAATTACCCTAAAACGTGTATTAACCCCATTGGTTGATACATGGACGACCATGGGCATATTTGGGTCGATTTTGGGACCCCATTGATCCACTTGTAAGTGATAATGACACTTTATTTTAATTAAGTTAAAATGAATACAAAATTGACACAAGCATATATCTTTTAGAAAAACAATTGTTACATAGGGTTATATATGTTGGATTTTAGATTATAAATATTCATTAGAAAGATAAAAAGATTTCCTACATAATAATATTTTATTTATAATTTTTAGACATTAAATAATTTATTTTATTTATGACACAATGATGATGCAGTAATTTCTAAAATAGGAAAAAATTAAAATAATTGATATTATAAATACCCAAATAAATATAATATGAAATTTTTAATGAATTAAACTAATTTTCTAGGGTAATATGATATATTAGGATTGATTTAATTGACTTTTTTCGAAGTAATCAATCTGTTATGAGTTTCACAAAAATCAACTATTGAATAGTGCCAAAATTGACATAAAAGAGTTCTTAAAACAAATATTATATTATTAATTGATATTAAATTCCTAAAAATCTAAGGTTCGGCAAAGAGACTTATATCATGATAGGTTCATCATTAATGGACCACTTGGGGGTCTCTTGGATGTATATTGTAAGTTTATTAACCATATTATATAAAAATACAAAGAGACATTGTAAAAGTGAAACTAATTAACTTAGAGTTAATACTTAAAGATAAGGTTAATATAAGTACCCAAACCTGTCTAAATTCTATTGGATGAGTTGTTTTCGACCCATCCCCACCTCAAAATTTTAATAGTCAACTTTGGAGCCTTTGAAAACCGAATATGAATTTATTATAAATTAATATTTCTAGCTTTTCCAAAGGTGCCCCTCACCCCTCTTATAAAAGGGCACCTCCTCCCCCTCCTCCTCACACCAATTTGAGCACTCAATCTTGGCCAACCCCTGCCATTTTCTCCTCTACACTTCCCTAGAATATTCCTAGAGGTCCTGGTATTCTCCAAAGACCACTCTTAGTTCCTTAAGTGTAGGATTCAAAGAGGCGTTCCAAAGAAGAGGTAATATCCATTACCGATCTTTTCAATTTCTTTCTTCTTCAACATCTTCTTCTTTAGTTGTTTCATGATGAAGTAATAACATCAGTATTACTTAAATACTAATATGTTATTATAAATATGAAAAAACCCTAATTCACCTTCTATCCATCCTACGGAAAAATGAAATCACCGCGCGTGCGTACGTACGGAATACCGTCTCCACGCCGTGGTGTAATATATTTTTCCACCATCACTTTACAAGGATGGGTATAATGGTGTGATGAGTAACTATTTATGATTATTATAAAGTAATATTGATACTGAAATAATATATATATACTCCAATACAGTTACACGATCATAGGAACGATATCATCACTCGTGTGTACGTACGGAATACCGTCTCCACGATGTGATGCGACTCGTTCTACATGATCATCATTACATAGTAATTATGTAAATAAATTGAATGAATAAATATGATATATGTTACACTAATACCATTCTGGATATAAGGTATCTATAAACTTAAAAGAAGAATAAGAATATATTCGGCAAAACACGCATAAGAACAAAAGGCAATAAAGACCCGAGTAACAAGTAACAATGAAATATTACTAACAAGAAGCTGAGAATATGACCATATATGATATCATATTAACATGTATGATTCTGGAATAAGTCAATAACATTATTTAAACCATTATACAGGAGCCTCGGATACGTACAAAGCAAATTGGACCTAAGGTAAGGGAAATATCGCAATCTCAATTTTATCCGAGATTGTTTATTCGTAAGTATTTACTGGGGTGTATTTTATCATCCACATCCATGTTTAATCAATATGTAATATTATTTCCATCCACCTACAATTGTTTAAATCCATTTTTACCCTTCGGTGAGTTTTTAGTAATATGTATGAAAGGAATCTTTTGTCGTTTTTCGTACGAGGTACTTTTTGACTTTTCTGACAAAAGTACGAAGAATGTTTTTTTTAACTTATACGGCATGAATGGATTTTTAAAACATTATTTCCAAGAAGCTTCCTTTACAAGTTTTCAAGTTTATTTTTAATCAACTTCTTTTAGTTTATAATTTTATGACATATTAAGAAAAGAAAAGTGTTTTTGAAGAAGAAAGGATATTTTCCTCAAGAATGGAGTTCAAGTGTTTTATCAAAATTATTTTCCATCTAAGATAATAAAGGGTTCTGTTTTTATCCCTATTATTAAATTGATTTGATCATGTTGTGATGGAATTATTTTTATGAATTCCTTTATCTTATATGAATTGTTTTATGATGTCATGTTGTTTAAGAATCCCATTTTTATTACATGGGTTATGTTATGATGTAAGATTTATGATTATGTGGCACACATAAGAAAGGATTCATTATAAGATGGGTGGGACCTATATCTCCCTCCAATGCATTGGGTAAAGATTTTATATCTCATGAGATAGACAGGGCTGGAACGGTAGGTTATACCGGTTCAGTGAAACAGGACTGAAACGAGGGTTACTCGATTCAGAAAGAGACTTTGTCCACTAAGATAGTCTTGGCAATGAGTCATGACTAAAAAGAAATGATTATCCATGATTATGTGTGCATGCCAAAAAGTTTCAAGTTTTATGTTATGATTATGGGGATCTCATTTTCACTTCTATGATTTATTCCATGTTAAGATATTATGATCTCTTTTGCAGGTTTTGATTTTCAAAAAGATATGATATGATTTTTATTTACTTTATTTGCCCTTGCTGAGCATTTGAGCTCACCCTTTTATGTTTTCTTTTCCCCAGGTCAGGAAGATGGATATTAAGTACAATATGCAAAAAGGGACCCTAGAAATGATGAAATAAATGGGAGACACTGTAGAAGATTTATGAACCAGTTGTTTATGTATCCCAGTTTCTAAAGACACTATACCTATACGGTCCTTTGTGGTTTTGTCATATGTTGTAATAAGTGTGCTTCAATTTTGAAGTATTAACAATGTATGTAAAGTATGGGTCGTTATAGTTGGTATCAGAGGAAAGGTATAGTCAACCTTTGGAAACTAGGATGTGAAAGCCTTAGTAAGAACCCTAAGGATAAGTCTAAGCATAGAACACAATCTTAGTGTTTTAGAAATGTCCTTGAATAACCTAGGATAAGACCTTAAGCATGAAAATTTTATTCTTGAATTATGTGGTTTTCCTATTATAATTAGTGTTTCTCACACTATTCTTCTTGGTTTTAGTCAATGGCTGGAACCCGAAGGAACCGTGTTAATGCGGAATGCGATGGGCAATGCAATGATTGTCCCCCTGAGCAACCAAACGATATGGGAGCTGGAATGAAAAATCTTGTAGCCATGCTCACACAACTTTCTCAAGCTATGAATCATGCAGGACTTCCAAACGAGCAAAGGAAGGAGCAACATTCTGTTGAATCCTTCATGAGGCAGCGTCCACCTTCTTTCAGTGGGTCTACTGATCCATTAGTTGCTGAACAATGGATTAGTACTACTGAAAAGATATTTTCAGTTCTTCAATGTTCTGAACATGATAAAGTAATCCTAGCAGTGTATCGTTTGGAAGGAGATGCTGATCAATGGTGGAATCTTATTAAGAATACGAGGCAAAGGGATGAAATTGAGTCTATGGAATGGGACGAGTTCAAGAACATATTTTTCAATAAGTACTTCCCTCGTATTCTCCGAAAAAAGATGGAGAAAGAGTTCCTTGAACTGAAGCAAATGGATGATGAATCTGTTAGTACCTATGAAGAAAATTTTACAAGACTTGCAAGGTATGCTTCTGGTATTATTATCCAACCTGAGAGTAAGATCGATCAATTCTTTAGTCGCTTAAAACCAAGTCTTCGAAGGGCGTTAGCCATAAGGGACTTCAATAGCTACGAGGAAATCATTCGATGTGCTCTCAAAGTTGAGATGGAGATTGGAGTAACCCATCAGTCACATGGGTTTGATAAGAAGAGGAAGATGGAATTCAAAGGAAACTCTAAAGAGCACACTGAAAAGAAGATGAACTTTCCCTTATGCTCAAAGTGTGGAATGAAACATGGAGGGAGTTGTCTTAAAGGGACAAGTAAATGTTTTAAATGTGGAAAAGAAGGTCATTGGGCATTTGAATGCCGTGATAATGGGAAGAAGATGTATAATGACGCAAACAAAGGAAGGGATACACAGAATGAACCTACTACACTTCAATGATTCAAGTGCAAGGAGATGGGGCATTATGCCAATCAATGCCCAAATCCAAGGGTTGATGATGATGGTCGACATCAACAAAATCTTAAGGCTAAAGACAAAGGAAAGTCACATGCAATTTCTATCAGCGATGTGGAGTACGATAACGAAGTGGTGAAAGGTACACTTACCATCCACTCTAAATTAGCAAATGTTTTATTTGATTCTGGATCCACCCACTCTTTTATTTCTGAAGAATTTTCTAAGGGTATCACCGTATTACCTCAACAATTAGATGTTGAGTTAGATGTGACAACACCTAATGGCACATCAATCGCATCAAAAGTTTATAATTCTTCTCCGATCGAAGTTTTTGTGAAAGTGCTTCCTGCAAATCTTGTGATCCTTCCTTTAGTGGAATTTGATGTGATTCTTGGCATGGATTGGCTTTCTCTACATGGAGATCATATCAACTGCCAAAGAAGGGAAGTCACATTTCATATTCCAGGTCAATCTACGATCGTCTATCAATGCAAGGATGAACATAACCTTCCAGTGGAAATTACTTCCATCTTATGGGTCATGATTCCACTAAATGAAGGTTATTTATCTCAAATGGTTGGAGAGAAACTTACGATTAAGAATATGCCCATTGTACGGGAGTTTGATGATGTCTTTCCAGAGGAATTACCAGGTCTTCCACCAAATCGTGAAGTTGAGTTTTCAATAGAACTTGTACCGGGTGCTTTGCCTATTTCAAAGACACCTTATAGAATGGCCCCAATTGAGTTGCAGGAATTGAAGAAGCAACTCCAAGAGAATCTTGATAAGGGATTCATACGCCCTAGTGCGTCACCTTGGGGAGCACCTGTTCTATTTGTTAAGAAGAAAGATGGATCAATGAGACTCTACATTGATTATCGAGAACTTAACAAGATCACTATCAAGAACAAATATCCTCTCCCATGCATTGATGACTTGTTTGACCAACTACACAGAGCTCAATACTTTTCCAAGATTGATCTTCGTTCAGGGTATCATCAATTAAGGGTCAAAAGGGAGGATATACCAAAGACGGCTTTCCGTACAAGGTATGGACACTATGAATTTATAGTGATGCCATTTGGTCTTACTAATGCCCCTGCTATCTTCATGGATCTAATGAATAGAGTCTTTAGAGACTATCTTGATCAATTTGTGGTAGTCTTTATAGACGATATTCTTGTATATTCAAAGAGCAAGGAAGAGCATGAAGATCACTTGAGAATTATATTGAAGACCCTGAGAAAGGAGAAGCTTTATGCCAAATTTACCAAGTGTGAATTTTGGCTTCAAAAAGTTGCATTTTTTGGTCACATAATCTCAAAAGAGGGGATATCTGTGGATCCAGCAAAAACAGAGGTTATCGAAAGATGGTCAAGACCAACAAAAGTAACTGAGATCCGAAGTTTTTTGGTTTGGCTGGATATTATCGACGTTTTGTAAAAGATTTTTCACGATTATCTAATCCACTCACCAAGTTGACTCGGAAAGGAGTTAAGTTTGCCTGGACAGAGGAATGTGAAGAGAATTTCAAGGAATTGAAAAGAAGGTTATCCAGTGCACCTGTGCTCACACTGCCTTGTAGTGGAGAAAGGTTTGTGATCTACAGTGATGCATCCAAGAAGGGATTGGGGTGTGTTCTTATGCAAAATGATATGGTGATAGCTTATTCCTCACGACAGTTGAAAATCCATGAGCAAAATTACCCAACACATGATTTGGAGTTGGCTGCGGTAATCTTTGCATTAAATATTTGGAGGCATTACCTTTATGGTGAAAGGTGTGATATTTATACTGATCATAAAAGATTAAAGTATATTTTCACACAAAAGGAGTTGAATATGCGTCAAAGATGATGGTTGGAGCTGATTAAGGATTATGACTGCTCAATCCATTACCACCCTGGGAAAGCAAACAAGGTGGCAGATGCATTAAGTCGACAAGACCATGCTAGTTTATCCATGATGAGGATCACAAAAGATCCAATATTTATGGATTTACAAAGGATGGATCTTGGAATTATAATGGAAGGGGAAAAATCTTATCTTTCTCAAATGAATGTTCAACCATCTATACATGTGAAGATTAAAGAGGCACAGAAAGAAGATGTCGAGTTACAAAAGAAGGTGAGAAATGTTCCTGAATTCAACCTTGATTGTGATGGGATAATAATGTTCCGGAATCGGGTTTGTGTTCCTTCCATCCCCGAATTAAAGAAGGAGCTGCTGGATGAGGCTCATAGTTCTTAATTCTCTATTCATCCTGGAAGCATGAAGATGTATAGGGACCTGAAAGAGTACTTCTATTGGGATGGCATGAAAAGAGATGTTGCTGAATATGTCTCTCGATGCTTGGTTTGTCAACAAGTTAAATCTGAGAGACAGAAGTCTAAGGGGATGTTGCAACCATTACCCATACCCGAATGGAAATGGGTAAACATCACTATGGACTTTGTCACAGGACTTCCTAAAACATCCAAAGGCAATAATGCTATCTGGGTCATAGTTGATCGTCTTACAAAGTCTGCACACTTCATTCCTATTAGAGAGGATTTCTCTCTAGATCAGCTTGCCAGGATATATGTAAAGGATGTGGTAAGATTTCATGGAGTACCACTTTCTATTATATCTGATCGGGATCCGAGATTTACCTCAAAGTTCTGGCGAAGTCTTCAGCATACTCTGGATACAGAGTTGAGTTTCAGCACTGCTTATCATCCCCAGACAGACGGTCAGTCTGAGAGAACAATTCAAACCCTAGAAGATATGTTGAGAGCTTGCTCTATGGATTTCAAAGGAGGTTGGGATCAACAGCTACCTTTGGTGGAATTTTCTTATAATAATAGCTTTCACTCCAGTATTCAGATGGCTCTTTTTTAAGCTCTCTATGGAAAGAAATGCAGGACTCCAACTTGCTGGGATGAAGTTGGGGAAAGAAAGCTATTAGGACCTGATCTCGTTGATAAAATGGTAGAAAAGGTCAGATCTATTCAACAACACATAAGAGCAGCTTAGAGTCGATAGAAAAGTTATGCCGACAACCGAAGAAAAGACCTAGAGTTTGAAGTGGGTGATAAAGTGTTCTTACGAATATCTCCCTGGAAGACGGTTATGAGATTTGGAAAGAAGGGGAAGTTGAGCCCTAGATATATCGGTCCTTTCGAAATACTGGATCGTGTTGGGAAGGTAGCTTACCGATTGGCACTTCCACCGAATCTCTCTCAAGTTCACGATGTTTTCCATGTATCTATCCTGAGAAAGTACATACCAGATCCTTCACATGTACTCAGCTCAGAAGTTGTACCGCTGGAGCAAGATCTTTCTTATGAAGAACAGCCGATAGAGATTCTGGATCGTAGCGAAAAAGTCCTACGAAACAAGACCACTCGATTGGTGAAAGTTTTATGGAGGAACCACCAACTTGAAGAAGCTACTTGGGAGCTTGAGGATATGATGAGGGAGAAGTATCCTCATCTGTTGGTTACAAAGTGACGAATTTCGAGGGCGAAATTCTTTTTAAGGGGGGTAGAATGTAACACCCGAGATTTTTATGAGTAATATTTTGTTTTTATTTATATCATCAAAGGAATCTTTCACTACACACTTTCTTGGATTACATTACACGCAATCTCGACCTTCCTCGATAGCTTGCGTCGTACGCAATACCGAGTTTCACTAAACAACGATATAATTAAAACTAGTCGTTATGAATAGTAATAACCACTTTTTGAAATATTATAAATTTTATTTTTCAAAATGGAATTCATTTTTGGATTCGGAATATCAAATTTAGCCTAAGGTGAAATTTTGGTACTTTTCGGATAACTTTAATATTTTGATGAATAGTGAAAATTACTAAATTTTGATTAAAAAACAACTTTTTTAATCAAAACAATTAATAGTGATAAATTATGAATTTGAGTGGTTTTAAAGTATATTTAGAATATATTTTTACCACTTAATATAATGTTGGTCATTGGACACAATTTTACAATTAAACCGAACATAAACAAGTGTCAATCTTTTGATAGTTATTATCTCTTAAAAACACGCTTTTTGTTTTGACAGCGGGAATTAATTTTAAATTAATTTCTGCCACTTCTGTGTTTTGAATTTAGAAAAATGGATTCCATATTTGTAATCAGGATGTTCAAATTGTGTAAATAGGTAACTTTTATTTTTAGACATTTTGAATAATTACTGCGGTAAATATTTTATTTACCATTGTTAAGGGTAAATCCGGTAAATAAGGGTTAAAAAATAATATTATAATAATATTAAATTACCTTAAAACGTGTCTAAACCCCATTGGTTGATACATGGTCGACCATGGGCATATTTGGGTCGATTTTGGGACCCCATTGATTCACTTGTAAGTGATAATGACACTTTATTTTAATTAAGTTAAAATGAATACAAAATTGACACAAGCATATATCTTTTAGAAAAACAATTGTTACATAGGGTTATATATGTTGGATTTTAGATTATAAATATTCATTAGAATTATAAAAAGATTTCCTACATAATAATATTTTATTTATAATTTTTAGACATTAAATAATTTATTTTATTTTTGACACAATGATGATGTAGTAATTTCTAAAATAGTAAAAAATTAAAATAATTGATATTATAAATACCCAAATAAATATAATATGAAATTTTTAATGAATTAAACTAATTTTATAGGGTAATATGATATATTAGGATTGATATAATTGACTTTGTTCGAAGTAATCAATCTGTTATGAGTTTCACAAAAATCAACTATTGAATAGTGCCAAAATTGACATAAAAGAGTTCTTAAAACAAATATTATATTATTAATTGATATTAAATTCCTAAAATCTATGGTTCGTCCAAGAGACTTATATCATGATAGGTTCATCATTAAGGGACCACTTGGGGGTCTCTTGGATGTATATAGTATGTTTATTAACCATATTATATAAAAATACAAAGAGACATTGTAAAAGTGAAACTAATTAACTTAGAGTTAATACTTAAAGATAAGGTTAATATAAGTACCCAAACCTGTCTAAATTCTATTGGATGAGTTGTTTTAGACCCATCCCCACTTCAAAATTTGAATAGTCAACTTTGGAGCCTTTGGAAACCGAATATGAATTTATTATAAATTAATATTTCTAGCTTTTCCAAAGGTGCCCCTCACCCCTCTTATAAAAGGGCACCTCCTCCCCCTCCTCCTCACACCAATTTGAGCACTCAAGCTCGGCCAACCCCTGCCATTTTCTCCTCTCCACTTCCCTAGAATAGTCCTAGAGGTCCTGGTCTTCTCCAAAGACCACTCTTTGTTCATTAAGTGGAGGATTCAAAGAGGCGTTCCAAAGAAGAGGTAATATCCATTACCGATCTTTTCAATTTCTTTCTTTTTCAACTTCTTCTTCTTTAGTTGTTTCATGATGAAGTAATAACATCAGTATTACTTACATACTGATATGTTATTATAAATATGAAACAACCCTAATTCACCTTCTATCCATCCTACGGAAAAATGAAATCACCGAGCGTGCGTACGTACGGAATACCGTCTCCACGCCGTGGTGTAATCTATTTTTCCACCATCACTTTACAAGGATGGGTATAATGGTGTGATGAGTAACTATTTATGATTATTATAAAGTAATATTGATACTGAAATAATATATATATACTCCAATACAGTTCCACGATCATAGGAACGATATCATCACTCGTGTGTACGTACGGAATACCGTCTCCACGATGTGATGCGACTCGTTCTACATGATCATCATTACATAGTAATTATGTAAATAAATTGAATGAATAAATATGATATATGTTACATTATACCATTCTGGATATAAGGTATCTATAAACTTAAAAGAAGAATAAGAATATATTCGACAAAATACGCATAAGAACAAAAGGCAATAAAGACCCGAGTAACAAGTAACAATGAAATATTACTAACAAGAAGCTGAGAATATGACCATATATGATATCATATTAACATGTATGATTCTGGAATAAGTCAATAACATTATTTAAACCATTATACAGGAGCCTCGGATACGTACAAAGCAAATTGGACCTAAGGTAAGGGAAATATCGCAATCTCATTTTTATCCGAGATTGTTTATTCGTAAGTATTTACTGGGGTGTATTTTATCATCCACATCCAAGTTTAATCAATATGTAATATTATTTCCATCCACCTACAATTTTTTAAATCCATTTTTACCCTTCGGTGAGTTTTTAGTAATATGTATGAAAGGAATCTTTTGTCGTTTTTCGTACGAGGTACTTTTTGACTTTTCCGACAAAAGTACGAAGAATGTTTTTTTTAACTTATACGGCATGAATGAATTTTTAAAACATTATTTCCAAGAAGATTCCTTTACAAGTTTTCAAGTTTATTTTTAATCAACTTCTTTTAGTTTATAATTGTATGACATATTAAGAAAAGAAAAGTGTTTTTGAAGAAGAAAGGATATTTTCCTCAAGAATGGAGTTCATGTGTTTTATCAAAATTATTTTCCATCTAAGATAATAAAGGGTTCTGTTTTTATCCCTATTATTAAATTGATTTAATCATGTTGTGATGGAATTATTTTTATGAATTCCTTTATCTTATATGAATTGTTTTATGATGTCATGTTGTTTAAGAATCCCATTTTTATTACATGGGTTATGTGATGATGTAAGATTTATGATTATGTGGCACACATAAGAAAGGATTCATTATAAGATGGGTGGGACCTATATCTCCCTCCAATGCATTGGGTAAATATTTTATATCTCATGAGATAGACAGGGCTGGAACGGTAGGTTATACCGGTTCAGTGAAACAGGACTGAAAAGAGGGTTACTCGATTCAGAAAGGGACTTTGTCCACTAAGATAGTCTTGGCAATGAGTCATGACTAACAAGAAATGATTTTCCATGATTATGTGTGCATGCCACAAAGTTTCAAGTTTTATGTTATGATTATGGGGATCTCATTTTCACTTCTATGATTTATTCCATGTTAAGATATTATGATCTCTTTTGCAGGTTTTGATTTTCAAAAAGATATGATATGATTTTTATTTCCTTTATTTTCCCTTGCTGAGCATTTGATCTCACCCTTTTATGATTTTTCCCCTGGTCAGGAAGATGGATATTAAGTAGAATATGCAAAAAGGGACCCTAGATATGATGAAATAAATGGGAGACACTGTAGAAGATTTATGAACCAGTTGTTTATGTATCCCAGTTTCTAAAGACACTATACCTATACGGTCCTTTGTGGTTTTGTCATATGTTGTAATAAGTGTGCTTCAATTTTGAAGTATTAACAATGTATGTAAAGTATGGGTCGTTATACGGATGGTCAGACAGAGCCGGCGAATCAGATTTTGGAGGACATGCTTCGTGCTTGTGTCCTGAACTTTGGAGGTTCTTGGGATATTCATTTGGGATTGGATGAGTTTTCTTATAATAATAGTTACCAATCCACGATTCGAATGTCCCCTTTCGAGGCGCTCTATGGTCGGCCTTGTCGATCACCCCTATGTTAGGCTGAGGTAAGAGAGACTTCAATGTTGGGGCCGAGCCTTGTGTAGGAGACTTCAGAGAAGGACAAGTTGATTAGGCAGCACTTATTTACAGCTCAGAGTCGTCATAAATCTTATGCTGACTGGAGGTGTCGAGACCTACAGTTTTCTGTGGGTGACAAGGTATTCTTAAAAGTGGCCCCTCGTCTGGGCCATCGTCGATTGGGGAACCAAGGTAAGCTGATGCCATGGTATGTCGGGCCCTTTGAGATCACCGACCATATTGGAAAGGTGGCATACAGGTTGGCCTTACCTTCTCAGTTGACGTCTATCCATGATGTCTTCCACGTCTCTCAGATGAAGAAATACAATCCGGATCCATCCCATGTGTTGAGTTGGGAAGAACTAGAGATAGAGCCTGACTTGTCTATTGTTGAGAGGCCAAGGAAAATAGTGGACTCCCAAGAGAAGATACTTAGAGGGAAGTCTATTCCTTTAGTCCGGGTTTTATGGCAGTATGGGAATGATACACATGAGATATGGGAGTGAAAGTCATGGGTTGAGGAAGAGTACCGATTCTTGTTTTCCATCCAAGATTCAGGTTGACTTTCCGAGGCGGAAAGTCCTTAATGGTGGGAAGAATTGTCACATACAAGACATATTTTAAAGGTATTTTTCATTTAATTTACATCATTTCTCTATTTTGGGGGTTTTCCTAGGTTTTAGGGAGGAATAAATGAGTATTAATGAATTGTGCCAAACCGTGAGCCCAATTCGAGATTAATAAATAAATTTTGTATCTTTTATAAATTTTTCCTTTTTCAACATTTTTCATCCATTAAAATTCCTACTTGACCTCCCCTAAACTATTAACACCAACAAGGTAATTTAGAGCTTTTAAAACTCTATAACCAAGGTTTATATGGGGTTTAACTTAAAGGGTTGGGCCTGTGCGAAATCTCAATTCATGTTTTAAAAATAAAATTTGATTTTGTTATAACATATTCAGTATTTGGGACTTTTAGGTGATTCCAAGTCTCAAAAAATACCAAGGAACCCAGCCGCGCGTCGGAACTCTCTCCCTCCTCTTTGGAGCTCTGGTTAATCGCGTTTGGGTGCTGAACTTCATAGGGTTCCTCAAATCGCCCATATTTGATGAGGTAAAATCTTTCTTTCATAACTCTCTCAATTATCAATAGTTTTCCTCCATTCTAGTTCCTAAATGACCTAATACATCTTGTTAGAACCTAACATAAATTTTGGATCTTTTAAATTTCAGATACTAGACTTTTGGAGTGATTACATCAAGATACGTCAAGTAAATGAGCCCTTTTCTTTCATCTTTCAAATTACTTTGGGTTTAACTCATTGTCTTTAGGGTTTCTTCGGTTATAAATGAGTTTACTAATGTCCAGAAACTATGATTTCGAACCTGGGGTTTAACTTTGGAATTTTTTGGCCAATTTGTGTGGTTTTAGGTTTGATCTAGTTCTCTCTTGGTGCGGCGGGGGTGCGATTTGATTTTCGCACGAAGATTCAAGGGTTTTTGTTACTTTGGTATGTGATTATATTGTCTGTGTAATTTTTGTGAATTATCTTTCTTTTTTAATGGTACCTTAATTCTTATTTCACTTGAATGTTTCTGTAAAAATTGGTTTTAGTTTCATTTATAATGAAAATGAATTTTAAGTTCCAATTTTTGGTGAAATTGGGGGTTTTTCATTCTAATCTTTTATTGGTTAATTTTGGGCTGCCCCATAACTGAATTGTTGGTTCCATTAAAGGGTATTGAACTGAAATTTTGTTTTAATGACATACAAGTGTTAACATTGTGTGAAAAGTGGATATCTTAAAGATTTTTGGGTGCAACACAATGTGATGTTTTGAGAGGTTGTTTTATTGAAAGTAAAATTATTTTATTGTGTATTTTAAATGGTATAAAATGTGTGCAGATACTGTACAATTTCTTTGTGACCAGTAGTGATATTTTATATGGAAAATGATGTGTATTGTTTTCTGAAATTTTTTGAGCACAAAAAGGGGAAGCCCGAGTACCTAGGTGGGGCGGATTTGTACTAGTATAGCAGGTGGATCGGATGGGTTTTGTCCCTGTTCAACTTAGTATCTGGATAACGACAACTCTAACTAAACTATTTGGATGATGATTGGGGACCACTAGGTTATGGGTATGTTCCCTACTAGTGGATCATGCACGAGAATGGATTTTCCTATGGTTACTCTACACCGAGGTACGAGGTACATAGGGCCCAAGACAACCTAGTGCTTATGGGTGTTCCCGATTTTGATGCTCATTGGATTTGTGGTATTTAAACTTGTTGTGGGTAGTTTTTGGAAGTAAATTATAGTAGCTCACATGTATATTTAATGTTCTAACATTCTCAAATTCTCGGATTGAAAACTGTTTTCATTTGAAAGTTTCATTTCTTTGAATTTTAACATTGTTTCACCTTATGTATTAAAGTTGCTTGTTTTGTTCACATTGTATTGCATGCTATTTGGAATCATCTGGTGGTATCCTATTGGGCATAGGCTCACACCCTACTTACAGCCCTTTGGTGTAAGTATACCATCTTATGCTTGACTCAGGTAAAGGGAAGGCTAAGGTGATGGCAGTTCGGGATGTTAGTCCCCAACATTGGGGCGGAGTTGCGGGGACGGCTTGCGGGTGATGATCCCCTTGTCGTGTGGAGTCCATGGGGATGTCGTTGTGTTGTCATTATTTGTTTTTAGACCACTTGTATTGTCTTTAGAAATATGTATTCAGATCTGGTTTTGTTAATAAATCTATAGCAAGAAAATTCAGATTCTAATAATTGATTGTTTTTTTATGATTTATGCTTTCATACTGGGTAAATCGTTCCCAAACCAGATTTGTTTGATACCTGGGAATTTGTGCCAGCCCGTGGGGATAGGAAACGCCCTTCGGGCCTTTCCATGGGCCGGGTTTGGCTCCATTAATGGTGGTGACCAGATCCGGTTCATGACAATACCCTTGGATTTGGATCTATTTCATCATGATTTTGAGATGATTCCTTCTAGTTAGGCCCCCTTTTCACCACACTTCCCTTTAATATTTTTATCTCTCAAACTATTTCCTTGTTCTATTCTTTTCCAATACCAAGGGTAATTGTTGGTCCTAATGTGTTTTTATTCTTGTTGTTAGGGTGTGTAAATCATTTCTTAGGTATTTCCCTTCCTGAATTCAAGAGTTTCATTAAAACAACACATCGTTTAAGATAGGTGGATACATGAATTTGTTTTTTATAAGAAAACTATGTATTCTTGAGCATAAAAAATATTTTTCCCTTGAAATTATTATCATTTTAGAAATCTAAAATGATTTTATATAAAATTTATAAACTCATTTCTAATTGTTAAAAGAGAAGTATGTATGCTAAATGTTTTGAATATTTAAAAAACTCTTTAATTGTGGTATTTTATTACTTATTTGATGTTCTAAGCCTTGTTATATTTCTATGTCATTTAAATAAATGTATTGAAATATTTTTTCCTTTAATTTACATTTATTATGGATTTTGGTGGATCTATCATATTAAACCTTATGTTTTTAACTTTTGACTTGGTCTTATGGATATGAATTCCACATAAGTGGTATTTTTATTTGAATATTGGTCTTATATATTGTTAAAGGGGGTGTTTATAATGTATATTTTTAAAGAAGTTTTTAAAATAGACTTTCTTATATATGTTTTCCAAAATGAACCACTAAGGAGTGTGTGACACTTTAAAAGAGTTTTTAATGTTATTCTAGTTTATAAAAGGTTCTTTAAATGAGTTTTTAGAAAAGGGTTAATAGTTAAAATATAGAGGCTTGGTTAGTACCTTTCATGTATTTTTCATAAATGAGATTCACCCTTAATAGAAACCATTATTTTTTAGTATGTGTGAGATTGAGAATTGCTTTTATGTGTGTTATTATTATGGGTTCTAAAGATGGGATTTTCATTAGTGGGTGTAAAGTGGTGGGTGTTGGAGTTGGTACCCTAGAACCAAATTTTGTGTACATTATGATTACCTGTATTCATATTTTTGAATATTAATAAATTAATTTTCACATCATAATTGTTCTTATACATGAAATAGTATGTGAAAATGTCCTAAGAGTAAATATCACACTGAAATGTTGTAGAATATATCATTTATGATGAGAACTGATAAGTTCCATGAAATTAATCTTAAATATATGATCTATAGCTAGACGATATAATTTTATGGGTATAAAAAAATTAGGCTATTAGGGGTGGGGACTCATAGGAATTTGAAGCACCTTTTCATGGTAATTTCCACTTGGTAATTTCCAGTGTAGGAGATTATGAGTATGAGACCCACCAATAGAAAATACACATTTTTATGTCTCATTGGATGTTCCTGTCTATAGATGTGTATATTGATCCTTATATTTTAAGAATATTATTAAAAGATATTTTATGTCAACTAATTTGATGTATTGATGAAAACCAAGATGACATATGTATTTGGTGAGGTAAGATACATTGGGAATTTTATGAGTAATATTTTATTAATGTATAATGAGAGAAATGATTTTTCTCTTCTATTATTTAATAGAGGTTGAAATATCAATCCATTTGATAGAGGTTATACCTTATAAATAAGTCCATGTCCATGGTGCTCTATGAGAATGTTCAATTTTAGAAATTTCAATGAATGAGACATCAAGAACATAGGTTGATGGAACCAACACGAAACCTTACTGATTAGATATATCATGATAAAGAAATTAAATTACACATTATTCTTCCATAGGAGTTTTTATGTCATTAAGGCATTAAATTTTTCATTATGGGTGTCTAGGCATGTTATTAGATGCGAACCGTGGACTTTCAGCTGCTTCGCCTAATGACATCATGAAAGTGGCCTAGAGCACTACACACTAAGTGTATCTAGAACCTCAGTTAAGTAATATTATAATATATTATGGAACATGTTGAATTAATATTTTTCCCACATGTGGTTTAATAATTATTCATGTTTTATTTATCTTATATATTCCATCACTAGTTATTAGAGAGAATATATTGGGATAATAATAGTAAAAAAATATTTATTTTGTATTTATGGATATAATATTTTTTAATTTAATTATTTATTGGAGAATAATGTAGTGATGTTTATTTATTAAATAAATAGTCATTATTTATGGATTGAAAAAATATTATGGGGGGAATGGTGTACTGAGTTTAAATGTCTGATGAGAAATAATATATATTAAATATTATTTGAGTAAATATTATTAAATCGATTCGCTAGTTTTTCACATGTCAAGAGATAAAAATAAAAATATTATTATTATAGTCCCGGGGCTCCATAAGGATTAAGGAAATAATAAGGGTGCATTTGTAATTATTATTTCCTAACCCAAGCACTATTTAAAACTAATTATATTATTTCCAATCAGTAACCATTTTTTTCTTGTGCACAAAAAATCCATAGAATTTTCTCAAAGCCCTAGAGGTCACCCTTCCCAAAAATTATCTCAGGAAAATAAATCGATCTTCCTCATCCACAACTCTTGATTCTAGAGATATCAAAGACAATCCATCTTGAATAAATTCTCAGGGCGATTAAATATGAGAGATGCAAAGAGTGGGATCTATTATGCTAACACCCATAAATTCCTATGATAATGTTCAAAGGTTCATAGAGCACATGTGGATCACCACTATAGAGAATAT
Organism: Viscum album; assembly: GCA_963277665.1. NCBI lineage: Eukaryota > Viridiplantae > Streptophyta > Magnoliopsida > Santalales > Viscaceae > Viscum > Viscum album. Next base: position 382,951,645 of record OY728132.1, on the reverse strand, counting down.
ACACATGATTACTAAAACACACAAATCTTAAGATGAAGAGACTTTATGAGATTCATTAATAATGAAATAATTAATCATAATGTAATTCTATCATTTCTTAAATTAATATTAAATAATTATTTGATGATCCTGTGTTTTGGTTTTAGTGTTATCAAATTATTTAATATTTGATTCAACTCTTTTGGTCACAAAATTTATCATCGATGTACATATTTGATTAATCATCTATTATGAAATAAATTTCGAGTTAGTAATACCTAATCTAGTTCTTTTACCGTTCGCAAAAACTTTAGTGGGATGAACATGTGATTGTATATGTTGATTTTCCAAGTGGTTTTATAAATGTTAACATTACCCTATTGCTATTACTCATGGGGATCCTATGAGTATTAGTGGAGGATTGATATCAGGTTACAATCTAGGCAAGATTATACTAAATGAATCCCTTATGTTATTGGAGGCTGTTGGGAAGTTCCACTAGTGAGGCTAGGTTATAAAATATAGTTAGATATAGAATTTGAATGTATCAATAAGCCAATAGATGGTTCCCCCTAGAGTACGTATAGGATTGCCTCATGGGATTTTTATAAATCTTCCATGATTATCTTTCCTTTAATACAACATGTTTACTTGGTTTTTTTACTTTTCTTTCATAACAAGTTTTATTGGTTCTAATTTTATGTTATATTTCTGAAATTTTCATATACTATTATTCATTATATTTTTCCATTGGTTACTTTTTTTACTTCAGTGAGGTTTTTGGATGTTTTTTTAATGTATATTTCAATGGGTCTTTCAAAAACATTTATATAAAATAATTTTTTAAAGGTTTATTTAAATAATGTTGGATTCCTAAAAGATGGTTTATAGGGAATCTCATTTTTTCTCTCTTTAAAATATAAAAACAAATTTTATACATGTATTTCAAACTAGAATATATGTTTTTTTTTTCTAAATGAAATTCATTGATTCTCTTCTGATTTAAAACGAGGTTGTTTTTCTGACACCTTTCTTGTGCCACTTGGCATATTTAGAGCTAGGTCTATTTTTAGGATCAATTTTTTCATGGTTTGTCATGTAGAAAGTTGGTTTTGATGATGGATAGTGACCTTGGATGTCAAATAAATATTTTATCAAGTATTTTATGGTTTTATTTTTCATCATGAATATATCATCCATGTCATCCTACTTTATTAGGTTTTTGAATATGTTTTTTTAATTTTTTTTATTTTTAGTTTGTTGTGGATATATAATCAGGATGTGTTTCATTTCGATATTATTTTTTTAGGTATCAATTTATTTTTTATTCACACAAATCTCTGATTTATAGGCTGATCATGTTGGATTTTAAGGTGGATATCTCATGTTTTATATTATTGTTAGATGAAATAATTACAATGAGTTTATATTCAATTCCTTGGTAATATTTTCTAGACTGATGCGATTGAGTACATGCCTTGTATATATCGTGGTCCACTTTAGGTGCTCTATTATATGTTCCCCCGAGTTGGTTTGTAAATTAATGGAATTAGAACCTAGGTTTTTAAAAGACCTAGGTTTTTATAGATCCCTTTTTTATTTAGTTTTTTCAGTTATAATGGATCTAGGATTCTTATAACTCAAGAGGTATGGGTGGTAAGAGTCTAGCTAGCTATTGCTCGCTCTGAGCCTCAAGTTCCGCTAATATTTTGGGGTCTGAGTCTTAAATTATGAGTTTGTATAGTTTTTCTTTTTAATTTTGATCTAGATTTCTAGTATAATAGTTTTTATTGATGTTTTATTTATTACAAAATGGAATTATAATAATTTTGGATGGAAATAGTAGTTGAAATGGAGTTTTTAGTGATCTCACATGCTTAGGTAAACAGAGTGGATCCAGTATACATTGTTCTTTGTAACAGTTAACAATAGTTTTATGATTTACGCATAGTTTACCAAACCATACACACAATTCATAGATGGAAACTAAGTCTATTTAAGTTAGTATCTTGTTGTTCTATACAGATTAAATAGATTTTTTATACCTTAATAATGAATATTTGGGGTTTTAAAATGGTTTTCAAGTAAATTATCAAAATTTAAAATAGAAATATTAATTTTTAAATGGTTTCAAGAATATAATGCTCATTTTAATGTTGGAAGTTAGTTTTTCATCTTACAATGTGTTTTTTTTGTTAGTAATTTTTTTATGTATGGGTTATGTTGGTATTTTGTGTTTAAAAGCATGGTTTTAAACAAAGAAGAATGGTTCGAAACTATTAATAGGTTTTATAAATGTAGTAAAATCTTTTTTATTTAAATATTTATAAATTTTTTTAATGATAAACATGTAGGTCTCTAGGTAGTGCTTCAAAATGATCTTTAATATTTTAAAATTTATGTTTGTGGTTTTGAAATGGTTAAAAAGAATACATTTTAACTTGTTTAAAATTATTGTTTTATTCAGTGATATTTTTGATTTGTTTCATTAAATTATTATGATGAATTAATGTATGATTTTAGATTTGAGTGATTAGTTCTTGAATCAGATTTATCAAATCTTGTGTTATCTATATTATTTGATGTAGGCCTCCCAAAAAGGTCTCGAGTGTTTTCAGGTCTAGAAGATCATCTATTTTGGGTTATTAGTTGATTGTATCTTGGGTGACTCTTATTTGGTGTGCTTAAATAGTTTTCTCTCAGTTGTTTCATATGGAATGTGGTAGTTTGAGGTTTTTATTTTTCCTTGTTGATGTGGATGGGTCTTCTAGGGGTTTTTTGTGGCTATGGTTGTGGTGAGATCTACATCAGGCTTGTTAACATAAAAGGAACCTTGGGGTGTGATTTAAGTAAGTAGGATTCATGTTTAACTAGTCTATATTACCTACTCTCCAGGGTTGGTGAAACATTTTTTGGGATTTCTATGACTAGTGTTCTGAGTGAGTGGTCTTAAGTTACCCTTCCTTTTTCTTTGACCCATGGCTAGTTCCCCTGTTTCCTATGGGTAATTCATGGGATTTATGATTCCCCATTTATAATTCCTGATAAAAATGTATAGGTGGGTGGATTTCCAGTCCTTTTCATGGAATTTTTAGAGTGGTTTTAAGTTCTTGTAGTCTTTAGGGGTACTTGATATCTTTCACTCATTTAGAGAAAAAGAACCTTTTTAGGGAACGTAGACGTTCCTTGGTTAGTACATTCATATTGAGTCCTTTAGTTTATATTTTTAGGTTGTTTTTAGGTTATCCCATAGGGTTCCTTGGTTTTATCTTATTTATCCACTATTCTAGTTCCAAAATGGCGGGGAGATCCACTATGGGTCTTTATTTCATGACCACTCTCATGGGGTGGTCAGGTGTGAGTGTGGTTTGAGGTATATGGATGTTTATAGGTTTGGATATTAATTCATTTGGTTTTTTTGTCTTATTTAGTTTCAGTTTGGTTTGGAGATAGATCTGTACATGATTATTTTTGTTGAATTCAGTGAACCTCACTAGATTGTGTCTTGTGTTAAGACCACATAGGTATTTTTTCAACACATGGATAGGGTTTTAATTAGTGTTGATATACGTTTTAACCAACATAAACTTTATCCATTGTCTCCACTTTACTTTTTCATTGATTTGATCTCTCTACACCTTTTCTTCTTCTCATTTGGTTGGTTTATATAAAAATATAGAAAAATAATGTAGAATAAGATAACTCCAGTATTGTTGATAGGCTTAACATCCATAAGTATGACTACATCCCTAGTGTATTGTGGGATTTATCCCACCCCCCCACACTATTTATTTATTATTATCAAAGAAATAACGAGAAAGGTTATAACCATGAACTCATTATCCTAGAACATATGAGGTACAAATAAAGTGTGTATTTTTTGTCTATTTTTATTAGATAATTCACTTTCACTTCCTTGAAGTAATATCACCTTTGTTTGATCAAGTACCTACCAGACTTCTCACATTATTAAATAAAGTGTAGTATAATAAATTATAGCCAAACTCACTTTCTTATATCATTCTTCTTTAGTTCGTAAGAAAATTTTTCTTCATGTAGTAACATATTTCCTAGTCTCTTTATATATAATATATCACATCCATATGAGATGTAAATTTCAGAAAATATTTTGAAAGATCATTTACCAGGTAGGACAACTCTTGAATTATGATTTGGAATGGAATTATGAAAGTTGGAATGCCTTAAAGTGGTGTTTTAGATGTGGAATTATGCTCGGGGGATGTATTTGGTGTTTGGATGAGTTTTGGAGACTTTGAGTTATGTTTTGTGAGTTTTTGTGTTTTTTGGTTGGGGTGTATGGTTTGGTGTGAATGTTTTAATAGAAACATTGTTACATATTGATGATCAATAGGTCTTCGGTTCATTTTGAAATATTCATGGTTGAGATTCTTGGTTTATCATGGTTTTGGGTAAACTATGTATGCCAAATGGGAAACCATCTCAAGTGGTAGAGTATATGATATAGGGAGCATGGGATGTGCATGGTTTCAGAAAAACTAGTCACATTGCTGTAAAGGGGAGGAAATGTAGACAACACAGTTGGCGTATGAATTTTTTATCCATGTGGGATAACCTTACAGGGCATGGGGTATTGTAATTTATGGGTTCATGGTTGTGACACAGTTATTCTAACGGTGTGGCCAAACTATAATATTTTCTATAACATCATTAAAAGGTGGAATTTACCAAAATCCCCCCTTGGGGTTTTAGTCTAATTCCCCCTCTTCTTCACCCTTCTAGTGTGAGCAATCTAGAGGGTTCCCAACCCCCTTATTCCTTATCTAATACCACAATTTGGGGTGTGTTCATGGAGATTTATGAGAATTTTAGGTGATTTTTATTCCTTCATTTTTGTCTTCTCTCCTTCACCTTAATACTCTATAATTTTCAAGTTCCCCATTTAATGTTTTTTTATGATTCCAATAGAGCATCATGGAATCATCTATTTCACCATGTTATTTTTGTTTTATTTCATTATGAAGATTCCAAGATAACGTTTCCTTGTCGCTGTGTGGAATTTCATTAAGGTACGTGAACATGGTGGTTTTTCATAGGTTAACCCTAATGAACTAATTTAATTACTTATTGTAATGGTATACCCTCTTATGTATTATCCTAAAAATGTTATTATGATTTTGGTGTGGACCACCCATGGCGGTTTTATATAGTTTGGACAAAATGTGATTTACTAATGATATTTTCTATATTTATGCCCATTTTTTAAATGGTTAATTTAAATTTTAAATGTTGAGATTAATATTTTTTTGTTACTTATAATGATTTTGTAGCTTTTTTATATAATATAAACTCATTGGATGTCAAGGAGTTTGGAAAGGACTTCGATAGGCCTTGAAGAGGGCATCATGATTTAGAAATGTCGATGAAAACGTCATCTATGAGGTGGGTAGCCTAAGAGCTTTGTCCATAGTCTTGTTAATTTATTTTCATGTGTATGTGGTTTGTAACATAAATCCCATGTGTGGTGTTTTGTTATTATTTAATGTAAATGGATTTGAGATTTAAATTAAACCTTATACCTTCCATGGATTCTTTCATATTTGTTTCTATTGATAAGACAAAACTTACGGCTTCCCATGGGGTGTGTCATTACATGAAAATGGAAGGTTGGGTTTTGAAGGGTAAAGTTGGGGGATATTATCTTAAACCAATTAATATCATTGGTTGGATTAATTAAGTGGTTAAAGAGATAATGGGTATAAATTGTTAATAAATGTTTTAGACTTGTAAGTGGATAAATTTTGCTGTTTTTTTCTTTCAAGGTTTCTTGAAATTCATATGAGGTCCTTGAAAGGGTTTAAACTATTTGTTTTGGGTTTGAACTATTTTTTGGTGTCAAAGTGGTGAATATATTTTTTAAAATGGTTCATTTTTTAAAATGATTCATTTCCCTTAATGTGGTTTCATAAAAAAGAGGTTTATAAATAGATTTAAATGTTGATTGGAGATGGGTGTTTGATTTCCCCATTTAGGTATACGCCTTGATGGATATTTTTAAATGATTGATATAAAGATATGTTTTGACCTTTTTTAGTGTTAAAGTCCCGAAGGGACCTCGATAAATGATAATGGTTTGAAAAGGGGTTTTTGTGATTATTTGAATGTTGTTAGGGTCAAGATATTGAATCTTAGTTATTTTAGAAATGATGAAATGGTTTGGCTAACTAACTGATTCTCCAAGCATAGGTAGTATACTATATAGATCAGGTGTTGGACTAAGGAATGAGTAATAAGTAGTATACTATATGGTTTAAGTGCTTGAATGAGTCCGTAGGTAGACTATTATACCAGATGGAAAAAGATTTTAGACTGATGCTCTTCATCCATGGTTTAAAGGTTCTGAATGAATGCACTAGTTAATATTATTGAATGTATTATTAGGTTATGGACTGAGGTTATAAGAAATATTATTATGATGTATGATTAGAATGATGTAAATAATTCCCCATATGAGTACCAATAGTTTTTTATATTGGATGGGAGCAGGATAGAGGCTCCTGACACAGTTATCATTGATATTTTTGCTTCCCTATGATAAATGATAAATTAAAATCCCCTTTTCTTTTTATTGTACACTATATATATCACCCAATGTTTTGTGGATTAGATAACCAACTTAGTTTGATACAGGTTTGGTTGGCCCGAGCATCACCTTATAACTCGAGTGCCAGTGGGTATTTTTGGATTAGTTGTTTTACTTGGAATGTATCATCTTTTTTTAATATTAATTGGTCCACTATTTATAGGTATAAAATGATTATCTAACACTTATTTTCTTTATATTCCATTGGTGGTGTACTATTGAGATTTACTCGCACCTTGATCAGGCTGTCACTACACATGGGTACCCAAGCTACTCTCAAATGTTTATTAGAGGCACTTGTTTGAGATACGCCCTATGTTGAGTATTTTATGATTGGGAAGGTTATCAGAAATGGTATTACAATGATCGAGATCAAGTATATGACATGGATCAGAGTTGTATATAGATCCTAATGTATTCATTTTTTAGTTTATTTGTATATGTATGATCAGACCATTGGGCGGTCCATATTTCATGTGTGGCTTGGTCGTTGGAGACATTATTGTATGCCATCTTATTATAACACGATTTTGTTTTTGTTTATTTATTATTTTTAGGTCCTTTGATATGTGAAATAGTTGGTTATTTACATCAAGTTGTGAACTCTGATATGGGGGTATAGTCTCCTCACAGTTACACCTTAAACCCCCACTAGATGTTTGTAGCCTCTAGCATGTAAGGAGGCTCTCTTGAGGTCATGTGGTGAACTAGTTTGGGGTACCAATTAAGTGGGTTAGAGGATGGGATATTACAAATTTTATCAGAGGATTTCAACTTCCTATTATTTTATTATTTGTTTTCAGTAGACTAGTGTTATAGGAATGTGTCAGTTTTTATGATGGATACTAGGTTAGTGGGTCACTAGCCTATATCCTCCTTTATATGTTATTTACTATTCCAATATTTATCTGTATACAATGATGGTCTGACTAATATTTTCCTTAAATAACATTGGTGGTGACCTACTGATTTTTACTCACACCCTGCTCAGAATTCCACTACACATGGGTACCTGAGTATCTCTCATATGTTTATTATAAGCACAGGTTTGGGTTGAGCCCCATATTGATTGTTTCATGATTTGGTAGGTTAGCTCATATAGAATTATAGTGTTGGAGACCGAGCATATGACATGGCTCATAGTTGGCTATAGTGAATAATTTATTTATTTTTTAGGTTATTTTTTATATGTTTGATCCGCCCAATGGGTGGTCGATGTTTCATGTGTTTCATGGTTGTTCAGGCCTTTATTATATCTCATCTTATTACAATATGCTTCTATTTTAGTTTTTTTATTCTTTCCATGTGCACTGATGTATATGATGTTTGATTATTTACTTTTTATTATGCACTCTGGTATGGGGGTATAATCTCTTCATAGATTCACTAAATACCCCCAATGCTGGTTAACATCCACGGGCATATGAGGAGGTTCACATGAGGTCATGTGGAGAACTATCTTGAGGAACATGTTAAGTATCTTCCACAAAAACATATTAAATCATCATAGGAATAATCACCAATATAAAATGGCCAAAATTATCTTCCCTTATTCTTTTTTCAGTCTATAATGGACTAAACCACCAAAACACATTCTTATCTCATCAACTTCACAAAATGAGGAGTTACATGTAGAGGCAGGTCTCTCTCTTTCTAACACTTATCCTTTCAAATTGTAATGTATTTTAATGATCACCAAGTCAAGAATATCACTATTTTTTTCTTCTTAAAATATATATTAATTGTACCATGTGAGTATATCCCATTGAATTTTCATTATTCTTGGTATTCAATATCATAAAATATTATTTTTCTAACTCAGAATATTCAAGTTGAAGCTTCAATCAATATTCCTATAAATATGGATAAATAATAGATTCTTTACTTCCTCGTGGTATTGCCAAATATTATAGTTTTATTATTAACTAAAATACTCTACAAAATCCACAACATTTAATACTCTTGAAATTTCTATGTAGGCGTAGCTTCATGTAATTTTAATTTGGAACCACATTCGGTGGTATAGAACTCTCTCAACATCATCTTATTCTTACACAACTATTTCTCCTTAATATATTCTTGAATATTTATTGATATATGATAATGATGTTTGATTCATGATTATGAACCTTAAATCATCATCAATATAAAATTTCAACAGAATATAAAAATTCAAGAAACTTATATTTTCTCCCAATGGACTGACCATGAAGATCAATCATGTAGAAGAAACATGATTGTTTGAACCAATCATCTGGATCTACTACATGTAAAACCTTCTAATTTTTAACATTTTACATGAGATATACAAGTAACCATATATGTTTTTTAGCTCAATGGAACAACCCCATGTACAAACCACATACCATGATGATCGATCATGTAAATAAGAAAAGAAATTTTATCAATGGATTGACCACATATAAAAACTATCTTCCATGAAGATTTACCATGTGAATAAGTCAAGTACCTATATCAATTAATCCACTGCATATAAAAACAACTTACCATGAAGATCAATAATAAGTTATCTTTTCCAAATTCCATATCTTAGTCTCTAATTTTTAGAATTGATTCACTTTGAATCGGGGCCTCCTCAAACCATCTCTAACCCTTCTCAAGAAACTCCAAAATTACTTCTAAAATATTGTAAATTATGTCTCTATACCCACCAACACATTTTATTAATTTTCTTGAAGATCATCAAATCAATCGTGACATTTATAATCTTTACACGGATATAATATCAATTTTTATGGATACACCGTGGAACTATTTCTTCTATAAAAATCAAATCTACTTGAATCATATCTTTATATAGAATAGTAAGAAGAAGCATATTTAAACATCAAATTTCTTTTTCCAAGTGGATGGATCATAAACCCTATACAATAAAAACATAAACTCACTCCTAAAATCATTCTTACCATCATGTAATTGGGTTTCCTTGAATCTTATGGTATCACTTCATTCCTTATTATTTATTTTCCATATAATTAGTTATGTAGGATTACATCACTTCTGATCATCAAGACATATTTTGAATACTCATTTACTCAACACAAAGTGACATCTTTCTTGGAAAATTCATGAACCTTATTAAAATTCTTTAGTTCTATACTTTCCTATCAAGTTGTCATAGTTCATCTCATATTGGCATCATGCATGTTTCTCCCTTCATTAAAAAAATATATCTCAAACACAAATTGGGTTTGTCAATCCCCCCATTATTTTTTTCAATAATAATAGTCGAAAATGAAATTCCAATTTGTAAAATCATTTACTTATTCCCTATCCATTTATTATCATTATATGGTTTCATTTTATTATTTATCCGCCTTATTGAAAATAATGGAAAAGAATATGATAGTGGATGGTATCTTTAATAACCCAAGACTTTGGTTTTTTTAGTATATTGAGATTGAAGGATCTTTTATATGGGTAATGTTGACCCAAAAACACTTCACCTCAACTTTTATCCATTTTGGAGCCATTTATATTTGAATTGTAACATTATATTATTGAAAATGTAATGGTTGCTTCCAAAACTACCGTTCTATTCACTTATAAAAAGTTTCAAAACAACTATATTAAGACTAGTCTCTCCATAAAAGTTTTATTTAAAATATTCCAATTTTATCCACCTAAAACCCTATCCCACTTCCATAATATTTTTTTCACCTTTATTTTTCATAAGTCCTTTATTTTCCTTGGAGTTTTCAAAGATAAAACTCAAGCTACCAAGGTCAGTATTAGATCCACTCAATCTTTTATTTTAATCTACCCCTTAAATCATCTATCACATTATGAAAATAATGATATTAGTATCATTATTATACTAAAATTTCATTATATTAATTTAAGATAAATTATTAATTACTTTCCATCCACTATGATAAAACAAAATATTGATCATGCGTACATGTGGACTAACACCTCTATGAAGATAATTTGTTTGTTCATCAACACCGACACTCATGAATGGTAACAATGACGGATTTAATGAATATTAATTTTTATATATCAAATTTATAAATATGAAATTTTAATTTATCATACAAATTTTTCAATACACATATATTTTATGAAATATTTTTTTCAAATAAGTTTTATTCCTTCTATATCTTATGTTTCATGCAATATCAAAGGAAATTGCGATATATTTTTTATATTATTTTTTAAACATAAACATTATAATATATCTATAAATTTTTTGGTATGAATAGGAATAAAAAAATTTCAAAATTAATTATATATGATCAAGGTAAATAAAACATATTTATAAATAAGTACTTAATATTTAGTAAAGCCATTGTATGCCTGAAAAATTCTTTTTTCTTATATAAAATTTTTTTATTTATTTTTGGGAAAAAAAATAATAAATTTAATTTTTGAATAATTCATAAAATTTAAGTTAAAAAATTAGCTTAATGTTTTCAATAAAGATGTCAAAATTATATTAGGATGAATTTTTTATAATTTAATTAGATGATAAATTTTTTAATGAATACTGAAAATATTGATTTTTATTAAATGTAGACTTTTCATTTAAATTATTTTTTAAAGTTCCATATTGTTTAAAATATTTTAAAATTAAAATTTGTTCAATTATCTTATTATTAAAAAAATTATATCATTGAAATCTAATTCATGCTTAATTTTGATATTAAAATTTTTTATACATATGAATATTTTATATTTGGAAAACTGTTTTTTCATCGCATCTGTTGGTTTACTTTTAAATTAAAATTTTCAAATTATGTGAATGTAATTCTAAAAATTAATTGAATATTTTAAATAATAATATGTAATAATATATAATAAATTCAAATTAATGTTTGGTGAAAATGATCGGTAAAAATAACAGAAAATAATTACCACAATTTATGTTAAAATGGGTCTAATGAGGAGTTAAAATAAAAATATATTGGGTAAAGTGACCTAAAGAATTGTTAAAATGCCATTTTATGGCCATATTTTAACATTAAATTATATAAGGGTTTCTAATGAGACATTTAATAGCCTTTTCATTTTTTTAAAATATGGGTACACCTTTTTCTTTTCAAAAATTCCATGTGTATCCTCTCCCCCACTTATAAAAGGGAGCCCCATCTACTCTTCTCTTCACACATAATAAATTATTTGGATTAAAAAATTAATGATAAAATACATTACTTAATTTTATAACCACATCCTATAGTAATTATTTTTATTATACAACCCTCTTAAGAAGGATTTTAGGGCTATCTTAAGAGGATTTTTTAAAGAAGTGGTGTCGTTCTTAACCGAGTGATTTTTTTTTATCTATCTTCCACCTCATTAAAATATTATTATAATATTATGATATAATAAAATAATTTTTACCTGTATAATTAGATTTTATTGTTTTAATATCATAACCTACATCCATCTTCTCTTCTATCAAATCAAAAAGTAAATTGTCAATCGTGTGTACAGAAGACTACCGCCTCATGAATCCATGTAATTTGTTTTCCATAACCACCTATCACGATATGAGATAATGATTTAATTATTTTTAATATTTAATATTTTTTAAATAATTAAATTCCTTTAACTATAATTTCCCATATACATTTTTACCTCTTAATCTATTGGGAAATGATAATATATCTTGTGCGTACATGTGGACTGCCGCCTCTATGATGTAATGTGAATTGTTTTTCATTTTTCTTTTAAATGGATGGTAATAAAGATATATATAACTAATTTGTATTATATTTATGATATAAAAATTATTATTTTAATTTGATATATTATTTACCATTATTTCACTGTGATTGTTGAGAAAGTGGAAACATCATTCATGCATACGTTTGACCTACCATCTCTATGAATGGTGTAATTCATTTTCTATCACTAAATTTAATAGATTAATATAAATATATATATATATATATATATATAATATGTATGATATTTATATCATGGTAAAAAAAATAGATTATGGAACCATGATCAAATTAAAAGGATCGAAAATACAAAACCAAAACATGCATGAAAAACAATGTAATTATTACCCAAAACATGATTTTAAAAATATCTTTTAATAAATGGGTAATCAAAGGAAATAATTAAATAATATATGATATTATATATATTATTTTGGTTCAGAATTATATGTATAATAAACCTATGTTTATTATATATAAGTTTCAAACATGTATGAATAAACTCAAGGCTTAGGGTGAGAGATTTTCGTCTCATTTTTATTTTTAGGGGACACATGCCATATTCAACACTTGTTTCTTTTGTGTGGTATATATAATGAACATGAATGTATTTTATAAGTAATATCATGAAAATTATGTAGGATCAAAATAGTGATGTAGATGCTCAATTTACAAGAGGGGGGGGGGTAAATTGTAAACTTTAAAAATTCTTTTGGAACCTTTAAAGTTAGTTACGAATAACTATGTTTTCCTTAAGAAAAGGAAAGTGCTAAGTTTAACAAAGTTAAACGTAAGAAAATTCACAACACCTCTAATACCAAATGAAAACATGAAAATAGATTCCAAAATTAGGTTCCGGAAATATAGTTCTGAAAATAGAAATTTAACAAAAGATTACAATATGAGATTCTACCTTAAAGTGTATAGAATCTAAATGAAACAGAGTACAAAAAGGAAGTATAAGAAAGTTATACATTCCTTATAATAAAAAATGCAGCGGAAAATAAACAAATAGTTAAACTACAAGTAACAAGATATAAGTCTTTTAACCCAAAGAGAAGGATATCCAACAACCTTTGATAAAGGTCTCTTGATTTATACTTTCAAGCAAGTCTATCTTACCCACACCAGGGTAAGCCCTCGATACGAAGATCGGAGTCTCTGTCTTGCTATCCCCGCAAGACCTCAACTTCAAGGTAGTTGGAAACCTTTGTCTTCCTCAGCAAGGAAGCCCTCGAACTTCAAGGTAGTCAACACCTCTGTCTTCCTATCCCTAGAAGCCCTCGAATGTAATCACCAACATTCGGAGTCGCACGAAGATTTGAGAGTTAATAAGAGCCTCTCTCTCTCTAGAAATTACTTCAAGCATGTAATCACATGAGTTGATGATCAGTCAGCCTTTCAGCACTGAGCTCTTTCAAATGAGCTCCTATTTATAGGTAAGGTCGGCTCCTTTTCCAATGGTCATATTTTCCATAAAGAACGGAGGGACCTGTACACGTGTCACTTAGAAAATGGTTAGTTTATAACAAAATAGACGACATCGTTTTATAACAAAACAAGTGTAACAGAATGTACGACCTCGTTTTAAAATCTAACTCAAAAGTTCGGAATGAAAAATTCAGACTAAAGGTTCGTAGTTTATGGAAAATAATAACGAGTAGGCAAAATATAAAGACATAAGTGAAATGAAAGTTCGGAGTGAAGATTCGGAGTCTAAATAAATTCAGAGTGTATAAATCAAAGATGATCAGTTTCTGTTTGATAGATGAATTCGGAATGCGAATTCGGAATGGGAATTCGTCATCAGAATTCGTAATGAGAATTCTTTATCAGAATTCGTAATGAGATTTCTTCATCAGAATTCGTAATGAGAATTTTTTATCAGAATTCGTAATGAGATTTCTTCATCAGAATTTGTAATGGGAATTCTTTATCAGAATTTGTAATGAGAATTCCTCATCAGAATTCGTAATGAGAATTCTTTATCAGAATTCGTAATGGGAATTACTCATCAGAATTCATAGTGAGAATTCGTTATCGAACTTCATAAGAATTCGTATCCTGAATCTGGATTAAAACTATATCCGAAATTCGGAATGAAACTTTATCACAGTTCTCATTCTGGATTTTAGAGTGAAACTTTATCACAGTTTTTATCCAGAATTTGGATCCTAAAACAGAATACTTCATATCAATGTTTCAAGTAATTCCAAGAAAATAGAAATGAATCCGAATATTATACTTAAGAAATATCTAGATAAAAATATGATAAGGATAACATTTCTTATAAAAGCGATTTTCCTTAAGAAAACAGTTTTCCTTATAAAAGCAATTTTCCTTGAGAATAAGGTGTTTGTGATTTTCAAAACAAGAAGGAATGAAAAAAATCATAAGGAAAACCTTATTGACTCAGCAATCTCCCCCTTTTTGGAAAGCACAAATATCCTTACGAAAAAGAAATTCTAAGAAGAAGAAAAACATTAAGGCTTATCTCCCTTGGCTTTAAGGAAATTGATGAATACGACTAACTCCCCCTTAGGCTTTGAAACACTAAGGATTGTATTCTAGATTTTTGGAGTGACATTTCATTATGAAAAAGATAGTATTCTTTAATGAAAAACTCCCTCTTAGATAGACTCTTATTAGAGTTCTTTTTCCTTAAGGATCTTTTCCTTCTACCTTTTAGATAAACTCTCATTGGAGTTCTTCTTTTTCATAAGGATCTTTTCCTTCTCCCCCTTTGTGATTTTCAAAAAGAAATCGTGGGAATGGAAAAAAATAACAAAGTACCTGAAAAATTAGTAATAACAAAAAAAGAAACGAGAGGTACAATTTTCATTAGGTTTGAAATCTCGGCAACAAAGAAAAATAGATACAACAAAAAGATCGAATTTAGTTATTTTAGATCTTTTTCCATTGAAATGAGCACCTTAAGAATAATCTTGATCTTCTTCAGGTCTTTATGATATTCTTCAGATTGCTTCTCTAAGACAACTATTCATGTAGATTGAGCTTCAATCTTTTCTTCCTGGGCTTTCAAATATTCTTCCTGAGCTTTTATCTTTTCTTCCTGAGCCTTCAATTTCTCTTGAAACTCCAGATGATCCCTTTCAAACTTCCAGTTTTGAGAAACAGAATTCAGCTTCCCATTCAGATCTTTGACTTCATGAATCCGGAAGTTCTTTTCATCTGTCAGCTTCTCTTCAAAGGATGAAGTCAGGTCATTTATCTTCCTATCCTCAGTCTCAAAGGCATCTTTAACATTGTCTTGAAACTTATCAAATAGCCTCATCTCTTCTACAGTCTTCCTCGACCAGTTTTTCATCCTCTTGCAAGATTTTCTATGAGCTTTGTAGCCAATAAAGAATGTTTTGAACTGAGCCTCAATCTCAATGCACTTGTCCATAACCATAGATACGGAGTCTGTTATCTGATTCAAAGCATGTTGGAGCATCTGGAATCTTTAATCAATACATGAGAAGGTCGGAATGGTTCCCACCAACTTCTTTAAAGACTGAACAACAAAGTCATGGCCCACCGAAGATGACTCCGAATATGAGACTCTGCTTGGAGAATTTTATTCTTCAATAAGGTCAAGCTTTCTCTTTGAAGAACTACCAACTTCCTTCCTCTTCCTCACTTCTGAGCTCGGAGTATCCGCAAGAATTTGCTTTCCCTTGTCTTTTTTTGGAATAGAATCCTATTTCGGAGTTCTTTTTTCACTATCAGAAACTTGGACAACATTGTCTTCCTCATTAGAAACTTTCTAAGCACCAACCTCTATATTCTCTATTTGATCAATATCTTGTAGAATTTTTTCTTCTTCTACATGATAAGCTACTTCTTCTTCTCCTCTCTATTCTTCCATTACTGGAGTAACTATCTTCGAAGATTCAGATTCAGAATTTCGGAGCGATATGTGTTCTGAAGGTGTCCCCTTATAATCATCTACTTGTTTCAACACATCTCCGGTTTCACCACTTCCATCAGCAACATCTTCTTCTTCTTCCACTTGCTCATCCTGCTCTACTTCCTCAGTAGTCTTAGCAACAGCTTATTCCGGAGTAACGGAATTTATTTCTAGAGTCTGAGGTAGAGATTCCAAGGGGAAAGATCTCGGAACTGGAATGCTTCCGGATACCATCTCATTAAATTTTAACAATTCTTGGACTGCCTCGGCTTCTGTCACCTTCTTCTTGAGCTTCTTTTCCATTACTTGTTTTTCAATCTCATCAACAGTTCTCTCCTTCAAGGCCTTAGCCTCCGCAGGGTCTAATCCGAACTACGGATCCCCTTCTTTCCTTTTCTGTTTATCTGCTCTCCACTTCGCAACAACCTCATCGGGATAGTCTTTCTTCTTCTTTGGTTTTGGAGGTGCGGTTTGACCTTCCTTATATTTAGAATCCTCAACTTCAACTGAAACTTCTTTCAACTTTCTTTTCTTTACAGGCTTAGATGATTCCGGTTTAGCAGCCTTCGGAGCCAGTTCTTCCTAATTAGGAAAATCGAAGAACTCACCAGTCTCCTTGTTGAAAGCCACATCCATCCTCTTAAGTGTATCATCACTGACCAACAAAATTTTGCAAACCCATGGCTTAGATCTGCAAGATTCCTTGAAAGACTCAAGGCATCTAACTATCAACTTTGATAAAATGGCTGGGTACATTATGATCTGGGCTCTGAGATTTCCTTTCTTAAGATTCTCAATGGTTATAAGAATATGCCTCATGAGGTTAAACTTCCATAGATTTATCAAGAAATCTATGATATAGATCTCACTCTTCTTCAAACTGTCTTTATCACCTTTCCTTGGTATGATAAGACCTTGTACCTACAACTCTAGAATCCAAAAATTTGTAGGCAAACTATAAATCTTCGGAGCCTTGTCATCAGCCAGTCCGAGAGTTTCTAAAGATTTTTCCTTGTCAAATCTACCCTTAGTATCCGGAAACATGTGAGAAATAAACTCAACTTCACCTTCATTGTTCAGCCCTACCAAGCTGGCTGCCTTGGAATATTAAAGTTTATAAGTCTTACCATAAGACTTAAAAGATAACTTGTCCCTTCCATCTTCTTGAAGAAAAGAAACTGTTTCATAGAACTCTATGAGTAAATCCGAATAAACTTCATCTTGGTTCCCTAGTTTTGACACCGCAACATCTTCCCATCCATTCAACTTAATGTTCTTCGAAATAAGAGAATCATAGTTGTTGAAGAAATATGGATGGACTAGACTTTATCTGTAAACTAACCATTGTGAAATAGGCTTGGAGGATGACATTTCTTGAGAAGCTAACTCCACAGACATTCAGATCTGAAGACCTCTGAGTAGTTAAGAACAGAGAAAAATGAAGTTTGGAACGGCTTTAAAACAACGAGGCAGAGATTCGGGACGCGAGAGCTTGAAAACTGATGTGGGAAAAGTAATTGGGTCCCCTTTATATAGGCAATGAAACGACGGTTCAACTTCCTCGGTTGATTGAACGGTTGTGATAAGCTGAGATTAGATCTAACGGTTGAAAACGAATTCTCAAGTAAACTGAATCCGATATTTTTGAGGTTTTTAATAAAACAAAGAATTAAGAAAACTATAATCCGAAAACATAATAAAAGAAAATACCATCAAGTGAAATATGACTACGAAAACTTAAGTAAGGAAATCATACCTTTCAGATTGGCTTAAGAGGATTATTCGTAATGGGTAATATAAAAATGACTACGGAAAAAATCTTTATTATGAAAAGACAAAGTTCGCAAAAACTTTACTACAGAAAACAAACTCAGTATGGAAAACAAACTCAGTACGAAAAACAAACTCAGTGCGAAAAAAAAATGTCAGTACGAAAAACAAATTCAAATAATTTAAGAAAAAAACTTATTATTAAAGATTCAGTACGAAAGTTCCGTTATGAAAATATCAGTACGAAATTTTCCATTCTGGAAGTTTTCAATACGAAAATTTCTATTTTAGAAGTTTTCTTATATGAAAATATCCATTCTGGAAAATTGTAGTTCCAGACATTTCCATTCCAGAAATCTTAGTTCTGAAAAGTTTGAAAACAAACATTGAAAAAAAACTTTTTTATTCTAACAAACAAATGTACTCCCCCGATGAAAAGGAATTTATTACTGTAAAGAGACTTTTTCAATAAGAAGTTTATTAAGGAGGATTAACTTATGGTTATCATACCTAACTTCTGTTTAATATATTCAAATCTATCAGAAGGCAAAGAATTTGTGAAAATATCTACAAGTTGATCTTGCGTTCCAATAAACTGAAGAATAATATCTCCTTTTGTTTTGATAATCTTTTCAAAATAGCTTTTTTTACAAGTCATGTGTCGGAAACATCCACTATCCATGTACCATGTGTTGTTCCTGCTACTCTCTTTATTTTCCTGAAATCAAGAAGAAAATTAGACTTTCGGAATCCAAACTTGTTTGGATTCGAGATTTCCAGATAATAAAATTTTAGGTACCCACATCTTCTTATAGAAATAAGCTTTGTGAAAACCTAAGGATTGGGTTTGGTTTAATAAAAAATTCTTTGCCCAGTGACCACCACATTGACACTTGGTAGAAAATGGGGCACTTTGAGGAACAAAATAACTGTTATTAAAAATTGGTTTTGCATGGGTATAACCAAATCTAGATTTATTTCTTAAAGGTCGTATTTGGGAATACATTTTATCAAAATTTTCCTTACCTCGGGTAAAGTTTGATAAACACTTCTTTAAGGAAAAAATTTCAGACTTGAGTTTTACAACCAAGTTTTTATCCTCAAAATCATTAGTTTTAGATCTAGAGTTAGGTTCGAAAACATTTTTCTTCGAAATTACTTTTTCTAACTCTTTAGAAAGTTTGTTCTTCTCATAACTTACTTCCTCGATATTTTTTGAAATACATTCAAAATCAGCATTTTTCTTATCGAGATCTTTAGAAAGATGTGATATCTCTTTCATAAGAATAGAATTCCTAGAATTTACTTTATCAAGTTTCTTATTGTGTTTAGAATTCTCAATTTCAAGAAGTTCATCAATCCTAGAGACTTTTTCATAAG
Organism: Viscum album; assembly: GCA_963277665.1. Classification (NCBI taxonomy): domain Eukaryota; kingdom Viridiplantae; phylum Streptophyta; class Magnoliopsida; order Santalales; family Viscaceae; genus Viscum; species Viscum album. The sequence continues at coordinate 382,932,291 of OY728132.1, read as the reverse complement.
TAGGTAATGTATTTTCTTCATAAAAAGAAGATTCTTCATTAAAAAAGTTATAATACTTACTACCATTGGAATTTTTAGAAAAATTTGTCAAGGATTCAGCATTTCATACCTTATCCATAAAACAATGATTATCAATAGGTAATCTGGTTGTAAGACCAAGATTCTTCTGTCCGGAGGATTCATAATCAGAAGATTCATCTGAAGAGTCACCACCACTGGCACTCCAGGTGTCATTAGCTTTCAGAAATTTCTTAGCTTTGGATTTATAATTTTTCTTTCTGTTCCTGTCTGAATTCCTTTCTTTCCTTTCTTTCTTTCTGAGAAAAGGGGAATCTGGTCTAATATGCCCAGCTCTTTTGCATTCATAACAAGTAACTTCTCCATCTTTCTTATCTTTACTGTCCTTTTTCTTATACTTGGATTGGAAATTTTTCTGTCCAGCTATCTTGTTCATCCTTCAAGCAAGATCTGCTAATTCATTTTCAGAAACTTCACTCTCACTAGATTCGGATTGGAAAATAAATTTCATAAACTTGGATCTGGTTACTCTCTCAGGAGTCTTAGCTTTCATCTGATTTGAAGTTGTTGTAAAAGCAACAGTACCATTACCATTCTTCTTCTTGATGTTGTCAGCATCTCTCTTCATTCTGGTTTCATGTTGTAGAAGAGTTCCAAATAGCTCATCAAGAGTAATTTGAGTGACCTTCCTGTTTTCATCTATAGCTGTTCTTTTGGATTCCCACTCATTGGGCATAATATCAATTATTTTATCCACCAGAGCTTCATCATATAAACATTTATCTCCTATAGATTGTAAGCTGTTAACAATGGTCATAAATCTCTATTGAACTTTATAGATTGGTTCACCATAAGGAAAGTTGAAGCCATGATATTCAGCTCTAAGCATAGCTCTTCTAGTCTCAATCACCTCAGAAGTTCCAAAGTGTGTAACCTCTAACTTCTTCCATATACAATTAGCTTATTCACAAGAAGAAATTTGGATATATATATTTCTAGTCATTGAACAAAGTAAAGTATTGTGTACCTTATAATTGAGTTGATATTCCTGATTTTCCAAGTTATTAAAAGTTCTAACATCCTTGTCGGGAATTTTATAATCACTAGTAAGCATAACAAAGTTGTCCACTCCAATATTGATAACAAAAGTCTTCATTCGATCTCTCCAGTATTCATAATCATTACCATCAAATATTGGTGGTCTTGTAGGATTTAGATTATCAATTGAACCAACATTAACTCCTGTCATACTAGAAACCTTCGATACACAAACTTGTTAGTAGAAAAAGTTTTTAATCACAAAGATGAGATTGGGAATTTTCAGAATGGGAAATTTCGGAATGATAAAGTGAGAAAGAAAAACTTATTCGTAAGTATAAGTATTTCAGAGACCTCCTCTGAAACCAATTGTAGGATTGGTATAGAGTATGAGGTTTCCAACCTTGGATACCAATTGTAAGATCGAAATAGTGATGTAGATGCTCAATTTACAAGAGGGGGGGTGAATTGTAAACATTATAAATTCCTTTGGAACCTTTAAAGTTAGTTACGAATAACTATGTTTTATTTAAGCAAAGGAAAGGGCTATTTTTAACAAAGATAAACTTAAGAAAATTCACAACACCTCTAATACCAAATGAAAACTTGTAAATAGATTCCAAAAGTAGGTTCCGGAAATATAGTTCCGGAAATAGAAATTTAACAAAAGATTACAATATGAGATTCTACCTTAAAGCGTATAGAATCTAAATGAAACAGAGTACAAAAAGGAATTATAAGAATGTTATACTTTCCTTATAATACAAAATGCAGTGGAAAATAAACAAGTAGTTAAACTACAAGTAACAAGATATAAGTCTTTTAACATAAAGAGAAAGGTATCCAACAACCTTGGATAAAGGTCTCCTGATTTATAATTTCAAGCAAGTCTGTCTTACCCACACCAGGGTAAGCCCTCGATACAAAGATCGGAGTCACTGTCTTGCTATCCCTGCAAGCCCTCAACTTCAAGGTAGTTGGCAACCTCTGTCTTCCTCAGCAAAGAAGCCCTCAAACTTCAAGGTAGTCGGCACCTCTGTCTTCCTATCCCTGGAAGCCCTCGAATGTAATCACCAACATTCGAAGTCACACTAATCTTTGAGAGTTGATGAGGGAATCTCTCTCTAGAAATTACTTCAAGCATGTAATCACATGAGTCGAAGATCAGTCAGCCTTTCTGCACCGAGCTCTTTCAAATGAGCTCCTATTTATAGGTAAGGTTAGCTCCTTTTCCAATGGTCGTATTTTCCTTAAAGATTGGAGGGACCTGTACACGTGTCACTTAGACAACGGTTAGTTTATAACAAAATAGATGACATCGTTTTATAACAAAACCAGTGTAACAGAATGTATGACATCGTTTTAAAATCTAACTCAAAAGTTCGGAATGAAAAATTCAGAGTGAAGGTTCGGAGTTTAAGTAAAATAATAAAGAGTAGGCAAAATATAAAGACATAAGTGAAATGAAAGTTTAGAGTGAAGATTTGGAGTCTGAATAAATTCAGAGTGTATAAAACAAAGATGATCAGATTCTGTTTAATAGATGAATTCAGAATGCGAATTCGGAATGGGAATTCATCATCAGAATTCATAATGAGAATTATTTATCAGAATTCGTAATGAGATTTCTTCATTAGAATTCGTAATGAGAATTCTTTATCAGAATTCGTAATGAGATTTTTTCATCAGAATTCGTAATGATAATTCCTTACCAGAATTTGTAATGAGAATTCCTCATCAGAATTCGTAATGAGAATTCATTATCAGAATTCGTAATGGGAATTACTCATCAGAATTCGTAGTGAGAATTCATTATCGAACTTCATAAGAATTCGTATCCTGAATCTGGATTAAAACTGTATCCGGAATTTGGAAGGAATCTTTATCACAGTTCTCATTCTGGATTTCGGAGTGAAACTTTATCACAGTTCTTATCCAGAATTCGGATCCTAAAACAAAATAATTCATATCAATGTTTCAAGTAATTCTGAGAAAATAGAAATGAATCTGAATCTTATACTTACGAAAAATCTAGATAAAAATATGATAAGGATAATTTTTCTTATAAAAGAGATTTTCCTTAAGAAAACAGTTTTCCTTATAAAAGCAATTTTCCTTAAGAATAAGGTGTTTGAGATTTTCAAAACAAGAAGGAATGAAAAAAAATCATAAGGAAAACCTTATTGACTCAACAAATTATTGTAAATAAATATCTATATAATATTACCTCCTCCATGGGGCTTATGATTCCAAAGATACCAATGTGATAATGGTTTGATGGTAAAATATCATTATATATTGGGATTGTTTATGATTGTGGTTATGATGATGATATATTATAATCAAAATTTTATAAAACTCATCAATTTTCTTATAATATATTTATTTCTAGAGAATAAATTTTTTACTTTCATTTTTATATCATTATATACTCAATATCTCTAATGAATATTTTTAAGGAAACCAGAATTTTTCTCTCTCTTAGGAAAAAATTCATTTCTCTTATATATCTTTGTATTAAAAAAATGTTATAACGAATGTTTTTAATATTTTCCAATTATTATTTAAATTAAATTTTACCCATGTCTTACCTTTTAAAAAAATTAAAATAAATATTTTTTCCATTTTTTGGATGATAAAATTTTGAATTTTCATTGAAAATGTTAAAGGAATCATTGTTTTAAAGCATATGACATGAATGGTATTTTCCACCTTTATGAAAAATAAATTATTTTAAAGCATAATTTAAAAGTTTAAATGTTGATTTTGAAATAAATTGTTTTTTTATTATTTAATAAATTTATATATTTTAACTATTTTCAAATTGGAAAGGATATTTTCCTCATGAAATATTTCATGTTATCTTTAAAAATGATTTTATCATATAAGATTCCATCCTTTGATGTTACATATGCTTTAATAGTGATATGATCCAATGATACCATCATTATGTTTTCCTTATATGTTCTATCATTACGATGAAAAAAAATTTATGAAATAGATTCCTCTTCTATTGTTTATGTTATGATGTAAATATAAAAATACTATGAAACATGTTTCTTTTCCATGGGTTGATATATGATAAAAAGATGGAATGTTTTTGAAACCTATTTATTTTGCATAGGTTATTCCATGATGAATTTTTTATCAAAACCATTTCTTTTCATGGGTTTTCATATGATAGATGTTTTAAGATCTTGTATCTCACATATTTATAATTTTATTTATGTGATGGTTGGGACCTATATCTCCCTATAATGCATTGAGTAAATATTGATATATTATGAGATAAATATGACTGGAATGGGTAGTGAACCCAGTTTAATAAGATAATGTATCCATTTGAATATTTATGAGAGTAAAACATGGGTACTATGGTTATTTGGGAAGTAAACCCAATCCACTATGATTTTCTTGGGAGTGAACCTTAACTACTACAATGGTTTAAGGAGTGAACCCAATCAACGGTGATAGACTTGAAAATAAGTCTTTAATACTAAAGAAATTATTTTCTATACTTATATGTGTTCCAGAATTCCATATCATAAGTCAATGTTATGATTCCAAAACTTATTTTCTTTGATTACTTTATGATTCATGTATTATGACCTGTCAAGATTTATGCCATGACTCAAGTTCATGATATATGATATACAGGGTATGGTTTCCAAATATGTTTCTCATCTACTCATACCCTTATTCCCATGTTATGTTGATATATTCATTGTTTACCCTTACTGAGCATATGATCTCACCTTTTATTATGTTTCATTTTCCATTGGATAGGAAGTAATTTATTATGTATGATATTCCTAATAAGGGTTCTAGTTATGAATAACTTAGTGGGAGATGATGTAGTTCACTTATGAACTTGTTTTTTATGTATCCAACTTTCCAAAGGCACTAGACCTAAAAAATTTCTAGAATGGATCATTATGTTGAATAATGAATATTAATCTATGATGATTTGATATCCATGAATGAGTATTTTGGGTCTTTATAGTTGGTATCATAGAAAGGTTTATTAAAACATTGTAAACATGAATGAGAAAACCATAGTGAGAATAATAAGGATATGTCTAAGTATAGGAAATTATCTTTGTATTTTGGTGAAGGAAAAATCTAGTAGTTTCTAAGAAATTACATCCATTTATTGATTCTACAAGTGGATATGGATCTTGATGAGATTTACATACGGGTAATAACTTTGAAATGGAGAATTGAAGTGGACTTGATCATCACCTGGTAAATGACAATAAGCCTTATTCCATACATATATTGACACTCTCAGGGGATTTGATTTAGAGATTCATGAATAGATTATGACCATGAATAGCCTAGTTTAAAACATAATGTGCCAAAAATTAACAATAATGTGTCATTATCTATACATACTATAATTTATTTTTCCTTATTATGTGGGTTGACACTATGGTTAATGTTGATCACACTATGATATTAGGCTTTAGTGAATGGATGGAGCCTAAAATAATCATGTTAATTAATGATGACTGTGATAGAAAATGTAATGATATTACTCCTAGGAAACTAAATGTTATGGGAGCTAGAATGAAAAATATCTTTCTTATTATAAAACAACTTTATTAAGCTATGAATCATGCTAAACATCCAAATAAAAGAAGGGAACAATGTTCTATTGAGTCCTTTATGAGGAAATATATACCTTATTTTGGTGGTTTCCCTGATCCATGAGTTTATTTATCAATGGGTTAGTTCCATTGAAAATATATTTTTTATTATCCAATGTTCAGAGCATGAAAAATCATTTCAGTTATCTATCATTCATAAGGAAAAGCAGATCAATGGTGGGATATTATCAAGAATATGATTTAACATTATTTAACTAACTCTATGGAATAGGATGAGTTTATGAACATATTTTTCAATAAGTAAATTCCTAATATTCTTCACGTTTAAATATATAATTAATCACTTGATTTAAAGCAGAATTATGATGAATTTTTTGGTACCTATGATGAAAAATTTACAATACATATGAGGTACACTCCTAGTATTATCATCCAACCTAAAATGTAAGGTTGATCAATACATTAGTGGAATAAAACCAAGTATCTAAAGGGGGTTGTGCATAAAATAATTCAGTATCTATTAAGAAGTAAAATTATGTGTTATCAAGGTATTAATGGATTTTTTAGTTACCCAACATTGTTATGGTTTTGATAAGAAAATGAAGATGGAATTCAAAGGAAACTCTAAAAACCATAGTTAAAATAAGATGATATTTCCTTCATGTTCAATGTGTGGAAGGAAACATGGAGGAAATTTTCATAAGAGGACTGGTAAATGTTTGAAGTAAGGAGAGGAATTTCATCAGAAAATTGATTACTGGTGTGATGGGAAGAAGTTAGGTATTGATTTAAATAGATAGAAATCTCCATAGAATTCACCACGCACACTCTACTGCTTCAAATGTAAGGAGTATAGTAATTGGGCTACCAATGCATAAATTCGAATGTTAATGATGATTATAGATGTTGTAAACCTATTAAGATGATATAAATAGGTAAATACCAGGTTATAACTATTTTTTATGAGGGGTGTGATAACGACACGATGAAAAGTAAACTTACCATCCACTCTAGAACTATTAATGTCCTATTTGACCTTGGATCTACTTAGCCTTTTATATCTGAAGAATCTTATAAGGGTACTAAAATGTCACAATAATGATTAGATGTTTAATTATTAAAAAAAACATAATAGTAATATGATCACATCTCAAGTCCATAATTCCTCGTTGGTTGATGTTTGTGGGAATGTGCTTCCTGTAAACCAAATTATTCTTTCTATAGATGAATTTGATGTTATGTTAGTCATGGATTGGATTTATCTATATAAAATCCACATGAATTTCCTATTAATGGAAGTTACATTTGATATTTCAAACCAACCTATGATCATCTATAAATGCGATAATAGATATGAACTTCTTATAGAGATCACATCCATTTTTTGGGTCTTCATTACCATTCAAAATTGGTTTTTATCTTAGATGGTTGGGGAGAAACTCAACATCGATGATAGTAATATTGTGCAGGAGTTTTTTAATGTCCTTATATAGTATTTTTCTATCATTCCACTAAATTTTTGAAGTTTATTTTTCAATAGAACTCATACCTGGGGCCACACCTATTTCAAAGACTCTTTATAGAATGGCCCTAGTTGAGTTGTAAGGATTGAAAAAGAAACTCCCGAATAATACTAATAATGGATTTATTCAACCAAGTGTGTTAAATTGTGGTGAAACTATTATTTTTGTTATGAATAAAGATAAATCAATGTGACTTTTCATTGATTATTGAGAGCTGAACAATATCACGATCAAGAACAAGTATCCCCTACCCCATATTTATGACTTGTTTGATCAACTTAATGGAGCTCAATACATTCCAAGACATAAATTGATTCTGAATATCATCAATTTAGGGTGAAGAAGTAATATATACCCAATATAACATTACACAAAAGGTATAAACACTATGAATAAATAATGATGTCATTTGGACTTATAAATTCCACTGTTGTCTTAATAGATTTAACAAATAGTGTGTTTATAGATTACATTGATTGTTTTATGGTTGTATTTATATATATTATTTTTATCCACAAAAATTTCATTGAATAACATGAATATCACTTGAGAATTTAACTAATAACCCTGGGAAAAGATAATATATATGAAAATTTTAATTAGTGTGAAATTTTTCTATAAAAAATCTCATTTTTGGGTCATATAATCTCAAACAAGGGTATATTAGTAGATCCATCAAAGACTAAGGATATTGAAAGTTGGCATAGAATAAATAATGTGACTGAGCTCTAATGTTTTTTTAGTTTGGATGGATATTATATATCGTTTTTGGATAATTTATCACAAATATCCAATCCACTCACCAAGTTTAAATGGAAGGGATTCAAGTTCCTTTGGATAGTGGAATTTGAGTAAAATTTCAAGGAACTAAATAAAATGTTATCCCCTGATCCCATTCCTACATTACCCTATATTATATAAGGGTTTTTAATCTATATTGAAACATCAAATAAGGTATTGGTATACATTCTCACAATGAATGATATGGTGATATCATATTCCTCATGATAATTAAATATTCATGAACAAATTTACCCAACTCATGAATTTGAGTTAGATATGATAATTTTTAAATTAATGATATTGAGGAATTATTTTTATGGAGAATTGTGTCATATATGTACTAATCATAATAGTTTATATTATATATTCACAAATAATGATTTAAACACACACCATATATGATATTTTTAGTTGATTAAATATTATGATTTCTTAATACATTTCGACCCTAAGATAATGAACAAGTCGGATGATGCCTTGAGTCGAAAGGATCATGTTATAATATATATGATGGGGATCAAAAAATATCCAATATTTAGGGGTTTTAAAATGATGGATATAGAAATTTTGAAGGAAGGTGGGAAATATTTATATTTCTCAAATAAGTGTTTGACCATCTATCCAAGTAATGATTAAAGTGGCATAGAAGAAAGATATAGAGATATAGAAGAAGGTGAGAAATATTCATATGTTTGAACTTGATTATTTTTTAATGGTATGGTTCTAGAACCATTTATTTTTTCCATATATACCTGATTTTAAGAAGGATATCTTAGAATAAGATAATAGTCCATCATTCACTATTCATCTTGGAAGTACAAAGATGTATAGAGATTTGAAAGAGTATTTTTTGAGGGATGGAATGAAGAGAGATATTGAATATTTTATCTATCAATGATTGGTATGTAAATAGTTAGAGAGAAAAAATCCAATTGTATGTTAAAACCATTACCCATACCAGAATGGAAATGGTAAAACATCACCATGGGTTTTGTCATTGGAATCCCCAAAGTATCTAAAGGGAACATTGTTATATGTGTTGTATTTGATCAGCATAAAAATTCATAACACCTCATTACTATAAAAGAATAGTTCTCTTTATACCATCTTTCTAGGATATACATTAAGATGGTGGTAAGGTTTCCTGGAATATCATATTCTATTATATCTGATGAATATTTGAGATTTACCTCAATGTTATAGTGAAGTCATCAACAATCCATTAATACAAAATTGAGTTTCAAAACTTTGTAAAATCCCTAGATGTATATTCAGTATCTGAGAACAACTAAAACCATAGAGGATATATTGATATCTTATTCCTTTGGCTTCAATGGTGGTTGGTATCAACACATTATTGTAGTCGAGTTTTTATATAATAATAGCTTCCATTCAAGTATTCAGATAGATCCTTATGAATACCTCTATGAAAATAAGTCTATAACTCCAACATTTTGGGATTAAGAAGTTAAAATAATGCTATTGGGATCCAATATTTCTATGGAAAACGTATATAATGTCAGAGTAATTCAGCAACACATCATGGTAACTCAATATCAATGGAAATGTAATGTTCACAATCGTCAATGTAATGTAACATTTGAAGTTAGTGAGAATGTTTCTCTATGAATTTATCCATGTAATATGTTTATGAAATTATTGAATAAATTAAAGTTTATCCCAAAGTATAATATCCCCTTGAATATTCATTATCAAGTAGGAATGGTTTCTTATCACTTGGTGCTTCCACCAAACCTCTCTCAAGTATATGATATGATATGTGTATCTCTCTTGAGAAGGTAAATACAAGATATTTGACATGTACTAAATAAAAATTTCATTCCAATGTATCATGATATTTCTTATGAAGAACAAACATTGTAGATTCTGTATCATAGAGAGAAAGTTCTATGAAACAATACCACATACACGAACATGTTTTTATGGTTAAACCACCAACTTAAGTATGGTACATGGGAACCTGAGGATATGATGAGGCACAATTTAAATGGTTAAATTCATTTTAAATGGGATAGAATGTAAAACCTCTGTATTTTATGAAATATTTTTTTTTTAAAAAAATATAACTTTTTTGATAGCTTGTGTTACATGCATTTTTGAGTTGTAAGAAAACTATGATATACTATTAATATTATTATTAAACAAGTTTTTCATAACCTAACATTAAATTCGGTATTATGAATATTAAATAATTTTTTTTTAAAATTAATTATAAATTTTTTATATAAGGAAAATATATTTATAAATAAGTACATAATTTTTAGTAAAGTATTTATATACTTCAAATATAAATTTTTCTCAAAAAATCATTTTTATTACTTTTGGAGAAAAAATAATAATATTAAATTTTTAAATGATTATAAAAATTATTATAAAAAATTATCATCATTTTTCAAATCAACGGTTCAAAATTATCTTAGGGTGAGTTTTTTAAAATTTTCTAATCAGATAATGTTTTTGATAAAAAGTGAAAAATTCCGATTTTTATTAAAACAACCTTTTCATTTAAAGAATTTAAAAAGTCATGAATTATTTAAAATTGTTGTATAACTGATATTTTTTAAATAATTTTCTTATTAAACAAATTTAGGTGATTTTAATCAAATTCATTTTTAATTTTGATATTAAAACATTCTATACTTATGAAAATGTTCTCTTTGGAAAACTTCTTTTTCATCACGTATGTTGGTTTGATTTTAAATAAAATTTTTCCACTAATGGAAATGTAATTTTGAAAAATTTATTCCATATTTTAAATAATAATAATAAAAATTATATAGTAAATTCAACTTAATGTTTGGTCAAAATGAATAGTAAAATGGTAAAAAATTAATTATCCCAAAAGTAAAAGGATAAGGGGTAAAATGAACGATTTTTTTTTCAAAATACCTTTTTATGAACATATTTTAACCTTATCTATTATAATTTTCAATAATGATTCATTTATGATCCTTTTTCCTTATTTAAAAAATGAGTACACATTTTTCTTTTCAAAACGTCCAAGTGCATCCTCTTTCCCACTTATAAAGGGAAACCAACCCTACTCTTCTCATTAAACATCCAAAACCCTTTGGTTTAGAAAATATATACAAAAATATGTTAATTAATTTACTCACCACATACTAGAGTCCCTAGTTTGATTATAAAATTCTCTTAATAAGGATTTTATTGCTAATTTAAGGAGGTGGTCTAAAGAAGATGTATCATTATTGAATGAGGTTTTTTATTTTATTTATTCTTTTACATCATTTAAATATTATTAAACTAATATGATATAACAAAAAATATATCTCCCATATGATTATATTTTATAATGTTAATGGCATAACCTACATCCATCTACTCTTCCACCAAATTGGAAATGAAACTGTCAATCATGGGTACGGTGAACTATTTCCTCGCGAATCGAAGTAATTTGTTTTCCATCACTACCTCTCAATGTTATACATAATTATGGAATTAAAATTTATTTATTATATTTATGAAATATTTATATTATTGGAATTATAATATCATATATACCTTCTTACCTTATAATTCCTTGTGAAATTATAACATCACTCATGTGTATGTGTGGACAACCGTCTCCAGGGTTAAGTGTGATTTGTTTTTCATTTCATTTTAATTTGGACTGTAATAAAAATATATTTAATATATATATATATGATATATATGACATAAAAATTATTTTTTATGGGTTTATATTATTTACCAACCATCATTTCTTATCATTGAGAAAATGGAAACAACATTAATGTGTATATACTGACTACCATATCCATGAATGTTATAAATCATTTTCTATCTCTAACTTTAATAAATTATAAAAAAACATATATAATGAATATATATGTTATTTATATAATGGTTAAATTTATTTATATTATATTACATTGATCAAATTAAAAGTACTAAAAATACCATACAAAAACATGCATGAAAAAAAATCATTTATTACCCAAAACGTGAGTTCAAAAAGAAATTGTTAATAAAAGGAAAATAAAAGGTCACAAGTTAATCATATATTTTATGATATATATGATAATGGTTATTGAATAAGTTTATAATAAAACAATATTTATTATATATGTGGCACAAACATGTTTGAAGAAATTAAGAATTCAGGCAAGGGATTATCATCTCACTTTTGTTTTCATGGGACACATGCCATATTCACCACTTTTTTCTTTTGTGTGGTGTATGTAATACCCATGAAATTATTTTATGCTTAATTTCATTAAAATTATAGGATATACGTATACATATAATATAATATCCTTCATTGGGATTACAATTCCAATGTTGGCAAAGTGGAAAAGGTTTGATATTGCAGTCTCATTTTTTACAAAGATTGTTTATGATTATGTTTCTGATGATGAAATTTTATAATATACATTTTAAGAGACTAATTAATTTTATTATCCCCTATTTATTTATAGATAATATATTTTTTCCCATTCAATTTCCTCACTTTATGTAATCTAGATATCAAAAATATGTTTTATGTAAAAATTACTTTATTTATCTTTTCAGTCAAAAATAATTTTCTCTTAAATGTACATTTTTTCTAAAAAATTTATAAATTTTTTTTTATATTATAAAAAAAATTAATGATATTTCTACCCATGTTTTATTTTTTACAAAATTCCTTCAAACTAATCTTCATATCTTTTTCTAGATGAGGTAGTTTTGAATTTTTACCAAAACAAAATGTGGAAAGAATTGTTATTTTAAAACGTACAACATGAATAGTATTTTAAAATTTAATAAACACTAAATGATTTTAAAAAATACTTTACAAGTTTACAAATTAGTTTTGAAATAAAATTATTTATTTTTTATTTATGAAATTATTAGTTTTTAAGTAAGTGGTTTCATCATGAAAATGATATTTTCCCTAATAAATAATCTAATTGATCATTCAAAATATTTGTTCTATCTAATATGTTATAATTTGATGTTACTTAAGAATAAATAGGGATATGATCTATTGATACCATCTTTATTCGTTATCTGGGTGGTTTATGTTTATGATGAAAATATTTTTATTAAACTTGTTCCTTTTATATGGGTTATTCTATGATGAAATGATGAAATGTTTATGAAACATGTTCCTTTTACATGTGAAATGCTATGACAAAAATGAATAAATTTTATGAAACATTTTTATTTTTTATGGTTTATTCCATGAAGAAATGTTTATAAAACCCATTTATTTTCATGGGTTTTAATATGATCAATTTTTTATGATATCATGGCACATGTATGTAATATTTTTATTATGTGATGGGTGAGACATATATCTCCCTCCAATACATTAGGTTAGGATTTATATCTCTTGAGATAAATAGAATTGGAATGGGTACTGAACCCAGTTCAGTAAGGTAATATTTTTAATATCATAGAAATGAGAGTGAACCGTGACTTCTATGATGGTTTGGGGAGTGATCCTCATCCACCATGATATTATTGCATGTAAACCATGACTACTATGATTGTTTTAGGAGTAAACATAATCCATTATTTTATTCTTGTAAATAAGCCTTGACTACCAATGAAATTATTGTCTATACATATGTGTATGCCAAAATTACATGTCTTATACTGGTTTTTCACTTCCATGGATTATATTATTTGATTCTTTTGTGATTCATCTCTTATGAAAAACCAATATTTATTCCATGACTCAATTTCATGATCTTTGACAGGTATGGTATAATTTCCAAATGTTATTATCATGTTCTCATACCCTTATGACCATGTAATGTTGATATATTCATTGTTCAACCTTACCAAACATATGAGCTCTCCCTTTCTTATGTTTCACTTTAATATGTTCTGATGAAAGTTATTATGTATGATATGTCTAAGAATAATGATAATTCTAATGAACATAGTGGGGGATGAAGTAGTTCACTTAGGAACCAGTTGTTTATGTATCCATGTTTCCAAAGGCATTAGACCTAAATAATTTTTGGAATGGATCATTATGTTATGTAATTAATACTAATATATTCATATGTGATATCTATGTATATTTATTTTTGGTATTTACCCAATATTTTCATCCATTCATTGAGAAATGAGATCGTTAATCATTCATATGTGTTGACTACAACCTCCACAAACAATGAATTTTGTTTATCATCACCACACATCTTGGATGGATATAAGAATGTATTTATTGAAGATATATGATAATTATGAAATTATTAGCCTTATTAATATTCTTTATTATCATTATCTATAGAAATTACCTACTCATGGTAACATTATAAAACATTACTATCTGGGTAATTTTTACAACCAATATGAACGATGCTATAATGTTTATGTCATAAAATATTATTAGATGTAATATAATGGTAATGTAATATAATTATAATGAATTAAATATATATTAATGATTATATAAACGTGTTATTAATATTTTAACTATATATCAATATACAACCTTTCAATCATCAATCAGGTCAAAACTAGTTTATTGTGTTTCCCATTTTTAAAAACCATATTCATGTCCTTAACTTAGTGAAAATAATAATGAAGTAATAATTTCAAAATAATTAATATTATATTTTTAATAATTAAAAAATGATGAAAATGAAACCTCGTAGTAATAATTAACTATGTTACTGTGATATTTGAATTAGGCAAATATGTGAACGTTCTAACTTCTGTTAGTGAATATAACTACAACTAAGTAATATATTTGTAATGAAGTATTATAATTAAATATTATAAATTATAATAAATTTTAATAATGTCACTATTATTTACTCAAGTTAATTATTACCATTATACATGATGTTATATCAAGGCTCATTTAGCGGAAACTCAAGGTAATGGTTTTAATAACTCAATTACCTTTCATTGAGTTATACTTCTCTTTATTGAAACTTATTGTTAAATGTTGGTACTAATCATATATATGATGATATTATTTTATCATACATATTTATCTTATAGATAATTATAACTGACATCCATGTCTTCTTCCATTATTATTTCATTTATAAAGTGTGGTATATCAAAGGATAATTCCTAAATTTTCTAATGAACATTCCTGTTTAATAGCCATATATTCCCTTATTTCAAAAAATTTCCTTCGTATTTGAAATGATATTATGGTTTATCACTTTTTACCCTCATATTTATCTTTAAAAATTTCAAAATAAACGTTTAGCAACTCTATAAATGATGCGAGCTTCAACAAAATTTTATTTTTTTGATATAAATATTTTCTAATTTCATGATATTATACTTTATTTTCCAACCTGCATCTTCTTATACAAGAAATTTATTATTTTCAAATTTTTATTTGCATAAATAAGTTTTTTTAATTATATTTGAAACATTATAAAAAGTTTTCAAAATGATTTTAATATCTGTTTTACAAAAAAATCTCATGGTTTTTAATGAAATGTTTTTTCAATGTTTTTAATCCAATTTAATCAATTTCTCTAAAATATATACCTATAATTAAGATTTTTTTAATGAATATCCTTATATATTCCATTATAATGTATTTAATTTTGGTTAAAAAGTTTTGGTATCATTTAATTTTATTTTTGAAGTACTTTTATGAGATGCCATTTGATAATGTTATGGAAGCAATTTTATTTCTACGGATTCTTTATGATATGATTATATGAAAATGACATGAAATCCATTTTATTTATTTGAGATATTTTATGGTATAATTATTTTCTTCAATTGGAATAAAAATAAATTTATTATAAGATATGTGGTACCTATATATACCTTGAATGCATTTGGTATAGGCTTATATCTCATGATATTGAAATGTTGTGTGAATTGATTAGTGAGTAGTTAGGTTCACAAAGGTTGAGTGTGATGGTGTTAATCTATAAGAAAAATTTAATATCTGAATAGGTTTATGGGAATCTAGGTTCACAAAGATAATAATTATGAGGTTTATTATTGTACCAAATTATTTCCTATGTCCATGTCTCATGATTTATGCTTCATGTTTTATTATCTTATGCCATGGTAAAGGTTTGATAATTTGATGTTATATGTCTATATTTAACGATTATAGAAAACTCTTATTGATTTGGGTTCCTTTTTAATTATATAATTCTTTATATTCATGTATTATCATGTTTTTATGATCTTACCTTTCTGGGCCTTAAATATATTATCCCTTTATGAGTATTTGAGATCACCCTTCCTATATTTTCTTTTCTCCATAGTATGATGATGACTGTGTCTTATGGAATGTAAAGAAGTGGGATTATATTATAGATAAGTTTTCATAGTGGTGAAAAAAAAATTCATATTTCTAGTATCTAAATACACAAACCTTTTATGGTTTTATATTTTTTTGAGAATATTATATAATTTCATGTCAAATTTGTGAATGAATTATGTAAAATAATGTTGTGTTTATTTTGGGTATATTCAATATAATTTCACTCGTAAGAAATTTTACATAAACCATTACACACTATGTCTAATTGATCCATGCTCAGTTTATTAAATATGATGTTTCAATTTTGGAACCAAAGAATTCTATAATAAAAAAAATATGAAACCAATTATTACCTTTGTCAATTATCTTCCCTTGGGGTTTTCACTTGTATCCATGTTGATGCTAATTATTGATATCAATTGTTGAAAATATTCTTAACCATTTTAAATATTAATTTCTATCCCCCACTCAATACACATATTAGAAACTTTTAAATGCAACCAATAGGTTTTGATTTTAAATTATGTTGGAACACTTCATGTTTTCTCAAATTTGTATCATTGATTAGAATCAATTTATCCCCCTTAATATTAGACAGTATTCTTTCATGAGTAGAGTTTAGAGAATATATAAACATACCTCATGTATAAAAATTTAAATACATTTCTATAAATTATAAATTTATATGGTTTTATTGGTTTTATTGGTTTTTGAAGATGTACTCCCCCACAAGGTATTATCTTCTCCTTCAATTCATCAATAGTTATTGCATCATCAAATGAGATTTATTATTTATGTTTTTTACATAAGGTTGAGATTAAGACATTCATTATCTCTTCATTAGGGTATATTAACTTATTTAAATAATCTTATGGATATTATGTATTTCATTTCTACTATGATGGGTAATTTCATCACTTTGTTATCTAGTTTTGACAGCCTATTGAACTTCATCATGGTTGTTATTTTCTCCATGTGCTTGGTAGAAAAACATTTGATAAAACATTCCAAGATGGTTTTATTTTTAAATATTGAATAAATTTTTTTATCTTACTTTTATTAATATAATCTCTATTTGAGAACTAAAATACCCTTCAATTATCTACATGGTTAACACACAAATATAATTTTAGTGATTATGCAATAAGGAAAACCTTATCATTCATCAATATGAGCAGTTTTATTGAGAATTTATTCTTAATAAGTTTTCCATTTTCAATTTAGCTCCATCCCTGATGGACTCTTCATGATTGCACACTATTTTACTAAATATTATTTTTCTTTGGGGAAAAAATATTAATTTATTTTTTATTTGTGTGAGATCTTCTTTTTAATATGGTCCATCAAGGTATATGAATCAATTTGTATAGCTTTAATGTTCTTTAGGATTTCGTCTGAGGTTTTAATAATTGTTAAAAATCATTTAAATTGTGTTTATCCTTATTTCAACTTACACACAGCTCCTCATGAGATCTTAGGTTATCCCCTTTTTAAAAATTCTCATGAAATTCGAATTCCTCTATAGGTAGAATCCATTCTCTCTAATTTACTCATTCCTTCTCTTTAGATTCCATTTCTCTTGATTTCTCAAAATTAGTTGGCCCCATTTCCAAGCTTACTTTAAGAATATGATAAACATTTTTGGTTCTTCCACATGGTTTTTATGAATTATCTTTAAAAAATAAGTATATTTATTTTATTTTTTTGTTCCATTCTTCCATTATATTATAGCTTGTTTATTTCATCTCCCATACACACGACTTCTTTAAAAGTGTCCATAATATTACCTCTTCTTATTGGAAATAAAAAAATCATACCTTTTTGTGTTGGACCCATCTTGAAATTATTGGGTGGGCTTGATTATATATTTTTATTCTTCTTGTTACCAAATGAAACTCACCATCCTTCTCCATAAACATCATGAGAATATTCTTTTTAATATCTTCCTCACGATTCTTTCACATTGTAATCTTATCTCCATTATTCAGATTATGTGGTATTATCATCACATTTTTTTAGTTTCATTATTGAATGGTTTATACTTTCATGCCTCTTCATTGTAACCACTTCAATTTAAAATACCACATAGATGTTCAAACTTTTTTAATCTGTTTGAGACTAAAAGATTTTTATTTTCCTCATGTGGTCTTTTCTTATTCTCATATGTAATCCCCCTTCAAGTAGGATTTCTCTATTCCCATATAATTAATTTATTGTAACAATAATACATTTCCATGTGCCGAAATATTTTATAGAAAAATATAATAACCAATATATCATGGTTTCCTTCTTTGAGCCGCATGCTATCCAGATTTTCCAAAACTGGTAGATTGTTTGTCTTTAGAATTTTTATTAACTGGTTGGAATTAATTAGGGGTAAACCCATTACGTACATACATATATGAACCTTGGATGTAGTGGTTCGTTTATTATCTTTTTTATTCAACTAATTTTATATAGATTTAGGTTTCAAATCCACACATCACATGAAAACATATTTAAAACATATATTATTTTCAGAAGTGGATGGAACCTTCTACTTTGATGTTGCTATATATTGATAAGTATATAATATGAGGATGTTATTATTACTTGATAGAGCTATTCTATAGTTATATTCCTCTAATATACTTTTTATGGAAATAACTTTATTTTCAACTTATTGGGAATACATCAATTAAACTAAATCCATATTATTCAATTTAACAGTAAGCACCATAAATTAATTATTGTGAATGTTTATCTAATTTTATAATAATTTAAATTTCTCTTAAAAATTATTTCTCATATATTTTGATTTATTTTAATGTATTTTTATACTTTATTATATTACATGTTCATGAACATTAATCCTCTTGGCCTGACCAAAATATGGCCATTTTTAACAGTAATTGCTACTTCAGTTACATGACATACTTCTTCAAGATTATTTTCCAGCTTATTCTCTATCATTGATTGTAGTGATCCATTAAATATCAAAACTGGATCATTTTATTTAATCAATTAATTCATGATTTTTATCCCTCATACCAGTTTAGAGAAAATAATTCTATGTTGTATCATTTCTTTGGAAGACTTATCCATCCTTTCATTCGCATCTTAATGTCATCTTATCTCCTCCCACATATTTTTAAGAATGATTGAAATATATGTAAAAATTTATTTGATGAAATTATATAAAATATCTTTTTTTTGAAATAACTTATTCTTCTTGTAAATCCTTATAATTTTAATCTTGACCACTAGTATTTGTTTTATCTTATTCCATCTCAAATTTTTCTTGATCAAGATTGCTCTATGGGGAAACCTATTTTCATACCTATTTTCCTATGTATAATATATTCGTATCATAAATATATTTAAGATAAAAATCATTATCAATGACAACAAAAATACTCTCACTTTTATTACATTCAAATAGTGAATAGTCTCCTCTCATTGATGAGGATTTTCTCAGCTTCATTCCTTATCTTTTCTTTTTATTCTTCTATGTCTTGGAATACATATCTTACATAGTTTTTATGATATGGTATTCACAAGATTATTTAAATTTTAATTTTAACTAGCCATTGAAAAAAATTCAAAAATTCATATAAATATTTAAAAAATAGATTCCAATATAGATAAAATCTCACCCTAATACCAATTTCTATGACGATATAAGGATGTGTTCAACACTATGTGGGGGTTGAATTAGCGTTGATATGTTTTTTAACCAATTTAAACTTCATCCCTCATAACCTAATAACTAATTCAGTTTGTGAATATCTATATACACTTTTAATATTCTCCTTTGGTTGGTATATAAACGGATATAGAATAATAAATCAATGTAGGAAAACACTAAAATTATTGATGAGTTACTCCTCACTAAGGATAATTGTGTCCCCAATGTATGGTAGTTTTTATCCCATGCACACACTTCTTACTTATAAATATAAAATAAAATATGAGAAAATGTATGAACTTGAACTCGTTATTATGGGACCCAACAGGTATAAATTATGTTAGGTTTTACTGTCCCTTTGTATAAGATAATTTATTTTCACTTCCTTGAAGAAATATCACCTTTATTGGATAGATTCCCTTTTGGAATGTTTGGATTGATCATCTTCCTCACTTAAAATGATTAGATGGGTTGTCTCATGGTTCATAAATCATTATTTCTAACACACCTTTCTTTATAATTATATTATATACTGTTATAGGTTGTATGTCTCACCTTATCAACTAAGGTTTAGTCTGATTAAGCATAGTCTAACTCACTTCCTTCTCTACATATTAAACACATAGAAAAACTTCTTTTTATGAATTTATGTATTTCTCAGACACTTTAGCCTATGAATAATTAAAAGTAATATATGGTTGGAATTCTCTTCCCTTATTCATTTTCTTCGGTGTGAAATGGATTGTATCATTATAATAACTTCTTCTCTCATTGACTTCAAAAAATGATTTGATACATATAGAGTTTGTTCCCTCTATTTCTCACTTTTCATCTTTAGACTTGGGTATTTTTTTCTTACTCATCTAGTTGAGAATATTAGACTTTATTTATTCTTCTCAGAATATATATTCAACGTACTATTTGAATATGGACCTTTGAGTTTCCATTATTATTTTAAATTTAGTTTGTAAAATATCATTTTTTAAAACCTAGAATATTCAAGTCAAAGATTTATTAAACTCTTTTGTTAAATTTTAATAAAGTCTCACCTTATTACATACTATTATTATTTCTAAATATAATATTCTTATTTTTAATTCAAATCCTTCACAAAATCCATAACTTTTAATTCTATCAAAATTTCAATGTAAGAATTACTTCATGAAATAGTGATACGACACCTTATTCAATGATGTGAAACGCTCTTAGGATTAACTTCATATTCCTTGAATTGTTCATCCTTGATCTCTATTTTAATAATGATTCATATGTGGTCATGATGTTTGATTCATATATATAATATTGAATGAATCATATGTATTTTATTTCTTTAGAATATAAAAAAATTTGGAAGCTCATATTTTCTGCCAGCAGACTGACTATAAAGATCAACTATGAGACAAAAATATTACCATCTGGATTGACCGCATGTACAAACTCCTAATCATGAAAATCTACCATGAGGTAGATAAGAGTCCATATAAATTTTTCCAGATCAATGCATTGACTAAATATAAAAACCACTACTTATAATTATTGATCTCATAAAGTAGATAAGATAATTTATCAATGGATCAACAACATGTATAAATTATCTATCATGATGATTTTTGTGAAGAAGATAAACATACATATCAATGGATTGACCACATGTACAAACTATCAACCTTGAATATCAAACATAAGGAAACTTTTCCAAATATTCTATCTCAATTTTGAAAATTATAAGCATGTTTCACTATAAACTAGGGCCTCCTAAAACAATCTTTAACCATTCTCAAGAAACTCAAAATCAATTCCAAAATATTATTGATAGTGTATATACATCCCCAAAAACATATCATTGATTTACTTAAATATCAGTACATTAATCTTTAAAATTACAATCTTATTAGAGATATAATATTCATTAGTATAAATATTCTGTGGGGCAATTATTTATTTATAAATCAAAAATGAATTTATCATATCAACATAATGAATACCAAGAAGTTGAATATTTAAACAAAAAATGATTTTTTCCAAGTGGATGGATCATCAACCATATCAAATATAAATAAAACTCACTCACATAATCATTCATTCTATCATGTGATTGGGTTTCATTAAATCTTATGGAAACACTTCATACCTTAATATTTCTTTTTGACATAATAAATTGTGATAGATTACATTGATTCCAAGATTCAAGGAATATTTGCAATACTCACTTACTCAATAAAACGTGACACATTTCTTGGGAACTTCATGAACATTCTAAATAAGATTATGTTCTACACTTTCTATCCTAGCTGTAGAGACCCGTAGCCTGACGTACATGGACATTACATTACATTTGCGGAATACTTAGTACATAACAAAAACACACACTAAAGGATCGTAATAGTTTAGTGTCTTTGGAAACTCGGAACGTAATCTTCTAATCGTGGTGAAAGTTCTTCAATATCTCCCATAAAGGTCATTCTTTTTTTTTTACCTAAAACCTTTCTTTATATCCTGGGGAAAAGAAAACATAAAAGGGTGAGCTCAAATGCTCAGTAAGGGTAAACAAAAGAAATATCAATCACATAATTTTCATAAGAACATAACTTTTTTGGAAATCTTAACCTGCAAAAGAGAGCATAATTTCATAACATGGGATAAATCATAGTAGTGAAATGAAATCATAACTTAAAACATTACTCATTGTGGCATACACACATAATCAAAGAGAATCATTTCTTGTTAGTCAAGACTCATTGCCAAGACTATCTTAGTGGACAAAGTCCCTTTCTGAATCGAGTAATCCTCGTTTCAGTCCTGTTTTACTGAACCGGTATAACCTACCATTCCAGCCATGTCTATCTCATGAGATATAAAATCTTTACCCAATGCATTGGAGGGAGATATAGGTCCCACCCATCTCATAATGAAACCATTCTTATGTGTGCCACAAAATCATAAACCATACATCATAGCATAACCCATGTAATAAAAATGGAAATCTTAAACATCATGACATCATAAAACAGTTCATATAAGATAAAGAAATTCATAAAAATAATTCCATCACAACATGATCAAATCAATTTAATAATAGGGAGAAAAACAGAACCCTTTATTATCTTAGATGGAAAATAATTTTGATAAAACACTTGAACTCCATTCTTGAGGAAAATATCCTTTCTTCTTCAAAAACATTTTTCCTTTCATAACATGTCATACAACTTTAAAATAAAAGAAGTTGATTAAAAATAAACTTCAAAACTTATAAAGGAAGCTTCTTGGAAATAATGTTTTAAAAATCCATTCATGCCGTATAAGTTAAAAAAAACATTCTTCGTACTTTTGTCGGAAAAGTCAAAAAGTACCTCGTACGAAAAACGACAAAAGATTCCTTTCATTTCTTTTACTAAAAACTCACCGAAGGGTAAAAATGGGTTTAAACAATTGTAGGTGGATGGAAATAATATTACATATTTATGAAACATGGATGTGGATGATAAAATACACCCCAGTAAATACTTATGAATAAACAATCTCGGATAAAAATGAGATTGTGATATTTCCCTTACCTTAGGTCCGACTTGCTTTGTAAGTGTCCGAACCTCCTGTATAATGATTTAAATCATGTTATTGACTTATTACAGAATCATATTCATTGTTATGATATCATATATGCTTCACTTATTACATTATATTACCCGTTCTTTTGTAAATTCCATGTTAAAGAAGCGTTTTGGGTAAAATCGTTTCATTTATCGTAGGTGTTTTGACTTGTTGTTCTTGACATCATTATTACTTATATCATGATTTACTTACTTCCAGAATATAAAATATGATTTGTATATCATATATATTCAGTATATATATATAAATAATAGGTAGATAAATAAAATGAAAAACACCGTTCATGGAGACGGTAGTCCGTACGTACGCATGAACGCTGTTTTTCTTTCCTTATTGTCTTGAAATGGAAGTAAGTAGATGACATACATATGTATATATACATAAATCCAGTAGCTTTATAATGTCATATATTTCATTATTATTTCTTATATATACATTATAATCATTCTTAAATGGTTAACATGGAGAATGAATCTCATCGCGTCGTGGAGACGGTAGTCCGTACGTACGCACGAGCGATGATATCATTTCTATAAATATTGAATTGAATTGGAGTGGATTATACAATATATCAGAATCAATATGATGTTGTAATAACTATTTATAGTTATTCTTTACACCATTATACCCATCCATGTAAGGTGGCGGTGGAAAATAGATTACACCACGGCGTGGAGACGGTATTCTGTACGTACGCACGCGCGGTGATTTCTTTTTCCGTAGGATGGATAGATGGTGAAATAGGGTTGTTTCATACTTATAATAACATATCAGTATATGAGTGATACTGATGTTATTACTTCATAATGAAAAAACCTAAGAAGAAGAAGTGGAAGAAGAAATAAAGATGAAAGAATTGGTAACGGTAATTACCTCTTCTTTGAAGTGCCTCTTTGAGACCTCCTCTTAGGGCACTAGAATTGGTCTTTGAGGAAGACCAGAACCTCTAGGATGTTGCTAGGGAAGTGGAGAAGAAATTTTGGCAGGGGTTGGCCGAGCTTGAGTGCTCAAATTGGTGTGAGGAGGAGGGGGAGGAGGTGTTCTTTTATAAGGGAGGAGAGGGGCACCTTAGGAATTATTAAAAATATTAATTTATAATAAATCTAACCCCACTTAAAAACCTCAAAAAATGACTCATATTCGAAGATTAGATGATATAGGGTTGTAATCTCATCAACCAATTAAATTTAGACATGTTTGGATATTATTTTAAACCTTATCAATTAGATTTAACTCTAAGTTAAATAATGTAACTTTTACCGTGTCTTTTTGTTTTCTTTCACTATATGGTTAATAAACTTACTATAACATGCCAAACGAACCCCAAATTGTATATTATTAATACATATATCCTTATCTAAGTCATTTGGCCGAACCTTAGATTTTTAGGAATAAAATAACAATTAATAATATAATATTTGATTTAAAAACTATTTTGTGTCAATTTTGACACTATTTGATATATGATTTTTGTGAAAGTCATAAAAGAATTATATGTTCGAACCAAGTTGATTAAATCAACACTAATATATCATAGTAACCTAGAAAATTAGTGTAATTCATAAAAAATTTCAAATTACAATTATTTTGGTGTTTATAACATCAATTATGTCAATATTTCATTAATAAGATAATTACTGCATCATCGTTGTGTCATAAATAAATTAAATTATTTTATGTCTAAAAATTACAAATAAAATACCATCATGTAGTAAATCTTTTTAGATTTCTAATTAATATTTACAATCGAATATATATTATGTATAACCCCATATTAAAAATGATTTACTTATTAAACTTTGATTTTAACTATTTTAACCTTTCTTTAAATAAATTAATAATAAATGTCCTAATCTAATCCAAGTGGGCCTAAATGGTCATATTTTATTCCTAAGTTTGTTTTTGGTCGAATTACACTTGTCCAATAGAATTAGCACATGTGTTAGGGTAATAGTAATATCATATTTACCCTTAGTTACCCTATTTACTATTAACCGCGGTAAAAAAAAGTAAAAAGTTATTATTCACCAAAAATTATTTTCATCTCATTGAACCACATTTTAGTCCTTGATATTAACCGTGTCTCTCGGATTTTCGAAATTCCATTCACAGAAGCGGTAAAATTAAGTTTTATGCAAAATTCAGTTTTTAACCTACCACTTAGTAGTTTCACTATTCATCAAAAATTGATGTTTTTCAGAACAATGCCAAAATTTCATCCCAAGCTATATTTCATATTCCGAATTCAAAAATGAAGTCTATTTTACCAAATTCATAACATAAAAGTTGCATTAATTAATTTTATAATTAAATCCCGCTGTTAAAACAAATAGCGTGTTTTTTAAGAAACAATATCTATCAAAAGATTGACACTTGTTTATGTCTAGTTTAAATGTGAAATTACATCCAATGACCAACATTGTATTAAATTGTAAAAATATAATCTAAATATACTTTAAAACCACTCAAATTAATGATTTATCACTATTAATTATTTCGATTAAAAAAGTTGTTTTTAATTATAATTTAGTAATTTTCACTATTCATCAAAATATGAAAGTTATCCGAAAATCACCAAAATTTCAACCTAAGCTAATTTCGATATTCCGAATCCAAAAATGAAGTTCATTTTGAAAAATAAGATTTATAGAATTTTAAAAAGTGGTTATTACTATTCATAACGGGTAGTTTTAATAATATTTTAATAGCATATCGTTGTTTAGTGAAACTCGTTATTGCGTACTACACACACTATCGAGGAAGGTTGCGATTGCGTGTAATGCAAGGCAAGTCAAGGATGCGTGTTGTGCAAGCTCCTTTTGGTGTAGCATACAACACAAGACATTAATAAAATTAAAAAGAATATTTTTCATAAAATCTTGGGCTGTTACATTCTACCCCCCTTAAAATGAATTTCGCCCTCGAAATTCGTCGAGGTTATAAATGGTTTTCTATTCGAAAGTTTCCCACATCGTAAAAAGGAATACCAAAACTTGGCTTTAAAAACTAAAGTATGAAATGTAATGATTACCCAAATAAACTAATTGTTGGGTTTCCACATAGGTAAAAATATGGATATTGAAGAAAAATCTAACCATCATGTTCTGATGGAGAGTGGTAGAGAAATGGCTATGGAAAACCCAAAAATCACAAATCCATAAATTTGTGACGATATAAGGTACCATCTGATTCCTCAGGTATAAGATCACTAGGACAACATTTTTGGTTTTCAAGATCATTTCCCTAAAGTTGAAAATTTGAATTAGAATAAATACTTACTTTATTTTGGTACAATCTCACTGTTGTTCGTGCCTTGAACAATTTCCACTTCATTTCTTAAATAAATGAAGTTGAATTTGTTATTCGTGAAGTGTTAGCAGATAATGTGATAGAATGACGGGTCATTCCATCTGTCTCAAACAAAAGGTTAGCAAAAATTATATACATAAGTCGATCTATAGTGAGATTAATCATATATGGTTCCTAAAATGGGCTTATACTTCATATATCATACTGCTTAATATAATAACACTAGTTTCTACTAAACATGGACTTCCTGTAGGTCAGTGGTAGGCGATAAAGGCCAGTCGCACTTCGGTTGTGGGTTCGATTCCTACAGCCTTGTCCGAAGCGATGGGCTGTCGCCCGTCCTGCAGGTTATCCCTTTTTCTAAAACTACGTTACTATAACATCCCATCAATAATATCGAAAATCTTATATCCTTAAACAATACTAACTTATGTCCAACATAATCCAGTCTAATCTTTAGGCTTATACATAATACTGCAGTCCACTCTCATAATATAGTGATATCGATTACCAGAGATTTAATACTGTCGTTGATCCCCACATATCATAAGATATGTCTTGTTGGTCACATTCTAAACATTCAAAGTCCTTAATCATGTATTCTCTTGAATACCTTAGTGAAAACATGAATGCAGTTTAAAGTTAACACTTTCCACATACCAAAATCCTCAAAATTCTATATACTCAAACCATGATATCACTTAGTCCTTATATCAATCATGAGCTCATGAATACTGTTAAACATTTCATTTTCTTATTTTCCCTTCATTATGCGCATATCATCTTATTTCCAAAAATATCTCAATCACTTTGAATACCACATTAAACCAATACATAAATATTCCAATACTCCATGATACAACATTATTTTGGAATCCCATTACATAAACACTTAATCATTCCACCACATCGTTATCATATTCAACATTGCCAATAGTGATCGCATGTGATTTCCCTTTGTCCTTTGCCTTCAGTGTTTGCTCATGTTGATCATCACTAACCCTTGGATTAGGGCAATTATTAGCATAATGCCCCATTTCCTTGCACTTGAAGCATTGAAGTGTTGGTGGTGCGTTCTCTGCAGTGTTTGCTTTATTCACATCAATAGAAACCCTTTTTCTATTACTTCGACACTCAACTGCTCGATGACCTTCTTTTCCACACTTAAAACATTTTCTAGTCCCTTTAAGACAATCTCCACCATGCTTCTTTCCACACTTTGTGCATAAGGAAACATTCATCTTCTTTTCACCATTATTCTGAGATTTCTCCTTGAACTCCATCTTTCGTTTCTTGTCAAAACCATGAGATGGATATGTAACACCAACTTCCATTTCTACCTTGATAGCACAACGCACAATTTCTTCATAGCTACTGAAGTCTCTTATAGCTAATGCCTTTCGAAGACTTGGTTTTAAGCCACTGAAAAATCGATCAACTTTACTTTCAGGTTGGATGATAATGCCAGATGCATACCTTGCAAGTCTTGTAAAATTCGCTTCGTATATACCAACAGATTCATCATCCTTCTGTTTCAGCTCAAGAAACTCCTTTTCCATCTTCGTTCGAAGAATACGAGGGAAGTACTTACTGAAAAACAAGTTCTTGAACTCGTCCCATTCCATGGACTCAATTTCATCTCTTGGCCTCGTATTCTTGATAAGATTCCACCATTGATCAGCTTCACCTTCCAAACGATATACTGCTAAGATGACTTTATCATGTTCAGAACATTGAAGAACTGAAAATATATTTTCAGTAGTACTAATCCATTGTTCAGCAACTAATGGATCAGTAGACCCACTGAAAGAAGGCGGACGCTGCCTCATGAAGGATTCAACGGAATGTTGCTCCTTCCTTTGCTCGTTTGGAAGTCCTGCATGATTCATAGCTTGAGAAAGTTGTGTGAGAATGGCTACAAGATTTTGCATTCCAGATCCCATATCGTTTGGTTGCTCAGGGGTACAATCATTTCATTGTCCATTGCATTGATCAACACGGTTCCTTCGGGTTCCAGCCATCGTCTAAAACCCCAAAAGAATAGTGTGAGAGGCAAAAATAATGCTAGGGAAAACAACATAATAAATGGGTATTACCCTCAATATCTAACATCTTAGGTTAAATTCTAAGATCGTTAGCGCAATTCTAGGACTATAACCTATACGTATACTTAACCTTAGAGACATCTCTAGACATACCTTAGAAATATCTCTAGGGATCTCACTAACGTTTTCGCATCCTAGTTTCCAAAGGTTGACTAAACCTTTCCTCTGATACCAACTGTAGAGACCCGTAGCCTGACGTACATGGACATTACATTACATTTGCGGAATACTTAGTACATAACAAAAACACACACTAAAGGATCGTAATAGTTTAGTGTCTTTGGAAACTCGGAACGTAATCTTCTAATCGTGGTGAAAGTTCTTCAATATCTCCCATAAAGGGCATTCTTTTTTTTACCTAAAAACTTTCTTTATATCCTGGGGAAAAGAAAACATAAAAGGGTGAGCTCAAATGCTCAGTAAGGGTAAACAAAAGAAATATCAATCACATAATTTTCATAAGAACATAACTTTTTTGGAAATCTTAACCTGCAAAAGAGAGCATAATTTCATAACATGTGATAAATCATAGTAGTGAAATGAAATCATAACTTAAAACATTACTCATTGTGGCATACACACATAATCAAAGAGAATCATTTCTTGTTAGTCAAGACTCATTTCCAAGACTATCTTAGTGGACAAAGTCCCTTTCTGAATCGAGTAATCCTCGTTTCAGTCCTGTTTTACTGAACCGGTATAACCTACCATTCCAGCCATGTCTATCTCATGAGATATAAAATCTTTACCCAATGCATTGGAGGGAGATATAGGTCCCACCCATCTCATAATGAAACCATTCTTATGTGTGCCACAAAATCATAAACCATACATCATAGCATAACCCATGTAATAAAAATGGAAATCTTAAACATCATGACATCATAAAACAGTTCATATAAGATAAAGGAATTCATAAAAATAATTCCATCACAACATGATCAAATCAATTTAATAATAGGGAGAAAAACAGAACCCTTTATTATCTTAGATGGAAAATAATTTTGATAAAACACTTGAACTCCATTCTTGAGGAAAATATCCTTTCTTCTTAAAAAACATTTTTCCTTTCATAACATGTCATACAACTTTAAAATAAAAGAAGTTGATTAAAAATAAACTTGAAAACTTATAAAGGAAGCTTCTTGGAAATAATGTTTTAAAAATCCATTCATGCCGTATAAGTTAAAAAAAACATTCTTCGTACTTTTGTCGGAAAAGTCAAAAAGCACCTCGTACGAAAAACGACAAAAGATTCCTTTCATTTCTTTTACTAAAAACTCACCGAAGGGTAAAAATGGTTTTAAACAATTGTATGTGGATGGAAATAATATTACATATTTATGAAACATGGATGTGGATGATAAAATACACCCCAGTAAATACTTACGAATAAACAATCTCGGATAAAAATGAGATTGTGATATTTCCCTTACCTTAGGTCCGACTTGCTTTGTAAGTGTCCAAACCTCCTGTATAATGATTTAAATCATGTTATTGACTTATTACAGAATCATATTCATTGTTATGATATCATATATGGTTCACTTATTACATTATATTACCCGTTCTTTTGTAAATTCCATGTTAAAGAAGCGTTTTGGGTAAAATCGTTTCATTTATCGTAGGTGTTTTGACTTGTTGTTCTTGACATCATTATTACTTATATCATGATTTACTTACTTCCAGAATATAAAATATGATTTGTATATCATATATATTCAGTATATATATATAAATAATAGGTAGATAAATAAAATGAAAAACACCGTTCATGGAGACGGTAGTCCGTACGTACGCATGAACGCTGTTTTTCTTTCCTTATTGTCTTGAAATGGAAGTAAGTAGATGACATACATATGTATATATACATAAATCCAGTAGCTTTATAATGTCATATATTTCATTATTATTTCATATATATACATTATAATCATTCTTAAATGGTTAACATGGAGAATGAATCTCATCGCGTCGTGGAGACGGTAGTCCGTACGTACGCACGAGCGATGATATCATTTCTATAAATATTGACTTGAATTGGAGTGGATTATACAATATATCAGAATCAATATGATGTTGTAATAACTATGTATAGTTATTCTTTACACCATTATACACATCCATGTAAGGTGGCGGTGGAAAATAGATTACACCACGGCGTGGAGACGGTATTCTGTACGTACGCACGCGCGGTGATTTCTTTTTCCGTAGGATGGATAGATGGTGAAATAGGGTTGTTTCATACTTATAATAACATATCAGTATATTAGTGATACTGATGTTATTACTTCATAATAAAAACAACCTAAGAAGAAGAAGTGGAAGAAGAAATAAAGATGAAAGAATTGGTAACGGTAATTACCTCTTCTTTGAAGTGCCTCTTTGAGACCTCCTCTTAGGGCACTAGAATTGGTCTTTGAGGAAGACCAGAACCTCTAGGATGTTGCTAGGGAAGTGGAGAAGAGATTTTGGCAGGGGTTGGCCGAGCTTGAGTGCTCAAATTGGTGTGAGGAGGAGGGGGAGGAGGTGTCCTTTTATAAGGGAGGAGAGGGGCACCTTAGGAATTCTTAAAAATATTAATTTATAATAAATCTAACCCCACTTAAAAACCTCCAAAAATGACTCATATTCGAAGATTAGATGAGATAGGGTTGTAATCTCATCAACCAATTAAATTTAGACATGTTTGGATATTATTTTAAACCTTATCAATTAGATTTAACTCTAAGTTAAATAATTTAACTTTTACCGTGTCTTTTTGTTTTCTTTCACTATATGGTTAATAAACTTACTATAACATGCCAAACGAACCCCAAATTGTATATTATTAATACATATATCCTTATCTAAGTCATTTGGCCGAACCTTAGATTTTTAGGAATAAAATAACAATTAATAATATAATATTTGATTTAAAAACTATTTTGTGTCAATTTTGACACTATTTGATATATGATTTTTGTGAAAGTCATAACAGAATTATATGTTCGAACAAAGTTGATTAAATCAACACTAATATATCATAGTAACCTAGAAAATTAGTGTAATTCATAAAAAATCTCAAATTACATTTATTTTGGTGTTTATAACATCAATTATGTCAATATTTCATTAATAAGATAATTACTGCATCATCGTTGTGACATAAATAAATTAAATTATTTTATGTCTAAAAATTACAAATAAAATACCATCATGTAGTAAATCTTTTTATCTTTATAATGAAGATTTACAATCGAATATATCTTATGTATAACCCCATATTAAAAATGATTTACTTATTAAACTTTGATTTTAACTATTTTAACCTTTCTTTAAATAAATTAATAATAAATGTCCTAATCTAATCCAAGTGGGCCTAAATGGTCATATTTTATTCCTAAGTTTGTTTTTGGTCAAATTACACTTGTCCAATAGAATTAGGACATGTGTTAGGGTAATAGTAATATCATATTTACCCTTAGTTACCCTATTTACTATTAACCGCGGTAAAAAAAAAGTAAAAAGTTACTATTCACCAAAAATTATTTTCATCTCATTGAACCACATTTTAGTCCTTGATATTAACCGTGTCTCTCGGATTTTCGAAATTCCATTCACAGAAGCGGTAAAATTAAGTTTTATGCAAAATTCAGTTTTTAACCTACCACTTAGTAGTTTCACTATTCATCAAAAATTGATGTTTTTCAGAACAATGCCAAAATTTCATCCCAAGCTATATTTCATATTCCGAATTCAAAAATGAAGTCTATTTTACCAAATTCATAACATAAAAGTTGCATTAATTAATTTTATAATTAAATCCCGCTGTTAAAACAAATAGCGTGTTTTTTAAGAAACAATATCTATCAAAAGATTGACACTTGTTTATGTCTAGTTTAAATGTGAAATTACATCCAATGACCAACATTGTATTAAATTGTAAAAATATAATCTAAATATACTTTAAAACCACTCAAATTAATGATTTATCACTATTAATTATTTCGATTAAAAAAGTTGTTTTTAATTATAATTTAGTAATTTTCACTATTCATCAAAATATGAAAGTTATCCAAAAATCACCAAAATTTCAACCTAAGATAATTTCGATATTCCGAATCCAAAAATGAAGTTCATTTTGAAAAATAAGATTTATAGAATTTTAAAAAGTGGTTATTACTATTCATAACGGGTAGTTTTAATAATATTTTAATATCATATCGTTGTTTAGTGAAACTCGTTATTGCGTACTACACACACTATCGAGGAAGGTTGCGATTGCGTGTAATGCAAGGCAAGTCAAGGATGCATGGTGTGCAAGCTCCTTTTGGTGTAGCGTACAACACAAGACATTAATAAAATTAAAAAGAATATTTTTCATAAAATCTTGGGCTGTTACATTCTACCCCCCTTAAAATGAATTTCGCCCTCGAAATTCGTCGGGGTTATAAATGGTTTTCTATTCGAAAGTTTCCCACATCGTAAAAAGGAATACCAAAACTTGGCTTTAAAAACTAAAGTATGAAATGTAACGATTACCCAAATAAACTAATTGTTGGGTTTCCACATAGGTAAAAATATGGATATGGAAGAAAAATCTAACCATCATGTTCTGATGGAGAGTGGTAGAGAACATGGCTATGGAAAAGCCAAAAATCACAAATCCATAAATTTGTGATGATATAAGGTACCATCTGATTCCTCAGGTATAAGATCACTAGGACAACATTTTTGGTTTTCAAGATCATTTCCCTAAAGTTGAAAATTTGAATTAGAATAAATACTTACTTTATTTTGGTACAATCTCACTGTTGTTCGTGCCTTGAACAATTTCCACTTCATTTATTAAATAAATGAAGTTGAATTTGTTATTCGTGAAGTGTTAGCAGATAATGTGATAGAATGACGGGTCATTCCATCTGTCTCAAACAAAAGGTTAGCAAAAATTATATACATAAGTCGATCTATAGTGAGATTAATCATATATGGTTCCTAAAATGGGCTTATACTTCATATATCATACTGCTTAATATAATAACACTAGTTTCTACTAAACAGGGACTTCCTATAGGTCAGTGGTAGGCGATAAAGGCCAGTCGCACTTCGGTTGTAGGTTCGATTCCTACAGCCTTGTCTGAAGCGATGGGCTGTCGCCCGTCCTGCAGGTTGTCCCTTTTTTTAAAACTACGTTACTATAACATCCCATCAATAATATCGAAAATCTTATATCCTTAAACAATACTAACTTATGTCCAACATAATCCAGTCTAATCTTTAGGCTTATACATAATACTGCAGTCCACTCTCATAATATAGTGATATCGATTACCAGAGATTTAATACTGTCGTTGATCCCCACATATCATAAGATATGTCTTGTTGGTCACATTCTAAACATTCAAAGTCCTTAATCATGTATTCTCTTGAATACCTTAGTGAAAACATGAATGCAGTTTAAAGTTAACACTTTCCACATACCAAAATCCTCAAAATTCTATATACTCAAACCATGATATCACTTAGTCCTTATATCAATCATGAGCTCATGAATACTGTTAAACATTTCATTTTCTTATTTTCCCTTCATTATGTGCATATCATCTTATTTCCAAAAATATCTCAATCACTTTGAATACCACATTAAACCAATACATAAATATTCCAATACTCCATGATACAACATTATTTTGGAATCCCATTACATAAACACTTAATCATTCCACCACATCGTTATCATATTCAACATTGCCAATAGTGATCGCATGTGATTTCCCTTTGTCCTTTGTCTTCAGTGGTTGCTCATGTTGATCATCACTAACCCTTGGATTAGGGCAATTATTAGCATAATGCCCCATTTCCTTGCACTTGAAGCATTGAAGTGTTGGTGGTGCGTTCTCTGCAGTGTTTGCTTTATTCACATCAATAGAAACCCTTTTTCTATTACTTCGACACTCAGCTGCTCGATGACCTTCTTTTCCACACTTAAAACATTTTCTAGTCCCTTTAAGACAATCTCCACCATGCTTCTTTCCACACTTTGTGCATAAGGAAACATTCATCTTCTTTTCACCATTATTCTGAGATTTCTCCTTGAACTCCATCTTTCGTTTCTTGTCAAAACCAAGAGATAGATATGTAACACCAACTTCCATTTCTACCTTGATAGCACAACGCACAATTTCTTCATAGCTACTGAAGTCTCTTATAGCTAATGCCCTTCGAAGACTTGGTTTTAAGCCACTGAAAAATCGATCAACTTTACTTTCAGGTTGGATGATAATGCCAGATGCATACCTTGAAAGTCTTGTAAAATTCGCTTCGTATATACCAACAGATTCATCATCCTTCTGTTTCAGCTCAAGAAACTCCTTTTCCATCTTCGTTCGAAGAATACGAGGGAAGTACTTACTGAAAAACAAGTTCTTGAACTCGTCCCATTCCATGGACTCAATTTCATCTCTTGGCCTCGTATTCTTGATAAGATTCCACCATTGATCAGCTTCACCTTCCAAACGATATACTGCTAAGATGACTTTATCATGTTCAGAACATTGAAGAACTGAAAATATCTTCTCAGTAGTACTAATCCATTGTTCAGCAACTAATGGATCAGTAGACCCACTGAAAGAAGGCGGACGCTGCCTCATGAAGGATTCAACGGAATGTTGCTCCTTCCTTTGCTCGTTTGGAAGTCCTGCATGATTCATAGCTTGAGAAAGTTGTGTGAGCATGGAAACAAGATTTTGCATTCCAGATCCCATATCGTTTGGTTGCTCAGGGGGACAATCATTGCATTGTCCATTGCATTGATCAACACGGTTCCTTCGGGTTCCAGCCATCGTCTAAAACCCCAAAAGAATAGTGTGAGAGGCAAAACTAATGCTAGGGAAAACAACATAATAAAGGGGTAGTACCCTCAATATCTAACATCTTAGGTTAAATTCTAAGATCGTTAGCGCAATTCTAGGACTATAACCTATACGTATACTTAACCTTAGAGACATCCCTAGACATACCTTAGAAATATCTCTAGGGATCTCACTAACGTTTTCGCATCCTAGTTTCCAAAGGTTGACTAAACCTTTCCTCTGATACCAACTGTAGAGACCCATAGCCTGACGTACATGGACATTACATTACATTTGCGGAATACTTAGTACATAACAAAAACACACACTAAAGGATCGTAATAGTTTAGTGTCTTTGGAAACTCAGAATGTAATCTTCTAATCGTGGTGAAAGTTCTTCAATATCTCCCATAAAGGTCATTCTTTTTTTTTACCTAAAACCTTTCTTTATATCCTGGGGAAAAGAAAACATAAAAGGGTGAGCTCAAATGCTCAGTAAGGGTAAACAAAAGAAATATCAATCACATAATTTTCATAAGAACATAACTTTTTTGGAAATCTTAACCTGCAAAAGAGAGCATAATTTCATAACATGGGATAAATCATAGTAGTGAAATGAAATCATAACTTAAAACATTACTCATTGTGGCATACACACATAATCAAAGAGAATCATTTCTTGTTAGTCAAGACTCATTTCCAAGACTATCTTAGTGGACAAAGTCCCTTTCTGAATCGAGTAATCCTCGTTTCAGTCCTGTTTCACTGAACCGGTATAACCTACCATTCCAGCCATGTCTATCTCATGAGATATAAAATCTTTACCCAATGCATTGGAGGGAGATATAGGTCCCACCCATCTCATAATGAAACCATTCTTATGTGTGCCACAAAATCATAAACCATACATCATAGCATAACCCATGTAATAAAAATGGAAATCTTAAACATCATGACATCATAAAACAGTTCATATAAGATAAAGGAATTCATAAAAATAATTCCATCACAACATGATCAAATCAATTTAATAATAGGGAGAAAAACAGAACCCTTTATTATCTTAGATGGAAAATAATTTTGATAAAACACTTGAACTCCATTCTTGAGGAAAATATCCTTTCTTCTTCAAAAACATTTTTCCTTTCATAACATGTCATACAACTTTAAAATAAAAGAAGTTGATTAAAAATAAACTTGAAAAATTATAAAGGAAGCTTCTTGGAAATAATGTTTTAAAAATCCATTCATGCCGTATAAGTTAAAAAAACATTCTTCGTACTTTTGTCGGAAAAGTCAAAAAGTACCTCGTACGAAAAACGACAAAAGATTCCTTTCATTTTGTTTTACTAAAAACTCACTGAAGGGTAAAAATGGGTTTAAACAATTGTAGGTGGATGGAAATAATATTACATATTTATGAAACATGGATGTGGATGATAAAATACACCCCAGTAAATACTTACGAATAAACAATCTCGGATAAAAATGAGATTGTGATATTTCCCTTACCTTAGGTCCGACTTGCTTTGTAAGTGTCCGAACCTCCTGTATAATGATTTAAATCATGTTATTGACTTATTACAGAATCATATTCATTGTTATGATATCATATATGGTTCACTTATTACATTATATTACCCGTTCTTTTGTAAATTCCATGTTAAAGAAGCGTTTTGGGTAAAATCGTTTCATTTATCGTAGGTGTTTTGACTTGTTGTTCTTGACATCATTATTACTTATATCATGATTTACTTACTTCCAGAATATAAAATATGATTTGTATATCATATATATTCAGTATATATATATAAATAATAGGTAGATAAATAAAATGAAAAACACCGTTCATGGAGACGGTAGTCCGTACGTACGCATGAACGCTGTTTTTCTTTCCTTATTGTCTTGAAATGGAAGTAAGTAGATGACATACATATGTATATATACATAAATCCAGTAGCTTTATAATGTCATATATTTCATTATTATTTCTTATATATAC
Organism: Viscum album; assembly: GCA_963277665.1. Classification (NCBI taxonomy): domain Eukaryota; kingdom Viridiplantae; phylum Streptophyta; class Magnoliopsida; order Santalales; family Viscaceae; genus Viscum; species Viscum album. The sequence goes on along the minus strand of OY728132.1, from coordinate 382,894,558 downwards.
ATTATAATCATTCTTAAATGGTTAACATGGAGAATGAATCTCATCGCGTCGTGGAGACGGTAGTCCGTACGTACGCACGAGCGATGATATCATTTCTATAAATATTGAATTGAATTGGAGTGGATTATACAATATATCAGAATCAATATAATGTTGTAATAACTATGTATTGTTATTCTTTACACCATTATACCCATCCATGTAAGGTGGCGGTGGAAAATAGATTACACCACGGCGTGGAGACGGTATTCCGTACGTACGCACGCGCGGTGATTTCTTTTTCCGTAGGATGGATAGATGGTGAAATAGGGTTGTTTCATACTTATAATAACATATCAGTATATGAGTGATACTGATGTTATTACTTCATAATGAAACAACCTAAGAAGAATAAGTGGAAGAAGAAATAAAGATGAAAGAATTGGTAACGGTAATTACCTCTTCTTTGAAGTGCCTCTTTGAGACCTCCTCTTAGGGCACTAGAATTGGTCTTTGAGGAATACCAGAACCTCTAGGATGTTTCTAGGGAAGTGGAGAAGAGATTTTGGCAGGGGTTGGCCGAGCTTGAGTGCTCAAATTGGTGTGAGGAGGAGGGGGAGGAGGTGTCCTTTTATAAGGGAGGAGAGGGGCACCTTAGGAATTCTTAAAAATATTAATTTATAATAAATATAACCCCACTTAAAAACCTCCAAAAATGACTCATATTCGAATATTAGATGAGATAGGGTTGTAATCTCATCAACCAATTAAATTTAGACATGTTTGGATATTATTTTAAACCTTATCAATTAGATTTAACTCTAAGTTAAATAATTTAACTTTTACCGTGTCTTTTTGTTTTCTTTCACTATATGGTTAATAAACTTACTATAACATGCCAAACGAACCCCAAATTGTATATTATTAATACATATATCCTTATCTAAGTCATTTGGCCGAACCTTAGATTTTTAGGAATAAAATAACAATTAATAATATAATATTTGATTTAAAAACTATTTTGTGTCAATTTTGACACTATTTGATATATGATTTTTGTGAAAGTCATAACAGAATTATATGTTCTAACCAAGTTGATTACATCAACACTAATATATCATAGTAACCTAGAAAATTAGTGGAATTCATAAAAAATCTCAAATTACATTTATTTTGGTGTTTATAACATCAATTATGTCAATATTTCATTAATAAGATAATTACTGCATCATCGTTGTGTCAAAAATAAATTAAATTATTTTATGTCTAAAAATTACAAATAAAATACCATCATGTAGTAAATATTTTTAGCTTTCTAATGAATATTTACAATCGAATATATCTTATGTATAACCCCATATTAAAAATGATTTACTTATTAAACTTTGATTTTAACTATTTTAACCTTTCTTTAAATAAATTAATAATAAATGTCCTAATCTAATCCAAGTGGGCCTAAATGGTCATATTTTATTCCTAAGTTTGTTTTTGGTCGAATTACACTTGTCCAATAGAATTAGGACATGTGTTAGGGTAATAGTAATATCATATTTACCCTTAGTTACCCTATTTACTATTAACCGCGGTAAAAAAAAAGTAAAAAGTTACTATTCACCAAAAATTATTTTCATCTCATTGAACCACATTTTAGTCCTTGATATTAACCGTGTCTCTCGGATTTTCGAAATTCCATTCACAGAAGCGGTAAAATTAAGTTTTATGCAAAATTCAATTTTTAACCTACCACTTAGTAGTTTCACTATTCATCAAAAATTGATGTTTTTCAGAACAATGCCAAAATTTCATCCCAAGCCATATTTCATATTCCGAATTCAAAAATGAAGTCTATTTTACCAAATTCATAACATAAAAGTTGCATTAATTAATTTTATAATTAAATCCCGCTGTTAAAACAAATAGCGTGTTTTTTAAGAAACAATATCTATCAAAAGATTGACACTTGTTTATGTCTAGTTTAAATGTGAAATTACATCCAATGACCAACATTGTATTAAATTGTAAAAATATAATCAAAATATACTTTAAAACCACTCAAATTAATGATTTATAACTATTAATTATTTCGATTAAAAAAGTTGTTTTTAATTATAATTTAGTAATTTTCACTATTCATCAAAATATGAAAGTTATCCGAAAATCACCAAAATTTTAACCTAAGCTAATTTCGATATTCCGAATCCAAAAATGAAGTTCATTTTGAAAAATAAGATTTATAGAATTTTAAAAAGTGGTTATTACTATTCATAACGGGTAGTTTTAATAATATTTTAATAGCATATCGTTGTTTAGTGAAACTCGTTATTGCGTACTACACACACTATCGAGGAAGGTTGCGATTGCGTGTAATGCAAGGCAAGTCAAGGATGCGTGTTGTGCAAGCTCCTTTTGGTGTAGCGTACAACACAAGACATTAATACAATTAAAAAGAATATTTTTCATAAAATCTTGGGCTGTTACACTAGCTTTCCTATTCATCTCATATTGACATCATGCATTTTTCCTCCATTGAAAATAAATACATCTCAAACACAAAGTGCATTCATCATCTTGGTTTTATTTTCCCTCTTGATTGAGTTTCATCTTTAAGTATTTTCTTTGAATTTAGTGAATTTGTGGGGATAGAAAGTGTTATGATGGGCATAATTTTTACACATCAGTATTTATTTTCCTTATTATTTTATTAATTTATTATTTTTATTCATTCCTTCAAGTGTTGGGTTTAAATTTTGAGTTTTAGATAGTTTTTTCTTTTATTTTGTGGTTAGAGAACATAGTTTAGGGGAAAACATGTAATTATTATTACATAGGAATATTTCTAGTTTATGTTGTTGATGCATGGTTTTTCAGTATAGGAAGTTAATGGTTGGACCTAAACTATACAAAATATAATAGGAACCATGTGATTTTTTTGTGTGTTTGGGTATTGGAACATGAATTTAGCACAACTAGTAGAATCCTTGTGATAATAATTAAAATAATGCGTTTTAAAGTCATCATTAAATAATATGGGTGTGATCAAATTAGAAATTTATATGGTCTCGAACCGCACTAACTATAAAATCTTAGTAAAGTGGAAGTACGGGGTAAATCGCACGGAGAGAGTGGAACACAATAGAAGACTTTCAGACAAAGGTCAGGTCTCTCTTATTTTAGTTTGATTTTATTTGAATAATTAAATGATATCAATTTAAATTTGGAATGATAAAATAGATAAGGGAAATTTTGGGGATTAGTAAAAATATAATACTAAATATAGCTTGAAATGGACCTATGGCATTGGTTGTGAAGTGGTGAAAAGGTTACCAATTGGTCTTGGTTTAACCAGTTATATCTACCCAAGATTCAATTATTCTTTGATCTATAGATAGTAAACAACCTAGGTGAAGTAATCTTAGCTTCTAAGAAGAAAGTATCACAAGCTATTGGTCCAATATCGCTTATCACCAATTAAGTTAGGGTCCTTCGACTATATCTTCCATGGTTAGGTTAGTGAAAAATAATGATATTAAAAACTTTTATTAACCTAATTATTAGCTATAGGGTTACCATGTTTTGATTTAGAGATTCATTAGGTTCATATCTACACTTTTTTTACCCCAATCCCTAAATGTATTAGCCACACATGATGGTATTAAATGAAATCTTGGAAACAAATGGAAACATGATTGACATAAAAAATAAAAAAATTAATCAAATCAATCCACAATTTAAATCATATGAAATAAAATAAAAAATAACTTTAATGATGGAACAATGAAGAAAATAGTATAAGTTAATATTTAATAAGAATTGGTATTGAAATAAGAGCATCAAGTCATCAAAAAACAATATATGGGTCTTTGCAATAGAAATTGGTAACAAATGGATGATTAAATGTTAAAAAAGTCAATAGAATTATGTTTGGAAGAAAATGTGAATGAAATTAAGAAGAAAGTAGAAAATGATTGGTGTTTCCCGCATATCTCTCACATCAAGGGTCACTTGAAAATTTATAAGACTGACTGGCTCACAAAGTGTAAATTATCCATGTCGTGGAAATGCTTCAAGTGACTTATATTTCAACATTTAAATACCATGTAACTAGGATTCACCTTATGTACATCAGATCCACAACGGTCTTTGAAGATATTGTATCTCATAGATTTAATGGATTGAATATTCATTGGGATTTAGGTTTCATAGTTTTCATGTCATGTTTTATAAAGACCTAGATTTTTCTATATAATTTTTTTTCAAATTATTTGGGATTATTAAGAGTCTGTGAAAATTGACATCAGGTGATTCCAAGGCCTGGAGAGCCCAGAACGGATTTTTGAACATTTTTTAAGGTACGTTTAGTAAACATGAATGTGGAGAATTATATCTTTTGAATAGGTTCTCATATATTAAATCATAGGGAACCATTGAATTCGCAATTCCCGGAGTCACTTAAGGGAAGATTAACTATGTTCATAAAAATTTAGATGAAAACGTTAAGTTTTGGAGTTTACAATAAAATAATAAAATTACTCCATGAGATATTTTATCTCTTTCTTTGTAACTAATGAGAGACGGTTATGAGACTACTGTTTTGTTAGATCATTTAAAGTCTGGTTACACTTGGTTGTGTAACTACCCCATTGGGAGACTAATAGGTTCATAAATTAAATTTATTAATGAACCACATTAATTGTGCTGCGAATTAAACTCCTCTTCTATTTAAACAATTCATGGACATGAGTATTAGGGACTCACGAGAAGAATCTCTACTAAAGTTCCAATTTCATTTTCCACCTACATATAATAAATATTTGATGATCGTTGGAGGATTCAAACTGGACAACATCAAGTGATGACGAACACATTCGAGAATGAGTTCATCCCCCTCATCCGCAGCGTCTTCCAATGCATTCAAGGTAGGGGTTTGTCTTGATTTATTTATAAGAGTTTATTAATTCATCTCCCTTGATAATTTTTCAACTCTTACCTTGTTATAATGTTAACACGGAGGGTGTGGGCTAAACTGAACATGGCTCAGACCCTCCGCAGTTCTTGGTTTGGTTACATTCTTCACGGGCGACTGAGAAACAAGGCAGAAAGGAAAAACCAGAAGCCATTCTATAATGGAGCATCCCGGGTGGCCCGTAGGCGCAGTCAGAAGAGAAAACAGACATATAGAGCTTCACCGGTGGCCCACTGAAGCTTTATTGGCATGGCGGTGTCGGCAAATGAAGAAGGTGGCAGCCAGCTCCTAGCGGCCGTGAAGAGGAGGTGGTGCCCAAAGGCACAGTAGCGGACAGGAGTGGTCGGCCAAGGTTGACTGTGTTTATGGTTACACCATGCCATGGAGGAGGGACATGAATTTAAGCCACAACGGAGGGCGGACCCATGCCCGCAGGTCCGCTGTTGATTGGTCCATGCAAACTGACCAGCTGGAGTATCACCAACTAGCACCGCTGCTTTAAAGACCCCAAACGGTCGACCCATTCAAAAGGGGATAGGACCCCCACGGTAGCCAGTGGGTTGGAAGGTTCTGTCGCCTAGTGGGAAAGGCTGAACCCACGTCCCAAAATTCCATGCCCACTGCCCGGACCTAGTGGGCTGGGTCGGGTTGATCTGACCAAGTCAGACCAGACCCGGACCCTTTTAGGCCCAGTTTCACTTAAATGGGCATATCTCCTAAACTGGATGTTTGTATGAGGATCATTATGTGGTGCTGGAATCATTAAGATGAGTCGGTCATTTTTTATATTCTCTAATGGGGTTTTGGAGAATGTTGGAGTACGTCCGGGTTGGATCATACTTGAATCCAACTGGGCCCGTGGTACTAAAATTTCTATAACCTATAGATCAGGCATCTGTTTGACATGTCATCTATTTTGTGGAACCCTTATGAAATGGTGGTTCATCAAATTTCTTTTTCATGGGAATTTATTCCTATTTAAATAAAAATGATGTCTTGAGGATCAGATCCTCTATGAATCAAGTGTGCTAAGTGCAGAAATCCAAGGGATTTTTGTGACATGGAGAATGAAGGGTTATCATGTGTGGGTTAGTACCTATCGATCCTATGTGGGTCAGATCATATGTAGTTTAGCGCTCAGTGATTATATGGGGGTCAGCACATACTGATACTATGTGGTTCAGCACTCAGCGATCCTATGTGGGGTAGTGCCTATCAATCTTGTGTGGGTCAGATTCTCTATGGGCCAGCGCCTATAGATCCTATGTAGGTCAGTGCTCAGTGATCCTATGTGGGTCAATTCATACCAATCCTGTGTGGTTCAGCAGTAAAGCCTCTTACCAGAATAAGATGATCTAGCATTACGACTAATCATTTGTACTTTTGTACTTATGTTATACCCGGTGTGAGCTGTCTTTTCCTTTATGCATTGCGATTGAGATCATGCTTTGTGGTTATTCCTTTGTGGAATTATGATAGACCTTTTATGGTCTTGGGGTCCTTAATGAGTATTGTTATACTCACCCCATCACATTCATTGCATGTACCTTGTTGTTTCTTTTAAAAACTATGGGAAACTTTGACTGAGACTCAGGGAGCCTTGACTTAATGGTGTACGGAGGTGATCAGTTGAATTAGAGAGTCTTAGTGATGAGTTTTACCTACCCTTCTAGAAGGATCCTTATAGGGTCACCTCAAGAGATGTTTTTTCCTTTTACCTATAATTCCATTTCAATTGACCTTGTATTCTGGCCCCATTTACTTTCAGTGCTTACTTTTACACTCGGTTGAGGTTTTTAGTTGTGGTTGTACCTTTCTTCTTCCATTGTGTTATACTTGTGCATAGTGCACCCTATATATGTGTGTAAAGTTTTGGATGAAATGACTTCCCTTATTAGGGATATGACTTTCTAGTTCTAGTGTCCATCCTCTAGACTATGTAATTTGGTCTTGGGGTAGTCGTAGCACGGGCCACAGGGGACAGGTCCTGACAATGTTGTATCTGAAGGGTCGGTTTTACCAGATGAACTAAGAGTCTATGTTTTCAATGATGAAATAGTGTTATGTGTCTTGAGATTGGATTATAGTTCAGGGAGTCTAATGTTGGTGTGGCAACCAACATATCCATACACTAGGACCCTAAATTCTATTTTCTAACTTGGTACACGAAAACACTAGTTACATGTGTTTCAAAATGTTTTTCTATAGATCCCTTTTGAGTTAGCTCACCACATATAAATTATTGAACATGGCACACATGTTTCTTTAAAGATTTCATTACATAGATAGTCAAACATGATTCCAAAGAGAGATCATGATGATGTCCCACCGAGCGATGAGGCGTCGGTGTAGGGCTCTCTTATGGTGATAACACCTTTGGGTGGTATACCGGCAGCACTACCACCTGTAGGGAATCAATTTCCACCAGCCCTGAAAAATGACCTTTCACACTGACTGAGTACATTGCACAAGTTCCAGAGAAAAATCCCACTACATTTTTGAAGCAAGATAGACCCACGGGTGGCTGAGGACTGTTTGGAGGTTGTGGCATGGTTTTCTCGCTTGGTTGAGACACCAGCAGACCTGATGGTGATCCTAGATGCTAGAATATTTTAGGGCACAATAGAGAGATGGTAGTGCCTGATGTTCCAGACACAAAAGTAGATGACACTCTCCAGGTTAGACTTTGATACCCTATTAGGGTGGAGTTTATACCAACGACTCTACGCTCTGTGCGTATTCATATGATGCTTCACTTATAGTAGGGAAGCCTGACAGTGGCTCAGTACTCAGTGAGATTTACTGAACACTCTCGCTACTCCACAGACATGGTATGGGACCCTTTATTTAAAGTCCAGACCTTTGAGAAGGGTCTTCGATGGGAGATTATATTTTTTATGATATCACTCAATATCCTAATGCATGATGGAGTGCTTCATCAAGCACTATTGGTGGAGAGCTTTCTAGCTGAGCATGCACTGACAGTGAGAGCCACCATCGACTGATAGGTAGCTGAGTAATCTACAGTAGGCAGTAGGCAGATGATACAGAGGTCCAAGAATCCCAAAACATCTTAAGGGTGACCCCACAATGTAGGGTTGGAGGTGCGGAGCTCACGAGACAATGGGGTTCAGCGGAATAGGTGACTATGCTTCACATGCAGGGGGAAGGGTCTCATGGCTTGGAACTGCCTGACCCACCGTACTGATGATCAGCAGATGGTCAAGGGACCATCGAGGTTCGAATGATGAGATCTGTATGGGAAGCTGAGGTGGCAGAGGAGCAAGCTGTGCAGTTGGTGGTGGATGACAGTTTGAGGTTCTACCGCCACCACCCCCAGGTGGTCCTACCTGACCACAGGGAGCAAGTGGACATGGGAGAGCTTAGCTTCTGGCAGTAGAGTCCTACAACCACAACACTTTGGAGTAGATTCATGGTACGGTCTATGTCTATTACACCCTATTTGTAGTTATTATAGACATTGGTTCTAGTAACTCTTTCATTTCTATAACACGTGTTTGGAGCTCGGAGATTCTGATGGAGTCGTTTGCTTGATCCTTACGTTTACAGACTTCTACGGGAGAGGATTTGATGATTACACACATGTGAAAGAAGTGTGAACTTACTCTAGGAGGCAAGAGTTTCGGCTAGGATCTCTTAGTAATAGCATAGAGGCCTTATGACATCATCATGGGTATGGACTGACTATCCACATTTGATGCTCAGATTAACTATTTTAGGTGCAATGTGTTGTGTGTTCGTGAGTATGGGATCAGGATTTATTTCAACGATGAGAATGAAACCTTTTCAGCATAGGGAGGACTTTCTATAAGGAGGGTGCAATCAATCACTCATTAGTTGGATATCCTCACCCTTGTATTAGTGGATAAGAGGAGTCTGTGTTATCCTATTGTTGTGGAATAGTATCCTGATGTCTTCCCTGATGATGTTCTAAGACTACCTCCTCATAGATATGTATACTTCTACATCAACCTGTACCATAGGACGACACTGATCTCTACACCAGCATATCATATACATCCCGTGGAGCTTTTTGATTTGAGGGTACAGTTGGGAGACTTGCAGAGGAAGGGGTTCTTAAGGCCAAGTGTTTCTCTTTGGGCACCCCTAATTTTGTTTACCATGAAGGAAGATGGGAGTCTGAGGCTTTGCAAGGACTATCGGCTCCTGAATCATGTGGTCGTGAAGAAAATGTATCCTCTACCAAGGATTGATGACCTCTTAGACAAAATGAAGGGAGCATAGTGGTTAATAGATATAGACCTCGGATCAGGCTATCATCAGCTCTGGGTACAGTTTAAGGATGCATCGAAGACAACATTCAGATGTCAGTATGGCCATTACGAGTTCTTGGTGATACCTTTCAATGTGACCAATGATTTTTAAGTGTTCTTGTGACTCCTGAAAAGGATCTTCCATCCTTACCTATATCTCATCATGGTAGTCTTCATTGATGAAATCCTGGTATACTCTACGATGGAGGAGGAGCACTGCACGCATCTGCATATTGTTCTTGATACACACAGAGAGAATCATCTTTATAGAAAGATCTCTATGTTCCAGTTTCGATATGAGAAGTCAACATCATACGGCACATTTTCTCAGAGTCTATAGTTGTATTGAATCTTGAAAAGATAGAGGTAGTGCTTTCTTGGGAGCTACCCAGGAGTGTGATAGGGGTGTGAATTGTTCTAGGTTTGGTTGGGTACAACAAGAGATTTGTACTTAACTTTTACAGGTCAGTATCACCCTTGTGTTCTTTGACAAATAAGGGATAGAATTTCTTGTTTATAGATAGATTCCAATAGTGTTTCCAAGAGATGAGGTAGAGACTGACGAGTGCCCCCATCATGAGGATACAAGAAGAGTGTGTTGGGTATGTAGTGCACTGCGACACATCAGGGAGCAGATTGGTATGTGTCCTGATTTAGGAGCAACCAATAATCGACTAAGGCTCACAGAATCATAGATAGAACGAGAATAATTATGCTACCCATGACCTGACATTAGCAGCATTGATCTTTACCTTGAAGATTTGGCAGCACTAATTTATTGAAGAATGGTTTACTATCTTCTCTGACCACAAGACTCTCAGGTATATTGTTTTTCAGAATGACCTAAACCTAAGATAGCGGTAATGGATAGAGTTCCTTAAAGACTATTACTTTGAGATAGTCTACATTCTTGGGAAGTGGAACGTGGTGGCAGACACACTCAAAAGGAGGTATAGTTTATACTTGCTGAGTGAGGGGACAGAGCAGCTAGCCACATTGCAGTTATCCTTTGTGGATAGTGAGTGAGGAGCATACGTCTAGTCCATGAAAGGTACACCCCCTCACTCCATCAATGAGTTCGGGAGGTACATATTGGGGACATTGAAAATGAGACCTGACGTGCTCAGATATCTTCAATACAGGCACCTGAATGATTTTTTGAATGTGGGAGGCACATCATCATTTTGAGAAGATGCACCATGGTACCAGTGCTGCTATGAGTGGAGGTGTTGATAATGTTCCACAGATCCCCTTTGCCAGTACATCCTAGTGTGGAAAAGATGAAACATGACCTCTAGCGTCAGGACTAATGTCCAAGGTTGAATAAAGTGGTGATGGAGTTCATTTCCTGATACCTCACTTTTTCGCAAGTGAAGTATGAGCACTAGGTTCGAGTAGGCTTGACTCAACCACATAAGGTGCCACAGTGGATGTGGGATGGCATTTCCATGGAATTTAAGATAGGGAAACCACATATATCCATGGTCCATGATTTCATCTAGGTGATCATTTACCGACTCACCAAGTCATCCCACTTCCTACCTATACAAGAGCAGGGATTAGTAGAGCTCATGGGATGCCTCTATGTATAGGAGATTGTATAACATCACAGGGTTCCATCAACAATTTCCTCAGATCATGATTCTCACTTTACATCCCTTTTTTGGAAGGAATTACAGGAGGCATTCTGGAATCAACTATGTTTGAGCACCGCTTTTCATCCTCAGACAGATGGTCAGATGGAGTGGACCATAAAGACACTTGAGGACATGATTTGTGCTTGGGTCCTTGATTTTTTCCGTAGTTGGGAGGATCACCTTCCCCTAGTGGAGTTCACATACAACAATAGTTTTCACTTCACCATCTTCATGGCACCATTTGAGGCCTTGTATGGGCGACCATGCAGGTCACCTCTATGTTGGATAGACCTAGGGGAGTCATCCCTTATGGGTCCAGAGTTAGTACGGGCTACCACTGAGAATGTGCAGATCATCCAGGAGTGGATGAAGACTATAGAGAGTCGGAAGAAGTCTTATGCCGACAAGAGATAGACACCCTTGGAGTTTGAAGAGGGAGGCCACATCTTCCTATGGATCTCACATTGACACGGTTTGCAGAGAACTGGATGGGGTGGCAAGCTATATTTGAGGTTCATTAGACCATTTCAGATCCTCATTAGAGTAAGTGAGGTGGCGTACAGTTGGGATCTTCCCCCATAGATGCACCAGGTGCATAATGTTTTCCAGGTGTCGTAGTTGAGGAGGTATGTGCATGATCCATTACACATTATCAACTTGGGTGAGCTTGACATTGATGATGGGGAGATGTTTGCAGAGTTCCTGGTGGAGATAGAGGATCGACAAGAGAGGGTCTTTCTTGGACAGTTGATTCATCTGGTGTGAGTTCAGTGGTAGCATGGGATCCTCTAGGAGATCAAATGGGAGTTGGAGGCTCAGATAAGTGGTCAGTACCCCCACTTGTTTCCCTAGGTTTTTTGTGTCTTTCAGGGATATAAATTCCTAAGGTGGAAAGTATGTAAAGACATGGATTTTTTCATATTATTTCATTAAATTTTTTTGGTATTATTATGAGTCTAAGAAAATTGATTGAATGTGATTATGAATCCCGAAGAGTCCGGAACAGTTTCTTTAATTTTTTTAAGGTATGTTCAGTAAACATGAGAGTGACAATTTCTATCCTTTGAATCAAGGATTAGATTATAAATCTATGGGAACCATTGAATTCGTAGTGATGGGATTCACTTAAGGGAAGCTTAACATTTTTCAGAAAAATTTGGATTAAAATTTTAATCTTTATACATAAAAAAATAAATCCATTGGTTATTTTTTTTATAACCGATGATCGATGGTGGTGATACAGTTGGTTTGTCAGATCATATAAGGATAGTTACACTTGTTTGTGTAACTATAATGTCGGTAGAATAATAGTTTCGCTTATTAAATTAATTAATGAACCACATTAATTGTTCGGTGAGTAAAACTCCTCTTCCTTCTATTTAAACAATGAAAGGGAATGAGTTTTAGGGACTCATGAGAGGAACCTCTACTGAAGTGCCAATGATGTCTTCCTCCAACACAGAATGGAGCTTCGACGACTATTGGAGGATTTGAACTGGACAACATCGAGAGACAACGGACACCTTTGAGTTCACGTTCATCCCCCTCATCCACAGTGTCTTCCAATGTGTTCGAGGTAAGGGTTTGTCTTGATTTATTTCTTAGAGTTTATGAATTCATCTCTCTTGATTAATGTTTCAACTCCTCCCTTGTTATAAAGCTAATGCAGAGGGTGTGGGCTGAACCGAATAAGTCCCGGAACCTTTTTCATTTTTGGTTTGGTTTCACTCTTCATGGGTGACCGAGAAACAAGGCAGAAAGGCCAAATCAGGAGCCACACAGTGATGGTAGCATCTCGGGTGGCCCGTAGGCATAGTCGGAAGAGAAAACCTACCTCCAGAGCTTCACTAGAGGCCTAAGGAAGCAAGGTCGGTGTTGCGGTGCTGGTGACTAGAGAAGGAAGCGACCAACTCCCACCGGATGCGAAGAGGAGGCAGCGCTATAAGGCTCCATGGTGGATAGGGGTGGCTGGCTGACACCGACCGCAATGACTATGGCGATGCACAACAACAGCACGCCGTAGTGGAGGGTCGTGGCTCTGAGAAGCGGCAGAGGGTGGACCCGTGCCCATAGTTTTTCTATTGACCGGTCCATGTGGCCCATCCTGCTATAGTGGTGCTAACTGGTACCACTTCTTTGAGGACCCCGAACGACCGAGCCGTTCGGGAGGTGAGTGGACCCCCACGCCAGCTAGCGGGCTGGGCTGTTCCACGGCCTGACGGGCCATGCCCAGCCCGGTGGGTTGAGACGAACTTGTAGACCAGTGGACCTAGCCCATGAACAGCAAGCCATACACCCAGCCCAGTGGGCCTGACCAAGCCTATCTGAACTAGGATGGGTGGGGTCGGTCCGACAGGGTCAGACTAGGCCTAGACCCTTTTAGGCCCTGTTTCACTTAAATTACAATATATCATAAATTGGACATCTTTTTTATAAACCAACTATGGCAACAGAACCCTTATAACAAGGTGGTCCTTTTAAAATTCTCAACTAGGGTTTTGGAGAAATTTGGAGTATGGATGGGTTGGATCGAACTTGAATCTAATCAGGCCCCCACCACTAACATTTATATAACCTATAGACCAGGAGTCTGTTTGATGTGTCATCTATTGAGTTGGAACCCTTATGACATGGAGGTTCATCAGTTTGCTTCATTATGGGACTTTGTTCTAGTAAAAATATAACGGATGGCTTGTGGAGAAAATCCTCTCAGAATCAAGTGTGCTAAGTGCAGGAATCTAATGGCTAGATGTGACTTGGAGAATGAAGGGTGATAATGTGTGGGTTAGTACATATCTATCATGTGTGGGTCATATACAATGTGGGTCTGTGCTCAACAATCCTATGTGAGTTAGCGGATACCAATACTATTTTGGTCAACATTCAGCGATCATGTGTGGGTCAGCGCCTGTTAATCCTGTGTGGGCAGATCCTGTGTGGGTCAGTGCCAATCGATCCTGTGTGGGTTAGAACTCAATGATCCTGTGTGGTTTAGCGCATACCGATCCTATGTGGGTCAACGGTATAGTCTCTTGATAGAATAAGATGATCTAGCTTTACGAATAATCATATGTACTTTTGTACTTAAGTTATTCCTCATGTGATATATCACTTCCTTTGTGATTTTTGATAGATATCGTTCTTTTAGGTTATTCCTTTTTTGAATTTTGAGAGTCCCTCGGGGTCTCGGGGTCCCTAATGAATAATGCTATACTCATCACTACACAGGCTTCACCCGCACCTTGTTGTGTCTTGTGTAGACAACAGACAGCTTTGACTGAGACTCGAGAAGCTAGGACTAGATGGTGTACAAAGGTGACTGGTTGATGTGGAGAGCTGTAGTTATGAGTTTTACCTACCCTTAATGTGGGATCCTTATCAGAAGACCTCATGAGTTGTTTTTTAATTGTATAGGTACTTCTATTTTAGTTGGGATTGTATTCTGGACCCTTTTAATTTCAGTACTTACATTTACACTCAGTTTAGGTTTTTAGTTGTGGTTGTGCCTTTATTCTTATGTTGTGTTATACTTGTGTGCAATGTCCCCTATCTAGGTGTCTACAAGTTTTGAGGCAATGTATACCCCTTTTAAGGATATGCCTTTCTGGTGATAGTTTCCAACCCCTATCCTATGGAAGGCAGGCTTGGGGTAGTCACGGAATGAACCTCAGGGGAAGGGTCATGACATGTATGATGTTCACATATTGTATCTCCATTAGGTATCATATTTGAGACTTTCATTATTTGTAACATGGATTCACATCATGTACTTGGTTCATATCTTGTAATTCAGATTCATGGACTGGACATTATCTAGTAGGAGCTCTGCTCAAGGAATGCACGTCGTCTACTTTAGATTTATGATGTGAAATTTTGAATTCAACTTAATCATAATTTCATTGTCGCATTGAGTCCTAAAGTGGCTCTGCACAATGATCCTTTAGTTTCCTTAATTTCCATGCTTTACTCTATAACGTTCCACATGTTGTTCCTATCACAATAATATACAAAAAATTAATATTAGACATAAATCTCATATTTAATAAATTAATATCCAATAAATTATCATATAATATACATGATGATATATATATACAAAATAGATATATTATAAAGTGACATGAATTTTTTAGTAGATCCATTTTTTCACAGTTATCACCTGGCATACAAAACCATGCTACTAAACCATTTCAGTGCTCGGGTGTTTCTAGTGAGGGATGAATGGTTTATACATGGTTTGTTAAACAATTTAGTTAAACTATCCATCTTGTATAGGTGTTAGAAATGTGATATTACTTCTTTTACCCTATGAATTGTAAGACCTGAATGGGTCTCCCTCCTCCCCCACTCATGTGAGACATCTCTTGAAAGGATTTTGGGAGATTCCCCCTCCACCATATATTTGGAGTGATTACTTCATGATTTTAAGGTGATTTATTCTAGGTAAGCCCCTTTTTATACTCAATTCCCCCTTTCAATTATTTCCACTCTTCCTCTTTCCTTAGTCTCTTCTTGGTCAGCCCCTGGAGCGAGTATTAAAACTAATGTGTTTTGATTCAATATTCTAGGGTGTTTGGATCATGTTTCAAGTCATTTCATTCAAGTATTCAATAATTTTGCTGCTTATGCACAAGGTTTGAGGTTGGAGGTTCGATGAATTTTTCTTTCCTAATAAAAATAAGTATGCTTGATATTTCAAAATATGTTTTCCTTGAAATTATTATTGTTTTGGAAATATAAAATGATTTTAAATAAAGTTCATGTACACATTATTGGTTTTTCAAAGATAATTACATATGTTAAGTGTTTAAAAAAAATTCCAAAATGGGTTTCATGGAGTTCTTTACTATTTATTTGATTCTTTGAACCTTTTTAGGTTTCCATCTAATTTAAATCAAGGTTTTGAGATATTTTTTGGCCAAAATATTTATTTTAAATTAATTTTTGTGGATTTATTTTATCAAACCATATGTTCCTAACTTGTGACTTGGTCTTATTGATATGTATTCCACATTGGGTGGTGTATTGAATTTAAATTTTGGTTTTCATAATGTTAAAGGGAGTTTTAATAATGTACTTATTTTCCAAATTTATTTTTAAAATATACTTTCAAATATTATTTTTTCCAAATGCTACACTAAGACATATTTGGAACATTAATAGTGGTTTTCAAGTGATATTGGTTTATAAAAGAAAATTTAAACTAATATAGAAAAAATGGGATATTAGTTTAAATCTAAAAACTTGGTTTGTATCTTCTATGTGATTTCTTTAAATTAAAAACACACTTAATATAAGAATTCATTTATTTGGTATGTGTGATTTTTAGAATTGATGTGATTCATGTCATTATATATGGGTTATAAATAGGGGATATACATTAGTGGGTGTAAGGATGTGGGATGAATATTATATTTTATATGTTCATTGTGCCCGAGGTTTTATAAATGTTGTCTCACATCTGATCATTATTACACATTAGAATCCTAGACTTCATAGTGAGGGATTTAGAGGTAGTTAATATTTAATTTGGATTTGAATTACTATACCCTTTATGGTATTGGAGGCCATTGATAAGTTAAACTAGTGAGGCTAGGTTAGAGAATTCAATTTGTTATATACTAGGAATGAATTGATTGGCAGATAGATGGTTCCACCTGAGAATGTCCAGGAACACCCCCCGTGGATGTTTAAGAATTTCGCATGATTATTAGTCCTTTATTATTTCCTATTGATAAAACATGGTTTATTACTATTATTTCATATCATGTTTAACTGGTTACCCTTTTTTGTTATGTTCCTCACATTGACTATTAATTATATTTCATTACTTTTTTTCATTAGCTACTTTTGTTTTCTTTGATGTGGTTTTAGGATGGTTTCTTCAAAAGATTATTTCAATGGGTGTCTTAAAAAGGGTTATTAAAACTAATATTTTAAAATGTTTATTCAATTCATGTATGAGTTTTAAAATCTATTTTTTTAAATCATGTAGTTTTTTTATTTTAATGATAAAAACATATTTTCTACCTATATCAAAAACTATCATTTCTGGTTTCTTTTTTAAAGGAAATTCATAAAATCTATGGTGATTGCCTTCTAGGTTGTTATACTCACACCCTACATATGTTACATAATTTCAATAGAACTAATCCTATTTTATAGTTTCATGATCTTTCATGGTCTCTCATGTAGTGATTTTTTTAAGATACATGGTAACCTAGCAGGTTACATAGGTATTTCATTAGGTATTATTGGTTTTTCAATTATATCATGGATATAAAAAACATATCAGTATACTATATTTGGGATTTTTCATTGTTTCACTATTTTTATGTTTCGTTTAAACTGTTTGGCGACGGTTTACAGAAACTTCCACCTAATAGGGCGTCAGCAATCTATTAGAGGCGGTTTTTAACGTTTAGCGGCGGTTTTAGGAAAGCGTCGTAGGTGCCTCATTTTGAGATGATTTTCATGAATTTAGCGGCATTTATACAAGCCCTGGATATCGCTTTATTCGCGGAGGTTATAACCACTATGAATAAACTCAATTTCCAGCAGTAATAAAACCGCCGCTAAATTCTAGTAAACCTCCGCGGAATGAGGCAGCGACGATGCTCTTATTTAGCGGTGGTTATAACTGCTGCTAAAAGTAAACTTTATTTTACGTTTAGCGGTGGTTTAAACTGCCACCAGTATACATTTCGCGACGGTTAAAACCGCAGGGAAAAGCTACCCAGAATAAAAAAATAATTCTTGGATTCTGCTGCACCACTGCCCTGAAAAACAAATAAAACAAGAAAAAACAATCAAAGGTTCCAACACATTCCTCATACTCATGTATAAAATATCCTAAATAGTAAATACTAGGATGATAAAACTCCATTTATACAACATTGTAACATCCCAAACTGGATTCCTCTAAATCTTATAACTTTACTTTCTTAGGATAGATCATCCACAGAGATTCCACTCTACTTTTAAAAATTGATAATTGATGAATTAGTAGTTATATTAGTTCCAACCCATTTATATAATGATTTTTTTGGTTTTGTGGCCTAGAAACTATCCTTAATACTTATAATAAATTTGAACTGATGAAATAGCTTAAATAACACATTAGAAATATATTATTATAAAAAATCCTATTGTGGGAATAGTTTTAGAGTTAGATTGGGATATAGCTTTTATAGGAATGTGGATATTTCCAGTGAGTCTTATTTGACATATTTTTATGTTGGAATATAGGTTAGGTGGGAGATTCTAGTGACCTTTTAGGAACAAACCTAGAATTAGAGTTGATTCCTCGTGTTATGTGATGGGTTAACCTAGTTTTTCAAGCATCCTTAGAGATATCAAGCATCATTGGATGAATCATTTTAGTTTTTGGTAATAGAACATGTTTTTTTATGTATTTTGGGATTGAGTACGACTCTAGTTGTGGAATGATTCCCCAAGTTGGTAGGCGATCATGAGATAAGTAAAACATCAAGGTGTTATGAGCATCTTTAATGCTTGAGATTAGTGGGACTCACATGCCAATCTAATTTTATTTAGTTTAGTTAGTTGTGTGAGTTTAATTTCAAAGGTGTATGACTCAAGAAGTCATCATCCATGTTAAATGGTTATGTTGGATAACGTGACCCTTGGGTTTGATTTTTTGAGTAGGCTAGAAAATACCAAGAATGGACAGTGTCATTGCTCCTATGAATTATATAAAATGGGTGTTCCCATTTCATTGATGTAACATCAATTTATTATTCATTATCATATAGATTTCCTATTTAACTAAGGTTTGGTGGACAGAGTTGTGTGGTGTTTTTTGAAAAAATTTATACTCTCTGAGAGTTTGAGGGATGAAATCACAGGTAACACCTTGAGGGGTATTATCACATAACTAATTGTATTAGGGTTGTGGGATCTAAAAAGGTTGTGTTAACCGATCACTCTCTGAGTGAGGTTACCTAGGTATTATCTACATTGTGGTGAGTGATTTAGACCAAAGTTTTTAGTAGAAAAGCTATGTTATCCTAGTTCTATGGATGACTATGTAAGAGGATCGAGTTTTATAACATCATCAATCTAGGTTAAAGTTCAAGATGTAGTTATTGATGTTGATTGAATGTGTACGCATGGAATGAGGATTGCATAATATATGTGATTATGAATAGACCATTTCTATTTATTATTAAGTACATGATGTAAATATATGTGGTAGGAAGTGAACCACAGGTTGTTCAAGGATGGAATATTAGTTTCATATGAGGCTTCAGCGTATGCCAAGGATGGATTTTCGTGATGGAACATGGTATAATTATGTTGAATCACATCCAGAAACCATGTTTAGTGGTGCATAGAGTGTTTTTCATTGGAATTATATTCATTTTTTTATTAAAATGATGAATATTAAAATCCTATTGTGGGGAGAATCACACAGGTCATGGAAAATGTATCCTTTGAGAGAGTGGTTGTAGAAAGAATATTCATGAATGGTAAAGAAGAAAGTTCTGTAATTCTAGTAATTAAATTTTCATGACTGGATAGCTTGTAATGAATCAAAAAATGGAATTAAGAATCATAATATAATTAATTATGGGATATAATGATAGGTAATAATTACCAAACAGACCACGATTAAGTGGAAATTGTGTTGGGAATGTAGTTCAAGTCATGCAGTAACAGTTCAGTGATCAAAACAGTTATCGTTGGAAATGGTCCATTGTAACCATCATAATATTGAAGTATTTGGTTGAAGTTATTTTCTTAAAATTCATGTTTTTATAAGACATACCACTTGTGCATCAAGTCGACATCCATCTTCGAGATTATGTTTTAATTTATAAAGTATTCTTGCCTATATTCATGGACTTATGCTAATTTATCACCCCTTAGTCACACCTATATCTTAGTGAACCACCTTGGATTTAGAACATTCTCATGAAATTTTAGAAGAGCTAGAGCATGTTTAGATACTTTTTATGCTTAAATCAAACATTTTCAACAATGGGCCTCACCAAAGTGTCCACAACACTATCCCCTTGATCACTATGAAATGACCTAATTTGTTCAACACATCACAAATGGGTTTAACTCCTAGTCATCCAAAATATCGACTACCAATTCAAACATAGAACTAAATGGAATGATATATTCCACACTCGAGAAATGAAGACATAAAAAACATCAGAAATCAATACAATTCATAAAAAGAAACGTGATAAATCAATGAAATTTTAGGACATGAAAATGTGTGGTGGAAACTATGTGCCAAAAATGTTACACATACAAACCAATTGTTTTCAACTTTGTTCAACAAATCAACAGTATCACTACTCAGGGTCTGATGATGCATCGTCACCCTCTCCACCTTCATTTCCACTTTGTGATGTCACCTGTAATAACATTATATTGAAAACTAAATACGGTTACATATTTATATTAAAACATAAAACAAATGAAAGTTAGAAAACTAAATGATTCTGATTTTCTGTGATTTACCTGCATACCACCAATCGATCCACTCCCACAGGGGGCATATCTGCTCATCTGCTAACGTAGTTCAGTCAACTCTTTCTGCAATGCAGATATCTGATCCCCCTCCTGGTGAACTGTGTTTCGTAAAGAAACAATCTATTTCATAGCATCTCCGGGCAGACTAAAGTCAGGTGTAGTTGTAGTAGCTATCCCCGGTGGCCTGCTAAAAACTTCAGATGGAACGGGTCCGAAACCCATCCCGCGCACTCTCCCAGGATGCTCCTTCCCAAGGACTTTAGCAACTGGGACATCCTGGGAGAAAGAGTAGGAATGCGCAGTATTGGCATCCCATAGTTCTTTAATTTTGACCTATAAATCAAATATGAATAAATATTAACACAGAAAAAATTTATAATAAGTTATTATGATAAAAATTTGACTTTGTACCCCAAATTCTTTTGCAGGGTCATTAAAAAAACATCCATCTTATTTCTTGTGAACATCCAACCACAGTTCAGTTCTTGATTCTTCATGGCCTAAACTTCGTGACTACATTAATCAAAGATAAATCAACAATTCAATATATTAAATAGATAATATTGTCTTATAAATATTTAAACTAATTAAAAGATTACCAATGAACTTTGATTTCTAGAAAAACATTTTGAGCCCGCAGTGTGCGGGATGACTTGCTTCGCTCGGTTTGACGCATTCTGTCATGATAGATCCTAAAATAAATAAAATGAAATTTAATACTGATGTATTGAATGTCATGTCCTTTTCATATACATGTATAAATGTAAAATGAGGATAATATAATAATATATATATTTCAATACCATCCGCTTATGATCCTGATGCCTGTCAATAAACACTTTCAACTGCTCTTTTGGTACCCCACTAGGTAGCTTCTCATACATTTGCAGTGTGGTCAAGGAAGCATCGTTGACATCACCCCACAATATCCATTTAAATTTTTCCCACTACATATTTAGATTTTTCAACGTCCACTTCCGTGCTATCACATCAGCAAAGGTAAAGTGGAAGAACATCTGTATACAAAAATTCATTTTGAACATATTAGTAACATGACATTAAATTTAACCATAATGTAATAAATTTACCTTGATTTGAGAATCAAACACTTTATTTTTTCATCTTGGAGGCATATGTCTCCAATATTCATATGAAATGGGAAGGGAAATGGGCTCCGCTGCCAGCTAGCCTAGAATCTGGCCAAGAAACCCTGCGGCATCATCTGTAGGGACCCCGTAAGAATCAAATGGCACAACAATCTTCTCTCCATTCAGATTCCAAACATCTTAACTTTTTATTTTTTTTTCTCCATGGTTTCATTTTTGTCATCTTCAATGATAAAACAATTAGTATAAAAAAAATTCAATAAATTTATTTAATTAAAATTTGTACCTATGATAGTGACACTCAAATATGTCCGGGATGAACTGGAAGGGGCGCGTCGCTGCCCCATTGTTGAGGCTCTTGAAGGGAGAGTCGATGAGTCAGCCTCTACTGGGACATCCACAGATTGTGTGAGAGATGGTCCCTGGGAAGATGGTGTAGGGGTGTCGGCAGCTGGTGCATTAGATGTCATGGGGAGGGAGCCAGATTGATAGTCATCTATCGCAGAACTGGATGAAATAATTTAATGCTTCTTCCTTGGAATTCCTGTCATTTAATCAAATAAAATTAAGTTCAAAATATATATTTCAAAAACATTATGCAGAAAAAAAAAATGATAAGAGATGGAGTACTAACAGACAAAATATATATAACAATGATAATTAATGACTGCAGAAATGAAACAAGTGGTTGCTGAATAAATAAATAATTGTACATACAATCATTTTCCCCTTCAGTCATGTTGGTTTCCAGTTCCATTGCTTCATCCACTTCATTCATCCTTTCTAGACTAATATTTTCAATATCATGATGGACAAATAATTCTACTTCTTGTTGCTCATTAAATTCAATTTTAGAGGTCAAATTTTCCACTTCATCACCCATATCATAAAAATCTCTTTTTATTATGTGAGCAACTACACTCCACCCTTCATCGAAAAAATCATTCACATAATATACCATTTTTTCTTGTGATGCTAAGATATATGGATCATGCAGTTCACGATCACCAATATCCATCAAGCGAGAGAAGTTCACAGAAGTAAATTACAAGGAAACTCTTTTAACGCCTCTGATAATATCGACCCATTTTCATTTGAATAAATCAACCGAAAAATGTCCGTGGCAGTTTAATTCAATAATATCATGCAACTTTCCATAGTATTCCACTTCAGAAAATGTAAACATGCCACTATTCTGTGTTCTCAAACCCACTTCTCAATCGACTGTACGAAATCTAAAGCCATTCACATTATAAGCGTCGAACTTTCTAACTTCTTTTAGAGGACCTCTAGAAAGAAACTTCAAATCTTCTGACACATCTGCTCGAGTATCAGTATTCATGATATGAAAAAAGAAATATACATTATTATATTTAGAAAATCTATGTGTCAAACTAATATTCGTATTTATTACAATATTTATGAACTTACACGTTATGAAATCCATTTTACAAGATCTTTATTAACAGCTTTCGTTATATCTTTCTCATTTCATCTTTGTCCTCTCACGTGTCTCTTTGTTTGTATCCTCAACTCTTAAATAAATGGATCTGCAATTTCACTATTCAGCAGCACATATCTATGTGCCTGTAATAATTCCAATTCAGTCAGTGTCACATTTGAGGTCCTCCTAACTGATCGGCCAATAGCAGGAAATATTTTGGATTTCTGAAGTATTTGAGATTGAATCAATGTGTCGTCGACACGTCCAACTCGATTAAATCTTGTCTCAATATCATCCAGGTATCGAGAACAAAAGGTAAGACACTCTTCAACCACATAGCCTTCAGCAATTGAGCCTTCTGGTTTAGCTTTATTTCTCACGTATGAATTCAAATGCCCAATATATCTGTGAAATAAAATAAACATAATTTTGCATTTAATTAAGTACCAAAAATTGTTTACATAACTGGAAACATATAAATAAATACCTCTCAATTGGATACATCCATCGATAATGAACGGGGCCTCCTAATTTAGTTTCCTCAACCAAATGCACTGTTAAATGCACCATTACAGTAAAAAGGATGGACGAAATATCGTCTCCATTGTGCAAAGGGTCAATAAAAACCTCTCATTGAGGTTGTCAAGCTGAAATGGATGTAGATATTTCTCACATAGTTATCTAAAAATGTGCAGAAATAGAGTACAACAGTAGTAATTTTTTCAGGTAATAATGTACGCAATGCCAATGGTAGTAACTGTTGTAACAAAATATGTGAATCGTGGCTTTTTGATCCATTTAACATACGATTCTTTAAGTCATCACACCTCGATATTTTACTTGAAAACACATCAGATACCTTAACATTCTTTAACATTCGTATGAATGTATCTTTATCCCTATTATTCATTGCAAAAATTGTCAGAGGATACTTTCTATTCTCATTTGGCCAGAGATCATGTTTTATGTTCACTGCTTGTAAGTCTTTGCAAGCATTGAGATGATCCTTCGACTTTCCATGCTCATTAAGCAATGTGAAATTCAAATAGTCATAGAAATTCTTCTCAATATGCATCACATCAAGATTATGCCGCAGCAAATTAAATTCCCAATATGTAAGTTTGAATAATATACTTTTTTTCTTCCATTTTTGCGTTCCGGTTTCTCTTGACGATACACTTCGGACCCATTTTCAGCTATCATTCAAATGATGAACCTTCCCAAATTCTGTTTCAACATTTTAAAGTTGTGCCAATATTTCAAAACCATTTTACAAATTTGGAGGTGGTCTACGATCAATGGAACCATTTAATTTTGATTTGTTTAGCCGGAATCTATGAGATGCATCGAGAAATCTTCGATGACACAAGAAGCACCATTTTCTACTGTGAGGTAGCCATTTGAGCTCAAAATCAAAGTAAAAAACGGGACAAGCCAAACCCGTGTAAGTGTTCCAACCAGATAAATTCCCAAGCCCAGGGAAGTCCCTAATGGTCCACATTAAAGCAGCATGCATTTTGAACATTGTTTTAGAAGAAGCATCAAATGTCTCAACACCGTTACTCTATAACTCCTTAAATTCTTCAATCAAAGGCTGCAAGTATACATCAATATCATTTGCACGAATTTGTTTTCCAGGAATAATCATCGAAAGGAAAAAAAGATGTTTGTTGCATACACATCCACAGAGGCAGATTATAAGAGATCAAAACAACTAGCCAAATGCTATAATTGGTACTCAAAGTCCCAAATGGGTTGAATCCATCGGTAGCCAATCCCAATCGAACATTCCTAGGATCAGTTGAGAGATCAAGATGTAATGAATCAAATTTATTCTAAGATTGGGAATCTCGTGGACGCCTCATTAACCCACCATTGTTATTATCTACAGAATTCCACTTCATGTGTTCGGTGGTTTTCGATGACATGAATAATATTTGCAATCGAGGCTTCAGAGGAAAGTAACACCAAACCATTGTAGGTGTGCTCCTTTTCTTCTTCTCCATGAAATTATTTTCATTCAGACTTCCAACTTTACCCTCTACCTGCCATCTAGAAGAAGAACATTTCTTGCAATTCTATCTACTTGAATCCTCTCCCCAATAAAGCATACAATCATTGGGACACGCATGTATTTTTGTATAATTCAGTCCAAGCTTGTTAACAACTCATTTCATATCATAAAAAGATTCTGAGATTTTTGCTTTAGGAAATGCATCACAAATCAATTCCAATATCATGGACATTGCCTTTTTTGTAACTCCACATAGACATTCGATATGGTACAACTTCAACAAAAATGAAAGCATTAAATATTTCAAACACCCACTATACAAATCTTGATTTCCATCATCAACTAAATCATGAAACACATTTTCCTCAGTGAAGTTTTCTCTTACATTTGGCTCCACATAATCAAGAGGAGGATCCAATGATATGTGACAATCTCGACCTGCCTATGTTACAGTCTCAAAAACATCACTTGTCACATTGTAATTTGTAGCACCCTCTTGTAGTTGTTATGATATGTTTTGATACTGATAGTGGTGTCTTGCAGTGCCGAATGCATCATTTATTAGGTTTTTCATTTCATTTTCCATTCTCGACGAACTTGGGACCTCATTATGAGGATTAACATCAGTGCTCAATCTTTATGTAACGTTCGATTCTCTATGCCAAATCCAACACAAATATTGAGCAGGGAATCGCTTCAGTATTAAATGTTCATATACCTTATCTCTCTTAGACCATGTTCTAAATTTACATTTAGGACATGGACATTTTATTCTCCCTCCAAAGAATCAATTAGAAATTGCAAAATCTAAAAACTCATTCAAACCCTAAACATACTGAGGTGTGTTCCTCGGTAATGTGATCAAGCTTTTATCCATGTATATCACAATGTGCCTACACAAAAAACAGGATTCAAACATGAGTCATCTTCTATAACCCCATCATCAAAAAAAATTATGATGAACAAAATTTCCATAATAGAGAAAAATTCAATGATATATCAAGAAATGGGTCTCAAAATTCCTCAAGGTCCCTAAACTGGAAGCACAAAATAGATGAACTATTTCTATAAGAATGGAAATTTTCATCTTGTTATGGTTCATCCTACCTCTACTCCTTGCACATTGGATTCTCTTCATTCCCACTATTAATTTGTTGCATACTTGATAAAACTATGTAATGAACAACCATAGATTTCCAAGAATATTTAGCTTCCATTCACATGTCCCTAGTGAAAACCTCCAATATTTATCTTCCATTCATTTCCTTAGGAAATAGCTATTAAAAAAACAATCTTGACAAGATTCCAATTCATACATTCATGAAGTTAAGAAGGTACCACTGACTCCCACAAAACTCTACTAAAACTATAAATCCAGTTCTAAAAAATTCTCACACACAAAGTATCAGGTTCCCTAAGATAATTGAGGATCACCTCAATTTGTTCCAACTACCTAACTGCTTCCACTGACCCTTGAAAAAAACTTAATGAAGGAAGATACTGATTCAAGAATCCTATGATGGTGTCCGAGATTGAAAATGATTTAACATCAACAAATCAACACGTATTCTAGGTCTGAATAAGAACTAAATAATCCTTTGTGAAAATTAAAGTGGACAACAATAACATCTAAATGAACTATATCAATTAAATACTTAAATTATATTTATAGGTTGATACAATATAGGATATATAGATTTATTTATGTATACTATAAGAGTAGGAATCATGCTCTTTGTAGTTCTGATAAAGGGACTACTATATAGATCATGCTCAATCATTAAAGGACCGAATTTTAAATATAAGTACATTGATGAATAAGTGTCTGGTGAAATATATCATGTAGAAATATATCCTATGTATGATAGGGGACATAATTAACATACCATGGATTCATGGGCAGTGGAACATGTTTATATTGAGATATTCTATTTATCTGACTCCCATGTACATATTTATAGCTAATAAAGTTATTATACAATAACCAGATTGATGTGATGTAAAATTTACTATATATCAAGATATTTTTTCCCATGCAATGAGGAAAAAGTACCCTTAGGTTGTTCATGAGTATAAAATTTGTGATATAACACTATCCATGTTTGAGTGTCCTAGTGACTATATCCCTATTTTTTCTATGGTTGAATGGTTGTCCCTATGTGATTTTTATTATTTATTTTCACCGTAAATTTTTCATGAGACATTAAATGTGGGTTCTAGTTGGAATAAAAACGAATTTATTGAAAGATACACTTTTTAGGGGTTTAACATGAAACTTTTTATGGATTTCCCATTTTTATTGAATTATCATACTTTTCATATGTTTTTCAATGTGCATTCATAGCATGGGGGACTCAAATATTTTCATAGGTTCTTATTGTATTTTTCTAACATATTTAGTGCTATGTATCTTTCAATTAGTATTTTAAATTATTGAATGTTAGTCCAATTTTTATATTTTTATGGAAATTCATTTTTAATCGAATGTGAGGTGGTTGGAATTTTGAAATGTGTTGAATAAAATGATGTGAGTTTGGTGCCTAATATTATTATTGAAGAAAACCATGAGGTGTTGTGCACATATTTTAATGTAAAAAAATAAAAATATTTTTATTCTATTTTAGGATCAGATGTATTGAAAAAATATTATTGTATTTTAATCTCATATATCATGGATATAATAGGCGGGTGTGGAATATTATAAAACAATGGAAATGAGATAATTACATGAATTGTGATCCTAATGATCATATAAACAATCTCATGGATATTAACACTATGTGTAATTTCAGTGTTCATAGACCAATCTATGTATAGAGTTTAAGGGAATGTATCCTTGAAAAAAATTATGTGATATATATAGTGATATAAGAGAGGAATAAAAATATGATATGGATGTAGATCTTAACACACATATGCATATATCCTTTGGGGATGACTCAGATATTTTATGGTCATGGTTCTTAGACCAGTAGCTGCTAACATTTTTATATATAAAAACATAGAACCAATGATTAGTTAGTCTTCATAGATATTCCAAAACACAAACTGATGTGAATTAAGGATTATTGGTATCATATAATACCATGGAGGGGGGCATTAATTTTATGGTCATGATGTTTAGACCGGTGTGTCACAAAGATTAATATCCTATGAAAAGGACCATGGTTTTGATAAGACATTGTAAAAGGAGAATCTAATGTTATGTATTTAGGGTATCCAAAAGAGATTCATACCCAAATTGGAAGGTGCAGAAGAATATAATTTCATAATTTATTTAACTGTTAAAATGATTCTAAAATGTTTAAACTTCAGGGTACAACAATCACACTGAATAGAATGATTTTGGAAGGTTTAAAACATACATTATAAATGCCTGAGTCAATAAGAAATAGAGACCAACTGGTGAAGAATGACCATTACAAATAGTGGAATACTAATACCATTCTCATTCAATAAAATCTAATGGTAGTAGGTTGGATATTTTCTCAATCAGTCCATTGATTGATTATGTGGTTTAGGTGGAACTATCTTCCATGACTGAAATATCCCATAGGGATAACTTTATATGCTTTGAGGAAAGGTGTGATATTTAGTATCAAATCCTAATAGGTTAGCTCTAAATAAATCAACATCCACAACCAATTTTTAGAAGATCCATACAGACCCACTATATAGGGTTATCCCCCAAGGCCTCATTACACATTTACATACCTCCCTATAATAAAAACAACCAGTAAAATAATCATTTAAGTGTAATTTAAAATAAAATATGTGGAAATGGAGTGTGAGAGGGGCTATAGTGTGTGAAAAAAACTCAACACAAATAAATGGTTCAAAATAGTGTATGGAGTATCCATTGGTTAATGAGAGACCCTCCAAAAGGTGGAATGTGGTAGAGGATGGAACCATTCATTAAATTATAATTTTGGAGGCTATCATTAACCATCCCCACCAATCATAATGAAAGCCTTATACTATTACTATCATGGTCTTGGAAACACAGGATCAGTTCAAATTATCTAGCATAGTTTCACTTCAAGCCACCATGATATGGTTTTGTAGTTTGAATACATATTCAAATTCATGTACATGATTGGTATTGGGAACTTAAATAACTTTCATTGGTTCTTCCATATACATTTAAATGGCTACTCTGGTGTCCCTTTACATATTTTAAATGAATACATTAATGATAGAATCTAATCATTCTTTTCAGACCACATTGTCACCTCTATTCACCATTAGAACACCCCTTCTTGGTACTTTCTTGGTCTTCATAGATGTATTTCTCATAGTGACAAATAGAATTCATGGAATCTTCTCCTAGCCTATAGGAAAATTTTCTCAGAATGGTTTGGTACGTAGTGGAAATTACAAAATTATGTTCTATTCTAAAAATAAATATGGTGATAGTACATTCCACGCCTCCATGATGTAGTTCCATCATACAACAATGAGGGTAGGGATTACTGATATGGGACATGAAGATATTTCTTAGACATGGTTCTGAGGGAACATGATCAACACCTTTATTGCTGCACAATTAGACCATTTCTTAGGATTGGGTGAATGGACTAATTTATTCCAACTTTCCATATCTCTCATTTGAGACATACTACCTTAGATATTACCCAATTATTTTCGAATCTACCTATGGTTTAAAGAGACCAAAATATGCTATATACTCAACATTTGAGATATTTGGTGACAAATAAAATTAATGTGATGATGTGAATAGAGATATCCAGATAGTCGATGACCCTGATATAGGAGGATATTCCCCATGTGGCATGAAAACATTAAATGTTTAGAGATTCCAAATTTTATCATCCTAATAAAAAGTGTTTTATCATTGAAATAAAATAGAAGGTGCTCTAATCTCACACTCCTTTCGATATTAACCTATCAAAAATATATGAAATTGATGCAGATATGGATGAATCAATCCACAATAAGAAAGGATTCTAGGATACACATGCATATGAATCCAATATTAAACTATATACTAAAAACCTACCTACTGGATAAACAAAAAAAACCTAAAGAAGGAGAAACAAAACCCTACCTAGAGGGGAAGACAGTGCAGCTTTCGGGGTCATGGGGGGATGGGGGTCGTGGGGTTGCGGGGTCGCCGGGGTTGCGTGGGGTCGCCGGGGTTGGGGTCGCGGGGTCGCCGGTGAAAGTTGGGGGCCGGAGTCGCGGGGGAAGCGTGTAACACCCGAGACTTTTATGTTATATAAATCATCAAAGGAATCTTTTTCTACACAACACTTGCTTGGCTTGCTTTACACGCAATCGTGACCTTCCTCGATAGCTTGCGTCGTACACAATACCGAGTTTCACTAAACAACAATATGCAATTAAAACTAGCTGTTATGAATAGTAATAACCACTTTTTTAAATTTTATAAATTTTATTTTTCAAAATGGACTTCATTTTTGGACTCAGAATATCAAAATTATCCTAGGGTGAAATTTTGGTATTTTTCTGAAAACTTTCAATTTTTGATGAATAGTGAAACCACTAAGTGGTAGGTTAAAAACTGAATTTTGCATAAAACATAATTTTACCGCTTCTGTGAATGGAATTTAGAAAATCCTACAGACACAGTTGATATCAGTAAGTAAAATGTGGTTCAATTAGATAAAAATAATTTTTTGGTGAATAGTAACTTTTTACTTTTTTTACCGCGGTTAATAGTAAATAGGGTAACTAAGGGTAAATATGATATTAATATTACCCTAACACATGTTCTAATTCTATTGGAAAAATGTAATTCGATCAAAAAAACTTAGGAATAAAATATGACCATTTAGGACCACTTGGATTAGATTAGGACATTTATTATTAATTTATTTAAAGATGGGTTAAAATAGTTAAAATCAAAGTTTAATAAGTAAATCATTTTGAATATGGGGTTATACAAAAGATAAATTCGACTATAAATATTCATTAGAAAGATAAAAAGATTTCCTATATAATGGTATTTTATTTATAATATTTAGACATAAAATAATATAATTTATTTATGACACAATGATGATGCAGTAATTATCTTATTAATGAAATATTGACATAATTGATGTTATAAACACCAAAATAAATGTAATTTTAGGCTTTTTATGAATTCCACTAATTTTCTAGGTTACTATGATATATTAATGTTGATTTAATCAACTTTATTCGAACATATAATTCTGTTATGACTTTCACAAAAATCATATATCAAATAGTGTCAATATTGACACAAAAGAGTTTTTAAATCAAATATTATATTATTAATTGTTATTTTATTCCTAAAAATCTAAGGTTCGGCCGAATAACTTATATAAGGATATATATGTTAATAATAAACAATTTGGGGTTCGTTTGGCATGTTATAGTAAGTGTATTAACCATATAGTGAAAGAAAACAAAAAGACACGGTAAAAGTTAAATTATTTAACTTAGAGTTAAATCTAATTGATAAGGTTAAAATAATACCCTAAACTTGTCTAAATCCTATTGGTTGATAGGATTTCGACCCATCCCCACTTTATCTTATAAATAAGTCCCTTTGGAACCATTATAAACCGATTTTGACTTTAATATAAAATAATATTTTGAGATATTCCTATGGTGCCCCTCTCCTCCCTTATAAAAGGGCACCTCCTCCCCCTCCTCCTAACACCAAATTGAGCACTCAAGCTCGGCCAACCCCTGCCATTTTCTCCTCTCCACTTCCCTAGAATAATCCTAGAGGTCCTGGTCTTCTTCAAATACCAATCTTAGTTCCCTAAGTGGAGGATTCAAAGAAGTGTTCCAAAGAAGAGGTAATATCCATTACCGATCTTTTCAATTTCTTTCTTCTTCAACTTCTTCTTCTTTAGTTGTTTCATGATAAAGTAATTACATCAGTATTACTTACATACTGATATGTTATTATAAATACGAAACAACCCTAATTCACCTTCTATCCATCCTACGGAAAAATGAAATCACCGCGCGTGCGTACGTACGGAATACCGTTTCCACGCCGTGGTGTAATCTATTTTCCACCATCACCTTACAAGGATGGGTATAATGGTGTAATGAGTAACTATTTATGATTATTATAAAGTAATATTGATACTGAAATAATATACATACACTCCAATACAATTCCATGATAATAGGAACGATATCATCACTCGTGCGTACGTACGGAATACCGTCTCCACGATGTGATGCGACTCGTTCTACATGATCATCATTACATAGTAATTATATAAATGAATTTAATGAATAAATATGATATATGTTACACTAATACCATTCTGGATATAAGGTATCTATAACCTTAAAAGAAGAATAAGAATTTATTCGGCAAAACACGCATAAGAACAAAAGGAAATAAAGACCCGAGTAACAAGTAACAATAAAAGAAGCTAAGAATATGACCATATATGATATGATATCAATATGTATGATTCTGGAATAAGTCAATAACATTATTTAAACCATTATACAGGAGATTCGGACACGTATAAAGAAAATTGGACCTAAGGTAAGGGAAATATCACAATCTCATTTTTATCCAAGATTGTTTATTCGTAAGTATTTACTGGGGTGTATTTTATCATCCACATCCATGTTTCATCAATATGTAATATTATTTCCATCCACCTACAATTGTTTAAATCTATTTTTACCCTTCGGTGAGTTTTTAGTAGAAGAAATGAAAGGAATCTTTTGTCGTTTTTCGTACGAGGTACTTTTTGACTTTTCCGACAAAAGTACGAGAAGAATGTTTTTTTTAACTTATACGGCATGAATGGATTTCTAAAACATTATTTCCAAGAAGTTTCCTTTACAAGTTTTTAAGTTTATTTTTAATCAACTTCTTTTAGTTTATAATTTTATGACATGTTAAGAAAGGAAAAGTATTTTTGAAGCAGAAAGGATATTTTCTTCAAGAATGAAGTTGAAGTATTTTATCAAAATTATTTTCCATCTAAGATAATAAAAGGGTTCTATTTTTATCCATATTATTACATTGGTTTGATTATGTTGTGATGGAAATATTATTATGAATTCCTTTATCTTATATGAATTGATTTATGATGTCATGATGTTTCAAGAATCACATTTTTGTTACATGAGTTATGCGATGATGTATGATTATGTGGCACACATAAGAAAGGATTCATTATAAGATGGGTGGGACCTATATCTCCCTCCAATGCATTGGGTAAAGATTTTATATCTCATTAGATAGACATGGCTGGAACGGTAGGTTATACCGGTTCAGTGAACAGGACTGGAACGAGGGTGACTCGTTTCAGAAAGGGACTTTGTCCACTAAGATAGTCTTGGCAATGAGTCGTGACTAACAAGAAATGATTTTCCATGATTATGTGTGCATGCCACAAAGTTTCAAGTTTTATGTTATGATTATGGGGATCTCATTTTCACTTCTATGATTTATTCCGTGTTAAGATATTATGATCTCTTTTGCAGGTTTTGATTTTCAAAAAGATATGATATGATTTTCATTTCCTTTATTTGCCCTTGCTGAGCATTTGAGCTCACCCTTTTATATTATCTTTTCCCCGGGTCAGGAAGATGGATATTAAGTAGAATATGCTAAAAGGGACCCTAGATATGATGAAATAAATGGGAGACACTGTAGAATATTTATGAACCAGTTGTTTATGTTTCCCAGTTTCTAAAGACACTATACCTATATGGTCCTTTGTGGTTTTGTCATATGTTGTAATAAGTGTGCTTCAATTTTGAAGTATTAACAATTTATGTAAAGTATGGGTCATTATAGTTGGTATCAGAGGAAAGGTATAGTCATCCTTTGGAAACTAGGATGTGAAAGCCTTAGTAAGAATCCTAAGGATAAGTCTAAGCATAGAACACAATCTTAGTGTTTTAGAAATGGCCTTGAATAACCTAGGATAAGACCTTAAGCATGAAAATTTTATTCTTGAATTATGTGGTTTTCCTATTATAATTAGTGTTTCTCACACTATTCTTCTTGGTTTTAGTCAATGGCTGGAACCCGAAGGAACCGTGTTAATGAGGAATGTGATGGGAAATGCAATGATTGTCCCCCTGAGCAACCAAACGATATGGGAGCTGGAATGCAAAATCTTGTAGCCATGCTCACAAAACTTTCTCAAGCTATGAATCATGCAGGACTTCCAAACGAGCAAAGGAAGGAGCAACATTCTGTTGAATCCTTCATGAGGCAGCGTCCACCTTCTTTCAGCGGGTCCACTAATCCATTAGTTTTTTAACAATGGATTAGTACTACTAAAAAGATATTTTCAGTTCTTCAATGTTCTGAGCATGATAAAGTCATCCTAGCAGTGTATCGTTTGAAAGGAGATGCTGATCAATGGTGGAATCTTATTAAGAATACGAGGCAAAGGGATGAAATTTAGTCCATGGAATGGGACGAGTTCAAGAACTTATTTTTCAATAAGTACTTCCCTCGTATTCTCCGAACATAGATGGAGAAAGAGTTCCTTGAACTGAAGCAAAGGGATGATGAATCTGTTGGTACCTATGAAGCAAATTTTACAAGACTTACAAGGTACGCTTCTGGTATTATTAGCCAACCTGAGAGTAAGATCGATCGATTCTTTAGTTGATTAAAACCAAGTCTTCGAAGGGCGTTAGCCATAAGGGACTTCAATAGCTATGAGGAAATCGTTCGATGTGCTCTCAAAGTTGAGATGGAGATTGGATTAATCCATCAGTCACATTTGTTTGATAAGAAGAGGAAGATGGAATTCAAAGAAAAATCTAAAGAGCACACGGAAAAGAAGATGAGCTTTTCTTTATGCTCAAACTGTGGAAAGAAACATGGAGGGAGTTGTCTTAAAGGGACAAGTAAATGTTTTAAATGTGAAAAGGAAGGTCATCGGGCATTTGAATGCCGTGATAATGGGAAGAAGATGTCTAATGACGCAAACAAAGGAAGGGATACATAGAATGAACCTACTACACTTCAATGTTTCAAGTGAAAGGAGATGGGGCATTATGCCAATCAATGCCCAAATCCAAGGGTTGATGATGATGGTCGACATCAACAAAATCTTAAGGCTAAAGACAAAGGAAAGTCACATGCAATTTCTATCAGCGATGTGGAGTACGATAACGAAGTGGTGAACGGTACACTTACCATCCACTCTAAAGTAGAAAATGTTTTATTTGATTCTGGATCCACCCATTCTTTTATTTCTGAAAAATTTTCTAAGGGTATCACCGTACTACCTCAACAATTAGATGTTGAGTTAGCTGTGACAACACCTAATGGCACAACAGTCGCATCAAAAGTTTATAATTCTTCTCCGATCGAAGTTTGTGGGAATGTGCTTCCTGCAAATCTTGTGATCCTTCCTTTAGTGGAATTTGATGTGATTCTTGGCATGGATTGGCTTTCTCTACATGGAGCTCATATCAATTGCCAAAGAAGGGAAGTCACATTTCATATTCCAGATCAATCTACGATCGTCTATCGATGCAAGGATGAATATAACCTTCCAGTGGAAATTCCTTCCATCTTATGGGTCTTGATTCGACTAAATGAAGGTTATTTATCTCAAATGGTTGGTGAGAAACTCACGATTAAGAATATTCCCATCGTACGGGAGTTTGATGATGTCTTTCCGGAGGAATTACCAGGTCTTCCACCAAATCGTGAAGTTGAGTTTTCAATAGAACTCGTACCGGGTGCTTTGCCTATTTCAAAGACACCTTATAGAATGGCCCCAATTGAGTTGCAGGAATTGAAGAAGCAACTCCAAGAGAATCTTGATAAGGGATTCATACGCCCTAGTGCGTCACCTTGGGGAGCACCTGTTCTATTTGTTAAGAAGAAAGATGGATCAATGAGACTCTGCATTGATTATCGAGAACTTAACAAGATCACTATCAAGAACAAATATCCTCTCCCACGCATTGATGACTTATTTGACCAACTAAGCGGAACTCAATACTTTTCCAAGATTGATCTTCGTTCAGGGTATCATAAATTAAGGGTCAAAAGGGAGGATATACCAAAGACGGCTTTCCATACAAGGTTTGGACACTATGAATTTATAGTGATGCCATTTGGTCTTACTAATGCCCCTACTATCTTCATGGATCTAATGAATAGAGTCTTTAGAGACTATCTTGATCAATTTGTGGTAGTCTTTATAGACGATATTCTTGTCTATTCAAATAGAAAGGAAGATCATGAAGATCACTTGAGAATTATATTGAAGACCCTGAGAAAGGAGAAGCTTTATGCCAAATTTACCAAGTGTGAATTTTGGCTTCAAAAAGTTGCATTTTTGGTTCACATAATCTCAAAAGAGGGGATATCTGTGGATCCAGCAAAAATAGAGGTTATCGAAAGATGGTCGAGACCAACAACACTAACTGAGATCCGAAGTTTTGTTGGTTTGGCTGGATATTATCGACGTTTTGTAAAGGATTTTTCACGATTATCTAATCCACTCACCAAGTTGACTCGGAAAGGAGTTAAGTTTGTTTGGACAGAGGAATGTGAAGAGAATTTCAAGGAGTTGAAAAGAAGGTTATCCAGTACACCTGGGCTCACACTGCCTTGTAGTGGAGAAAGGTTTGTGATCTACATTGATGCATCCAAGAAGGGATTGGGGTGTGTTCTTATGCAAAATGATATGGTGATAGCTTATGCCTCACGACAGTTGAAAATCCATGAGCAAAATTACCCAACACATGATTTGGAGTTGGCTGCGGTAATCTTTGCATTAAAGATTTGGAGGCATTACCTTTATGGTGAAAGGTGTGATATTTATACTGATCATAAAAGTTTAAAGTATATTTTCACACAAAAGGAGCTGAATATGCGCCAAAGAAGATGGTTGGAGCTGATTAAGGATTACGACTGCTCAATCCATTACCACCCTGGGAAAGCAAACAAGTTGGAAGATGCATTAAGTCGACAAGACCATGCTAGTTTATCCATGATGAGGATCACAAAGGATCCAATATTTATGGATTTACAAAAGATGGATCTTGGAATTATAATGGAAGGGGAAAAATCTTATCTTTCTCAAATGAATGTTCAACCATCTATACATGCAAAGATTAAGGAGGCACAGAAAGAAGATGTCGAGTTACAAAAGAAGGTGAGAAATATTCCTGAATTCAACCTTGATTGTGATGGGATAATAAAGTTCAGGAATCGGGTTTGTGTTCCTCCCATCCCCGAATTAAAGGAGCTGCTGGATGAGGCTCATAGTTCTTCATTCTCTATTCATCCTAGAAGCACGAAGATGTATAGGGACCTGAAAGAGTACTTCTGGTGGGATGGCATGAAAAGAGATGTTGCTGAATATGTCTCTCGATGCTTGGTTTGTCAACAAGTTAAAGCTGAGAGACATAAGTCTAAGGGGATGTTACAACCATTACCCATACCCGAATGGAAATGGGAAAACATCACTATGGACTTTGTCACAGGACTTCCTAAAACATCCAAAGGCAATAATTCTATTTGGGTCATAGTTGATCGTCTTACAAAGTCTGCACACTTCATTGCTATTAGAGAGGATTTCTCTCTAGATCATCTTGCCAGGATATATGTAAAGGAAGTGGTAAGATTGCATGGAGTACCACTTTCTATTATATCTGATCGGGATCCGATATTTACCTCGAATTTCTGGCGAAGTCTTCAGCATACTCTGGATACAGAGTTGAGTTTCAGCACTGCTTATCATCCCCAGACAGATGGTCAGTCTGAGAGAACAATTCAAACCCTAGAAGATATGTTGAGAGCTTCCTCTATGGATTTCAAAGGAGGTTGTGATCAACACCTACCTTTGGTGGAATTTTCTTATAATAATAGCTTTCACTCCAGTATTCAGATGGCTCCTTATGAAGCTCTCTATGGAAAGAAATGCAGGACTCCAAATTGCTGGGATGAAGTTGGGGAAAGAAAGCTATTAGGAACTGATCTCGTTGTTGAAATGGCAGAAAAGGTCAGATATATTCAACAACACATAAGAGCAGCTCAGAGTCGACAGAAAAGTTATGCCGACAACCGAAGAAAAGACCTAGAGTTTGAAGTGGGCGATAAAGTGTTCTTACGAATATCTCCCTGGAAGAGGGTTATGAGATTTGGAAAGAAGGGGAAGTTGAGACCTAGATATATCAGTCCTTTTGAAATACTGGATCGTGTTGGGAAGGTAGCTTACCGATTGGCGCTTCCATCGAATCTCTCTCAAGTTCACGATGTGTTCCATGTATCTCTCCTGATAAAGTACATACCAGATCCTTCACATGTACTCAGCTCAGAAGTTGTACCGCTGGAGCAAGATCTTTCTTATGAAGAACAGCCGATAGAGATTCTGGATCGTAGCGAAAAAGTCCTTTGAAACAAGACCACTCTCTTGGTGAAAGTTTTATGGAGGAACCACCAACTTGAAGAAGCTACATGGGAGCTTGAGGATATGATGAGGGAGAAGTATCCTCATCTGTTTGTTACAAAGTGACGAATTTCGAGGGAGAAATTATTTTTAAGGGGGGTAGAATGTAACACCCGAGACTTTTATGTTATATAAATCATCAAAGGAATCCTTTTCTACACAACACTTGCTTGGCTTGCTTTACATGCAATCGCGACCTTCCTCGATAGCTTGCGTCGTACGCAATACCGAGTTTCACTAAACAACAATATGCTATTAAAACTAGCCGTTATGAATAGTAATAGCCACTTTTTGAAATTTTATAAATTTTATTTTTCAAAATGGACTTCATTTTTGGACTCAGAATATCGAAATTAGCCTAGGGTGAAATTTTGGTATTTTTCTGAAAACTTTCAATTTTTGATGAATAGTGAAACCACTAAGTGGTAGGTTAAAAACTGAATTTTGCATAAAACTTAATTTTACCGCTTCTGTGAATGAAATTTTGAAAATCCGACAGACACGGTTGATATCAGTAAATAAAATTTGGTTCAATGAGATAAAAATAATTTTTTGGTGAATATTAACTTTTTACTTTTTTTTACCGCGGTTAATAGTAAATAGGGTAACTAAGGGTAAATATGATATTAAT
Organism: Viscum album; assembly: GCA_963277665.1. Lineage (NCBI taxonomy): Eukaryota > Viridiplantae > Streptophyta > Magnoliopsida > Santalales > Viscaceae > Viscum > Viscum album. The sequence continues at coordinate 382,855,546 of OY728132.1, read as the reverse complement.
ATTACCCTAACACATGTCCTAATTCTATTGGACAAGTGTAATTCGACCAAAAACAAACTTAGGAATAAAATATGACCATTTAGGCCCACATGGATTAGATTAGGACATTTATTATTAATTTATTTAAAGAAGGGTTAAAATAGTTAAAATCAAAGTTTAATAAGTAAATCATTTTTAATATGGGGTTATACATAATTTAAATTCGACTATAAATATTAATTATAAACCTAAAAATATTTCCTATATAATGGTATTTTATTTGTAATTTTTAGACATTAAATAAGTTAATTTATTTATGACACAATGATGATGCAATAATTATCTTATTAATGAAATATTGACATAATTGATGTTATAAACACAAAAATAAATGTAATTTGAGACTTTTTATGAATTCCAATAATTTTATAGGTTACTATGATATATTAATGTTGATTTAATCAAATTTATTCGAACATATAATTCTCTTATGACTTTCACAAAAATCATATATCAAATAGTGTCAAAATTGACACAAAAGAGTTTTTAAATCAAATATTATATTATTAATTGTTATTTTATTCCTAAAAATCTAAGGTTCGGCCAAATAACTTAGATAAGGATATATATATTAATAATAAAAAATTTTGGGTTCGTTTGGCATGTTATAGTAAGTGTATTAACCATATAGTGAAAGAAAACAAAAAGACACGGTAAAAGTTAAATTATTTAACTTAGAGTTAAATCTAATTGATAAGGTTAAAATAATACCCTAAACTTGTCTAAATCATATTGGTTGATATGATTTCGACCCATCCCCACTTTAGCTTCTAAATAAGACCCTTTGGAACCATTATAAACCGATTTTGACTTTAATATAAAATAATATTTTGAGATATTCCTAAGATGCCCCTCTCCTCCCTTATAAAAGGGCACCTTCTCCCCCTCCTCCTCACACCAAATTGAGCACTCAAGCTCGGCCAAACCCTGCCATTTTCTCCTCTCCACTTCCCTAGAATAATCCTAGAGGTCCTGGTCTTCTTCAAAGACCAATATTAGTTCCCTAAGTGGGGGATTCAAAGAAGCGTTCCAAAGAAGAGGTAATATCCATTACCGATCTTTTCAATTTCTTTCTTCTTCAACTTCTTCTTCTTTAGTTGTTTCATGATAAAGTAATAACATCAGTATTACTTAAATACTGATATGTTATTATAAATATTAAACAACCCTAATTCACCTTATATCCATCCTACGGAAAAATGAAATCACCGAGCGTGCGTACATACGGAATACAGTCTCCACGCCGTGGTGTAATCTATTTTCCACCATCACCTTACAAGGATGGGTATAATGGTGTAATGAGTAACTATTTATGATTATTATAAAGTAATATTGATACTGAAATAATATACATACACTCCAATACAATTCCATGATCATAGGAACGATATCATTACTCGTGCGTACGTACGGAATACCGTCTCCACGATGTGATGCGACTCGTTCTACATAATCATCATTACATAGTAATTATATAAATGAATTTAATGAATAAATATGATATATGTTACACTAATACCATTCTGGATATAAGGTATCTATAACCTTAAAAGAAGAATAAGAATTTATTCGGAAAAACACGCATAAGAACAAAAGGCAATAAAGACTCGAGTAACAAGTAACAATGAAAGAAGCTAAGAATATGACCATATATGATATCATATCAATATGTATGATTCTGGAATAAGTCAATAACATTATTTAAACCATTATACAGGAGCTTCGGACACGTACAAAGCAAATTGGACCTAAGGTAAGGGAAATATCACAATCTCATTTTTATCCGAGATTGTTTATTCGTAAGTATTTACTGGGGTGTATTTTATCATCCACATCCATGTTTCATCAATATGTAATATTATTTCCATCCAGCTACAATTGTTTAAATCTATTTTTACCCTTCGGTGAGTTTTTAGTAAAATAAATGAAAGGAATCTTTTGTCGTTTTTCGTACGAGGTACTTCTTGACTTTTCCGACAAAAGTACGAGAAGAATGTTTTTTTAACTTATACGGCATGAATGGATTTCTAAAACATTATTTCCAAGAAGTTTCCTTTACAAGTTTTTAAGTTTATTTTTAATCAACTTCTTTTAGTTTATAATTGTACGACATGTTAAGAAAGGAAAAGTATTTTTGAAGCAGAAAGGATATTTTCCTCAAGAATGAAGTTCAAGTATTTTATCAAAATTATTTTCCATGTAAGATAATAAAAGGGTTCTGTTTTTATCCCTATTATTACATTGGTTTTATTATGTTGTGATGGAAATATTTTTATGAATTCCTTTATCTCATATGAATTGATTTATGATGTCATGATGTTTCAAGAATCCCATTTTTATTACATGTGTTATGCGATGATGTATGATTATGTGGCACACATAAGAAAGGATTCATTATAAGATGGGTGGGACCTATATCTCCCTCCAATGCATTGGGTAAAGATTTTATATCTCATGAGATAGACATGGATGGAACGGTAGGTTATACCGGTTCAGTGAACAGGACTGGAACGAGGGTGACTCGTTTCAGAAAGGGACTTTGTCCACTAAGATAGTCTTCGCAATGAGTCATGACTAACAAGAAATGATTTTCCATGATTATGTGTGCATGCCACAAAGTTTCAAGTTTTATGTTATGATTATGGGGATCTCATTTTCACTTCTATGATTTATTCCATGTTAAGATATTATGATCTCTTTTGCAGGTTTTGATTTTCAAAAAGATATGATATGATTTTTATTTCCTTTATTTGCCCTTGCTGAGCATTTGAGCTCGCCCTTTTATGTTTTCTTTTCCCCAGGTCAGGAAGATGGATATTAAGTAGAATATGCTAAAAGGGACCCTAGATATGATGAAATAAATGGGAGACACTGTAGAAGATTTATGAACCAGTTGTTTATGTTTCCCAGTTTCTAAAGACACTATACCTATACGGTCCTTTGTGGTTTTGTCATATGTTGTAATAAGTGTGCTTCAATTTTGAAGTATTAACAATGTATGTAAAGTATGGGTCGTTATAAAGAGGGGGGTCAGGGTCGTGGGGGAAGGAGGGTTGGGTGTTAAAAAAACCAACGTTTCGTGGCGGTTTGTTATAAACCTCCACGAAACCTTTTTTACAAAATTTTTAGCGGTAGTTCCTAGAAACGCTACTAAACAGCAGTTTTGTTGTAGTGTACATTTTGACTAAAAACTCATCATTTAAATCAATAGGGAAATGTCTATGTTTTTTTGCAAAATTTTGAAGGTGTAAAAGAATGACATGATCCAGAACAAAAAAACTCATTAGCTATGTTTGAAGAGATGATTAATGTAAACTATTAAAAATTGATATATTTGTAATGGGATATTTTTTACGGGGTCCCGTCACAAATACCTCGTTACAGAAAATGGGATCGTAAATATAATTTTTACTACAGCCTATCACAAAAAATACTATATTTGATTGTAAATTCTCCTATCACAAATAGTTTGTCTGAGTTATTTAAATACCTTATTGTGTTGGGTCCGTTGAAAATAACTTAAAAAAATAAAAAAACTAATATTAATAAAATTGAATAAAATAATAATAAGATGAAGAATAAAAAAAATAATGATAAAAAATAATATTAAATAATATTAAATAATATAAAATAATATAAAATATTAATAATATTATTATTATTACTACTAATAATAATATTAATAATATTAATAATAAAATAATAATAATAATAAAATAATTATTATTATTATTATATAATTATATTATTATTATTATTATTATTAGTAAAATAATAAAATTAATATTAATAAAATAATAAAAATAATATTATTGAAGTTAAAAAATTATAAAAAACTACAAAATAATAAATACCACAATATTCGCAAAAATATATAAAAATAATAATAATAACAAAATAATAATTATAAATAATTATTTTAATAAAATAATATAAAGTAAATAAAATAAATAAAATAAATAAATAATAATGTAATAAAATTAAAAATTAAAAATTTAAATCATAAAAAATGAAATATTCGGAACAATATAAAAAATGAAGTATATAGAAATGTAAATATATAATATTATAAAAAAATTACATTAAAATTTTTTATCATAAAAAGTAAACACATCACTGGGGGGAGGGGCGTCTAGAGGAGTTGGAGAAGCTAGAGGAGGTGTTGGAGGGAACGCCATCCCTAAATCATGTCTTAGACGTCGCATGTTCTCCATTCCTTGCTAATGCTGCTGCTACTGCCATCGAGGAATCTTATCCTCCTCATACTACTGTTGTCGATGGAGGTCTTTCTAATCCATATGCATACTCTCTATAAACTCACCCTAAGCTCGCAACTTCTCCTGATATTGTGCAGCAGATGATGATGACTCCCCATAAGCTCCTCTCAAGCTGAATGCTAACATCATAGGGGTGACATAATAACTCTCAAACATCAATTAAGAGCTCATACCAACAACTCAATCTTTCAAGAAGGCTTACTAGGTTGACTGCATCTATGTTGCCTCATTAAATCTTATTGTACTAGTCTGATCATCAGTCTCATCCTGACTCTCAGTCTATATCTAAGATGCTGCAGCCTCATATGACTCCTTAAATGGAAATTTAAAATTTAAATAGTTAAAATATTATTTAAAGTTAATTTTTTATCTCAAAAAGAAATTATGATGACTGCAATATGACGGTGGAGATTACCTCTAGTCTCTCTTGTGATAGGATCATTGTACGTCCTCCTATAAATGTCGAACACCATAATATCAGGTTTCTTGACTGCCTATATGAATATAAAATAAATAGCATACATTTAAAGATATATAAATTAATTAAAAAAGGTATTTACCATATTTTCTCTATGTGTACTGAATATAAAACTACCAACTCAATGTGTCACCTCCTGCCTCCCTTGATTTTGATAACCTTCTAATGATGTCCTCTAAAAATGACCACCCATTCAGTATGAACATAATCTATCCCAAACCTGTGATGAAATTTAATTAGGTCAGTGGGTGCAAAAAGACTGATCAAAATTTATGACTCTTAATATCCTCATTGCTTTCTTCCTCAAATTATACAAAAAATGAGGGAAATACTGACGCATACATCCCTATCATGCCTTCCAGACATATTCATTCATGCTATCATCGATGGGATACCATAAACCCAACAAACAATTAATAATTTCAATTTATTAATTAAATAAATTGTATTTATTTATGTAGCATCCAATAATCGAATATGCGGTGTTGAATATCTATGGGAATCTGATCCCACGTAACCCATGATCCAAAAAAATAATTTCACAATTTAACATTCCCATATCCAGCAAATATTTGAAAAAAAATGTGAAGAATGAAAATAAAAAATAATCAAATAATTAATATATAATTAAATTAAGGATAATTAATGAAAACTAATTAAAATACACAAGTCAGCATACCTCTGCATGTGTGTATTGAAGGGAAAATGTGAATTTCACTCGATAATAGCATCAGAAATCTTTAATTTCAAAAGACCACGACCCCACCCAGTCCTCACTACACTGTTAGCAGTCTAAGGGTTATATTATCCAACATCATGCTCATAATTAGGTTGATCATAACCCTCCAACTCAGGAAACAGATCTGATTCCATCTGAAACATGAAGTATCTGTTGTTAAAAAACTGTTGAAAACAACTATTATATATAGATATATATTATATATGTTTATAAGAATCATTTAATTGTTTCAATCTTCATCACCATCCTCATCTTCATATATGATGGTGTCAATATCTTCATACTCATCCTCAGAATGATCAATTTTTATAGGATTTTCATTTTCATAATCTCTTATCATTTAGATTTCATTTGTTACGTCAATAACATCATCATCACAATCGAACCATAACTATGGGGTTTCCCCATTTATACTCTTCTCTCTTAGTGGAAAAGATGGACTTGGAGAAGTCTCCTGAAAATTTTCAATTCCTTTCACTTCAGAGAAACCACATTCACTTTGAATAAACTAATTTTCTAGAGATTTTATTTTTATTATTCTCCACCAATTACCAAAATCTCTTTAAGTAGAATAGTAATTTTCATAATAAATTTTATGTTCCCGATGAACCAATAAAAATAGTTCATTTACTACAAGAAGTCTTCTATATTTAATATCAATTAATCCATAACTTAGATGAACATGTAAGCTTATCTCGGTATCCAACCCCTAATATTTAAACATTGTTATATAATTATATTCCAGATAGCCAAGTTCAATAAAATCTTCAATTATTCCATAAAAGTCATCTTCAATTATCAATTTTATTTGTATGTTTAGATACCTAAAAATTTATAAAACAAATATCAATATAAAAATTAATAAATTTATTTTATATGTTAAACCATAAATAATTTCTGTTACCAGTTTTTGAAACCTGTAGGAAACATTTTTTTTCAACGTTCTTCAAGAGAAACTACTATAATTTGTGGATGTTTATTCTTGATATGATAATCATATAACCTAAAAATAAAATAAAATTAATTTACTATAACAAATATTATAGAATAAGTTATATGTGTTATCATAGTAAAAATGGTGTAATTTCTTCACAGTTGAGCAGAACATATGTATGAATATTGTGATTCTCATCATCTAAAATATGTTGTTCACGAACTCCACCAAAGATAAGTTCTCATGGAGTAGAAAATAATAATTGATTTCTCATTTGATCATCAAATTTCACTCGTTATGGATCGTGTGGTTATGTTTTGAGAGATATTCAGATTGAAATTAATGAGAGTCGAAAAAATAAATTTCCTCCTTTAAATAAGATTCAACAATTGATTTGTCAATCGATTCTTTGATACATACTTATTTATTCAATTTTCGCATGCATCTATCGAATGGGTACATCCATCAAAATTGTATAAGACCACTACATTTTTTTCATGCGGAAAATGTAATATCAAATGTTCCAATGAGTATATGAAATCTAGCAGGAAGATTTTTTCTAGTTTAAATGAAATTAAAAACAAAATCATCTTACAATCATCTTATTGCATCGTAGTCTATTGTTGCTGCACAAATGTCTCGGAAATTATATGATATATCTGTTAGCGTATCCAAAATCATAGAATTCAATAAACCTCTTAATCTAATCTGTAGAATTATTTCTATTATAACATGATAGTACTCAATTTTAAGCCAATAATATAATTATTTCTGACACATCTACCCAAATTGGAAACATAACCATCTAGAAGTATCAAATCATCAATCCACTAAAAAATATCAATAGAATTTCTTTGGAAAGTGTATAAGATACTTTTAAATTCATTATCGTCTATGATATGAAATTTTCAAACAGTTGAAGTTCTGTTCACCAGTAAATTTGGGAAAGAATTAATCATCCCTTTACATTATCTTTGGTCTTACTTGGTGTATCCAAAAATGTATAAAAAATATTATGAAAAAAGTTTTCTCAACATTCATGACATCCAACATGTAACAGACTATCAAATCAGACTAATATAGAATATCCTAAAAATGACTTGTTTTATTCAATTGTGTTCTTTCCCAACACCATGAATTATCTATTGGTTTATAGATCATCCAAATGTAATGGGAGGTAATGAAGAGACAAATGATTTTAACTCCGTACATAAAGATCATTTTTGGAGGTTCATCTCTTTTAAATGTTCTTTTTTTAAAATGATATTTTTTTTCTCTGAAAATAATGACCGGTTGGAAGGAATCTGTAATGATAGTCGAAAAAAATGTTTTTTTTTCTATTTATGATCATAAATGCTTTGTTATCTCTCATACAGTACATACATGATTTTTTACCATGTGTACTTTATCCAGATAACATTGTATATGTTTGGATGTCACTAATTTTCCACATTAATGTATCTTTTAGTAGGAAATTTTGTTTCTTAGCAACATCGTATGTACTGACACCATTACTTCAAAATAAGTTTAACTCCTTAATTAATGGTTTCAAATAATCATCAATATTATTTTTATGATTTCCTAGAATAAATAAGGTCATAAAGATATATGGAACCTTCATCAACATCCAATGAGGTAAATTTTATGGAGTTATAAAAAGCGTTTAACATGAATATTGACTACCGTAATAACCAAATTGACAGAAACTGACAGTAGAAAGACAGAAACTGACAGCAGAAAGACCCAAGTTCTCTTTTTTGGCTTCTAAAGCAGAAGAAGGATGTACTTAGTCCAAATATTTTCATAAATGTCCATCATATGGATGGTTTAATATTTAATCAGTTGAAATATTGGTTTTGTGTCATGACATCAATGTCGTTGTGTTTTGAAACATAAATAAATACTACAATATAGGTGTAAGCAAGAAATACCTCATCTGTTTTATAAGAATTAATCTATACTTCCCTAATTGAGCCTCTTTATACCATGATTTTCCATATATAGGACAACTAACCAATGAATACTTTTCACCATAACATAAGATGAAATCATTTGAACATGCATGAATTTTTTGATAACCCAGACCCAGATTATAGAACAACCTATTGCTCTCATAGAAATTTTTAGGCAACACATTTCCTTTAGGTAATAGTTTTTTGAACAAAGATTATTGAACAACCTATTGGAAATTCCATTTTATGATTTAATAGGCACACATTTTGCAACGGATTCATATTTTCTTATCTTACAAACAGGATATAAGGCATCCTTAGCGAACATCAACAACTCATAAAATTAAGATGGTTCCAATTTAAGAGTTAATTAATATCATCTTGAGTTTCATTTTTTTTGAAAATAAAGACCTTCCACCTCATGTACAAAACTTTGAAACTGTGATGGATATGGAACCAAATTATCAATATCTCATCTAGACCTATGTTCACCATGTCGATACCAAAAAACATAATCTGTTTGGAAACCAAAACACAACAGATGACCCACTATTTTATCAAATGTGTCAAAAATCCTCAGAGATTATTTTTTACATGGAAATTAATTATCCCTTCTGAAAAAAATTATGGTTTTGATGATGCAAATGATAATAATGTTAGAAAAACCACAATATATACAAGATTTATACCAGAACCATTTGAATTTCTATGCTTATTTATCTATGTAGAAACATCTATTAATGATTTTTGTTGACTTCCTTGTTCAACATTTCTCTAAAAGATATAAAATAATTATTTTATTATTAATAATGTGATATAAGAAAAACAAAAACCCAAAAAAAATATTTTTTCTTAATTATTCTTAATTATTCTTAAGTACTCTTATTTATAACTATTTAGAGCTTTTAATGCTTATTTACTACAATATGTCACTAATTAATCCTATTTAACTGTATTTACCCCTAATTATTAGTATTTACTGCTAATTATTTTTAAGTACTCTTAATTATTCAAAATTATTCCTAATTATTCCAAATTATTCATAATTATTCTTAATTATTCTTAATTTTTACTAATTATTCTTAATTATTATTAATTATTACTAATTACTCATAATTATTCCCACTTATTACTATTTATTCCTATTTATTCCTAAGTATTCTTATTTATCACTATTTACCACTATTTATTCCTACTTAGTGCTATTTACAGCTTTTTATTCCTATTTACCACTTTTTATTTCTAATTATTAGTAATTATTCCTAATTGTTACTAATTATTGCTAATTGTTGCTAATTATTACAAATTATGACTAATTATTCCTAATTATTTCTATTTATTACAAATTATTCTTAATTATTACTAATTATTACTATTTATTACTATTGCTTACTAATTATTACTAATTCTTTCTAATTATTACTAATTTTTTCTAATTATTCCTAATTATAAGTACTTTTTCCTAATTATTCATAAATATTCATAATTATTACTTTTTATGAATATTTATAAGTAATTATTACTAATTATTACTATTTATTACTATTTATTATTATTTATTGCTATTTATTGCTATTTATTGCTCTTAATTACTATTTATTACTATTTATTACTAATTATTACTAATTATTACAAATTAATTTAATATTATTTGCTATTTATTACTAATTATTACTAATTATTGCTACCTATTATTAATTATTATTCATTATTACTAATTAAAAGTAATTATTACTATTAATTACTAATTATTACTAATTATTACTATTATTACTATTTATTACTATTTATTACTATTTATTCCAATTTATTCTTATTTACTACTATTTATTCCAAATTATTCCTAATTATTCATAATTATTAATAATTATTCCTAATTATTCCAAATTATTACTAATTAATACTAATTATTCCTCATTATTCCTAATTATTACTAATTATTACTAATTATTAATATTTATTACTATATATTACTATTTGTTACTATATTTTACTATTTATTACGAATTATTTCAAATTATTAATAAATATTACTAATTATTACTAATTATCATTAATGATCACTAATTATTCCTAATTATGCCCAATTATTACCAATTATTACTATTTATTACTATTTATTACTATTTAGTCTTATTTATTCGTATTTATTCCCATTTCTTCCAATTTATTTTTATTTATTCCTATTTATTACTATTTATTACTATTTATTAATATTTATTACTAATTATTACTATTTATTACTATTTATTACCAATTATTACTAATTGTTACTATTTACTACTACTTATTCACAATTATTCTTATTTATTCATAATCATTACTACTTATTCCTAATTATTCCAATTTATTTCTATTCATTCATATTTATTCCTATTTATTACTATTTATTTCTATTTATTTCTATTTATTACTAATTATTACTTTGTATTACTAATTATTATTATTTATTACTATTCATTGCAATTTATTGTAATTTTTTCTATTTATTCTTTTTTAATCCTATTTATTTTTTATTTATTCTAGTTTTTTCTTATTTATTACTATTTATTACTATTTATTAGTATATATTACTATTTATTAATATTTGTCACTTTTTTACAATTTATTACTATTTATTACTATTTATTACTATTTATTACTATTTATTATTAATTGTTACAAATTTTTCCTAATTATTACTAATTATTACTAATTATTCCTATTTATTACTATTTATTCCTATTTATTACTATTTATTCATACTTATTACTATTTATTCCTATTTATTACTAATTATTACTATTTATAACTATTTATTCATATTTATTTTTATTTATTTTTATTTATTTCTATTTAATACTATTTATTACTATTTTTTACTATTATTTACTATATATTACTTATTATTACTATTTATTACTATTTAATATTATTTATTACTCTTTGCTTCTAATTATTACTTTCTTCTTTAATAAATTTGAGGGATTGGGTAGTTTTGCTTGGGCTAGAGCTTTTCTGGTACTACAAATTATTACTATTTGTTACTATTTATTACTATTTATTACAATTTATTACTATTTATTACTATTTATTATTATTTATTACTATTTATTACTATGTATTACTAAATATTACTCTTTATTACTATTTATTGCTAATTATTAGTATTTATTAATAATTATTAAGGTTTATTACTACTAATTTCTATTTGTTACTGTTTATTCCTATTTATTATTATTTTTAACTATTTTTTACTATTTTTTACTAATCATTACTAATTATTTAGATTTATTAGCAATTATTCTTATTTATTCCTATTTATTACTAATTTGTTCTATTTATTACTAATTATTCATGATTATTTATATATATTACTAAATATTCATATTTATTCCTATTTGTTACTAATTATTCCTATTCATTACAACTTATTCCTATTGATAACAAATTATTCCTATTGATTACAAATTATTCCTATTCATTACTAATTATTACTATTTGTTACTGTTTATTCCTATTTTTTACTATTTATTAATATTTATTACTATTTACTACTATGTATTACTAATTATTACTAATTATTAATATTAATTATTAATTATTACTAATTATTCATATTTATTCATATTTGTTACTAATTAGTTCTATTTATTACTAATTATTATTAGTCTTTCATATTTATTACTAATTATTAATAATTATTCATTTTTTTTCTTATTTATTAGTAATTATTCCTATTGATTAAAAATTATTCCTATTGATTAAAAATTATGAAAAATTATTCATATTGATTACAAATTATTCATATTTATTACTAATTATTCATAATTATTACTATTTATTCCCAATTATTACTATTTATTCCATGTTATTCCTATTTATTCATATTTATTCATAATTATTCCTTTTTATTCCTAATTATTACTATTAATTCCTAATTATTACTAATTATTCATAATTATTCCTACTTATTCATATTTATTTTTAATTATCCATATTTATTATTAATTATTCCTATTTATTAATGCTTATTACTAATTACCGCTAATTGCTATAATTTATTAGTATTTATTACTAATGAAACAACATATATGTAAAAAATATAATGCAAAAAAAACTATCTAATTCTAATTTAATTTATTTATCGCCAATTAGAAATAATTATAACTAATATTAAAGTAAATAAATTAACTAAAAAATAAAATAAATAGATAAATACCTTAAAACGGAGCCTTTTGTACGATGACGGGCTTGAAATTCGCTCTGAAATGAAATTTTAATCTTTTGAAATTTTTTAGACAGAAATAAGCGATTTCAGAGAGAGAGAAGAGTTGAGAGAGGTGTCAAATTAAGAAAAAAATGTTGGGGGTATATATATAGGTTAGATTATTTGGGACGGGTCCCATCCCAAATACTAATCCACCTATTAATTATGGGCAGCGGTTAAAGAGGAATTTGCGACGGGTCCCGTCGTAAATACCTACCTGCTGACATATTATTTTTTATGAGACCCACTGCAAATACTAAAAAGCACTAAAGTGTATTTGCAACGGGTCTCGTTGCAAATACTAAAATCCACTAAAGGGTTTTTGCGATGAGTCTCATCGTAAATAATAAAACCCACCAAAATGTATTTGCAATGGGTTTAGGTACCCTTCGCAAATACCCTTCCCACGGTTTGGCGCACAAATACCATGTCCCGTCACAAATAATTAGTTATTTGTGACGGGAAAAGGATCTCGTCGAAATAGTCCCTCTCGATGGACTATTTGCGACATGTCCCTTCCCCTTTGCAAATACCTCGTCACAAATGATGGGGTTTTTCATAGTGGAAGATCCCACCACATCATTATGAACTTCAACCTCCGCAGTTGTGATCGCATAAGCTTGTTCTTTCTCCCTTGACCTTTATCTAGGGAAAATTTCCTTGATCCTTAGAACAATCATTTGAATAGTGTCCCATTGTCGTACTATTAAAATAGTATAAATTACCAACTTCTTTCTTTCCCTTGTAATGATAGGCTTAGTGGCCTTTTTCTCTGTACTTGTAACAAACTCCCTTTTCTAATAAGCATGTTCTATGGTGTTTATTTCCTCATTTATTGTAGGATGGAAAGTCAATACTTCCATTAATCCCCTTTTCCTTATTTCCTTTTCCAGAGTGTTCAACATCCATCGTCTTCTCATTATTTCCACTAAATTCATAAAACATAGAGAATTATTTTTCTATCTTGATAGCATATGAGACTATATATTCGTATGATGAGAATGTTTGGGAGACTAGTTCCCTTTAGTGGAATGGTTTTAACCCCTCAAGAAATCAATGAATATTTCACTTGGGATTGCGTACATAATCTGCAGCATGCCTTGCTATCCTTGTAAAGTTGGATTCATACTTAGCAACATTGTCATCCCCTTTTAACCTGAGACTCAGAAATTACCTCTCCATATCTACTCGTTGTTCATGAGGAAAATATTTTTCTAAGAATTTTTTCTAAAAATACATATATTCCATATTTTCTATTTCTTCTTCCTCCTTCGTGTTTTGAATCAATGACCACCATTGATGTGCATCTTCTAAGAGATGATAAATTTCCACAACAACCTTCCCCCTTTTATTAATTCCCAATGCATGAAATGTCTTCTCTATGGAACTTATCCACTACTCATATAAAAATAGATTTATAGACCCATTTAATGATGGAGTTTGTCGTCTCATGAAGCGGTCTATCACTATTCTTCCACATTGCGGATTAGGATACGCCATACGGGTAGGGTTATTGTTCATTACCTGATTTAGTAGTCCCAATATGGTTATAAGTTATTCAACATCAGTTGCAGCTCTAGCTCCAACATCATTATCTTACTTTGGAGGAAAATCCTAATATGGAGTATGTGTGTTGATACAATTTTCCTTCCTTCCACTATGCACTATTTAAAAACAATATAATGTAGTAGATTGGTTTATGAATCATAATACATTATTTCAAACTAGTAAAACACTTCACATAAATTGATAATTCATGTATAGATAATCTTATAATGATAAACATGGTTTATTTGGGGTCATATTTACTTTTAAATCTTTTATAGTGGTTTGTATAGAAAATGTAAATTATCCTAAGCATATCTCCCAGAAGTGTCAAACCAGGTGCATAATAAGGCATGTTATCATGTACCAGGCTATGATGAGTCAGGCTCGATGCACCTTGTTGGAGTTGTTACCTCTAGGTACATCTATTCTAGAACCATGTACACTTGGAGTATCTAGATAGGGATACATTTTTAGGAAGACCCACATAATCACTACCTTACCAAAATTCTGTGATGTTCTTCTATACTTATCCCTAGAGTCTATCATAGTGTTATGTTCCCCAATCTATGTTTTCTAAATCTTTTTTTCAAGGTTTCTACTAAACATTATCTGATACCAACTGTAATGAACCTGACCCCAGAATCCCAGAGCCAGTGCCTTACTTTATTACATTGGCATTAATACAAGATTTGAATCACAAAGGACTTACTAGTTTAGTAGTTTTGAAAGTGACATTATATACATGAACCATACATTACATATTAAAACATAAAGTACAACATAGAAAATCCATCGTGAATTCCATTATTCTCCTAGCTTAAACCTCTATATTAGTCATAATATACATCTTGGCATCCTATAAAAAATAAAAGATAAGAAAGAGGTGATCTCAGATGCTCAGTAAGGGTAAGCGTATAGTGGAAGCTATTATGAATAAATAAACAAACATTAGGGTAAGGTGTATAACTGGAAAAATTCATTTAAACATAATATTGAGCATAATATGGAAATAATATATGAAAATAAAATAATTCCATATAATTAATCATATATATAGTCTACTAATCGAATAGTTACATGTAATATCAATAATTTATCTCATAATGAGGGAATGCATAATGTTATACATCATAAACATACCATTAAGGCTTTGACCAACACACCATACATAAATCGGTAAGGCCTCAGCCAATACTCAAACAAGTTAGTCTCATGAGACCTAATAATGCATAGAGGGGATGTATCGGGCCTCACCCATCACTTATTATGTCCAATGCATTCCTCATCTGAAAATATAAACAACATAAGCATTCATATTGAAAACTAGCATTTGAAATCTAAATATTTTAACCATAAACCATGAATGGTATCAAAATAGCACATATGTAGTCAAATTAATCATAAACCCTTAAATATAATAAGGTAGATTGTATCATAAGATATCAACCACAATCAATCCTAATATCCAACAAATTATGTTGACATAGATGAAAATACTCTAATAAATCATTAAAATTTTCTAGAGAGAAATACTTATTTTTTACTTTGAAATAATTTATTTAAAAGGCCACTCAATATTAAAAGAAATATTTTCATTGAAAAGAATATCGTAAACATGTACATGAAGCTTCAAGGCATTAAAGATTCATGACGGTGGAAAAATACACTCATTCTCTATAAATTTAAAAAAAATTCCTTCTGTATTTTTGTCGAAAAATTCATAAAGTACATCATTTGAAAAACGGAAAAAAGATTCCTTTCATACCATTTTATAAAACTTCAATCATGATTAAAAATATTTCAAGCATTTTTAGGATAATAGTAAAAATATTTTGGATATAATTGTTAAGAAACATGTAAATGGTTGATAACTATTTCCTAGAAGATACTTACGGATAAACAACCCCAAATAATAAAGAAATAGATAAATTAACCCTCACCTTATCCCTTCTTTTAGGTGAATGGGATTTAATCTCTTGTATAATGGTTTAAACAAGTTGTTAATTTATACTAGAACCATATACAAATTTATGATAACATATATGATCTTCTTATATTGTTTTGTTAATAATATTTCGTTATTACCCTTGATTCAGGTGTTAACTACTTCATTTTTTCTATACATGTTTTGTCATGTAAGTCATGTTTCTTAGGTATAAGATATATTTATTTCATCTATATAATGATATTATGTTCATTGATATTATATTTACTCATTATATACATTTTTATAATCATTGTTGAGTAGTTAACATGGAAAGTGAATCACGTCACATCATGGAGATGGTAGGTCGTACATACGTACGAACGACGATATCATTCAATTAATAGTGAAAGGGTAAGAAATTAGATGGTGTATTATTTATAAAAAAAATCAATATTATATCCTATTTATTATTTACATCCATTATATCTATCATTATAACCATCCAAATAAAGTGGTGATGAAAAACAAATTACACTATAGTGTGGAGACATTATGTCGTATGTACACACACGTGGTTCATTCATTTTTTTAAGGATGGATAAATCATGGAATATGGTTGTACCGTAATCATAATAACATCTCATCATAGAGATTATATTTAAGTTATTACTTTATCATGGAAACAACTCATGAAGAGTAAGTAGGAAATGAAATGAACATGGATGATTTGGTTAAAACGCTTACCTCTTCTTTGGTGGAATCCATTTAGATCTCTTCTTAAGGGATCTAGGTTTGCTCTTTTTAGAAGACCAATAACTCCAAAAAATTTCTAATTTTTTTGGGAAGAAAATGGTTATGGTTTTCTCAAGCTAAAAGGCTCAATGTTGTGTGAGTAAGTGAGGGAGGAGGTTCCCCTATATAATTGAGGTGATGGATAGTTTTGGAAAATCAAAAACTATTAAATTAATATAATTTATTTTTCATTTAAAATTAGATCCAAGGTGAGTTTTTTGAATACAAGATGAGGATAGGTCTAAATCCCCTAAACCATTAATTTTTTGATAATTTTATGTTATATTATTACCCTTATCTTTTGGCATTAACACTTGTTAAACCGCGTTAACTCTTATAGTGACAACATGTGTTTTTATTCCTTAAGGGCTAATATAGTAACTCTATTATTCAAAAATTACCATTAATGGATCATTTATTACATATTAAACTTCATACCAATAATTTGGTATATTTTTATATTTTTATGAAATTTATATCATTTAATAAAATATTATTTATTTAAATATAACATTAATGAAAATTTTGATACAATTCATTACTTTGACTTATACAAATAAATAAATAAAATAATATATATTCGAACCAATAATTCTAATATATCAATAAAATGTCAAATTTATCTCTATAAATAATTTATTACATTAATTATTTAAAATTATATTTATTTTAGTATTTTTATAATCATTTATTTGATATTCCCATTAATTAAATAATTATTGCATCATCATTGTGTAAACCTTTAAGATAATTATTTATTTATTAAAAATTAAAAATAAATTATCATAATTAAGATAAAAATTTTATCTTTCAAATTAAAATTAAAATTAAAATTTTTCTTATATATAACCATAAATTAAAAATGATATAATTATGAAGGTTACGGGTATGACATCTTTAAATTTTTGTTAAATAAAATATAATAAATTTTATACTCTCATCCATGTGGCTTCCAGATGTTATAATCTCATCCCAAGGATGATTTTGGTCGACACCCACTCATTAAATGAAATTTGGAAATGTTTTAAGGTAATTTTCTATTATTTATAAAATTATTTTTACCCTTAATTACTCGATTTACCTTTATCCATGTTAATAAAAAAATTACTAATGATGTTATTCATTATTCCCAAAAATAAAAGAAGCCTATTTAAATAATTTTTATCATCTAATTATAAATATTTAATCTATTTTTCAAAATTAAAAATATATAATTTACAGTAATTATTTTAAAATTAATCCCATTTAAAGATTGAGAAAATTATTTTTTAATGTGTAAATGTTCAAAATATTGAAAAAAATTATCCAAATTTAATATTACATTTAATATAATTACCTACATTAGATTAACTAATAAAAAATAATATTTACACTTTAAATCCAATTAAAAATATAATTTAACACTATAAATTATTTAGTCGAAAAAGCTACTTTAAATTAAAATGTAATATTTTATCACTATTCATAAAAAAATGAAACTTATTAGAAAAATACAAAAAATTGATCCACAATAAATTTTGATATTTCACTTTCAAATAAGAAGTTTATTTTATAATATAGAATTTATAAATGTGTCAAAAATAATATTTAAAACAAGTGCACCATCAAAAGGCTGTAAAATTGCCTTTAGAGAAATATAGCCTTTTATTGCTTAAAATTGAACTCATTCTTATCTTATACCTATAATGTTTTTTGCACGAATGTTCAAAAAATATGATTCATAATGTTTTTAGTACTATTTATTCTTCTATTTTTACAGCTAGGTTATAACAATAAATAAATCTTGGTGCATTTGAACTCGGTGTTGCATGAAAATCAAGCTATTAAATCTATTTAAGAAAACGTATCATAAAATCTTGGAGTGTTACACATGGAAGGGATAAGAGCACAAGAAATTTGATGTCGATGTGTGAGAAAGGAAAACTATCATGGAAATGGTTTTTATTTTCCTTTGTTAATAATATTTTAATAACATGTTATTATTTGGGGTGCATTATTTGAGGAGCATGCCATGGTGAAGACAATTTTGATTAATAGATCTAATTAGGTTTATATTGGTTCTGCTATTTTTCCATTGGTAGATTAGTATTCTCTTTTTACATGTACATGAGATACCTAGGATATGATTCTTCTGATTATTCATTTCATGCTCACCCTATGTATATATAAACTGTTTTTTAGGTTTCTAGGAGGACTTTGGGGTTCGAGATAGGCATTACTATCTTGGGTTTTGAAGCTGTTGTTGAGTCGTTGTCACAAGATTTGTCTTTTAGTTTTCTTTTATAAACATTTATTTTTATCTATTGAAATTGATCATGTATTGTGGTATAGTTTTGGTTTAATTTTATATTATTCAATAGAGTTTATTTATGGCTTATTTATCCTATATCTCAATCCATATTTTTATTATAGAGGGTAATGGATTCAATATGTGAGATTTATTATACTCTTGATGATAGTTTCCAGCTTGGGGCCTACTAAAGGTTGGACTCAGTGATCATTATATCTATTTCTTCATTATCATTCTAGGAGGGCTACCATCATATTGATGGGTTCATGATAGAGTGGTATCAAAGGAGGCTAGTTGAGATATAGGATGGAGTTTGAAGTTAGGAACTGTTAGGATTTCATGGGCTGGTAGGGCAGCAGTTCCAATTGATCTTGGTGCATGACATAAGCTATGAAGACAGGCTAGGACATGACATTTTAGGGCCCCCATGATCTAATTCAAGAAATTTGGTCTTACTAAAAGACCAAGTGTGGTGGTTATGTTTATATGTTTGTGACCTATAATAGGTACATACATCATGATTATTTATTTTCCTTATTAAATTGGTGTGAATTTTGGTAAATTAAATTAAATTGATTAAATAATAATATTAAAAATTTCATGCTATCGAGCATAGGGATTATATTTATTTATTTTAAATGGATCTTGGTTATCTTCTGTGTGAAACTCAGGTAGTAGAGGTCCAATAGACTGATACAATTGATCGTTGGAATATTGACCCAATAGAGAAGGATGAGGAATGGTTGTAGACCTTTCATTCCATTTAGTGATATAACATGGGGAAGTATGAGGAGAGTGTATCAGACCTAGATCCATGGTGTTGGTTAGATGATGTGAGATCACTTTTAATCTGAATTGATCTCAATGTGAGTTTTTGGTACCATGCATAGTTATTGAAATATAGGTAGCTTTTTATTAGTGGTGGATGTGGTATCTTGGTGAGCAAAATGAGGTATATGTTTCATGGGATAACGTCCAAAAAAAATTCGTCTGTAGTTCTTTTCATTGATGATGAAGGTGGAATAGATGCAGTATCTACTTTCTCTTCACCAAGAAAACCTCAGCATGTGGGAACATGGGATAATATTCAAGGATATCCTATATTTTTTCCCTAATTTATTTCCAGACGAGGATTCCAGAGCATGATGTTTGGAGGAGTCGTTACTATGGATGGTTAGGAATGTAGCCACTCCTTTTATGCTTCCAGCATATTTTTAGGTGCATAAGAAGGTGGAGGCTATCGGATGAATGATTTAACTAGGAAGACAAAATCAAGAGAGTATCCACAAAGGCATCTTGATGAGTTATACAACAGACAGTGAATTGAAAATTTCTAAATAGTTGGGGTTCCAAATGGTAGGGAACCTAGAATAATACATCTTCCCATACCAATCTAGGGATAGTGTTTCCTAGGAACTTGTCAATGGATTCCCATTTTCTCTCTACATTTTTGGAGGTTATGGTCATTATTTGGCTAATTTCTTGATATCTTAGTTAGGAATGTAATATATAGTAGTAGTTACCTCTGAGGTAGCACAAACATTAGGGACCACATACATTTTTTCATCAATGAGGGTTTATCTAATTTGTTATAGATAAGCCTTTTGATGTTCCTACTCCTTAGGTACCTAGGCTAGATCATGGTCATAGAGGCTAATATAAGAGAGTAAGAGGATTCAGTCATTGTAAAATGCATGTAATGGAGTTAGAAGTGCTAGAGATTGTAAAAGGTATGATCTGTTTATCACATACCGTTTTTTGTGCCTTATTTGATTTGGGAGCTCTCTAATCCTTAATTTTTCTAACATTGGATTATTCCTTGGGATTGGATGTGGAGATACATATTTTTCCCTTGGTCATATCCACACTAGTTTGAGGTCAGGCATTTTTGTTTGATGTGTTCCAGGGATGTTGACTGGTGATGGAGAAGAACCAGTCTGTGGGAGATTTCCTCTTATTGAGGATACAACCATAAAATGTTATCCTTGGAATGGATTACTTGTATTAAATGTATTAATTCATTGTATTATTTCATATAAGTGTTTTGTTCTATGGTGTAGAGGTCCAACGAGTGGATTTCATTAGAAAGAGAAGTTATCAGAAGGGTGGAAGGAATGTGGAGCCAATTTTATCCCAATTAGAAGATTTATTAGTGGAAGATCAAGATAAGTGTGGTTCCATGGTTATAGATATGTTCTATGATGTTTTTTCAGATGAGGTTTTGAAATTACCCCGTAGAAACAATGTCATGTTTATAATAGAGTTATAACTAGTTGAATCTCTAATTTTGATGGACCCTTATCGAATGGTGCCTATGGAGCTATGTGAGTTGAGTTTTTAGGTTGATGATCTAATGTAGAGAGGTTTCATCCAACCCATTGTGTCTCCCTAGGTTACTACATTGTTGTTATCTAATCAGGTGGGTCGTAGTATGAGGTTGTGTAAAGACTAATGGAGGTTAAAATAGGTGGAAATCAAGAACTGTTACCCCCTCCTAAAAATTGATGATTTGTTTAACTAGCTGAAGGGTTTGATTTATTTTTCAAAGATTGGCTTACTGTCTAGATATCATCAGATGAGGGTGATAGATTAGTATATATCAAATACTACCTTCAAGTATAGGTTTAGAAACTTTTAGTATGTGGTCATTCCATTCAATATAACAAACTCACTAGATGGGTTCATGGGATCATGAATTCCATGTTTCATAATTTTTTTGTGTCAGTTCATAGATGTGTTCATTTATGACATCTCGATTTACTCGAATTCAGAGGAGGAGCATGTTTATCATCTCATAACTATGTTGTAGGATCTTTGACACCACCATCTATATGGAAATTTATCTAAGTGTATGATTTGGATGTGATAGCTGAATTTAATTGGGCATGTGGTGTCAAAGAAAGATGTGTTTGTGGACCCATAAAAGATAAAGTCATTTATTTTTTAGGCAACACCCAAGAATGCGGCATAAGGTCATAGTTTCCTTAGTCTTGTAAGATACTAATGAAGGTTTGTGTTCGATTTCTCTCAAATTATAGACATGATGACAAATTTAACCAAGAAGGACCATGATTTTTTTAGAAATTATTAGTTCCATGAAATATTGTTTTACTAGGAGGATTAGTTGATTTGTTCCACAATGATTTAGTTTCATGACGAGGGCATGATTTTTGAGGTTTTCTCTAATGCATCTCATTTGGTCTTAGAATGCATCTTGATGAATATGTGGGAAGTGATATCCTATGGCCCTAGGAAATTATGTACCCGTGATCATAACTATGTTACCTATGATTCCAATTTGTAAATGGTTATGTTTCCTCAGAAGTTGTGGCATAATTAATTCATTAAGGAGTTCTTTGAGGTTTTTATAGATCATGGGATCTTGAAATATATCTTCTCTAAATGGGTTTTGAATCTATGCCAATAGTGGTGGATGAAATTTCTCCAAGATTACAACTTTGAGATCAACTATAACTCAAGAAATGGTAATTTATTTGTTTATGCACTGATTCATAAGTTATAAGGATATGTGGTTTAAGAGTTTGTGGATGTTTGGAAAGGGATGGAGGATATGGTTGTGATGCATATTGATTTGGGGGAAAATTAAAGTCTGATGTTGTATTTTATTATATGATAGTGGAAACATATTTGAGGCATAAGGTGGAGTAATTTGAGGGGAGATACTCTAAGGTATAGGTGACACGAGACCTTTTTAGTCATAGAGATGTTATGGAGGGATGGTCAGAGGATGAATATAATTAGATATTGTTTTAAGGAATGTTGGTTGATTTAATGGAAATGAATGATGGAGTTTTATAAGAGTTTAATAGATCACCCTTAATGATACATCCCAATGTATCTATGATGTATCATAGCCTGAGTAAGAATCCTGGTGGTCTGGGATAAAGTGTTTGGTGGTAGAGTCTATGGTGCGGTGTTTGGTTTGTCAGTAGGTGAAGCTTGAACACAAAATTCCTAGAGGGTTGTTGTAGCACTTTGATATCCCAAAGTTGAATTGGGAGGAAATTTTGATTTATTTTTTAATTAGGTTACCCCAGGATTTGGATGGTGTGATATAGTTTGGGTGAATATGGACTAACTGGTCAAGTCAAATCACTTTTTATCAATCCATAAATTGAGTGTCATGGATGTTTGGGCAAGGTGGTATGTGGATGATTTGGTTAGGATTCGTGGGGTATGGGGTACCATCATCTCTGATTAGGATCCTCATTTTACCTCATAGGCTTGGAATGAATTTAATCATGCTTTTGGCTCACAATTTTACCTCCTCACTTATTTTTATCCTCAAACAGATCGACAGTCAAAGAAAATCATCACAACACTAAAGGATATATTGCGATTCAGCATATTATATTTCTAAAGATCATAGTTAAATAACCAACCTTTGGTATGTATCACTTTTCTATTGGTATTACCTAATTTTATGCATTTTATCGGAGACTATTTCATTCTTTGTCATGATAGATAGAGGTTGGGGAGTCAATGGTTCTAGGTCCTAATGTAGTAAAGATCAGAAACATGAAGATCCAAATGGCCTGAGAATGGATGGGGGTGGAGAAGAACCATAAAAATACATATGCTGATTATAGGTAAAGACCCCTAGAGTTTTATGTTAGAGACCATGCGTTCTTGAGAGTCTCCCCATAATAGGGGAAACTGAGTTTTGGTAGAGGGAGTAAGCTGTCTCCATTGTTCTTCGGGCCTTTTGATCTATTGGGGGGTATTGGTGAGGTGGCATATCAGTTTTTTCTTCTACCATGAATGGAAAAGATCCGAAACATCTTCCACATATCCCAGATTCATTGATATCATTATGATGACTCCCATGTAATTGGTTTCGGAGAGTTGGATATTGATTATTACATGACATTTGTGGAGTGTATAGTAGAGATCTATTTTTTCAAGAGAAATAAATATGTTGAATAATCATACCCTAGGTTTATGTTTTGTGGAGGCATGGTGGCTTGGAGGAGAGTACTTAAGAGCATGAAAAGTATATGTGATCCTGATAACCATATTCGTTTAATGTTTTTTCTTGTTCTATTTTTCTTTGATGCTGTGATTATTTTATGTTACAAATTTATGAGATGTTCCATTATACCTTGTTTGTGATGTGTTCTATGGCTTCCATCAAATTAAAAGGGGAAATCCCCTTCCTAGTAAAGATGCGTTATTCTTATGACATGTTTTAAAACTATACGGGTGAGTCAGTGCCACCCAAAATGAATAATTTATTAATATTGAAGGTAGGTTTCATTGATTTTTGTTCTTAAGTTAGTATTATGTAGCGATTGTTGTGGATGTTGGCTTGGAATGTAAAGAGGATGAAATGATAGTGTATATAGTTTCGTTAAAGAGTGGTGTCTTGTGGAAAGTGTGAGATGGTGTGGTGTTGTTCCTGGTGGGGGTTGGTGATATGATTGATTGGGATATTTTGTATAAATATTTGTTTTATTAGTGTGACTGGTCTATGGTATTGTTTTTTGTGTAATGATATCTCTGAGACGTATCTCATGGGAATTTTTTTTTCATACCCTTACCTTCCGGTTCGGGTTTGGTTTTAATTATTGAGTATAATAATTGTTTTAGAGGTGTTTAATATAATTCATTGATTCTAAAAAAATTCTTTTTGTTTTTCCTAATCTTGTAGGATCTAATGGGGTGTATAGAGACTTATTTTCCCCAAAATTCTCAGGATTTTTCATGGTATAATAGTAGAAATTTGTTCCGGTGGTAACAAGTTGTTTAAGTGGTAGAAAGTAGTTTTGGAAGAATAAATTTGTTCTATTGGTAGCAGGTTGGTCTGGTGATAGCAAGTCGTTCTGATTGTAACAAGTTGTTCTGGAGGGTGCATGTTTTTCTAATTGTAGCAAGTTGGTCAGGCGGTAACTGAAGCTAAATTTCCAAAAAAAATCAAAATTTCTAGTTTTTTTCAAAATTTCCATTTTTAGCCAAAATTATGTATATACAACTTTTTAA
The DNA here is from genome assembly GCA_963277665.1 of Viscum album. NCBI lineage: Eukaryota > Viridiplantae > Streptophyta > Magnoliopsida > Santalales > Viscaceae > Viscum > Viscum album. Next base: position 382,830,321 of record OY728132.1, on the reverse strand, counting down.
AATAACAATGGATTTGGAGCCTCAATTAAGGGAAAATAAAGGTTATTTCAATGAGTATATTTATAACCTTTCTTTATTAAAAGGCTGAATCTTTTAATAGGGTCATTCCACATGTAAATTAAATGAGAGGTAAACCATATTAATTGTTGGTAAATAGTATCCAATATCATAAAAGTATATGACCTTTTATATTTGAGTCTTCGTTATCTTCATCAACTCTATATGATTCAAAAACTTGTTATTGAACATTTAAGAGTCATCTAAATCCACTGGAACCACCATGTTCATGTTTTTTGTGTGTGTTAACAATTTGGATCACACTCCATTTTTCTACAACGATGAATTTCATTTGAGGTATCAGTTTTTATATTTAATTTTCCCTTATTTATAAGATTGGAAACATTTATTTGTCCCTTTCCTTTGAGATATTTAGATTATAACACCATCTCCTTTTCCCAACTCATTTTTAGTGCACTGTGTTTGGAAAGATTCTTTGAGGTAGGTGATTCTCACCCTCCATTTTTTGTGAATATGTGGATATTTCATGGTTTTACTTCATTTGTGTGGATATTAAGGGTCAATTTAAGGAAGATAATGATTTTACTAAATCTGAATGTCATATTAATGAGGATAATTTACATATTTTTACTAATTTTAAGATATTTCCTTTAGGTTTATGCATTTTGTTTCCATTGTTGAAACTTTTGGGAGCCTTTCATGTGTTGTATATATTTTTATTATGAAAATATTTTTCATGTTGGTTGTTTAAACTGAACCTAAATGAAATGGATAATCACTTATATCTGGTTAAATAATTGGTTGACTGAGGAAATTTAGATTTGTGTGATAATACCCACTCTATGTAAAGAAGTAAAGTAATGAAATCCATTCTATTGAATCTAGAATAGAGTGTTATGAAAACTAGACTATGTTGTAGTGTGTTGACTATTGTGGTTATGTGAACCCTATTAGGGATTGTGTGGTTATGGTGATAAATTTATTTAATGTGGAGTATATTAGCCTGCGAAGTGATGGGTGGTTAGCTGGGGATGTGTTATGGTGAAGTTTGATGTGGGGTGTAGAGTTGTTGAGTGTTGTGGTCATTATATTTTCTCGACTAGACATGGAATGAAATTAAAATGTTGAAACACAAGTTGGTAAAATAATATGACTGGGTTTAATTTAAATAAATAAATGGGATGGAATGAAAATATGGTTTTTTGGATTAAATGAATTGTATGATAATTGAATGGGTTGTGTTAATGTGAAATGAATCGAATTAGTAAACATAAGCTCTAGGTAACCCATTATTTTTTGAAAATGTTGGAACCAATAATTGAAAGATGAATTGTCTGGCTATATGTGGTGGTTGTATGGTGTGATGTATATAGAGGTGCCATCGGCTGTGATAGATATCATGTGGTGTAGTGTTGGTGATGTGGATCACACTAGTAGAGTTGATGTCAATCCATAGGTTGGGTACGGTGTCCTATTTATCTATCATATATATTATGTTACTTCTTTATATGCCCCAATTGAGTTGGATAACCTACCAACACCGATTTTTTTGGGTTCTGGGTTTTTTCCACAATATCCAAGATGGTGGTTAATTAGATGAATGAATACCCCCTCTTCCCCGCTCTTCCTTCAATAGTAGTGATGACAGGTTGGTGTTTCATATTACCCAATGGTGATATGGGTTGGTGTTGTAAATTACCCATTGTTGATATAGTTTGGTATTGAATATTACCTAGTGGTGTTGAGGATTTGATATGTGGTGGGGGTCATGCATGGTAGGATGAGGGAACGAGGTGGATGTCCATTAGGTTCATGATACTCCACTACCCTAGTTACGAGATGTGGTTTTTATGTTGGGGATATGATTTGTGTCTTGATTGATGTTTTTACCATATGATAGATCCTATAGAAATTTGGTATAGGTAAGGATGCATCCTGATCCACATCAGAGATCACTGGATGTGTGATGAGATATTCCTAAAAGGGATGAGTGCATAAGAAGTTTGACATTTGTGCATGAGAGTAGCAAAACCACAGGGAAGTGGTTGTGGGGTGCCCGGGTTTATATTATTTTGATATTATGTTATTATTTTGGATGCATCACTTTGTGATCATACCATGCTGAGGATGATTTTGGTTAGTTGAACTACTTAGCTGAATATTGGTTCTACTATTTTTCCACTGATGCATTAGTATTATCTTATTGCATGTTCATGAGAGACCTTGCGTATGATCCTACTGAGTATACAAGTTATGATCACCCAATGTATATATTTTTTTCAGATTTCTAAGGGGATTTTGGGGATCGAGCTTAGCATTACTATAATGGGTTTTGCAGCTGTTGTTGAGTCACCGTAATAGGATTTGTCTTTTAGTTTTCTTTTGGAGACTTTTATTTTTATCTGTTGACTTTTTTCGTGCATTGTGGGATATTTTGGGCTTACTTTTACATTTTGAAATATAGTTTTTTTTGTTTGATTTATCCTATATTTCGATCCTTATTTTTATTATAATGGGAAATATCCTTCATATGTGATATTTTTTTATACGTCCAGTGCTAATTGCCTACCGAGGGCCTACTGAAGCTAGGAATCGAGGTTCATTATCTCTATTTCTTCATTTCCAGCCCATGTGGGGTGCCCTTGGGAGGAGGTATCATGAAAAGAAATTTGATATGGATACAAGGTTCAATAATTTATGTCTCTCATTAGTTTTAGACCAAGAATTTGTTTTAAATTTCCTGGATCCTTCATCTCAAAAGCATAATAGATATGGGCCTTGACATGATTAATAAGACTAATATGTTTATAGATTAAGATTATGTCATCAATATATAAAATATGGTAAATAAATTCATGCTTAATAATATTAAAATAGAAACATGCATCAAACTTACTTATGGTAAAACCATTTTTACTAATACATGAATTAAACCTCATATACCATTTCCATGAATATTAATTATGTATGTGTAAGGAATTATTTAAAATACATATCTAATTAGGTTTTAAAGAATTAGAAAAACCTTTATGAGGCATCATATAAATTTTTACATCAAGGGTGCCATGAAAAAATGTAGTTTTAACATCAAATTGCTCGATATGATAATCAAATTTAGTAGAAAAGAAGTCAGAGTCTGTGAGGATTAATTCTTTTAAATTAGAGATAATATTTCACTATAATAAATTCCTTTACATTGAAGGGACAATTTTGAAAGCAATTAGGCTTTTTCTTTGATTTTATATTCCCCAACATTGTCGTCCTTTCTTTTGAATATCCATTTACAACCTATAATTTTCACATTACTAGGTTTAGTTATAGAAATCCTTGTTTTATTCTTATGAAGGGAGTTAATCTCATATTTCATGGTAGAAAACTAATACCTGTATTATTTTTATCTAATAGAATTATATGTTTTTGAATCCTCACTATACAAATATTGAGCTACATTAAACGTAAAGGCATCCAAATCATCGTGGTTGGATAGAGCTAATGGCCTAGTGAATTACCTCTCTATATCTCTGGTAAGCTGATAATCTCTAATATTATCATCTTCCTCCACTATAATTTTATAATCTGACTCAAAATCAGAATCACCTTGATTTTGTGGTGGGAGTTTGGTGGAAATAGGCCCATGTCTATGCAGTTTTCTAAACTCTAAGGGCGTAGCCGCTGACGATGACCCTCGTCTGTGGGGTGCTGAACAATGTTGGATCGGAGAACAGAACATCATGTCCGCTAGTTAGCTCATGAAATTAGGTGGCGTCGAAGGTGTTGCAGGTAGCGTTGAAGGGATTCTGCGCGGCATCGTTGTCGCCGCAGGTGTCTGCGAGTTGTCGGGTGAAGGCAGGGTCTATGGTGGGGTCGGAGGGAGATAACCATGCTTTGAAAATCATGCATGACGCCTCACCATGGGTGTGGCCACCTACGCCACCCAACCCTGTAAGTGATTCATATATTTGGTCAAAAAGAGTCTGGCATGTTGGCTTACCGGAGAGGGCCACCAACTCCCGTGGGCTGAATCCACGCTGCCCGAATTCCCTAAGCAGTTCTATGATTCTTGATGAAAGGATGGATGGTCTATGGGAGCTCTGCTCTATGATTCTCGATGGCGATTAAGTCATTCATCCATGAATCTGACCAATTGAGCTCCAATGGCTGAATCATTTCTTGTGCAAGGCAGGTTCAACTCTCGTAAAGCTATAGTTGAAAGATATTGGGTCTCGTCTTCTTTTGATCATATTCTAGGAATGTTGAATGCTAGGATGTTTGAGTGGTGTGACTCTTCCCCATATTTTTCTTCTGGAAATGATGGAGCTTTTGAAATAATATTTCAACAAGGTAACTCTACCCTAATATATGCTAATCAAGACATCATTCTTGATAGGATCAAGAATCATGAGTATTAAATTGTTGCAAGGATGGTTCTTCCACCGGGGCATATACCATGGAAGTACCATAATGTGATTTTACGGATGTTTGTTTCTTGGGGTATCCTTGATTCCATGTTTATTCCTGTTGGATGTGGATTTTTCAACATTTTATTTTCATCAGAGGTCCTAAAGCACAATGCATGGGGGCGCAAACCAATCTATCTAAAACCATGAATGATTTGCCTTCAAAATTGGCATATGAGATTTAATATTTTTGCTTCTCATTTTACAAAGACCCCAGTCTGTGTTAAAATATATGGATTAAGATGGATTTGGTGGCATCCTCAAATTTTATTTTATGTATCTTCAGTGAATGGTACAAAAATTATGTTGGGTTGAGCAACAAAGGAAGATCACTTTGGTTTCTTTGCTCTTTTTTGGTTGAAATTGATCCTAATTCAACCCATGTTGTGAATGTGACCCTGTCCATGGTGGATTACAACATGGATTTATCTATTCATTATGAGAATCTGCCACTATTTTGTAGTGGTTGTAAAATCATTGGGTACACTAGGGAGAAATTAAAGCATAAGACTTGGGTGTGATTTTTGCAACCTGAAAAGGACATGCAAGTGAAGATTGTGGGAGAAAGAAAACTACTAGGATTGGCAACTCAATGGTTGAAGTTGAGTTTTCTCCCTCTGCTGATATGCTAAGGGAATCTTCTCACCTTAATGCTACTGCTAATAAGAAGAACAATGAATTTGTTGACATGGGGACTTCAGATTTGCAATTGAACAGAAAAATGCGGCAGATATTGCCGAGGAAGATCCTGTTCAATCGGATGAGGAGTATACCCTCCATGGAGCAGGTAACAACACATGCATGAGTGACAAGGGTGTCCCATATTACAAGGATATTGAATTAGCATTTAATGGACCCTCCCCTAAGGTAATGGAGGTTCCAGAAGACAGTTCAGTTGTCCATTTCCAGATTGGAAAAGCAGCGCATGTTGTTGATGTCAAACAGGTTGATGATCTGGAAGATACTCAATTGGTGGAGGAAGATACCATTTATAATTTTGTTGATCAAATGATTATGATAGAACAAATTATTTCTACTAGACAGCGTAATGGAAAACAGAAGCTAGATACTGAATTCCCAAGGAAGATTAAAAACATGACTAAATCTCATGTGCCTTCGATGGAATCTAGACAATCTAATGTTGATCAGATTCCTTTTGCAGGACATATCTCTTTCGAGAAAGAATGCATCCCCTTCACTCTCAAGGTCTTTGGAAGCTATTTCTCCCTAAACTTTTGATGTTGCAAGTAAAACATGGGATAATGAAGGTGGTTTCTCACTAAAAGAAGGTCCAGCCGCAAAACAAAAGGATGGCTTGGATGAAGGTTACATTCAAGAAATGAAGAAGAATGCTACAACAAAGGCCTCTAGAGACAAGAAAAGTTTCCAGTTGGTTATTTCTAAAAATTCCAGATCTCATCTCTCTGATCCTTCTCAAATTGATGAAGTATGTACTAATAATTCATGTATTCCATTTGTTGAATCCTTAAAAGAGCAGGTAATATAAGTGAAATTTTGGTCACATCTTCGAACTCAATTGGAGTTGTTGAAGCACACAATGATGATAATCTGAAACAAAAAAGAAGATATGATACAATGTGAAGCCCAGAAGGTAGGGGATGTGAAGATTCCTATGTTGAGAGATACAGAATCCACCCAAGAAAAGGTGGCATCTCAATCTAAAACTGACTAGGGATAAAAATGTATAGATGTTGAAACCCTACTTGAACATGCTAGATCCTGGAGAAGAGGACGTCATCCAAGAATTCGCGAGTGTGGCTATAGATGTGGAAGAATTAATTGGAATGTTATTCAAGAAGAGGAGCATTAGAAGGGTATCAGGATAAGGCAGAAGTTAGGTATTTGATGTGGGCATTATTGTTATTTCTAACTCATCCTTATTCCATGAACTTCTTTTATATTTAATAAAGGGGCTTTGACTCTACGTTTTCAAAAAAAATTATATTAAAAACAACATTTATTTATATACATTAATTCAAAAATGCATGTTTTTAATTAATATAAATATGTTCTATTAATATATTTTTTATTAATTATATTATATATATATAATGTATAAAAAAGGATTTATAAAATTATAAATAAACAATTTTAAAATTATAATATTTTTTTTAAAATAATAAATATATTTATTATCTTTATAATTATATATGAATAATTTTTAAATATATTTATTTATAATTATAATTATAAATTAAATAAATATATGTCTCAAATTAAATTGGTCAATGATATATATATATATATGAGATAATTATGATATTCATGGACATGATTGACACTATTTATGTTCATATATTGATGCATGAGTATAATTGATTCTAAATAATTATAAACTTATTTGTGTATATGATTGTGGGTTACTATGTTCTTAATGTTAAGATTTCCTATATTATGATGATGCATGCATATATTATGCATTCATGACTCATCAATGTTCATTTATGCATTAACATGTACACCGTTATTATTCATGCTTTCCATATATGTCATGACTCAATTTTTATGATTTATAATTAAAAGGTATGATTAATACATGTTATACCCATAAAATTATTATGTTATTATAAATACTTATAAAATTAAAATAAATATATTTATTATATTTATGATTATATTACAGTTGGGATTGTAGCCCAGTGGAAATAACAACCCTATAATCCTACATCACAAACTCGAGTTCAAATCCGGGCAGTAGTGAATTTTGGTTGGATTTTTCATCAAGATGTGGGCTAACTTGCGGCAATCCAGACATGAGTTTCTCGGTGGTGGTGCATGGCCCGATAGTGGGATGACTCTTCATGCGGTCATACAGTGTCCATGATGATTGGACACTTTAGGCGATGGACCCACACTGTTACGATTTCAAGCAAAAAATAGTTACAAGTGATGGACACATATGCTACAAGATGTGTAATGGACTTCATGTCCCTAGGGCCTTCAGGTCATCAAAATATGGGTGGTTATCCATTGGGGGGGGCTATAACGTGCCCTTTTGGGTTGTGTGTATTGCATTTCAATGTTACGTTGTAATTGTACTGCTAAGTACCTATAATATATATATATATATATATATGATTATAAAATTTTAATTATATGTAAATAACTTTTCAATTTATTTATTTACAATTATAATTATTACTATATATATATTTAAATAATTATAAATTACAATAAAAACATTTAATATAATTTTATAAATATACATATTTATATATATATATATATATATAAACATATTTATAATTATATACAAATATGTATAAATATATGTATTTCTAATTATAATTATACATATGTATATATATTTTGATAATTATAAAATTATAATAAATATATTTATTATATATAGTTACAAAATTATTAAACAAATTAATATATTTATTATAATTATATAACAATAAATAAACAAATATTTATTTATAGTTGTAAATACAAATAAATATATATTTATTCAAATAATTAGAAATTATAATAAACATATTTATATATTAATATATATATATATATATTTATAAAAATATATTTAGTATTTTTATAATTATATTTTAATAATATATATATTTTTAATTTTTTTTAATTATATATAAAATATGTTTTCAAATATATTTATTAATTATTATAATTATAAATACATAAATACATATTTAAATAATTATAAAATTTTAATAAATATATTTAAATATTAAATATATTTATTGTCTTAATAATTCTATATATATAATTTAAAATATTTTTATTTATAATTATACTTACAAATAAACAAATAAATATATATAAATAATTATAAAGTTATAATAAATATATTTATATAATAAGTATAGTTATTATATTTATAATTATATATATTTATATATTAATATATGTATATGTAATTATATAAATATAACAAAGTAGTGCGGACCATGAGATATTATTATATAAATATATTTATAATTCTATAAAAACATTTTTAAATATATTTATTTATATTTATAATTAGAAATAAATAACTATATAAATAATTATAAAATTACAATAAATCTATTTAAAAAATTAATATATTTACTATAATTTTATAATTATATATATATATATATTTACATATAAATAAATAAATAAATATATTTATATATTAATAAATATGTATATATATATATATATAATCATATAAATATATAGATATATTCCTAATTATATACAAATATTTATAAAATAATAATAAATATATTTAAAGAATAAATATATTTTTTATATTTATAATTATATAAATATAAATAATAATATAAATATATATAATAATATAAATATATATAAATATAAAAATATATTTATATAATTGTAATATATAAAGAAATATATTTATATAATTGTAATAAATAAATATTTATTTAGAACATTATCAGCACTTTTGAGTGCTGATAAAGATAATCCTTTATCAGCACTGATAAAAGCAATCTTCAACAATGCTAGAATGTTAGAGCTGATTAAGGTCAGTTTTATCAGTGCTTTGTATTTTAGTGCAGATAAAACTGATCTTTATCAAAAAAAAATTGGAAAGCACTGGTACAAATAATTTTGGTTTTTATAAAAGAACACTAACAAATTCTATATATCTTGAAAATGTAAATTAAATACTCAACTACAAATGTCTATGTGGTTTAGTTGTAAATGTATACATGAGGTATGTTTTCATGATGTGTTTTTCGAAAAGATGATATACTATATTAATTATGAGTAAATAAATTTCATATTTTTGATAGGTGTATATAACAATATGAATTGAAGGGATTACCACATTAACATAAATTTAGACTCATTATTCCTCACAAAACTTATATATAACAAAAAGAAATTGGATAAAAGAAGGAATGAAATAGTGAAAAATTGGGCAAATATTTTGAAAGAAAACTTTCAAATGAAAGACTCTTCTTAATACCAACATTGCAGGGGTAAAAATATACAATTTAACCATATAAAAGGAATCTTCATTTATTTCATGACTTATTAATTTTTTTTTTGTTTTTAGGAAATATTGGATACTCATTATTGTCAATTTGGATAGTCTAGTGATTTATTTCATGGATTCATTTCATGGATACCCAACAAACCGACCATACATGATAATATTTATCAATTTGTAATACATTACATCCAACGTTTTAGAGAAAAAATTCATGTTATATATTTTATATTATGTTTTAATGTGGATTATGCTATGATAAGGTAGTGTATAGATATCATGAAAATCATTGAATGAGGACAACCCATGAGAATAAGGAGCCGGAAATGTTCTAAAACTGGACAAGCATCAGGTTATATATAATAATATTTCACTATCCAAAAAATATAAAAAATTACTTATATTTCTCAATGATTCTGCAATGTCTAAAATAAAAAAATGCAAAATATTATGGTTATTATTTTTATTAATTTATGAGAGAGATCATATTTCATCAAAAAAATAGCATCCCTGAAGAGCTATTTTCGAAGATAATTACTATTTCATTTAAAACATATATTAATCCTTTCTGTATTTATATTTTTCTAGTACTACTATGATTTTCAAAAAATCGTATTCATAAAACAATATATATTTTCTTAGAAACAAATGTGTAGCATACCCCATGAAATAATGTACACAAATAGCATGAAGATGTGACTTCCATAGAAGTAATGGGTTATTTCATATTTATGTTTATTCTATGCATTTTAAGTATTACTCACAAAAGAATTGTTTTCTTATACATGTGGATTTCTTTATTCAAGTTAGGGTAGTTTTTTTTGAAGCTGGTCATGGTCATTCGAGACTGCAATTGAGATTATAACAAAAAGGATATGGTTCCAGAATTTATACAAATATCATGAAAAGGAGAGTTCCTACTACTTATTTAAGTAATTTGGTCATCATTTTATCTAATATTTTTAATTTAATTTCCTTATAATTTTTATCTAATACATATTTAGTTTTTTCAGATATCTTTTGGAAAATCATATTTTGATTTCAACTATCTATAACAAGGCACAAAATATATAACATGTTCCTCTTTCAAAATGTTACCTTGATTTCCATTGCCTTTATTTGTCAAACTACCAATACTACATACTTATTCAGCTAAGAACATTGAATCAATATCAAGTGTTTCCAGTTTGACAAAGAAATTCAATGAAAATAGTGTTAACATTGGAATTTGGAATTATTTTGAGTCTTTGGGATGTGTATGAATTAGTCTCACCTCAAACCAACATATGGTGTGACCGGTATGACTCAAAACACTTCTTTTTATTTAATATTGACATCAATTTTAGTAAAAAATGAATATTACATACTCAAAACTAATCAAACGCATTCTTATTGTTTTGATACTTTAGGAAAATTATCCTTAAGTAATTTTTTACAAGTAAGAATTAGCTGCACCTCTATCTGATAAACGATGTGCCCAGTATGATTCATAGTATCTGTTATCAATTTAAAATTGACATTTTAATTCAAAAAGTGCCACTCAATGAAAAATGTAAAATCACTCTCTAATTTTCTTGACAATTTAGTAAAATGATTTATAATTCATCTCTAACATTGAGGAATTAGTCTCATGTCAAACCGATGCACGATGGGATCAGTATGACTCAAAGTGAATATTTCCAGTTTAAAGTGACATTTTAGTAAAAAAGAAATGTGACATACTCAAAAAAAATATAACATAGTCAGTTTGTTTTGATAATTTATTAAAATTATCTATAATTCATTTGGTATGTTTAATAATCATGTTAACCTCAATCTGACACGTGGTGTGACCAGTATGACTCTATGTTCATCTTTTTATTTAAAATTGACATTAATTTTTGTAAAAAAGACAACTAACATTTTTAAAACTGAGAAAACACATTTGGATTGTTTCTATATTATAATAAAATGACCCATAAGTAATTTTTGATGTGAATATATCAGCTTCACCTCAATCCATACATGATGTTCCTGGTATGACTCAAAATGCCAGTTATTATATTAAAATTGACATTTTAGGTCAAAAAATGTCACTCACTGAAACAAGATAAAACAAACATGAATTATCTTGATAATTTAGGATAAATTTTCATAAATCATTTTTGATGTTTAGTAAGTAGTCTCATGTAAAATAAACACATGATGTGACCAGTATGACTCAAAGTGCATGTTTCCAGTTCCAAATGACATCTATATTCAAAACACAAGTGGCATTCACAAAATTGAGAAAATCATTTAGATTGTTTTGATACTTTAGTATAATGATCCATAATTCAATTTTTCTGTGTGAATTAGGCACACCTCAATATGATGCATGATGTAACCATAAAAATTCAAAGTGTGTCTATTTTTTTTATATTTTCATTAATATTAGAAAAAAAGTGACTTATTAAAAACTAAGAAAAATCATTTAGATATTTTTGATACATTAGTAAAACGATTTACATGTCATTTATAACATTTAATAATTAACCCCACAACAATTAGATGCATAGTGTGACCAATATAACTCTAAATGTGTTTTATTATTTAAAATTCACATTAATTTTATTAAAAAGAAAAAAATGACATATTGAAAACCTAGAAAATGAATTTGGATTGTTTTGATACTTTAGTAAAACAATAAGTAAGCCCTTTGGGATGTTTAGGAATTAAAAGAACCTCAATATGACACACGTTGTGGTCTAAATGACTCCAAGTGTTTTTATTTAAAATATATATTAATTTTAGTAAAAAAGACAACTGACATACTCAAAACTGAGAAAAAAGCATTTGGATTTTTTTGATTCTCTAATAAATTGATACATAAGTTGTTTTTTCCATGTATGAATATTCCACATCTCAATACGATATACGATGTTCCTGGTATGACTCAAAGTGCCCGTTATCAGTTTAAAATCGATATTTAAGTTCAAAAAGTGTCACTCACTAAAAAATAATCAAACAAACTCAGATTATCTTGACAATTTATGAAAATTATTTATTAGTCATTTTTTAAGTCTAGGAAGTAGTCTCACAGAAAACCGACACACGATGTGATCATTATGACCCAAAGTGTGTGTTTCCAGTTTCAAATGACATTTAAAAAAAACACAAGGTACATACTCAAAATTGAGCAAACGGATTCAGATTATATTGATACTTTAGGAAAAAGATCTATAAGTCATTTTTAATGTGTATCAATCAAACTCACCAGAATCTGCCACATAGTGTGACCATTTTAATAAAAAGTGTGTCTATTTATTTAAAATTGACATTAATTTTAGTATAAAGATCAAGTGACATACTAATAACTGAGAAAACACATTTAGATTGTATTGATACTTGAAGAAAATGTTTTATAAGACATTTATAACATGTAGGAATCAAACCCACATTAAAATTACACATGGCGTGACTGATATAACTCTAAGTGTGTCTTTTGATTTTAAATTTATAATAATGTTAGTAAAAATACAAAGTGACATATTGAAAAATGAGAAAACACATTCAAATTGTATTGATACTTTAGAAACATGATAAATCATTAATTTTTTACATTTTGAAATCAAATTCACCTTAATATGATGAATGTTGTGATCGAAATAACTCAAAATGTTTTTTATTCAAAACAAGTATTAATTTCAGTATAAAGAATAAGTGACATTATAAAAATTGAGAAAAAGTATTAATGTTATTTTTATAATTCCGGAAAACAATCCATAAGTCATTTTTGATCCTTAGAAATCAACCACACCTCAATATGATGAACAATGTGACAAATATGACTCCATGTGGGTCTTTTTATTTAAAATTTCCATTAATTTTAGTAAATAGAACATGTGACATAATGAAAATCAAGAAAATTCACTAGGAATGTTTTTATACTTTAGTAAAATGATCTATGAGAATTTATTAATGTGTTAGAATTAACCATTCGTCAATATGATATATGGTGTGACCGGTATGACTCAAAGTTTACATTATCAATTTAAAGTTGACATTTTAGTTTAAAATGTGTGTCACTCCCTGAAAACCAAGAAACCATACTCTGATTGACTTGATAATATATGAAATAATCATAAGTAATTTGTGATGTGTAGGAAGTATTCTCATGTAAAACTGACACACAATGAGACAGATTTAACTCAAAGATCATGTTTCTAATTTGAAATGACATTTTATTGAAAAACACAAGTGACATACTGAAAACTGAGAAAACACATTCAGATTGTTTTGATACTTTAGAAAAAAATCCATAAGTAATTTGTGATGAGTAAGAATCATATGTACCTAAATACAATGCATGGTGTGAGTGACATAACTCCAAGGGTGGATTTAATTAAAATTGGTATTAATTTTAGTAAAAAGAACACATGACAAACTCAAAACCAGGAAAAAACATTCATATTTTTTTGATACTTTAGAAAATGGTCCATAAGTCATTTTTGACGTGTAAGAATCAACCCCACCTCAATACAACACACAATGTGACTAGTATTACTCAAAGTCTGTCTTTTTATTTAAAATTTAAATTTTATTAATGTAATTCTTTATTATTAATATTTAATTTATTTCCTAATATTATTACTAACATAATATTTGTTTCTTATATGGGTGGATTATTTTGATCGAGTTGAGGTGATTTTACTTGAAACTGATACCATGGGAAGAATTTTTTAAGAGGGGATCTTGTGCACCAAAGAAGACGAAACATTAATATTTTTAAATGTTTGTGAATAATTTCAAATATAATAATACAAAAAATTGTTTGAAATGCATATATTATTATTTATTTGTATTCAAGATGTCAAATTTATTTCAATTAATTAAATATTTTTTATACACAAGTTATAGGTTTTTTCATCAGTGTGATGTTATACAAACAACACACTACAACAGGATATGACTTTATCAAGGCTACTGTAAGTACTTATAAATGGGGCCTTTATCCGATCTACAAATAACAATGATAAATGGTGGACATTATCAACACTTTTTTAGAATTGATAAAGGGGACCCCCTTTAACAACACTATAGAAAACAATGCTATTTTAGCACTGTTAATGGTGTTTTTCACACTATTAAAGGGCATATTTGCAGTAGTGATTGTTTTAATAATATAACCAAAACAATCACATAATCCTATAACCTGTATGAAAATATATAATTTAATTGAAATAAATTTTACATCACAAATAAAAAAACAAAACTATATACATTTCAAACAATGTTTTTTATAATTATATTTACAATTACTATCCATAAAAGTTTAAGAATATTAATGTTTTCTCATCTTTGGAAATTAGGACCCCCTCTCAAAAAAGCCCGACCGTGGTATTAGTTAATGAAAAAACCACCCTAACCTAATAAAAATAATGAAAATGTATAAGAAAACAAATATTATGTCAGTAATACTATAAATAAATAAATTAAACATAAAAATGAAAGAATACATTAATAAAATTACAATTTTAAATAAAAAGACACACTTGAAGATATACCAGTCACACCATGCATCCTATTGAGGTGTGGGAGATTTCTATGTGCCACAAATTACTTATGGGTCATTTTTATAAAGTATCGAAATAATTTTCTCAGTTTTCAATTTGTCACTTGTTCTTTTTATGAAAATTAATGTCAATTTTAAATAAAACGATACACATGGAGTTATATCAGTCACACCATGCATCAGATTGAGTTTTAGTTGATTCTTACAAATCAAAAATTACTTATGGATCATTTTTCTAAAGTATAAAAGCAATCCTAATATGTTTTATTATTCATCAGTATGCCACTTGTATTTTTTTACTAAAATTTCATTTCAATCAAGAAACACGCACATTGAGTCATACTGGTCACATCATGTGTTGGTTTGATGTGTGGTTGCTTACTACATATCATAAATGACTTATGGATCATTATCATAAATTATCAAGACAATCAGAGCATTTTTCTTGTTTTTCAGTCAATGACCCACATTTTGAACTAAAATGTCAATTTTAAACTGATAACAGGTTGTTTGTGTCATGCCGGTCAAACCATGCATCATATTGTGGCGTGTTTGATTCTTACACATCGAAAATGAATTATGGATAATTTTTATAAAGTATAAAAACAATACAAATGAATTTTCTCAATCTTGAGTATGTAACTTGTCCTTTTTACTAAAATTATTGTAAATTTTAAATAAAAGGACACAATTAGAGTCATAATGGTCACACAGTGCATCATATTGATGTGATATTGATTACCACACATAAAAAAGTAATTATGGATCCTTATACTAAATTATCAAAACTATCTGAATAAATTTTCTATGTTTTTAGGATGTCACTTGTTTTTTACTAAATTAATGTCAATTTTAAATAAAAATACACACTTGGAGTTATATAGGTCACACCATGCATCAGATTGAGGATTGGTTGATTCCTACACATCAAGAATGACTTATGTATCATTTTTATAATGTATCAAATTAATAAAAAAAAATTGGTTTTCAGTCAGTCACATGATATTTTTACTAAAATGAACGTTACTTTGAAATTAAAAGACACACTTAGAGTCATATCAGTCACATCATGCATCAGATTGAGGTGATATTGATTCCTACAAATCCAAAATTACATATGGATTGTTTTTCATAAATTATTAAAAAGATATGAATTCATTTTTTTATTTTTTAGTATGTCACTTTTATTTTTATTACAAAAATCTCATTTCAAACTGAAAATATGTACTTTGAGTCTTACCAATCATATTGTGTGTCAATTTTACATGGGACTACTTATTACACATAAAAAATTACTTATGAATAATTTTCTTAATTTATCAATACAATCCGATAATGATTCTTTTGATTTTAGTGTGTGAAACATGTTTTGAGCTAAAATGTATATTTTACACTAATAATGGGAACTTTGAGTCATACTAGTGACACCATATATCAGATTGATGTTTTTTTATTAATACATGTCAAAAATAAATTACGAATCATTATACTTTATATATATATAATTTGAAAGCGTTTGATCAATCTTGAGTATGTCACTTGTCCTTTTTACTAAAATTAATGTCAATTTTAAATAAAAGGACACACATAGAGTCATACTGAGAACACCATGAGTCAAATTGAGGTGAGTTTGATTCCAACAAATGAAAAATGACTTATGGATCCTTTTCTCAAAGTATCAAAATAATCCAAATTCCATTTCTTGGTTTCTAGTATGCCACTTGTTCTTTTTACTAAAATTAATGTCAATTTTAAATAAAAAGACACACTTGGTGTTATACTGGTCACACCATGTGTCATATTGAGGAATGGTTGATTATTAAACATCAAAAAATGACTTATATATTGTTTTCCTAACGTATAAAAACAATTTGAGTATTATCTATCTGTTTTCAGTTTGTCACTTGTACTTTTTACTAATATTAATGTCATTTCTAAATAAAAAGACACAATTGTTGTCATATCGGTCACACTATGCATAATATTGTGGTTTTGGGGATTCTTACACATCAAAAATGACATATGAATCATTTTCCAAAAGTTTAAAAATAATCTGAATGCATTTCCCCAGTTTTCAGTATGTCTATTTTTCTTTTCACTAAAAATAATGTCAATTTTAAATAAATAGACACACTTGGAGTCATATCGGTCACAATGTGTTTCCAATTGAGGTGTGGTTGATTCCTACTCATCAAAAATGACTTATGGATAATTATACTAATGTATTGAAAAAATATGAATTTTTTTGGTTTTCAATATGTCGCTTGTTCTTTTTACTAAAATTAATAACAATTTAAAATTAAAAGACACACATGGAGTTGTACTAGCCACACCAGGCATCAGATTGAGGTGAGGATAATTCTTAAATGTAAAAAATTACTAATGGATTGATTTAATAAAACATTATAACAATTTTAATGTGTTTTATTAGTTTTGAGTATGTTATTTGTGTTTTAAACTAAAATGTAAATTATTAACAAAAAACATACATTTTGAGTCATACCAAGCACATTGTGTATCAGATTAAGGTGTAACTAATTGAGCATGTGATATGTATTTTTCTTTCAGATATATGTAAAAAATATATGAGAAAGCATGTTCTATTCTGATGGAAGAGAAACTCTAGGATCCCTAAAACACTACATATTTTAGGCATCATGGGGTTTCCTCTTCCATAATAAAAAACATGTTCTATCTTTTTTGGTTTTTCGTAGATAGTTGAAAGAAAAATAGGAATTCCCAAAAAATATATGGAACAAACTAAATATATATTAAATATATATGAAATAAAAATTAACATAAAAAATAGTATATAAAATGATAAAAAAATAATTAAATAATTAGTAGGAATTCACCTTCCATGATAGTTCTATACAGTCTTAACTTATTTCCTTATTGTCATTATTTTAATTTTATCCTTGAATTATAATCTTACATGAGCATGTGTAGCTTCAAAAAAACCACCTCAACCCAAGAAAAAGATTCCTCCTATATAGGAAAACAATTCTTATGTTAGTAATAATATAAATATGAAACAATACATTAATGAAATGTCAATTTTAAACTGAAACAATACAGTTGGAGTCAAATCAGGTACACCATGTATCTTATTGAGGGCATGATTATAGTACATGAGTGAATCATCCTCGTTAATGAAGTTATTTCATTATGATCTCTGTGAAAATTAACATAATAATAATCAGATATAAATTTTAAGGAAATTAAGTAAAAAAATTAGATAAATGATGAGAAAATAAACTAAACAATAATTAGGAAGTCACATCATCGTGATATATTTTTATATTATAACATCAAGTATATTTCCCATTCATTTCTAAATAATATATTTAATATTATAAATATGATGGTTTTCAACATTCATTATACTACTAGAAAAATATAAATACACAAAGGATTAATAAATTTTTTAAATGAAATAGTAATTATATTTGAAAATACCTCTTGATGGATTTTAGTTTGCTGATGGTATATGATATCTATCATAATTTTAAAAACATAATACCCATAATATTTTTTATTTGTTATTTGTTTTAGAAACTACTAAAAAATTGATAAAAATAATTATTTTATTTTGATACATGTTTGGAGAGTGGAATATTATTATATATACCCTAATAATTGTCCACTTGTAGATGTTGACATTCTCCTTGTGCACATGCACTATCGTTATTCCATGATTTTCATATTATTTAAACACTACCCAATCATAACATGATTCTCAATAAAAAATAATATAAAATATATAAATTGAATTTTTGTCCAAAAACATTGGATGTAGTGTATTAAAAATTTGAAAAGCATCCTGACATGTGGTCATTTTGTTGGGTATCCATGCAGTGAATCCAGAAAATAAATCTTTGGAGTATTCAAATTGACCACAATAAGTAACAAATGTTTCCAAAAACACAAAAAGGAATATGTAATTAATGTAATGAAAACATATTTCATATGATTAATTGTAAAGTTTTACCTCCAACATCTTTGGCATTAATAAGAGTATGTCATCCATAAGTTTGCTTTCAAATGATTTGGCCAGTTTTAACACTATTTCATCTATTTTTTATTCAATTTCTATTTGGTCTGTAAAAGTGACGTGGGGAATAATGAGTCGATATTTATGTTTATGGGTTAATACCTTAAATTGGTATTCATATATATTCTTTAAAAAATGAAATGTATTTAGTCACGATTAACATAGTATATCAGCTATTGAAAAAAAATCATGAAAACACACCTCATGTATACATTTACAACTAAGACTCATAGCCATTCATACTTGAGGATTTCATTTAAATTCTCAAGAGAAATATAGTTTGTTATTTCCTCTTTGAGAATTTTTTCTTAAAATCAACTATGTGATTACTACCACTTTATAAATTTTTATATCTATGAACCTCAAATGTTAGTAATTTTTGAATTTGAATCAGTGGGGTAAATGTTCTTTATGAAGATATTTTTGATCAATTGGTTTATCCTTGAGATGGTTTTGCTTTGACATTTATTTTCACCCCTTACCTTTGTCCTTCTGTAATAACATCCATTGGTTTAGACCATTTTTCACTAATTTTTTATTTTTTAGCACAAAAAAATAAATTTTTAATGAATACCACATTGATGACATGTTTTTTACAAGATCTAGCAGCCATGCTATGAATGTTCCATTAACATTTTATTATATATAAATATTTTTGTAATAAAGTGGAACATGTAACGCCCCAAGCATCCATGGTATGTTTCACTTTGAATAATGTTGTAGCTTGCGTTGTACGCAAGTTGGAGTTTTAACACACCACGACCAATCAAACTAGCCGTTATTAATAATAATACCCACTTCTTGAAATTTTATATATTTTATTTTTCAAAATGCACTTCATTTTGAATTCGAAATATCAAAATTATCTTAGGGTGATTTTTTGGTACTTTTCTGAACACTTTCAATGTTTGATGAATAGTGAAAAAATATTAAATTTTAATTAAAAACAAATTTTTTAATCGAAATAATTTATAGTGTTAAATTATACATTTGAATGGGTTTTAAGTATCATTAGATTATATTTTTATCATTTAATATAATTTAGTCCATTGGATGTAATTTCTCATTTAAACTAGATATAAACAAGTTTCAATATTTGGATAGTTATTATTTCTTTAAAACACGCTTTTTGTTTTGAAAAAGAGAATTAATTTTAAATTAATTTCTTCCACTTTTATGTTTTGAATTTGGAAAAATGGATTCCATATTTATAATCAGGATGTCCAAATTGTATAAATAGGTAACTTTTATTTTTAGACATTAAGAATATTTACTTTGTTAAATATTTTATTTACTATGGTTAAAGGGTAAATCCGGTAAATAAAGGTAAAAAATAATATTATAATAATATTAAATTTCCCTAACCTATGTCCAATTTCTATTGGATGATACATGTCTGACCATGGACATACTTGGGTCTATTTTTTGACCCCATGGAGCCACTTGATAATGATAATGACACTTTATATAAATTAATTTTAAGTAAAGATAAAAATGACATAAACTTATATCTTTTAGTAACTTTTTTACATGGGGTTATATAAGTTATCTTTTCAACTATAAATATTAATTTGAAATATAAATCTATTTCCTAAATCATGGTATTTTTTTATAATGTTTGTAAATCATGTAAATAAAATTATTTATGACAAAATAATGATGCAGTGTTTACCTCATTAATGAATGATTTAAATAAATGAGATTATAAAAATTAAAACAACATCTAAAACCTATAAAATTTTTATTTAATGATTTTATTTCTAACATGAGTCATCTTATATTCAACTTTAATGAGTTTTGGACCTTTATAAACTCAAAATAATTATATAATAAAACAATATTTTGAAACTTTCATAAAGAGCCCCTCCTCCCCCATATTAAAATCCCCCACCTCTATCCCATTTCTCACACCTCTCAATCCCCTTGGCACATCCAAAATCTTACCAATTAAGCTCCATACATCTCTCTCTTCCTCTTAGAAGCCATACCTTAGGCAGAAGGAACTTCAAGTAAGCCTTTTGGTTCAAACCAAAGGGAGTTACCCAATTTAAAGGTAACATCTCCTCTCAAGTTCTTTTCTTTTATTTTACTTCTACAACCCCCTAAAACCTCTTTATTCATTTATTTTATAAAAACAATTGTATCATAAATATACTAGGTTATTTTTATGAGATTTATTTTAACTACACATACACACACCTCCATCTAATGGGTATAGAATATAATGTTTCTGTGGACAGCGGACTACTACCTTACAAAACAATGATTGTTTAATCTTCTACTACCACCTCTTATGGTGGCCATTATGATGGAACTATAAATATATATTATATTTGTGATATTTATTTTATCTATAATCTTATTTAATTCTCTTTTATATTATACCTTTATTCTTTTCATGTTGTATATATATATGATAATTTCATTTGAGGAAGTGAACACTACCGCCCCCTCAAAGTGATATGACTCATTCATACAATACATGGAATGTATAAAGGATGATGTTAATGTACTTACATAATGTATATAAAATATTATATTATAATTTAATAATAATATACTTATGTATCATTTGGTTTTCATTCCTTTTAAAATAAAAAAATGAAATGAAAGTAGCGTTCATGCGTACGTACGGATTACTGTCTCCACGAACGCGACAAGATTCATTCCCCGTAGTAATCATTCAAGATTAATTTTCATTTGGTTATTACAAATAATGTTTAATAACTTAATATCATTATAGATATGAATCAAATACATCCTATCCATAAGAAACACGGCTTACATAACAAAAATATAGGAAAACAAATTAGTTTACACCCAAAACAATGATACTACTAAAATATTATTAACAAATCAATATTAGAATATCATATATGATATCATATTTAGGAATGAATTTTTTTATAATTTAATAACAATGATTTAAATATTATATAAGAGGTTAGTGTACCCTTAACCAAGGAAAATTACAAGGTAAGGGTTAATTCTATAATCTCTTCATTATCTGAGGTTGTTTATATGTGAGTATCTACAGCGACCTCTTTATCATCCACATCCGTGTTTCATAAAAATGTATTCAAATTTTTTTTTACTATTTCCTAGACAATGGGTTAAAATAATTTATACCATTGTTATAATTTTTATATAATGTATATAAAAGAATATTTTCGTCATTTTCCAAACAAGGTCTTTTACGACCTTTTCGACAAAATTAAAGAAATATTGTATTTTTTTAACTTATACGGCGTGTGTGGATATTTTCCACCATTATAACAGCATTAAAGATTCCCTTAAAATATTATAAGATTATTTTTAAATTAAAAGTTTTTTTATAATTATGTGACTTTTAAATGATTTCAAAATAGAAAGAGATATTTCTCTCAAATGGTTTATATTTCATCTATGTAAATATCCTTTTATGGATTGCACACTTTTTTGAAGATGATTTATTATGATAAAATGTTCATATTTTATTGAGGGTTTTGTGATATGTTTGTATATGGATGTGTTATTTTTATACCATTAATGGGTTATGGTTAAAGTATTAACATTTTGTATATTAGTTTTAATACAAATATTATGTTATGTTTCAACCTTTTCATTTGAGGAATGAACTGGACTTTGTAAGAGACGGGTGGAGTCTGTTATAGCTCATCGATGCATAGGTAGGTCTCATGAGACAAGCTAGTGTCTTAGCACAAGTCCTTGAAAAAATATTATCTGTATTCTTGGGATGAGGCCTTGACAATGTGGTTATGAAGTCTGGCATTATGCATTCCATCATTATGAATGTGGCTATTGATATTGCATGTGATTGTTTGACTTGTAGAATATCCAAGTGAATAAGTAAATGGAATTATTTGATTTATATTTTCCATATTATGATAAATTTAAAGTTTAAAAGGCTTATGTTTTTTTCTTATACATTGCCTTAAATGTTTATGCTTATTTATGAAAATTTCTGCTATATTGTTATCCTTACTGAGTATCTGAGCTCACCCCTTTCTATATTTTAATTTTCCCAAGATGCGAAGAAGTATACTATGAATGAATTATAGGGAGAGTATAAGTGATATTAATGTGGTTAATGGATATAATATTGTTTTTGTTTTTTATTTTATATTGTAATGTAAAAAATATGAATGTATCTAGTACTTCCAAGGCTACTAAACATATCGGTCTTTTGGGATTTGATCCCCTGTGATCATACCAATGTTATATAATAATGCATCGATTCTGGGTAAGTGGGGTTGGGGCGTTACATAACATGTATCTTGGCACTTGGATAATGAGTTATGGTAATATACACTCTCACATGAATTATTGGAAGTGATCTGTTCTCTAGATTGTATTCTTATATATTAAACATGACAACCCTTGCAACAAGGCAATGGGTGGGTGTTGATAGATATAAATCACAATCACTTTTACCATATATAATATTAATACATGAAAGTTATCAATGTATATTTGATTCATTTTTCAGAGAAAAAATTATGATATTATTTATTACCTCATCAAAGATAGATCTTTGAGGGGAATGGTTCAGCTGAAAGCTGGTAGAGGTGGGGTGATATCTTCATGCAGTGGTTGTTCTTGAGTTTCTTCTTCTCATTGATTCCCCCATAACATTTTCCAGAAACTCATACAACTAATGAAATTTTTCTTCATGGTCATCTAATATTATTTCATATCTTTTGTTTATTTTTATTTATCCCTCTATTCTTTTCTTTTCTAAAAATTTGTCTGGGGTGTCACCTCAAATCCCACACCTCTAATGTGGTCATACTGCTCTGGCCACTTCAAGTCCACCTATAATAGGTGTTCATCTATTATAGATGTTGATGATTTCTATGTCTAATTCGGATAGAAAATATAGGAAAATAAGTAATATTTTTTTATTTAATATTGATTTAAACATTTTTTTATTATGTCATGCTTACACTTCCAACAATTTTAATGTGTTTTCATTTATCAGTATCCCATTTTTATTTCCATGTTCCTCCTTCCATAGAACATGATGTGGGATGGAAGTGGATTAGTATCTGGATTCATCAATCTTTGTATAAATATAGGAACATAATTATGTTTTTGTTTTATATCACTTAAAAGTATTATAGTATATTTAAACTACATATCTTTTTTCTTCTATTGAAGCATACCCCATCATTGATTTATAAAAAGGGTATGTTGGTTTTGCTACCCGTTCCTTATTTTCAGCACTCATTTTCTATTTTATAAATTAATAATTCTTAATAAGAGTGATTAATACACATATTTTCAAACAATTTATTACCAAACACAATGTACCAGAATGGATATCTCCCCAAGATGGATAGTAAATGCATCCCATGCATCTTGTCTTATTAGGTGTGAATACATATGCAGTTGGTGTAGGTTTATTTTTCCTTTAACATATTTGAGATGAAATGTCATTAGAATTTTGTGAAATTCTCAATGATTTATCCTAGAAAGACTTAATAATTTTTATTTGGGATCCTTCTAAAATAAATTCACTCTTCAAGGGATGATATAGAGTAAGTAAATGCGTCCTTATTTTATATTTTAGTAAAATAAAGAAATGATATCATAATGTCACCCTAATCTCTTAATAATTTTGGGTCATAATCATGGAAAAAACATGGTTTCACAAATCTATATCAATATACACATGCTTCTGAGTAATGAGCCCAATGATTCTACTGAACATGGACTCATTGGGGTTAACAAGCTAGCCATATGCATTCCATCTAACCTAAAATTTGATGCATTTTCTTTTATCATTAATAAATTATTCCAACAATATCATGTTACTAAACATCTATTTTTTTTGTGACATTGGTTCATCACTATGTACCATTTCACCTGGTTCAAAATCATCAATATGTTGTTCATTTGGATTGGTAGCATCGACATGTGAAAAAGGCCATGGCTCCTCTACACCGGGAGAAACAGTGGGTTGAGAAACCTTTTATTACCTTGGATTGGTAGAATCAATATGTGTAAAATTTCATTGTTCTTCTACACTTGGAAAAGTAGTAGGTCGAAAAACTTATTATTCCTCAAGATTGGGAGCATAAAAATGTTCATAAGTCATTATATTCAGAAGTGGTTCAACATTTAATTTAGATTACACAAATGCAACAATGAACATATAATAACATCAGGTAACACAATGTTTATTAAAACAATATAACCTAATCATTGAACTATTTTTTTAAAGGTTGATGGGATTTCCCCCTTCCATTGAGTATCTAAATCCCTTCATTATGGTCTCTTCTGACATTCAAACCCCAATTTACATTTGGACAACTACAAAATTATTGTGATATCCTAATGAAAGTGTCATCCTCAACTACATTTTCATTTTACCATTTAATGGTTTTGGTGGATAAAAAACAATTGACCACTTTCTGTTTTTAGGATATAGAACATAAAATATATATACTACCTTTGATGACGTTATAAAAAGTTCATATTTTCTTTCTTTATTACTAAAATCCACTTTAAAAAATCCCAATTCATCTATTTTAACAACACTCATGTTATCAACCTACTTGCATTGAAAAATTGGCACTTGTAATGTTTTATAATCCAACTCCCATATTTTTTTGATGATGCCAATGTATGACATATTTTAATAAATTGTATTTCTCTCCTTGATACTAGAAACATGCATCGGTTTATCAAAAAGTTTAACTCCGCTACTTTTCATGGTACTTCCTTAATCAAGTTTATTTATATAGAACATATAACCAATAACTAAATAACTATTGTAATATAATACTTGTAAACGTGGTCCTATAGATATCCATCAAAGATGTTCTGAAATTAAATCTAGATTTTCATATGAGTCCTTAAAAATATTGTCCTAAAATCATTCTATAAACTGTTGAATATGTTTATTTGATATCCATATTTCATCCCATTATGGATTTAAATGACTAATAAATTCTTTTTGAGTTTCAACATATAGGGAAAGCACAAAAATATTATGTAAAATCTAAAGGTAGGCCTACATTTAATCTGTAATATTGATTGTGAAAACATATATTGTAGAAATTACTTCACCCAAAAGATGACTAGTGTGGAGAGATTTTGATAGAACAATTATTTCCACACTAGATAGGTAGTTAGTAGAGAATTAAATGGGTTCCTCAACAATATATCACTATGAAATACAACCCTCTAGATGAATTTTTATTTTTGACATACCCTTTCAAAATATTCATACACCGTTCAATGGGGTACATTCATCTAAAATGTGTAGTACCAAATAGTTGAATCTCTCTCACCAAGTGAACTATTTATTGAACTGTCATATCAAATAATGTTGGCCCAATGAACATTTATAATTCACATAATATGACAAAAATTTCCTTTTCCATATTTTCAAATTTCGTTATGTTTATAACTTTGCTTCATATATATTTATTAATGTATGAACAACATTATTGAGAAAAATGCAACGTAAATCTATTGAAATTATATCATGCATCAAAACATGGAATTTATTTGATTTTAGACACTTTAAATATATATCAGTCATTGAAACAATATTATTTATATACACTAGATGCCCCTTAAGAACATTTTCATCATTTAAGAAGTTATAAAAATGAAATCTTTCCTTCCTAGAAAGAGTGTAAGTAGCTTGAGGAATAAATTTCTATTTTCACCCTTCACTGGTGCCATCTCTTCCCATATTCCCATGTCAATAATTCCCAACATGGACATAATTCCATCATTTTTTACTGGGTGTATTTAGTAATGTTCCAATTACACTAACACATAATTTTTTAACATGAATAAAATCAAGAAAATGTTTTACATATTGAAAATTCTCGTATGGAAATTTTAAAAAAATTGATCTCTTTTCCCAACCAGTTTTCATAAGGTTTTTTAACAAATTTTACCCAAGACAGTGTCCATATATTTTAATTTATCAGATATTTTATCACTTATTAATGGATATGGTGCTATATATTATTCTGAAATCCCATCGAATGAGGACATCCATGATTGGTACTTATATCATTGGTGTAGAAATCTATGGTGTCATAGAAACATATTATTCAATGAATGTTTTAACCTAAACGACCATGTACCTTATTCACAAAAGGAACACCCTTATGTTCCTTTAATGATATATCCTAATAAATTTTCATAATTAGGAATGTAATATTTTATCCCCTACAATATGGCTCTCAACGTGAAATCTTCATTTCTGTAAGCATAATACAATGTAACAACTGAATCCCATAATAATTTAAAATATTCAATTAATGGATCCAAATAAACATCAATATCATTATAAAGTTGTTATTTTTTCATGATATAATCATAGATAACATAATTTATTTTAATTTCACTCATAACCATAATGGAATGTTAAAATTTACCAACATAACCAATCGTGTACTATGAGTTATTCTTAGAAAACCAAAGAAATTCACTCCATATGTAGATAATGCAAGACAAATGTTTCTTGGATCATTTTAAAATTCAGGATACTCACGATCAATTATCTTCCATTAACGAGAGTCTATTGGGTGATGAAGTTTCCCATATTTATTTTCTACATATGCAGGATACGTTAATTTCCTTGTGGTCTCCTCACTTCCATATTGGCACCAAAACCTTGGAATGATTGTAAATTACCTTACAACAATCATTGTAACCAATTTCTCGTTATTGTATTAATAATAAACACACTTTAGGAATTCATTAAGTGATTTTTGGTCCTTTAGAAACAGTATACAGTCATTTGGACAAGCATGTATTCTTTCAAAGATCACACTCATCAAACATAGAATCTGTTTAGCATCATATTTTCAACTACGGAGCACATTATTTTTTTGGATCATATTATTCAAGAGGGGAAGTAATTTAGAAAAGATGGTGTTGATCCATCGATTTCCATGTTTTAAATTATACAGATTTAGTCTGGCTTAAAATGCTGTATATTTGTGCAACAAACATACAATAGTTTCTTTTCCAAACTCTTTAACTTCTCAAAAAAATTTGGACAATAAAAAAGATCATATTCAACTGTAATTATATTTTCTTAATATGATATTAATTATCATTCACACCCGTAATTACATCTTCTATATAAACTTCTTCATTTTCTACACTTGTAATCATATCACATGATCCATAAAACATAGTGTTATCCCAGTCACTAGATACATTATATTTTCCCCATTTTTATTCAATCATTTATAACAATGATCTATTCAATAACAGATCAAGTGTTCTTCTAACTCTTATAGACTAACTAGTCTTGAATAACAATATCAAAAACATAGACAAAGGATTTGAGAAGGGTCATATGCATGATCTTTTTAAAACATGATGAACTCTTTCACACCATCTTCATACTCATTTGTCAAACGATTGACATCCATACATAATCAATTCATATCTATAATATTTTATTTGGTAGTATTAATATTTAGAAAAATAAATTAATACAAAAAATGAGACCTTTAAAATAATGGGAACACAACATTTGAATGTTTCAAATTATTTCATCATGCTTTTAAGGAAATGGGTAATTGAATTTAAGAAAATAATTATTCCACTAATGGTATGTGTTATCCTTTAAATTCATACACAATATTCACCGATACTTGGTATGAGATGATTATTTCTCAAATTAGTTCAAGAAACATTTGTTAATGATTATAAGAGATGATGGATGAGTCATATGGAACAAAATGAAAAAATAACTATTTGGGAGATGAAGCTGACGATGGTTATAGTTATTATTGCATTTTTTTTCCTAAGACTCATCCCCATAGAAGCTAACACCAAATCAGAGAGAAGATGTAGTTTTGGAGGACTCCCTTTATTTAAACCATGAAGGTGATGTTAGATGCATAGTAGGTTTTGGAGTTTCTATGGGGTTAATCATTAATTAAACTTTTATAGAAGTGAGGTCATGATGGATATCCCATGGGTTGAATAGAGTTAGCAACATTCCCTTTCCATGGTGTTATTATCAATCTATATTATGTATGAGGTGTGATTTTATATATATATGAGGTCTCTAAAATATAATATTATCATATAAATATAGATATCACCCTTTATGAGTAAATCATGGTCTACTAATGAAATTATAAAAATGAATCATATAATTCCCCCCTTAGATACATTATTGATCATGAAATCCAAAAAAATAGGTAATTTTTAAACTCATTCATCAATCAATTAAAATAATACACCCAACTTCCATCCATCATGATTTTAAACATAAAATATTTCATATAATAAAATAACAGATAATTATACAAATGATTTAACAAAAAAATTAATAATCCTATTACAAAATTATAAAAATATAAAAGTATAATTTATAGAAATAAAATTGATGAAAGTATAAAAGTTTTAAAATATGGAAAATTTAAAAAATTATATAGGTATAAAATTATAAATTAATAATATATATATATATTTATATCCATATATAAAATTAAAGATGTATATAGAAGTATAAAATTATATATAATTTATTAAAGAATATCTAGTTTATGGAAATATACATAATTTATAAATGTATATTAAATTTTAAAACTATATAAAAGAAAATATATGTTATAAAAGTATACATTATTTATCGAAGTATAAAGTTTTAAAAATTTAGAAATGTATAAAATTATAATATATAAAAGTAAAATTTATGAAAGTATAAAAGTATAATAATTTATAGTGAATGAAATTATAATTTTATACTAATTTATAAATCTAGAAAACTATAAAAGTATAAATAAGTAATAAAATTTTATATTTAAACTATATATGTAAATATTATTTACTATTTATAAGTGGATAAAATTAGAAAAGATTGTAACCACACTAGGATATGTAAGTGTTAATATAGAGTTTACATAAAGGTCATCAGGATGTACATAAGAGTGATTCCCACTAATAAGGGATGATATATAAGATTCATTTTCATGACTCAATGTAGATTTATATGGTTCATTCCCATTAATATTTTGGGTGATGAGTTGGCCACACCTTGGATTGATGTCTATATAGTGATGCAAAACATAATGGTTTATCAATCTTAAAATATGAATGATATTCATGACAAAAGATCATGGAGGATCTAATTGAATTTGAGATTACTAATTATTTTCTTATAATAAAAATGATTAACCTAAATTTAGAAATTAATAATAATGTTTGTTTTAATAACATTGTATGATATTTCTTTATCAATTTACTTTTTAAGTAAAAGAAATTAACGTTTAATTGAATTTTATATCTCTAAAATTTTCATCTAATACTTTTACATATAATTAAATAATAATATTCATTATATAAATTTTATAAATATATAAATATAATTAATGATAAATAAAAATATACATTTTAATAAAACATATAATGTTATAAAATATTTCAAAATTTATTTATGAGTTACATTAAAAAACTAATTATATAACACTTATTGGTATTTTATTTTAGATGATTTCCTTGTATTTTATTCACATTTTTAATACGATTAAAATATATTCAATTCATTAATATGAGGATCCAATAATAAAATTCATTTTAAAATTTTATAAATATTTAAAAAAATATAGTTCGAGAATATGAAATCAAAAATTTAAACACAACTTACTAAATTTTTTGGTTAAAAATAAATATACATGTAGAAAAAAAACACATATTTTGATACATTGATTATTTTTTTGATTTCAATGTTTTATATGATACATATTTTATATGATCAAACTAAATTCTGATTCATTAAATTTATTTTGATTCTTTAAAAAATTAAGCAATAGTAAATTCAATTTAATCTGTCAATACTAAAATTATACTCTAATACTTAATTTCATACAATTATGTAATATAAAATAATTAATATATATTTTTAAAACATATATGTGCTAATGGATGATGGTAATTAAAATCCATTGACTACATGACTCAGTTGTGCGATCACGTGATCTCATTGTAGCCATTCAAAAGCAGAGAAAACATTGAATTTTGATATCACGTGGGTGCATCTTAATGAGGTTATATAATAACATAGTTACCTGATTTCCTAGACCTAATTATTCACACAGAAACTCTAGAAA
Source organism: Viscum album (assembly GCA_963277665.1). Lineage (NCBI taxonomy): Eukaryota > Viridiplantae > Streptophyta > Magnoliopsida > Santalales > Viscaceae > Viscum > Viscum album. The sequence continues at coordinate 382,799,192 of OY728132.1, read as the reverse complement.
TGATATCTATGATGAGGCCCTCCCATAATTTCTCAAACTCACATTGATCACCCACCTTCCCTCACAGTATGGTTTTCATACAGGAAATATGCAAGAAGGGGTGGTGTGAGTGGTGAAGCTGTTGTGCGATGTGGTGAAGGGATTCATGTGGTGTACAAAGTGATAAAGAGAGAGTGTCCCAACAATAATAGTGTAACCGTCTGAAACATTATAATACACACATGAGTAGTATTTCTTTATCAGTCATTAACACATCATTCGTGTGTTCTCTATGGATTATCCCATTTGGGCGAACCATGTAATATAATTATTTTCATTTGATTCATTTTACTCATATATATATTCTTATATTTGTGTAAATTTATTTGTAAAATAAATTATTAAACTTGATGAACTATTTTCATATTAAAATTTGTACAAGATCCTAAGATATGAGAACCAAAAAGTTTTATTTGGTATCACTCTAATTCATTCCACCCTCCTCAGGGCATATCTGCTTCGAACATGTGGAATAAGAGAACGTTTTTCATTTATTTTTATGTTTCAGATTATATTTTCTATCAATAAATGTAACATATAGTATTAATAATTTATGATATTATATTTAATACATAGCTATAGGGTGTGAAATCCATGGTTTTCTGATGAAGAGAGGTGCACTTGGAAGATTGAGATAAGGCTGTAGAAATGACTACAAGATTATTTGAGGTTTATTAGTTTATAATGATTATTTTTATTCTGAATATTATTACACTGAATTATTCTAGTGTAGAGACATTCTCACTTGAATGAAGAAGTTAATATTGTATCTAAAAAGAAGAAGGAGGTGAAATTATGATGTTGATATGTCCAAGGATATTTCAATAATACTTGTTAAAAGACTAAAAAGGTCATTGAGGTAAAATAGAGATTTTGATGTTGATTGTTTTAATTATATAAAAAATAGAAGTTGGAGAAGATAAATATTGTGATCCATTTTGAATTACATGTTTATGTAATCCCTTAAGAGACATGTGACTGCATTTGTAATAGGAATTCCATGAAGGATTTTTGTAGAAAAATTACACAAGACCATAAAAAATAAGGATAACATGAAGAAGGTTTATGTGAATCATGTATAAAAAAGGAATCATGTATCACAATTATAAAAAGTGTATAAAGAGTGATATTTTGAAAATGAGTGGTGTATTTTCTATAAAGAATAATACATTGCAGCTTAATGAATTGGGTTATTCAGATTTGGAAAGTCACATATATATATGAATTATTTATGAAAAACATGATATTTGAATTCCTAATGAAATATAAACTAGTAAAGATGGATACCTCATGAAATTATGACATATCAAGCACTAATGGATTAGGAAACAAAATTACATGATTTGAAAACGGTTGATAACATGATTCGAATGTCTAAGGGAGTTTTTTTATTATAAGATACTTGTTTAGGTGGTTCACTTATGTTTTATAAATTAGGGGAATAGATAATTAAGAGAATATTTTAGAGAACAAGGTGGTGGAAATAGACTATTTATAACACTATTCACCTCACTGTGAAGATATGGATCTATAACATCTATTATATGTGTAATAATTAATGAATGATAATAAGACCTAACAAATTTGTCAGAATTTATCTATCTTTCTTACATGGTTTTATAGAATAGATTCATGTAAGGAGTTTCATGTTCAGGGTTATGTGAAATGGCTCACCTGAAGAAGATAAACTGTAGTATGTCACCTGAAATAGGATTTGTGAAGCTATTCTAGAATTGAAGTAACATGTTAGTTTTTTACAAAGAATTATCATGCTTGAGTTTATGCACCAATGGTCTAACACTTGAAGTTACACATCTGAGTTACGCAACATAAGTCCTTCATGGGAGTTACTTTCTTAGAGTTATGCGATAAGGGTTTTGTGCTTGAGGTGATTTTTAGTGAAAAATGATTCTAGGTAGATCTACATAGGTATCTTTACATGAAACCATTTTATAGGTATTCTAGAGACCAATGAGTAATGTAGGGGTTTAACAGTGTCCTAAAAGGAAGAATAGTTAGTATCATTTTTTATATTGGGTAATGTAATTAGACAGTGGGAAACAAGACAATTCCAGTGAGGAATTTTTATCATTTGGTGAAGAAGAGCTGCTGAGATAGTTCTATGGATGAAAAATACACAACTCTATAATTTTGTAATTAATATCAACTAGAATTGATGAATATGATAATAGAGAAAAATAGAAACATTTTCTCATACTCAGAGTTATGATACAAGGAGATTCTCATGTAAAATAAGGATAAAAAATAAGTTTAATATCTGTTAAAGAGACCTAAAAGTGTAAAAATATTTTAATATCATTCATGGAAAATTTTGTGGATTATAAAAGACACTCTGCATTGGGAGAGGAGTGATCGAGTGTATAATATGGTAATTTCAGTGATTTTAGCAGAGATTTAACATGGTTGAAACATTATATCCACATAAAACCGAATCTTAGCTTATTTTTCACATCGAAACATCATCTATGTGTTATCATTGGATGTATCACTTAGTGGTGAACTAAGTAAAATCATTGTATCATTTCTGTGATTTATATCCTTGCATATATGTGATTGTTTTCATTATTGTTTTTTCAATTAATATTGGATTAATAATTTTTTTTAAAACATGGGAATAAGAACCTAAATAAATGACAAAAAACATAAATAAGTTTATTTCAACCATCACCCTGACACCCCCCTAATCTAACTATATCTCTAGTAGAAATACATTGTATCAAATTTTAATGGTTTAGAATTAGTGTTCAATAACAAAATCAATTCTTGGATATGCGCACATGGATTCAATGACAATTACTCCATTAATTATTGCAAATGACTTTTATGGATGGTATAATTATATTATCATATTAATGTAGGCCTATAGTGAAGTGTTTTAATGTATATTTAAAGATATTCTTACTTGATAAAGAATAGTGAATGAATTAGGAATATAGAGATAGAAGTTATCTTGAATTTTTTTTGATGAAGTTTAAAATAAAACCATTCATGATGCTAATAATTTTGAAATGTTGAAGAACCTGTAGAATATTTATAGAAAATAATTAGAGTAAAATGAGGGTGTGATGACTATATCAAACGATGGTGTAAAAATTACATAAGATGAAGATCTAGTGAACTTTATTGGATAAGAGTGACTTATTAAAAAAGTCAAGAAGAATAAAAATAACAAAAATAATACTATCATGAGATCATATACTAAAATCAAGGTGAATGATCCAACATTTACTATTTCATCAGATTCTAACTAGGTTTTAAATGATTCTTATAAATATGAAATTTGGATCCATTTATAGGGATGGAAGTATAAATTCAAGAGATTAAAGAACCATAGGGTTTTGTTTTTTTGGCAGATCTGTAATGTTTTCTTGAATAATTTGATTTTCAAATATTCGAAAATCAAAAGATTCTGTAGTTTACTGAAAAAATCTATTGAATTTTTGGATGAGTTTAATGTATATATGGGTGTATTCATAAAGAGTTAACAAGTCAATTATTTTGTCATGTAAACTTTAACAAAGTACTGGATTTCAAACTAATGATTGTAAAATAATCCAAGGTGATTGAGAGTCAAAATTCCAATTAATAAATACAAAATCAAATGATTTATAAATTTGAGGAAGAAGCTACAATATCGAGTGGAAGGATATTCATGGATCCGTTCAATGAAAACTATTAAAAAGAATAAGTGAATATTAACTCATGTCATAAATTTTAATAAATCATGCCTCGAGACCAGAAAAATATCCATTCCCTCCATGAAAGGGTAGATCAATGGAAAATTAATCATTAAGTGGAATGTAAAATAATTGATGATCTATGGATGGAGAATGAGAGGCTAAATCTAATTGAGGTAGATCTATAAAATGAAATAAAAATGATGATATAAAATATAAAAGAAAAAAGTGACATTCTAGAAGAAATGACTTTCGAAATCATAGATAAGATAACCATGAAGAAGGATTTAAAGGATAATATTATTTCACTCAAGACTCATCTAGATTAAATAATTCAATAAAGGAATGATAAATGTTCTGATTTAAAAGAAAAATTGTGGAAAGAAAAGTCTGTATTATTAAAAAGAGAAGGTGTATTTTACACCAAGATAAGTATATATAAATGTAGAATGAATGGAATTGATCACAGAAAATAAAAATAATAATAATACCAAATCTGAAAATAAGTAGACGATTCATCAAAAATATGAAATAAAAGGCTCCCCGAATAATGTATCCATGAAATTATACTATTTTAGAAGATAAGGGATCACCATGAGTATGTGTCTAGAAGAGTAACTGGTTAGTAGTGAAAGAATTAAACATAGTTCATTAACACATCAACTTAGTTATGATGATATGAGGTATGTTTTTAATGGGTGATGTTTTATTTGTACTATCCTTCGATATATAGAGAGGGAATGAAGTTTTAAGAGAGTAACGAATGATAAAAATATCATAAGGAGGTTATAAACTATATTGAAACACGAGGAAATATATTATCCTAGAAAGAGACTTATTAATATAAAAAACAAATTCATTATTTTGAAAGAAAAACAAGGATCTCAAATAAATTTGTTCCAAGAACCTACTATGTTACACTCAGAACAGAACACTAGGAATGAACATAAACAATTCTGTAAGAAAAAGTTTGATGTTTCTCAAGTTTAATGTTAAAAGTATTTTTTCATGATGATAGGATTTACGTGAAAGAAAAATGCTTAGGTGGATTTTATGGTTTTAAGAAGATAGATACCTGAAATAATCCTTGATTGTTTCAAAAAAAATGCCATGAGGTTGAAAGTAAAGGAATTGAAATATTCATAAAATGGAAAAGTATATATAACCTAATGGAAATTGGAGCATCATTGAAATAAATTTATACTCATAATTTTAAACCCAAAACCATGAAGAATAATAATCCTATAAAATCTGCACACATAAATAATTTTGGACATTTGTGGAAATAATGCTTAATCATATGGCCAGATTAGCTGGAATTGGTTAAAAAGGTGGAAGATAAACAAAAATAGGAAATTTCCTTGCTTACAATTGTGATGAATCACAATATATTAATGAAATGTTTTAAATAAGGAATCTAATGAAAAAATTTTGTAAGTAGTGTCATGTTAATAATCACGATAATAATAGTTTAGTGAAAATTCAGATGAAAATGGTTGGTCGATCATGTCCAATCATAATACTCTATTGCAGTATTATAGATTTATATCTCTTCCCATGATTTTAAAATTTATAAAATATATGTTTTAAGTGGTACAAACATAAAGGGGAGATAAAATAACTGGGATGTGTGTGTTAAACGGGCATAAGTGCATAAAAGGACTAGAGATACATGTGAGAAGAAGGGTCAAAATTCATGAAATTCACATACTCTGTAAGATTCAACATGTGGTGTTAAACAACCACTTTTCATCAAATATTTATGCATAAGTTTCATGTAGTGTAAATGTGACAATCATATTATAAAAACCTATTTTTTTAATATATTATTACCTATAATTATAATTTTTTATTTCTATAGCTTGGTCCACATGAAGAACTCAACATAAATGAATCCAAACTATATTAAATTATGACCATTTAATTTTTTTTTTGAATTAATTGAATGTCTAGGAGTGTATAATTTATGCAAAATTTATATAAATAAAATAATGAGTATTTTAATATAAACTAAATTCAAAATTTTTTACCTAAGATGACTCATAATATAATTTATTATTTTAAAAATTATTTTTCTAAAAAATCATTTTTTATGAGATATGATTTTTCTTATTTCATGAAATGTATGATTAATTAATAAAAATTATTTTTTAATATTAAAATTTTATTAAGACCAATTTATTTGGTAAATTATATAGAATAATAATACTAGTCGCTAATATTTTAAAATATCGCATTCCAAAAAAACGAGTTTTAATTTGAACTCAAATTTTTATTTAAAAGATAAATTTCTACATTTATGAAAATGAATTTGAAAAAATGAAAATTATTTTTTGATTCATAAATGTAATACTTCCTTAAGATTATTTTATGTTATTTTTCTAAAAATACGGATTTTTTTGTTGAATAGTCAAAAATACGATTTCTATATATAACATGATATTTATGACATTATTAGTTTATAAGTATGAATTCTAAAAAAACAAAACCATTTTGTAAGGACACACATATATATATATATATATATATTATTTGTGAATTAAAATTTTTAAAAATGTTGGTTTAAATTTACAGACCCATATTTTCTATTTTACATCATAAGATATATTTATCAGTACTTTTTTAATACATTATACATTTACTATATTAAAATTAGTTTTCATCACTTGTAAAAATTAAATATTTTAAAATAGATTTCATAGTTTATATCAACATTATCATTTTATTATTTATGATCAATTTCAGTTATGGTAATAAAATTGTGATTACTAATATTAATGTTAATGACCATGATAAAGATAACACTATTATTTTCACATAAATGTATACTAATATTGTGTAATTTTTATATAATAAAATAAATTAATAAATTATAGAAACTTAATTTAATATAATTCATAAACCTATATTTAAATAAACTATTACTTATTCAATTATTAAACCATACTAAATATAATTATGAACACATAATGAAGATGACATTTCTTTTCAATAAAAATTGTTAATATATATATAAAATGTTTTAATTTAAATTCTATTTTTTTATTATTTATAAATGTATTTAAATTAAATTGATAAAATATTTTTCATCATTGCATCAAAAAAATTTCAATAAGGGTTTTTTATATTTTTAGTAAATCATAAATTACTATTTTAAAAAATCACTACTAAGTTAAAAAAAACGATAATTGTAAAATCGTATGAACAAATGGCTTCCAACATAATGGAAACATGTGATGAAATTTGTGGCCAAGGAGTTCATCACCCAAGATATCCCCACATCTAATGACTTCTAAATTTTATCATCTTATACCCTTTAATATTGTAATGATATCATTGAAAATTAATGAAGTATATAAAAAAGTTCTCCTTTCTTCAAAAATTAAAGGGGACACTTCAACCACCACATCCAACACACATTAAACAAAGTGACTTCACGAAAATATTAATTTTTTCATCACCTAGAATCTTTGATCATGTTCATAATCCTCTAGTCTCAATTACCTAGCCTACATAATGAATTTTCAAGGAGATTTTCTAGAGAATTTTTGATGTCCCAATGTGAGTAATAGTTAATCCTTAACATTGTCTTCTTAAACATTATCTCAAAACCAAATCTTTCTATAGTAATGTGATAACATCATTATTATTAATAGAAATAATTATTATTATATTAATTGAAAAACCTTTATTTAATCATTTCTATCCATATAGAAAAACAAAAGAATGTTAATTGTTCCTTGTTCAAACTACAACCACTATGAAGTAATATATATTTTTATCTTGATTTTTTATTTAAAAAACCACATTAAATATGAATCAGAAACATAAAAATTAAACAAATGATCATTATTTTTATGTTATGATGATATTATAAACATCCTTAACTATACTCATGTCAAGAACCAACTCTGTTTTACCTTGAACCAGTCACTTAAGCCGGTTCGCGGCATGGCCCGAAGGGTTTTCCCGATCCCCACAGTATAGAAACTAACTCCTAGAATTAAATCATTCATGTGGGAATGATTTAATCCCAAAATAAATAACCAAGGCCAGATAAATAAATATAATAAACTAAAAACGCAGCAACACAAACAACTGAACCTCAAATAAAAATTATAAATAGATTCAAATACAAAATACACTCAACAAGCTGAAAACTATGAAACAAAATTGAAACTAAAAAGAAAAAACTGAACTACCACCACACGATCTAAATGTGTCCTCTTGGTCACCACCAACCATAAGTCCAGCTATTCTCTAACAATGATCACCTTCTAGGAAACCTGAATAATGGTTGAACCTACAAAATAGCTTGGGTCTACTGATATTGAGTGGTATAAGTAGGGAGTGAGCTAACAACTCAATAGGTAACCACTAATGAATCCATTCTATTCATTTCCCAAAAAAATCCATTAATAATAGTTTGAAATACATTTATAAATATATATTTTCATTCACAATTTGCATTTTAAAACAAACAAACATGATCTTTTTCCAATATAATTTGAAATAATGTACTAGAAGGAAAATGGGGAGTTGTGATTTCTCTTTCAAAACAACTAATTAGAAATCCCTTTTCAACCAACCACACATTCATAGTTTTTACAAATAAAACCCAAAAATGGGTACAAGGAACATGATACTACAAAACAAGGGAAACAACTCTAATAATACTCATAACAGGAAAACATGGGAAACCCTAGAAACTAAAAGGAGAACCAGAACATACTATACATGTGACTCATTCAGAAGGCATTCCCTACTCAATGAAGTCATAACGCCCTAACGCCCGACTTTCACCCTACCTGGCCGGATTGAGGGTCCTGACCCCATAGAAATAAACCTAAGTATCCACCTACCATGGCCCACTAGCTAGTATAATGACCTATACTAGTGCACTAATCATTCTCAGTAAAAATCCTTGATATGATAGGTTCCCATGTTTTGTTTCAGAAGGGGGTGTGCCATACAATTAAGAAAACAAGCCTCATATATATAGTCAAACACACCACATAATCTGGCACCACACCATCCACCTCAATGGTGGTACCTTTCCATTAAACATTCATTACATAAGGGAGGTACCATACCAAGGATCCTCCCAATCTCATGGATCAACAACTAGGCAAGGAACCCAACCGAAAAAGGGTTTTTCCAAAGCCATTTCAAAACCCCAAACAAGACTTTAGTTTTACCCATCTAGGGTAAATTTACCAAAAAGAAGTAATGAACTTAAAAACCATTTCCCATAATAATAAATCACATTTTCACAATGCCCTGTCCAATTGACCATTAAGTTTCAAACACACACCCAAACACATCATTTTCCAAATGGTCCTTTATCTCAAATCCACTTCACCACGAAACTATTTTGAAACAAACGTAACACACTCGAATGTGCCAAACGATCCTTAAACCACTTCAAGAAAGAACTAAATTTTTATCAAACACGAATGAATTCATAATCTTCCACACAATTTTGAAACCACTTTAAGACATTTTGGAAACCATTGAATCTTTTATCAATAGAGATGGAAATGGGAGAAATGAGTTATTTAAAAAAAACAATGTTCAGGAAAAGAACCACTCCAAATTTCATCATCATTTGTAGTTCCATCCGTGGGTGCACTATATGCATCCATGGATGTGCCCAAATCTAATGGCATAGAAAAAGTGGTCTTCTCCCCACTATTTTTGAAGAAAACACACGCACACCATTAATTATCACAATAAACCATTTACTCAAATACAACAAGTTCCATATCCCAACCCAACATAAGACAAACAACTTCCATAAAATGATTCATTAGGAAAACACCAACCAGAATATCAAACATAACTATTTTAAAAGAAAATGACAATTATTCAAACCCAAAGGCAAGGAATACACATGATCATAAATAGAAAAGAATCTTAAAACCCATTTTTAGAAAAATTAATTAACAAGATAACACTAACATGATTTATCTATGAACATTTTAAAGGTGCGAAACATGATTTAGAAATTAATTAAGAAACCCCATGAATTTAATTGATTGAAATTGGAAGAAAAGGCCTTGAAACACCTACATCAAAATGTGTGGATGGGATAAAACTCCAAATGAAGGGTGAGAGAGACCTTGCAGACCAACCACACACCCTATACAATTAGTAAAATGTGTGAAATGCAATCCAAAGCATTATTGTCTGGCTAACATGAAGAAAACACTAAAAAAATGGAATACCATTAGACTAAAAAAGGAGAGAGTTTCTGGTGAGGGGAATCGCAATCATGCCAGAGAAGGGAAGAGGCATTGCGTTGGGGGGTTCACGCCGCATCAGAAGGGGAGATGGCTAGTGAGGAAGGGGGATTGGTGTTGGCTGGGAAGGAATTAGGGCGACTAGAGCAGGGGCCAACGATGTGGTTATTGACAATTGTATGGGCACCAGGGCCAACCATGTGGTTATTGACAACTATGTGGTGCCTGTGCACCAGTCCAAAATCCACCAAACTTATCAAATATCAAAAACAAATTAACCATCACTCAACCCGCACCTCGATGAGGATAACCGAATGAAAGAAATACTAAAATAAAATATTTTTTAAGGTCAGGTTGTGACAATTCTTCCCACCAAAAAACTTTCTTCACCCAGAAAGTCACTAAGCCGAATGTTAATAAATAACTAAGTTCATTCCCGACTAGAACCAGAAGAAAATGATATTTTCTGGGGTGACTATTTATTACCCAAGTAACACATGACTGATCTAGATGAAACCAAAACCCATAACAATGGGAGAAAATAAGGGGGTTCTCCCCCCCAAAAAATTCCTCTAACACAAAAACCATAAAATTTGAACACACCACCTCAGGGAGGGGATAATGCAGAAACTCCAAACCCAAACCAACCCAAATAGTGGTACCACCAAAACCAAAAAACAAGGAATTATTAACCCAAACTCAACAAACTTTTTTAACAGTAACTAAAAAACTTCACAACGATGATTTAAAAAACATTCATATTATAAGGCCCCAGCCTTAAACCTTACTTAATCTTGAGTTATTACAAGATTACACATTGAGGATACTTTCAGGTTTAGAGTTTTAGAGAATTAGGACAGAACTATTACATCTCAAAAGATTACAAAGTAGTCTCTTCTACTAAATTTCCATAAAATGAAAGCTCTTAAAAAGAAACATGTCTAGTTTCATGTTTTAGGCAGCGTTACTTTCCCTTGATCCCATCCTTGACCCTATTCCACGCTAAGTCCTGTGAAAAACATTTCAAAAACTTGGGATGAGCATAAAACTCAGTAAGGGATACACAAAGAATAAAAACTGTTATTTTATCAAAACAAAAAGTAAACCATGTATACTTTAACAAGGTAATACTTTTCACCTTTATGACGTAGTAGAAACTCTTCACTGAATAAAATATCATTACTTACCTTTTTGTAACCAAAGGACTACCATAAAACCCATAAAAAGAACACATAACATATATAAAGGTAACTTTGGACATAAACATACTTAAGTGGAATAACCATACGGTCGACTCCCACACATATCACTTAATGGAATAGCCATACGGCCAATTTCTATACATACTTAATGGAATAGCCATACGGCCGACTTCCATACCCAATGCATTGGAGGTTATAACGTAACCACCCGTCCTGGTATTCACGGTACCACCCGTCATATGGTTTATAACGTAACCACCTGTTAAAATTTCCAAGTACCAATATAAAATCATAAAAGATAAAACCAATATAAAGGAATGATCACAATATATCATAATATAATCCTTTATCAAAACCATTTTCAAAACCATTTAAAACATTTAATACAGAGATTTTTGAATCAAAGTGTCCCATACCACCTTGAAGCTTAAAATTTTAAACCATTAATATCCATATAAATAAATCCTTAAAACCATTTTGAAAACATGGATATTAATAAGAACAAATAATTAAAACATTTAAAATGACATTTTGGTTAAAGTGGTTTTACCAAAATTAGAAACACTTGAATACAATAATTTAGGAATAACATTTAGTCAGAACTTTATAATATCATGAGGATAAATGGATTAATTATATAATACTCCAAAGGACAGTATATACACCATATATGAGTGAATTGGTTCATAACAACCATGAACCCTCAATAGAAATGTCAAATGTGATGAAATCCCTTATAAAGAAGGTATCCTTAAATTAAGGACAAATCAATCTCAAAAATATGTGTGACAAATATAAATACACCCAATATAAGTGGATATTAAGTGTAAAACAATAAAAGGTCATTCACACATATTCAATGGATGACATATTCAATGACTACATGTTGAACCCAATGAAATCGAAATTGGGTTAAAAAGTTCCCTTGACAGCCTAACGGCATCACATCAAAATGAGTTGATGAGAGATAAAAAGTGTATCTCATCACTTGGACATAAAATTTACATCAATAAGGGTATATGAGAACATATCCCAACATAAAAATATGTAAATTAAAAGACCCAACAAAAGATGTCTTTTAAAAAAGAGGAGGGTGAAAGGTTCCCTTACCGACTTGGGTATCATTCAAAACATACACCCCATGAAAGAAGGACAATAGATCATTGATGTAAATACTCATAAACGAAAGTTTATTACACAAAGAGTAGAATAATGGGAAGTACATACACCACTCAATGGAATTTGTGGAAAATGTAGCATAAATCTCACGGGAATAAAAGTGAGATGAAAAATCCCTTACAAAAACTCGGCAGCTTAACGGCGCCACAAAAAAACATCCAAAATGGATTGATGAGAGAGAATAAGGACTCTCATCACATGAACATAAAAATTACAGTAAGTGTAATATAAAATAACATCCCAATAACAAGAAAGATGAGCTTTAGAGGGAATGACATAAAAGAGTGTACTTAAAAAGAAAGAGAGGAGTAAGATCCCTTACCTCGGGTCCGACTTGACTCGATCGTTCTTTATCTTCCTGAATAATAAACTTGAGTTAATTACTACTTCCTTAAGAACCTTTTTCAAGATCATTATTCCTTTTTATATCACTTATTACCAAGTCATAAACATTATGTCATCATTTAAGTTAATAATATTTGTTTTGCCGATATTTTGGTTCTTAAGTCGAAAGTGGACTTCTTACAATTATATGTTGTTCGTGTGGCCAAATGTTTATTATATCCATAATTGTATTCATGATGTAGATATCATATATGTCATATATATCCAGCATATACATGTATTTATAATATTACATTACATTTGGGGATAAGAAATGAAATGCACCGTTCATGGAGACGGTAAGCCGTATGTACGCATGAACGCTACTTTCATTTCTATTTCGTATTTTATAGAATGTAATAATAATGATATAAAGTTATATTATAATTCCAGTATAATATCATATATAATATCATAGTTCCATCCTTTATACGTCCCACATATGGTATTTAACGAATCAAATCTCTTTGAAGGGGCAGTAGTCTGCACTTCCTTAAATAAAGATATCGCGTTTACCCATAATGGAAACCATAAAGGTAAGCCACAAATAAAAAATACAGAAGCTTAAGTAAAGAATAAACATATTATATATCATATATAAAAATAGTGACATCATAATGGCCACCTTTGAAGGTTTTAGATGAGTATTGAACAATCATCGTTTCGGGAGGCAGAATTTCGCCATCCACGGAAACCGTATGTTCTTTAACCATTTGATGTAGTTGTGTGAGAGTGTAGCTCGAATAAATATTATAACAACATCCTAGTATATTGAATATACTGGTTTTGTTACAAAATAAGTAAATAAAGAGAGTTTTGAGGGTTGGAGAAGCAAAATAAAACAAATGAACATGAGAGAATGAATTACCTTTAAAAGTGTAACTCCTTTTGATTTGAGCCTAAAGGCTTCCTTTGAAAGGATTCTGCCCAAAGGGAATCCTCTAGGATGAGGAGAGGGATGTGGAGAGAGTAAATGGTCAGGGTTTGGCCGAGCCAAAGGCTTGATGAGTGTGTGTAAGGAGGTAGAGGTGGGGGCCTTTTATAAGAGGAGAGGAGGGGCACTTTTGGAAAGTAAAGAAATATTACTTTATTTGAAAATGAGTTTCGGTTTTAAAAGGTCCAACATTGATATAATCCGTGGATAAGGTGATAAGGGTTCTAAATCAACTCATAGAATTGGTTTTTGACATGTTTAGTTCTTAGATTTTACATTATCATTCCATTTTATTTAAATCGTCAAATAATGATGTCATCGCTGCATCATTATTATGTCATAAATAATTTAATTTATTTAATGTCTAAAAATTATAAAAAAGATACTATGATGTAGGAAATATTTTTATCTTTCCAATGACTATTTATAATCAAAATTTGGACTTGTGTAACCCTACATAAAAATTGTTTTAGTAAAACAACTCATGTTTGTGTCAATTTAATTTTAACATTAAATAAAAATATATTATTGTCATTTTCCAACTAAAGTGGCTCCATAGGGTCCCCAAGTGGGCCCACGGCTTGTATTGGTCGTACATGACTCACCCAATAGGTGTAGGGCAAGTTTCATGGTATTTTCACATTCTTATAATATCATTTTTACCTTAAACTACAGTAATTATCTCTAATCGCGATTAATGAAAAAAAGTTACTATTCACCAAAAAATTATTTTCATCCCATTGAACCACATTTTACACACTAATTACAACCATTTATGTCAGATTTTCAAAATTCAATTCACATTAGTGGTAAACTTTCATTTAACTAAAAAATCAGTTTGCTTGATTACCACTTAGTGGTTTCACTATTCATAAAAAATTGGAGTTTTTAAGAAAAATACCAAAACTTCACCCTAAGCTATATTTGATATTCCGAATTCAAAAATGAAGTCCGTTTTAATAAATTCAAAGCATATTAGTCACATTAATTAATTTAATAATTAATTCCCGCTGTCAGCGCAAATAGCGTGTTTTTATAAAACAATAAGTATCAAAAGATTGACACTAGTTTAAGTCTGATTTTAAAGTGAAATTAATTCCAACGACCACTATTGGATTTAATGGAAAAAATATTTTATAATTTCACTTTAAAAAGAATTCAAAATATTATCTAATCATATAAATAAATTAGATTAAAAAGAGGTTTTGAATTAAAACACAACATTTTACACTATTCATTAAAAAATGAACTTTACCGGAAAAAAACCAAAAAATTACACAAAGTAAAATTTGATGTCCCGATTCTTAATAAGAGTTTTATTTGGTCCAAAATAATTTATAAGAGTGATAAAAACTATATTTAATGACGGTTCGCCATCAAAAGGCGATAAAGTGAACATTTAGTGAAAACTAGGGCATATACGCCTAAAATTGAATTCTTTCCGTATTTTAAGCCTTTATCTTTTATTGTATAAATGTAAAAACATTTAACAACATATATAATCATATTTTAGATATTTCTATCCATTCCCGCCATTACAACGGCTACATGTTAACTACCATTTAAAATAATATTATTTTATTATTATAGTGCAACGTAAGATTCCCAAGAAACTCTTTGTTGCGTATTGGGTACGCCATAGAGCATAGCGTCCCCTTTAAAGTTATATAAATATTTTATTAAAAAATATGGATAAACATGAAAATGTCATATTCTTTATTTACCTGGGGTGTTACATCCTTCCCCCCTTTTGGTAATTGCGTCCTCACAATTTTTAAAATTGAGCTTGGAAACATCCTTGAAAGTCCCACATCGGAACAAGAGTTGGTAAAACAATCACTTTAAAATAAAGAAAGATAAGTACAGAGGTCACCTGAGTTAACCCATACTAAGACTCCATGTAGGAAAATATGGACATGGAGGAGAAAACATAGGGTCATGTTCTGATGGAGAGTGATAGAAAACATGTTTAGGAGAAAGTTAACAATAAGAAAATCACAAACTTGTGATGGGTTAAACGGTGTTGGGTTCCCCAGTAGGAAAATTTAATGGACAACATTTTTGTTTTAAGTTACTTTTTATTGAGGAATTTATTCATAAGGAATCATAATCACTTATCATGTTGACTTTCAACTTTTACTAGATTCCTTAGTCAAACTCATATTTTTTCCAAAAGACGAGTATTTAGGGAGACTTGTTCGCATTAAGAGTACTATAATCAACTTCTAGAGAATCACCTAATCCACAAAATAGAACTATATACTTCCTATTTATTTAGGCTTTAACCAAAACCAAAACCAAAAGGTTAGTACAAGATTAGATAATCCAGAAAACGATAGCCCTTTATAAAAAGAAAATCTATTCTTAATCTCCAAAATTTTTTAAACAAAACCCAATGTTCAACAAGGATCATCCAATAATCAACTTGTCCATAAAATTCTTCAAAGTAAACCAATCTAAGATTGAAACCCAAATATTTGAAGGATTTAGTCACATAGTCTTCCAAGTTAAATCGTAACATTTATATTCAAACAACATCAGTTGCTTCTAAAGTCTCGTATTGAAAAATAATTAACCTAATCACATATCCTCCATGATAGGTTAATCATTTTCATAAATAAACCAAAATCAACTTATTCTTAATTCATAAAATAATATAACTAAAAAGACTCAGTAAAACTAACCAGGGACTTCACGTAGTCCAGTGGTAGGCGATAAATACCAGTCGCACTTTGGTTGTGGGTTCGATTTCCGCAGCTTTGTCCGACGCGACGGGTTGTCACACGGTCTACGTGTTGTCCTTTTTCCAAAACTATATAATTCTTAAAACATTCCCCAAAATGAGATAAAATCTTCAAAGATGATCATAACATATTTTAACCTCATGTTTATCTTATGCCTTTCATTTTCCATCATAACATATAGTAACCCATAATTACCTCAAAAGTAAGGATCATATAAACCCAAATGGTTCTTTATAACTAGGTCCACAAAAGAAAAGATAACCATTCCTTGAATAAAATTTCATATATTAAGCATCAGGGTTACACATAATATAAAAAGTCTTCTAATGTAACCCCATCATCAAAAGAGACTTAATACTCTTAAGAATTTCACCATAACTCTTGAAGCCCTTATATGTTGACATCTTACTCATTCAACATTCTTCATGATCCATTAACCATTCCGTTCCAACTTATTCCGAAATACCTCTTTCCTACAAATAAAATCATGAATCATATCCTAAGATTCCAAAATAGGTAAACAATAGTCATGAAATAATACATACCTTTGATTGGTCATTGTCAGTTTCTTCATCCTCAATCAGAATGGCATTAGGTAGTGGAAAATGAACATTTGTAAGCTCTTGGTGACCCCATTCACGAAACTTCTTCATAGGACATGTGTTTGCATAATGACCATGCACACCACATTTAAAACATTCAGTTGATCCCTCAGAAAGAACTTCTTTCCCTTTCCTCGAGTCAACTGGATGCTTCCTTTTTCCATGGCAGGTTCTTGCTTTATGAACTTCATTTCCACATCTATAGCATATTTCTGTCCCTTTGAAACATTTTCCTAGGTGTTTCTTTCCGCATCTTTGACACATAGGTTTTTGAACACACTTACCTTTATGATTATTACCTGTAGTTCCGTTGGGATTTGTTTCTCGCATACATGATGCCTTATAGAAATCACCAAGGTTTAGGTGGTCAATCATAACTCCAGATAGTTGGTTGAGGATAAACACAAGAGTTCTCATTACAGCTACCATATCATTCAGTTGCTCGCTCAGAAAACTGTCACAGTTTCCTTCACATCCACCGTTACCTTGGTGCCTGCTAGATCCAGCCATTTACTAAAAAAAGGGTCAGTGTGAGTGTAACAACAAAACCATCATGTACTAAAGAGGAAGATAAACACTAAGATATTCTTACTCATTCACTTTATCTAAAACTAGGACTCTGTCTGAAATCCTAACCATTATGGTAATGTCACTTATGGTTAAAGAATACCCTAACCTCTAAATTTATCTAAAACAACCTTTGATACCAACTATAAGGCCCCAGCCTTAAACCTTACTTAATCTTGAGTTATTACAAGATTACACATTGAGGATATTTTCAGGTTTAGAGTTTTAGAGAATTAGGACAGAACTATTACATCTCAAATGATTACAAAGTAGTCTCTTCTACTAAATTTCCATAAAACGAAATCTCTTAAAAAGAAACATGTCTAGTTTCATGTTTTAGGTAGCATGACTTTCCCTTGATCCCATCCTTGACCCTATTCCACGCTAAGTCCTGTGAAAAACATTTCAAAAACTTGGGATGAGCATAAAACTCAGTAAGGGATACACAAAGAATAAAAACTGTTAGTTTATCAAAACAAAAAGTAAACCATGTATACTTTAACAAGGTAATACTTTTCACCTTTATGACGTAGTAGAAACTCTTCACTGAATAAAATATCATTACTTACCTTTTTGTAACCAAAGGACTACCATAAAACCCATATAAAGAACACATAACATATATAAAGGTAACTTTGGACATAAACATACTTAAGTGGAATAACCATACGGTCAACTCCCACACATATCACTTAATGGAATAGCCATACGACCAATTTCCATACATACTTAATGGAATAGCCATACGGCCGACTTCCATACCCAATGCATTGGAGGTTATAACGTAACCACCCATCCTGGTATTCACGGCACCACCCGTCATATGGTTTATAACGTAACCACCCGTTAAAATGTCCCAGTACCAATATAAAATAATAAAAGATAAAACCAATATAAAGGAATGATCACAATATATCATAATAAAATCATTTATCAAAACCATTTTCAAAACCATTTAAAACATTAAATATAGAGATTTTTTAATCAAAGTGTCACATACCACCTTGAAGCTTTAAATTTTAAACCATTAATATCCATATAAATAAATCCTTAAAACCATTTTGAAAACATGTATATTAATAAGAACAAATAATTAAAACATTTAAAAAGACATTTTGGTTAAAGTGGTTTTACCAAAATTAGAAAGACTTGAATACAATAATTGAGGAATAACATTTAGTCAGAACATTATAATATCATGAGGATAAATGGATTCCTGATATAATACTCCAAAGGACAGTATATACACCATATATGAGTGAATTGGTGCATAACAACCATGAACCCTCAATAGAAATGTCAAATGTGATGAAATCCCTTATAAAGAAGGTATCCTTAAATTAAGGAAAAATCAATCTCAAAAATATGTGTGACAAATATAAATACACCCAATATAAGTGGATATTAAGTGTAAAACAATAAAAGGTCATTCACACATATTCAATGGATGACATATTCAATGACTACATGTTGAACCCAAAGAAATCGAAATTATGTTAAAAAGTTCCCTTGACAGCCTAACGGCATCACATCAAAATGAGTTGATGAGAGATAAAAAGTGTATCTCATCACTTGGACATAAAATATACATCAATAAGGGTATATGAGAACATATCCCAACATAAAAATATGTAAATTAAATGTCCCGTCAAAATAAGTCTTTTAAAAAAGAGGAGGATGAAAGGTTCCCTTACCGACTTGGGTATCTTTCAAAACATACACCCCATGAAAGAAGGACAATAGATCATTGATGTAAATACTCATAAACGAAAGTATATTACACAAAGAGTAGAATAATGGGCAGTACATACACCACTCAATGGAATTTGTGGCAAATGTAGCATAAATCTCACGGGAATAAAAGTGAGATGAAAAATCCCTTACAAAAACTCGGCAGCCTAACGGCGCAACAAAAAAACATCCAAAATGGATTGATGAGAGAGAATAAGGCCTCTCATCACATGAACATAAAAATTACAGTAAGTGTAATATAAAATAACATCCCAATAACACGAAACATGATCTTTAGAGGGAATGACATAAAATAGTGTACTTAAAAAGAAAGAGAGGAGTAAGATCCCTTACCTCGGGTCCGACATGACTCGATCGTTCTTTATCGTCCTGAATAATAAACTTGAGTTAATTACTACTTCCTTAAGAACCTTTTTCAAGTTCATTATTCCTTTTTATATCACTTATTACCAAGCCATAAACATTATGTCATCATTTAAGTTAATAATATTTGTTTTGCCGATATTTTGGTTCTTAAGTCGAAAGTGTACTTCTTACAATTACATGTTGTTCGTGTGGCCAAATGTTTATTATATCCAGAATTGTATTCATGATGTAGATATCATATATGTCATATATATCCAGCATATACATGTATTTATAATAGTACATTACATTTGGGGATAAGAAATGAAATGCACCGTTCATGGAGACGGTAAGCCGTACGTACGCATGAACGCTACTTTCTTTTCTATTTCGTATTTTATAGAATGTAATAATAATGATATAAAGGTATATTATAATTCCACTATAATATCATATATAATATCAAAGTTTCATCCTTTATACGTCCCACATATGGTATTTAACGAATCAAATCACTTTGAGGGGGCGGTAGTCCGCACTTCCTTAAATGAAGATATCGCGTTTACCCATAATGGAAACCATAAAGGTAAGCCACAAATAAAAAATACAGAATCTTAAGTAAAGAATAAACATATTATATATCATATATAAAAATAGTGACATCATAATGGCCAACTTTGAAGGTGTTAGATGAGTATTGAACAATCATCGTTTCGGGAGGCAGAATTTCGCCATCCACGGAAACCGTATGTTCTTTAACCATTTGATGTAGTTGTGTGAGAGTGTAGCTCGAATAAATATTATAAAAACATCCTAGTATATTGAAGGTACTGGTGTTGTTGCAAAAGAAGTAAATAAAGATAGTTTTGGGCGTTGGAGAAGCAAAATAAAACAAATGAACATGAGAGAATGAATTACCTTTAAAAGTGTAACTCCTTTTGATTTGAGCCTAAAGGCTTCCTTTGAAAGGATTCTGCCCAAAAGGAATCCTCTAGGATGAGGAGAAGGATGTGGAGAGAGTCAATGGGCAGGGGTTGGCCGAGCCAAAGGCTTGATGAGTCTGTGTAAGGTGGTAGAGGTGGGGGCCTTTTATAAGAGGAGAGGAGGGTCACTTTTGGAAAGTCAAGAAATATTACTTTATTTGAAAATGTGTTTCGGTCTTAAAAGGTCCCACATTGATAGAATTTGTGGATAAGGTGATAAGGGTTCGAAATCCACTCATCCAATTGGTTTTTGACATGTGTAGTTCATAGATTTTACATTATCATTCCATTTTATTTAAATCGTCAAATAATGATGTCATCGCTGCATCATTATTATGTCATAAATAATTTAATTTATTTAATGTCTAAAAATTATAAAAAAAATACTATGATGTAGGAAATCTTTTTATCTTTCCAATTTCTATTTATAATAAAAATTTGGACTTGTGTAACCCTACTTAAAAATTGTTTTAGTAAAACAACTCATGTTTGTGTCAATTTAATTTTAACATTAAATAAAAATATATTATTGTCATTTTCCAACTAAAGTGGCTCTATGGGGTCCCCAAGTTGGCCCATGGCTTGTCTTGGTCGGCCATGACTCACCCAATAGGTGTAGGACAAGTGTCATGGTGTTTTCACATTCTTATAATATCATTTTTACCTTAAACTACACTAATTACCTCTAATCGCGATTAATGAAAAAAAGTTACTATTCACCAAAAAATTATTTTCATCCCATTGAACCACATTTTACATACTAATGAAAACCATGTATGTCGGATTTTCAAAATTCAATTCACATTAGTGGTAAACTTTAATTTAACTGAAAAATCAGTTTGTTTGATTACCACTTAGTGGTTTCACTATTCATCAAAAATTGGAGTTTTTTCAGAAAAATACCAAAACTCCACCCTAAGCTATATTTGATATTCCGAATTACAAAATGAAGTCCGTTTTACGAAATTCAAAACATATTAGTCACATTAATTAATTTAATAATTAATTCCCGCTGTTAGCGCAAATAGCGTGTTTTTATAAAACAATAAGTATCAAAAGATTGACACTAGTTTAAGTCTGATTTTAAAGTGAAATTAATTCCAACGACCACTATTGGATTTAATGGTAAAAATATTTTATAATTTAACTTTAAAACGAATTCAAAATATTATCTAATCATATAAATAAATTATATTAAAAAGAGGTTTTGAATTAAAACACAACATTTTACACTATTCATTAAAAAATGAACTTTATCGGAAAAAAACCAAAAAATTACACAAAGTAAAATTTGATGTCCCGATTCTTAATAAGAGTTTTATTTGGTCCAACAGAATGTATAAGAGTGATAAAAAATATATTTAATGACGGTTCGCCATCAAAAGGCGATAAGTGAACCTTTGGTGAAAACTAGGGCATATACGCCTAAAATTGAATTCTTTCCGTATTTTAAGCCTTTATATTTTATTGTATAAATGTAAAAACATTTATGAACATATATAATCATATTTTAGTTATTTCTATCCATTCCCGCCATTACAACGGCTACATGTTAACTACCATTTAAAATAATATTATTTTATTATTATAGTGCAACGTAAGATTCCCAAGAAACTCGTTGTTGCGTATTGGGTACGCCATCGAGCATAGCTTCCCCTTTAAAGTCATCTCAATATTTTATTAAAAAATATGGATAAACATGAAAATGTCATATTCTTTATTTTCCTGGGGTGTTACACATATCATAAGGAATCTTAACATACCAGAACACCAAAACAAGGGAGATATCCTACAATAAACCAAAGGTCTCTGTACAATGGTGAAAAAAATACCACTGAACCCATGAAAAGAAATCAAACTAGATAGAGGACCAGAAACATAATCCACATGTTTTACAATACCTAAACAACTCCAAATGAGTATAGTTGAAACCAAAACCAAAATGGCCCAATTCACCCATGGGACAAACACCGCTCAAAGTAAATGAACGATTTAGAGATGCCACAGTTAGAACAGGCACAACCACTCGGATTGCGACAAAGAGAGTTCATGACATCACCGCAAGAAAAGATGAACTTAAAATTGAAACACAGATAAATAAGAAAATTTTATACATTTCCATTCCAATGTTGGAAATATTACACGGGACAAGGTTTCACTCATCATTGGAAACATCTGACTATGTGGAAGCTTCACCTTGAGACCTGCAGTTGGGGATCTAATGGTTGAAGAATCTCATGCCTTATAGTCAGGCACTGGCATACCCTGATTATAACTCCTTACTTGAATGAAAATTATTATAGATCTTTCCTTAATGACCTGAATGGGCACAACAATAGAGAGGAAGTAGAGGGATGCGACAAGATGACTTGGAATGCTTGAAATGTCCATACCAATGGTACATCAGAAAGTTGTATGAAAAAATAGAAGTGGAAACCGATGGAAGGATTCTTCAGAAATAGATTCATCTCATACAACCCGATATCTTGATGGGGAAACCATACATTTGATGAGAGGCACCATATTTTTCAAGAACATTCTCTCCAGATGCCAACTCCATGGATCGGCTGGCACATGCCTTCACCAACCACTGGCCTTGTTAGCTACAGAGAATATCTTACCTATTTTCACCTTCACCTCCTCAGGTATGATCCATTGGATGAAAACAGACTTCAAAACCTATCACATCATCCCAACTCCAACTATGATGAGACATCCATCACAACTATTCCAAGGTTTTACCCACCACTAAACCCAATACAATAAAAACTCTAACAAACTTAGGAGTTCCCAACCACCTAGAGACATGCTCTACTCTCCTCAAACTACTTCTCTACCTCAAACGGACCCCAAACACCTAGACGGAAAATAAACACTTGATAGAAACCAGAATTGGGCATGAATCATTAACAACTTATTGGGACATTTCTGGGTGGAATATTCAGAACAACAAGAAAAACACAATCAAAACCATCATAATGCTAAAACTAAATCAAAAGAAGCACCCGAGCTAAGACAACCGGCCCTAAATCCCGAACAAGCTTAAACACATCCAAAATCAACCCCCCAATCCATGGGTACCAAGCTCATTATCCAAACATATACAAACACATGAAAAAACCACCTTTCAAAAAACTGAAATTTCTTTTAAATTTCAAAATTGACTACTTCCAGGGCCAATTTACAAATACAAAAACCCACTTTCCAATAAAAACTAATTTCCAAAATCACTCTCTCTTTCAAATCCTTTTTGAAAAAAAACAAAGCTAACTATTTAATTCCAAAACCACACCAATGGAATCCTATGAACCATTACAGGTGTGTCCACCCATTTCCATCCTCGCGTGCTCACACGCATGTTCCACACATACCTACACAAATGAAAATGTCTATTAGGAACACCAAGGGTCGCACCCAATCCACATCCTCAAATCAAAACACTTTTAATTTTTTTTAAAAATATACCTTACCAATTTAAAACCATTTTTAAGAAATCAATTTATTTCCTAAAAAATTTTCATTTCCAAAATCCATTTTCATTATCAACACACGCTTATCCCACCAAAACCAAGAATAAGCATAATGTACACCAAACTAACCCACAATGAAGAACTAGTGCTTATGCCCAACCCGATGACATGGTAGTGGGCCACGTCCCAAGTAAGACATAACACTAAGAGGGCCTTGAACTGAGAACCTGGGCGCCACATGGACCACTAATCCACATGGAGTCATAGCGTGACATAGATTCACTTCTATTGCCATCCCTAAATACAAAACAAAGACAAAATATTCAAAACCTGGACTTCCCCTGGTAGCTCAGTTTTCTTCACAAGTGATGGTGATCAGGAACCAACTCGTAACCTACCTCATGAGACCTGACAATCCTAATCTCTATATAATGGACACCCTAAATAACAAGAACCTCCTCTAATACCATTTTTTTATGAAACAACCCAGATTTCCCCTAAACTATTTACCTGAGCCAATCCACAGCATGAACTGAAGGGTGTTCTCGATCCCCACGGGATGGAAACCGGTGCCGAGCATCAAAACATACACCTAAGAATGGTTTAAGCCCAAAATAAATAACTAGGACCAGATAAATAAATGGAATAAACTAAAAATATATAAACACTAACAAAAGAACATCAAATAAAAATTATAAATAGATTCAGTTATAAAATACACTCAAAAAGCTGAAAACTATGATATAGAACTGAAACTAAAACGAACAAATTGAACCTCCACCATGAAATCTCCATGTAACCTCCTGGTCACCACCAACCATAAGACCAGCTATGCTCCGATAATGAAAATCTTCTAGGAAACATGAACAATGTTTGAACCAGTAAAATAGCTCGTGTCTACCAATACTGAGTGTTATAGGTAGGGTGTGAGCTAACAACTTAGCAGGTAACCACCATTGAATCCATACCATTCCTTTCCCAAAAACATTCTATTAATAATAGGTTGAAATAGATTTATAAAAATATATTTTCATACACACTCATCATTTTAAAACAAAAAACATGAACCATTACTCACATAATTTTAAATAAGGTACAAGATGGAAAATAGGAGTTGTGGTTTCTCTTTCAAAATAACTACATTGATAACCTTGTTCAACCCACAACACATTCAAAATTTTTCAAAATAAAAACAAAAATTAGGTACAAGGAACAAGATACTACAAAATGATGGCAATGGATCTAATATTACTCGTAATAGGAAAGCATAGGAAATCCTAGGAACTTAAAGGAGAACCAGAACATACTATACATGTGATTCATCTTGAAGGCATTCCCTACTCAATGAATTCCTAAAGACCTAATACCCAACTGTTTCCCTACCTGGCCTAGTTGAGGGACCCGATCCCATTACAATAAACCCATGTATCCACCCTCTATAGACCACTAGCTGGTACAATGACCACTTCTAGTGCAACAATCATTCTCAGTAAACCTCTTTTTTATGCTAGGTTCCCATGTGTTTTTCACAAGGTGGTGTTCCATACAATTCATAAATCATGCCTCATATATATAAAACCAAACACACCACATAATCTGACACCACTCCAGCCACCCCAAGGGTGGTCCCTTACCATAAAAAATTCATTACACTAGGGAGGTCCCATGTTGGAACCCTCCCAATCTCATGTATCTACAACATGGCAAGGAACCCAACCCAAGAAATATTTTTCAAAATCCATTTCAGAACTCCAAACAATACTTTAGCTCTACCCATCTAATGTACATTTACTAAAAAGAATGAAACACCTTAAAAACCATTTCAAATAATAATAAATCTCATTTTCACTATGCCCTGGCCAATTGGCCTCTATGTTTCAAACAAACACCCAAATGCGTCACATTTTCCAAACAGGCCTTTATCTCAAATCCCCTTCACCAAAAAAATAATTTGAAACAAACAAATGAGATGGAATGAGAGATGAGAGTTCTTTTTAGAAAAACCATGTTTTAGGGAAAAACCACTCCAAATTTCATCATCATTTGTAGGCCCATCCATGGGTTCACTCTTTGCATCATTGGATGTGCCCACAACCAATGGCATAACACAAGTGGTCTTCATCTAACCATTTTTGAAGAAACCACACACACACACACCATTAATTATCATAATAAACCATTTAATCAAATACACCAAGTTACATAACCCTACCCAACACAAACCAAACAAGTTCAATAAAATGTTTATTTAGTCAAACACCAACCAACATTTCCAACATAACCATTTTAAAAGAAAATGACAATTATTCAAACACAAATTCATAGCATACACATGAGCATAAATATAAAATCATCTTAAAAATTATTTTTATCAAAATTAACCAACAAGATAACACAACCATGATTTAACAATGAACATATTAAATGTGTAAAACATGATTTAGAAATTAATTAAGAAAACCCAAGAATAAAATGGATTGAAATTAGAAGAAAAGTCATGGAAACACCTACCTCGACATGTTAGGATGGAATAAAACTCCAAATGAAGAGAGAGAGAGATACCTTACAAACCAACTACACACTCTATAAAATGAGGAAAATACATGAAACACAATATGAGACATTAGAGTTTTACTAAATTGAAGAAAAAACACCAAAAATAAATAGAATACCATTTGGCTAGAAAAGGAGAGGGCTGCTGGTGAGGGGAATTGCAGTCATGCTAGAGCAGGGCAGAGGCACTGTGGAGGGGGGTTCGGGCCGCCTCAGAAGGGGAACTGAACAACAAGGGAAAGGGGGTCTAGTGATGGTTGGGATGGACGTACAGTGTACGAAGCATGGGTCACTGCCGCTGGATCAGGCCGAACGGAGGGAGGTTAGATTTGGGTAGTTGGTTTTCTGTAGGTCGAGCGGCCGTGGGGATAGAGCTAGGTGGGGGGTTTAGGGTTTCATTCATTTTTATAATAATAATATTAATAAAAATGACATACTACTAATAATAATGAATTATTAATGAATTATTATTATAATAAGACACTTATTACTAATAACACAATATTATTAATAAAACATTATTGTTATTATTATTATTATTATTATTAAAACATTAATTAAAACACTATTATTATTATTATAAACCCAATAATATTAATTTCATTTTTTAAAAATAATAATATCAATGACAATTTTAATAATAAAATAATAATAATAATAACACCATCAATAATAATAATATTAATATATAAAAAATAATAGTATTATTATTAAGGTGAAACAATTTTCTTATTTTAATTCTATAATTTTTTTTATTTTAAACATTAGGAAACTGCATGGGCACCTTGGCTGACTGCGTGGTTACCGCCAACCGTACGGTGCCCGCACACTAGTCTGAAACCCACCAAACTCATCCAATATCAAAAAATTTAAACCATCACTGAAACCAAACCTCAATGAGGCTAACCAAATAGAATAAATAATAAAATAAAACAATTTTAAAGGTCCAGGTGTGACAACTCACCTATCATGATATAGCGTTCTTGTGTTTGGGTCTGTTTCACCACCTATATGAATAATGATATTAAACATTATCATTGATGACTATGAGAACATAAATTATAATGTTATTATATGATAATAAATAATAATGTTTTGTTTTTGGTTCTTTAATCATTATATAAATTATTATTATTTTATCATCTTTGATCGCTAAAATTATAAAAATAAGCTAACATTAATTAAATTTTCATAAAAACATAAGCACAAACTATATAATAAAAAATAACATGTTATAAATAATGTTCCATATTAAATTAAATATAGAAGAATATATTTTCATATATGATTTCTAAAAACCATAATTTTATTATTCATGATGTTAGGCGCATGCGCAAAATGAATCTAGAACATGGTATGTGTTTTTTTCTCAAATCTCCATCTTTGAGACATATTTGGTTTATGAACCTAATTTTATTTATATAGTATATAAAATACCTATTAGATATATAATGTCATGAATGATTTTTTAATAATTTTATTTGATGATTAGTTTCAATAGCTTACTTTCAAGGGGTTTTGATTAAAATGTTACTCAACTCACAAGGGTTCATTGTCTCAAAATCTATTTTATTGATACATGTTTATATTATGTACCATTTTTTTAAATTAATTGTTTATTAACTACCCATGGATGTATAATTATTATATAAATTGTTTATTCATTGGAAATATTATTCCAAATTAGTTCCCTTTTATCAAATTCAATTTTACTCAATTGTTACCCTAGTTCAAAACCTTTCTGGGGACTAAATTTTCATTCATTGAGTAATGATTTTCCTCATAGAAAAAAAAGTTGCAGACATTATGAAAATTGATTATATTACCAAATATTATATTTTTTTATGAATTTACATTTCTACCACATAATTAACATTTTTTAAATATTTCTTACTTTAAGGAGTATGTTGCCGATAAGGGATATAGATAACTCAAATATCATTTATCTAGGTTATATTGTTTCATAAAGAACTTATTTCTTCTTTTATTAGTTTATCCCAATATAATATTATATTATATAGTAATTTATCCACCTATATAAAGAAATTTTTTTTATACAATTTATTTTTTTACTATTTTAATAATGTGTCTTTTGGAAAAAGGTATTTTCAAAATTATATAAAGGGTTCTTCATTTAACATTAATATGTTTGAACTTAATGTCCTACTTTATACAAGATAAACATTATTACTTTTTAAGGGTAAATTATTGGAGATTATTTTTGAAATTAATGCTTTTGAAAAGGTTTCACATCACCTTTTAAAAGTTATATTTATAAATTAAATATAATTTTTTATTTTACATCAATGTTAATTTTTATTTCCAAAAGTTATTTTATGTTTTCATTTCCACATCCCAATTTATTTTAGAAATGGTTTAAACTAATAGGGATTGTTTATATCTATCAATAATCCATTATATGCTTATCATTTTGGGTATTGAATTCATATTTTCAGAATTTTTTATTCTTGAATCCTTATTTTATGAGACCATTTAATGAATTATTTTTCAAGGATGTATTTAATTTATGAAAACATTCATCTATGTTTACTTTTTTACATTTCAGATAAATTATTTTTTAACCATACACTATCTTTCTCTAGATGGGTTATGATCCTATTATCCATATTATTTTTATAAGGGAATAATATTGTAATATCAAATGTTATTTTTCAAATACATTTGGTTATTGGAATATTGATTTTGTATTGTTTATTCATCAAACCTAATTATATGGATGGTCTATGATCCCAATATCAATTTTATTGATATGGAGTAATGTAATTTAATTTCATGTGTATTTATTCTAATATAGATTATTATTGTCAAAGTGGAATATTTATTATTTACTCACTATATAAAAAGATTACGTTTTTTGAAATAATCATGTTATGGGTGGAGAATGGAAATATTTAGCATCTTGTTGCATCAATGGGTATCATGACACAAACTTTTTTTTTGAAATTTGGTGTATGTATTTTCAATTAAAAAATATTTCTTAATTTTGTTCTGGAAAACAATGATTATGTCTTAGCTACGAGCTTGATGGATAGAATGATGTCATGGATGAGGCCTTGATTATAAGATCAAGATGTTATATATTAATAATTCCATCACCATGAATTTAGTTACTTTTATCTGAGTGATATATTTATTTTCATTATAATCTATTGATATTATAGCATCATGCCCCAAAATTCACTATGACATTATCATAGATCGCTAGCCACTTGACCTCAAGAGCCCCTACCTATATTCTAGAGGATGTAGAATAAATTTATGGGGATATGATAGTAAAATGGGCAGAATATACCCTTGTGCTCAGAGTAATCCAAAATGAAAAAAAACACAATAAAAAGTGGAAGTAGTAATAAACATGAATCAGTGGAATAATAATAATAAAACATCCAATATAACAAACATGTGGAGTCTAAATAAGTATCATATGAAAAATTATTCTCACAAAATGTTGGTATTCAAAATATAATTACACAGGATAGAGGTTAAATAGGAATACACAACAACCTAGAAAAAATAATAAATAGATTTCTCTACTAGAATCACAAGAATTGGCTCGGTCAAATTCTCCCATACTATATCATAGCACAAAATATTATACATCTAAATCTAGAAGCTTCCCCTTGAATATACATAAAAACATGATTTCTCTTCAGTAACATTAGGTGGCCCAAATAGGGGGTGATATATTCTTTGTAGGCCACTATCAATGGTGTCTAAAACTATCTCTTATGTGTATACAAGATGAGAATTATAAAGGTACATAATAAATGTAAATCATAAATAAAAAAACATATCAGTATGGGTTCCTCATGGATACTCAACTAACAATAACTTCTTCGGCCTAAGACAAATTCCTACGAATGAAGGTAAACCTATATAGATATGATATGTGTGTTATAATGGGTTATCCTAAATAAAACATTAAGAGTGGACCAAAACCAGCAAAGTGGTTATATATATATATATATATTTAAAAAAATAAAACCTTAAAATTTAAGGAATGGAATCTTGAGCCCTTTTATGGTGTTTTGTAAAATGTATTCGATGTATTTCGCATGGAGCTCTAAAAATATCTATCACCCATGAGACTATCCAAAGTGATTCATAAAATCAATCCCAAGTATCACTCTAGTAATTGTGGAAGTATAATGCTCTGATCCCATCCTAGGTATCTCAATAGGAAACTATGTATTTCTTGTGGAATGGTATAACCATATTACCATTGAGGTTGTCGATGATGACTCCCCTAGGTAACCAATAACGCTCATTGGAAGGTAAGTAAATGTTCCCAATGGGCATGTCCAAGGAATTCTATATAGTGTCAAATTATAACTCTCAACATGATTATAATCCATAACCAGTATTAATTATAATGAATGATGATCCCATCCAAGGTTTCCTTAAATAAAGTCCCTTGAATCTCCCTTGACATTGTATGATGGTATAAATTATCTATTGAGAACGCATACCATCTTAATAAGTTATTAATACCATAATACTTTAATCAAGTTATCCAATTCATTTAATACAAATAATTCAAGCTATAACATAAAGCACAAGGGTATAACTCATGTCCAAACACATACCTTATTATTATTTACACTCCAATACATTTATTATAATGAATTTTGTATGCCCCAATTAATAATAAATAACTCATTAATAAATCATAATGCTCTTAAGGTTCTATGGAGGGTCACACCAATAGGAGATGCTCATGTTGAGGTAAATGCCTCACAGTGTTGATTTGTGGTTACCTAGGATTCCTTTACTCATAATAATAATCATTAATTTAATTACATAAAAATTATGGAGGCGATTCTAGGAAATCTATTTTTTGGATCAATAACACATGATAAAATTCAAATACGCATTGAGGTAAAATAATTGGACCACCTACCATATCCCTATATCACCCTACAAATCAAGTGTAGGTGTAGTGACTTGAGCCCAAAAATATTAAATTCGATGTCATGAAAAGATTAATTTGGAAAAAGCTACAATTAAATCATGTCTCAAAGGGAAAAAATATTTAGTAGTCTTGGATAACTAGATACTTACATGAGTAAAAAATTACATCATAACTTTTTTTTCATGGATAATAACTTTATTCCATCTAGAATATCCTTTCATATATTATTTAGTACACTTGAGGGAATCTTGGGAAAATGAAACAAAATAAGGGTTAGCTACATTTCTCTATAATATTAAAGTACATCAGATGAAATAATGAATCCATTAGAATAGTAAATATGGAAAGGTAATATATGAAGACACATTCCATGTAATCAATAAACTGAGAAATAAGGACATAAAAACACGGAAAGGTAAATAACTAAGAACATGTGATATTTCAATAAATGGATAAGGCTTAATCAATATGTAAAGGAATATAACTAAAATAAATGCCTTTTAATCAATTAAAAGAGAATGAAATGCATCCATAAATAATATCAAAGAAAAAATCTCATGGATATTAATAAATAAATAATGAATGAAGGAAATTATTAATTATCAGAAATCATGTCTCCGATACACATGATACCTTTACTGTCAAGATGTTTTAACATAATACCATCAAGTCCTTTCATAAGATATATTAAATTTGTGGGTAGAAACCCATATATTCCTCTTGGAAACAAACTCGAAGGGTTTTTTCTCTAATTTATTTCATATCACATGACTACTAATGAATCACGAGGATTGCATTAACTAGTCCACAACCCATATTTCTTACATTAACAGTCTTGAATCAATTTATTTCATGTCTAAATAATTCTTCATATATCGAATAATCAATTTAAATTAATATTAAAATGAATTAAAAAATATCTGTAATTAATAAAAGAGATTGATTTATCAATAATTCTCTAGCTAATCAAATAACTATAATACTAAACTCCATGTGTAAAAATGGTATATATTTGATTGAATTTATAGATCCATGATAAATGATATCAATAGTTAGTAGAAATTTAATGTCTAATGATTCCAGGAAATTGAATATTTTAATTGGACTAAAAAATGATTCAAGTAAGTGAATGTCAATACTATCCTTGGTAAAATAAATTAAAAATGATCTAGAGGAATAATAAGGATGGTATAAAAACAAAATATCCTAAGTGGAGTGAAAATAAAGTGTTGTTGTTGTTGATGAATGGAAATATCATAAGAATATATTTTAAAAACGTTATTGAGTAAAATATACACTTTATTTTGAAAAACATTTTAAAAAAAAATTTCTTTGAAAATAACATTTTAAAAGAAACATTTTCTTTAAAAAATATCCTTTAAAAATGGAAAATAATATTTGAATAAATGATTATGGGTAAATCTATATAAGTTGTACAATACAAAAAGAACATTTTTATATTATAGTGGTAAACAAGTTCCTTGTTTAGAAAGTGACAAGAAGATTAATTTGAATTTTTTTAAGAAGACAAAAATGGTAAAATATATTAAATAAATAATTTTTGAGTGGTTAAAAACATTTTTGAAAACATTTTTATAAAACACGGTTTTTAGAAGA
Organism: Viscum album; assembly: GCA_963277665.1. Lineage (NCBI taxonomy): Eukaryota > Viridiplantae > Streptophyta > Magnoliopsida > Santalales > Viscaceae > Viscum > Viscum album. Next base: position 382,765,948 of record OY728132.1, on the reverse strand, counting down.
AAACAGGTTCTCTGACTAAAGAGAAAAATGAAGTTGGGTTTTCATAAAAACATATTATAAAAAAATTTGGGTTCCAAATATTGAGAAAATAATACTTTTACATAGACAAGGTTATGAAAAAAAATATGAGAATAAAAGTAAATGATTTATTGAAAAATTATACAATAATTTACTCTAATGTAAATTCAAGTGTTAACAATTTCCAACAAAATGAGACTGTGAAGTAAACCCTCGAAAAGACCATAATGTTGACGTGACAATCAATCAATGAATAGATTATGTGTGTCAAATTTATATCCACATAAAACAATTTTTTAATCAAAAAATATAGTTAAATGTTGTTAAATATATAATCTTATAATATTAATGACAATGAGGAAGTAATATAACCCAATGAAAAGGAATTGGGTTATGAAATTCTTTACTACTTGATAAATTTTAATTAAAATACCATTTGAAGAAATAATTCAAATTGAAAATAAATATACCTTGAAGATAAAACAATTAATGATATAATATATCAAAATATATATTAGTTACAACACAAAAAATAATAAAGTGGTGAATATGACATTTATCTCCTCGATCTAAAAAAACATGAGATGAAAACACATTACCTTGTGATTCCTTTTGGGAGAAAATCCATTAAATTCACATATAAGGGTTTTAAACATGTAAATAACTTATACCAAAACCATAATTATATTTATAATTTGATATATCAACTTCTTATAATATATTAATATCAATTGTTTGACAATATTTAATTATTTTTAACACTTTGGGTGTTAATTTTCTAGTTTTTCAAGCATGTTTTGGCTTGTTTATTATGATTCCTATTAGTTATATCATGATTTAATCATCTCTATATTGTAAAAATTATTTAAATATCATATATATAAATTATATATATATTTATTATAATCCATAATATTTTGATATAAGAAATGAAATGCACCATTCATGGAGGCGGTAGGCCATACGTAAACATTAACTCTGCTTCTATTTCCTTATTGTATTAAAAGAATCAAAATAAAATAGAATATATGTATATTTTTTTACTTTAAAATAATTATATCATATATATATATATCACATGTTTTAATTAAAATCATCCTTTGTACATTCAATTTATAGCGTGAATAAATCCCATCGTTTTGAAGAGGTGGTGGTCCACACATCCACAAACGATGTTATTGTATTACCATAAAATGAAAAGCATGATTGTATGAGTTATATAAGAGTTAAATAAGAATAAATAAATTATAAATAATATATATATGTATCATATATAAACTATAGATACTGCATTATTTCCAACTGTGAAAGGCGGTAAATGGAAGAATGAATGACAACAGTTTGTGAGGTGATAGTTCTCCATACACATGAATGATGATTGAATATCCCATTTGATGGATGTGTGTGAAAGTGAAGATAAAAATATTAGAATAAAAACATATCAGTATATTTTACACATTTAGGATATTTTATAATCATTATTTAAGAAGAATTTAAGGGTTGGAGAAGTAAATGAAATAAAAGTGATTTGTTGAAGAAGGTTACCTCTTATTCGAGTAACTCCTTTTTATTTATTTTAAAAGACTTGTTTGGGTGTTATACCAAAGTGATGCTTAAAGTATGAGGTTATAGATGTTATTATATTATTTTTGATGATTTTGGGTGATAAAATGGTCTTGAGAGGTGTGAATAAGTAGGAGGAGTTAGTGACTTTTTATAGTAGATGCGAGTGCCATTTTTGTTAATATAAAAATGTAAACACTATTAAGAGGACTTCCTTACATAATATGCCTCCAATAATGAAACAATTATATAAAATGGGGGATATGGTTGAAATATGTCTATAAAGTGGATTTTCGACAAATTTCTAGGTCATTTCGGTCATTATGTTTTTGGTTTAGTCCAATGCTAAACTAATTTTTATCATAATTGATGTAATTAATTTTAATTAATTTTGATAATATTTTTTGTAAAAAATTAATATTTACTTATTAGAAATTAGAAATTATTATTATTACAAATATTTAATCCATTTTTCCAAATTCTAATAATAGAAGGGGTAGAAATTAATTTAAATTTAATCCTGTAAACAGTATGACAAAAGTTTGAAATGTTTTTAGATTTAATTTTAATGTGAAATTAATTAAAATTAAATAAATTGTATTAATTTATGTACAACATATCTAATTAATATTTAATACTAATAAAAAATATAATTTAACCTTATAAATAAATTAGATGAAAAAGATGGTTTGAATTAAAATTTAGTATTTTTCACTATTCAAAAAAAATAAGCTTCCCAAAAAAATATCACTCTAACATAATTTTTATGTTTTAATTTAAAAAATTAAGTTTATTTTGACCTATAAAATTTTTAAAATTTCAAAAAGTTTATTTAAAATACGTTCCCTATTAAAAGTCGGTAAAATTGTATTTAGAAAAATATTAGTTTTTATGCATAATATTGGGGTTTCTCTTATCTTATGACCATAAAATATATTGGATGAATGTTAGAACATTAAATTGAATACATAATATATATTCTCATAATTTATTTAGACCAATTCATAGATTTTAATTTATTGTCTATGTTCTATCATATTACTTTAAATAATTACATTTTAATAATACATTGTTGTTTGGTAAAACTCTGTCTTGCATGCAACACACACTATCGAACAAATTGTTCCTGCATGTAACTCAAGATAACTATTTGTTTCATGAAATAAAAGAGATATAATAGATTTATTTAAAAAATTTAATATATCACGATGACTTGGGACATTATATTCCTTTCTATGCTTGGTGTTACGTATCACACATGCTATTAAATACAATGCTATTTATAAATTTTGGGGGTTACATTCTCCCCAACACAACTAAATTACATCCCTTCCATTTAAACTCAACATTGAAAATCTAGGGATTCATATTTGAAAATTCATTTGTTGAAATCCCACATCATGAGAAGAGTTAATAAAATAACCTCTTAATAAGAGAGAATGAGAAGTAAAAAGGTCACATGGAATAACATAGAACTAGGTTTCTACATAGGATAAAATTAGTGGAAAGTGAATATATGGAGTTTTAGGAGAAGCATAAATTTTTATAGTCATTGATTAAGGTCATCGATCATTAAAAAATGAATGATCAATGAAAAATTGATCTCCTTAAATCCCTAAATCAATGATCATTTAAAATACAATCAGTTCAACCAAAATGATGGTATTAGGATAAAAGTTTTGTTTTAAGATCCTTTTACTAATGTTGGGAATTATTTTATTGACCAAGAATATAAGTAAATTCACTTATTTGTGATGTTTCAATTTCATATGAACAAATTTCATCATTTATTTGTGCTTTGATCAAATTCAAATTCATAATTTTTCTCCTAGAAATGAATGTCCAAAAATGAATTTCTATGAATGAAGCGCTAAAATTTATGGATTATAAGATATATAAAAACAAGTCCTCATTTGAGTCTCTAACTATTTTTCAAAACCAATATGTTTAATATATTAATTTCTAAACCAAGAAAATAATACTACTGGTTCATCATTAATATTAATTCATCAAATTGTTAAAATAAAGATAATTACAGATTAAACAAGATGTTACATTGGCCAATGGTAGGCATGAAACCCTTATCTTCCTTCGATCATGGGATCAAGAAACACTTCCTTTCCGGATTTTGTGGGTTCTCACCTAGCATACTGGTTGTTCTTTTTCTAAAACAATATAATATAATATCCAAAATATGATGTAAATTCTTGAAATTTAATCATTAAATGGCCTTTTAACTACGATTTTCAAAATAATTTCTTATCAAAGCCTAATAATTTTATTTGACTATTATTAGAATGTCATTGATGATCGTAATAACACTAAGGGTTATCAATACCTTTAAAATCATGTCTTTAAAGGTAAGGTCATTATTAGTCAAATAGCTTTCCAACCAAAACAAATAATAAACTAATGAGTTGTATTACCATTAATTTCTTCCAAAGTATCCTTTATCACATAAAACCTTGAGATTTGTTTAATAATTATGAATTATGGTCATCCATAATCTCATAATATAATGATGCTATCAATAAATCTTAATTTAATGAAGTTATGTGTTCTTATAAAATTTCAAACAATCCTTAGATGTTTTATTATTATTAATACATAATATTATTGGTAAAAATACTTATAAAATTTAATTCTACAATCACAGTAAATACTTCAACAATTTATTTCAACAAAATTAATTCCTTTGTATAAGGTTTAACCTATGTAATTCATTTTAATTATCTATTCAAATAATTCATAATGGTTTATAAATAAAATGTGAATTATCCAAAGTATATCGCATGGGAGTGTCAAACTAGGTGGACAGTTAGTCTTGTTATTGTATACCAGGTTACACTCAGGTAAATCTAGAGACACTTTTTTAGAGTTGTTACCCCTAGGCGCATCATTGCTAGAACCATGCCTACATGTAGTATCCAGATAGATGTGAATATCTTGGAGAACCGGATAATCTCTATCTAACTGAAACATTAGGATATTCTTATATACTTATCTTAAAATTCTACCTTAGGTCTATGTTCCATAATGTATGTTTTCTAAATCTAGTTCCCAAGGATACTAATAAATGCAATCTGATACAAAAAATAGTGAACTGACCCTAACAATCCTGAAGCTGGTTACAAGCTACCATTACATAGGAATAATATACAAGTAAATCGAATACCAAAGGATTGCATATTTTGGTAGTCTAGGTAAACAAGATACATACTATAGACAAAACAAAAATATATATTTTTTCAATGATAACAACTATATTCCATCTTGATTATCCTTTCATATCATTCTTAGTACACTTAAGTGAATCACGAGTAAAGGGAAAAAATAAATTTGAGTTCAAATTCTATTTAAGGGTGAAGTGTAGTGGAAGAAATAACGAATAAATGAGAATAGTCAATATGGAAAGGTAATAATTGAAGGAAAATTCCATGTAAAAAGTAAACTAAAAACAATTATGTAAAAAAATGGAAAGTTAAATAATTGAAAACACTTGTCATTTATATTACTAGATAAGGCCTAATAACTATGGAAAGAAAAATAACTGAAACAAATGTCATTTAATAAATGAAATTAGAATTAAATGAATCTATAGATAATGTCAAAGAAAACATCTCATGGATAACAATAACTGAATACTTGAATGAAATAAATTATTAATTATCAGACACCATATTCCCCAATTACATGATAAATTTTCCATCAAGATGGTTTAACATACTACTTTTAATACCATTCACAAGATAGTTTAAATTGGTGGGAAGAAACCTGTATATTCTTCTTGGAAGTAAAATCAAAGGGTTTGTTGCCAAATTATTTCATCTCCTGAGACTATCAAGGCACATGGGGCTTTTATTAACAGATCCTCAACTCACTAGTACTTAATTAAATGGTCCCCAATCCATGTCTTTCATGTCCAAAGCATTCCCAAATATCGAATAATCAATTTAAATTCATAATCAAAGTGCCTTATCAAAAATCCATATTGAATAAAAGATACCGATTTATAAATAATTACCTAGTTAATCAAATAAATTTCAAATTAAATAGTGTATGTAAAAATGTTATATGGTTTAGGTAATGAACATATCCACAACAAATGATATGGGTAATTAGGGGAAATTTTATGTCCAATGATCATGGGAAATTTAATTTTTCAAGGGGATGCCAAAAATGAATCAAGGAAGTGAATTTAAATATTATACTTGGTCAAATCTATCAAAAACCCTCCAAAGGAAGAATAAGGATGGTATCAATACAATATATCCAAAGTGGAGTGAATATAAACGGTTTTTTTTCTGATGAATGAAAATATTATAAAATGATATTTTAAAAAAATTCTTGACAAAAATATCCTCTTTACTTTGAAAAGCGTTTTAATTTTTTTTTATTTGAAATTCACTTTAGATAAAATTATTTAGAAATTAAACTTCAAATATGCTAAGGAAGATTCATGGAAATGATTATAGTTAAATACATAAAGGCTTCACAAGCAAAAAAGAACATTCCTTTTGAATGGTAAAGAGGCTAGAAAAGTGTATTGTTCAGAAAGGGAAAAAAAGTTTCATTTGAAAACATTTATAAAATACAAAATGGGTAAAAATATATTGAATAAATCATTTTAAAGGTTAAAAACATTTTTGATAACATTTTTATAAAAGACTATTTTTAGAAGAAAATAGGATCTCCGACTAAAGAGGGAAATGAATTCAGGTTTTCATAAAAAAACTGTAAAACATTTTGAGCTCCAAAGAGTTAAAAAATGGTAATATTAATTAGTAAAGGTCATGAATAAATATAGTATAAGAATATTAAATTATTTATTAAACAACTATCAAATAATTTTCTCTAATGAAAAATCAAGTGTGAATAATCTCAAATAAAATGAAATTGTCATGTAAACCCTTCAAAATACCATAACATTGATTTGAGAATAAATTAATGAATATATTATGTGTGTCACGACCCATCCTCAGGTCTCGTGTCGTGACTACCCCAAGCTTGCCTTCCGTAGGCCAGGGGCTGGAGACTAGCACCAAAGGCGAATCCCTGATAAAAAGGGAAGGCATTACCTTTAAACCTATAACAGACACAGCCTGAACAGAAGCAGTGGAAGAAACAAGTACTAATATAGAAAAGAAAGGTGTGGTGAAAGTAAGTGGGCCAATATACAAACCCAACAGAACAACAAGTACAAGTAAAAGTAAAAATGGAAAACAACTACTGGATCATCCACTGGGGAATCCTACATGAAAGGTAGGTACATATCTCGAACAACCTTTCCCTGAGGTACGTCCCATCTAGTCTAGCTCCGAGCAGCCTCTCGTTCTTCAACCTCATCCTCGATCACTACTGACCGTTGTCTGCACAGAACACAACATGGTGCGGGCGAAGCCTGTGAAGGTGTGAGTATAACAATACTCAGTATGGGACCCCGAGACCCTCGATGGTCTCCCAGAATCCACTAAGGATAAACCACAGAAGTAAAGATACAATCACAAAGTATCAACCAACCTTACTTAGGTATATGCCCATTAATATACCTAAGTTACCAATCACAAACCGGCTCCATCTCTTGAGCCCAACCACATTCCGTTCCAAAAGTGTAGAAACACTCCACAAAGAATGTTCAACATAAGGTGTCACCTAGAGGTACAACTCACCGAACAAAGCCATGTGGGCTTCACCTCTACAAAGAAACATCCAAGAAGAAACATCCACCCATTCTTAGGTATATTCCCATACATATACCTAAGTTGTCAAGAGTACACATCTCAAACATGAGGTAAACACGAATGTAATGACATAGCTCAAACCAGGTAGACATAACTTAAAAGAGAGTAAGAGATGATAAATTTTATCCACTGAATAATCTTTCACTATAGAATGGAAGATATCTGTAGAAAGGTAAAATAGAAGTCTGTCGAAGTTGTCGATCCTATGGGATCTTGGTACAAATACTAATCACTGTCGAACCCATAGAGGATCCAGGTCCTCTCTCATCGCTGTCGAACCTACGGAGGATCCAGGTCCAGTCTCGTTGCTGTCGAACCCATGGAGGATCCAGGTCCAGTCTTATCGCTATCGAACCCATGGAGGATCCAGGTGCAGAAGTCATCACATTCAAACCCACAGAGGATCTAGGTCCAGTCTCATCGCTGTCGAACCCACGGAGGATCCTGGTACAGTATCGTCGCTCTCAACCATAGGGTTCCCGTATATAGAACACTCGATTCCAGGAGGGTCCTCTCCTCGAGCCAAGTTTCAATACATGAACTACCACGTAGTATCGAGTTTATGCACCCCTTAGTTTCATCTCATCATAAGGAACCCAACGCGACAGATGGCACGTCAATTGGACGCTCGGTCTGTGAGTTATTGGCATTTTCGTTCCAGGGGCCCGGTTGGTTTTTAGGTTCAAACCAACCTGACTGTACACCAACTGCATCCAAACCACAAGTGGGTTATGCCAAAAGAACATTCCTTCCCTAATCCTTTTTTCTCCATAGACGGTCCGTCGTTCAGACACCCGTAGCCAAAAATATGGGTAGAAAGGTGAAAAGTGGCCATGGCGAGTCTGGGTCCAGTCTGACCCAGTCGGAGAAACCTGGCCAAACCCGGTCTAGACTGGGGTCTGACCCGATCTGAGGGTCCGACCCGGTCTAAGGAATCGGCCCGACTCGATGGGGTGTCTTGACCTGAGGGCGGCCCGACCGATGGCGGCCCGACGGAAGGCGACCTGGCTTGAGTTCGGCCCTACCGTGGGCGGCCCATTTGAGGGCGGCCTGGATGGCGAGCCGTGCGGCTCGGCTGGCTGGCCGCAGGGCCTGGCTAGCCACGTGTGGGGGGGGGGGGGTTACATCCTCCGGTTTCCCTGATCGAAACCGACACTAGGCGCTAGTTCGGTTTTCCAACATGACCCGAGGGTTCCGTATTGTCCGGCTGGCCAAGCGGCGAGCCGGTTCCGCACCACCAGCGCAGTGTGCTGGCACTGCGCCCCTGCTTCTCCAGTGTGGCCTGCCCTGGCTGCAGCCCACCTCCACCGCGCAGCACGCCTGCACCACGCCACCTCCGCCGCGTCCCCCATGGTCCTCTACACGGTGCAAGGGCGCCACACCTCCTCAGTCGCATCCCATTATAGTCGTGGCCATCGACTTCTCAGTGTGACACAACGGTGCCACACCCTTCCAACAACCCAGCGGCCTTGTGCCGCTGGTTTCCTTCTTGGCCAGCCCGACACTGGCTGCCGCTACTCTGCTCCGCGGTCATCAGTCAAACGAGATAGACCAATTTGGGAGGTTAGGGCCGTGTACGTGCAGTCAGACCCCTCTTATTTAGGGAGGTATCAATCGGCATATCTTAATCCATATAGTCAACGATGTTGAAATAGAATAATAAAACTACTCAAAACCCCCTACCTCAAGTTCGAATATGGTTGATGGAGTCGCGGGAAGTGGACGTCGTTCCGATGATGTCAGAAATAAGGATGTCGAGGATGGCATCATCAGAATTCCTCAAGGATGGCGCTCCCTCCCTTATTTCGGTAGAAGAAGGAAGACGATGTCTGAGGAGGAGTCCAAGGAAGAATTCGAAGAAGGGAGGATGTCGCCGGCGTTCTTCACATTCTTCGTTGGAGTGGATATGTTCCTCTAAGATCTCTTCCTCTCCCTTGTTTCCACCAACCAAAAAGAAAAGATGCCCCCCCCCCAAATGAATTAATATATCGCCTAATATTTCATTTGTTGGAATGAATTCAAAATAATTCAAAAGGATCCCATTAATTAAATGAAGATTTAAATTAATTAATTGTGTGGGTTTCATGCTTAATTAGTGGGGGAAGTTCAAGGGTTTCCCCCATTTTATGGAGAGTTACAAGGGGTTAAAACCAGCGTGGTCCCCATGTTATATATCCTCTCAAATGAGGTTATGTGTGGGTGGGACCCACCACCATAACCTCCCATGGGAGGTTTGGGTGTGGTGGCTCCCACTCCCAACCTCCACTTGGAGGTTTTTACCACCACAATAAAAATATTTTATCCTCTTATTTTTATTTAATTTATTTTAAAACCCCAAAAATATAACTTCCATTCTTGTTAGAACACAACTACGGTGAAGGTATTACTAAGAAATTACCAATGATGTGAGTTCAACAGTGCCCTTGGATTTCAGTTCCGAGCACCGGTTCAAAAGATATAAAATCATGCTCGTATGTTTACTGAACGTACCCGAACAAAACTTCAGAAATTGATTCCGAACACACTGGGACTCGAAATCAGGCGCCGTCAGAAACTGTGGACTCGTAAAACGTAGATACAACTTGCCTCCTCATCCAAATCTCTGTAGACCTATTCGAGGTGAGACCCATAGAAAGATGTGGTCGCCATCCTTGAACTCTAATGGTCTCCATCTCTTATCAGCATAGGACTTCTTCCTGCTCTCTGCAGTCTTCATCTTCTCATGGATGATCTGCACCATCTCTGTCGTAGCATGCACCATCTCAGGTCCCATAAGTGTCAAATCCCCTGGCTCAGTCCAGCACCGAGGTGATCTGCATGGTCGGCCATAAAGTGCCTCATAAGGTGCCCAACCGATGGTGGAGTGGTATATGTTGTAATATGAAAAGTCTACCTAGGGTAAGTGATCCTCCTTGCTGCGACCGAAGTCAAGGATGCATGCACAGAGCATTTCCTCGAGAGTCTGAATGGTCCTCTCAGTCTGACCATCTGTCTGAGGATGGAAGGCGGTGCTTAAGAGTAGTTGTGCCCTGAAAGCCTCCTGCAACCCCTTCCATAGTCGGGAAGTAAACCTTGCATCACGGTAAGAGACAATAGAAGAATGTACTCTTTGTAAACGCACAACCTTCTACACGTATAGGTGTTCCAAGATCTCTACTAAACCCCGATATATGATCGATAGGAAGTGGACCGACTTGGTGAGTCGGTCTACGATCACCCATAATGAATCGTGAATCTTGTATGTACGTGGAATAATCGTCACAAAGTACATGGATATCTCATCCCACTTCCACTCTGGGACCTGTTAGGGCTGTACCAAGCCTGCTGGTACTTGGTGCACTACCTTCACTTGCTGACAAGTGAGGAATCATGACAGAAACTCTGATACTACAATCTTCATACCTGGCCACCAGTGCTATCATCGAAGGTCCTGATATATCTTTGCCACTCCTGGATTTACCGTAAGAGGGAAAGTGTGGAACTCCATCAACACTTCCTCTGAAAGTGAAACTGGTACAAAGGTACATCCTCTGAAGAGGTTTCCATGTTCCCCACCTTCAGAAAATCCCTCAGGTGCCTGCCCTTTAGATATACGAGCACGTCAAGTCTCGTAGTTAGTATCCCCATGTTGTGCCTCCCTGAATCGCTGAAGAAGTAGAGGAGTGACTGAATGAGACTGTATATAGGTTGCTCCATATCTATCCACAAAGGATATCTGCAATGCGGCCAGCTCCTCTGTTTCCTCTCCTAACAGCTGAATGCCAGATCTCATATGGAGAGAATCTACTACAACGTTCCCCTTCCCAGGAGTATAGACTATCTCTATGTCATAGTCCTAGAGGAACTCAAGCCAACACCGATGTCTCAGGTTCAAGTCCTTCTACGAGAAGACACACTTGAGACTATTGATATTAGAGTAAACCATAATCTTTTTTCTCAACGAACTATGGGTGAGACTAGACAATTGTATTGAACTCGAGTACACCATTTTTTGCCTACGTCCTACAAGAGCTGCTAAGATTTATCCTTTGATGAAAAAATAAATCTGGTCTCATCCCCGGGATGAACCACGTCCTTTGCCTAATACAGTCAATCCAGAAATGAAATATACTAATTCAGTCCATGGACGACGTTGTAAGGCCTCGACGCTACTACCAAGAGATCCAACCATTACTCTCGCCTCCAAGGGTTGAGTCACACTGTCAGCATCAGTATGTGGTCACTATGTCTCCTCCAGTAGGAATCTCGAATATGAGAGTCAAGTCAACAATTTTAACTGGAATTTATCTGTATCAACCACACAAAAAGGTAGGAAAAAATGTCACAAAGACAAGTGTTTTTAATTACTACAGTTCAAAGTACAAAGACAAAAATCAACCACAAACAATGAAATCAATGAAACTAGAAGCATCATGAACAAAGGCATCTATTCCTGGATCTGGTCTCTCTCCTGTTTACCTAATCCTAGAGCTCTAGATGAAGCATCTATGGGTGGTGATAGTAGTTCTCGATGACACTGACCACCATCTTCTGAAGGACCTCCTCCACAGCCTCATCTACTGCTCAGATGATGCTCAAGCTCCTAATGTTGCCTCTATCTTGGTGGAACCTCTAACGCCTGCTGATCAACAGTGTGTGGAGTCGGACAATCATGCACTCTGTGACCTAGTTCCATGCTGAAAAAATAGACCCTTCTCCGTTTAGAGCTCCCTCGGGCTCGGGTGCCCCGCACCCCTGTTTCCTCATCTTGGGGTCGTCTAACAGTAGATCTAACCCACTAGTACCCTCGTGTCATCTTCCTACTGCCTGCTAAAAATGTCTTGACTACTGTCCGAATTCCCTGTGGTAAGTGCAACAGCTCCTGAGCATGCACATAGTATAGAGTCACTGGTACAAACTCAGCCCTCAAAAGACCCTCTAAGTTCCCCCAGGTGGGGGTCGCCTCATCATAAAAATGGAGCATCAGGCTCCACCAACTCTCACATGCTCCCTGAAAGAGACTAACAGCTAGGTGCAACATCATGTTAGCGGGTGTCCCAACTATGTGGGAAACTCATTCTACAAATTCCAGCCAGTACCTAGACGTCTAAAAATATGTCTCTCCTTGAAACCTTAGAGGCCTTCGTCGAAATAACCTATGCAACACGCTCAAGTGGTTCTCACCCTCTTCTGCTAATGCTGGTAGTAATGGTAGACCAACGGTTAGGGGTACCGCTAGTGCCTCCGCTGTGATGGGGCCCTGCACTGAGGCCTCATCACTCGATGGGATACCATTACGCTCTCCACTCAAAACCCGCGCTGACTGACCACGTGAATACATCCAGAAAAGAAATAGGTGCCCCATGTTCAAAACAATATACCTGGTGAGATAACACATATAATCACGAAGAAAACATTTCAAAGGAAACACATATGCAATCAGTGTTTTCGTGCACTGAGTCGGAAATTAGAAGTCAGAGTCCAAGTGTATGGATACGTCGGTCGCTGCACCAACACCAGTTTCTCTAAACTGATAAGAACACCCAAAACACTAAACACTATTACCATTAAAAGAATCAGAGTCCATGTTCTGCGGTATAACCGTCTCCTCTGAGACCAATTTGTCACGACCCGTCCTCAGGGCCCGTGCCATGACTACCCCAAGCCTACCTTCCATAGGCTAGGGGCTGGGGACTAGCATCAAAGGAGAATCCATGATAAAAATGGAAGTAATTTCCTTTAAGCCTGTAACACACATTGCCTGAACACAACCAGTAGAAGCAAAAAGTGATAATATAGAAAATAAAGGTGTGCTGAAAGTAAGTGGGCCAGTTTACAAACCCAACTGAACAACAAGTACAAGTACAAGTTAAAAGGAAAAATTACACCTGGATCATCCACCAGAGAATCCTACCTGAAGGGTTGGTTTAGATATTGAACAAATCATCCATGAGGTATGTACCATCTTTTCCATCTCTGAAAAGCCTCCTGTTTTTCACCGTCATCCTCGATCACTACTGACGATCGTCTGCACAGAACACAACAAGGTACGGGTGAAGCCCGTGCAGGGGTGAGTATAATAATACACAGTAGGGGACCCCGAGACCCATGAAGGTCTCCCAGAATCCACTAAGGATAAACCACAGAAGTAAAGATACAATCACAAAGTATCAATCATCCTTACATAGGTATATGCCCATACATATACCTAAGTTACCAATCACAAACCGGCCCCAACTCTTGGGCCCAACCACATTTCATTCCACAAGTATAGAAACACTCCACAAAGAAATTTCAACACAAGGTGTACCCCAGAGGTATAACTCACCAAAGAATTCCATGTGGGCTTCATATCCATTAAGAAACATCCACGATGAAACATCCACCCATACTTATGTATATGCCCATACATATACCTAAGTCGTCAATAGTACACATCTCAAACATGTGGAAAACAAGAAGGTAATGACTCAACTCACACCGGGTATACACAACTTAAAAGAGAGTAAGAGATGATTAGTTTTAGCCACTAAATCACCATTCAATATTGAACGATAGATATCCGTAGAAACCAAAAACAACATTCTGTCGAAGCTGTCGATCCTATGGGATCTCAGTACAAAAATTCGTCACTTTCGAACCCACAGAGGATCCAGGTCCAGTCTTGTCATTGTCGAACCCACATATGATCTAGGTCCAGTCTCGTTGGTGTCGAACCAACAGAGGATCCAGGTACAGTTTCATCACTGTAGAACCCACAGAGGATTCAGGTCCAGAAGTCATCACGGTCGAACACACAGAGGATCACAGTCTAGTCTTTTCACTATCGAACCCATGGAGGATCCTGGTACAGTGTCGTCGCTATCAACCATAGGGTTCCCGTACATAGAACACTAGATTCCGGGAGGGTCCTCTTCTCAATCCAAGTGTGGATATAGAATCTTCAATTTATTCTTGATTTGATGTATCCTATATTTTTGTTTCATCATAAGGAACCCATTGCGACAGACGACACGTCAATCGGACACTCGGTCTGTGAGTTATTGGCCTTTCTATTCCAGGGGCCCAGTTGGTTTTTCGGTTCAAACAACCCGGACGTACCCCATTGGCATCCAAACCTCATGTGGGGTATGCCAAAAGAACTGTCATACCCTAATCCTTCTTTCGTTATAGACGGTTCGTCGTTCAGACACCCATAGCCCAAAATATCGGGGGAAAGGTGAAAAGTAGCCATGGCGGGTCTGGGTCCGGTCCGAGGGTTCGACCCGATCTGAGGAAGCGGCCTGGCCAGCAACGTGTGTATGGGGGGGTGTTACACCCCCATGTTTCCTCAATCGGAACCGGCACTCGGCGCCAGTTCGATTTTCCCGCAGGACCTGAGGGATCCGCCTTGTGTGGCTGGCCGAGCGGCCAGCTAGTTCCACACCACCGGCGCGGTGCGACGACGCCTCGCCCCATCTTCTCTACCACCGCCTGCCCTGGCCGTGGCCCACCTCCATCGCACAGAGTGATGGTGCCGCACCACCTCCGCTGTGGCCCGACCTGGCCGTCACCCCCAGGTCCTCCACGCGGTGCTACGGGACCATGCCTCCTCCTCTGCGGCCCAATGTGGTCATGGCCCTCATCTTTTTTAAATGGCACGATGGTGCCGCACCCTTTCGGAAATCCAGCAGACATGCGTCGCCAGTTTCCATCACGTCTGGCCCAACATCGGCCACCGCTGCTCTGCTCCACGGTCTTCAATCAAACGAGATAGAACATGGGGGGTCGGGTTATGTTCGTGCGGTTTGATCCCTCTCTTTATGGGGGTAACAATCAGAATATATCAATCCATACATTCAATGGCGTTGAACAAGAACAATAAAACTACTCAAAACCCCTACGTCGAGTTCGGTGATCGTTGAAGGAGTCGTGGGAAGTGGGCGTCATTCTGACAACGTCGGAAAGAAGGATGTCGATGATGACGTCGTCGTCATTCCTCAAGGATGGCGCTCCCTCCTTTATTCTGGTAGAAGAAGGAAAAAATGTCTGAGGAGGAGTGCAAGGAAGAAGTTGAATATGGGAGCACGTCGCCGGAGTTTTTCGCGTTATTCCTTGGTGTGGATATGTTCCTCTAAGAGCCTTTACTATCCCAAGTTTCCACTAACCAAAAAGAAATGATGCCCCCCAAAATGAATTAATAAACGCCTATTATTTCATTTTTTTCATTAATATAAATGAATTCAAAAGGATCCAATTAATTAAATAAAGATTTCAATTAATTAATTCTGTGTGTTGGCCGACTTAATATGTTGGGGGAGTTCAAGGGTTTCCCCAACTTTATGAATTTTTACAAGGGGATAAAACCTGTGTGGTCCCCAAGTTATATATCATCCCAAGGGAGGTCATGTGTGGGTGGGACCCACCACCATAACCTCCCATGGGAGGTTAGGGTGTGGTGGCCCCCACCCCCAACCTCCACTTGGAGGTTTTAACCACCACAATAAAAACAAGTTATCCTCTTATTTTAATTTTAATTATTTTAAAACCCCCAAAATATAACTTCCATTCTTGTTAGAATGAAACTGCTATGAAAGTCTTACTAAGAAATTACCAACGCTACGAGTTCAGCGGTGCCTTTAGATTTCAGTTCCAAGCACCGGTTCAAAAGACATAAAATCCTGATGGTATGTTTATAAAACGTAGCCAAAAAAAACTTCAAAAATTGATTTCAGGCACACCAGGCCTCAGAATTAGGTGCCGTCAGAAACAACAGACTCATAAAATTCCCATGAATTTATGAAACAAAAAATTCACAGAATTTTTCGGTCATTACAATGTGAGTCAAATTTAAATCCACCTATAATAGTTAAAATACAAAAAATATATAGTAAATTTTATTTATACACATAATATTATAATATTAATGACAATGAGGAAGTAATGTATACTAACGAAAAGGAATCAGGTTATGATATTCTTTACAACTTGGTATCTTTTAATTAAAATAACCTTAGAATAAATAATTCATATTGAAAATAAAAAATATCATGAAAATAAAATAATTCAGGATATTATATATCAAAATAGTTAGTAGGTACACCACAAAAAACAATCAATTGGTGAATATGACATTTATCTCATTGATGTAATAAAAGTGAGTTGAAATCCCTTACATTGTGTTTTCTTTTGGGCGAACGTCTTTTAAAATCCCATATAAGGGTTTTAAACATGTCACTAACTTATACTAAAACCATAATTATATTTATAAGATCATATATGATCTTCTAATAATATCTTATTATCTATTTGTTAACAATCATTCATTATTTTCACTATTACGGTGTTAACTGTCTAGTTTTATGAGTAAGTTTTGACTTGTTACTTATTATTTCTAGTAGTTAGATCACGGTTTCATCATCCAAAGAAAATAAAAAATTATGTAAATATCATATATATCCATTATATATGTATTTATAGGAATCTATAATACATTAACAATGTAAATGAAATTCACCGTTCAAGGAGATGGCAGGCCGTATGTACGCATAAATGCTACGTCTATTTCTTTCTGGCATTAAAAGAAAGAAAAGTAAATAATATGTATTTATACTATAATTCAAGTAAAATAATTGGATCATATATGTCACATATTTTAATTAAAATCATCCTTTTACATTACATTTATAGAGTGAACGAATCACGTCACTTTGAGGACGTAGTAGTTCACACATCCAAAACCAAGGTTATTGTGTTACCATAAAATGGAAATTATAAAGGTACGAGTTATATAAGAACTATAGAAGAATAAACATATTATAAATACTATATATATTATATATAAACTATAAATACATCATTATTTCAAACCTTTAAAGGTGGTAAATGGAAGAACGAATGACATTGGTTCATGATGCGGCAGTTCTCCATACACACGAATGATGATTGTGTATCACATTTGATGGATGTGTGTGAATGTGTAGATCTAAATCATATAATAAAAATATATCAGTATATTTAAGATACCGAGGCTATTATATAATCAAGATAAAAAAATAATTGATGGGGGGAATAAGTAAATGAAAAAAAGTGATTTGTTAAAGAAGGTTACCTCTTATTTAAGCAACACTGCTACAAAACTGCCACTAATAACGTTAGTATTTATCATCATTAGAAAGAACACCAATATATGACATATTTATTAGCTCTATGAAAATTGTTGATCAATTTAACTTTTTATCATCACTTTTTTTAGCACTGATAAAGGGTATCCTTTATCAGCGCTTTATTTTTAGTGTTGATAATGGTTACCCTTTATCATTACTTTATTTTTAGCACTGATAAATATTTATTTCATCAGCTATTTTTTACTGCTGATAAAGGATTGAATAAATGAAATTAAATAATAAAATAAATAAAAAATAAAAAATGATTTTATTATAAATAATATTACAAATTTCATTTTTTAAAATATTTATTGATAAAAATGAATAAATTGAATATACACTATTAATTATTAATCATTTTATTAATTATATAATTATGATAATTAATGTTATTACATTTTATATATTAAATATATAGATATATATTAATGTATATGAATATTATTTATATATTACAAAATATTTTGAGTTTTACATTTAATAGTCATATATTTATTGAATAATGGTTTATAATTAAAAATTAACTTGAATTAAAAATAGTGACTAATTGCATTGTACTCGACATATAATTGAATGTCGTTTGATTTTTCAGTTTAACATATATCAAATTTGTTTTATATTGATTTCACATATACATAAATAATTCATTTTTATATTCAATGCACACACACAAAACTGATCCATTTTTTCAATATTGTTATTGTACTTATTCATAATTTATTCAATTTCACTCATTATTAACATATATGCATGAACATAAAATTATATATTCATTAACAATGTTAAATATATATTTGTAAAAAAATATTTATAAATAAATAAATTAAACTTTAATATATTTATACAATTATATATTTACACATTTAAATAAATAAAAATTTGTTTAAAAGTATTTATATAACTATAAATAAATTATTATATATTTTTAAATAATTATAAATAAATAATTATATATATTTAAATAATTATTAAATTTATAATAAATTTAGTTAAATAAAGAATATATTTAGAATATTTATATTTATATTTATTTACTAAATATATATATATGTGTGTGTGTGTCTGTTTAATTACATAAATGTATACCCGGGAAGCTCATTCAAAAGTAAGCCACTGACTATTTATTAATAAAGAAAAAGTATCAAGGAAGTACAATAAGGAAGAAAAAAACGTGATCTCATCAAAATCATACCCATCATCACATCCATTGTAAATTTCTTCTTCCACCGTAGCTGATTCCCACCCTGAGCTTTCATAATGCTTAAGAACCTTGGCGTATTTCTTTCACAGATTCATCTTCTCCAATTCTAAAAACTCTTTTGATGACTGTATAGCCTGAATTTCCTTTGCCACAGAGGATCTAGTAGACACCGACCTTGGAAGAGAAGAGTATTCCTTCCTTATCCTTCACTGAGTTGGTACAGTTATATCACCCTCACTCTCATGCACCTTCATCCTCCCATCCTGAATGACATCGCTATAGGAAGTGCATACTACACCACTATTATTTTCCATGTCACTATCTGAGACATCGCCCCACATTCTAGAGATGTGCACCTCTTGGTAACCCTCATTAAAGCCTCGATCCTGCTGGACTTGACTGTTGGAGTCATCCATGGAAAGACATTGTGGTTCCTCCATAATATGCTGCATTCCACCCTCTCCAATTGCATTCATAGAGAAGTCATGTTATAGATTTACGCCTTCTTTCCTTTTATCATTCTTCTTTACATGAGAGGTGTCCACATTATCCAGTTCAATAAAACGGTTACTAGTGGAGACCGTGATAACCATTGCTTCAGCAACATCCGCCTGTCATTGCATCTGTTCAGAACAATCGTCATCTGCCTCTAATTCAGAGACAATTGAGCCCATATGTTGTTCAGGCTGCACCTTCATCTGAAAATCCCCACGCACTATGTTTACAGGACTGAAATCTGCAACCCAGTCCATATCATGCTGAGGTTTCTCATCATCCACTATCCGAAAAGTGGAAATTACCTACTCTAGAACACCATCAACAACCAATTCCACATGAAATGAAATGGAGCAGGTTATCCCCGTATCTACTGTCGAGTGATCGAGCCCACTCCACTTGAATTCCCTCACAACAACTTCATCTCCCTTATCATGAAAAAATGAAACTGATTGTATATCATCATCAAACCTGTTGCTCAGATGTACTTGAGTCCGGCTCTCTGGACCCCCTAAATCTTCTACTCTGTTCATGCCCAAGCACATCGATGCATACCCCCACTCCCATCACCATTGTCCAACCTTAACTCCCCATCACCTATAGATTACACCACCTGACCATTGTCTATCATATGCTCCCAGACCACTTCCAGCACTTTCCCATGGGAAACAAATTGGACATCTTCATGCTGAGATATTCTCACACCTCTTGCACATTACAGTAAACCGAAAGATCCTCCCTTAATCTTCTAAACACCATGGACACCTGCGGATTCAGATGATGACCCATGGCCTGCAACCCTTTCTCAGATTGGGATACAGCCCCTACAACCGTATGACACACCGCTGAAACGTTAACAGACCACTCCTTCTCCACTGGCCGCAACATTTACTATTTCCCACCCTTGTCCTCCATACCCACACCCAAATTCATTAAGCCATTCTCTCTACCTACTTCAGGGGCCATGACACTGTCACCTGGTTGGACTACCAGGTGACCAGGACCCCTACCCACCATTCTTGTAGCCCCCCGCCAAAAAATAGTGGAAGAATGCCCAGAAAACCTACAAGAAGAATAGTGATCCATCCAACTCTAATAGATCACATGCTATTTATACCTATACTCCTCACCAATTGTTATCCATACATATTCAAAGGGGGTTCTAGACACGTTCATCTCCATACACACCCGCAGATTAATAGGATGACAAACCACCTGTGTGCAACTATCTAAGAAAAGGTACCTACCAACCAGGTTGTCGAGCATTTCCAACACAGAAGGATTTTGGAACGGTAGCAGATGATTGGGGAACCTGACCCAAATCGTAGTAGAAGGAAGACCACAACTCATATGAAACATAAATGACCATCAAAATAGAATGAACCTGAAACCATCACAACACTGGGGAGCCCTCGACCAAGCACTGATAAGATCCTCCTCTGATGAAAATCGGATCATGATATGTTTGTTTTCTAGAAATCCCACTGTCAACTATTCTCAGAGATCCCATGATTCGAATAAGAATCTATCAAAAGAGTGCACTGAAGATTGTAGCTTCTTGAACCACACAACCAAGGTGAGATCCAAGAGCACAGAGGTATCTGTGAACTCTGAGTTTGAAATTTGAAGATTCGGGAAACCATTGATGAGCTCCGGATGTTTTGGGCTCAGAACAACTTTTGGGAATGACAGAATAAATTTATGGTTAAGGAAGGGATGGAAGGGGGCCACTCCATTCCATAAGGCCTTCGAAGATCCCTCCCCCACTGAGGGGGGGGGGGGGACCGGCGTGGAAACCGCCGTCGTCACCGAGAGAAGGACACCCTAGCCAGGGTTCCTCCACCGTCATCCTTCTTCTCATGAATATCCATACCTTTATTAGCCAATAACAACTCCCCTTATATAAATATATACAATGATATAAATATTATTTTTTAAAAAATTCCTATTATTATAAATAAATAATTATAAAATTATATAAAATATAATTAAAAAGGAATATATATACTATATACTATATTTATATATCTATTAAGTATATATAAATATTTACAACTTTTTATTTGTAATTATAATTATAAATCCTTTATCAGCACTAAAGAAAGAACTGATAATGACCTACCTTTACGAGTGCTAAATAAGTGTTGATAAAAGTGTCCCCATATATTTAAAAAACCTCAACCATTTGCAAACCCATTGCAATATTAGAATCTTTCCACAGAAGCCACCCCATGTCAACGATCCTCTATGGTGAATCGAAGCTCGAATCACATGACTCGACTGCCTCTAGTTGATCAAACATCTCATCCAAAATCTGGTGTGTAACGGCCCGGAATTTTGAATAAATCTTGTTTCCTAATGTCATGTGTTATTTTATTTTATTTTTATACTCAAAAAAAAATGTTTTATTTGATAAACATGATTATAATTAAAATGAGACCATTGGGTTCTAACTGTTATATGACCATCGTTCAATATGACCGCTGTGAACAAAATGTTTTGATTATTGTCTCTAAATACATGTAATCTTGGTTAATTATTATAGAAAGAAGATTTGATGGCCTCACCTAGTAGTCTTGGACCGATCGAAGCCCATCTAACAGAACTTGGGAAGGAGGTAGCACCATTGGGCTTTGCTCTAGTCCAAATCCAAGCCGAACTTCATCGTGTGAAGCTATAACGGAATCGCCTTCGCGAGAAGTTCAAACTGATTGAAATTACTACTCGGGCAATGTTGGCTGAGCCTCCCTCGGACTCTCTCACCTTAGCACACCATACACTTAGGTCCTATGCGTGTGTGATAAGAGGCTATGTATGGAGACCGTAACTACCTTGTGTAATCCTTTGTTTTAAATAAAAATTGGGATTTATTCTTATGATGAAGTTTATGAATTTTCAAATGACCGGATAAATATAGTATGCATATTTTTTATGAATTTTAGAAAAAGGATATTTTAAAAATGATTTTGTAAACCTTAAATAATTAAAAATGTGTAATGATTTTCAAAAAATGGTCTTCTACAATTATGTTCAGTACAAAATTTGGAGTCTAATAAGATCAACTTGATTTTTGATGAATAGTAAATTATGAATAGTGATTTTATGATTAGGATTAGTAATATGACCAAGTGGATTAGTAATCTCACTTAAAGAAAGTTTTAAAATAATGTAGGCACCTTGATTAAGTAATGTGATTCAATAAAATGGTTAAATAACGGTTTCATAAATTATTATTCATGTATTAGTTTTTTCGGGTGAATAGTGTTTTTTAATTAAAAATTTAATTAAAAATATTTAGAAAAATATTTTTATAAAAATAACTTTATTTTTGAACTCAGAGCATCGATATTATGTTATGGTAATTTTTGGGGATTTTTTTGAAAAAAACGAATTTTCGATGAATAGTGTTTTTATTTACAAATTAAATTAAAATTATTTAGAAAATTATTTTTATAAAATGGAGTTCATAAATGTATTTAGAGCATCGATATTTGGTTAAGGTGAAAATTTGGGATTATTCTGAGAAAGATGAATTTTTGATGAATAGTGAAAATATAGTTTTTAAGTTACGGGTGTTTAATGACATCATTAAATGATGTATTAAGTATATATTCAATATATTAGAATTATGAATAGTATGATAAGGTATGAGGTGTCCCAAGTGGCCAATACCATGGGCAAGCCCATGGTTTTTCCAAAACCACTAGTGAGGTGTCCCTTGGCCATTAATGCCTTGTCCCCTCACTTTTCCTATAAATACCCACCCTTTCCTCCTTTAGTTCTCACTCCCAAATCTCCCCCAACGATGTTCTGGTCTCATTACTTCCCAAGGAGTCCTCCCAAGGTGCCCCCAAGCCCTCAAGGTCCCATCCTTTTAGGTTTAAGAGTTACATTTTAAGGTAAGGGATCCGACCTCTCTCTTTCATTTCAAGTAATCTCTTTTATGTCATTCCTTTTATGCTAAATGTTCTTATGTTGGAGGATGTTATTTTATACTCCTATTACTTCCCTATTTATGTTCACATAATTAGAGATCCCCTCTTACTCTCATTATTTCGTTTTATGAAGTTTTAAGTGGCGCCGTTAGGCTGCCGAAATTTTTGTAACGGATTCTTTCTCCCTTCTCATTTTTCAAGATCTATTTTCATGTAAAGTATTTTAAGTTCCTTTTTGTTATGTTGTGGTATGATCTCTATATCTATCATACTTGAATCATATGTTCATATGATGAGAGACCCCATTTGATCTCTTCAATTCAGTATTTTGATGTTTTAAGTGACGATGTTAGGCTGCCGAATGTTTAAGTGATTCTTTCACCCTTCTCATTTTTCAAGTTTGATTTTCATGTCAAATATTTCAAGTTCCTTTTTATTATGTTGGGGTATGATCTCTATATCTATCATACTGATCTATTATGATCATATTATGATAGAACCTATTTGATTTGTTCAATTCATTTTTGTTGAAGTTTAGGTGACGCCGTTAGGCTGCCGAATTTTCATAAGAGAAGTCAAATTTTTGTCTTCCTTCCATGTTTTTCATTTCAAATGGTATGTCCTTAAAATTGCCTCACCATGTCCATATATCCTTCTTATTCTGTCCCTCTACTGTTTTATGGGTCAATTGTGATTGTTCGACCCATGTTCCCTCTCTTTTCAATGTTTTCTAAAACCTTGTAACATAGCCGTTATGCTGCAGAATTTTCGTCTCAAAATGACTCTCTTTTCTCAAAATTATTTTATGTTATAAAGTGAATACTCAAAGCTCCTATTTCTACAGGGGTATTCACATATATATGAAAATGTTCTATTTTAAATTCTGGGATTTACATACATGATACCCGCTTTCCCTTTCCGTGGGTTTAAAGTAATGTAAAGATCATGTCTTTAAAGCAGTTTTTAAAACGTTATGATTATGAAATGAAACCCATTTATTTTATGCTATATGGGTTATTTATGAAATGTTTGATGATGATATATGTGGATCACATGATAATAAAGGCAAATTTAAGGGTGTGCCCGGATAGCGCTCTAATGCATTGGGTAAAGACTTAATCTCTAGAGATGACCATTTTAACGACGCCTTGGTGAATAACCATGGTAATATTTAATGACACCTTGGGGATGGACCTTGGTGAAACGAAACAATTGTCAATATTAAATGTTGCAGCCACATCTTCAAGTTATGAAAAATGTTACTTTTATTATGATATATCTCATGATTTCTTTCTCATGCCATAAAGTTCTTTTCATGACCTTATTAAAGTATCTCAAGTTCACATGTAAAATGTTTCTCTTGTTTTCCTTACTGGGCCTTCTGCTCACCCTTTCCTTTGATGTATGTACCCAGGTTCTGAGATGCAGAAATGAACCTAGGATGAACATAAGGAGAAGCCTTTCAAGTGTTTAAGAAGAATGTTTTTTTGTTGTTTCATGTTTTAAGTTCCTGGTTTCCAAGACACTAAACCTTAAAGATCCTCGATTTTGTAAAATGTAAATGAAAGATTATGTGATAAAAAGGCGGGATGCTATAGTTGGTATAAAAGGATGGTTTAGTTATTTGTGGAAATTAGGATATGAAAACTTTAGGAAGTAGCCTATAGAAAAGTTAAAATATAGGAAATCTTCCTGGTATTTTGGTGAGTATTGAGTAAGGGGTTGCCAAGCAAATACATCCCTATCTGGATACGAGCAGGTAGAGGTGGCTCTGGCACAGATGTACATATGGGTAAAACCCGAAAACACCGCTTTGAGCTAGACTCGAACGGGAACTGGTACACGACAATGGGCCTTGCTGCACTCTTGGTTACGACACTCCCGGGGGATATGCTTTGATAATTCATAAGCTTAGTATGAACCATTATTAAAGGAACAAAGATAAAGTAAAATGAAGATTCACATAAGAATATATGATCATGGGTAACCTAGATGGGAACCTAGGGGATCACAAGTTAGGGTATACTTTTCAACTACAAGTTATCCTTATATGCTATAAGTTTCTTTTCATGATTATTGGATAAGTATTTAAGCGCCTAATTAATGTTTCTTTTCTTAGTTAATGGCGGGAAATGGAGGACCATGTCTCAACAACCAATGTGATAGGAAATTCTACGATTACCGTACTAATATGACAGAGATGATTAGGGGATTAAAAATGATTTTTATTTTGGAAGATGTTCACTATTTTGGGGACCCTATATGATCGAGGTAAATAGATTAAAACGGTATTTTCATTGAGGACTAAGGTTGACTTATATTTGAAGAATTGATGAATTTAAGGTGGAATTATAGAAATTTAGGTTACTTATGGGAATGACTAACCTATCTTGGGTGAAATATGTTTAGGTTAGATACTTTTGTTATAAGATGTTAGGAGTGGTTGATGTTTTTTGGAGATGAACAATGATGTTTTGGAAGACTATGTTGTCAAATCCTTCTTGTATTTGGGTTTCAATCTTAGTTTGGTTTATTTTGAGGAATTTTAAGTACCGTTATTTATGGAATGGACTAGGATGAACTTTGGGTAGTACCATGGAACTTTGAAGATTTCAAAGTAGTTTCCATTCCTATGGGATTCTTTCTTTTTTTGAAGAGTTGTTTTACCTTACCCTTTCGGTTTTTGGGATAATGTTTAAAGATAAAAGAAATAGATAGTTAATCTTTTGTGGATTATGTGATTCTCTAGAAGATGATTCTTATGTTTTGATGAGACCAAGTAGTTTTGAATGCTCATAGTTTAGAGAAAATATTAGTTTTGGGTAGAAACTTATTAAAGGATGAAACTCCACATGAAGGTAGATATATTTCCTTATGTTTTTGTTCTATGTTATAAATGAATTCCTCAAAGTTATGAAAAGGAACGTAAAACAAAAACATTGTTGGTTTACGTTTCCTACTAGGTAATCAAAGACCACTTGCACACATCATAATTTTGGGATTTTCTGGTGGTTAACATCCTCCTAATCATGTTTTCTCTCACTCTCCTTTAGGATGTGACCCTTTGTTTTCTCCTCCAGGTCCATGTTTCCTACATGGAATCCAAGTATGAGTAAACTCGGGTGGCCTTTGTACTTCCTTTTCTTTCATTTAAAGTAATAGTGTCACAGACTCTTTTTCCGATGTGGGACTTTCAATGAAATTTCAAAACCCAATTTTTTAAAATTGCGAGGACGCAATTTCTTAAGGGGGAAGATTGTAATGGCCCGAAATTTTGAATAAATATTGTTTCCTAATTTCATGTGTTATTTTATTTTATTTTTATACTCAACAAAAATGTTTTATTTGATAAACATGATTATAATTAAAATGAGACCATTGGGTTCTGACTGTTATATGACCATCGGTCAATATGACCGCTGTGAACAAAATGTTTTGATTATTGTCTCTAACTACAAGTAATCTTGGTTAATTATTATAGAAAGAAGATTCGATGGCCTCACCTAGTAGTCTTGGACCGATCGAAGCCCATCTAACAGAACTTGGGAAGGAGGTAGCACCATTGGGCTTTTCTCTGGACCAAACCCAAGCCGAACATCATCATGTGAAGCTAGAACGGAATCGCCTTCGCGAGAAGTTCAAACTGATTGACATTACTACTCGGGCAATGTTGGACGAGCCTCCCTCGGACTCTCTCACCTTAGCACACCTTACACTTAGGTCCTATGCAGGTGTGATAAGAGGCTATGTAAGGAGACCGTAACTACCTTGTGTAATCCTTTGTTTTAAATAAAAATTGGGATTTCTTCTTATGATGAATTTTATGAATTTTCAAATGACCGGATAAATATAGTATGCATATTTTTGATGAATTTTAGAAAAAGGATATTTTAAAAATGTTTATGTAAACCTTAAATAATTAAAAATGTGTAATGATTTTCAAAAAATGGTCTTCTACAATTATGTTCAGTACAAAATTTGGAGTCTAATAAGATCAACTTGA
This sequence comes from Viscum album, assembly GCA_963277665.1. Lineage (NCBI taxonomy): Eukaryota > Viridiplantae > Streptophyta > Magnoliopsida > Santalales > Viscaceae > Viscum > Viscum album. Next base: position 382,738,868 of record OY728132.1, on the reverse strand, counting down.
TTTTTGATGAATAGTAAATTATGAATAGTGATTTTATGATTAGGATTAGTAATATGACCAAATGGATTAGTAATCTCACTTAAAGAAAGTTTTAAAATAATGTAGGCACCTTGATTAAGTAATGTGATTCAATAAAATGGTTAAATAATGGTTTCATAAATTATTATTCAAGTATTAGTTTTTTCTGGTGAATAGTGTTTTTTAATTAAAAATTTAAATAAAAATATTTAGAAAATTATTTTTATAAAAATGACTTTATTTTTGAACTCAGAGCATCGATATTATGTTATGGTAATTTTTGGGGATTTTTCTGAAAAAAACGAATTTTCGATGAATAGTGTTTTTATTTTAAAAATAAATTAAAAATATTTAGAAAATTATTTTTATAAAATGGAGTTCATAAATGTATTTAGAGCATCGATATTTGGTTAAGGTGAAATTTTGGGATTATTCTGAGAAAGTTGAATTTTTGATGAATAGTGAAAATATAGTTTTTAAGTTACGGGTGTTTAATAACATCATTAAATGATGTATTAAGTATATATTCAATATGGTCGAATTATGAATAGTAAGATAAGGTATGAGGTGTCCCACGTGGCCAATACCATGGGCAAATACCATGGGAAAGCCCATGGTTTTGCCAAAACCACTAGTGAGGTGTCCCTTGGCCATTAATGCTTTGTCCCCTCACTTTCCCTATAAATACCCACCCTTTCCTCCTTTAGTTTTCACTCCCAACTCTCCCGCAACGAAGTTCTGGTCTCATTACCTCCCAAGGAGTACTCCCAAGGTGCCCCGAAGCCCTCAAGGTCCCATCCTTTGAGGTTTAAGAGTTACATTTTAAGGTAAGGGATCCGACCTCTCTCTTTCATTTCAAGTAATCTCTTTTATGTCATTCCTTTTATGCGAAATGTTCTTATGTTGGAGGATGTTCTTTTATACTCATCTTACTGCCCTTTTTATGTTCACATAATGAGAGATCCCCTCTTACTCTCATTATTTCGTTTTATGAAGTTTTAAGTGGCGCCGTTAGGCTACTGAAATTTTTGTAACGGATTCTTTCTCCCTTCTCATTTTTCAAGATCTATTTTCATGTAAAGTATTTCAAGTTCCATTTTGTTTTGTTGGGGTATGATCTCTATATCTATCATATTGGACTCTTATTTTCATATGATGAGAAACCCCATTTGATCTCTTCAATTCAGTATTTTGATGTTTTAAGTGACGCCGCTAGGCTGCCAAATGTTTAAGTGATTCTTTCACTCTTCTCATTTTTCAAGTTCGATTTTCATGTCAAATCTTTCAAGTTCCTTTTTATTATGTTGGGGTATGATCTCTATATCTATCATACTGATCTCTTATGATCATATGATGAGAGACCCTATTTGATTTGTTCAATTCATTTTTGATGAAGTTTAAGTGACGTCGTTAGGCTGCCGAATTTTCATAAGAGAAATAAAAATTTTCTCTTCCTTCCATGTTTTTCATTTCAAATGGTATGTCCTTAAAATTTCATCACCATTTCCAAATATAATTCTTATTTTGTCCCTCTAATGTTTTATGGGTCAATTGTGATTGTTCGACCCATGTTCCCTCTCTTTTCAAAGTTTTCTAAAACCTTGTAACATAGCCGTTATGCTGCAGAATTTTCGTCTCAAAATGCCTCTCTTTTCTCAAAATTATTTTATGTTATAAAGTGAATACTAAAAGCTCCTATTTCTACAGGGGTATTCACATATATATGAAAATGTTCTATTTTAAATTCTGGGATTTACATACATGATACCCACTATCCCTTTCCGTGGGTTTAAATTAATTTTAAGATCATGTCTTTAAAGCAGTTTTTAAAACGTTATGATTATGAAATGAAACCCATTTATTTTATGCTATATGGGTTATTTATGAAATGTTTGATGATGATATATGTGGCTCACATGATAATAAAGGCAAATTTAAGGGTGCTCCCTGATAGCGCTCCAATGCATTGGGTAAAGACTTAATCTCTAGAGATGACCATTTTAACGACGCCTTGGTGAATAACCATGGTAATTTTAAATGACACCTTGGGGATGGACCTTGGTGAAACGAAACGATTGTCAATATTAAATGTTGCCACCACATCTTCAAGTTATGAAAAATGTTACTTTTATTGTGATATATCTCATGATTTCTTTCTCATGCCTTAAAGTTATTTTCCTGACATTATTGAAGTATCTCAATTTCACATGTAAAATGTTTCTCTTGGTTTCCTTACTGGGCCTTCTGCTCACCCTTTCCTTTGATGTATGTCCCCAGGTTCTGAGATGCAGAAATGAACCTAGGATGAACATAAGGAGAAGCCTTTCAAGTTTTTAAGAAGAATGTTTTTTTTATTGTTTCATGTTTTAAGTTCCTGGTTTCCAAGACACGAAACCTTAAAGATCCTCGATTTTGTAAAATGTAAATGAATGTTTATGTGATAAAAAGGCGGGATGCTATACGGTGTTCGATTTCAGGTAGGGTTTCTAAAGATGGTCTTAGATTTTCTTCAACCATGAAAGGTAGCCCTTTTGATTTTCTTTGTGTATTTTTGGTTTCATTTTTGATTTCTTCTTCTACGATTTTTTTGTGATCCATTGTTTATGATCATCTGTTTCTGATTTTTTTGTGATCGATTGTTTAGGGAATGATTTGTGGTCCATTGTTTGTATTGACTACCGATGCATGATCCGCTGTTTATATTTGACACTAAACCTTGGATTTATTCATTGTTTTTTTAGTGCTATGTTTTATATCGTATTAATAAATAGTTATTTAATATATGTATATAAATGTCTAGAAATTTTCATTGTATATTATTGTTTATTTACCACTGATTTGTGGCACATTTGTGGTTCCCTAATTATATTATATATTTTGACACCTTTATTGGACACCTCAGTGGATATGAATTTTCATATGCTGTTTTTTGGGAATCACGTTAGTGGAGTGATGTATGTTCCTCTATTGGTTATATATATCATGACATCTAGTTTCTCTAAGAATTCATTATGGTCCTTAGTTTTCTTATGGTGCATATTTAATGGGGCCATCATTAGTTATGCACATAAGGTTTTATCACATAAATCCTTCACTTTATGAATCATTATGGTGCTTTTAGTTCACATTATATTTGAATATCAGATTTTTATCTATTTGATATTTCTTATAGACTATAATTGTGTATTTATACAGGCGTGATATGTATGAGTGTATATATAGATATTACATCATTTCTTTCCTTATTTTTTTGTCTAACAGGTATTCCTATATCATGTAATGATGGTTTTGGGTCTGCATGTTCTCTGACCCCAAGGGTCATGCTAGAATTTTATTTGATCTCTATCACTAATAGATTCTATTTTAGGGGGGGACCTCCCATTTATGTTTTTTACACACAAATTTTAAACCATCCATTAGTGACTTTAAGGTTTGCTAGAGGTCATAAGATGATCTTACATGATGTGGTTTGGTTAATTCAGGCTAGGGTCATTACGCTATTTATCTTCCATTTTACACCTATAATGTTTAGTGATAATATCATTTATTATATGCCTTTATCTCCATCTCATTATTATATTCATTGAGATGATTCAAAAAAGTGTATCCATACATGTCCTTATACTGTATCCTCATATTAGAGAAATAACTAATAACATGATTTATAAAAAATATGAGGCATCACCTATGTGCCTTCTATAGGTATCCTTCTCACCCTCACTCTCTCTACATGGGTGATAATCAAGTTCCTCTTTTCCATTGAAAAGGGATTAACAGTATCAATGGAGTGAAAGTCGATGAAATGGGATTTGTGAAGGTGAATTTCAACATAAAAGGGAAAAAAGACAAGCCGTTAAAAATGTAATCACAAGGAGTGCATGCATTTTTTTGTCTCTGATCCAACAAACAAGAATTGGTCAAATGTCATACTGGTGACTAAAATAAATGTTGAGTCAGATGAAAATTCAATCCAGGATGATTCTTTTATTAAGACATCACAATTAGTTAATGTCGGTCTTAATGTTGATGATTTCTTATACGCTAGTGGGGACCACAAATAGGGGATTTGGATTCATTAAAGAAGAAGAAATTACTTGAATCATTTTCAAAAAATAAAGATAGTTTAATGAAAAGGTAAAAGTTTTTTATAATATATTAAATTTTTACACATAATATTATACATTCTATACTAATTTATCAAAATTTAAATTAAATGTTTGACTAATCATGTAGATAATGTCTTCTTCCCATGATGATGTTACCCATGCCTCAGTAGAAAAAAATATAATAAAGGAAACCCTATTTATAGATACAAATGTAATGTTACGAAATACATTATCTATTTTACTGAAAAATTATATAATGGGACGTTGATTTAATTTTATTTATTCATTGGAGAGTTTTTTTAATTTTGAAGACTTCTATCCATGTACCATGACTTTTCAAGAAGAGAAATAATTTTTCCTATATGAAATCACAAATGTAATCTTGATGTTTGTATTGTAAAATCATTGTCCATAGAATTAATGTATTGTTTCATATTTATGTTTAATTTATTTATTTTTAGTATTACTCATATAATAATTATTTTCATATACATTTGGATTCTTTTGTTTCTAGTTGGGATGGTCTATCAAAATTTCATGCCTTTCTACACCAAACCTTTAACATAATTCTTCTCTCTTAAAACGTTTTCGCCCCTATAGTGGTGAATTTATCACATTCTTTCAGGTTACCTCTACTACCTTTACAGGAAGAGCAACGACATTGCCTTTTCTCAATGACAGAGGTAATCTTGATATTTTAATATTAAAATCATTGTACATAGAATTAATGTATTGTCTCATATTTATGGGTAATTTATTTCCTTTTAGTACTACTCACATAATATTTGTTTTCTTATACAGGTGGATTCTTTTACTCGATTTGGTGTGCTCTATCCTTCTTTCACGCCTTTCAACACCAAAACATTCACATACATCTCCCACTTCAAAAACTTTTCACCCCTACATTGGTGAATTTATCAATTTCATTCAAGTTACCTCTATTATCTTTGAAAGAAAAATAGTGATGCTGCCTCTGCTCAATGATAGTGGCAACATTAATGTTTTCACAGTAAAATCATTGTCCATAGAATTAATGTATTTGTTCATATTTATGTTTAATTTATTTCTTTTTAGTATTACTCACAAAATAATTGTTTTCTTATATATGTGGTTTTTTTTATTTGGGTTGATTTTTTCCATCTTTCATGCCATTCTGCACCCAAACATCCACAAAAATTTCTCAATCATTTGAGACATTATGGAATCGGTTGCACCTCAATCTGATGCACGGTGTGACTAGTATGACTCCAAGTGCATCTTTTTATTTAAAATTGACATCAATATTAGTAAAATAAACACTTTATGTTAATTTATTTCTTTATATTATTACTATCATAAGAATATTTTTCTTACAAAGGTGTGTTCTTTTTCTCAATAATGGGTTGGTTTGTTCAGCAATAGCATGAGTCAGGTTAGGATAAAAAGGAAAAGGAACATTAATATTTTTGATTGTATTTAATAATTTTTATTTATTTAATAGTATAAATAATTGTTTGAAATGTATATAATATAGTGTTTTTTTAATATTTTTTGTTTTAAAAATTACTTCATTTAAATTATACATTGGGAGATTTTTTTTGTTGATATCTGATGTCTTTATAGTGCTTCTAATGTTGTGGTGTGCTGTTACAACACACTGTAGTAGAACCCATTATCAAAACTTTTAAAAGTGATGATAAAGAACACATTTATCATAACATTGAAAAGTTATGATGAGGGAAACATTTATCTATGCTTCTAAAAGCATTTATAAAAATATACTTTATTAGTTATAATAAAATCGCAGATAAAGGGTTTATTTAGCGGTGCTAAATAAATGATCTGATAAATGGGTCCTTTGTCATCACTTTTAAAAATGATTATAAATGTACCATTTATCAACAATTTTTTAGTGATGATAAATAAAAACTATATAAGTGATTTTTCAGAAATAATAAAAGACCTAGTATTTTAACATCGCTCAAGTAGTCAGTGCTTTTCTAGCACTGATAAAAGCTATTTCTAGCGCTGTTAAAGGCCTATTTTGTAGTAGTGTAACACCTTTTGGTTAATAAAAAAGAGACTTACTTGGATTGTTTTATGCCCAAAGTGAGGATTCTAGTATAGGGTAGGTATGTTGGGAGATTATTTGGGATGATTTTGAGAGATCTAATGGGCATGAGAGGTTTGAATAAGTGGTATGAGTGAGTGACTTTTTATAGTAGAGGAGTGACATTCTTATAAATATAAAAATGCAATCACTAATGAGAGGTCTCCATTACATCATGTGCCTCCAATAATGAATCAAAATCTAGAAACGATAGGATATGGTTTAAATATCACCATAAAATGGATTTTGGACAAGTTTTTAGGTCTTTCTGGTCCTTAAGATTAAGGGTTAGTGCCATGTTAAACTGATTTTCTTCTTAATCAATGTAATTAATTTTAATTAATTTCACTGATATTTTTGGTAAAAATTATGTTGAACTTGTTATAAATTATAAATTATGATGATTATAAATATGGAATCCATTTTTCCAAAATATGATCATAGATGTGGTAGAAATTAAATTAAAGTTAACTAGGAAGATGGGACGACAAAACTGGTTTTTAAAGTAAAAATGTTCAAATGTTTGAAATGTTTTTATATTCAATTTAAATAAGAAACTAATTCTAATGCCCTGAATTAAATTAGTGGATTTATAATTATCCTAATTATTATTTAAAACCAATAAAAATATATAATTTTAACATTATAAATAAATTAGATGAGAAAATAGCTTGGAATTAAAATTCAATTTTTTTCACTATTCACAAAAAAGAAACTTCGCATAAAAATATAAAAAAATCACCCAAACCTCATTTTGATGTTTAGATTTTAAAAATTATGTTTATTTTGACATATAAAATTTATAAAAGTTCCAAAAATTGGATTTAAAATAGTTTATATGTTAAATGGTTGTAAAACTGACTTCAGAAAATAGAGGTTTTTATACATAATTTTGGATTTTCTCTTATCTTATGACTATAAAATATATTGGATGGATGTAAAAACACTTGATTAGATATATAATATATATATTCTCGTAAGTTATTTAGTCCTATTCATAACAACTAGTTTCAAGGCTAGGTGATATCTTAATAGATTGAATAAAAATATTTTAATAATATATTGTTGTTTGGAAAAACCCGGTCTTGCATGCAATGAAAACTATCAAACAAAGTGTTCTTGCATGCAACGCAAGCTAACTTAGTGTTTCATGCATTACAAGATATAGAATATATTTATTTTAAATATTAAATATGACGTAATGTCTCGAGATTTTATATTCATTTATACTCTTGGTGTTGCATGTCACACACGCTATTAAGTACAATGTTCTCACTTTAGAATTTCAAGGTGTTACAGTAGGCCCTTGAGTAGATCTAGAATGGGATAAATTTAAAGAACATATAATTGAACTAAAAGGTAATATTATCTTGTACCAGCAAAAATCCAAATGTGGATAGATAAATAATGGAAGCAAGGGGATTAGAGAGCTGACTGAGGGGGGGGGTCTAATGAGAAGAATGGTGGTTGATTTTGAGCTATGGTAGGGGAGCAATGAAAAATACTAGTTTAGGCTTGAGGAGAAGGGCTTCTTGTTGGTGAGGGATTTCTGATAGAGGAGAAAATAAAGGGGGTGACACTACGAAAAAAATGATTATTTTGAAATGGGTCATTTGTGACAGGTGGAGGACTCGTCGCATATAGTCTGTCATCGAAGACTATTTGTGGTGAGTTTCTATTCCTATCACAAATAGTTGGTTGTAAAAACATATCTGTAATGGGGAAGTATTCCCTGCCTCAAAAGGCTTTCCCACGCACTGCACGCCAAAACGTAGGAAGGCTATTCTTCGACTAGTGTAGGCACCTGTTGCAAATAATATCCATGGTTTTTAATTATTTGCGACTGGAGAACAGTCTCGTCGCAAATAGTATGTCAGCAAGATACTATTTGCGATGAGACAAATCACAAATAGTTTCTTTTAATGGCTGTCACAATTAATTCGTGGGAAAACATTTGCGACGGGTCCTGTCGTAAATAAGCTAACCTATACATAACCCTCTGATTTTTCCATTCCACTCTTCTATCAACTCCCCTCTCATTCACTCCTCTAATATTTTTCTCATTAATTTTTTCAAAGTTTTAGATTTCCTAGCATAGAAATTTTCAAGGTCTGCATCCAACGAATGATTCGGTTTAGTGGTATTTATTCTTTTTATTTTTTATTTATTTAGTTTAATTTTTTTTATAAATAATGTTTAATAAATAGTAATAATTTGTAATAATTAGTTAAAGTATTTAATAAATAGTAATTATTAATAATAAATAGCAATAATTATTATTAAATATTAGTAATTGTCAATAAATAGTCGTAATTAGTAATTAATAGTAATAAATAGTAATAAAAAGTAGTAATTGTTAAAAAATAGTAGTTATTTGAAATAAATAGTAATATTTAGTAAAAATAGTTATAATTATTACTAAATAGTTGTAATTGTTAATAAATAGTTTTAATTGCTAATAAACAGTAGCAAATAGTTTTAATTAGTAGTAATTAGTACTAATTAGTAGTAATTACTTATAATTAGTAGTAATTAGTAATAAATGATAATAAATAATAATAAATAGTTACAAATAGTATAAAATAGTAATAAATAGTAATCAATAGTAATCAATAGTAATAAATAGTAAGAATTAGTAACAATTAGTAATAATTAGTAATAAATAGTAATAAATAATAATAAATAGAAATAAATAGTAATAAATAGAAATAAATAGAAATAAATAGAAATAAATAGAAATAAAAAGTAATAAATTGAAATTAATAGTAATAATTAGTAATAAATAGAAATAATTAGAAATAATTAGTAATAAATAAAAATAATTAGTAATAAATAGTAATATATAGTAATAATTAGATATAATTAGTAATGAAAAGTAATAATCATTAACAAATAGTAATATATAGTAATAATTAGTAATAATCAGTAGTAATTAGTAGTAATTAGTAGTAATTAGTATTAATTAGTAATAATTAGTAGTTTATAGATATAAATTGTAATAAATTGTAATAATTAGTAAAAAACAGTAGTAAATAGCAATAAACAGTAAAAATGGTAATAAATAGTAATAAATACTAATAAACAGCAATAAATAGCAATAAATATCAATAAATAAGAATAAATAGTAATAAACAATAATAATTAGTAATAAATAGCAACAAATAGAAATAAATAGATATAAATTGTAATAATTAGTAATAAATAGTAATTAATAGTAATAAATAGTAATAAATAGTTATAAATAATAACAAATAGTAACCAATAGTAAGAAATAGTAATAAATAGTAATAAATAGTAATAAATAGTATTAAATAGTATTAAATAGTAACAAATAACAATAAATAACAATAAATAGTAATAATTATCAATAAATAATAATATATTGTATTAAATAGCTATAAATAGTAATAATTAGCAATAAATGGGAATAATTAGCAATAATTAGTAATAAATATTAATAAATAGTAATAAATAGTAATAAATTGTATTAGATAGTAATAGATATATTAAAAAATAGTAAAAATTATAGTAATAGAAAATAGTAATTAGCGGAAAATAACGGTAATTTGTATTAATTAGCATTAATTTTCATTAATTAGCAATAATTAGATTTTAATTACTGGTAATTAGTATTAATTTGTTGTAATTAGAAAAAATCAGTTGTAATTAGTATAAAATAGTGATAATTAATAACAATTAGCGATAGTTAGTAAAAATTAAAAATTATTAGGGGTAATCAGTAAAAAATTATTATAAAATAACAAAAATTATTATTATTAAGTAGTAATTAGTGGTAATTAGTGGTAATTAGTAAAAATTAGCAGTAATTAGTAAAAATTAGCAATAATTAGAAAAAATTTGTGGTATTTTGTATAAATTAATGGTAATTTGTAAGAAATAGCGATAATTAGTAAAAATTAGTAATAAATCAATATAATTATTTGAAAATTAGAGGTAATGAGAAAAATTGTAATAAACTAATAAAAATTAGTATTAATAATTGGTAAATAGTAGTAATTAGTAAAAATTAGTTGTAATTAGTAATAAATAACATTAATTAGTAAAAAATAGAAATAATTAGTATTAATGGTTTGTAATTAGTAAAAATTAGTGATAAATCCATATAATTAATAAAAATTATCGGTAATTAGTAAAAATTTGTTATAAACTAATAAAATCTAGTAATAATAAATGGTAATTAGAAGAAATTAGTAATAATTAGAAATAATTAGTTATAATTAGTGGTGATTAGTTATAATTAGTAGTGATTAATTATAATTAGTGGTAATTAGTAATAATTAGTGGTAATTAGTAATTTTTTATAAATTAATAAAAATTATTAATAAGTATAATTAGAATTTATTTTTAATAATTAGTTATAATTAGCAATAATTAGTAGTAATTAGTAATAATTAATGATAATTAGTAAAAATTAGTGGTAGTTAGTTAAAATTAGTGGTAATTAGTATTAATTAGCAGTAATTAGTAAAAATTAGTAATAAATGGAAATAAATATTAATAATTAGTAATAATTAGGAATAATTAGTAATAATTAGTTATAATTAGTAATAATTTTTAGCCCATGAGCAATAATTGTTTTTACACACATTGTTGAAAAAAATTAGAAATGACTAATTTAATCCAACCAAAAATTTGTACATACATGGTTGATAAAAATTAGTAATCACCAATTTACACCCACCATCTCCAAATATGTCATTAGGTCACCAGAATTGTGACATATATGATGTGACGTTTTGATAAAAGCAGCATCAATAGGAGTAGAAAGGTTGGCGACATGAAATAGTTGACATAAATTGGTGTAATGATAAATTTGGACATGGTTGGATTAAATTCGTTTTATCACCTGGTGATTGTAAAATCTATGATATACACCTTTTTGTTAATCATAGAATTTCCAATATTTAGATGATTGGAAATGACCAATTTGTTCCATCCAAGTCCAAAATTTTCATTCGGTCACCATAACTCGGACAAACATGATGTGACATATCGATGGAAGCATTAAAAACAGAAGGAGGAGATATGTTGATGATAATAAATGGTTGACAGAAATTGGTGCAATGAAAAATATGGACATGGTTGAAATAAATTGGTTTAATCACTTGAATATGGTAAAATATATGATTTAAATAATTTTAGTATATCATAGACTTTCCAATCTTTAGGTGATTAGAAATGAACAATTTGTGCCAGACATGTCCAAATTTTTCTTTTGGTCGCTAGAACTGGGGTAGGCTGGATGTGATGCATCGATGAAAATAGTAGTATGAAGAGGATAAGAGATGAATACTAATACAGTTAAATGCTGGTTATAATCAAATAATATATATATATATAATAGTTGATTTTCACTATTTATTAACTATTATAATTTTGTGTTTCAGATGGAATTTGATCTGTTTCATGAGTTGGAGGAGGCTGATCTACCTAGTGACAAGAATGGTGTTGCATCATCTGACCCCCAAACTACAAGTGGTTCAATGATGACTCAGAGGGGTCGTCGTCTTTTAAGATTTATGATTCCTAACCCTATCCCCAAGAAATGTCATGATCATGAATTTGATCCACGCTTGATGAGGTATGTTTTGTTTGTGTATTTTAATTAGTTTCTATTAATTTTAATTAATTAATTTATATAATAATTCGTTGATTATTTGTTCTATTTTTCATATATTGTTTTATATAATAGTTGAACAGGGAAGTGCTATGTTTCCGAATTTTTTTTATAGACAATGGGTTACATGGGATCACATTCCCATTGATGTTCAACACCGTATGTTCGATCGTTGGATGGTACATAAATAAATAACAGTTATTTTGAAATTTATTTAATTATATACATGATATTAATAATTATTTTTAGGGATTATCATATCTTGTAGATTATAGAATACTAGAATCTATCTAGGAGGCATGGGAGGGCTGTATGCATGACTAATTCCGTTAATTTTTTCACAATATGAGGAGAACATCAATACAGAAAGCGGGATTCACAGAATTTGATTAGTCTTGCTACACCCACCAAACACAATACATATTATCTCTAGTTTGGGATGGATTATATTTATACAGGATGGGAGTTACTTTTTAGAGGAGATAATCATTAGGTTGAGAGAATAAGAGGAGGCAGAAGGTGACACATCGAGATGGTAGTGGTACATTCAGTACACATCACCAGCATGTGGTATGTACCTTATTATTAATTTATATAATATTAAATGAAAACTATTTATTTTATACTTATATCGGTAGTCAAACAAACAAATATTACGATGTTTGATGTTTCTAGGAGGATGTTCATCAATCTTGTCACTTGAGAGACTAGATGTGATCGCCAACATCATATTGTGGTCTGTATAATTTCTTTTTCAGTTTTAAAAATAATTACAAATAATGTTTTAAATATTTTAATTTGAAATTGAAATTAAAGGACTCATATTAGGCCATGACTTCTCAGACACAAGCTGGGGGTCAATTTAATACTATCGATTAGACCTCAAGTACAAAAGGATTTAAGGATGCAATATGGATGCAGGAGACTCAGTATGCATTTGAGAAAGGCCATGTTGGTGGTATCGACTCTCATTTGACGCATAAGAGTTATTATGGTACCGTTGTGATGTCATTGTGAAACTCAAGAGGAGATCATGGAGGCATCATCATCTACTGCACAGTATGGAGAGCAGTTATGTTCTCAATGCGAGCTTATAGAGACCATGTGTAGGGAGTAGGAAAAGCTCCATCGATAGTAGAAGTTGCCACATGAGGAGATACATCGATTGCAGCAACAGAAACACGAGAAGACGATGTATTACACACGAAGTTTGACTCCTGGTTTTAGAGTTGGAGTTCCCTCCACCATCTCCTCTAGATGACCCCTTAGTGATTTATATATTTTTTCTAATAAACATTTGAATGTAATTTGTTTAGTATTTTTATTAATCCATGTATTTACATTTTTATATAATCTGTTTTTATATTGTTTCGAATTTTTTTTTATATTATTATATTATTATTTTTATTATTTTTATTATATTATTATTATTTTTTAAATAGTATTGTGAAGATTTTGTTTTTTTTTAATTTTATTTTATAATATTAATTTTAAATTTATTAAATTTATTAGTTTTTAATATTTATTATTATTATTATTATTATATTATTATTATTAAATTTGGTTAATATTATTAATATTTTTTAAAGTTTTTTTTTGTGACAGACCCATCACAAAATGGGTTTTTCAAAAACCTAGATAAACTATTTGTGATGGTATGGACTCCCATCACAAATAGGTTTTTTTGCAACAGGCCGTCGCCAAAACAACCTATTTGAAATAACGTTTTATGCAATGATTTATTTTCAATGGGTCCCTATAGAAAATGAAATTTTGCGATGGGATCCCATTGAAAAAGACCCATCTCAAATGATTCAATTTCTAGTTGTGTGAGGGTTATACCATTTTTAAGGGAAAAGGGTAATTTACCATTCAAAAAATGGGGCTCACGGTTTGCCAAACCTTGCGCCAATTGTTTTCCCATCACTATTCAAGGAACCCCCTCTCACAAGCTAGGTGCACAGTTTTACTAGACATGTGTACCCCATGAAAATGGATATTTCATTTGTCTCAAAAAAATTGCATTTCCATGAAACCCAGGTTACACGGTTAAACCCAACCATTTACCCCTCGTTAGATGATAGAAACACCCCCACACGGTTCGGCCAAACCGCACCAGCTCAAGGGTATAGGTTTGTAAAACTGTGTGCTTCACCTAATTCCTCGAAAACAAGTTCTCCATGATTTTAACAAGGCCGAGAAGATCTTGATACCTTCCATAGACTTCAGGGAACAATTAACAAGATAAAAAAGCACTTTTAACCAGAAACATATAATCCATATACTTTCAAAAATCTAAGATGTTACCACCTCCCCCTTTAAAATATCATATTCCTAAGTTTCCCTTATGAGGGTGGAAATGAATTGTCTAAGAAATGTTCTAGATAGTAAGAACATAAGCATAAATCACTCTCCCATTTCTCATCCTATACACGGTTGTGCTTCAATTTCACATGGACCAGTGGGCTGCCCTACCTTGGGGAGCCTTCGTACTATGATTAATGATATGTATCAAATACTACTCAATGGATGAATCTACTTCTAGATCAATTTGATTATTATAAAAAGAATAATATGGGTCAGAATGATAATAGAGGAGCTGTGATACATGGAAGAAATCATTCCTGTACCGGTACCTCTAATGTAAAGCCAACTAATGGGCCACTGAACTGACTCTCTCCAAGATAACAAAAGAACCATTATAAAAGTTGTAATAACATTCCATATATAGGTTTTAATTTATGAACCAATATTAAAAATACACATATATGGACTCTATGTCCCACCTCAAACTCCATAGGTCGTTAGTGAAGATTGGTATAAGAATTCATCTTTGACTAATTTGTATCCATACACTTCTAGAGAAGTTGTACCTGATATGATGTATCTTAAATGAGATGAGGGCACAGTAGTGCTGCCTCACCTACCTCTAACCAGCATAGAGTTGAATTTAATTTCACACCATATTGGTTATCATATGGATCCATATTAATAATTAATTTAAAGCTATTATTGTAGGATAACTCAATGAAGGGTAAGTGTTTCTATCAATAACCTACAAAACCACATATTATTTCCCAAATCATGTACTCTAACACCCATATCATCTTCTATGGATACCCTTTGGTCGAAGGGTGATATGAAGTAATCAGTATCAACTGTGAACCTAGGGATTTCTGAAACCCTTTCCAAAACCATGTTGTCAACCGAGCATCTCAATCCAATATGATAGAACATGGAACACCATGAAGTCATAAAATCTTCTAATATAAATCTTACAATATCATCCATTGATAAGCTCTATCAAATAGATATAAAATTTGTGTCCTCAGTCAACCTAATATTGATCACCCATACTACATCACTACCTTGAGGGGATCATAAAAATACCATTATAAAATTCATCGTGATGTTAACCCTCTTATACTTAGAAAAGCATTGAGGCAGTAAAATCACTATAAGCCACTGGTGCTCTACATTCATGTATTGATAGGTTGAACACTGGGTGATAAAACCAATAATATTCTACTTCATAATTGGACTCTAATACTAATGTTGTATGTTTGAGTACAAGATGGTATGCCAAAGGTGAAATTCCTAAATAGAAGCATGGTATTCCCACATCAATAATTTTCATATTTCAATAGGAACCGAAATACATCCATGGAATTTATGAATATCATACTCATTAGTAACCCAACAAGGTGGTGGGTCTGCACCCAAGACACTCTCCCATAATACTGGGCCCTCAAGATCAGAGATACGTATCTTCTTTAAAAATTCCGAAAGGTATTTTGTTACTACCAAAGCTACTACAACAAGCATCCCTTGATATTCTAGAACCTCCATGTTCATATTAGAAAACATAGACATAAACTAATAGTCACAACTATCCTCTTGGATGACCTCTGTCTGAGTATTCCAACTCATGGTGTCAACTAATGTATTTAAAATTTCATGTTTATATGAAAGATAAATGTTGAGTGAATGTATGTACTCTACCCACATGTACTACTTAAATTTCAAGGAATGATGCATGGAATTGTATTTTAAACTAATATGATCTATGTATAAAATAAACCATTCTACCAATAGATAATGCCTCCAAAATCATAAATCATGAACCATAGTATCTAGATTGAGGTTTTTCATATGGTAATTCAACTCATGATGTCTCAGTTGTAGGCATCCATATTCCACAACCCAATCTCTCAGCATCAGAACGTCTCTCTTATTGATTCCAGAAGAATCACAATAAACTGTATCCATCATTCCTATCCTAGGAAGAATAAGGATCTATACTGAATTTATTCTTCCTTTTAAGTCATAAAAGGATGTCTTTTAGGCTTCATACCATAATAGATTCACAGCCTTCTTTGTGAATCCCACAAGAGGTTATTCTAGGCATAAGATCTCCTTAATGAAATTCTAGTAATATACATCCACCCCTAGAAAATGTATATATCAAATAAATTCATTGGTTATTCCTAGGAAGCTAAGGCACTGAACTTCTCTAGATCAATAGATACTCCAACCTCTTAGATGACATGTACTAATAAGGAAACCTTATCGATCCAAAAGTGGCAGTTGGTGACCTTATCATATAGCATATTCTCTCTCAGTGTATTCAATATGATCTAAAGATGTTTGGATTGGTCATGCTGAGTATGAAATTCAGTAATGTATAATCTATAAATAATGACAAAAATGAATCTAGTTATGGGTGGAAAACCCAATTCCTTAGATCCATGAAAATTATTGGCACGTTTGAATGGATAAAGAATATAACCAAATATTATACAATCTGTATCTAATTATAAATGTTTCACACAATATTTCTAATGGTATCACATGCATATGATGGATTTATGACCTCAAATTAATTTAAGAGAAAAATATCACTATAACGACCCTAAATCAAATTCCACTAAACTAGTGGCCCAATCTAGGTAGCCACATAACCCCAAGCATGCCTCCCCGTATGCCAGAGGTTTCCAACTAGCAACAAAAGTCTAATTTATCAAGTGGGGAGACTATACCCTATTTACCAGCGTATTATACAACATATAACATAGGAAATAAAGGATACAATGAATAAGAAAAAATAAACATGCATTACTGACCATTTTACAAATAAGTTACAAACCAAAAACAAACAATAAATATGTCATGTCATGGTAATAGTTTCAAAGGGGAAGACATCCCAAAATAAACACAAAAAACTGAATCACCAAAAAAGGTCTTGACTCAAATTCTGAATCATCATCCATGAACCACCCAAACCTAACTCAACTACCTAGCATATGGCATTTTACCTCGTCCTATTCTGCAACCAAGAAATCTACTTGGGTACCCAATAGCAGCCCAAGAAGGGTGTGAGTACAACTCAATAGGCCATCACTAATGGTTTCTACAAAATATCTAGTCTAAACAGATAGTTCATCCAAGTACTAAATAAATGTAAAAGTAAAAAAAATACAACTTGGGTTCCATTAGTTAACAATATTAACTTTAACCATTATAATAACTTAATACATTTTCATAATTTGTTCCATGGGTTATCCAATTACATCATTTACACAATGACATGAGCTAGTCAATTACTATGTATAAGTGAATAATTCAGGTTCCCTATACCATTAGGGATAAACATTTCATAAACTAGTAAAACCCACTTACCTTGGAGCCTCAGTCTAGGTACTTTCATAGAATACAGCCATTAGGGGCATATGGCCACAATCCCCTTCACTAACCCCTGTATTATGGGGCGGGGTTTAAAGAATTAATCTAACCCGAACCAATAGAATATATCCTCAAGACCAATACCCCACAACTACCAATAATTGTGCGCATGATTCTTTAATAATTTACCACTAATTCTATTTTACAAACCCTATTTGAAAATATAAAAAAATCACCACTAATAAATCATTCACTACATAAATAATTCTCATTCCATAAACTGATGAAATATTTACCATTTAAAATTCATTTCACATTAACTCATTACCATTATTCAAAAAAATCCCCTATAACATATTATTAATAAAATTTCATTAACTTAAATTCCATTTTAAATCCATGTTAACCAATTAAACACCATTAACATTTCATATTCACTTCACATGAAAACCATCATCAAGATATAACCCATTAACACATTTACCATTTAAAATGAATAGCCCATTTAACTCAATTACCTTTATCATACCTTAAGCCATTTAGAACATAAAACCACTACCATTCATTAACCGATTTAACACATTCACCAATTCTCATTCATTAACCCTTTTACACATTCTCATTTACATTCCTTAACCCAATTTACCCATTTATTATTTACATGCCTTATACAATCAACCAATTACCCATCACAATCCATAACTCATTTAACCCATTAAAATTTAACCAAAAACACCTTATGACTTGATAAAAGATAGAAAAAATTACCATTACTATCTATTTTAATTCAAAATGGCATGTAAACAAATTTACCATGGTATCTCATTCAACACAAAAAAATTCTACACTTAACATTACAATTTTCCATGTTTTGTAATATTGGTACACCCCATGGGTGCCCCTAAACCGATCTAATCATCCTCAATGAATCCAATAGGTATCATGAGGGGTTTAATTCATCATTTAGACAACCAATTATCCAAATATTACTAAAGTAATCAAATGTACGAAAAGAATGAGCCAATATCATGACCACACATGCAAAAAAATGACATCGATACTATGGGATATAACTTGTAGACCACCTACCGAGAATCCATAGATGAAAACTCACTTAACCTTATCCACAGATCCAGATTCAAGCACCCCTTGATTCCCCAACCTAGGATACACTGGAAAATAATGTTTTAGGGATTCAGAAGAAGAATAAAAAAACTACAACTCCTAATCCATAAAACAGAAGAAAGGGGAGTGTTTGACATACCCATAACATTGATCTAAAACCAAAGAAACTCCAAATGGACAAGAATAGAAGGTGATAGACCCTTGGGAAGATTTGGGGGTTGAGGTTAGTAACTAGGATAGTATGAGGAAAAAAGGGGAAGAAAATAAGGTGAGGCACTTAAAATCTCGAGGGGAAAAAAGTAAATTATCAATTTTTAATGGGGCGCATGGTTTGGATTCATGTTTTTCCAAACCGCGTGGCAACCGTGTGCTTGCCTCTGTCCAAGATGGGTCTAAGTTGCATGATTACCTAGGGATTCTTAATGATTTGAAAAATTGTGTGCCAACCATGACGATTGCCTCTATCCAAGTTCACACAGCTTGTATTTCCCCCTTGTATGATTTTGATTAACCGTTCACCCCTCCTCCCAGATAGCACAGTTTGGGAACACAGTTTCCTCTAACCATGCGCCAACCGTGAAACATGTACTAGATGACCATTCCCTATCTCTTTCATGTATTTAACCCCTATAACACCCCCGAACCTCCTCATACACCTAATAAACATTCAATTAACAAAAATTCAGATATTTAAACCAAAATATTTATAGTTACATACCTCCACGATATCTAGGTTGTTACAACCTCCCCAACATATAATGAATCATCCTTGAGACACACATTCAAGCATCCCTCATCTTCTAAAGCATAAGGATCGGGCCACTGGGACCACATATTCATCTCCCTCTCCTAAGTCCCTTCCTGAACATTATCATGCTACCACAAAAAAGAACTAAAGTCATGGAATTTCCCTAAAATACATTATCAATATGATCTACAACACAAACTAGATTCTTTTAAAAGGACACATCAACCTCATACCAAACATAAACTATAAGAACTACATAGGGAATCCTCACAATCATCTGCCTTAATTAAAAAAATGAAGCACCACACACAAAATAATAACATCATGGATGATCTAATTGACACCCTATCAACATGATCCTCTTCAAAAATCATGTCCCTAATCACATGACACCACCCTTTCCCTATTTTAAAAACTCCATCAGTGGTTGAGAATATACACCACCTAAATAAACACACTATTTTCCCAACTACATTTCCTGTAATACGATGATACCAAACATGAAGTCCAATGGTCCCATTCTATACACAATTATTCAAAACATATACAAAACACTTAGGGAACTCAAAAGTCTAGGTCTGAGACAACACCCATTTTCAAGGACAAAACACTCTAATGGTACTTACTCAATTCCATCCAACCTGAACCACCTGTCACATCATCAACCAACCCCTTGTCTGCTATGGTTCTCCCCACCATGAAATTTATCTATCCTCCACCATCTTATAGTGGTTGGAACCCACACTATTTGCCATTAGAACCTCAACTTATATTTCACAACATACTCAATGTGTTTCCCAACTCAGCACGCATAGACAACCACAAGGACTCTACCCAACATTGGCATCCATCCTTGATGTGAAAACTATCTGAAATGGACATGCTTCCTCCATCCATTGCAGACCAAGAACAACTTGAACTATCTCATGTTTTCCTTCATTTCTGAAATTCAATTTCTATAAAACATGAAACAAGAAGTTGATTACAACTCACCATGTTTATTAACTTTTCTATTCGTTTCAGACCATTCATGGTGGGTTGTCTCAAAATACCTAGTTTTTCACTATTGACATGACATTACCTACACCTAACCATGAGAAATACTTAGTTAATGCATGTAACAATCATATGATGCACCTTCTAGGGTTATTCCTTTACATTCAGTAAACTCTACCATATAGGAATCCACTACCTTCCAAAACATCATCATGCTTCACCACACCCACTAAAATTCCTAGCATTAATACCTACACTACTCATACATCGACTAAGAGAAAATTGGTTCTCCCAAAAAACCCATTCCACTTCCAAAACACACTTATCATTCTAAAAAATCCACCAAAAGATGTAAAAAACCCACCACTTTTATTCCTTTTCCTAGCCGAGCCAATCTGTCCACAACAGACTAATATTGAAAACACACATCTTCACTATTTTCATGGCACTACTTAACATATCTAAGATTCCTTTACACAAATCAAAATTCCAAGGTCAAACAGACCCACCTACCCAATTACATGCTTGATTTTTGATGAATTAATAACACCCAACCTCCATTGTCAGGCATATCAATGATTCAAACATAGGAATATCAGATTCTTACTAGTACCACCCTGAGTTCAAAGCCAAAGCATGGCTCAATCAACCACCACATCCAAGGACCTCATAGTCCATCTCAAAGAACCCAAATGTGCACCTCATGGGTTTCTTATTGGCATCCTGATTCCACTTCATCCACCCAATGGTTTTCTCCACACCTCTAGGACTGACTTACTACTCCCCACCATTGGGGTTCAATTTCTACGTCCCTCTTCATGTAACTCTAACCACCACAAGCGACACTTCAAAGAAAAGAGGAACCACCAAAACATGGTTATGGTCATCTAGATTCCACCAGAATAGATAAACCAACATCAGCCACTCCCTATCCTAGCATTTGAGAACAAAACTCATGACATTCGTTGACCTTCTGTCCATCCCAAGGACCTCACCCATAAACGGTTGATAGTGTAGTTCCAAACATTTAGCTCTATATACACCGCTCCACGATCATAACCTCCAAGAGGGCCCACATCCAACAAAAATACATCCAAGTATCTAGGAATAAATCCAAATCTCTATCAATATACATTGGAAAATTTCACGAAATTTTTGATAATCATTACTAGCTATTAGTATGATGAGATGTCATCGATGATCATAGCCACAACTATCCATCACTAGTACCACCTCCCACTATTGGGACACCATGTCCTATTGAATCTCTTAGTTTCATTTCCTTACAATACCTCATCAACACCCAAAAAACACAACCAAAGTGGGTTTTCCAACCAAACTCACCACCACATCCCATATCTCTATGAAGTAGCTGTGAACCAATGCTTCTCATGGAACTAATCCCACCACGCCTCTCAAGTTCTTCTAGCATAACCATAGAGGTTATCAAATGAAAAAAGACAATCCACATCATTAAAAAACCAATGATATCTCTCATAGTCATGCTTCCCATTTTGGTTTCACAGAGAACAATAGACACTTATCAAAACCAAATGCTCACCCATCCAAAATGGCATTGGGCCTTACCAATGAATTCACACATATGGACCTCATCTAAGCCCTCAAACTCCCACACCTTCTTATGATCACACACTAATCCCAACTATGAACATCACAAGACATACATAACCAAACCCAAACATCCTCCTACCCATATAACCATGCCTACAGGTCTATCATCCTCATTGGACTAGAGTTATCCTCAATATTCTCATCCAACAAGCCAAACTGTCTCACAAAAAGCTCAACTACATGACCACCCCCACCCCAAGTGTCACTCTCATATCAAAAGTGTCCATACATGCCTCAAAAATCCTTGAATAATCCACTAAATTAAAATCACTTCCCACATCAAACATTATCAACCTCCATTTCAAGAACAGTAACAACCCTTCCGCTTGAAACAAACCATACAACCAACCTCAAATGATCAAGTGTTTCTTTAAGAGAGAAAATGGGGAATAATCATTTTAATCGAAACTTGATAACACCCATTGGGAATTGATTCCTCCTATGAAGCACCCACCCATGATTTGAATTCCAAGTCACCTTAAACACTGGCCTAACATCCTTCAAGGTCACACTCAATTTCTCCAAGAATGTCAACTAATTATCATAACTGAAGTTGCATCTCCCAAATACATTGACCTTCCCACTTAGCCCTTTAGGACAAAACCACACCTATTAAAATCCAAAACATCCACCTATGCCTCACATACCCAAGAGCACTTAAAAAATGGCTAACCACTCTCATTGGTTTCTCTATAGGGTCAAACAAAACCAACTTACCAAACAAGGGTTAGGGGTAACAAGTCATTAGGCCCAATCTCTAGGAAATATACATAAACATTATAACAAGTCACCAATCACATGTGTCTCTAATACCTCCATACCTTAAAACTAAATCCATCACACGGAATATGGTATTTACCCTAGGTTCCAAATCTATAATAACACAACCACCACTAACACAACCATGAACCATGACATACAATACAAAGCCCAACAAAACCAGCCCTATCACTACCCATAAGGGTTACCAAATTTGTGCTGACATATGATACCCCTCAACCTCAAAGACACAACTTAGTAAATGGTACAACAAGGACCACCCCAAAACTCTACCCACTAGGCTTTCCAATGTCTCCTAACTAAGGTACTCTCACTATCCAAAACACCCATACACAATGTCTGTTTAAAAAACTAGGGATAACGACATCCCATTCCCATTCATGTTCTAATCTCCCACATGCTCAGAACTCAAGTCCACCCTCTCCAGCAAACATTAAAGGGTATCACAACAAAAACACTCTAGTTAGATCAAACATGATCATCATGACCTTCCATGGGTCTTGTTCCATAATCTACATAATATGAGAAAAGTTCTCATGGAACAACTCCCCTACTCGATCTCCCTAGACCAAACAGGTCTCTTGATCTGCTACTGGTAGAGAAATATCAACGATACCCTCATGTATCCCCACCATCACACATAATCATGGTGAAATTTCTCTACAATTCCAAGCATGAGTTTTAAATCACATAACATAAAGATTACATAATTTCCAAAAATAATTCTCTCAACTATCCCTAAAGATCACATTTTTCAAACACTATCCCAACAACCATTGTCACACCTAGAACACTACATTCAACCATCCCTACCCTAGGTCATGGTCAATAGGGACAAACTGACTCACACAACCATAATCAATTTTTATTAGACATCCTGTTTTAATTGGTTTTACATTCACAATGAAAATCTTTATATCTTAGGCACATATCCCGTTTCAAAACTTGTTACATCCAACAATTTTAATTCATTTAAAATCTTTCATTTAAGCACAAATGTTCAACCATTCATAAAATTATTTCCATTTTACCATTTTCATCATCTTTATTAGTCACATTTTTTTCTTCTTCTTTTCAAAAAAGTAAAATGCATTCTACCCTTCATGTCCCACACATCCTTATAGTGTGTGCCTACTATGATGAAATCCACCTATATCCCA
The DNA here is from genome assembly GCA_963277665.1 of Viscum album. Classification (NCBI taxonomy): domain Eukaryota; kingdom Viridiplantae; phylum Streptophyta; class Magnoliopsida; order Santalales; family Viscaceae; genus Viscum; species Viscum album. The sequence continues at coordinate 382,714,894 of OY728132.1, read as the reverse complement.
AGGTTCATATAATGATATATGAATTAATAATCCCATTACATTCCATCCATGACAAAAATATCATAAAATAGTCACACCATACAACAAGTGCATCACCCATTGTTGAAATATCATTCAACTGTAACAACAAACACCAAAAACAATAATACCTCAATGGGAACTTGGGTTTCCCCCCATACATGGGTTATATACTCCCAATAATGGATTAATTTCCAAGACTTGACACATCCTAATCTTTCATTGAACATTCCCAAATAGAAAGATAGAGAAAATAACCTACCTATGATACCAATTTATAACATCCCCAACCCGAAATACACTACATCGGTTTCCCAAGTCGGGTTTCCACATGACCTTAAGCATGCCTCCCTATGCGCCAGAGGTTGATGAAAATCATCAAGAGTCTAATGGATCATGTGGGAAGACTATAACCTATTTTATAGAGTAATATAAAACAAATAATATATGAAATAAAGGAAACAATGAACAATAAATGAGAAACATGCAATTCTGACCATTTCTCAAATAGGGTACAAAACACAACCAAACAATAAATATTTCATGTCATGATAACTGTTACAAAGGTGAAGAAAACCCAAAATAAATATAAAAAACTAAATACAAAAAATGGGTCCCAACTTCATGTCTATATCATCATTCATGTACAACCCAATCCCAACTCTACTCCCTAGAATATGGCCTTTTCCCTTGTCCTGACCTGCATCCAAGAAATATACTCAGGTACCCATTGGAAGCCCGAGAAGGATATGAATACAAACCAGTAGGCCACAAAAAATGGTGTATAAAAATTTTCCCATAAAAATAGATAGTGAATGAAAGTACTAAATAAATGAAAAAGTAAACAAAGACAACTCTAGTCTCATTATTTAACAATATTCACTTTAACCATCTTAATCACATAATCCATTTTCATCATTTGTTCATTGGGTTATCCAATTATATCATTTAAACAATGAACTAAGATGGTAAATTACTATGAATAAAATAATAAGTCAAGTTACATATCTCGATAGGGATAAACATTTCATAAACCACTACAACACACTTACCTTGGAGCCTTAGTCTAGGAAGTCTCATCAAATTTAATCGTCAGGGGAATAGATCCTCAGTCCCCTTCCCTAACCCATGCATTAAGGGGTGGGGTTTAGATCCTCATAATAACCCAAACTATGGGTATAGACCCTCATGTACAATACCCCACAACTACTTAGACATTTTCACATTATTATTTAACCATTTACCACTTATAACATTATTTAAACTGTATTCAACAATACAAAAAAATGTCCATTCATAAATCATTCAATACACAAATAATTCTCATGCCATAACTTGATGACACATTTACCATTTACAACTCATTTCTCATTAACCCGTTAACGGTATGAAAAATGATCCCTTATTCATTATTAACAATCAAACTTCATTAACACCAATTACAATTTCATCCAATGTTAACCAATTAAACACCATTCACATTTCATAATCATTCAACATTTAAACCATCATCAATATCTAACCCATTAGCACACTTACCTTTTACATTACATCACCTATTTAACCTAATTTCCTTTCTCATATCTTAACCCATTTAGCATATACAACAACTCCCATTAATTAACCCATTTAACACATTCACCAATTCGCATTACTTAAACCTTTTAAACATTCTCATTTATATAACTTAACATAATTTACCCATTTTCCATTCACATGCCTTAGACAATCAACCAATTACCCTTCACCATCCATAACTAATTTAACCCATTAACATTAATCCAACAACCACTTAGGCCATGCTAAATAATAGACACAATTACCATTAATGAATCCTTTCATTCAAACTATCATGTCAATACATTTACCATGGGATATAATTCAACACAAATCAAATATATACTTAACAATAAACTTTCCCATGTTCAAGAATATATGAATAACCCATGGGTGCCCCTAAACCAATATAATAATCCTCAATGCATCCCACAAGGTTCATGAGGGGTTAAATTCATCATTTATCCAACTAATTTACCAAATTGTAGTAAAGGATATCAAATTCACAATAAGAAGGAACCAATAATTAAACCACACATGAAAAAATTGACATGATGTCTATGGGATATAACATGTAGAACACCTACCTATAATTTGTAGATGAAAAATCACATAACCTTAGCTGTAGATCTAGATTCAAGAACCCCTTGAATCTCCAACCTCGGATCCACAAGAGAAAGATAGTTTTAGGGATTCTGAAGAAGCAAAAAAACTACAAGACATAATCTGAAAAATAGAATAAAGTGGAGAATTAGACATACCCAGAGCTTTAATCCAAAATAAAAAACACTCCATGTGGCCTATAATTGAAGGAGATCGACCATTGGGAAGATTTGTGGGTTTTGGTTCATCACTAGGGTGGGAGGAGGAAGAAATGGGAAAAAATAGGGTGAGGGAATTAAAATATTGGGGGGGGAAGTTAAATTATCAATTTTTAATTGGCTTCATGGTTTTGCCCCATGGTTTTCCAAACTATGCACCAACTATTCGATTGTCTCTATCCAAGAAGGGTCCAAGTCTCATGGTTAACAAGGGATTCTACCCAGTTTGAAAAACCATACACCATTCTTGCAGAATGCCTATATCCATGTTCACATGATTTGGACCCCCCCTAAATGATTTTTTTAGCCACTTACCCCTCCTCTTATCTTGCATGGTTTCGACACACAATTTCCTATAACTTTGTGACTACCGCTCAATATGTATTGGATGACCATTTTTCACTCTCATTTTGTCCTAAACCCCAAAACACCCCCGAACCTTCTCATACACCTAGTAAACATTACATTGACCAAATTAAGAGATTTAGACCAAAATTAAATAGGTACAAACCTCCACAAATTCATGGATCTTATAGTCTCGCCTCATAGATGGTTGAATATGTTGTCTAGATGGGGTAGTAAATACTAGTTCTTAACTATAAGCTTGTTCAACTGATGATAATCCATGCACAACCTGAGGGTATTGTCTATATATACGGAAAAATGATAGGTTAACCCCATTTTGAAGAACTTTGTATTATACAAAAATTTCTCCTAAGTATTCTAACCACTTGTTGAGTTCATAGAGATCTGTAGGTGCCATCATATTAGGAAGAATGGAAACTAGTTTCTCTCTTGGATCTAGATTGATGGTGAACTCCACCTATTTCACCGGAGGTAATCCAGATAAATCATCAGGGAATAAATCTCTAAAATGATCCACCACAAGAGGGAATTACATATGCTATGTTCCGTGATCACTCACAACAAGTCCATCCGTCTAGTCTATCACTCCACCATGTCCACAATTCTCGAGTCCATCACGACTCACCTAAAAATTTCATTATCCCTTATGATTCTAATCACTACCCTCAACTGATGTAAAAGACACTATATGATGATATAAATAAATATGGGTGTGGTACGAAACCAACTTTTCCATCCCAAGAATGACTTCACAGGTTTTCACCTTGAGGACAATGAAATTATACAAGAATTGGTACCCAGCTATCTTAAGGGGTCACTTCTTACACTAGTGTATACACTTTGATAGAACCCTTAATGGTGTGTTTATAGTCATTACACCATAGAAGTAATACATCTCTAGGAATAGGCATTCCATAATTTGTAAATATATAAATGAGTGTGAAGATTAAAAAAAAGTAGAAACTAATAAATAGGAAAGTAGAATAGTACATTATACTATAGAAGGCCCTAGAATCTACTCTTTGGGTGTAGACTACAATACAAAAATATGGACTGATCCGCAACCCTAAGATGAAATCTGACTACACTAAGAAAGATATCTCTACTTCAAATAGAACTATAAAGTCTGAATACATCATCCATGACCACCACCTCATCCTGATCGTCTGGTAGTATACTAGCTCCCAACATGAATTGTAGCTATAGATCCTGTACCCAAATTCGGTCTCAGTATAGATCTCTTATAACTAGGTATTGGATGGAAAAATCAAAAGAAACACTGAAAGTGACCCATCTTACTACAACCTTGGAAATCGATTGGGTTCTTCATACACTGTGGTTTCTTATTTACTTCTCTTTAACAATGGAAAGACACCACAAAGTTGTAGGTTCATGTCATCTGGCTGGAGATTCCACCACAAGTAGACTCAAAGATACACTTCCTAATAGTAGAAAAACCACCTACCTGTCTCATAGCTAAACCACCCTAGCTCAAATTTCCATCCTACCTTAGGTTTTTCAAAGTGATGAGGGATGAGTTCACTATCTCAGAAATAGTGGTTAGATGGAAAAAATTTACCTATGATTAGACAACGCACACACACCAATCCACAATCCTTCTCGCAGTTGTCAAATCATCACCATAAAATGTTGGTGAAAAATTTTGGAGATTAGTGAGATGATATGAATACAACATCATGGACATGGGACCCTACTATAAGTGCACGAACACTATGGAATGGTCTTCTCTCAAAGTATATAGAAATAAGTAGTCATAGAAGGCCACATGGAAGTCTACCCAAACCATACCCTAACAATGATCATCCTGAGAGATAAACCCCACCAATGATTTAAAATGTCACAAATAATATAGATGGAGATATTGACTCTCCACTATATAGGCATGCCGATATGATTGATGATCGATAACATGTACTCTATCATGAATCATCATCCCAAGGAATTCCATCCCCTGAAAAGATGGGAAGATGATGCTTCTCGAATTCCTAGGTCAACACTGCTATAGTAGTGGTTGGTCACAGAGATCCTAGTGCATGATTCATGATGTAAAAATATATCTTAAAATTGAGCATCAACTCCCAGTGGAGAATTAATAGGATATAGAAGGTAATAACTATAGCTCAGACCCACAACCACTATATCATGGCCATCTCCACCCTTTGGGAACTCAAATCGAGGACATCTTAGTGGCATAACTATAAAAATATCCAATGCACACCTTATATAATATATAAAATAAAATTGGAAGTTGATAAAGTAAGAAAGGATTGGTACACATACTTCCTATAAAATGAGTCATGACTCTTATCCTAATCCTAAATCAAGGACTAAGTGATAAGAAAGATCACAACAAACCATAAAAGACACTACATACTTCCCACTACTATGGTCAAGTTAGTGTAAAGGTCTTATACAACATACATAAAGTTCTAATATATGAAGTTTCAATTGAATGGTATAGAGGAAAAACCCTTTACATTTCAATTTTCATCCCCATTTAGTGGTAACCCTTCCAATTTAATTGATTTTTTAAATTTCATAATATTTTTTATTTATATAGTTATAAAAGTCTAGAAATATGTGTTACCATTCCCAATTCATAAAGGCCCGTACTGATTGTAAATTTAAAATGGTTTATCATGTAACTGTGACCTGACCATAATGTCGGGTATCATGATTTAACTAGTTCTATATAATTATTTGATTCAATGAACTATCATTCCAAATTTAGATAAGTACATGCTTCCTAAATTACCATTTAAATTCAAGATGTCTAATCAATTAATGTTTCAGTCTATAGATCAAATGGTTCATGGCTCAAACATGAAATAATTGTTTAATTAACTTACATCATCAATATATATTCTAAAACACCATTTATAATGATGTTGGAACTTCAATTTTTCCAATTATTCTGACCCATCACGAAACAATATTAGATTTTGATATATAATAATTGGAGTTTTTTTTATATACATTTTTTCAAAAAAAAAAATTTAAAAATACATCTAGGTTAAAAAAATTACTTTTTTACCCCCCAAAGTCGACACCTGGTGTGCCGCCTTTGGGGAATTTTCTACCCAGGGAAAGGCGGCACATGGTGGGCCGCCTTTGCCCAAAAAATAACCACAAAGGAGGCACACCAGGTGCCTCCATTGCCTATTTTTTTTAAAAAAAAAAATTATTTATTTTTTTTGTGTTGTTATATATATATATATATAACAAAACTTTTCAGCAAAATTTTTCTGCTATTTAATATCCACCTGTTATTCCATTATAACAGTTTGGATTCTGACTGATACCCTCACCCAGGACTCCCTTTTATAAGGGGGTTTTCCCTGAAAACAATACTGCATTTCCGATGTGGGATTCTGGTTCTCCTTTTCCTGCACAATACATTCTGCGTTTCCGATGTGTGATTCTGTTTCAAGTACGCAACTTCGAAAGACTATAAAAGATAAACTATAAGACCAATACAAATGAAACATCAAACACTGATTAAACATATAATAAATAGTTGAAAACAAAATTTATTTCATAAAAAATGTTGATACAGATTAATTTATATGCTTTCAAAACCACCTACTTGAAACATAAACATATTTCAAGTACGTGACTTTGAAAGCTTATAAAAGATAAATTATAAGACCAATACAAATGAAACTTTAAAAATTGATTAAACATATAAGAAATAGTTTAAAACAAAAATAATTTCATAAAAAATGTTCACCAAAAACAATATATAAGCTTTCAAAACCATCAACATGAAACTTAAAAATGTTTCAAGTTTCTGACTTTGAAAGACTGTAAAACATAAACTATAAGAAAAATAGAAATGAAACATGAAAAATTGATTTAAAATATAAGAAATAGTTGAAAAAAACAAAAACTTCCTAAAAAAGTTCCATAAAATTTAATTTATAATCTTTCAAAACATTCTACTTGAAACTTAAAAATGTTTCATGTACACGAATTTGAAAGACTATAAAACATAAATTATAAGACCAATATAAATGAAACTTTAAACATTGATTAAATATACAAGAAATTAATAATTTTTTTAATTTTAACTTAGTCCTTCGAACTTTGTCGTAGCATTCAGATGCATTCAAACAATGAAAACCTCAACCAGCTTATGTTCTTTACACACAATATAAACATCTTTGCAATTTTGTCATGCCCCTGAGTATAAATCAACCTCAAAAGATCTAGATAATTTTTCTTGGTAAGGTGAGATGAGATGGGAGGTATTATACCATCATGAAGAGAGATTCTAGAAATGTGAAATGCTATGACAAACCTTTATATGAAATGTGTCAGTTCCTCGCTAGATGTGTATGTTCCTTCAAAATATTCAGGCTGGAGATACTCCACCTTAAGTTTCACATAGCCTTATGTCTTCCATGGATTAATGTCAAACACTTCAACCAATTTGTTTACTTTATTGGGAAGTAAAACCTCATTCCTTTGAATTTTCACATTACCATGAACATATAAAATCATCATTTTGCAAGAAAAACTACTAATCTCATGTTCACTGAAATACCCCTTAACGTATGAATGATACTAATAGTGTAATTACCCAATAGCAAGATTCCAATCCATTTTAATTGGGCTATGTGAAATCATTGGTGTTTTCATCTGATTAATAATTTAAAAGGTTTCAAAACCACCTTTCTGAAACTCAAAAATATTTCAAGTAAGTGACTTTGAAAGCCTATAAAATATAAACCATAAGATCTATTGAAATGAAACTTAAAACATGGATTAAACATATAATAAGTAATTGAAAATAAAACCCATTTCTTAAAAATTGCTGATGAAATACAATTATAAGCTTTCAAAAACACTTCTTTCAACTCAAAAAATATTTCAGATATGAGACTTTGAAGGCCTATAAAATATAAACTTAATGACTCATATAAATGAAACTTATAACATAGATTAAACATATAATAAGTAGTAGAAAAGTAATTAGTTAATTCTGTTGAGGGGGAAAACTGTTAGACCCTGGAATTGAAGGATAATGGGGATGACAAGGAAACAACAACCCCCACGCCCACCCCTTCCACCCATTCAACCAACTTCTGTAACTCCTATAGAGGTAGCTTTTCAAAAAATGAAATGTCACCCCACCACAGCTTCCTACATCCATATTAACCCCCCAATTCAGTTTCATTAAATGTGGACATCCCCCTTTTTTACCAAAGGTAATGATGCACTATTAAACCACCACTTTCAACCCCCACCTCAAAAATACAAAATGTTTTGATGGATGAGAAATGATTTGATGCATTTCAATGTTCTACAATGCACCGAATCATTTCTCATCCCTCAAAGCATTTTGTATTATTGAGGTGGGGGTTGAAAAGTGATGGTTTAATAGTGAATCATTGACTTTGGTAAAAATGGGGACTGTCCACATTTAGTGAAACTAAATTGGGGGGTTAATATAGATGTAGGAAGTTGTGGTGGTGTGACATTTCATTTTTTTGAAAAACTACTTCTATAGGAGTTACTGAAGTTGGTTGAATGGGTTGAAGGGGTGGGCGTGGGGGTTGATGTTTCCTTGTCATCCTCATTATCCTTCAATTCCAGGGTCTAATAGTTTTCCCCCTCATGAGAATTAACTAATTACTTTTCTACTACTTCTTATATGTTTAATCTATGTTCTATGTTTCATTTATATGAGTCATTAAGATTATATTTTATAGGCTTTCAAATTCTCATATCTGAATAATTTTTGAGTTGCAAGAAGTGTTTTTTAATGATTATAATTGTATTTCATCATCAATTTTTAAGAAATGGTTTTTATTTTCAATTAATTATTATATGATTAATCCATGTTTTAAGTTTCATTTCAATAGATCTTACGGTTTATATTTTATAGGCTTTCAAAGTCACTTACATGAAACATTTTTGAGTTCCAGAAAGGTGGTTTTGAAACCTTTTAAATTATTAATCATATGAAAACAACAATGAATCAACATAGCCTAGTAAAAATGGATTGGAATCTTGCTATTGAGTACTTACACTATTTGTATCATTCTTACGTTAAGGGGTATTTCAGTGAACATGATATTAGTATTTTTTCTTGCAAAATGATGATTTTATATGTTCATGGTAATGTGCATATTCAAAGGAATGAGGTTTTAATTCCCCATAAAGTAAAAAAATTGGTTGAAGTGTTTGAAATTAATCCATGGAAGACATAAGGTTATGTGAAACTTAAGGTGGATTATCTCCAGCATGATAATTTTGAATGAACATGCACATCTAGTGGGGAACTGACACATTTCATCTAAAGGTTTGTCATAACATTGCACATTTCTAGAATCTCTCTTCTTGATGGTATAATACCTCCCTTCTCATATCACCTTACATGAAGAAGTAATTTCAGTGTCTATGGTGAGGCTCTGTCCCACAAGGTGGTGTGCGAATGGTACGTCCATATCGAGAGGGATGTGTTCTATGCTGGGATGGAGTATGATAACCTGGAGAGGGATGATATTCAGGCACTGGAACATCAATCAAGAGATCCTTTGTCATAGTATGCATGGAAGGAGTTGTCGGAGGGATGTCATCATGTGAATGAGATCCTTCTCCCACTACGTAAGTAGAAGGGGCTGTCATCATACCCTCGGGAAACCATATAGGCTGTGAAGGATCTGGTATGAAAGATGGCGGCATGGGAGATGACCCCTAATAAATCTCTGGAAAATAAATATCTGGAGAATACTGTGGATATCCGGTCAATAAAGATGGATCCCATGCTGCATCCTGCGGCACAAACCCAAACGGGTCAGGCTGGACTGATAGAGCACCGACCTGTGCCTCTCGAACAGGTGAGGGCTCACGTGCAGTAGGACGCGGTCTCCGTCGCAGTTGTCATCACTGGGGAACAGCACCAGCTGCTGCTGCAGGTTCCTGAGTAGGACCCTCATCTCCTGGGATAGGAGCATCATTTTCTTGATCAGGAACATCATGTCTCTGGGGTCTAGGATGGATGATACTTTCATGAATATATCGACAAATCGACATCGTCTCCTCCAAAGTAGCATGGATCACAGATAAACTAGCAACCTCCTCCTCCTCTGGATCAGTCATGAGACATAGTCGTCGTAGTCTGGTATGCTGTACAGAGATTCAAAATGAATTATAAAATAGAATAATAAATATATTATGAGAAATTTACTGACTTACCAGATCCTGAATCCCTCTCCCGTGATGAGTCAGATATAATATAGACTTCATTCTATACCATGGCTCATACTCTACCAGATCTGATAGGTAGAATCGCATCGTACGTACAGCTGTGATATGATGCTCTGCTCGATTGTCCCAGATGGAGACATATTGGGCATGTCGTCATCGCCAATCGACATGTTGTCTCCCTATGAGCTTCAATCCATGAACCGCTGGTCACTGTCGTGGTGCAAGTGGAATCAGCTGAACACAACAAAACTGACGCATAACTCTATCGGGCAGGTACCACTCAATAATATGAAAGTGAATGAGTGGCACTACAGCCATAATCGCATGATGTCTAGCAGTACAGTATGTAGGTAAGTCCTGAACCAGACTCCAGTATGGAATCCAATGAATCTGTAATGACATGTGACATTTCATCAGAGAAATTTGTTAACAAAAAACAAAAATGATGATATATACTTACGCTGTCAGGTAGTAAATTGTCCAACATTGGATGATATGCAGCCAGATTGTGGGTTGGAGCATCGATGAAACGATGTGCCTGACTCCACCTATCAAATACAACATTGAAAGTGATAAATAATAAGAAATTAAATATAATAAATCATAAGACAATCAGAAACAAATAAATATGACGGATCATACCATCGTCCATGTGGAGCATCCTGTAGCACATCTATAGGATGCCTCTGACCAACAGTAACAGGGGAGAGGACAGGGATGTGCTCCCATGCCCACAACTGTATAAGGACGACACATCCTCCGAGATCTGTGTGATCTGAGCGGCATGTCATACATAATGCTCTATAAATGTAGGCCAAACATGCAGATCCCCAACTGTATCTCCCGATCCAATCAAAGTCCTCCATTAAACTAAGATACATCATGTGCACATGCACACCCGAGTGATCTGAAAACAATGTACCTCCAATAAGTCATATGATATATGCCCGAGCATAACACATGATGGTCTGCTCATCAGCATCAGCAGGTAAATGTGAAAACTGCAAAGCAAGCCAAGGCATAGATATAGACCCACCATCTATAGCAGTATGATCAGCCAAAATATCGACACCTAATAATCTCTGTGCCAGCTCAGCCCAATCCCCGATGGTGGGTCCAATAACTGCATCTCCCTGAATAGGATGACCGAGTAGCACTGCCACATCCTCTAAGGTGATAGTCATCTCTCCCTCTGGAAAGTGGAATGTGTGAGTCTCTGGTCTCCATCTCTCGACCAAGGCAGCAAGAAGGGGATGATCAGTGTAAGTGAAATCAGAAACGGCAATGCCTTAGAAGCCAACATGACGTAAGTATGGTATAATAGCAACTGGAGGCACCATGTGTCGAAAATGGTGTGCTCGTCGCACCCTAATCCGTCGAACATCCCGACCCTCTATCACATCATGAGAAACATGCCTATACTGCTCGGTGAGGAGTGGAATATCATCCATCTGGAAGCCAGAAAAGGAAATTAGTCTTCACTATAAAATATAAATATAATGTTAAATTTAATAGAATTTTATGATTGGTATAATGAACAATATGTGATGTTTTTTTAGAAAACATTAAGGGAATGTCGTCATATTTTGGAGAACATTTATCTATCGTGTCTTTATATATGTTTTTACCATGAAAATTATGTTTTTTAAGATATGGTGTCATACATTTTTATATATAAACATTTTATCCGGGTTATGTATGATTTATGAAGATCCTTTATGATAAATGTTTTAATAATTTTTTGTCTTCGATGACAAATAACCTGTTTTTAATAATGTTTTTGTTCTCTAAGATTACGTTCAGATTAATGGATTTAAAAGTATTGAATACAGAGGTTTGTTATTGGAAGGAGAGAAGTTGCTTATTGGAAATGTGAAACAATTCATAAAAAGTTCATCTCTGATATTAACAACATATAACTGACAACATGAAAAGATCATGTTGGATACCACACATCATTGTGGCTGACTGTGTGAACTTGATCCAGCAATGTTAGGACATCATTTCCGGTTATGCCCTTCTTGATGACATAGACGACATCTCAACCTTTTACCTTGTTCTTGAGGCCAATCCATCTCATTTCGTATACTGTTGCTCTTCGGTCTTCCCTGTGGTCGTAATCTACTAATGTCAGGAATCAGTATGGGCTAGACATCAGGCATTGGGAAATATCGAAACTCCCCAACAGGCGTCCATGGTGCAGCATAACAGTTAGCAATGGCCTCCAATCGGTATACTGGATCAACATAAGCTTCCCATGATACGTTCACAGACGCACATGCTGCGATGGCATGTGCGCATGGAAACCTTAATGCTTGAAACTTTCCGCACTGACATTATTTTGCTTCTAGAAGTACCACTAATTTTTCACCGCTGTTACCTGTAATGGGGTTACAATACTCTTGAACATCAAATGCCGAGTCTTCCCGACGGAATAGACACACTCGATAACTGGAAGCTTCTTCAATGTTCTTGTCAATATCTCGTTGAAAGTTTTTTCCAAATATTAGCCACTGTTGAATCCCATTTGAGGCCAGTTTTTTCCTATCAACGAAGTACTTGACACAACGATAAAATGTCTCCTGAACTAGGACAATAATTGGTATCTTGCGAAGCCATTTGAAGATGCCATTTATAAACTCCACAATGTTTGTGGTCATGTGTCCATACCTCTTCCCCCCGTCATAGGCCAGTGTCCATTTCACTTTTGGAATCTTCATCATATAATCAAACACTTCTTGGTTAGCCTTGCAGATTTCTTCGTAACACGCCTCAAACCTTCATTGATCTGGCTCATATGCTACATAAATATGATCATAGGTCATAGAAAATATATTTTTATTCATATTAAAATAGTAAACATCAATGACAACATTGCTTACCAAGCCTCGTGATTGCATTCTTCATAGCCTCATTATGGAAGGTTTTGCGCACGTTACTAGCAATGTGTCTGATGCAGTATTGATGATGTGAATTTGGGGGCCTCCATGAATCAGGATCCACATTGATTGCCTCATTGATTGCCCTATGTCGATCAGATATCAAACAGAAACCTTGAATGCGTGTGAAATGGTTGCTGATGCATGCCAAAAACCATCTCCAAGATTCATAGTTTTCCTTCTCCACTATTGAAAATGCAAGCGGAAGTGGTGAACGGTTCCCATCTTGGGTTCCCACAATCAACAATACGCCCTTATACTTTCCAGATAGAAATGTTCCATCAATTTGTATGAACTGTTTACTGAAACGAAATGCGGAAATACATGGGAGGAATGACCAGAATAACCGATGAAATTGAACACGAGATTGATCCAATCTATTATCTTCAAACACATGTTCCTTCATATTTATATGGTAGACAACTTGGTTGTTGTGGCTCAGCATGGATAATAATTGTGGAAACACCCGATACGAGTCATCCCAATCACCGTAGACCTTCACAATTGCCTTCTGTTTCGCTATCCATGCCTTGTTATAAGAAATCTTATAACCGAATGTTTGAAGAATCCTCTCTTGCACAAGGTCTATAAGAACATCTTGACAGGTCATAATCATCTCAACGATAATAGTTGACACAAATTCGGCATCCAAAGCAGTGTGATCTTGTGTCATGTTTGGCTGAACACAAGAATGAGCTGCCTCAATCTTTGAAATTCTCCATTCACCAAATGCAATGTCTGGAATCACCCTCAACCGGAATCTACAGTCTTCATCAAATTTATCACACCGTATAACATATTTTTTTCGACATGATTCCTCAACTACATATCTATAATGCCTCTCAATATGAAATCTTTTTAAGAAGCTCTTCAACGCATCCTTACTTAGAAAATCACTTCCATTATATAATGTTTCATCCAACTCACTAAACCTGTCCACTATAACTCCAGGAAACTCTGTTGCAGGTGTCAGAACATTGTTGTCAAATTTAGGTACACGTTCCATTGCTTCGGACCAAGATTCAAAGGGTGGTGGATGATTTAATGTTGGTCGAGAATGTTCCTGAACTACTCTACTTCGAGAAACTACTACCTTATCTTCTCTAGCTCCCTCCCCGTCTCCAGCTCCCTCCCCATAATCATTGTCTTTTCTGTCTGTTCCATCATTATTAAATTCCTCATCTGAAGAATGATTTATATGTGAATCTGGCAGATCATCTAAGTTTTCCTCCTCCACAACAGGGCATACATCCTCAATTTCTTGGGATGAAGCTTGTTCAACAACTATATGTGCATGTCTACGACTTCGAACATTTTGATGTTGTTGTACATTAGAAACTTCAACATATAACTCCATCATTGCACCATCAGACCGTTGGGAAAATAATGTTCCCTCTTGGACCCAGTTCTCATCAGTAGCCAATGGACAAGAAAGATGCCATAACGTGGCAGGGAATTGCAAATGTCTATAACAAATAGACTTTATCTCTTGATGAGGACTGAGATTTAATCAACCACGAATTCTATCTTTAAGATCAGTTATGGTAACACAATCAGATGTGTTAACCATAGATGTTGGTTGTATACTATAAGAAGCTCCTTGCTCGGTTTGAATAACCTTTCCATAGCAGTAAACACAAGCAAACATGTCTCTATACATGAAAAATGCTTACTGATCATTGAATATGTCAATAATGTTTTTTTACGTGTTAAATAAAATTTTTTATCTTCTTAAAGGTATTTTAGTTCTTCATGAAGTAAATATCAATCATCTAAAACATATCCCCCGGGAGTGTCAAACCAGGAGTGCAACAAGGCCCGTTGTCATGTACCAGGATACCCTGGGTCAGGCCCAAAACTCCTTGTCGGGGATTTCACCCCTAGGTACAGCTGTGCCAGAGCCACATCCACTTGTAGTATCCAGACAGGGATTTAATTTCTTAGATAACGACATAAACTTTCATGACACCAAAATTTTAAAACCTTCCTAAATTAAGCCACTAATGTTTTGTAGAACAATTTTTAACTTTTTTAAAGATATGTTCAATGATCTCTAAAAAATAAGAGTCATTACACTGCTGGTTAATCACTACATTAGTGTCGGTCACTACTTAAGTGCTGGTTAATCACTACTTAAGTGCTGGTTAATCACTACTTAAGTGCTGGTTAATCACTACTTAAGTGCTGGTTAATCAGTTAGGAGTTGGTCATTCACCAATTAATCATCCCTTAATCTTTACTTGATGACCCCTTAATCATCTGTTAATCGTTAGTTAATGACCCCTTAATCGTTAGTTAAAGAACCCTTAATCATCCCCTAATTATCCCTAGTTAATCACCCCATATTCACCCATTAATCGTTAGTTAATCACCCCTTAAACATTCCTTAATTACCCCTTAATCATCCACTAATCATTCCTTAATCGTTAGTTAATCACCCCTTAAACATTCCTTAATTACCCCTTAATCATCATGTAAACATTCCTTAATTACCCCTTAACCATCCCCCAATCATTCCTTAATCATTAATTAATGACCCCTTAGTCACCCCTTAATCATTAGTTAATCACCCCTTAATCGTTACTTAATCACCCCTAAAAATTCCTTAATTACCCCTTAATCACCCCTTAATCACCCCTTAATCATTAGTTAATGACCCTTTAATCACCCCTTAATCACTCCTTAATTACCCCTTAATCATTAGTTAATCACCCCTTAAAAATTCCTTTATTACCCCTTAATCACCCCTTAAACATTCTTTAATTACCCCTTAATCATCACTTAATCATTCCTTAATTACACCTTAATCATCCCCTTAACCCCTTAATCACTCCTTAATTACACCTTCATTCCTTAATTACCCCTTAATTAGTTAATGAACCCTTAATCACCCCCTTAATCATTAGTTAATCACCCCTTAAACATTCCTTAATTACCCCTTAACCATCCCCTAATCATTCCTTATTCATTAGTTAATGACAACTTAATCACCCCATAATCGTTAGTTAATCACCCATTAATCATTACTTAATCGACCCTAAAACATTATTTAATTACCCCTTAATCACCCCTTAATCACTCCTTAATCATTAGTTAATGACCCCTTAATCACTCCTTAATTTCCCCTTAATCATTAGTTAATCACCCCTTAAACATTCCTTTATTACCCCTTAATCACCCCTTAAACATTCCTTAATTACCCCTTAATAATCACTTAATCATTCCTTAATTACCCCTTAATCATCCCCTTAACCCCGTAATCACTCCTTAATTACCCCTTCATTCCTTAATTACCCCTTAATTAGTTAACGACCCCTTAATCACCCCCTTAATCGTTAGTTAATCACCCCTTAAACATTCCTTAATTACCCCTTAACCATCCCCTAATCATTCCTTAATCATTATTTAATGACAACTTAATCACCCCATAATTGTTAGTTAATCGCCCCTTAATCGTTACTTAATCGCCCCTAAAACATTCCTTTATTACCCTATAATCACCCCTTAATCACTCCTTAATCATTAGTTAATGACCCCTTAATCACCCCTTAATCACTCCTTAATTACCCCTTAATAATTAGTTAATCACCCCTTAAACATTCCTCTATTACCCCTTAATCACCCCTTAAACATTACTTAATTACCCCTTAATCATCACTTAATCATTCCTTAATTACCCCTTAATCATCCCCTTAACCCCTTAATCACTCCTTAATTACCCCTTCATTCCTTAATTACCCCTTAATTAGTTAATGACCCCTTAATCACCCCCTTAATCATTAGTTAATCACCCCTTAAACATTCCTTAATTACCCCTTAACCATCCCCTAATCATTCCATAATAATTAGTTAATGAAAACATAATCACCCCATAATCGTTAGTTAATCACCCCTTAATCGTTACTTAATCGCCCCTAAAACATTCCTTAATTACCCCTTAATCACCCCTTAATCACTCCTTAATTACCCCTTAATCATCACTTAATCATTCCTTAATTACCCCTTAATCATTAGTTAATCACCCCTTAATCACTCCTTAATTACCCCTTAATCGTCAATTAATCATTCCTTAATTACCTTAATGACACCTTAATCATCCCTTAATCATCACTTAATCACCCCTTAAACATTCCTTAATTAATCATCCATGGTTAATTACCCCTTTAATCATGACTTAGTTATTCCTTAATCATCATCTAATTAGTCAATGATTATCTCTAAAATATTAATAAATTATTATTATCCCTAATTATCATTCATTAATAATATTATATTATACATACTTTAATCTAACATTAAATAATTTATCCCTCATCATCATTCATTAATAATATTTAATTACATATACCTTAATCTAACATTAAATATTAACTAATTAAAACCTTAATAATATAACTATTTATTTCATTTCTTTAAATAACTACTACTACATACATAAATATTTAAAATTAACTAATTACAATTAAATAAATAAATAACATTAAAATAAAAAAAATACCTCTAAATGAAGCTTGACACAAAAATCTTGTACTCCTTGCGTCTCCGGAAGCACCACGAAGGAAAACTCAACTTAGAGAGAGGAGCTCTCAAAATTTTAGAGAGAAGAGGGATTTGTGAGTGAGGAAGGGTGGGTGGGGCGGCTCCCTTTTATAGGGTTATTTTTGGCGAAGGCGGCAACTGGGAAGCCGCTTTCGGCCATTTAAAATACGAAAGGCGGCTCTTCTAAAGCCGCCTTTCGCAGAAACAATATCGAAAGGCGGGCACTAGTGTGCCGTCTTTCGTTTCCCCAATGGCGGTAGGCGGTTCCTGGAGAACCGCCTTTGGCCCGGCGGAAACCGAACCGAAGGAGGCACATGGTGTGCCGCCTTTAGGATGTAAAAAAAATTTAAACCTCGGTGTATTTTTTAATTTTTTTTGAAAAAATGTAAAAAAAATAACTCATAATAATTGAGGGACATACAGTAATCACAAGAAATACAAGTAATGCATGATATGATACATCCTTACCATACGAGGTTAAGGAAAAAAATTAAAACCATAATAATGATATCAACAATAATAAAATCACAAAACATGAGTGTCACCCAATGGTCAAATCCGTACAGCTACAACGGGTGAAAAAAATAACAACATTATCACATCCCTGGTAATTTGGGTTTCTCTTATACATGGGATAACTACTTTTAGAAATAGAATCATTATCAAATTATGATACATCCTAGTATAATTTCTAATACCAAAATAGTAAGACAAAAGGAAAAAGAAGCATCTGATACCATATTGTTGTGTACCACCTTGGAATCCACTAAGGGGTGTCCTAAGATGGTTGGCCACGTGACCTCAGGTGTTTCACCATGTAAACTAGAGGATGCTGATGAGAATTAATTATTTTTGATAGTATATTGGGGAGTATATACCCTCATGAATAGATTAAGCTATAATGGATAACAATATTGATATGTAGCAGAAACAACAATAAACAAAAAGTAGTGGGATAATAACAATAAACAATCTAATATAACCAAAAGGTGGAGGCTAAATCAATATCATATACAAAATGATTCTCATGAAATTTATATATACCAAAATAAATTACATGAGAAATAAGGGAAATAGAAATATAACACATGATAAAGAAAAATAAAAAAGTCCAAAAGCTACCTCTATAAGAATCACGAGCATAGGCTCATTCCTCTTCTACCATACTTCATCCTAGCACCAATGATCAAACATCTAATGCTAGATACTTCCCATTTTATATAATTTTAGTTCCAAAGTCTGTTTGGATACTTTATGTGTCCCGATAATGGTGTGAGATATTTTAAGTATTCCACCACCAATGGAATCTATAACTATATATTCTATGTATATAAAATGTGTATTGTGTAGGTAAATAATAAATGTAATGAATTAAATACAAAAATCAGTCTAGGTTCCTCCTGGATACCACACCGACACACCTGCTCTAAACCCTAATGTATGTATCTAAACCAAGGTAAACCTACACTGATATTATATGGGTGTAATAATGGGTCATCAAAAATCAAGAATCATGGGGGTACCAAACCCAGGAAAGTGATTTTCCTTATAGGACGTTTCAATGCGATAAAAAATATGCATTATTTGAATTTTTTTTAAAAATTAGTCCTTTGAATTTAATGAATAGACTACTGATCCCATCCAAGGTGATCCATAAAACGAATCCCAAGTATTTTTAGGAGCTATATAAATACTTAAAATCATAGAGTATATATATGGATATCCATAAAAATAATCCCAAGTATCACTCTTGACATAGTGGATGTACGACCCACTAATCCCGTCCCAAGTATCTCACATAGGGGACCAATTGTAACACCCTGAGATTTTATGAAAAATATTATTTTTAATTTTATTGATGTATTGTGTTGTACGCTACAACAAAGGAGTCTTTCACAACATTCAACCCTAAATTTTCTGCATTACACACAATCACGACATTCCTCGATAACGTGTGTTCTATGCAATACCGAGTTTCACTAAAAAATGATATGCTATTAAAATATTGTTAAAACTAGCCGTTATGAATAGTAATAAACTATTTTTGAAATTTTTTAAATTTAATCTTCCAAAATGGACTTCATTTTTGGATTCAGAATATTGAAATTATCCTAGGGTGAAATTTTGGTATTTTTTTGAGAACATTCAATTTTTGATGAATAGTGAAAACACTAGGTTACTATTTAAAAACCGACTTTTTATTTAAATAATTATTTAGTTTATTTAAATTTATTTTAGGTCAAAATTGTCACATAATACCTATATAAGTTCAATTTAATTCATTGGAGTCATTTTATAATAATTTTAGATATATAAAAATTTTATTGAACTTTTGACCGTCTTTTACCAACCTCCTAGGAGAATTTTCAAATTTACATAAAACTTAATTTTACCACTTTTGTGAATGGAATTTCAAAAATAAAAGAGACACGGTTGATGTCAGTAAGTAAAATTTGGGTCAATGAGATGAAAAATAATTTTTGGTGAATAGTAACATTTTACTTTTATTTACCCCGGTTAAAAGTAAATAGGGTAATTAAGGGTAAAAATGATATTATTATTACCCTAACACAGGTCCTAATTCTGTTGGATAAGTTTAATTCGACCAAAAACAACCTTAGGAATAACATATGACTATTTAGGCCCACATGGATTAGATTAGGACATTTATTATTAATTTATTTAAAGAAGGGTTAAAATAGTTAAAATCAATGTTTAATAAGTAAATCATTTTTAATATATGGTTATACATAAGATAAATTCTACTATAAATATTAATTAGAAATCTAAAAATATTTCCTAAATAATGGTATTTTATTTTTAATTTTTAGACTTTATATAATTTAATTTATTTATGACACAATGATGATGCATTAATTATATTATCAATGAAATATTGACATAATTGATGTTAAAAATACCCAAATAAATGTAATATAAGACTTCATATGAATTAAAATAATTTTATATGTTAATATGACATGTTAGTATTTATTTAAATAAATTTTTTTGAACTAATATATCTGTTATAATTTTCACAAAAATCATCTACCAAATAGTGTCAAAATTGACATAAAATAGTTTTTAAAACAAATATTATATTATTAATTGTTATTTTATTCCTAAAAATCTAAGGTTCGGAAAAATTACTTAGATAAAGATATATATATTAATAATAAACAACTTGGGGTTCGTTTGACTTGTTATAGTATGTTTATTAACCTTATAGTGTAAGAAAACAAGAAGACACGGTAAAAGAAAATTTTTTTAACTTAAAGTTAAATCTAAATGATAAGGTTAAAATAGAAATGTAAACTTGTCTAAATTCTATTGGATGATAGGATTTTGACCCATCCCAATCTTAGATTCGAAATAACTCAATTAATATCTATTAAAAACCGAATATGACTTTATAATAAAATAATATTTTTTGTTTTACCTATGGTGCCCCTCTCCTCCCTTATAAAAGGGCACCTACTCCCTCTCTACCTCACATTATTTTGAGCCTTGAATCTCAGCCAACCGATAAAAAATTCTCTTCTACACTTCCCTATAAACATCCTAGAGGTCCTGGTCTTCTTCAATGAAAAAGTTTAGTGCCCTAAGAGGATTTCCAAAGAGGCGCTTCAAAGAAGAGGTAATGTCCGTTATCGATTCTTTCAACTTTATTTTGCCTTCCACTTCTTCTTCCTAGGTTGTCTCATTATGAAATAATAATATCAGTATCAATAATATACTGATATGTTATTATAAGTATGAAACAACCATATTTCACCATCTATCCATCCTACGGAAAATGAAATCACCGCGCGTGCGTATGTATGGAATACTGTCTCCACGCCGTGGTGTAATCTATTTTCCACCACCACCTTACTTGGATGTGTATAATGGTGTAAATAATAACTATATATGATTATTGTAAAGTGATATTTATTATTTTATTGTATACAAACACACTAATAAAATTCCACGATCATGGGAACGATATCATCCCTCGTGCGTACGTACGGAATACCGTCTCCACGATGCGATGAGATTCATTCTCAATGATTAACCATTCATAAATGATTATAAAGTATTTATAATAAGTAATCATGAAGTATATGACATAATAATGATACTGTATTTATGTATATATATATGTATGTCATGCAATTAATTCCATTCAATTCAATGAGGAAACAAAAACAACGTTCATGCGTACGTACGACCTACCGTCTCCACGAATGGTGTATTTCTTTCCATTTATTGATCTATTATATATATGTATATTCTGAATATATATTATATATAAATCATGTTTTATATTGTGGAATTAAGTTATCATGATCTATGTAATCATATGAATAATTAAAAGTCAAAACACGGACGAAAAATGAAACGATTTTACCCAAAACGGTCTTTAACATGGAATTTACAAAAGAATGGGTAATATAAAGTAATAAGTGAACCATATATGATATCATAACAATGAATATGATTCTTTAATAAGTAAATGAAATTATTTAAATCATTATACATGAGGTTCAGATATGTACGAAGCATATCAGATCTAAGGTAAGGGTAATTTTGCAAATCTCATTTTTATCCGAGATTTCTTATTTGTAAGTATTTACTGGGGATATTTCTATCATAAATGTCCATGTTTTATAAAAGTTTTTTTCATGTATGTTTAAATTCCTTTTTACCCATTTTTTCTTTTACTACATGGTATGTAAGGAATATTTTTTTTACGTTACGTGGTACTTTTTGGCTTTTCCCACAAAAGTACGAGGATAATGTTTTTTTAACTTATACGGCGTGAAAGGATTTTTTACAGTTTCATAACGAATCATTTTCATGAAGCTTAATCCACAAGATTTTATGACTATTTTCAAAAAAAACTTTTCATTTAATATTCTATGGCATTTTTTAAAAGAAAATTATTTTAAAGAAGAAAGGATATATTCCTCAAGAATTCATTTCAAGTGTTTTATCAAAACCATTATCCATATAAGATGAAATTATTTTCATATGTGTATGTTTCAAGTATAATGTATTTGTGATTTAAATGGTTTATCTTTTCTTATGATGAAATGATATCCATTTTTTTATATGGATTATGTTATGATGGGATGATGTTTATAAAACCCATTTTTATTCTTTGGGTTATGATGAATGATTTATGTTTATGTTGTGGCACAAGTAAGAATGATTTCATTATGAGATGGGTGGGACCTATATATCCATCCAATGCATTGGGTAAAGATTTATATATCATGAGATAGACATGGCTGGAATGGTAAGTTAATCTGGTTCAGTGTTACAGGATAGAAACGAGGAGTGAACTCGATTTAGAAAGGGACTTTGTCCACTAAGATGGTTTTGGCAGCAATGTCTTGGCTACTATGGAAATCATGACATGTGTTGAATGGTTGCCACAATTACATGTTTTAATATTATTATATTTTATCATAGTTTATGTTCCATTATGATATATGCCTTACGTACTTTCACGATTTATTTCTTTGCTCAATATTTTGATGTTTAAAATTTAAGTTCAAGTTTTTGCTTTCAAATGTTATGGATTGTTTTATGTTCTCTATGTTTTCCCTTACTGAGAATTTGAGAACCCTTTATATGCTTTCTCTTCCCCAGGATTTAAAGAAAGTTTTTAGGTAAGGAAACAAAAAGAGAAAGATCATTATGGGAGTTATTGAAGATATTTCAACATGATTAGAAGTTTATATTCCGAGTTTCCAAAGACACTAAACTATTACGATCCTTGTCTGTCTGTTTTTGTTATGTATTAATTATTCCACAAAAGTAATGTAATGTCCATATAGGTCAAGATTTGGGTCTCTACAATTGGTATCAGAGGAAATGTTTAGTCAACCTTTGGAAACTAGGATGCGAAAACGTTAGGGAGATCCATAGAGATATTTATAAGGTATGTATAGGGATGTCCCAAAGGATAAGTATATGTATAGGATATAGTCCTTGAATTAAGGTAACGATCTTAGAATTTAACCTAAGATGTTAGATATTGAAGGTACTCCCCCTTTATTATGTTGTTTTCCCTAGCATGAATTTTTCCTCTCACATTATTCTTTTTGGGTTTTAGACGATGGCTGGAACCCGATGGAACCGTGATGATCATTGTAATGGACAATGCAATGATTATCCTCCTGAACAAACAAACGTTATAGGAGATGGAGTAAAAAATCATATTGCTATACTTACACAAGATATGAATCATTCTGGACTTCCAAATGAGCAGAGAAGGGAACAATATTCTATTGAGTCCTTCATGAGGCAACGTCCTCCTTTCAGTGGGTCTTCTGATCCACTTGTTGCAGAAGAATGGACCAGTACCACTGAAAAGATATTTTCAGTTCTTCAATGTTCTGAACATGATAAAGTCATCTTATCAGTATATCATTTGGAAGGTGAATCTGATCAATGGTGGAATCTTATCAAGAATACAAGGCCACGAGATGAAATTAAGTCCATAGAATGAGACGAGTTCAAGAACATATTTTTCAATAAGTACTTCCCTCGTATTCTTCAAACAAAGATGGAGAAGGAGTTTCTTGAACTGAAGAAAAAGGATGATGAATCTGTTGGTATATATGAAGTGAATTTTACAAGGCTTGCAAGGTATGCATCTGGCTTTATCATCCAACCAGAAAGTAAAGTTGATCGATTCTTCAGTGGCTTAAAACCAAATCATCTAAGGGCATTTTCTATAAGAGACTTCAGTAGCTATGAAGAAATTGTGCGTTGTTCTATCAAGGTGGAAATGAAAGTTAGTGTTACTTATCCATCTCATAGTTTTGATAAGAAACGATATATGGAGTTCAAGGAGAAATATCAGAATAATGGTAAAAGGAAGATGAATGTTTTCTTATGCTCAAAGTGTGGCAAGAAGCATGGTGGAGATTGTCTTAAAGGGACTATAAAATGTTTTAATTGTGGAAAAGAAGGTCATCGAGTAGATAAGTGTCGAAGTAATGGAAAAAGGGTTTCTAATGATGTGAATAAAGAAAATACTGCAGAGAACGCACCACCAACACTTCAATGCTTCAAGTGCAAGGAAATGGGGCATTATGTTAATAAATTCCCTAATACAAGGGTTAGTGATGATCAACATGAGCAACCTCTTAAGGATAAGGACAAAGGGAAGTCACATGCGATCACTATTGGCGATGTTGAATATGACAACGATGTGGTGGAATGATTAAGTTTTTATGTAATGGGATTCCAAAATAATTTTGTATATAGTATCGTGGAATATTGGAATATTTATATATTGGTCTATTGTGGTTTTCAATAATTTTATGGTACCAGTAACCATGGAAAGTGATTGAGATATTTTTGGAAAAAAGATGATATGCGCATAATGAAGGGATAAGGAGAAAATGAAATGTTTGACAGTATTCATGAGCTCATGACTGATATAAGGAAATAGTTATATCATGGTTTGAGGTTTTGGTATGTGAAAAGAGTTCACTTTTGATAGCACTCATGTTTTAACTAACATTTAATGGGTATTAATTTTTCAATAGAATATGTGATTAAGGCCTTCGAATGTTTGGAATGTGACCAACAAGACATATCTCATGATATACGGGGTTCAACGATGGTATTAACATGCTTGTTATATGAACTCTTTGGTAATCATTTTCACTATAATATCAGATTGGACAACAGTATTTTGGATAAGACTAATGATTGGAAAGAATTATGTAGGACATAATTTAGTATTGTTTATGGATAGAACTTTTTTCGATATTATTGATTGGATGTTATAGTAATGTGGTTTTAGAAAAAGGACAACCTGCAGGATGAGCGACAACCCATCGCGTCAGACAAGGCTGTGGGAATCGAACCCACAACCGAAGTGCGACTGGCCTTTATCACCTACCACTGGCCTAGAGTAAGTCCCTGGTTAGTAGTAACTCGTTTTATTTTATTAAGAGGTATGATATATGAAGTATAAGTTCATTTTTGGAACCATATACGATTAATCTAACCTTAAGATGGACTTATAACTTTTGCTAACCTTTTGTTTGATACAGATGGAATGACCCATAATTCTATCACATGATCTTATAACACATCGCGAATAACAAATTCAACATAATTTCTTTAAGGGATGATGTAGAAATTGTTCAATTCCCGAACAACAGTGAAATTGTAAAAAAATCATGTATGTATTTCTTTTAATTCATCAACATTTGGGAAATGATCTTGAAAACCAAAAATGTTGTCCTAGTTCCCTTATATTCGATGAATCAGATGGTACCTTAGATCATCACAAACCTATGGCTTTGTGATTTTTGGCTTTTTTATAGCCATGTTCTCTACCACTCTCCATCAGAACATGATGGTTAGGTTTCTTTTCCATATCCATATTTTCACCTATGTTCTCCTATGTGGAAACCCAGTGATTAGTTAATTTGGGTAACCATTATGTTTCATACATTAGTTTTTAAAGATTGGTTTTTATATTCCTTTTTACTATTTGGGTTTCTATTAAAAAAACTTTTGAGTAGTAAACCATTTATAACCCCGATGAATTTTGAGGGCGAAATTCATTTTAAGGGGGGTAGAATGTAACACCCCGAGATTTTAAGAAAAATATTCTTTTTAATTTTATTGATGTCTTGTGCTGTACGCTACATCAAAGGAGTCTTGCATAACACACAACCCTAACATGGCTGCATTACACACAATCACGACCTTCCTTGATAGCGTGTGTTGTATGCAATACCGAGTTTCACTAAAAAATGATATGCTATTAAAATATTATTAAAACTAGTTGTTATGAATAGTAATAACTACATTTTGAAATTTTATAAATTTCATCTTTCATGATGGAAGTCATTTTTGGATTCGGAATATCGAAATTAGCCTCGGGTGAAATTTTGGTATTTTTTTGAAAACTTTCAATTTTTGATGAATAGTGAAAACACTAGGCTACTATTTAAAAACTGACTTTTTATTTAAATAATTATTTATTTTATTTAGATTTATTTTAGGTCAAAATTGTCACATAATACCTATATATGTTCAATGAAATTCATTGGTGTAATTTTATAATAATTTTAGATATATAAAAATTTTATTGAACATTTGACCATCTTTTACCCACCTACTAGGAGAATTTGCAAATTTACATAAAAATTAATTTTACCGCTTTTGTGAATGAACTTTCAAAAATCCGAGAGACGCAGTTTATTTCAGTAAGTAAAATGTGGTTCAATGAGATGAAAATAATTTTTGGTGAATAATAACTTTTTACTTTTATTTACCACCGTTAAAAGTAAATTGGGAAATTAAGGGTAAAAATGATATTATTATTACCCTAACACATGTCCTAATTCTATTGGATAAGTGTAATTCGACCAAAAACAACCTTATAAATACAATATGACTATTTAGGACCACATGGATTAGATTAGAACATTTATTATTAATTTATTTAAAGAAGGGTTAAAATAGTTAAAATCAAAGTTTAATAAGTAAATCATTCCTAATATAGGGTTATACATATGTTAAATTCGAATATAAATATTCATTAGAAATATAAAACGATTTCCTACATAATGGTATTTTATTTGTAATTTTTAGTCTTTAAATAATTTAATTTATTTATGACACAATGATGATGCGATAATTATATTATTATTGAAATATTGACATAATTGATGTTATAAATACCCAAATAAATGAAATTTGAGACTTTTTATGAATTAAAATAATTTTCAATGTTAATATGACATGTTAGTATTTATTTAAATATCTTTTTTAGATCTAATCTTTCTGTTATGATTTTTACAAAAATCAATTACCAAATAGTGTCAAAATTGACATAAAATAGTCTTTAAAACAAATATTATATTATTAATTGTTTTTTTATTCCTAGAAATCTAAGGTTCGGCAAAACAACTTATATAAGGTTATATATATCAATAATAAACAATTTGGGGTTCGTTTTTCTTGTTATAGAATGTTTATTAACCTTATAGTGTAAGAAAACAAGAAGACACGGTAAAAGAAAAATTATTTAACTTAAAGTTAAATCTAAATGATAAGGCTAAAATAGAAACCTAAACTTGTCTAAATTCTACTGGATGATAGTATTTCGACCCATACCCACCTTATCTTCTAAATAACTCAATTTAGAGCTATTATAAACCGAATTTGACTTTATAATAAAATAATATTTTGATTTTTTCCTAAGGTGCCCCTCTCCTCCCTTATAAAAGAGCACCGCCTTCCTCTCTTCCTCACACAATTTTGAGCCATGAAGCTTGGCCAACCCCTGCCAAATTCTCTTATAAACTTTCCTAGAAATATCCTATAGGTCCTGGTATTCTTCAAAAAACAATTTTAGTTCCCTAAAAGGAGGTCTCAAAGAGGCGCTTCAAAGAAGAGGTAATGTCCGTTACCGATTCTTTCTACTTTATTTCTTCTTCCACTTCTTATTCTTAGGTTGTTTCATTATGAAGTAATAACATCAGTATCACTAATATACTGATATGTTATTATAATTATGAAACAACCCTATTTCACCATCTATCCATCCTACGAAAAACGAAATCACCGCGCATGCGTACGTACGAAATACCGTCTCCACGCCGTGGTGTAATCTATTTTCCACCACCACCATACATGGATGGGTATAATGGTGTAAATAATGAATAAATATGATTATTGTAAATTCATATTGATTCTGTTGTAGTATACATACACTCCAATAAAATTCCACGATCATGGGAACGATATCATCGCTCGTGCGTACGTACGGAATACCGTCTCCACGACGCGATGAGATTCATTCTCAATGATTAACAATTCATAAATGATTATAAAGTATATATAATAAGTAATAATGAAATATATGAAATAATAATGATACTGGATTTATGTATATATATATGTATGTCATCCAATTAATTCCATTCAATTCAATGAGGAAACGAAAACAACGTTCATGAGTACGTACAACCTACCATCTCCATGAACAGTGTATTTATTTCCATTTTATCGATCTATTATATATATGTATATTCTGAATATATTATATATATCTATCATGTTTTATATTCTGGAATTAAGTAATCATGATCTAAGTAATCATATGAATAATTACAAGTCAAAACACGGACGACAAATGAAACGATTTTACCCAAAACGCTCTTTAACATGGAATTTACAAAAGAACGGGTAATATAAAGTCATAAGTGAACCATATATGATATCATAACAGTGAATATGATTCTGTAATAAGTCAATGACATTATTTAAATCATTATACAGGAGGTTCAGATACGTATGAAGCATATCAGACCTAAGGTAAAGGATAATTTGGCAAATCTCATTTTTATCTGAGATTGCTTATTCTTAAGTATTTACTGGGGTTATTTCTATCAACCGTGTCCATGTTTTATAAAAGATTTTTTCATTTATGATTAAATACCTTTTTTCCATTTTGTCTTTTACTACATGTTATGTAAGTAATCTTTTTTTTACGTTATGAGGTACTTTTTGACTTTTTCAACAAAAGTACGGGGAGAATGTTTTTTTAACTTATACGGCGTGAACAGATTTTTTATGGATTTATAACACCTCATTTTCACGAAGCTTACTCGACAGAATTTTATGACTATTTTAAAAAATATATACTTTTCATTTAAAATTCCATGTCATTTTGTGAAAAGAAAATGATTTTGAAGAAGAGAAGATATTTTCTTCAAGAATTCATTTCAAGTATTTTATCAAAACCATTTTCCATCTAAGATGAAATTATATTCATATGTGTATGTTTCACGTATAATGTCTCTATGATTTGCATGGTTTCACTTTTCTTATGATTAAATTATATCCATTTTTTTATATAGATTATGTTATGATGGGATGATGTTTATGAAACCCATTTTTATTCTTTGGGTTATGATGAATGATTTATGTTTATGTTGTGGAACAAGTAAGAATGATTTCATTATGAGATGGGTGGGACCTATATCTTCCTCCAATGAATTGGTTAAAGATTTATATCTCATGAGATAGACATGGATGGAACCGTAAGTTAATCCGATTCAGTGTTATAGGATTGAAACGAGGAGTGAACTCGATTCAGAAAGGGACTTTGTACACTAAGATGGTCTTGGCAGCAATGCCTTGGCTACTATGGAAATTATGACATGTGTGGAATAGTTTCCACAATTACATGTTTTACTCCCATTATATTTTATGATAATTGATCTTCAATTATGATATATGCCTTACGTACTTCCACGATTTATGTCTTTGCTCAAGATTTTGATGTTTAAAATTTATGTTCATGTTTTTGCATTCAAATGTTATGGATTGTTTTATGTTCTCTATGTTTTCCCTTACTGAGCATTTGAACTCACCCTTTAAATTTTTTTTCTTCCCCAGGATTTAGAGAAATGTTTTAGGTAAGGAAACAAAAAGGGATAGATCGTTATGGGAGTTGTTGAAGATATTTCAACATGATTAGAAGTTTATATTCCGAGATCCCAAAGACACTAAACTATTACAATCCTTGTGTGTCTATTTTTGTTATGTATTAATTATTCCGCAAAAGTAATGTAATTTCCACGTACGTCAAGATTTGGGTCTCTACACCAATTATCTCTCATGGCATGTTATAACCATATTTCTATAAAACCCATCCTTAGTGACTCCTCTAGGAAACATGTATCTCTCATTTTTAGGTATGTAAATCCACCTTGTGATCACATAAAAATAATTCAACAAAGAATACAAGTATCACTCCCTACATGTTTACAATCCATAAAAAGTCTTAATTATAAATAATGATGAGGCATTACAATGCATCCTTTAATCAGGACCCTTGTGTCACCCTTGACTTGGTATAAAGGTATGGATTAGCTGTTGATAACACATACCATCTCAACAAGGAATTAATATAATAATACTTTAATTATGTTTTCTAATTCATTTAATCAAATTAATTAAAGATATGGAATAAATCAAAAGGGAATAACTCATAGACAAACTATTAACATGCTATTATTTACACTGCAATACATTTATTTCATGGAAGCTCATTCACACCAAATAATAATAAGTAACTCATTACTAAATCCTAAGGATTTAAAGACTTTAAAATGGTTCACAACTACATGGGTGGCTCATGTCGAGGTAAATGCCTCATGACGTTGATTCCCAGGTAGCCATGGTTCTCTTACTTATGAGAATAACCTTTAATTAAATTATATAAACATTATAGAGGTGAATATAAAAAATATGAATCAATTTATAGTGGTTCATGAATATATATAACTATACATTTAGGTAAAATAACTAAACCATATACATTAGTCCTGTATCACTATACTCATCTAATGTCGGCCCATGAATCTAGCTAGAATTTGAGAAATCATTAAAGTAGATAAATTCACTAAAAATAGGGGATATGAGTTCGTTCCAACATAGTGTAGTAGATGGATATTTCAATAAACAGTGTATGAAATAGGATTTTAGTGCTTACTGATATGGATCCAATGAGATGGATGGTGGATGTTTCCGAACTTGGATGGAGGAGAAATGGAAAATTATTTCTTAGGCTTGAGGAGGAACTTCATGAGGGAGAGGGATGCCTTATGGAGGAGAAATAAAATGAGTGAGGGTTATAAATTTTTTAGTAGAAAAATTATAATTTACCCTTTAAAGAATGAAGTGAATATTTTGGCCACACAATTAGTCAATCTACGCCCCAACCATTTTCCAAAAATTTTCCAAGGGCCCCCTCACACAGCTTGGTGCATAGTTTTAAAAGCAATGTGAAGCCTATATGAAATGGATTTGTCATAATTCTGAGAAAAACTTAATTTCCAAGTGTCTTGAGTCCCATGGTTCAGCCCAACCATGTTCCCCTTTTCAACCATCTAAAACACCCCATATTGTTTTTCCGAACAGTGTGGGATCCGAGGAATGATTTTTTCAAATTGTGTATCTAACATACTTCCTCCAAAACTCAAATATTAGAACTCCGAATAAGCCTCATATTATCCTAAAACCTTCCTTAGTCGTCAAGGAACATTTATCAAGATAAAAAATTTATTTTTACAAGAAAATTATTCCATTACTTTACAAAAATAATGGGAATTGTATATTAGTTATTCTCTCAGTTTCATTTGATTATTGAATTATGATTATCACTTATCACTACCATAATATTTATTCGATCATTAACTTAGTTGTTTGTCTTAAATTAATGATTATTTATGACCACCCCTTTTTTATGTATTCTTTTCCCAAGGTTTGAGAGATATGAAAAACAAATGTAATGTCTAAAATATTTGCTTATGGGAGATATTGAAGACCCATTTTGGATAAAGTAGTTTATTATATTGGGAAAATGTCCTTTGTGTGAGAAATAATTTATCTTTATTATTTTATGTTTATTTACAATTATCTAAATCTTTATACAAAAAAGGAGTTTAGAATATATATTATTCCATATTTTTTAATTTTATTTAATTATGGGATACTTATTTTCAAGAATCTAAAATTGGTATCGAACCCATTATGTAATGTATGTGTTTATGGCCTTGAATCCAAAGATCAGGGACCAGGGTGAAATAACAGGTATCAGAGTAGGCATTAAGTAACTATATAATTTTTTTGAGGACAATTGGATTGGTGATATGTTGTGGTTGTTTATAATTTCATATTGACTGATAACCCTTTAAGAAAGAATAAGATTTAATATTATGTTAATAATGAAAATTTTATTTAAGGATTAAGATAAAAATTTATTTTGGAAAACACTAGGTGTATGTATATGTATAGGATGGAACCCTAATGTTTGGGTAATATATTGAGTATGTGGTTTTCCTTCCAATTAAATTTTTATTTGGATACTATAAGTGGTTTCATGATTTCTCATTGATTTAACTAGATTTAATAACTTCAAAAAAAAGATTAATATTAAATTTATCATTTATAGATCACAACTATGTGGCCCAACCAAACACCAGGTATGTCAATATTAATTGACATGATTTGGTTGATCATATGTTCTTTATGAATAACTTTTTATGATTGATTTATAGTTACATCAAGGGTTTTGAAGTCTGAGAAAATCCAATCAAAGAGTAACCTATGTTGATACTATAATTATATAGATTGACTAATGGATTATATATATTTATATATGTATGATATTTTTTGAACTAAAATAAATTTAGGATAAAAAGGATGAGAAAAATAAACATCATCCATGATAATTGAAATAAGGGAATACCTATGTTACTCATATTAGTAGATGTTGGTCAAGAAATTCAAAGAAATAAGGTACACTTTTCATTCACTCAAGAGTTGGGGATTCCTTATGGGATTATTATTTTATCCCCCCTAATGTATTTGGGATGTTTATAATGAGTATTAAATCACTAATTTTTTATTATTGAAAAAACTTCTGGTAGAAATATTATTGTGTCCCATGTGGATGTTTAAGGAAATATGAATCTTATTACTCTTCCATTAGATGGAATTGATCTGATTATAGAAATGGTTTTAATATTTCAGCAAAGACTCTCTATTCACTAAATCATGGTCAGAATTCCCACATCATAATTTTAGAAAAATGGACGTCGGTGGAAATTTTTTCATAATTCACTAAATAGATATCATAATGTCACCAAAATGGTAGATGATAATAATAGATTATCTACCTTAGCATCCATATATGCATCACCAACACATACATTCCCTGATGATGTAATAGAATTTAAATGAAACATTATAATGGTGGAAGTAGAATTCAAAAACACACTATAGATATTAGAAATATATGACAAGATAATGAGGAGAATATGGGGGAGAAATCCTTGTAAAACCATCATTGTAAGTATTTAGAGAATCATGTTTGATGTCTAAGATAAAATAATTCCATACAGTGTGTGTGGAAGTAGTTTGGGTCTCTAAATGAAATATTTTGGAATATAATGATCTTCCCAGAGTGGATGTGGTGGGGTATCCATCCACCACCAAACTTCATATTAGAGGACACGACAAAGTTGGTAGTTTGGGGACTAGTGCAACATATGAGTAAATAAATGAGTGGTTATCTATTAAGGATAGCAACTCAGGTGAGGGATATTTTAGAGAGAGTTCAAGATGGTATGGTAAAAAAAGATACAATGATAGGGGCCAAAAGGGGTTTGAACGTAGTTTTCAATGATATTTATGTGGGGGAGGATAATTATTCATCAACATCATTTTTTGACCAAATCATTATTCTAGTGTCACCAAGATGAGGAATTGTAGAGATGATATATGGATGTGTGTGGTATGTTTACGCATCTGTATACATAATAATATACAAAATAAGGAACTATATTTCTTGAAAAAAATTGATTATTTATCACTAAAATTATGGATATAAACACAATGAGAAATAAAATAGGATTTAACACCCATGAGAGGTATTTTTCTTAAATGGTTTTAAAGATTCTAAATATAGAGATTTGATTATAGGTGAGTTTCCTATCCTTACCTATAATATTAAGGATGATATCTTAATCCATTTATACCTTATGCATACCATTAGATATTTTTTATGTGAGAATTAAATTTTGAAGGATATGATTTATTTTGGAGTAGGGAGAATGTTTAACCTTGATATTTTAATATATGATTACTTTTAAATAAGATAATGTGTTTGATAGCTTTCTCCACATGCAACACTGAACTTAAACAAAATATCAATATACTTAAGTATGACCATTAACAAATAGTTGTTGAATTAGAGGGAAAGGATACAAGTAAACTATTCAGGATATATTTATATAAATAAAATTAATTCTACATTTAATAAAAATTAAATTTAGTTATTTTACCAAAAATGAATAATAAGATATCTTATTGTTTAATAACATATTTTTCTAAAAGATTCCTTTTTGTGATATGAATTTATATTACAATAAATGTATAATTAATACAGATAAATTATGTTTGATATTAATAACTAGTTGGCATTAATTTGTTTTATAAATGATATAGAATACAAATGATAATAGTTAATATTTGAAAATTTTATTTTCTAATAAAAAAAGATTCCCATTATATCTCATATTTTTATTTAAAGTTTAATTTTAAATTTTTTAGAATTTTAATTTTCAAAAATGAACATTATTTTTGGATTAAAAATAGTAATATTTTCTTAATATTAAAATAATTATATTTTTTTTAAACAACTTATTTTTATGGGAATAGAAAAAAATACTATTTTTAAAAATAACATGAATTTTATGAAATTATTAGTATGTATGTATAGATTTTAAATTCTTGAAAACTTTTTACATGGAATGAAAATGTATTTTTTAATTTAATTTATTATTTTAAAAATATATTTTTTAATATACTAACTCATATATGACTTTATATAACATGAGTTATATTTTAGAAAAGTATTCATAACACATTATACACTAACTATTTTAAAATTAATTATTATCACATGTATAAATAAAATTTATCAAAATGGATGTTATATTTGATATTCACAAGATAAAATTATTTATTAAGATAAATTCAATTTGGGGCATAAAAATTAGATTTATAAGATTAAAGTTATTGATAATGATAATGATAAAACTTTTATTTTAAGAGAATTGTTTTATTAATATTGTTTATTTTTTTTTTCTAAAAAAGAAACTAATAAATTATAAAAAGTGAATTTTATATAAATAATAATAAAATATCTAAATAAATTATCACTCATTCAATTGGTAATAAATTTTAAATAATATTAAGAACACATAATCACCAAATAATATATATTCTACAAAAAAGCATCATTTATATATTAAATGTTATAATTAAAACCATAATTTTTCCATCTTTAGAATTTTATTTTGATTAATTTGTGATTAAATTTAGGCTCATAACACTCAAATTTGGTAATATTAGTTTTTTTATATTTTTATTAAAATAAAAATTAATTAATTAAAATCTATTTACCAAGGTAAAAAAAGGTAAATGTAAAATCCTAAGAACCAATGGAATTAATCATGTTTAAAAAATGTGTAGAAATAATTTTTTAAGACTGACTTAGAATTCATTATTTATAAATTTTTTATGTCTTTTTTACTTGAATAGTGTAATGATATCTTCGATAAGCATAGGGGTCTACACAAAAGTTCACTTATCTTCACATATAAAAGGGGACACTTCCACCACTTCTTGCCACACCCATTACATTGATTGAAATTCTGAAACTAATACAATTTTCTCCTTCATGAATACTTTACCATGCTCACAATCCCCTTGTCTCAATTTGTTTCCTATGACCCATCATATCCAAGGATAATTTCAAGAGAATGTCAAAGTCCTAAAGTGAGTATTACCCAATCATTAACATTTTATTCCTAATATTTATCAGACAGACCATCCCTTAAAATAGTAATAAGAAAAAATTAGCATCAACATTATAAATAATTTTTATTAAATTAGTATAACTATATTTATGTGTTCATTTTCATCCATTTGAAAAAAACAAAATAACATTAACTGTGAGTTGTGTTAACTACCGCCCCCACAATGTAACATTTTTTATAATTCATCATGATTATAATTATTTATTAAAACCATATAAAATATGATTCAACAAATCAATATAATATAAATAATATCATTATTCCTTTTTTATAATGATATTAACCACTTCCTTATCCAAACTCACCCATCGAGATATAATGCGATATTGTTTGGGTTGGTTTAACGAGTTACTTGAACAATGATATAAAACTCTATCATGGAGGACTATGGGAAAATAAATAATATAGTTATTATATGTTAAAAATAAAATAATTTTTTTATTATTTAGTCACTATATTAATTATATATCTTATTATTAAAATATCATATTCATTCGATAAAATTACAAAAAAAATTGAAATGATTTAAAATTTCATTGAAACATAAGCATAAGAAATATAATAAATAATTAAATAATGATAAAAAATTCTATCATAAATCAAATATGGAATAATAATGTTACTAATGATTTATATAATAATATTAATTTATATATTTCTGATGTCAGTGCATGTGGAGAATGAATATGGAAAAGGTAAGGATTTTTGTCACAAATTCATCTCTTTGAGACATATTTTTTATTGTGAGCCAAATTTCATCTATGTGGTATATAAAATAGATATTCTGTATTGAATAAAATTAATTAAATTTTAATAATGGTATTTTATGTTCAGTTATAATCCCTCTCTTTTTAATTTTATGGATTAAAATGTTACACAATTCACAAGGGTTATTTATATCAAACTCTATTTCTTTAAGGCATTATTATGTTATACACCATGTTTTTCATTGAATGGTTTATTCATTTCCCATGGATGTATATTTATAATATATTTTTATATTTCATGTAAAATTCTTTGAAAAACTATTTCCTGTTAATTATAAGTATTTTTACACAATTATTTCCATTGTAAATATATTCAGTACCTCAATTTTCATTATTTTAGTTATGATAATCCCTTTAGACTTAAATGTTATGTAAAATATAACAATTAAATATATTATGTTAAATTATATTTTTATTATATGAATCCAAATTTATACCATATAAAACAAAATTTTGAAATATTTCATACTTCTTTGAGAATATTGCTCACATGGGATATTGATAACTTGAATATTAATTATTTTAGTAATATTGTTTCATCACAGAAATATTTAATTCATGATTTGGTTATGCAGACCTAATAATTTATTTCATGTAAATTAGTTTACCCCTATGTGTAGATATATATTTCTATATAAAATAAGAAATTATTACTCTTTTTACAATGTGAGTTTTGAACAAAGGTATCTTGAAAATAATATAAAGGTATTTTCCTCATAAAATTAGTATGTTGTATCTTTTTCTCCACTTTTAACAATGATAAAATTTATGAATCTTCATGGATATTTTTTTGGATATTTTTTTAAAGTAATTGTTAACAAAAAGCTTTCACATAACCCTTTAAAATGTTACCTTTGTAAGAGATATATAATTTTTTATTTTACATCAATGATAGTTTTATTGAAAGGAACGATTATGATTCATTTTCCACATAACTTTTTTTTTCAACAGGATTTACCATAATAAATTTAATATTTCACTCTTTAGACTTTATTATATATTTATCATTTTTAGATTTATCTCATAATACTATCAATTGAATTCCTGGAAACTTTTTTTGTTATACCAATTGAAACATTATTTTTATGAGGTAATTTTTAATTTATGATAAAATCTATCTATGATTTATATATAACAAAAAGGATATGTTACTTTGAAACTACCAACCTTCATTATTTGGATGGGTTATGATCATGTTATATATTTTATTAAAATGAGGTAAAAGTATCGGCAACCCATATTTTTTTAATCCAATATGGTTGATTTTTGGAATGTTTACTATTTATTATTTAACCATCCAACTTTTTTATATACGGGTTATAATAATATTATACTTTTGATTAAAATGTGGAATATTATTTTTGTTTTGTATGATTTTATTTCTATACAGTTGATTTTTGGGAAAGTTGATTATGTATTTTATTACTCACTATCTCATATGATGAATGAATTGGACTTAAACATATGATGGGTGGATCTCGACATTATATAGTCCTTTGATGCATTGATATGTCTCATGAGGAAAACATTTTTGGATATTTAGTGCATTCCTTCCAAATTAATCAAGATTCCTTTACTGCAATCTTTATAGAAAGGATAATTTCTTGGATATGGCCTTGAATGCAAAAATGATTTCTTTGGTGTGGAATTGACAATAAGATCGTGATTTATGGTATTTTCATTCAATAAATAGGAATTAAATTATTGTTATATAGGTAAAATATTTATTTTCATTGCTATCAATAGATATATTATTCCCCCATTTTTAGTTGATTATGGAATTAAGATGATTACATATTAATTCCATAATATTCACTCCCTTTTTATGCCATGAATACCTCTAAAGTATGTTTTAACTTACAAATAATTTAATATCACCCCATATTTTGTTTTGATTCCCCTATTTAATAATGAATATAAGTACACATGATACATATAACAAGATAGATTGTTGGGGATTTTGATGTCCTATTTTGGACTATGTAATATCTTATAGTGGAAAAATTACATTCAGATTAGAAATACAGGTTCTTTATTAGTTTAGGTTTATTCATAATTCTATAAATCTAAACCTAAAATGAAATGGAATTGTATTTAATGAAAACTTTTCATTAATTGAAATAATGTTTTGGATAGTTATGCCTATGAATCTATAGTCGGTATCAATGCTATTATAAAATGTAAGTGTTTATGGAATTGGATTCAGCAGAGTGAGTATAGGGAACTAGACATATAATGAATAGACTAATATATATATATATATGAAGAGTTCCCAAAGCTATATTTGATTTATCAAGTGGTTTCATGTCATGTTGTGGCCTTAGATCAAGTTTTATTGGTCTACTAGATGAAGTTAGATTGGTAGAGATGTAGTGATATTCATGTATATCATGTTTAACTATTTTTTATAAAAATTTTGTATCAGATAAGTATTTTCAAGGAAATATGAAAATTGTATAAATTTAATATCATTTTCAACAATGGGTTTCCCCATTATGAAGATAAATTCAACATTTTTCCTTCATCTCAACAATTAATACCAATGATTTTACCATCTCAAAGGTCAATATTTTCAGGGTGATTTTGTGATAATAACTCCATCATTTTTGTCTTAATTTGATAATGGATTCCTATTAATAATTTAATATCATATATACCAAGTGGTTCCATGAGGTTATGTTTAACATTTCATGTTAGTTGAATCATCATATTTCATGTACCTCACACATTTTCTTTAATGATTTTTCACTGAATTTCTGGTGTTAGTGTTGTTGAAATAATATAATGATTTTAAAAAAGTGATAACTGCATATTGATTATATGTATTAATGTATGTGAGTGAAATATATAGTTCAAGTGTTTATTGACACAAAATGTTGTTTGCTACAATGATTTTTGACTTAGTGGGATTAAAGGATCTATCAATGGCTCGATTCCAATTGGTGATTTCACCTCCTAAATATATTATAGTAGAGTATAATATTAAAGAAGAATGTGAGTCCAATATTTAATGGTGGTAATATATTTATGGAAGTAGTTGGTAGAGGAAAATGTTCCCCACATGATTTACTTAATAATTATTGAATATTTGATTAATAAATCCTACAGACTTAGTGGGATTTTAAATAAAACTTTATTCACCCTTATAGTATTCTATCTGAAAGTTGGATTTAATATAAAATATACATATAATGATACCCTAAGGTGGGGAGAAATTATTGGAAGACACTTTTAATTTTGATGTCAAATTGGGATTAAATAAAGGAATCGTGAATCCATAACCATAAAACTTTAGAGAATATTTTTATAGAAACCTTTTATAATGGGAGAAGTATAGATTTATGATAATATTGAGAACAAAATCAAATGGGGGAGAATGTTGGATCATGACCAATGATTATTGTTATATTTTATGTTAATCATTTTATCATATAGTTCAAATAATTTATTGGCTCACATTTATTACATTGGTACATGATATAAAATCCATGGTAATCTAATAATTAGAGGATCACATGAGTGAATTAGAGAATTATGTGACATTCACTATAATATTAGGGGAGGATAGTCTTATTGTAATTATTTATCAAATATTAAAGAAGAACACAACAAAATTATTCTACTACAAAAACATTCTCATATGATAGAAGAAGGTATTATTAGAATGTGTTGAAATTGTTAAGGTGATATATCAAAGGATATTTCAATAACACTTATGGAAAACAAAAAGTGTAATTAATGAAAAATGGAGAATATAACATTGATTATCGTACAGAGTGAAAAATTAAAAACGAATATGGAAAATGGTGTAATCCATTCCAGGTTACATAATCTCATAAGACCTTAAGGTACATATTACCACATATAAAATTTGTGTTATGTGAAGGAGGTTTCTAGAAAAATTATGATAGAACATAATCTCATAAGGATCGCATAAAATAGGTTTATGTGAATCATGTATATGAAAAAGAATCACATGTCATGGTTATATTAAGTCCATAAATGGTGAAATAAAGAAAATTTTGGGAATCTTTTTTGGTAATGGATTATGTGATGGAACATAATGAATTAGATAATGGAGATTATTCAAATCATATATATATAAAGAAAACATGTGAACCACATTTGTTTAATGTGAATGGAAAGATACACCAATAATTATTGTGATCTCATTTAACAATAAGATATTAAAAATGGATGGTTTATGAAACAGAATTTCTTAATCCAAAAATGGCAGAGACATAAATTTTGATATTCAAAGGGAGTCATGTGATGTAAAGATACTTGTTTAAGAGATATAAATATATTTAGTAAGTCAGTGTAATGGATGTCTTTGTGAATTTTTAAAGAACATGGTGGTTTTAATTCCCTATAAATATAACTTTTTTCACATCATTATGTAGATA
The DNA here is from genome assembly GCA_963277665.1 of Viscum album. Classification (NCBI taxonomy): domain Eukaryota; kingdom Viridiplantae; phylum Streptophyta; class Magnoliopsida; order Santalales; family Viscaceae; genus Viscum; species Viscum album. Next base: position 382,673,823 of record OY728132.1, on the reverse strand, counting down.
TGGATCCTTATTGTTTAATTCATGAGCAATAATTTATAATTTATGGTAGGAGCTCAAAAATATGTGACAAAACATATAACATGTATAAATGGTTTCATGTATGAGATTCAACAAAGGGGTTACGTCCTTTGGGTAATGAAATATTACTCATGTGAAAAATAAGAGTAAAATAAGGTCATGAAAAATGGGGTTAATGATATAGTTCTAGAACAAGCATTATACACTATTACTTCCAAAGACAATGCTCACACTCAAGGTTACACACCATTTGACTCATGATCAAAGTTATACGTCTGAGTAACTCTACACATATCCTATATATGATATTTATCTCTAGAGTTATGGGATATGGGCTATTCACATGAGGTGGTTTATAGTGAATAGTGATTCTAGGAAGATTCTCATAGGTAATATCAAATTAATCCGTATTTTGGGAATTTTAGAGTCGATAATGTACATCTACAGTTTGAAAGTGATACATAAGTCATGAAATTAAGTGTAATTGGTTATATTTGGTAGTATAAGAATATAGGGGGAAACAGAATAATTCCAGTGTTGAATTATCATTATCCGCAAAAGAAGTAATATAGTAATATTAATTTGGAAGACAGTGTAAAAGGACCCTACCTTAATTAATATATACACTGTATCATGATACAAGAATTTATTTTCATACATCCCTTATGATCTTTTATGTTTGATTTTTTAGAGTGATAGTTCATTACCCCAACCAAAATAAATATTATATCATAAAGTGTAAACATCCACTTAGTATCCATTTATCCAATAATAAAATATTTTAAAATATAATAAGTTTTTTATTTCATGACACATTTTCTCAAATTTCATCTTCACCTCATCCATACCCCTACTCATCCTTAAAAACATATGATTTTTTTGAATACATGTTATTATAAAAAAAGGAAAATAAGGGATATATAAAATGAAATAAATAATATTCTTAGTCCATGAATACACCTAAAAATGTTCCTTTTTCAAAATAAACATCACGCTCAAAATAAACATTTTCATACCCAGTAAATTGACATTACTTCCTAAATATTTTCATAAAACATTTAACAATAAATATTAAATTTAAAAAAATGTAAAGGTTATTTTGAAATCAAGAAAATCTCAAGGAATATTTTTCAAGGAGTTATACATTTCAACCTTCAGAAATAAAATAATCTTCACTTTAAAATTAATCTTATCCTCTAACCATATAAATTTATAATATTTCCATAGAATCTCATAACACGGATAGACAAAAATTATAGGTAACTTGGGGCATCAATTCCATATCACTTATATAATCAATCTTACAAATGAAATATCCTTCTTGGTAAATTCCAATAATCTATTTATAAAATCCTTTAATATATTAAATTCATTACATTATCCAATTGAATTGATAATTACACCAGACTCACCCATGATCATGAGCTATATAATAATCAACCATCATTAGGAGCTATATTAGAATAAATCGTTATCATAAAACCTTCCCAAGAATAATAACCTAATCATAACACCTTAAAGGTTTCAATTCCATTATCACACTAGTAAAAATATTCGTTTAAACCATAATGATTTTTTTGGATATCAAAATATCCATTCCATTTAAAACTGTTTTCCAAAATACATAGAAAATTGGTAAGAATGGTATTTCATTAAAGAATAAAAAAAATCATGTAAAGGAATCAAAAAAATAAAATAATGGTTACGAAGGTTGGAAAACCCATTGACGTTGTATATGTTAAAATAGAAAATTACTTCTGTCCTTTTTCCAAAATATTTTTTACCAAATATGTATACAAATTTCTTCTAAAAAACATGTAAATAAAGTAGAATGTGACATAAAATTTCGACTATAAGTAATTTAAATTCTTATTAACACATCCATAAAATAATTTAAATAATATGTATGAAAAATATTTAAAAAATAAGTCATTAAAACATTTAGAAAGGGATTTTAAGGTAATGTGTCCCTTACCTCAAGTCTAAATCAGCATGTACATTCTTTATCTTCTGGAATAATAAATTTATTTTTATTATCTAATTTTTTAATAACATTTTTAAATTTTATTATTCCTTTTATTTCTTTATTACCTTATTTTATATAATTACATAACCAATTATGTTCACATTGGGAATTTTGATAATATTTGACTGATTAATCCAAAATGACTTCAGAAGGTTTACTATTGTAAATGAGGACATTATTCCATCATATTCATAATAAAAATAATCATATAGTTATTATTTTTATAAATATATTAATATTTTAAAATAACCCTGAAAGATGGTTTTGAAAAATAAATTACATTATAATAATGGAGATGGTAATTCTTACATACGGATGAGTAAAATTTCCATTTTTCAGAGAACAAGATTGAAATAAAAAAGGTTTTATTTGTCATTACATAATTAGTTATTATATAATAAATATAATATAATTTCTATTAATAAAATTATATATTCCATCCATGTGATACAGTGATGAAAAATGAATTAAAACACTTCATATAGGTGGCAATCCACACCTACGCATGAACAAAATTATCATTATTCAATAGATTGAAAGGTAATATAATATTGGACATATAAACTTTATAGAATGATAATTATTTTATTGATAATATATTTATGTATTGAATACATAATTATAACCAACCATGTTATATGGTGATGGAAAATGAACTAAATCGGTTCATGATTCGGTTGTCCTTCAAACACATGAATAATGGTTTCATTTTCTATTTGGTGGAAGAGAAGGTGGGTATATGTTATTAAATAAAAATAATGAAATATGAGTTTATGAAAGATATTTATTTCACTATTTTATCTTGGTTAAATATTATTAGAAAGAGGAAGATGAATTAGTAAAATGAAAACACACAATTAAGAACTCTACATTTTCTTGAACAACCTCTTTAGGTTTATACATAAATCCTTACTATGATGATTTTTTTGATAAATATTTGGGGCCTATAAATCAATATTAGGGATGATAATAAAGGAATTTGATAGTTATTAGAGAATATAATTGGATCTTGGTGTGTGGAGAGTAGAGGATAGGTGATGTCCTTTTATAAGTAGGGTAGAGAACACATATGAAATTTAAAAAACATAGATTAGATTAATGTCATACACAAGCTAAATGGATATAAAATGGAATATTTAGGAATATTATTGTGAAAAGATAAAAATATCTCTATAAAATATGATTTATAAATGTGTTTAGGTAATTTTAACACTTACCCCATTAGTTCAACTCTCTGCTATACTTATTATAACCAATGCCTTGATAACAGATTTTTAAAATTTTTAGTTTTCATTATGATCTAAATTTAATTTGACATTTTTACCAAATAATGATTATTCTGATTCCAAATATTTAATCTATTTTGTCAAATTAAATTCAATTAAGTTACGAATTTAATCTAAAACTACCCTCACAAAATGTGATGAAAAACAGTTTTCTTGAATATTACCTTTTATGATTATACAAATTTAAAGTATAACGATGATTCAAATAATATTTTTTGGATTTTTGTAATTCAAAATAAAATAATTAAAATTTAATATTAAAATTAAATTTAATTATACTTTTTAAATACATGAAATGAAATGAAATTTTTCAATAAGAAGAAGTATTGTTCACTATTCATTGAAAATTTATTTTTTGAAAATTATAAAAAATACCTTGTAAACTTATGTTGATATGCTGAATTAAAATATGAATATCATTTTATAAAATAAAAAATAAAAAATATATAAATAAATATTTTAAATAAAACCATATAATGTATAAAATTCCAATTTTTTTAGAAATAATTCTCTTTTCCTTTTGACTACAAAACTACCTAATATTCATACAATGAACACAATTCTATAATATCTACTTAATTAATATTAATAATGAATGAATATTATTAATATAAAACATAATTGTGATTTTACATTCATCCCCCATATAGACATTGCATCCTTAATATATTATTCATTAATTAAACAATTGTGGATATTTTTCTTTCGTAAAATTTTCTAATTCCTATGTTTCTTCATCAATCATAATATTATACAAAAAATATAACCATAATAAAGATATTTATTCTAGAAAAAATGATCTCTATATTCAATAATTTTTAATTCTTGCTACTCATAAGAATGTATTTCTTCCAACTGAACTCTTTTAGAGGAAAATCCACTCAAAAATAAATAGATCCAATAATCCCTAGAATTTCATACAGTTCAATTAAATAGAAACTTATATATACAATTTACCAAAACACATGTCACTTATCTATGGAAATAATTTAAAGTTACATGATCACATACATTGATATAATGATATTTCCTCTGGTTATCTATATAACTTTTGTTCCTACTCTGACATGTCTTCATTTTCTGCTAACTCATCTTCGCCTTCTCAAAAATTGCTTCTAAAAACAATATTCCCCAGAAATTTATTACCTTTAATTTATACCAACAACAAGGATTCAAACATGTCACTCTATATAATTCTTCTAAAGGTGTAATTTGTATACTTTTATGAAAACTTTTATTATATGAAAACACATACAATTTTGTATGTTGATCACAAATTCCCTGATAATCAATTGAACAAGCCCAATTCATAACATAAATTTTACGAATCATTCACTTTAACAGTCCATCACATTGAGTATGAAACATTATACTAAAATTTAATTCATTTCCCAATGAATTATGTAGTCCATTCTAAAATTATTGGGGAATCTTGGATAATTATTAGATATAATTTTAATAGGGACTCCGTGTAACATAATTCTCCCTTTAACATAATGTCAGGAAAGTGGTTACTAGGATATATTATCTCAAATAGATATTAAACATTCAAATTTTGTTTATTAATCAATAATTACCCAAATCAAACTCTTACATTGATATATATTTGGTAATCCAAACATTAAATCCTTGTATATATTATTTGATTTCCATTTTGGCATTGTAAAAGCATGAATCATCCCCTTGGGTATTTTTAGTTCAACATTAGCCTATTGAAATGTAAAAAATTTCATAATAAGATTAGAAACATATTTCTTTATTCTTTTCTATTGGAAAAGTTCCTAAGGGTCTCTATACATTTTATACTACCGAGATGAATGAAAAATAGAGAAATATGAGCCTCACCCAAAAATTAATTCTTCTACTAGAGGTCTCCTGAAAAACATAACTTTTTTTAAATAAAAAAACTTATTTTCAATATTAAATTCAGCAGAATTAATTTTCTTAAATAATTATATAATTTCCTATAACTCACAATATTTTGTATGATCTTTCTTAATTCAATCTATTTAATATTATTATAGTAAAACATGAAAAAATGGATAGAGTTCACGCATGAACAATTTATAATCCAATGTTCATTAAATCATTGTACAAAGTATCTTATTCTAGATGAAGTGTAGCTGATGATGCATTATATTTCAGTATTAAACAATTAGTTTCTTTAAAGGCCTTTCTAGGATGGTAAATAAATTTGAATTAATAATATATTATCAATTCTAGCCATATATTTTGTCACACGTTCTACTATTTTTGAGTGAATATATATTTCAAACCTATATGAATAATATATATTTCACACATTACTCCATATAATTGATTTCTCTAATTTATTTAAGAAAACACTACATTCACCTGTTCAACGTCATGCATAGGATATTTTTCTGATTAGGTTTTAATTAACATGATGCATAAACAATTACCTTATAATCTTATATTAAAACACAACTCATTAATTTTAGTAATGAATAAATATAGATAACATAGTAACCAATTTTATATGGTAGGTAAAAAACTAGATCATTTTCTAATCTTATTTTCAATTCCTAGAAAAACTTATAGAATTATATTTTCTATATGAATCTAACTCTTTTTAATGTTAACTTGATCAGTGGGAAAGATAACCATGAATTGTTTTAAACAACCCGATAGTCATATGATATTAATACAAGGAAACTATGTATCATAATAACATTTTTAGGTCTTTTCTATTCAGAAAACACTTTAATTTTAGTAGGATAAATTGTTATGGCATTTTTATTAATGATATTTCCATGGAATGAAATATACTATAACCAAAAACCATATTTTCTAAATTTTACATATAAATCAATTTATTTTAGTGTTTTTAGAATAATTCATAGGTTATCTTTCATGATCCTCTTAAATTTTTGAATAACCAAATTATCATTAATAAACACCACCAAAACTTTTTGTGATTTTTTTTTGAGAACTCCATTTACAATACCCATGAATATAGATGGAATCTTTTTCAACCTAAAGGGCTTGAAAAAAAATTAATAATTTACATGTATATTATGAAACACTTTCTTAGGGAAATGATCTGTATTCACCCTTATCGAATGTTACCCTAACATGAGATCAACCTTGAAAAAATATTGATCTCCCGAGAGCTGATCAAATAAGTCATTGATATGAGTTACAAAATAGTTAATATTAAATTTGATTTTATTCAATACATTATAATGAATATAATTTATCAATGAACAATATTTATTTTTAAAAAATAATTTTAGTGCACTCCATAGTGATGTTAGAGTATAAATGAAACTTTTATCAAGAAATTATTGCGACATATTTTCTAATTATAGAACTTCAACATTTTATATTCGATAAGGAGGCTTTGATATTGGATTAGAATCAGGCACTAAGTAAATAGTAAATTCAATTTATTGATCATGTATAATCCCAATAAACTCATTAGGAGGTACATATATATATTCTATTATTTTTGGATCATCATTAACATAAACATTTCCCTTAATTTCAACAATATAAAAAAGGTAGCATTCTTTTTCAAACTTTACTAGTTTCTCAACTTCATGATATGTTATAAATCATGTGAACTAATTATTATATTCAAATAGAAAAAAATATCAAAAAATAACTTTTATGGTTCTTTAATCTATCATTGGATGATAAACTAAAATCCAATATATACTGATAACAACAACAAATTATACAATGGAAAAAAGAACATGTTTTTCTGGAAAAAACCTTCTGCATAATATAATGGGGTGATGATAGTAAATTCCTATTGTATTTATATTAAATATATGTATTTTTATTAAAATAACTAGATTCTTTTAATGAGGTTATATTTTAATTTATCCAAAAAAAGTTATCATAAATTTAATAATGTGTTTATCCCAAATAAAACAAGACAATAACATAATAATAATATACAAGTAATATAACTTTTACAACTTCTATGAACGAAACAACATTTACTAATGTAGTTGAGAAATATTTCATCACACCCTTATGATTATAGTTTTTTAGTTTAACATTATTCATACTCTTCATCAAAAATTCATCCATATAAAGTACAATCATGTTAAATTTAAAACACCTTACTAGATACTTAAAAAAAGTATTCTTTCCACTACCAATATTTTTTTTCTTTTCAATCATGAACCATATAACCAAAATTTCTACAACTGAAGAGATTCTTAGATTTCATATAACATTCCACTAGTGTTAATTTTTACTACATAAACTATAAAATTCATTCTTGATTTTATTTTCTTCAATTTATTTCTCCTTATTTCCTACCACCTAGACCACTTTTTCTCTTTGCTGATGTGGAATACATGGTCATTAGAAAAATATACATCTACCTTCTTAATGAAATGAATAAGTTTTTAATAAAATATTAATTTTGATGAGGCTAGATCTCTATTTTATCTTATTTTCATTCCTAAGAATACATGATTAATTTTATTATTAAGATATTGGATATAATTTATTATGTTCATTTCTAATCAGGTGAATTTTACTACATATGTGTTAACTGAATCTTACTAATTATTACTCAATTAAAAGAAATAATTTTCCCTTATAAGTAAAACAACCTTAGTAAAATACTTCTCAAGGAATAGATTCATAAATTTATCCCTTTCTATTGATCCAATTGGTTTTTTATTGTATTCTGAACTATTTACCACAATTGATCGGAATCACCTTTAAATTATAAATATAAAGAGTTACCTTTTGGTGATCAAGATAACCCATGACATAAAATATATTTTTAATGTAATTAATCCATACCTAATCTTCCATTGGGTCAGAAGATACATTGACTGATGGAGTGACTTTTATCATAACAAGATTCAGAATAGACATGTTTCTCTATGGTATATCTAGTTTCTCTCTATAAAGGATTCCACCACCATTTATAGAATACATAAACTGATCCATCATAATAAAGAAATATATATGTTCAGATATAAATCTTTATAGGTTATATATTAGAAAGGAAATTATCTTTTTGGCTCCTTCATTCAATAACATCCATATTTCCTCTATGAAAAACAATTTTTGAATAGAAATATTTTAGATGAGGTAACATGTTATTATTCAAGTAATATATCATGATAAACATAAATTAGAATATCTTAAGGGTATTTAAATTCATCATCTTAACCTGTAAAATTATATAATCCTTTTCTCTGGAACCAACTATAAGGACCTCAATTTAAAAAATATCCATAAACTATATATTTAAATAAGAATTCATTTTCTTGGATTTTTTAAAATATTTTCTATTTATAGTTTTAGATAATTATTTCATCACCCTTATAATAAATAATATATAAAAAAGAGGACATATACACTCATTATAATGTTTTCCCAAAATACAAAACATTTCATATATGATATGGTTTCTTTTAATGAAATATATTCTCAATTTTTTCTTAACCTCATTTTTTTCTATAATAATACTTAAAACACTATGAAAAACATTTTAAAATGTAAGATGATAAATAAATCTCAATAAGGGAAATATAAAAATAAATAAAGAAACATGTTAGTCCATGAATACTCATAATAAAATTCCTTTTTCGAAATAACCATTTTTCCCAACATAAACATTTTATTACCTAATAAATAAAGTTATTTGGCCAAATAGTTTTATAATATTTTTTATAAAAAATATAAATAAAAAAACTCATAATAGTTTATTTTCAATAATTAAAATATAATTAATTTTTTCCTAAAATTTATACATTTCACCCTTAATAAGTATCATAAACTTCCCTGTCAAGATATGCTAATTGTATTTCCATGTGAAATCATAAGATTTCCAAAAACACATTGATTTCATAGATAAATCATGTAGTTTAAAAGAATACTCATATTAATGTCACTCTAATAATCACTCATTCAAATGGAATAACCTTCCTAGTAAATTTTGATTGTCTCTTAGGAGAATCATAATACTAGTTAACATCATCCCTTCACCCAATGAATTTTAGAGCCATATTAGGCTCACAAATCAACCTAAATAATTAATAATAACCTTAAATTAATCATAAAATATGATATTTTTAATTTAAAAAACCATAATCATAAAAATATTCCTTTAACCTATAAGAAAAGGATTTCTGGATATCAAAAAATCCATTAAATTTAGAAAACCATTGGAAAATAACCATAACAAATGGTAGAAGGAATTTTCATCTATGAAAAAATGATTCATTTTAAATTTATCCAATCATAAAACAATTATTACATATATGATAAAAACTACTGATGTTTTATTCAATAAAATATGACATTAATTTTACTTTTTGGTCAAAGTAATCCATATAAAATATGAAAAAAATTCATTTTAAAACCCCCCAAAATAAATTCATAAGTGACCTACAAATTACTTTATAATTCATTGAATTTCTTATAAATAAATCAATAAAATTAATTTAATAATATTTTATTAACATATTTATAAAATAAATCCATAAAATATTTCAAACATGGTTTTTTAGGAAAAGTGTCCCTCACCTCATTTATGACTCGTCACATATGTTCTTCACAATAATGAATGATATACTTATATTAATTATTGAATTTATTAATATCTCTTATCTTGATTATCTTCCATTTTATTTTATCATTTACAATGTTATATTCAATTACTTAATCAAATGAGATCTTATCAATCGTTTTGATGATATCCAACTCATAGGTCCAAAATGGCTTTGGTAGGTTGAACACGGTCAAATAGTTCATTATCACATCATATCTATAATAACTATAATGACATATTTATTATATTTATACATTAATTCTACTTTTATGATCAAACATGAATGATGGTTATGGGAAATAAATTTTGTTACAATCATGGATTCGACAGGTCATACGTATGCATGACTAATGTTTCAATTATTTTATAAAAATGTGGAGAAAAAGGTAAGAAATATTTTACCATTATACAATTATGATTATATAAAATATATAATAATAAATGCTTAAATATATATATATATATATATATATATATATATCATCTGTGTTATCCAATGATGAATAAATAATCACATTACTTTATGGAGGTGGTAATCTACAAGTACACATAAATCACATTATCATTTATCAATGGATGATAAGGTATGAAAATAGATGATATATTATATTTATTGAATTATAATTAGGTCATTAAAAAATATTTATATATTAAATCCTTCATTATTACAATTTGAGAGATTCAGAGATGGGAAAACAATTACATTGGTTCACATGATGGTGGTCCACCATACACACGAATGATTATTTTATTTCCCATTTGATGGAAGAGTATATAGTTATAGGTTATTCCATCGACATAATAAAATATCAATATATAGAGGATATTTATGTTTTTATTTCATCAATGTTGAATAATATTGGATGTTTTTATAAAAATAATTAAAATAAAAACACTCGGGTTGGAACTATATATCTTCTTTACAAAACCTCTTTAGGTTTATACCTAAATTATTTCTAGGTTTGTTTTATGATAAAACAAAACCTCCTAGAAATGGTAAGGGATTATATTAATCTATTTTTGTTTGTATTAACCAAACCAAAAGGCTTTGGATGTGTGGATAAGAGAGGATATGAGGTGACATTTTATAAGTCGGGGAGAGAACACACATGATTTTTTAATGATTAATATATATTAATGTCTTACTCATGAAAAGTGTCTATAAAATGGTCCATTATAAAATTAGATGATATAGTGTAGAAATAGCATTAAAAAAAGGGTTTTTAATTTTTTTTCATTATTTTAATCCTAATATCATTATTTTAACCCAACAAATTTTAACTAAAACAATAGTAATATATTTTTAATGATTTTACTATTCATTATGAAAAAAATTAATTTAAATTTATTACATAATGATACTTATTTGGTTTCAAGATACAAAATCCATTTTACTAAATTTAATTCATATAATTGGAAGAAGATGATTTAAAACTAAACTCACAAAACATGATGAAAAATAGTTTTCAGAAAAATGTATTTTAAGTATAATTTGTTTTATAGAAAATTCATGTATAATATTGATTAAAATAACATTTATTTTATTATGTTTAATCATAAGTGAGTAATTTATTTTAAAACAAGTGTAAAATTAATTGTCAATTTTAATGTACCTTAAAATAAAAGATGGGTTTCAAATTTATTTTATTTTTCATTATTAATTGATTTGTTATTCAAAAATTATGAAACATTTATTATAATCTAATTTTGACCTGATGAATTAAAAAATTATGTATTTTTTTTCAAATTATAACTCTTTTTTTTATAAATAAATATTTTAAATGAAATAAAATAATTCATGAAAACTATTTTTAGTTAGAAATAATTATTTTTCGTTTTTACTAAAAGAATAAAGAATATTATTTTAATGAATTTAAATATGTAAAATATCAACAGTGAATATTAATAAGAAATGAAAATTATTTATAATAACATTAAATGGGTTGTTACACAACGACTTGACCCTCTCAATGAGCTGTTAATATCATTTAGCTTTCAAGAAGAGTGGAATATAGAAAAAGAGAAACAAATCATCAAATCAAGAGTTGTGATGCAAGAAGAGTATCATGTAATGTATAGATATAGAAAATGTTCCTTATCTTTTAAATAAACTTAAAATTATATTTAATTTAGAAGACCCTTTATGGAGGTAGTGCATGAAAGTGAAGAATAGGCATTGTGCATTGGGTGAAGAGTGGCCGAGACTTGAATACTGTAAAGGCTGTGAGTATGGCACAAAGATTCCATTTTTGAAAAATTTTATCCATAGAACTAGTAAAAAATAGTTTATTCTAGAAAATTGACATATTATTAGGGTATGATATATATATATATCCCTTTGCGATGATCCAATTAAATAATTGTGATATAAGTGTGCTTTAATTTCTTGAATATGTGTGATGGTTCAAGGGATTGGGTTATCAAATAATTAAGGTTTAAAACAATTTTTTTCCAATGAGGGATAAAGACCATAATAGAATTATAAATAGATTAAGTAGAATTTTAATTTTAAAATCACCCCAATCTAACCCCACTCTCAGCGTGTCTATGATATATAAGAGGATCTTTTAGAATTATTCAACTGATATATAAATTTTTTGATTTTTTGATGATTTTTTATTGAATCTATTTGTGAAGAATCCTATATTTAATAAATCTCATTTACCTAAACAGAAGAAGTAATTTTTTATATTATTTAAAATATAATTTTTATCCCTTATCATGATTTTTCGGAAGGGATCATACTATAAATCTGAAATTGATTTATAATATTTAGATCAAAGGAGATTAATGGTTAATGATTATTCTAGAGTTACATTGTTGGATTCTTTAGAAGAAGATATATTCCTGAAAATAGATCACTTTAATCATTATAAATACATATGGATTTAACTCAAAGAAGTATATGAAAAAAATCAATGATGGGTAAAGGGAATAAAGTCATTTCTAGAGATGCACATCAATTAGATGGTAATCTAGTTATAAATTTAGTGGAATAAGAATAACAAACTTATAAAACAGAAAGTAAGAAGTTAACAAAAAGGGTTAAAAGAAATTTTTTACTCCTCTTCATGTAAAAAAATATTTCAACATGTATATTTGATTATATAATTCAATTATACTATCCTTATTAATCCAAATGTGTGGAAATTGTATCATATGAATTTGATGATGAAAAGGAAACCACAACAAGTGATAAATATGAAGGTTATTGGTTAAAAAAAATTAATTCAGGAAATGGAAAATAATTTCCAAATCATAATTTATAAAACTAGATGAAATAGTTCACTCATACCATATTAGTAGAATTAATGGAAAGGTTCATAAAAGAGCTTATGATTTGAAAAGAACTGAACATAATGATAGAGAATATAAACACATCTAATGATAAAAATAATAATATACTGGAGTATATATAATAAATATTGACTGTATAATATAACTCCCCAATAAATAATAATATATTCCATTTAGAATAATTTTAATTTTGTTTATAGAATGCAATGCACACAACATGGGTTTAAACAAAACATTGTTTAATTATTCTTTGAAAACATAATTTAAAATAAAAATTTAACACTTTTAGAGAATTTATTTGGAAAATAAATTTTATTTTTGAAATTGGAATACTAATATTATATTAGTGTAATATTTGGTATTTTTTTGATAATTTATATTTTTTGATGAATAGTGAAAAACACTGAATTCTAATTAAAAACTGCCTTTAATCAAATTATAATGTAAAATTACATTTATAATTGTGTTAAATGTAAAAATAGATATATAAAACCTGTATTAATCCAATTTAGTTTATTTTAATCATTATAATATTTAATTTTTATATAATGAAACTGTAAACATTTTTACATTCTCGCTTTAAAAACCATCTATCTCCTTATGTCTATGAGATTAATTTTAAATGAATTTTTTCCACTTATATGAATTTAAATAAGAAAAATTAATTCCATATTTTTAATAAGTATAATATATAATTTATAATAGGTATAAATTAATTTTTTACCAATGTGACCAGTGGAAATTATTAAAATTAATTATAGTGATTAAGGAGAAAACGATCTTACTTAATGGTTAAACTGAAAACATAAGGTGTAAAAATGTTACAATACATGTCATAAACCATTTGTATGGAAATATATATAAATTATCCTTTATAGTAATAATAATGGAGCATTATTGGGGAATGGTGGCCTAAAAAACATGGGTGGAAGTCACTATTTCAAAAAATTACAAACGTGTCACTCACCCCACATATAAAAGGTCACCCCCGCACCTCCTCTATTGGCACTGTAAAACAACATCTGTTCAGAAAATAACCACCCATATCACTCTCAGAACTCCCTATAATAAAATTATAATCCTTATATTTGTATTCAATCCATCTTATTATATTTTTAGTGAAAACAAAAGTATGATATAACAAGAAGAGGAAATATTATTCAATAAGTGTCTTCATTTTATTTCCTTCTTGACATCTTTAAATTATTTTCAAAACATACTGATATAATAAAATAATTATCTTAAAAATAATTATATGTTTTTATTTTAGGTTTATAACATACGACCACATAAATTCAATCAAATGGGTTACAAAATCGTCATTCGTGTGTATGGAGGACTACCGCCTCACGGACCAATGTCATTCATTTATCATTTCCCACTATCATGGTTGGGAATGCTGATTGATAAAAATCATATATATGATATTTATACAATATTTATACCTATGGATTAGTTATATCATATATATATTGTTACCAATCAATCAATTTGAAATATGATAACACCACTTGTGTTTACGACAAACTACCGCCTCGTGAGGCGATGTGATTCATCTCTCCGCAAATATTTAATAAAAGGAGATAAAGTATAATGTCTGTAGAGACCCAAAGCTTAACGTACATGGAAATTAGATTACTTTTGCGGAATACATAGTACATAACAAAAACACACACACAAGGACCGTAATAGTTTAGTGTCTTTGGAAAATCGGAATATAATCTTCTAATCGTGGTGAAAGATCTTCAACATCTCCCATAAAGATATTCTTTTTTTTTAACCTAAATCCTTGATTTATGTCCTGGGGAAAAGAAAACATTAAAGGGTGAGCTCAAATGCTCAGAAAGGGTAAACAAAAGAAATATCAATCACGTCATATTCATAAGAACATATCTTTTGGAAATCTTAACCTGCAAAAGAGATCATAATTTCATAACATGGGATAAATCATAGTAGTGAAATGTAATACCAATAATCATAACATAAAACATGAAACTTTGTGGCAAACACAGATAATCATAGAGAATCATTTCTTATTAGTCAAGACTCATTGCCAAGACTATCTTAGTGGACAAAGTCCATTTCTGAACCGAGTCACCCTCATTTCAGTCATGTTTCACTGAACCGGTATAACCTACCGTTCCAGCCATGTCTATCTCATGAGATATAAAATATTTTCCCAATGCATTGGAGGGAGATATAGGTCCCACCCATCTCATAATGAAACCATTCTTATGTGTGCCACAAAAATCATAAATCATACATCATTGCATAACCCATGTAACAAAAATGGGAATCATAAACATCATGACATCATAAAACAATTCATATAAGATAAAGGAATTCATAAAAATATTTCTATCACAACATAATCAAGTAAATGTAATAATATGGATAGAAACAGAACCCTATATTATCTTAGATGGAAAATAATTATGATAAAACACTTGAACTCCATTCTTGAGGAAAATATCCTTTCTACTTCAAAAACACTTTTACTTTCTTAATATGTAAAAAAATTCTAAACTAAAAGAAGTTGATTAAAAATAAACATGAAAACATTTAAAGGAAGCTTTTTGTAAATAATGTTTTAAAAATACATTCATGTCGTATAAGTGAAAAAAACATTCTTCGTACTTTTGTCAGAAAAGTCAAAAAGTACCTCGTGCGAAAAACGACAAATGATTCCTTTCATATCCTTTACTAAAAACTCACCAAAGGGTAAAATTGGATTTAAAAAATTGTTGGTGGATGGAAATAATATTACATATTGAGGAAACATGGATTTGGATGATAAAATACACCCCAGTAAATTTCAATGTATAAACAATCTCGGATAAAAATGTGATTGTGATATTTTCCCTTACCTTAGGTCCGATTTGCTTCGTAAGTGTCCAAACCTCCTGTATAATGATTTAAATAATGTCATTGACTTATTCCAGAATCATACTCATTATTATGATATCATATATGGTTCACGTATGACTTTATATTACCCGTTCTTTTGTAAATTCCATGATAAAGAGTGTTTTGGGTAAAATCATTTCATTTTTCATCTGTGTTTTGACTTGTAATTATTCATATGATTACATAGATCATGATTACATAATTCCAAAATATAAAACATGATTTATATATAATATATATTCAGAATATACATATATATAATAGATCAGTAAATGGAATGAAATACACCGTTCATGGAGATGGTAGGTCGTACGTACGCATGAATGTTGTTTTTCGCTTCCTTATTGAGTTGAATGGAATTAAGTAGATGACATACATATATATAAACATAAATACAGTGTCATTATTATGTCATATATTTCGTGATTACTTATTATATATACTTTATAATCATTAATGAATGGTTAACGTGGAGAATGCGTCTCATTGCGTCGTGGAGACGTTAGTCCGTACGTACGCACGAGCGATGATATCGTTCTCATGATCGAGGAATAGTATTGGAGTGT
This sequence comes from Viscum album, assembly GCA_963277665.1. Taxonomy (NCBI): domain Eukaryota; kingdom Viridiplantae; phylum Streptophyta; class Magnoliopsida; order Santalales; family Viscaceae; genus Viscum; species Viscum album. The sequence goes on along the minus strand of OY728132.1, from coordinate 382,657,173 downwards.
ATGTATACTATTTCAGAATCAATATCACTTTAAAATAATAATATATAGTTATTATGTACACCATTATACCCATCCATGTAAGGTGGTGGTGGAAAATAGATTACACCACGGCGTGGAGACGGTATTCCGTACGTACGCACGCGCGGTGATTTTGTTTTCTATAGGATGGATAGATGGTGAAATAAGGTTGTTTCATACTTATAATAACATATAAGTATATGAGTGATACTGATGATATTACTTCATAATGAAACAACCCAAGAAGAAGAATTGGATGAAGAAATAAAGTTGAAAGAATCGGTAACGGACATTACCTCTTCTTTGAAGCGCCTCTTTGAGATCTCCTTTTAGGGCACTGAAATTGGTCTTTGATGAAGACCAGAACCTCTAGGATGTTGCTAGGGAAGTGGAGAAGAGAATTTGGCAGTGGTTGGCCGAGCTTGAAGGCTCAATGTTGTGTGAGGAAGAGAGGGAGGAGGTGACCTTTTATAAGGGAGGAGAGGGGTACTTTAGAGTAACTAAAACAATTATTTTATTATAAAGTCAAATTCGGTTTTAAATAGCTCCAAATTGATTAATTTAGAATATAAGGTGGGTATGGGTCGAACCCCTCTCATCCAATAGTATTTAGACAAGTTTAGGTTCCCATTTTAACCTTATCATTTAGATTTATCATTAAGTAAAATAATTTTACTTTTACCGTGTCTTCATGTGTTCTTATACTATAAGGTTAATAAACTTACTATAAGAAGTCAAACGAACCCCAAGTTGTTTATTATTAATATATATAACCTTATCTAAGTTATTATTCCGAACCATAGATTTTTAGAAATAAAATAACAATTTATAATGTAATATTTGTTTTAAAAACTATTTTATGTCAATTTTGACACTATTTTGTAATTGATTTTTGTGAAAATCATAACAGAATGATTAGTTCGAAAAAAGTTAATTAAATCAATATTAACATGTCATATTAACCTATAAAATTAGTGGAATTCATAAAACGGCTCAAATTACATTTTTTGGGTATTTATAACATCAATTATGTCAATATTTCATTAATAAGATAATTACTGGATCATCTTTTTGTCATAAATAAATTAAATTATTTAATGTCTAAAAATTACAAATAAAATAAAAATATGTAGGAAAGATTTTTATATTTCTAATGACTATTTATAGTCGAATTAATCTTATGTATCACCCTATATTAAAAATGATTTACTTATTATACTTTGATTTTAACGATTTTAACCTTTCTTTAAATAAATTAATAATAAATATCCTATTCTAATCCAAGTGGGCCTAAATGGTCATATTTTATTCCTAAGGTTGTTTTTGGTCGAATTACAGTTATCCAATAGAATTAGGACATGTGTTAGGGTAATAATAATATCATTTTTACCCTTAATTACCCTATTTACTTTTAACCGTGGTAAAAAAAAGTAAAATTCTACTATTCACAAAAAATTATTTTCATCTCATTGAACAACATTTTAGTCCTTGATATTAACCGTGTCTCTCGGATTTTCGAAATTCCACTCACAGAAGCGGTAAAATTATGTTTTATGAAAAATTCAGTTTTTTAACTACCACTTAGTGGTTTCACTATTCATCAAAAAAATGAAAGTTTCCAGAAAAATACCAAAAAATAGGCCTAAGTTATATTTGATATTAAGAATTAAAAAATGATGTCTATTTTACCAAATTAAAAACATATCAGTTGCATTAATTAATTTAAAAATTAATTCTCGTCGTCAAAATAAATAGCGTGTTCTTAATAGAAAATAACTATCAAAAGATTGACAGTTGTTTATGTCTGGTTTAAATGTGAAATTACATCCAATAACCAACATTGTATTAAATTGTAAAAATATATTCTAAATATACTTTAAAACCAATCAAATTAATAATTTATCACAATTAATTATTTCTATTAAAAAGGTTTTTTTAATTAAAATTTATTAATTTTCACTATTCATAAGAAAATGAAAGTTATCCGAAAAGTACCAAAATTTTACCCTAAGCTAATTTCGATATTACGAATCCAAAAATAAATTCAATTTTGAAAAATAAAATTTAAAAAAATAAAAAAAGTGGTTATTACTATTCATAACGGCTAGTTTTAATAATATTTCAATAGCATATTGTTGTTTAGTGAAACTCGTTATTGCGTACTACATACGCTATCGCGGAAGGTCGCGATTGCATGTGATGCAAGGCAAGTCAAGGATGCGTGTTGTGCAAGCTCCTTTTGGTGTAGCGTACAACAAAAGAGATTAATGAAATTAAAAATAATATTTTCATAAAATCTCAGGTTGTTACAATGTTAATGAATATATGTGAAATAAATAACATAATTATAAAATTAATGACATATTTATCATTATTTAATGATAATATATCATTTTATTTTCTCACATTCTCACTCAATTAATGATGATAACGTCATTCGTATATGTGTGGACTACCACCTTCACAGAGCGATGCGACTCTCATTTCATAGCAAAAGGACATAGATTTAATTTATAAGCATATAATAAGGTATTAATAATATTATAATCATTTTGTAAAGGTAAAATATTACTTACATACTTTACATAATGATCCTTGAAATATGGAAAATGTTACTCATGCGTACGTACGACCTTCCATCTCAGTGATTGTAACATACCTCATATTTCATAACCATCATTCACGATTCATTTTAAAAGTATAATTTATGTATAAATATGATAATTATTTCAATATTATTACTTTATATATTATTATACTCTCCAATATTCGTAAGAACCATATCTTCAATGAAAAAACTCGCATAAAAATACAAGGCTATAAACTCTTGAAAAGATAAAAATAACGAATGATTATTGACGAATGAGAGAAGAGATGTTATAAAAGGATAATATATGATATCATAAAGATTAATATACTTATATAATAGGTAAATAACATTCTTAAAACCACTATAAAAAATTTTATATCATGTTCTACTAAGTCAAAGTGTGAGGTAATGAATTTCATCTCAATTTACTTTCTGTTTAGAATTATTTGTTATTATGCACCAATTCACCTTTATGAATTGTATATAACTCAAATTTAAAAAATATCACCATGAATCATAAATCATGGAATTTTTAGTTCAAATTTTAGTTATTTATTCCATGGGTAATTGTCTTGAAAATTACCAAGTGGTGAAAGTTATTATGCAATCACTTTTTTTGTGATTGTTATCTTTATATTAAAAGAATCACTTTGTTGTAATTATTTTTTTAACATCATGTATATCTAATAAGGTATGTTTTTGTATAAATTTCAGTTTAAGTTACATATTTTGGTTAAATAAGTGTTTTCATATGTTCATGTGATGACCTGGGGGTGTTCTATGAGTTCAGAACCCGAAAGAGGAAGAAAAAGGGGGGTTTTGGGCATATTGCACGATATGCACACAGTTAGTGAAAACCATAAGGAAATCATAGGTAACCATTTAAGGGGGCGGTTTTCAGATAGTAGAATCTACATAGTTTGTTCACGGTTTGGAAAACTGTGTGGGTAAATACTGTGTCCCAATATCTTTGAAAAAATTACAAAAATTCCATTACGCGATTCAAAGTTTCACTCAAGGTTTTCATAATTTCTTCTCTCTTGAACCCTAGTGACACACCAAAATTTTCAAGAGTTTACATGGATCTATATATCTCATCATGGTGATATTTGGAGTTCCATTGGTTGTGGATTTATGATCTAGGTAAGGATAATTCCACTTTAGATTTGTGCATGTAGGGTTTCATTCTTGTTTCCCTTCTTGAAGTGTTCATGATTCCATTAATAAGATATGGTGTTTTGTGTGTCTAAATGATCAATTGAACCACTCTTCATCCCTATGGGATTCAAATAGGTTGACTTGACCAAATTAGGGCCACCCATGGGGTGTACCTGCCCTTCTGATTGGGCTAACATAAATATAATGTGTGAAATTGACTCATAATTATGTAGAGACTTAACATGTATGTTAATTTGTTTATTTAATGATTTATAGTAGATGGTTTCTAGTTGTGTCTAGTGTGGTTTATGGATAAAGTACTTTTTGGTTGAATTATAATTACATTAAGTGGGATCAATGGGAATATGATAAGGAATTATGTTTACACTTGAATATGCATAGTGAGATAGGAATGGGAAATATGAAATGTGGATAAAGGCTTAAGTGCTATAAATGATGGATGTGTTAATGGATTGTGTCATAATGTTCATTTCTCATTTATTGATATTGTTGTGATGTTTCAAATGATATTGGCTATACTTGTGTGATGTGGTTTATTTTGGTGAATGATAAATAAACATGTGCACATGTCTTGGTAGAGTAAGTTATAGACTTTAGGTTCTATGCACACTGGTCGAGTTGGACCGTAGTTCTAACTCCACCCCAAATTAACGGGTTATGGAAGGGGACAAAGTTCAATTCCCCTAAAATTTACATTCCACTCGGACTGAGGCTTTGAGGAGAGGATTATGAGGTTATTATAATATGATTCCTAGTGATATAGGACTTGATCTTATTCCCATATACATGAGAATATTGAACATGCATAATCTACTGAACACATGAAAAAGATAGATTAAAGCATGGGATGCCTAAGTAGTGAACCTGGATTAATTGGTAGTATAATTTTAAAACAACATAGTCTGGAATGGCTTATTTAAGTGTTTACCTTTACTTGAAATTCATTATCACTTGAATGAAATATCTACTTTTACTTGATATTTTGTAGACACCATTGTTGGCATCCTAATGAGTAATACTCACACCCAGCTTGGGCTGCCATTGGGTACCCTAGAAAATTTTATGGTTGTACGTCAGGAAAAGGGAAAGTGCCCCATACTTGGGATGTAAGTTGGGTTTGGTATGTGCACCGATGATTTTCAGGACATGGTGCCATGAATGCTTTGTGGATTCCACTATTTTTATTTATTTTGGGTGTTCTTTACTTGGAACTATAGAATGGAATGACATGTTTACTATTGGATATGGTTTGTACCCTGTTTAAGAGTGGGTTATTTATATATGTTATTAATGGTTTCATATTTTTTATGCTATTTAAATTTTTTTCTGTTGTGGATTACTCTGGTAAAGAGGGTATAGTCTCGCCACGTATCCTATTATACCCTTGTTTCTAGTCAGAAACCTCTATAATATGAGGAGGTGCGCTTGAGGTCCTGACGACCTGACTTCGGGAACCATTTTAGTTGCTTTAGGATCAGGGATTTTACAAATTGGTATTAGAGGAGTTCTTTTCTCCTTCTTAATATTTGGGGATGGAAGACAGAAGCTTAGGAAAGTGTTGATCCTTGGTAATGAGCGCGTTCTTGGCAATAACTAACCTATTTATGAGGGAAAACCAAGTCTCCATGGGAGGATATTGTTTTTCATATTGTGTGTTGTTATACCTAATGATATTTCACCATCGGGTGATGCACATTTTGGGTGATTTGACATTTTATGATATTTATCTCATGGAGGGAAGGGTATGAGGTTGTTAATTCATGAATCATTCTAGGAACCTATGTTGCTAAGTGACATGCATCAATGTACACACACACACACACGAGATGGGATGTTGGGGATGTTAAGGTTACAATGTTTTTTATTACTTAAATGTAATCAAATTGTGCCTAATAAGATAGAATGAATGGGTAAAAATGGAAGTTAAAGTAATAAATAGTAATTAGAAAATTGGTCTTGATAAATAATTAAAAGTGGATTAACCTGTTGTAAGAGTAAATTAGGGTATATAAATTGTTTTTGAATTCATGTAGAAGATAAGGCTCATAACTATGTGAATTAGATACACATGTTAGCCATGACCTTAGGAGTAATGAACAAGGGTAGTGATTCGGTTGTGAGTGGGCTCATTTGGGATGTGTGTGAGATATGGTTTGGTTATGGAATGTGATGATCCTGCATATATATTTTTCCTTTTTGTAAAATAATTATAGTTGTGTTCTAAAACTCATGTTGGTAATTATAGAGAAATGGAACCTCGAAGACGTCTGTCAGTTGATGGACAGGAGGATGTTGCTAAGAATGATCCTCTAATAATGGAGCCAAAGAACATGGTGATTCAAGAAGATAGGGAAGATATGTTCCATGAGAAATTTTCTGGTTTTATGAAAATGATAGAACGTGACCCGGGGCAGGCTGCACTGAGTATTTTTGAGATGACCAGGGAGTTTCAGCTGTAGCAGCATCCAACCTTTACTAGAGAGAGTGGTCCCGATGTATCGATGTTCTGAAGAGAGTCCATACAAACTATTTGTGACCACAAATAGACTCCTCTAAAGTATAATGTCATATTAGTGCATTATAATTTGCAAGTTCTAGAAAAGAATTGGTGGGGCATCATGGTTCAGACGGAGAGTCTGAAGGAATGATGTGGCATGATTTTCATGAGATGTTTCTTGAGAGATTTTACCCAAAAACCATGAGTAAAGATAAGGTTTGAGATTTTATATGGTTGAATTAGGGGACAATGTTGGTAATGCACTATGCTAGTCATTTCACAGATTTGATATTCTTCATTCTGACATTGACAGGAGACGAGGCAGTTGTGGAGAAATGCATCCAGGATGGGCAAAGACATGAGATCAAGTCTAAGGTGAATATCATTCTTTTGAAAAGGTTTTCTGAAATGGTGGATGAAGCCCTTATATCTCAGGGAAATCTGAAGGAAGATTTAGGTTGTGAAAGTTTGCCGCCAATTGGGCAAGCAAGTTGTGGGGCTTCAGATAGTAGGAAGTGCCATTTTGGATTATTTTAGTAGGGTGGAAGCACATAGAGCAGTCAGAAGATGGGGTCAACATCTCAGGGTGGTGACCAAGTCTTCTACTATCATTGTGGTAGGCTAAGGCAAAACCATGACTAGTGTACCCGCCCACCGGTTGAGTGCCAAGCATGTGGAAGGCTAGGCCATGTGCAGAGGTTCTGCATAAACCTACGAAAATCATGGAAAAATAGAGGTCAGAAGAAGATACCGTGTGTAGAAAAGGGGTCAGTTACCCCATATCATGCAGGCAGTTGGATCTCCATTTATCGTACTACTAGAGGTGGTGGACGTGGAACTCTTGGGAGAGATCAACCTTATCAACAGAGAAGCACAATGTAGGGTACTCCGGAAGGATCCCAAGGTAAAGGGGAAGGTCATCTTCATGCAGTTTAGACTACACCTAAATGTTGTGAGATCTGACTGTCTACTATTCATGGTACGATTCTTATAGATTCCACACTTTCTAGTGCTTTATTTGATATTGGTGATATGAATTACTTTATTTCTTCTCAGTTCATTTTTTTGTTTGGATTAATCTTGGAGACTACATGAGGGGTAATGTTACTTGATACTCAGTTATGGGTATGAGTTGAGGACATCAAGTAGTGTAAGGGTTTTTCTCTAGAGGTTGATGGGTATCATTTTCCGTGGAATCTATTTGTCCTAGAGATGTCACGTTTTTACCTAATATTGGGGATGAATTGGTTCGTATTATATCAAGACCATATTGATTATTACTGATTTTGGGTAATGTTCACATATCTCTATTAAAGAACTTATTCCCTTCATGGTGAGTGGGATAATAGACCAGGTCATGTAGGTATGCTATTATTTTAGTTGGGAGAACTCACAGACCAAGTATCATGCCTTATATTAGATTATATGGAGAAAGGTCATCCGGTCTTCCCTATTGTTGTAGACAAGTTTTAGGATGTGTTTCATGAGGACTTCTTGGGGTTACCACCAAAGAGAGATGTTGAGTTTACGAATGAATTGTTTATAATGACCCATACTTGACATACATTGTTAATACTTAAAAAATGAAGCATACTTATTACAACATATAACAAAACCACGAAAGGACCGTATAGGTATAGTGTCTTTAGAAACTGGGAAACATAAACAACTGGTTCATAAAGCATCAACTTTACCTCCCACTTTTTTCATCATATCTACAGTCCCTTTTTGGCATATCCTAGTTAATAACCTTCTTCCTGACCCGGGGAATGAAAACATACAAAAGGGTGAGCTCAAATGCTCAGTAAGGGTAAACAAAATAAATATCAATCACATCGTATACACAAGCACATAACTTTTGGAAATCTTAACCTGCAAAAGAGATCATAATTTCATAACATGGGATAAATCATGGCAGTGAAATGTAATCACAATAATCATAACATAAAACATGAAACTTTGTTTCATACACACATAATCATAGAGAATCATTTCTTGTTAGTTAAGACTCATTTCCAAGACAATCTTAGTGGACAAAGTCCCTTTCTGAACCGAGTCACCCTCGTTTCAGTCCTGTTTCACTGAACCTGTATAACCTACTGTTCCAACCATGTCAATCTCATGAGATATAAAATCTTTACCCAATGCATTGGAGGGAGATATAGGTCCCACCCATCCTATAATGATACCATTCTTATGTGTGCCACAAAATCATAAATCATACATCATGGCATAACCCATGTAATAAAAATGGGAATCATAACCATCGTGACATCATCAAACAATTCATATAAGATAAAGGAATTCATAAAAATAATTCCATCACAACATAATCAAATCAATGTAATAATAGGGATAGAAATAGAACCCTATATTATCTTAGATGGAAAATAATTTTGATAAAACACTTGAACTCCATTCTTGAGGAAAATATCCTTTCAAAAAAAATTTACTTTCTTAACATGTCATACAATTTTAAACTAAAAGAAGTTTATTAAAAATAAACTTAAAAACATGTAAAGGAATCTTCTTGGAAATAATGTTTTAAAAATCCATTCATGACGTATAAGTTAAAAAAAACATTCTTCTCATCCTTTTGTCAGAAAAGTCAAAAAGTACCTCGTACGAAAAATGACAAAAGATTCCTTTAATATATTTTACTAAAAACACACTGAAGGGTAAGATTGGATTCAAAAAATTGTAGGTGGATGTAAAAAATATTACATATTGAGGAAATATGGATTTGGATGATAAAATACACCCCAGTAAATACTAAAGTATAAAAAATCTCGGATAAAAATGAGATTGTGATATTTCCCTTACCTTAAGTCTGACTTGCTTTGTAAGTGTCCGAACCTCCTGTATAATGATTTAAATAATGTTATTTACTTAATCCAGAGTCATTATTATTTTTATGATATCATATATGGTCATATTATTAACTTCTTAGTAGTAATATTTCATTGCTAATTGTTATTCGGGTGTTTATAACTTTTTGTTCTTATGCGTGTTTTGTCGAATAAATTATTATTCTTTTCTTTAGGTTATAGATACCTCATTTATAGAATGGTATTAGTGTAATATATATCATATTCATTCATTCAATTCATTTATATAGTCATTATGAAATGAAAATCATGTAGAACGAGTCGCATCACATCGTGGAGACGGTATTCCGTACGTACGCACGAGTGATGATATCGTTCCTATGATCGTGGAATTGTATTGGAGTATATTTATACTATTTCAGAATCAATATAACTTTATAATAGTCATATATAGTTATTATTTACAGCATTATACCTATCCAAGTAAGGTGGTGGTGGAAAAATAGATTACACCACGGCGTGGAGACGGTATTCCGTACGTACGCACGCGCGGTGATTTATTTTTCCGTAGGATGGATAGATGGTAAAATAGGGATGTTTAATACTTATAATAACATATCAGTATATGAGTGATACTTATGTTATTACTTCATAATGAAACAACTAAAGAAGATGAAGTGGAAGAATAAATAAAGATGAAAGAATCGGTAACGGACATTAACTCTTCTTTGAAGTGCTTCTTTGAGACCTTCTTTTAGGGCACTAAAATTGGTCTTTGAAGAAGACCAGGACCTCTAGGATGTCTCTAGGGAAGTGGAGAGGAGAAAGTGGTAGGGTTTTGCCGATCTTGAAGGCTCAATGTGGTGTGAGGAAGAGGGGGAGGAGGTGCCCTTTTATAAGGGAGGAGAGGGGCATCTTTGGAATAACAAAAACTATTATTTTATTATAAAGTCATGTTCGGTTTTAAATAGCTCCAAATTGATATATTTCGAAGCTAAGGTGGGGATGGGTCGAAATACTCTCATCCAATAGAATTTTGACAAGTTTAGGTTCCTATTATAACCTTATCAATTAGATTAAACATTAAGTTAAATAATTTTACTTTTACCGTGTCTTCTTGTGTTCTTATACTATAAGGTTAATAAACTTACTATAAGCAACCAAACGGACCCCAAGTTGTTTATTATTAATATATATAACCTTATCTAAGTCATTTGGACGAACCTTAGATTTTTAGTAATAAAATAACAATTAATAATATAATATTTGTTTTAAAAACTATTTTATATCAATTTTGACACTATTTAGTAATTCATTTTTTTGAAACTCATGACAGAATTATTAGTTCAAAAAAAGTTAATTAAATCAATACTAACATGTCATGTTAACCTAGAAAATTAGTGGGATTCATAAAAAGTCTCAAATTACATTTATTTTGGTGTTTATAACATCAATTATGTCAATATTTCATTAATAAGATAATTACTGCATCATCATTGTGTCATAAATAAATTAAATTATTTAATGTCTAAAAATTACACATAAACTACCATTATGTAGGAAATATTTTTATCTTTCTAATTAATATTTATAGTTGAATTTATCTTATGGATAACTCCATTTTAAAAATTATTTACTTATTAAACATTGATTTTAACTATTTTAACCCTTCTTTAAATAAATTAATAATAAATGTCCTAATCTAATCCAAGTGGGCCTAAAGGGTCATATTTTATTCCTAAGTTTGTTTTTGGTCGAATTACTCTTATCCAATAGAATTAGGACATGTGTTAGGGTAATAATAATATCATCTTTACCCTTAATTACCCTATTTACTTTTAACCGTGGTAAAAAAACAGTAAAAAGTTACTATTCACCAAAAATTATTTTCATCTCATTGAACCACATTTTAGTCCTTGATATTAACCGTGTATCTCGGATTTTCAAAATTCCACTCACAGAAGCGGTAATATTAATTTTTATGAAAAATTCAGTTTTTTAACTACCACTTAGTGGTTTCACTATTCATCAAAAATTGAATGTTTTCAGAAAAATACCAAAATTTCACCCTAGGCTAATTTCGATATTCCGAATCCAAAAATAAAGTCCATTTTGAAAAATAAAATTTATAAAATTTCAAAAAGTATTTGTTACTATTCATAACGGCTAGTTTTAATAATATTTTAATAGCATATCGTTGTTTAGTGAAACTCGGTATTGCGTACGATGAAAGCTATCGAGGAAGGTCGCGATTTCGTGTAAAGCAAGCCAAGAAAGTGTTGTGTAAAAAAAGATTTCTTTGATGATTTATATAACATTAATGTCTCGGGTGTTACATTCTACCCCCCTTAAAATGAATTTCTCCCTCGAAATTTGTCACTTTGTAACAAACAGATGAGGATACCTCTCCATCATCATATGCTCAAGTTCCCATGTAGCTTCTTCTAATTGGTGGTTCCTCAATAAAACTTTCACCAATTGAGATGTCTTGTTTCGTAGGACTTTTTCGCTACGATCCAGAATCTCTATCGGCTGTTCTTCATAAGAAAGATCTTGCTCCAGCGGTACAACTTCTGAGCTAAGTACATGTGAAGGATCAGGTATGTACTTTCTCAGGAGAGATATATGGAACACATTGTGAACTTGAGAGAGATTCGGTGGAAGCGACAATCGGAATTCTACCTTCCCAACACGATCCAGTATTTCGAAAGGACCGATATATCTAGGGCTCAACTTCCCCTTCTTTCCAAATCTCATAACCCTCTTCCAGGGAGATATTCGTAAGAACACCTTATCACCCACTTCAAACTCTAGGTCTTTTCTTCGGTTTTCGGCATAACTTTTCTATCGACTCTGAGCTGCTCTCATGTGTTGTTGAATAGATCTGACCTTTTCTGCCATTTCATCAACGAGATCAGGTCCTAATAGCTTTCTTTCCCCAACTTCATCCCAGCAAGTTGGAGTCCTGCATTTCTTTCCATAGAGAGCTTCATAAGGAGCCATCTGAATACTGGAGTGAAAGCTATTATTATAAGAAAATCCCACCAAAGGTAGGTGTTGATCCCATCCTCCTTTGAAATCCATAGAGAAAGATCTCAACATATCTTCTATGGGTTTGAATTGTTCTTTCAGATTGACCGTCTGTCTGAGGATGATAAGCAGTGCTGAAACTCAACTCTGTATCCAGATTATGCTGAAGACTTCGCCAGAACTTCGAGGTAAATCTTGGATCCCAATCAGATATAATAGAAAGTGGTACTCCATGCAATCTTACCACTTCCTTTACATATATCCTGGCAGACTGATCCAGAGAGGAATCCTCTCTAATAGCAATGAAGTGTGCAGACTTTGTAAGACGATCAACTATGACCAAGATAGCATTATTGCCTTTGGATGTTTTAGGAAGTCCTGTGACAAAGTCCATAGTAATGTTTTCCCATTTCCATTCGGGTATGGGTAATGGTTGTAACATCCCCTTAGACTTCTGTCTCTCAGCTTTAACTTATTGACAAACCAAGCATCGAGAGACATATTCAGCAACATCTCTTTTCATGCCATCCCACCAGAAGTACTCTTTCAGGTCCCTATACATCTTCGTGCTTCTAGGATGAATAGAGAATGAAGAACTGTGAGCCTCATCCAGCAGCTCCTTTTTTAATTCAGGGACGGGAGGAACACAAAGCTGATTCCTGAACTTTATTATCCCATCACAATCAAGGTTGAACTCAGGAACATTTCTCACCTTTATTTGTAACTCGACATCTTCTTTTTGTGCCTCTTTAATCTTCACATGTATAGATGGTTGAACATTCATTTGAGAAAGATAAGATTTTTCCCCTTCCATTATAATTCCAAGATCCATCCTTTGTAAATCCATAAATATTGGATCTTTTGTGATCCTCATCGTGGATAAACTGGCATGGTCTTATCGACTTAATGCATCTGCCACCTTGTTTGCTTTCCCAGGGTGGTAATGGATTGAGCAGTCATAATCCTTAATCATCTCCAACCATCTTCTTTGACGCATATTCAGCTCCTTTTGTGTGAAAAAATACTTTAAACTTTTATGATCAGTATAAATATCACACCTTTCACCATAAAGCTAATGCCTCCAAATCTTTAATGCGAAGATTACCGCAGCTAACTCCAAATCATGTGTTGGGTAATTTTCCTCATGGATTTTTAACTGTCGTGAGGCATAATCTATCACCATATCATTTTGTATAAGAAGAAACCCTAATCCCTTCTAGGATGCATCACTATAGATCACAATCCTTTCTCCACTATAAGGCAGTGTAAGCACAGGTGCACTGGATAACCTTCTTTTCAACTCCTTGAAATTCTCTTCACATTCTTCCGTCCAGACAAACTTAACTCCTTTCCGAGTCAACTTGGTGAGTGGATTAGATAATCGTGAAAAATATTTCAAAAAACGTCGATAATATCCAGCCAAACCAAGAAAACTTCGGATCTCAGTTACTATTGGTGGTCTCGAACATCTTTCGATAACCTCTGTTTTTGCTGGATCCACAGATATCCCCTCTTTTGAGATTATGTGACCCAAAAATGCAACTTTTTGAAGCCAAAATTGACACTTGGTAAATTTGGAATAAAGCTTCTCCTTTCTCAGGGTCTTCAATATAATTCTCAAGTGATATTCATGTTCTTCCTTGCTCTTTTAATAGACAAGAATATCGTCTATAAAGACTACCACAAATTGATCAAGATAGTCTCTAAATACTCTATTCATCAGATCCATGAAGATAGCAGGGGCATTAGTAAGACCAAATGGCATCACTATAAATTCCTAGTGTCCATACCTTGCACGGAAAGTCGTCTTTGGTATATCCTCCCTTTTGACCCTTAATTGATGATACCCTGAACGAAGATCAATCTTGGAAAAGTATTGAGCTCCGCATAGTTGGTCAAATAGGTCATCAATGCGCGGGAGAGGATATATTTTCTTGATAGTGATCTTGTTAAGTTCTCGATAATCAATGCAGAGTCTCATTGATCCATCTTTCTTCTTAAAAAATAGAACAGGTGCTCCCCAAGGTGATGCACTAGGGTGTATGAATCCTTTATCAAGATTCTCTTGGAGTTGCTTCTTCAATTCCTGCAACTCAATTGGGGCCATTCTATAAGGTGTCTTTGAAATAGGCAAAGCACCCGGTACGAGTTCTATTGAAAACTCAACTTCACGATTTGGTGGAAGACCCGGTAATTCCTCTAGAAAGACATCATCAAACTCCCGTAAAATGGGTATATTCTTAATCATGAGTTTCTCACCAACCATTTGACATAAATAACCTTCATTTAGTGGAATCAATACCCATAAAATGGAAGAAATTTCTACTGGAAGGTTATGTTCATCCTTGCATTGATAGACGATCATAGATTGATCTGGAATATGAAATGTGACTTCCCTTATTTGGAAATTGATATGAGCTCCATATAAAGAAAGACAATCCATGCCAAGAATCACATCAAATTCCACTATAGGAAGGATCACAAGATTTGCGGGAAGCACTTTCCCACAAACTTCGATCGGAGAAGAATTATAAACTTTTAATGCGACTGTTGTGCCATTGGGTGTTGTCACAACTAACTCAACATCTAATTGTTGAGGTAATACGGTGATACCCATAGAAAATTATTCAAAAATAAAAGAGTGGGTGGATCCAGAATCAAATAAAACATTTGCTACTTTAATGTGGATGGTAAGTGTACCTTTCACCACATCGTTATCATACTCCACATCGCTGATAGAAATTGCATGTGAATTTCCTTTGCCTTTATCCTTAAGAGTTTGTTGACGTCGACCATCATTATCATCCCTTGGATTAGGGCATTTATTGGCATAATTTCCCATCTCATTGCACTTGAAACATTGAAGTGTAGTAGGTTCATTTCGTGTATCCCTTCCTTTGTTTGCATCATCAGACATCTTCTTCCCATCATCACGGCATTAAAATGCCCGATGACCTTCCTTTCCACATTTGAAACATTTACTTGTCCCTTTAAGAAAACTTCCTCCATGTTTCTTTCCAAACTTTGAGCATAAGGGAAATCTCATCTTCTTTTCAGTGTGCTATTTAGATTTTCCTTTGAATTCCATTTTCCTCTTCTTATCAAACCCATATGTCTGATGGGTTACTCAAATCTCCATCTCGACGTTGAGAGCACATCGAACGATTTCCTTGTAGCTATTGAAGTCCCTTATGGCTAACGCCCTTCTAAGGCTTGGTTTTAAGCCACTAAAGAATCGATCGATCTTACTCTCAGGTTAGATAATAATACCAGAAGCGTACCTTGTAAGTCTTGTAAAATTTGCTTCATAGGTACCAACAGATTAATCATCCTATTTCTTTAGTTCAAGAAACTCTTTCTCCATCTTTGTTGGGAGAATACGAGGGAAGTACTTATTGAAAAATAAGTTCTTGAACTCGTCCCATTCCATGGACTCAATTTCATCCCTTTGCCTCGTATTCTTAATAAGATTCCACCATTGATCAGCATCTCCTTCCAAACGATACACTACTAGGATGACTTTATCATGTTCAGAACATTAAATAACTGAAAATATCTTTTTAGTAGTACTAATCCATTGTTCAGCAACTAATGGATTAGTAGACCCGCTGAAAGAAGGTGGACGCTGCCTCATGAAGGATTCAACAGAATGTTGCTCCTTACTTTGATCGTTTTGAAGTCTTGCATGATTCATAGCTTGAGAAATTTGTGTGAGCATGGCTACAAGATTTTTCATTCCAGCTCCCATAATGCTTGGTTGCTCAGGGGTACAATCATTGCATTGCCCGTCACATTCCGCATTAACACGGTTCCTTCGGGTTCCAGCCATTGACTAAAACCAAGAAGAATAGTGTGAGCAACACTAATTATAATAGGAAAACCACATAATCAAGAATAAAATTTCCCACTTAAGGTATTATCCTAGGTTATTCATGACCATTTGTAAAACACTAAGATTTTGTTCTATGCTTAGACTTATCCTTAGGGTTCTTACTAAGGCTTTCACATCCTAGTTTCCAAAGGTTGACTATACCTTTCCTCTGATACCAACTATAACGACCCATACTTTACATGCATTGTTAATACTTCAAAATTGAAGCATAATTATTACAACATATAACAAAACCACGAAAGGACCGTATAGGTATAGTGTCTTTAGAAACTGGGAAACATGAAAAACTGGTTCATAAAGCATCAACTTTGCCTCCCACTTATTTCATCATATCTAGAGTCCCTTATTGGCATATCCTACTTAATAACCATATTCCTGACCTGGGGCATGAAAACATTCAAAAGGGTGAGCTCAAATGCTTAGTAAGGGTAAACAAAAGAAATACCAATCACATCGTATACACAAGCACATAACTTTTGGAAATCTTAACCTGCAAAAGAGATCATAATTTCATAACATGGGATAAATCATGGCAGTGAAATGTAATCAAAATAATCATAACTTAAAACATGAAATTTTTTGTCATACACACATAATCATAGAGAATCATTTCTTTTTAGTCAAGACTCATTGTCAAGACTATCTTAGTGGAAAAAGTCCCTTTCTGAACCGAGTCACCCTCGTTTCAGTCCTGTTTCACTGAATCGGTATAACCTACCGTTCCAGCCATGTCTATCTCATGAGATATAAAATCTTTAACGAATGCATTGGAGGGAGATATAGGTCCCACCCATCCCATAATGATACCATTCTTATGTGTGCCATAAAATCATAAATCATACATCATGGAATAACCCATGTAATAAAAATGGAAATCTTAACCATCGTGACATCATCAAACAATTCATATAAGATAAAGGAATTCATAAAAATAATTACATCACAACATAATCAAATCAATGTAATAATAGGGATAGAAACAGAACCCTATATTATCTTAGATGGAAAATAATTTTGATAAAACACTTGAACTCCATTCTTGAGGAAAATATCCTTTCAAAAACATTTTCCATTCATAACATGTCATACAATTTTAAACTAAAAGAATTTTATTAAAAATAAACTTGAAAACTTGTAAAGGAAGCTTCTTGGAAATAATGTTTTAAAAATCCATTCATGCCGTATAAGTTAAAAAAACATTCTTCTCGTCCTTTTGTCGGAAAAGTCAAAAAGTACCTCGTACGAAAAACGACAAAAGATTCCTTTCATATATTTTCCTAAAAACACACTGAAGGGTAAAATTGGATTTAAAAAATTGTAGGTGGATGTAAAAAAATATTACATATTGAGGAAATATGGATGTGGATGATAAAATACACCCTAGTAAATACTAAAGTATAAAAAATCTCGGATAAAAATGAGATTGTGATATTTCCCTTACCTTAGGTCCGACTTGCTTTGTAAGTGTCTGAAACTCCTGTATAATGATTTAAATAATGTTATTGACTTAATCCAGAATCATAATTATTTTTATGATATCATATATGGTCATATTCTTAGCTTCTTAGTAGTAATATTTCATTGCTACTTGTTATTCGGGTGTTTATAACTTTTTGTTCTTATGCGTGTTTTGTCGAATAAATTCTTATTCTTTTCTTTAGGTTATAGATACCTCATTTCTAGAATGGTATTAGTGTAATATATATCATATTAATTCTTTCAATTCATTTATATAATCATTATGAAATGAAAATCATGAAGAACGAGTCACATCACATCGTGGAGACGGTATTCCGTACGTACGCACGAGTGATGATATTGTTCCTATGATCGGGGAATTGTATTGGAGTATATGTATACTATTTCATAATCAATATCACTTTATAATAGTCATATATAGTCATTATTTATACCATTATACCCATCCAAGTAAGGTGGTGGTGGAAAAATAGATGACACCACGGC
This sequence comes from Viscum album, assembly GCA_963277665.1. Classification (NCBI taxonomy): domain Eukaryota; kingdom Viridiplantae; phylum Streptophyta; class Magnoliopsida; order Santalales; family Viscaceae; genus Viscum; species Viscum album. The sequence goes on along the minus strand of OY728132.1, from coordinate 382,639,174 downwards.
GTGGAGACGGTATTCCGTACGTACGCACGTGCGGTGATTTCTTTTTCCGTAGGATGGATAGATGGTGAAATAGGGTTGTTTCATACTTATAATAACATATCAGTATATTAGTGATACATATGTTATTACTTCATAATGAAACAACTACAGAAGATGAATTGGAAGAAGAAATAAAGATGAAAGAATTGGTAACGGACATTACCTCTTCTTTGAAGTGCTTCTTTGAGAACTTATTTTAGGGCACTAAAATTGGTCTTTCAAGAAGACCCAGACCTCTAGGATGTCTCTAGGGAAGTGTAGAGGAGAATTTGTCAGGGGTGTGCCGAGCTTGAAGGCTCAATGTGGTGTGAGGAAGAGGGGAGGAGGTTCCATTTTATAAGGGAGGAGAGGGGCACCTTTGGAATAACGAAAACTATTATTTTATTATAAAGTCATGTTCGGTTTTAAATATCTCCAAATTGATATATTTCAAATCTAAGGTGGAGATGGGTCCAAATCCTCTCATCCAATACAATTTAGACAAGTTTATAATCCTATTATAACCTTATCATTTAGATTTAACATTAAGTTAAATAATTGTACTTTTACCATGTCTTCTTGTGTTCTTATACTATAAGGTTAATAAACATACTATAAGCATCCAAACGGATCCCAAGTTGTTTATTATTATTATATATAACCTTATCTAAGTCATTTGGCCGATCCTTAGATTTTTATGAATTAAATAACAATTAATAATATAATATTTGTTTTAAAAACTATTTAATGTCAATTTTGACACTATTTAGTAATTCATTTTTGTGAAACTCATAAAAGAATTATTAGTTCTAAAAAAGTTAATTAAATCAATACTAACATGTCATATTAACCTATAAAATTATTGGGATTCATAAAAAGTCTCAAATTACATTTATTTTGGTATTTATAACATCAATTATGTCAATATTTCATTAATAAGATAATTACTGCATCATCAATGTGTCATTAATAAATTAAATTATTTAATGTCTAAAAATTAAAAATAAAATAACATTATGTAGGAAATATTTTTATCTTTCTAATTAATATTTATAGTCGAATTTATCTTATGTATAACCCCATATTAAAAATTATTTACTTATTAAACTTTGATTTTATCTATTTTAAACCTTCTTTAAATAAATTAATAATAAATGTCCAAGTGGGCCTAAATGGTCATATTTTATTCATAAGTTTGTTTTTTGTCGAATTAAACTTATCCAATAGAATTAAGACATGTGTTAGGGTAATTATAATATCATATTTACCCTAAATTACCCTATTTACTTTTAACCGTGGTAAAAAAAAAGTAAAAAGTTACTATTCACAAATAATTATTTTCATCTCATTGAACCACATTTTAGTACTTTATATAAACCGTGTCTCTAGGATATTCCAAATTCCACTCACAGAAGCGGTAAAATTAAGTTTTATGATAAATTCATTTTTTAACTACCACTTAGTGGTTTCACCATTCATCAAAAATTGAATGTTTTCAGAAAAATACCAAAATTTCACCCTAGGCTAATTTCGATATTCCAAATCCAAAAATGAAGTCCATTTTGAAAAATAAAATTTATAAAATTTCAAAGAGTATTTATTACTATTCATAATGTCTAGTTTTAATAATATTTTAATAGCATATTGTTGTTTAGTGAAACTCGGTATTGCGTACGACGCAAGCTATCGAGGAAGGTCGCGATTTCGTGTAAAGCAAGCCAAGAAAGTGTTGTGTAGAAAAAGATTCCTTTGATGATTTATATAACATAAAAGTCTCGGGTGTTACATTGTTGCATGGGGGTGAAGCTAGTTTCCATTACACCACATAGAATGGTGCCAGAAGATCTCCAAGAACTGAAGGTTTAGTTAGAGGAATTAGAGAATAATGTGTTTATACGTCCTAGTGTATAACCTTGGGGATATGTTGTTCTACTTTCTAAGAAGGCTGAAGGATCACTAAGGATAGGTGTTTATTATAGGAAGCTGAGCTAGATGATCGTGAAGAACCAATACTCTATTCCTAGAATCAATGACATGTTTCATTAGCTCAAAGGCACCTCAGTGTTTTATATGATTGATTTGAGATCAGGATATCATCAATTAAGGGTGAGAGCTTCTGACATACCCCAAACATCATTCCAATGTAGGTATGAGTTTTATGAATTTCTGGTGATGCTGTTTGGATTAACCGAAACACCATTTGTGTCCATGGAATTGATGAACTAGATATTTTACCCTTACCTAGATCAGTTTGTAGTTGTATTCATTGATGACATCTTAGTGTACTCCATAACTCTTGATAATCATTCCAAACATCATGACATTGTCTTGAGTAAACTAAGAGTGCATAAAATTTATTCCAAGCTATGAAATTTTTAGTTTTGGATTAATGAGGTGTTATTTCTTAGACACATAATTTCTAAGTCAGGTGTGTCGATGGATCTAGAAAAGGTGTATGCTTTGGTGTCTTGGGAGTAGCGTCTTTAATGTTTGGAGTTTTTTGGGTTTGGACGGTTATTACCAAAGGTTTATTAGAGAGTTTTCTCACTTGGTATCACCATTAATAGGATTAACCAAGAATGGGGTTGTGTTATATTGGTCAGAGGATTGTGAGAATTTTTTTCAGGAGCTAAAGAAGTGGTTGACTACGACATCTATTTTGATCTTACCTAAACTAGGTAAGAGGTAAACCTTGTTCTGTGATGCATATGGTGTTGGAATTGCGGCATTTTTTATGCGAAATGATCAGGTTGTAGCTTATGGTTCACGAAATTTGAGGCCATAAGAAAAGAATTATCCTACTCATAGCCTGTAGATATCTGCTATGGTTCGTTCCTTAAAGTGTTGGAGGCATTACTAGTTGGGAGAACCTTTTTTGGTTTTCGACAACCATAAAAGTCCCCGATACATATTCTATAAGTGTAATTTTAATCATCAACATAAATTGTGGGTCATGTACCTACAATCCTTAGATTTTGACTTGGTATACAGACCAGTGAAATAGAAAAGTGTCATTGATGCTTTGAGCCGGATGACTCAGAATCATGTGGTTCAGGAATCCAGTTTAGAGTGGAAGATGATGACCTTGTCTACTAAGATGCATTTGTAGGTGTAGTATGGGAATGGTAAGATGACACTTATGACTATAGTTGTTTAACTTCCACTTTTAAGATGAGTTAAAGAGAGTAAATTGTTGGATCTGAAGTGTATGGATATGAAGGAATGTCTTAAAGGGGGGGAGTCACCTACTAGTTGGACTTTCAGTGCTGATGATGTTTCATATGTTCACAACTATTTTGTGGTGCTAGAAGATGTATGGAAGGAGTTGATGCATGATTCTCAACCATAAAAGTGGATAGTGCATCCTATATTGACTAAGATTTACTGTTATCTTCATAGGCAGTATTGGTGATCGAAAATAAAGAAAGAATTTATGAGTTTATGGCATGATTCCTTACCTGTCAGCATGTGATGGATGAACATCAACATCCCGGTGGGTTGCTGCAGTCATATACTATTATAGAGTGGAAGAGGAATGACATAGCGATGGAATTAATACTGGGTCTCTTGAGGATTCCTTGGAAGAATTAGGCAATTCGGGGGGGGTGGTAGATCAGCTAAAAAAACGTGTCTCATTTCTTTCCAATCCAGGGGACTTATACAGTTGACCAGTTTGGATAAGTGTATGTTTTATAAATAGTACTATGTTTTGGTGTGCCGATAACAATAGTTTTGGATCGTGATCCACATTTCACCTCATGCTTTTGGAAGAGACTATAGAAGGCACTTGGAACCCCAATGTTTTTGAGTACAACTTACCACTCATAGACTGGAGGGCTATCAGAACGTACGTTTTAGGTATTAGAAGACATGTTGAGATCTTATGTTCTATATTATGGGGGGTTTGTTGGAAAGGAACTTGTTTCTCATTGAGGTTTCCCACAATAATTGTTTTTAGGATAAAATTAAGATGGATCTTCTTGAGGAACTCTATTTGAGACGATGTAGATCTCTATTGTGTTGGTTAGAGGATAAGGAGTCTGAGTTATTAGGATCGAGTATAGTGTAGGAGATGTTGTAGATGGTTCGATTGATTCAAATGTGTATGAGAACTTCTCAAAGTAGAAATAAGTCATATGTTGATCGACATCATAGACCACTTGAATTTATGGTGGGTGATAGTGTGTTTCTTCAGGTGTCACCAAGGTTGGGACACAACATTATCTAGAAACTAGGAAAGTTGGCATCTAGGTATGTGGGGATATTTGAGATTGTGGATAGGATTCGGCATGTGGCACAGAATTTAGCTCCTACACAGTGGTATTGTGGGATGCATGATGTTTTCCATGTTTCACAACTCTGAGAGTATCACCCTGATCTATCTCATTTAATCAATGCTGATTTTTTCAAGATTAAGGTTGTTGAGTCCTTTGAGGAGTATCTAATTAATATTAAGGATCATAGTGAGATGGTATTGTGGGGAAAGGTGGTTTCTTTAATTCATGTTCTATGATATCATGGAAACATTTAGGAGGATATTTGGGAGCGGGAATTATATATGATGTCCTAGTGGCCCGATAACATTTTCATGGGAACTCAATGTTGCCCAGAAGGAGCAGCTTGAGGATGAACCGTTATAAGGTGATGAGGTTGTAAGATCCCTAATATCATGTATGGTATGTTTTTAGTTAAGTTTCAATTTAAGTTCCTTATTTTAGTTAAATAAGTGTTTTACCAAGTTCATGTGAATACCCGGGGGTGTTCTGGGGGTTTGGAACACAAAAAAGGAAGAAAAGGGGGGTTTTGGGGCATTCTACATGGTTGGAACATGGTTAGTGCAAATAGTGTGGAAATCCCAGGTAACCATGCGAGGGGGATATTTTTGGATAGAATCCTCTGCATGGTTTGGGAAACCATGTGGGCAAAGCATGTGACCTAGTAACATTGAGAAAATTACAAAAATCCTATTATAGGATTTTAAGTTCTACTTGGTATTTTCCTCTTTTCTTCTCGCTTGAACCCTAGTGATTCCCCAAAAGCTTCAAGAGCTTCCATGGACAATCTCCCTCAACTTAGGGCCATTTGGTGTATAGTTTTTTTTGGATTGAATATCCAGATAAGGCTAATACTACTCTTTATTCTCTTTTTGGTTTAGGATTTGTATCTCTTCTTTCTCAACATCCTAAGCTCGGGAACATTTATTTTATATTGAGATTTATGTTGCGGATTTAAAGGGTGGTTGAACAAGGATCTAAGGCCTTGATTAAGAATGTGTTATCCAATGGATTCATGTTAGGTGTTCTATAAGTTATATCCCATTGTTTATTCTTAGATTTGTGCATGTAGGGTTTAATTCTTGATTCCCTTCTTGATGTGTTATTGATTAAATTAACAAGATGTGGTGTATTAGGTGTCTAAATGATTAATTGAACCCTTCTTGATCTCCATGGGATGAAAGAAGGATTAATTGAGAAAATTAGGGCCACCCATAGGGTGTGCCGACCCTCCTGATTGCCCCAAAAAAAATGTAAGGTGTGAAATTGACTCATAATGATGTAGAGACTTAGCAAGTAGTTTAATTGGTTTATGTAATTAGTTATAATGGATGGTGGACATTTTTTTTCTAGTGTGGTTAAAGGCTAAGGTATTTTTTGGTTTATATATAAATAGGTTAAGTGGGAGTAATGTTAATATGATAAGGAATTATGTTTACACTTGATTATGTTATGTTCGATAGGCATGGGAAATGGGAAATTGGGCTAAAGGGTTAAGTGATAAAAATGATGAATGTTTTAATGGATTGATTCATAATATTGATTTTCCATTTAATGATATATTTTTTATGTTGCAAATGATATTGGCTATGATTGTTGTGATGTGGTTAATTGTGGTGAATGATAAATTATCATGAACACATGGCTTATTAGAGTGGGGTATAGACTTGTGGATCTACACCCATGGGTCATGTTGGACCAAAATTCTATTTCCACCCCCAAATGCAGTGGCTAGGGAAGAAGATGGAGTTTTATTCCCCTAATAGTTTCATTCCACCCAGACTGAGGATTTGTGGTGAGGATTATGTGGTTATTATAATGTGATGCCTAGTGAGATATGAATTGATGTTATTCCCATATGGTTGAGAATATTTAACATGCCTAATCCATTGAACATATGAAAAAGGTAGATTAACCCATGGGATTCCTAATAAGTGAACTTGGATTTAATGTTAGTATAATTTTAAAGGAACATAGTTTAGAATGGATTATTGAAGTGTTTACCTTAACTTTCCATTATTTATCACTCGCATGCACTATCTACTTTTACTGTATATTTTTTAGACACCATTGGAGGTACCCTACGGAGTTATACTGACACCCTTCTTGGGCCTCCATTGGGTACTTGAGTAGATTTCATGGTTGCAGATGAAGAAAAGGGAAAGGGCCCCATGATTGGGAAGTGAGTCAGGTTCAATATATTTACGGATGGGGTTCATGGCTTAGAGCTAGAACCATTTTGGTGATTCCAATATTTTTATTTCTATTGGGCTTTGATTACTTGGCACTATATCTTGGAATGATATGTTTTCTATGGGATATGGTTTTTACCAAGTTTGGGAGTGGGTTATTTATGCATGTTATTGATTGTTTCCAATTTTTCCCACTATTTAAATTGATTTCTGTTGTGGATTACTCTATAAATGAGCTTATAGTCTCCCAATGTATTCTATTAGAACCTCGATACTAGTCAGAAAACTTTGGCATATAGGGAGTCACGCTTGAGGTCATGTGGTGACCTGACTTAGGGAACCTATTTAGTGGACAATGGGTTGGGGACATTTCCTTTTTTCATTGGGAATTATAATTCTGTTGAATATCCTTATTCTTGTGTAATGTTTTTTTACTTACTAAATCATATAACAATTATATATATGGTGTTTACATTGAATAATATTTATTAATTTGGGGAATGTTGATAAATTTTTTTCCTTTACTCAATATAGATATTTGATGATTCATACTATTTATTAATTAAATCAATTTTTGATATATGTGGTATTATTTAGACTAGTATAATATGGGTTTGGTACCATTTAATGTAATCCCATTGATGATTTGGTATTCCCATGAGATAAATCATATATCCAAATCATATGTGTTTTTGTAGAGTATGTTTTAAACCATCTTGTAAATGGTATTGACGTTAAAGGTTCCATGTGCCTGGGAAACATGGAATTCTATATTTAAAAGTTTCCTTCATTGAGAATTTAGTTATTGTTATTATCCATGAGATTTACTCTATGAAATTATCTATGGATGAATTTCATCCTCTTTATATTGATTAAATGGAATTTGTTTTAGAGATTTACCTTCCCATATTGATTATACCATATCTAGATATTTATCTAGCATGTGTTTTTAGTTTTCAACCATTCCATAATGAGGATGATTATTTATTTATGATATATTCCACTATTCTTATACCTTACTAAGAATTTTCATTCACCATTATTTTTTTCCATTCCCCACATTGTAAATAATTTATATTTGATTGATTTTTGAAAGATGAGATTTATTATGTTTTGTTATGTATTATGTTTCATTTTCTATTACCAATGTATAATGGGTTACATGTATGTATCTAGTCCTCCAAAACTACTAAAATGACCAGTCCTTTGGGATTTTAATCCTTCTATCTATTCTAATAGTGTGACATTGACACAACACAATTGGGGTTGGGGTCATTACATTTAGTATCAAATGATTTTAATTAGTGACCATGGGAACAATATTTAAGAAAACATAGATCTAGGAAATGTTTTTGATGAAAATTTCATGGCCTTGGTATGGATGATTATAGGGTGTTGAGCCTGAATGGCTCGAAGCCCTTCATTTTTATTTATTTTCGATAACCCCCCTTTCAAGGGATGAGGGGGAACCCTTAAAAGGCTCGTAGGCTCAGATATTACATGGCCCACAGTCTTAAGAGATTACATGAACTGAAGGTCTTAGGAATTTAACCAGTCTATCTACAAGGAACTGACCCTCCCCAGCATCTACATCATGATAGTAGCTCTCTACCTTCACATGGATGTCTAGCCAGGCCTCTTGTACAAACACATGCTAGTCCCAATGTCATAGCCATACCATCTCCTTTTGACAAATCAATTTGTATATGCTCTGGTGAGTACACCTGCTCTGAATACCTTTATAGGGCTGCTCTTTTTTTGTAGTTTGTCTTGGGAAACTACATGTGGCCTGAAGACCTTGAGGTGGACTGAAGGCCTTAAAGGTGACCTGAAATCCCTACTGCCATGAAGTCCTAGGTTGCCTAAAATCCTTATTGAATCCAAGTGCAAACCGGTGGCCCGTGGTGAATAGTTCCAACTACTACAGTACCTGCTATAGTAACTGCTACATTGCCTGCTACAGTGCCTACTACAGTACCCAAGCAGTGTACAGTTCTGCTATAGTACCTGTACAATGTACAATTAGCTACAGTACCTGTATAGTGTACAGTCTACTACAGTACCCTCATAGTGTGCAGTTTTTCTACATTACGGAAATAGTACCGGAAATATGCCTCTTCCTAGGTTTGAACCTGGGTCTTGTGGATGCACTTAAGGATACCTCACCAACTGGGTTGTGGTTTATGTTCATTGGGGGGTGTTAAATATTTCACAATCATTCATGCTGGGTTCCCCATTTTTGAACATCTTCTAATGGGTTTATCAGGGATCTAGAAACACCCAATGATTATCATATATGTGATAACTCGTGGAACTAAATTACAACGTGAGTAACTGATTGGGTAACATGGAAAAATATACTTAAGAAATAAAATTGGTTAAGAGGATGGGAGGTTAGGCTCATCACACACTTTTTGGGATAATTATACACTATTTTGGTACTCTTTTATAGATTTAATCTAACAACCCAAGGTTTTATAAATAAAATTAATATTGTATTCATGAAACACTAAGTTTATACAGAACACCACATTGTTATAACCTATAAGGTAAACATATTTTTTCTACATTCATGATTATAATTTCAAAAAACTGATATAAATGATTGCATTTAGTATGAAACATAGAGTCTGATAGGATCAACTTACATTTTTGGTGAAAATTAATGTCCCCTTATGAATAGTAATTTACCCTTATGAATATTAGTGTACCATTATGAATAGTAATATAATACTTAGGAATAGTAATCATTCCCATGAAAGTATAAATAAAATTTAGACACCGTATAAATGAAATATAATGTTTTAGAAATTAATAATTAAGTGTTGGTATTTTTGTGAGTAATAAATATTTAATTAAAAATTTATAAATTTATTTAAAACCAAATTCACTTTCAGAAAATGTATTTTTCAATAAATATTTTTTTTCCAAATAATTATTGACAATTGTATGAGAAATCGTTTAATTTTTGAAAGTATAATAAAACCAGTTTTAAATTTAAATATGTATTTTTCATGTAAATAATGATTTTATTTAAAAAATAAGTTTATCTTATTTATAAAATTAATTTTATAAAATGGAGTTCATTTTTGAATTCCACACATCTAAAAAATGGTTATGGTGAATTTTGGATATTTTTCTAAAATACTTGAATTTTTTGTGAAAAGTAGAATACGAAAATTTACAATAAATGTTAAATATATGATTTATTGGTTCATAAGGGATGTAAGGATGATTTAAGCACACTTGGTTCTAAAAAACAAACAATTATTACTATTTTAGTAATAAGAATGAAAACTATTCATAGTCTTGAGCCAAAATAATAAAATAATGATTATAATAAAGGGAAATAACTCATCCTCTACACTATAAAAGTCACCCATCACTCCCTCTTCTCTTCACTTCTCTCAAGCCTTGTTCCTTGTATAAAATTTGATAAAATATCCTCCCAGGATCCTACCCATGTCTATCAGCCCTTGTCCTTTCAAAATAATAGATCCCCTCTCCTAAAGAGGCTCTAAAGGGAGATAAATTCAAGAGGTAAATACCTCTATTCATTTATTTTATTTTCTTTCAAGTTCTTTTATTTCTTTTTCTTTCGACAAATCCTTTCCTCCAAATGTTATGAAAATTAAAGTACCTTAAATTTATTTTAATTTAGTTTTTATAATAGAATAATTCATCATCATCCCTCTATTCCCCTCATTTTAAACTAGAAATGAAAACACAATCCGAGATGTGTTAATTTATCACATTCAAGGAAGACAGGTTTTCACCTTCTATTACCATATTGAATTCTGGTCCTGAAACCATTTTTATGGTTGAACTGGATCATAATATATGTAATATCTCCTATTTAATGTTTTGGAATCTGTTTTGTACACATGGTATTAATTTATAAAACAAAAATGAGTTTGTGGTGATTGAAAAACCACTAAATTAATCCATGAGTTTGACATTAAACATTTATATAATGATTCATCCTCACCTAATGTAACCAAATTACTTATATAATCATTTTAACATTTATTTTGAAAATTAATAACACATAAAATCAATTATAAAATTCAATTATCATTTTACATTAACATCTATACAAAAAAATGATCATGAAAACTAATGAAACAAGCACTCACAAACCATGATATTGAATATCTTAACCCATAAAACAACCATAAATGAACATAATAAAATTGTAATAAATCAAATGAATGTATAATAGGTTCTTAATTAAGTTATTAATATGTACAATTTCATATTATAGGACCTTAGGTTCAAGATCGTAACATATTTATACATAATCTAAGGGGTTTCTACACAAAACTCCATTTTCTTTTGGGTTACTCTTTATCTCTCTTAACCCAAATTAAACTATTATTTATTATTATTTACTCATCATAATCTTTTTTTGAATTTTTTATATTTGTTTACCAACCATAATACTTCTTTATTTTATGGGTAGATACATGTTTTAAAAGGATCTTTCAAAAGTTCTTCCCAAAATACAATCTCGATTCAAGGGAATTTCTAAAACTCTTACCTATTTTCAAAATAAATCTATAACATAGTTTTAAAAACATTTATTTTTATAAAATAAGTGTTTTTGTTATGAAAAAGTAATTTAATTCACTTCTAGAATTATAAAAATATTTTTCCAAACTAACTCTTCTTTTCAAAGTAAAAGAGTATTTATCTAAAGAATTACTCAATGATCTTATAAGAGTATTTTCACCTATTTAAACAACCTTATTGATTATTATGAGATTAATATTTTATTGTTTTATAAACCTTATTTTGTTGAATATTTAATGATTAGTTTGGCTGTGGATGTGCTATCTTGATACCATTCACCATATTACTTCGAATGGTTAGTGTTTTTGTTTAATGATTGGGAAAATCTATTTACATTTCATATGTTAGTTTTAATATGAATTTATATACTATCTATGTTTTCTCTATTCATATGAGGAATTAATTGGACTTATTACGTGATGTTTGGGGCGTACTATATCCCCTCGATGCATCAATAGGTTTCATGAGACAAACTAGTGTCTTGGAACAAGACCTTGACAGAATGGTTATTGTGGTCTTGGCATGAGAATTTAACAGTGTGATTATGATGTCTGAAATTATGAATTCCCTCATTATGAAACTATAGATTGATTGACCATGTGATTATTCAACTAGTGTAATATCCATGGTTAGGTATTATGGAATTATTTATTCAATTTTTATTCCATCCATATTATGCTCAATTATATTATTAATGGAATGCATTTATAGTTATTCATCATGCCTATTATTTATGTTTATAATATCTTCTGCAGCAATATACAACCTTACTGGGAATCTGATCTCACCCATTTCAGATGTTTTATTTTCCCTAGGTTGTTAAGAAGAATATTAAGAATTACTTCCAAGGATAATTTTGGAGATTATGTGTGATTAAAAAGAATTGGATATGTAGTATTTCCTTTTAAGTTGTAATTTTCAACTTATGTATGAATCTAGTTTTACAAAACTACTAAACAATTCATTCCTTCGAGATATGACTTTATTGTTATCATTCTAATGTAATAAAATAAGGCACCAGCTTTGGGAAACTATGGTTGGGTCCTCACAGTTGGTATCATAGGAAGTTTAGTATAAATCTTGGAAAATAGGTTTAGATTAGGGGGAAAAACCCTAACAAAGTCTTTGAGGATAAACATACAAGAATATCCAGGAATTTTGGTAAGGAATAGATTTTGTGGATATTTTTAGAATATTAAAATTTATCTTTATATTTAAAGTGGATGTGGTTCTGTAATAGATGTACCTAGGAGTAACAACTCTGACAAGGAGTTTTGTTATTGACCTGAGGTATCCTGGTACATGACAATGGGCCTCACTGCGGACCTAGTTTGACACTCCCGTGATTTCTAGGGGAAGAAAGAATCTACCATTTTTTATGCTAAAATTACAAGGAGATGAGAAATTATGCAAATTATTTTCTTAATCATCAAGGAAACTTTCCCTAAAGAATGAAAATGGATCAAGGCCAAGCATATACTATCACAACTACTGAGATTGAACTTCCTAATGATCTGGTGGTAGGTACTTTAATAGTTTCCTCAAACATAGTCAATTCTTATTTGATTATAGATCATCACATTCTTTTATTTCTTCTAAGTTTTCCTAGAAAATTTGATATTTTTAATTTTATTTGATAAAGGATTTGTCAATAAAAACTCATAAGGGGGTATCATTTCAACAAAGATGTGTTAGGAAGTCCCCATTATGGAATATGACCATGCTTTATCTACTAATTTTATCATAATACCCATGAATGAATTTTATATAATCATTGGTATAGATTGACATTAAAATTATTATGTGAAAATATATTGCAAGAATAAAGAAATTAAATTTTTTAAGAATGATGTAGAATCCCTTATCTTTAGGGATGAAACATCACCATATAGTTCTTATCTAGATCCACCCTCATTAGCTCTAGTGAATTAAATTATTGGGGTGGAAGAGAAAAAAAATTATATGGGCGAGGAAAGGAATGTTCAAATATAATATATACCTATTGTTGAAGAATATGATGATGTGTTTTCAGGGGATTTACCTATAAATCCTCTAGAGCAAGAATTTGAGTTCTCTATTAATTAAGTTTGTAGTGCAAGGCCTATAGCAAAGACTATTTATTAAATGGCCTGAGTCGAATTAGTTGAACTGAAGAAACAACTAGAGGAGTTGAGTAGTAATTGGTTTATTCACCCTTCTGTTTCTCCATGGGGTTATCATGTTATTTTTGTTAATAAAAAAGATGAATCTATGAGGTTGTGCATTGACTACAAGAATATCAATGGTATTATGATAAAGAAAACGCGTCATCATCCTTGCATTGATGAATTATTTGATCAACTTCACGGAGCCTAATATTTTTCAAATATTAAACTATGATTTAGATATCATCAGTTGTGTGTGTGGAAGGGTGATATTCCAAAGACAACATTTTGAACTAGGTATGGGCATTACGAGTTTATAATAATGCCTTTTGGATATATTCTGTTTTCATGGATCTAATGAATAGGGGTTTCAAGGAATATCTTGATGATTTTTTATGGAATTTATTGATTATATCTTGGTAAACTCCAAAATCTACGAAGATCATGAAAATCAATTGTGCATTGTTCTGAAGACTCTTATAAGAAATGAATTATATGGGATGTTTTACAAGTGAGAATTTTTCCTTTTATTTAGTTTCTTTTTGTGGAAATATTATCTCTAAAGATAGAATATCTATTGATCTTGAAAAGATAAATTCTATTAATGAATGGACTACACCAATGAATATAACTGAGGTGCATAGTTTTATTAGTTTATCTAATTGTTATCAGTGTTTTATTCAGAACTTCACCGGATTATCCAACCCGTGAACCAAGTTTACTTGTAAATGGGTTAAGTTCATATGGAAAAAAGAATGCAAGGAATGTTTCAAATAATTAATGCAGAGATTAGTGAATGCTCTAATCCTAACTCTAACATTAGGGAATGATGGTTTTTTTTTCTATAGTGATGCATCAAAGAAAGGACATGGTTGTTTCCTTATGTAGAATGATAGAGTTATTTTCTATGCATAAAGGAAGTTAAAAATTCATGAACAAAACTATCATAATCATGATCTTAAGTTAGTATATATAATATTTTCTATGAATATATGGAGACATTATCTCTATGGAGAAATATTTAAGATATATATGGATAATAAGATCTTGAAATATATCTTCTCATAGAAAGAAATAAACATGGGGCAAAGGTGATGGCTCGAACTATTCAAGGATTATAATTTTTCATACACAACTACCCAGGAATGGAAAATAACATAGTAGATGAATTGATTTGGAATTATTATGGAGTTATAAACAAAATGAGGATTGTAATGGATAATGTATTCAAGGATTTAGTATAGATGGACATAGAAATTTTCAAAGAAGGAGAAACATCATTACTTTTCAATTGATTTCCCAAAAATAATTATTAGAAATAATTAAATGTTCTTATAATGATGATGGGAATCTTTAAAATAAAATTAATTCTTTGAATGAGGGGAACACTACTAGAAACATAGGGTATACCAATAGTTTCAAACTATTGTGAAAAGATGTAAAACCGTTGGTATACACTATAACAATAGTTTTCCAAACCATTGGATATTGAGGTATGGGGATAGCTCTATACGAATAGTTCTATAGTAACTATTGGTATATGACACTATTTATTACTCTATGCCAATGTTTTTTTGAATTTTTTTGAAATTGATCTTTACCAATGGTTTAATACCATTGGTGTATATTGAAAATTATCTCTATACTGACGGTTCTCAAATAATTGGTATAGATTTTTACCAACGGTTCTAATGAAACAGTTTGTAAATATTTGGTTTTGAGATCTATACCAACATTTTCTAAACCATTGAGATTGTTTTCTGCAATTTTAGACAGCATCCCATAATTGTATCCCCTCTCTAATTACCTATAATTGAAAACAAAATGACACTAATGCAGACAATACAATATTTAAAATGACACTAATTCAGAATTCAATATGCCGTTAAAAAAATATAAAATATACAATTCAATTTAATTCTACAAACTATAAAATATACAAAATTACCTTGAATTGAAAACAAAACGACCTCCAATTGAAATTACATTGAAAACAATGCAATATAAAATACATAATTCAAAATATACCTATGGCCAATTCCACATAAAAGTAAGTGAATAGTGGAATAGTGCACACTACCATGTACTTGAAAAGATGTCATAGAACTATGAGAGGGTGGTAAGGAGATAACATGGATGGGGGCACTAGGAGGGACCACTGACATGGGTGGTTTTGGTAGTGACCGTGGTGTGTTGGGGAGGGTGTCATTGATAAGGATGGCTAGGGTTGTAAAATAGCATAGATACAGTGTAAAAAGAGATTCATAGAATCTAATTATATATTAACAAATAAATATACATGAATAATTTGACCTACATAACCTCACATATATTCATTCACAACAAATAAAAATGCATCAAATGTTAGTAATATCAGTTAAAAACGTAATGAATCAATTTTTCCCTCATCACCATCATTGTCAGTATCACCACTGTCATCATTAGTATCATCCTCGTCCTCATCCCTACCCTCTTCCTCAACCCCATCCTTATCCTTGGCCTCATCATCAACCTTATAATCATCCCCATCCTTGGCCTCATACTCCACCTTGACCTCTGCCTCCCTCTCAGCCTCAGCCTCGTCCTCGGCCTCGGTCTCAACATCATCATCATCCCTAACATCTTCCCCACAATCATCATTTCCAGAAATGACATCATATCGACCTCCACTAGAACTGACACCTAGTGCACTATATATTGAACACATTAATGACATATATTCATCACAAGCTATGATAACATCTGGTGGAAGAGTAATACATAAAACATTCATCAGTTTCCAAAATTCAGTATTTTCACTAGCAGACCATTCTTCAACTACCGTGGCCCTTTTTCAGCCTATTATTACCATGCCTTAACCTGTTCAAACTTTATCACACTACAACTATTACCTAAAGAGGGAAAATACCTCTTTGGGACTATACTATTCATAGGTCAACAGTGTACTCTACCAGGGTTCTTATCTCCCAACACCTGATGTAAGTGATCATTTGGCCAAAAACTTTCAGGTTTCTAGGAATAAAGGGCCTCTAAAGTATCCTATTACTAATATAAATATATTATTATGTTACAAAACATATATTAAAATTTTAAATCAATAAAAGAAAACTTATAATTTTCTACTATTTCGATTCGTTAACTTCACTTCCATATTTTTTTCCATCTACTTGAGAAAAATAGTTTTGATTAAGGCACACATCCTTAAATATTAAATACATGCCTCTATAATGAAATTGAATATAAAAAAAATAATTAAAAAAAGATTAACAATAATTAATTTCATAAATAAAATTAAAAAATAACATTAAAAATCAAATAAATTATGTAGGAAACAATAGAAAGTGCAAGTTCAGAAGAAAAATTATAAACAACTATCGTACCTGCTTCTGTAGGATCGAAATAATAATGTAGATACTCAATTTAAAAGAGGGGGTGAATTGTATACTTTAAAAATTCCTTTGGAACCTTTAAAGTTAGTTACGAATAACTATGTTTTCCTTAAGCAAAGGAAAGGGCTGTGTTTAGCAAAGTTAAACTAAGCAAATTCACAACACCTCTAATATCAAATGAAAACATGGAAAGAGATTCCGAACGTAGGTTCCAGAAATATGATTTCGGAAAATGAAACAAAACAAAAGATTACAATATGAGATTCTAACTTAAAGTGTATAAAATCTAAATGAAACAGAGTACAAGTAAGGAAGTATAAGAAAGTTATACTTTCTTTATAATACAAAATTCAGCGGAAATAAAACAAATAGTTAAACTACAAGTAACAAGATATAAGTCTTTTAACCCAAAGAGAAGGGTATCCAACAACCTTGGATAAAGGTCCCTTGATTTATACTTTCAAGCAAGTCTTTCTTACCCACACCAGGGTAAGCCCCCGATATAAAGATCAGAGTCTCTGTCTTGCTATTCCCGCAAGCCCTCAACTTCGAGGTAGTTGGCAACCTCTGTCTTCCTCAGCAAGGAAGCCCTCAAACTTCAAGGTAGTCGGCACCTCTGTCTTCCTATCCCCGGAAGCCCTCAAATGTAATCACCAACATTCGGAGTCGCATGATGCTTTGATAGTTAATAAGAGCCTCTCTCTCTAGAAATCACTTCAAGTATGTAATCACATGAGTCGAAGAACAGTCAGTTTTTCAGCAGCACTGAGATCTTTCAAATGAGCTTCTATTTATAGGCAAATTTCCAACGGTCGGCTCCTTCTTCCAACGGTCATATTTTTCATGAAATTCGGAAGGACCTGTACACGTGTAACTCAACCAATAGTTAATAAGAAACAGAATAGAAGACATCGTTTTATAAAAAACTTTGTATAACTGAACGTACAACATTGTTTTGGAATGAAGAAATTGTAAGTAAAGACTAATTAATAGTTCGGAGTGTTAATCAAGTTAAAAATTCAGAGTCTAATCAAAATGATGTTTGGATTCTATGTTAAGAAATGTTTCGATTCTATTTTATAGGAAATCAGAGTCTGGTTTCATCAGAGATCGGATTCTGAATCTGTAGAGTTCGGAGTCGAACTGCTTAAAAGTTCGGAGTCGAACTTCTTAAGAGTTTGGAGTCGAACTTCTTAACGGTTCGGAGTCGAACTTCTTAAGAGTTTGGAGTCAAACTTCTTAAGAGTTCGGAGTCAAACATCTTAAGAGTTCGGAGTCGAACTTCTTAAGAGTTCGAATGAGAACTGCTTCAGAGTTTGGAGTCTAGAAGTTGGATTAAAAATATATTACAGATCACATCCATGATTCAGATCCTAAAAACAGAATGCTCCAACTATTCATTATAAGGCTCCGAAAATTTGGTTGCGATTCCGGTTTTTGATTTTAAGGGAAAAAGTATCTATGTATAAGAAAATATATGGTAAGGTAAATTTCCTCATGGAAGTAAATTTTCCTTATTTGTGTAATAATATTATTTTCTTAAGTATAAGGTGTTTGTGATTTTCAAAACAAGAAGGAATAGAAAAGTCATAAGGAAAACCTTATTGACTTAACAGCTTCCTCTCATGATTTTAAATCACAGTACTTTCCAATGTGTTAAGGTAATTTTTATCATAAATGTTTTATTTATTTTTTTAGATAACTCCTAAATAAAATTTAATAACACACAAGATAGTATTAATGAAAATCATGAAAATTTTAATTTAAATACATCAAATGTCATTAAAACCATGAACATGATATTCATCCAATGACTAATAATTTTCAGATACTGTTCTATTGGACAATCATTCATGAAAGTTACCGCCACTAACTCTATGCCAACTCTAGCATGCCAGACAATATATAAATCATCCATATTGGCTCTCCAAAGCTCACCTAACTCCTTTAAACGTTCTTGATGTGCACCCTCACCATGGAGGAAACTAAATAGAAGTTGAGTCCAAAATATTAATTCATATAAATAAAAAAACAATATTACATTATATACAACAAATTTTTACCCATATATATTCCCAAGAATTATCCTTGACTTTGATTGGAAACTGTATCCATGAGATCGGGCTGACATGAATGATGTTGGAGTATTTGGAAAGAATCTCAAAAAAACTCCAACATTGATGCCCTATTTTTTTATCATTTGATTGTATTCATTGTATTCCACCATCAACTCCATGTGACGGTTCCACACCGAATGCATGTGTATACGCCCCTTCCCCCACTTTCTATCAGTATATGTATATGTTATGATAGATAAACAAATATTATATGAATAAATGTTATAATGAAAATAAATTATGGTAAAGAAATTTTCTTGGGTTCTAAAATATACCTACACCAGTTTACTCAATGGGTGACTTTGGATCCACTACCACTGAAGGATCCTCACCCTGTACTGGGGTAGTGGGTCCCAGTGTATGCTCCATAGGCATAGACTGTGTCGGAGTAGGAGTCAAAGAAGGAATGTAGAAGCCCATAGAAAAATAAGTAGATGGTAAGGAAGATATAATGGATGACTGGCCAATTTCATAACATGGATGAGGAGTGGGAATCAGCATAGTATATACTAAAGATGGGTGAGGATGCTCTAATGTGAAGGGTGGTGAAAAAAATGAGAGGACTATATATCCTTTGTGTCCTTAATGACAAAGTGGGATCAGATTGTGTGGAAGATAATACAGTAGCGAGAGGTGGAGGGTCTTAATGGGTATTCTGACTGGAGAAACTATCTCTCGTACCACCCCATCATACCACCGACTTGAGTATTGGGACCACTATTAGGCTATTAATCCAAGAACTGGCACCTCATTGGTCGATCCTGTATAAAATTTTAGAACTAAATTAATCACATGAAATTATATGCTATTGGTATATATATATATATGTTTGAGTTAAAATACACAGACTAGGCACTAATGAAGGAATGCTCATCTCAACCATTCGATGATTGTTGTCCGTAATCTTTTTTGTTCATCTATCCTCATATGGTTTTAATTCAATGTGTACATATTTCTTTCACTTGGATACATCTAAAAAAGCTACAGGTCCCCCGAGAGGTATTTTGGTTTGCAGATGGATATTCAGATGCTACAAACATGTGAAAAATGATAGAGTAAATATTTTCTCTAACTCACACAATATTAATGGTGTCTCCGAAAATAGTTTTTGCAAGAAAGACTTGTAAAAAATCATATAAAAAAGATCTATTAAAAAATGGCACAACCGAATAACTGAAATCCTTACATTATTCGAAAAAGATGAAGGATTTCTATTGGAATCAACTCATATAGAAGGATGTGATAATCATGAGTCATAAAAGATTTCAACTTCAAATCTCTTCAGTAAATCCATTTTGATATATTGCATGAATAGCCATTAGGAACATTAATAGTATATAGTACTTCCAAAAATTTATTTTTTAAGCTGGTTTCATCACAAAAGAAACACACGTAACTTTCCATTTATTTTCACTGATACACATAAGATGCAATTTTGTTCTGACCCCCCCAATCCACCAAGTCACACCGAGATTGTAAATCATCTTTTTTCATTACTTTAATATTTATAAAAATCAAAATCAACATTTCACATATATTCTTTTCAATGTGTATTATGTCTAACCAATGATGTAACAAATCTGTTGACCAATAAGGCATCTCAAAGAAGATAATTATCTTCTTCCAATTGTAATAGGTATCATTGGAAACATTCTTTCTCTTTACAGATTTCATTTGACCCTTCCTAAATAAAAAACTGAAATCTTGTAATTCATTGACCACATAAGTTCTACACATACACTGAAGTGGATCATCAGTCTCCATGGTATTGTTAAATCTTCGACGATTATTTCTATATGGATGTTATACTAGAAAGAATCATAAATGTCACATAAAATTGAAACTACAATGATATTTCAGTCTTCTAGGTCGAGTATTCTTTATACAAATAGGACATGATAGTTTTTCCTTCATGATCCATCCATATATCACTGTATAAGTTAGAAAATCATTGATTTTCCACATAACCGCAACCTACATCTAAAATATGTCTTTTGAACATACATTGTATGTGCAAACACCCACATCCCAAAGAAGTTTCATCTATTTTATTTAAGGTTTCATGTATATGTATATATCATTTTCAAGATTAGAAGGTCCATATATATGTATACTCATAAAAGTGAAAGGTATTTTTATACACAACCATGGGGGAAGGTTATAAATGTGTATAAAAAACTTCTATGTGTTGTGAGAAGTAAGCATCTTCCCAAACGGATTAAAACTGTCACAAGAATTAACTAGTCTCATGACATGCATGTCAACTACAAAATTACGATATGAAGCATCAAATCTCTACCATAAAAATACATATATAGGGTGAACCAAATATTCATTATTCTTCTTTCACTTGGTATCATGGAAAACTATTTTTATTGATATTTCATCAAACATAAAAATATTCTGGAGTCTAGGAATAAATGGAAAGTGCCACATTACTTCCTATGGTATACAAGATGAGATTTATCATCTTTTGGATTCCATCAGGATGTTACACATTTTATACAATAATTTCATTTAGTAGTTTCCTCCCAAAATACGCTACAATATTTCAAGAAATCATGAATTTTATTTTTTGAAAATCCATGTTCTTCAACTAACTCCCCTTCTATATAGTGGTTTGATGGAAAATCTGCATCATCTAGAAGTAATTCCATCAAGAAGGTAAGAATATAATTGATGAAATTATTAGAAATCACATAAATTGTTTCACTATGAAACAATCAGATTAAAAATTATATCTTTTTTTACGACATTTCCAATATACTGGAGTCATCACATCATCATTCAATTTTTTACCCTATCAATATCATCATTTTAACTGGACACAACATGTGTGCTCGTATTTAATTCTTCTTGGGTTGAAATCCTTTCCTTCTCATGATGATGAATATACGTAAACCGGTCATATATCAAATTCTACAATCCAGTTCTCTCATTTGGATCATAATAATTTTGAGACTCCATTTTCTTCCGATTATGATACCACACATAATAGTTTGTTTGAAAATCATATTTTGTTATATGGTAGATAACTTCTTCATTGTTCAAACAAGATCTTTTGGAAAAATTATAACATGGTAAGTGTATGTGACCACTATCTAAATCATTGTCCAATGAAAAATCTAAAAATATCTTCATGTTTTTTGTAAATCATTTGAGATTCGATTAGTTTCATTCATCCAACTTCTATACATTCTATAATAAAATTTCAATAAGTCATTTCGTAAAAGCAATTCAGTAAGATTAAAGTTCAATCAAAAATATATTTAAGTGAATGAGAATTGTTAACTTTATATATAACCATAACTAACATACTACTCTATATGATAATCATAATATGAAAGACAAAAAAAATAATACATATATAAAAAAATACTATAAATAAAAAACTGAAATATTGAATTGATACATGGTGGATGTAGTGAAAAATATCTGTATAAATAATTACCTCTCTAGGATAATTATGAGAAAACAATTGACATTATGTCTAAATTTATAGATATCATTGTATTTCAAAATTAATGATACATTTCTAATCAATGGTGTAATTGTAGTATTATTGATCAGTGATATTTTTTATATGGTGTGTTATTTAAAAGGTATCCATCTTGGTGTCATGGACTAGAAACATGTAAGTGATCAAAAAAATGATATAAATCCAGTGTATCTACAGTAATGAAATATAATGGATTTGTACAAAATTAGTGTATCTATAAGTATATAGATTTCATATATGTAACATTATTAATGAATCCATAAAATTTTAATGATTAATTATAGATTATGTGGATGATTACCCAAATGTTAACACTTATCATTTGGATGCCTATGTTAGTCATAATATATGTTTAAACCATATAATTACATAATGAGATGACCATATTGTGCAGTGTGATAGACTATGAGAGTGATAATACAATACCAATATATCATTCCTTCTGACATCGTTTATTTCCATGAATATGATATTCTTTAGAATCATGTATATGTCACCTTATGACATATACATATCTTCATTATGAAATCGCCAAAAAAAACATCATATGATTTATTTTGGCTTCAAGGAATATCCTTATCAAGAACCGCATTGGTACATGTGTTTTAGATGTTGTATTCACTAGAACATATATATTATTTTTATTGACTAGCCACCATTGTTTTGTTTTACTTCACTATGTGTGTTGATCTAATAGAGTACATTAGATATGAGATGTTGTGCTAAAACCAATCATGGTTATTGTTCTCATTATAACATGGTATGATGGTCCTTCATTTTTATTATCATTAAAATGATTTTATTTTTGTATTTTTTTTGTGTTAATATATTGTGTTTATAAAATTATGTAATATCATTTAACAAGTTGTGTCCTATAGTGAATGTTGTCCTTTAACTCAATATCCTAGCACATACACCGTCACATGTACACATCATACATCACCCATGTGATCTCTCATGTTCTAATCCTGAAACATGCCTTGAATTGTATAGAATATCATGATTGACACCACTATAACCCTAAGACCATCCAGTCTTATACTAATTTATGCACATATATTAAATTGTATAATAATTATATTCGAACAGAAGTTTTAACAATAAGGAAAGAGATAACCAAATAAAATATTTTTATATGAAAATGGAATAATACTAATCTAAAATATAAAATAAATAGAATAAAATATTCAATTTTGGTTCTTGGATAATATAATAATACAATGTATATTTATTTTCATTATACTAAAACTTTGTATCCTTACGAAAAAAAGAATAAAAGATGAAGACATTATTTCAATGACACAGACCAATAAGTACAACATATGTAATAGTATATTATATTATAATTCATATAAAATAATATCATAAAATAATATCATAGATGCACATATGAATATAATAACACATAAAATGAGTGGTTTGAAATACATCAAAACTATGAAATAAAAATCTCCCAAACAACCTCCTCCTTTTGGATTATTTCAAAACACGACTGAGGGTCCAGCAAATTCCAAATTATAATAATCAAAATATAAAACCAATAATTATAATTCATATTAAATTAAATTAATATAAAATAAAGTAGATAGAACATGTTAATAACACAAATAAATTTCATCCCCATATATAATAATTAAGAATATTTAGAAAATAATAAACTATAAATAACATGATTAAACAAAAACAAGGTACAAAGAAAACAAAGATAATAAATTATATTAATTAAGGGGATATAAAAAATAAAAATATAAAAAATTGTATGATAATAATGTATAAACCCCCTTAATCCCATCATTTGTCCTCTGTGAAAAGATATGTTAATGTAAGAACCATCTTTTTTAAACTCCCTTTAAATAAAAAATTTAGTACAAGAAACCAAAAAAAAAGATCAAGTTATTTTTAAAATTAAAAAAAAGGTGTTTAATGAACTAAACATAAATATATTATCATATGTAATGTATTAAAATGATAAATAGAAGAAACCAAACTCAAAATTTTTAGATAAATTTATGTAGAAATGGAAGAAAATGATTTGAAGTGGAATAAAAAGATTTAGAACCATGATGGATTTGGTGTTGGAAGACAGTGGTCGTCGGCTGGGAGGCACCTCCGCATGTAAGAGAAAAAACTATCAGATCTATAATGGGATGGGGAGGGGGGCTCAGCAGTATTTAGAGAAAATAATTCCCAAAATTTTTAAAAACCATTGGGATATAGTATTTATACCAACAGTTAACAAAAAACATTGGTATATGCATACTTTTCTCAAAGGATAACAAAAACCATTGGTATATGCATAATTTTATGACATATTTTATAAAACCATTGTTAAGACATTAGCCTTTATACAATTTCCTAATGGTTTTGATAAACTGTTGGAAAAATTAACATAATTTACACTTTCCCCATAGTTTTGTGTAAACCGTTGGGACATGGGCATTGGTTTATAATAGAATTTCAGTAGTAGAAGTTGTGAGACTTAATATTTGAAGATGGAATTCAGAAATTTGGGAATAGGATTTGTGTTCAAGCTATACTCGATATAAAAAAGAGTTATTGGATGATTACCATAGCTTGAATTTCTCTATACATATTGGTATCATTAATTTGTATATAGATTTTATAGAACATTTATGGTGGGATAACATGATGAGGGAAACTACAGATTATGTATCAAGATATGTAGTCTGTTTATAAGTGAATGATAAACGACAACATCCTAGAGGAGTTATGAATCTTTGACATATTTCTACATGAAAATGGTATGGCATCACCATTTATTTTTTTACTAGATTACCCAAAACTATAAGAAATAATGATGTAATATGGGTAATTATTGATCAACTTACAAAATATGCACCATTCCTCGCTGTAAGGGAGGATTTTCCATTAGATCACGTTGAAAAACGCTATATCAATGAAGTTGTGAGACTTCATGGAGAACGTCTATCAATTGTGTCTTATCTTGATCCACAATTCACATCAAAATTCTTGAAAATTCATACAAAAGATTTGGATATTCAGCTCCGATTGAGTGCTGCTTATCACCATAAACTGAAAGGCAATCAGAAAAGACGATCATAACATTAAAATACTTGTAAAGGTCATGATCAGTTTATTTTCAAGGAATGTAGGATCAATATTTACCTTTGGTGTATTTTTTCTACAATAATATTCTCTATTAAAATATTCCAATGGGACCATATTAAGCATTTCATCGAAAGAGATGGTGTACACCAACGTGTTGGGATGAAGTTGGTGAAAGGAATCTTGTGGGTCCATAGATTGTAGAGGAAATAACATCGAAGGTAAAGCCTATTCAAACACATATAAAATCAAATCGAAGAAGGAAAAAGAGATATACTAATAATCAAAGTAATGATTTGGAATTTAAAGTAGGAGATCATGATTTCTAAAATGTATATCCATGGAAGGGTGTTATATGATTTTCTAATAAAGGTAAACTGAGCCCCAGGAACATTGGTACCTTTTACATTCTAGAGATAATTGGAGTTGTGTATTATCATTTGGCAATGCCTCTTAGCCTTTCTAAAGTACACAATATGCTCCATGTCTCATTATTGATAATGTGTATGTTAGACTCAATGCAAGCCCTTAATTATAAAGGTATAGAATTGGAACCTGAATTATCTTACTATGAAGTGCCTATCCAGATTATAGACACAAAGGAACATGTTTTGAGGAATCAGATGACAAGGCTGGTAAAGTTACATCGGAAAAATCATAAAATTGGAGAAGCAACATGGGATCCTGAGGAGCTTATGACGAAGATTACCTAAATGTTTTTTATGAGGTAACATTATGGAATTTTGAGGATGAAATTTTTGTAGGGGGGATAATGTAACCCTCCAAGGTTTTATATGTAAATTTAATATTGAATATATAAAGCATTGAGTCTCTACAAAAAAGAACTTTGTTATAACCTATCCAGTAAGCATAATTTTCCCCCTCTATTATTTGAATTTCAAAAAACTGACATACGTGGTTGCGTTCAGTAAGAAATTTTGAGTCTTATAGGATCAAATTACATTTTGGGTGAATAATAGTGTACTATTATTAATATTAATGTACCCTTATGAATAGTAATGTGATCTTAAGGAATAATAACATTTCCCATGAAATTACAAATAAAATTTAGACACCATATAAATCAAATAGAGTATACTACAAATTAATAATTATGTATTTCTATTTTCATGCTCGCACGTCGTTGGGCATAGACGACAAATTAAAATTTATACCTACTTACTACTTAGGACAGTGGCAAGATAGGGTCGAACAATAGGGAGGCCTGTTGTTGTGTTTGGTGTTCTAAAAAAAACTAAAAAAACACAAATGTAAAAATTGAGCAAAGACAATTGGTGGTGGTGAAGTGGAGTGAATGAGACTTAGTGTGTGTAGAAGTGAGAGTGAGATGGTGAGTGCAAAGTGAGTAGACAATGCAGCAAGAGAAACTAGGGTGCAAACAACCTGTAGATGAATAGGGGGAAAAGTCCACTGGCCGATTTGATGTTGCTTAGCCTTATTCATGAACTGCAATTTAAAAACATGGATCTGATTAAAAATAACCGGCCAAATTTGTTGTCTGGTCAGTTTTTTTTGAAATATCTCTTACAGTCCTTCGACTGTAAGAGTAATTCCAACCAATGGTAAAGAAAAGCCAGAAGTCACCAATCTCAACTTGTCAGTTGAGTTCGGTGTGTCTCTATCATTAAAGTATAATTCACTTGTCAGTGAATTACTCAATTTGGAACAGTATGAATTATGATACAAACAAGATTGGTTTTCACACGATCTTGCTATTTTGAAGATAAGATTGTCTATAAAAAAGGAGAGACGATCCAACAATGATACAGTGCATGAATCAGTCTAAACAATTCAAATCATCCAGCTTATTCTCCCTAAAGTAATTTATCTGGACATAATGGTTGGCTTTAATGGAAACATCGAATTAAAAACAGTGAATTTCATGTTGAATTATGTTTTAGAAAAACATATCACAAAGAACATAAAGTTGTTTGTCTCCCTGCTTGATCTCTTAAAGTTCTTAATCCCCACTCTTCAATGGTGGATACGGCGCTGGAATGTACTCGATGTCCCACCCTAGGAATTGAGATGTGAAAATGCTCTGATCTCCTGCTCTAATCTGCTCCGAGGAAGATGGTGTAAGTTTCTCTTGCTCTGCTCCCCTGGTCTGGAACAAAACCCTTGATGCCCGTCTCTCCCTATGGAAGTGTGTCCCGACTTGATGTCATCCGCATCTACTTAGCTCGATTCTTCTATGCCTCTCCCGCATCTCGTGCATTCATCACCCAACCGAAGCCTCTGGAATCTCCCCTAAGGAGTTCCCTGGCCTCCACGTGGCGCTTTTACTGTGCTGCTCCTCCCGTGCCATCACCAGAGAAGTTGCTCCAAACTAAATGAAAATGAAATACCTGTGGTGAGCTAACTTCTTCCCTTTATAAATCATAAAATCCACATGGTGTGATTTTATGTGCACATCACACGCTCCCAAGTGAACTCCATGTAAATGCACCTCCCCCTTCAACGAAACAACAAACACATGCAAGTTAACTAATATATAATGAAACTATTATATAATATATATTAATATTATTGCTTGAATAAATAATAAAAAAACTTATATATATATATAATACTTAATATTAATACTAAAATATGTAAATATAATTTTTATTTAATAACATATATTATTATGAAATATTAATACTATATAGAAGTTTATAAACAATTATTAATATAACTATAATTATTATTGTATAGTATATGATATATATATTATATTATGTAATGTAATATACTATAATAGTTATGTTATATATATGTTAATATATAAAGTATAATTTATATGAATGTTATTATATGTTATATTATATATAAATTAAAAAAAGAAAAGAAAACATAATAAGGGGGGGCCTCACGGCGCAACTCTAGCAGCGGAGCAAAGGGCGACGGGGTTAGGGTAGGGGAGGCGGTGACTTCGGATGGCTTGAGGCAGCAGGGTCACTAGCGTCTGAGTGTTGCGGAGATGGAGGCAGGGCCAGCGCTAGATCTCGGTGGCTTCATATGACTTGTCGGCGAGCAGGGAGAAACATGAGGGAAGAGGGCTTCGGGTGGCTCGACCGAGTGTGGTTGTTATGGTGAAGATGCAACAGGGTGCGGCGTGGTGATGCGCAAGTAGAGCCGAGGTGAGGGTTTGTGGTTCGGCTGAAGACTGGTGTGGCTCGGGTGCAGGGCGGCTAGGGTTTAAGAGCAGCGAGGTTCCGAGAAGCAAGGGGTAGTGGCGTTCTGGTTTGTACGGCTTGAAGGGGGTATGGGGCTTTGGGTGGTGCAGATTCAGGTTGTGGAAAGGGTTTGAGGTATAGATTTGAATACAAAGGTTGAAATTAGATGTTGAATGGCCGAAGTATGAAAAATTATTCTACTATTGGTTAAATTTTGATCTGCTGTGTGTTTGTGGTGGCTGAAATGGTGATGTTGTTGTTGTGATTTGTGGGTGCCGTGAGTTGCTGGAACGGAGGCATAGAGGAGTGCGTATGAGGTCATGGTGGTGCGGCTGAGGAAATTTGATAAATTTATCTATTGAGTATTTGATTTTCAATTTGCTGCTCGGTTAATTTGGTTGCTGCTGCTTGCTAGAACGGAGGTGGAGAGAAGATGAGTTGTTGGTGCGAGGGTAGATGCAGGAGCAGAGTTGAGATGGCTAATAGTGAGGAGGCGAGTAGAGTACTACTGGTGTGGTAGAGAAAAATAAATTGACGGTGAGGTATAATGGTTACAGTGAGGTGGAGAGGGAGGGGTGTATTGGTGAGTTAATGAGGTAACGGTGAGGAAAATTCTACCGGTGAGGAAAAGTCTACCAGTGGGGTGAAAGCTGTATTAGGAAATGAGGGAAAGATGTATCAGTGAGGTAAATGGAAGTATACAGTGAGGTGTGTTGTATTAGTGAGGAAATAAAAAGGGTAAAAATGAGGTATAAATGTGGAGGTGTTAATGGCAGGATAGGTATAACTGTAGACTAAGTAACGGTGAGGATGTTGTAGCGGTGAGGCAATAAAAAATGGGAAGTGGTGAGGTGCAGTGTAATGGTAGCAAGCCTACTAATAGGGACTAGTAATGAGGTATGATGTAACGGTAGCAAGGCTACTAATAAGGGTCGTACCGTGCGACCACAACACCTGTGAACAAAAAAAACAAATAAAATTAAATTAATAAAATAATTTAATAAAACTAATAAATGAATAAATCAATTAATAAATTAAATTAAATAGAACGGAACTAAAAACACAAAGTAAAATACAAAATTAATAAAACTTTATTTAAAAGAATGAATTAATCTGGGTTTAAAAAATAAACTAACCTAATTAAGGCACAAATTAAAATTTTTATAGTAACTTGCTTAAATTATGTAACTAATTAATTAAATACTTAATTAAATTGAAGAACAAAAAATATTAAACGAATAAAATTAAATTTTTAAAACTAATTAAATTATTAAAAGACTAAAAACAAAAAGAGTTATTTATTCACGATTTAAAGAATAAAGCATTAATTAATTTAATAAATGAGTTAATAAACTAACTAGAATAATTAAAAAAGAATAAATAAATAAAATCCTAATTCGCATGACTCATTTAATTTTAGAATTATTTAAAATGACACTAAATCACATTAAAACACATGTTTTAAACAAAAAATGATTATTTTACACAACAAAGTGAAAATACACAACAATTAAAAATTATTTAATAAAAAAACATTTTAATATAAAAAAGTAAATAAAAAATACTCAAAAGATGTGGAAAAGAGTGCAAAAACACTGGCACATCAAACTCCCCCACACTTAATTCCTTGTTTGTCCTCAAACAAGTACATGCTTTTGACTTTAAAACAGAAATATGAATTGTGAATTTCAACTCAAAAAGATGCATGATTGATCTTTAATATCCATATGAGATGAGTTAGGTTTTTCACGGGTATTCAAAAATGATGTCATGTCTAGCTTTAAAGGCCCAATGGAAGTAAAGGGAATCAAAAATTCATACACTATCAAGTATGTCATGCCTCCTATGTGTTTTCATTAACTGTCCTACTTCACCATCCAATTCAAGTACTGATTCAAGGAGTGATGATATGTTAGAAGAAGTAGAACTCAAAAACATAACCAAGGGCACCTTCTATTCTCACCTTCCCTGAGGTTCCAAGAATTAAAATACATTAAATTTATCACTTTATTTATTCAACTCAAATGAAAATTAACCAAGTCAATTACTCTATTCTTCATCTGGGTTCAAAATTCCCCTTACCTTAATATGTTCATTTTTTATAAGGGAATTTTATTTTACTTTTTACCAGCCATATTCCATGTGCAGATCACTGTGCATAGCAGTTGATGAGATTGAAATTGGCTTTATTTATTCACAGAAATACACCCAGTGCACTTTGTCTCAGATACTCACTGTGGGATCCCATTTTCCCATTTTACTCCAGTTACAAAGGACTATATTAATAATCATTTGGATTGACTTCCTAAAGTGATTGAATATTGTATTATAAAAATGTGAGTCCCTTGGGTTCTAGTGAGAACTTCAAGTTATCCTAAGTCATGATCGTTACTCCACAAAACCTATCCTTTCACACTCTCATCCTAAGTTCATAAATGGACAGATCCATAGAGACAGTGAACAATTGCACTTAACAATCATTCATACTTAACAGTTTCAGACTAAGTGCCACTCTCAAGTTCCAGTAACAATTATCCACTAAACAAGACATAATTTTAGTACTAGTGAACATCCAATGACCATCATATGATGAAAGAATTTGGAAAATATTGAAGGAATTTTGAACCATTTTTTTGAAAAAATTTGACCATTTTTTTTAAAACAAACGCAAACTTGGGTTCAAGAAGGGGGAATTCGACATGAAACTATAATGGGCCCTCTCCCGCACACTTAAAACCCAACATTGTCCCCAATGTTGTCTAACAAGGCGGGATACAGTGGAAGTTCAAAATAGATAGACATTTCAACTTAAAATTGATATGGATGGGTATCAATGAAGTTCAAAAAGTTTCTTTGCCACACAAAAAGTGAAAGAAAATAAAAAAAACAAACAAAAACAGAAAATACCTACCCCACTAGCCTCACCAGAAACCAAGTAAATTTCTATTCCTATAAAGTTCATGCTTTTAATCATTTTGAGAAGACAAAAGATTTTAACAATTTACTTCAAAAATTAGCATGTTTAGAAATTTTGTGCAGCATCATCATAATGAGAATAATAATAATGTGTGCAAGAATGTTTCATCAAATCAACTCAAGTACATTCTCAACTAAGTAGATATTAGTAGCTAACAACCAAAAAAGAAAATACATTCATTACTCATAGACTATGAGGAAGTCCCCCACACTTAGTTCACAGTAGAGAGTAAGCAATTAATTGAAAGTGAAAAAGGGAGAACAACACTTCCCTGAATTATTAGAGCTTTAGTAGTGGATTTCATCAACAGATCCTCATCAGCATCACTGGGTTGTTATTCCTCTTCAGAACCTGCATGTTCAAATAAGTAAAATAATATTTCAGAGTTTACAGTTTAAGAAAAGTATCCCAAGAGAGTGAGTAGAGAGAAATGTTATCCATATGATGCAATGGATTTCTCCCTTGGATTTTCTAGCCATGTTTCTGGCAAAAACAACTCTCTCTAACACAACAACATATCATGAGGCACCATCAGCAGTAAAGCAATTGAACTAGAGAACAAGCAGTAGGGATTAATTTATTGAAAAACATAATATAAATGAGAATCTACTAAGTAACCATGGGTTAGTTACCATGCAAAACTGAGTTTACAGTCCTCAGTTAGACTTGAATCAGCTCATTCTTCCAACAGGGAAATGGCAGCCAAGCCCTTTTCCTTCCCTTTAAAGAAGTGCTTTATTCATTGACCATTGACTAAGAAGGGTCTATTATCATCTCCAACTAGCTAAATAGCTCCATTAACCAGAACTCTAACAATGGTAAAGGGTCCTGACCACTTGGACTTCAACTTCCCTAGAAACAGCTTCAATCTTGAATTGAAAAGCAGGACCCTCTCACCAACCTTGAAATTCCTGTTTTGAATGATTTATTCATGAAATTCATTTGTTCATTCTTTGTAAGTTTCAGAATTCTCATAAGACTCTCTTCAGATCTCTTCCAACTCACTCAGCTCTAGTAGCCTTTTCTCTCCAGCAGACATAAAATCAAAGTTAAGAGCCTTCACTTCCCAATAAGATCTCTGTTGTAACTCGATAGGTAGATGGCATGATTTCCCAAAGAAGATCCTATATGGTGAAATCCCTATAAGAGTTTTATAAGTAGTTCTGTAGGCCTAAAGGGCCTCATCCAATTTCCTTGGCCAGTCTTTCCTAGAGCTAGACACTGTTTTCTCTAAAATCTATTTGAGCTCTCTGTTTGATACTTCTGCTTGCCCTCTGTATTTTGGGTGGTAAGTAGTTTCTGTCCTATGGGATCACCCATACATCTCCATCAAACCTTTGAAATTATAATTCTTGAAGTTAGTCCCATTATCAGTGATGAAAGCTCAAGGCACACCAAATCTGGAAAAGAAGTTTTTCTTAATGAGTTTCACAACACTAGAAGTTGAATTATCAGGCAGAGATACTACCTCAACCCACTTGGAAACATAGTCCACAACAACCAAAACGTATTCATTCCCATAAGAGGATGGAAATGGTCCCATGAAGTCCAAGCCCCACACATCAAAGATTTCAACCTCTAGAATACCTTTTTGAGGTAGTTTCTACCTTATTCCAACATTTCCCAACATTTGACATTTTGCACAGCAAATAACCAGACTTCTAGCATCCTTAAAAAATGTTGGCCAGTAGAAACCAGCCAGGAGGACCTTCTGAGCAGTCCTTTCTCCTCCATGGTGGCCACCCCAAGGTGATGAATGGAAGCTCTCATGTATGGGTGAAATCTCGTACTCAACCACACATCATCTCAGAATCCCATCACCACACCTCCTAAAGAAAAGAGAGTCATCCCAAAAATAATATTTCAGTTCAGAAATAAACCTCTTCCTCTGGTTGTGTGAAAGATCCTTGGGCATGACTCCAGCTACCAGAAAGTTGTCATAGTCTGCAAACCAAGAAGACTGCTGCACAGAAGCAGCAAACAGTTGTTCATCAGGGAAGGAAGTGTTGATCTCTTTTGGTTCCTTACTTCGGGAATTGGGCAATCTGGACAAGTGATCTGCAACTATATCTTTAGCCCCTTTCTTATCCTTAATCACTAAATCAAACTCCTGCAGCTGTAAGGTCCACCTCATTTGTCTAGGCTTCAAGTCCTTTTTAGCCAGAAAATACTTAAGGGCTGAATGATCAATGAAAACTATGATCCTTGATCCTATCAAATACTGCCTGAACTTTACCAAAGCAAACATCACATCAGCCAGCTCCTTTTCAGTGGTATAATAATTCTTCTGGGCATCATTTCGCAGCTTTCTTGAATAGTAAATATTTAATGGCCCAGACCCCTCTGATTCTTTACTTTATTGAAATCGACCTGGTCAACACAACTTGCGTTATAATGATATTTTTTTTAATAATAATTGGTGACAATTTAATAAATTTTAATTGGGGTTTTGTTATAATTGTTATACTAAATAATTGTAATAATAATGTTGGCTTAAATTTGGAATGATCCGTTAATAAAGATTTAATGAGATTTAAATTTTGAATTCATTGCAATGAGATTTTAGATATAAGGATAAATAAGAGATATTATTATTTATGATAATTGTGTTTAAAAAATAAAATAATAATAATAATGATAAAGAGTTAAAATAGGTGTGTGTCATGTGGGTTTTGATGGGAGGTGATCTTGCATGTTTTTTAGGGAGATTTAATCATTATTATTGAAAATAATTATGATAAAAAGAATGGAACTAATGGTGTAAAATCAAGGGAGGCGCCACTTTGTTGGGGAGGAATGAGATTGAAGAGAGAAGATGAAAAATATATTAATAATGATATAAAATAAAAGATAAGATTAAATGAAAAAAAAGAGAGAGAAGGAATACAAGGTGGGGCGTTTTGGGCATGGAATGAGGAAGAGAGAGGCGCCAATTTTGGTGGAAGAAGGTAAGAAGATTGGAGAGAGAAACATGATTAATGGAAATAAAATTTATTGAAAAATAAATATAGGAGAGAGGCGCCAAGTGTAATCCACCTAAACAAATGACTTTGTGCGTGAATCTCAATGAGATTGGAGAGAGAATGTGAGAATTTAATAATTAAATTAAATAATATAATATAATAATGTAATTATTAATTTTGGATGGGAAAACTGAATTTTGACGGTATCTTCCTCATGCGACCTCGGTTTCACGAACCGTCACCGGCAGTGTGACCCTGACTACGAGGCGGAAATTATGAGTCCAATATTGGATGTATTTTTTGGGTTTTCATATTGGGTACCCGAAACGCTCATGAATTAATTGAACATGAGGTTTTCCTTTATTATAATAATAAAAATATTGGTATTATATATTTATTATGTTAATGAGGAGCATGTGGGTGAGGCGCTATACATGGACCTCCCCATGTATATTATAATAATAAATCATATGGATTAAATGAGATAATAAATTAAAGTAAATAAATGGGGAGAATAAAGGGGGTGTATGATGAGGTTAATGGAGGCGTAAGGGGGGTTTTTTTTTCTTCCCCTTAAATGAATAATATTCATAATAATATTATTATCATAATAGAATAAAACTAAAGGTGATTGATTGGTGGTGGAGATATTTGGGCGTGAAAGCAAAAGGGGACAAAATTTTTTGAGCGTATAAAATTCAAGGAAAATAAATAAATAATAATATTATAAAATTTTACTATTATTTTTGGGTTTTATAATCTTAATTCGACCGTAACTTCTTCAGATGGTGTCGGAATGACGAACCGTCAGCGGCAGTGTAATCCTGTAATTAAGACGGTCATTTTAAGACCAGTGATGGATACCTTTTTATGAGTTATGTCTCGGGTCAACGAAACACACATATTAATAAAATTAACGTTTTTTTATAACGCGTGGAAACCGCGTGACGTGTCGTGTGTTGACAAGTCAAAACACGTAACGGGTGTACAGTCACACCGTGTATTCATCAATACACGCTGCATAGTATTTTACCTATTCGTTGGCTATATAAGAAAGGGTCGCGAATTATTTCCAGACGAATCGCTTCTTCTTCACACAACGACGCTCTTTGATGATCAAGAAGTCTTCCTCCTCTAACTTCTTTGTCCGAGCTCCGAATTACGATCCGTCAGCGGCCACAGGATCGTAGCGAAGAGAAAAAGCTTCTATGCCCGGACTTGTCACCTTTCCTTCTGGCCTTCCTTCTCCAGATTCCATACTAGGAGGTGTTTGTCGGGTTTGGCGAAGGCGGAGGACACCGAAGGACGTTGTCGGAAGCGAGGTGATCGGGACCTTTTGAGGTAGGGGTTTACCTTCATCTCTCGTTTTGGTGCAACATGCGGGGTGGGATATTTTTCTTTTGTTCCATGGGATGCAGTTGAACTTTAAATAAAGATAATAACCGGATAAAGAAGGGTTTGGGGTTTTGTGCTGTTTCTATTGACTTCCAGTTTCTTTATCTTCTGATTTTGATTTTGGATTGAAAGAACTTTTGCCTACTGAAAATCTAGGTCGTTGGTGGCCTTTGCGTGCGCAATTGATATCTGAATTTTTTGTGGTTGGTTTTGATAAAACATGGAAAATGGATAAGCACGTAAATACTGGCTGATTAAATGAGAATGAAAAACTTGTGTGATCACCCCGGTTGAACAAAATTTGAATAATGAACATGTTTGTTGTTTGGTTGTTTTGTGGAAAATTCCTTTATTTATGAAAAGTGTTTTGATTATGAAAAGTGATTTGAAGTAAAAGGTGTTTTCAAATGCGGAAATGTTTTGTGTGTGGAAAGGGTTTTATGTGTGGAACTTTGAAATAAATTAATGATGGAATGTTGTATGGTTGTGATAATCTTTTGTAAATGAAATGGCATGTGGTTGCTTGCGTTTTACCTAACCTTGGTTGTGGATGGCAGGGATATGTTTGTGAAAGGTTTTGTCTGGATGATAGTTTCCCAGTAGTAATAATTTGTTAAACCATTGCATGAAACATGAAAACATAAATGGGGTTGGGGGAATATTTTTTGGTTGTTGATGCATGCTTCGTGGTAGCAGTGCCGAGGCACATGCTCAGTTTCTCTTTTTAAGAAGCCATAGGTTGGGCTGTGTGTTTGGTATATGTATATATAATTATATCTTTGTGTTTTGTCGCACCACACCCATGTCAAGCACCAAGTGCCGAACACTCCCATTTTATGGGAGAGGGTGTTCCCCCTAAGTTACTAGCTCCTTCCTGCTCCTTCTTCCATAGGCTATGATGGATTGAGGTGACCTTACACCCAAGACTCTTCGGGTAGGTCTCGGAGGCTGTGATGGCTTGAGGCGACCTTTATCCCAAGACTCTTAGGGCAGGCTTACCGTTCCCAAGAACCTTCGGGATGAGGCCCAGGTGTCTGCGGGCGGGTTAGTGGTTGTGGCCCAGGTGTGTGCGGGCGAGATGTGTGGTTGTGAGGCCCAGGTGTGTGCGGGTGGGATGTGTGGTTTGGCCCAGGTGTGTGCGGGCAGGAAGAGTGTGGTAGCGTCAGGATGTTTGCCGTTAGGAAGAGCAGCATCTAATTAAGTGGGAAATGGTGCGGGGTACCCAATACTTTTGTTCTATATATATACTAAACTTGTTTGTGTTACTTAGTGAGTGTGACCAGTGAGGCTGGGTGGATAGTTTTTCCTTGTTAGTTTCTGGTTCTTCTATTTTCTCACAGGACCTTAGGGTGTCTCCCCACTTGTGCATGAGAGATTTAGGTTTCCCTACTGAGTATACTTGTATGCTCACCCTAAGTTTACTTTCAGGTTTCCAGGA
Source organism: Viscum album (assembly GCA_963277665.1). Taxonomy (NCBI): domain Eukaryota; kingdom Viridiplantae; phylum Streptophyta; class Magnoliopsida; order Santalales; family Viscaceae; genus Viscum; species Viscum album. The sequence goes on along the minus strand of OY728132.1, from coordinate 382,601,930 downwards.
GGACTACCGGGGCCGTGCGGGACCCTACTAGTCGGGCAGTTGGAGTTGTTGCAGTTTTTGTTCTCTTGTTTTCTTTGGCATTGTACTTTTGAGCTTCCTTGTACTTGTACCTTGTTATAAAAATTGTTTAAACATGCATGTGGGCTTGGTTTGGGTTTATTTATATACACTTGTTCTTTCCCCTTTTTGGTGGTTGACTTGTCCTATTTCCTGATCCAAAATAATAAAAAGGGTAATGCCTCCCATATTTGTGAAAACTCATACCCTTGGTGCAAGTCAACAACCCGGGGCCTACTGGAGGCGGGACTCGGGGGTCATTATCTCCCTTTCACCATTGCCAGCTCAGGAGGGGCATCTTTGGTGGGAGGGGGTCGTGACAGAATGGTATCAGAGCTGATGGTTAAGAGATAGGATGGAGTCTGGAGTTAGGCACAGTGAGGATTGTATGGGATGGTAGGGCAACAATGTTCATTAATCTTGGTGCGTGACATAGGCCAAGGAAGACCATCTAGGACACGGGATTTTAGGACCCCCCGTGATCCGATGCAAGGACTCTGAGCCTACCGAACGACCAAGTGAGACTATATTGACTACAGGGTAGAGATCTTAGGGAAGGTACATGCATCATCATGTTTGTGTTTTACATGATTTGGGTGTTCTGGGAATGAAATTGAAATAAAATGATAATTAAAACTTTGAGTTTTTCATTACTACATGGACTTAGGCGTTCCCTGTTTACCGAACAACTATGGCACCTGGACGTCAACAGAACGGCAGAGGAGTGGGACATAGACAGTTTCACGGAATAGAAGTGGCAACCCTAGCAAGGCCAGAGATCGAGAGAGATGTTTCCGGTTTTACTTAAATTCTCTCACTTATGTTTTGTTTAAATACATGATCATCACACTCCTTTGTTGGAACTCTTTTGCTCATTCTCTGGGCCTGGACCTTGTTTTTGTGAGTTTTTAATGCTATGTTGTTTCCCGCTTTTCTTTAAATGTACATGAAGAGCCCTATCATGTGGGGAGGGGAAGACCTAATCCCTAATCGAGACGCATTAATGTGGATGCGATTTAACCCGTGCAGGCGAGTCAGTGCCGCCTAAAGCGGATAATATCTCAACATGGGAGAAGGAATTCCTCAAGCCATGTATCCGGGCAGTGTGTGGGTTGTAAGTTGTTGGGTGCAGTGTAAGTTGGAAAAAAACCTAATATATGGAAGTGGGAAGGCCCAGTCCTTAATCGAGACGCATTATTGCAGATGCGATTAAACCCGTGCAGGCGAGTCAGTGCCCCCTAAAGCGGATAATATCTCGACATGGGAGAGGGAATTCCTAACTCACATAATTAGGGTTGTCGGTTGATTCTTATTATGACAAGAGCCCTAAGAGGTATATTGAGTAGTGGTTGTTTGGATCCATTCTTTTTCTTGGTTGGTTTTTAATTCTCGAGGATGAGAATGTTTTAAGAGGTATCTGATGTAATGGCCCAGACCCCTCCGGTTGTTTCCTTTATTGAAATCGACCCAGTCAACACAACGTGCGTTATAATGATATTTTTTTAATAATAATTGGTGACAATTTAATAAATTTTAATTGGGGTTTTGTTATAATTGTTATACTAAATAATTGTAATAATAATGTTGGCTTAAATTTTGAAAGATCCGTTAATAAAGATTTAATGAGATTTAAATTTTGAATTCATTGCAATGAGATTTGAGATATAAGGATAAATAAGAGATGTTATAATTTATGATAATTGTGTTTAAAAAATAAAATAATAATAATAATGATAAAGATTTAAAATAGGTTTGTGTCATGTGGGTATTGATGGGAGGTGATCTTGCATGTTTTTTAGGGAGATTTAATCATTATTATTGAAAATAATTATGATAAAAAGAATGGAAGTAATGGTGTAAAATCAAGGGAAGCGCCACTTTGTTGGGGAGGAATGAGATTGAAGAGAGAAGATGAAAAATATATTAATAATGATATAAAATAAAAGATAAGATTAAATTAAAAAGAGAGAGAGAAGGAATACAAGGTGGGGAGTTTTGGGCATGGAATGAGGAAGAGAGAGGCGCCACTTTTTGTGGAAGAAGGTAAGAAGATTGGAGAGAGAAACATGATGAAAGGAAACAAAATTTATTGAAAAATAAATATAGGAGAGAGGCGCCAAGTGTAATCCACCTAAACAAATGACTTTGTGCGTGAATCTCAAGGAGATTGGAGAGAGAATGTGAGAATTTAAGAATTAAATTAAATAATATAATATAATAATGTAATTATTAATTTTGTGTGGGAAAACTGAATTTTTATGGTATCTTCCTCATGCGACCTCGGTTTCACAAACCGTCAGCGGCAGTGTGACCCTGACTACGAGACGGAAATTATGAGTCCAATATTGGATGTCTTTTTCGGGTTTTCAGATTGGGTACCCGAAACGCTCATGAATTAATTGAACATGAGGTTTTCCTTTATTATAATAATAAAAATATTTGTATTATATATTTATCATGTTAATGAGGAGCATGTGGGTGAGGCGCTATACATGGACCTCCACATGTATATTATAATAATAAATCATATGGATTAAATGAGATAATAAATTAAAGTAAATAAATGGGGAGAATAAAGGGGGTGTATGATGAGGTTAAAGGAGGCGTTAGGGGGGTTTTTTTTCTTCACCTTAAATGAATAATATTTATAATAATATTATTATCATAATAGAATAAAAATAAAGGTGATTGATTGGTGGTGGAGATATTTGGGCGTGAAAGCAAAAGGGGACCCAATTTTTTGAGCGTAAAAAAATCAAGGAAAATAAATAAATAATAATATTATAAAATTTTATTATTATTTTTGGGTTTTATAATCTTAATTCGACCGTAACTTCTTCATATGGTGTCGGAATGATGAACCGTCAGCGGCAGTGTAATCCTGTAATTAAGATGGTCATTTTAAGACCAGTGATGGATACCTTTTTATGAGTTATGTCTCGGGTCAACGAAACACACATATTAATAAAATTAACGTTTTTTTATAACGCGTGGAAACCGCATGACGTGTCGTGTGTTGACCAGTCAAAACACATAACTGGTGTACAGTCACACCGTGTATTCATCAATACACGCTGCATACTGTTTTACCTATTCGTTGGCTATATAAGAAAGGGTCTCGGATTATTTCCAAATGAATCGCTTCTTCTTTGCACAACGACGCTCTTTGATGATCAAGAAGTCTTCCTCCTCTAACTTCTTTGTCAGAGCTCCGAATTACGATCCGTCAGTGGCCACAGGATCGTAGCGAAGAGACAAAGCTTCTAAGCCCGTACTTGTCACCTTTCCTTCCGGCCTTCCTTCTCCAGCTTCCATCCTAGGAGGCGTTTTTCGGGTTTGGCGAAGGCGGAGGACACCGAAGGACGTTGTCGGAAGCGACGTGATCGGGATCTTTTGAGGTAGGGGTTTACCTTCGTCTCTCTTTTTGGTGCAACATGCGGGGTGGGACATTTTTCTTTTGTTCCATGGGATGTAGTTGAACTTTAAATAAAGATAACAACCAAATAAATAAGGGTTTGGGGTTTTTTTCTGTTTCTATTGCCTTCCACTTTCTTTATCTTCGGATTTTGATTTTGGATTGAAAGGCCTTTGCCTACTGAAAATCAAGGCCGTTGGTGGCCTTTGCGTGCGCAATTGATATCTGAATTGTTTGTGGTTGGTTTTGATAAAACATGGAAAATGGATAAGCACGTAAAGACTGGCTGATTAAATGAGAATGAAAACCTTGTGTGATCACCCCGGTTGAACAAAATTGGAATAATGAACATGTTGGTGGTTTGGTTGTTTTGTGGAAAATGCCTTTATTTATGAAAAGTGTTTTGATTATGAAAAGTGTTTTGATGTAAAAGGTGTTTTCAAATGCGGAAATATTTTGTGTGTGGAAAGGGTTTTATGTGTGGAACTTTGGAATAAATGAATGATGGAATGTTGTATGGTTGTGATAATCTTTTGTAAATGAAATGGCATGTGGTTGCTTGCGTTTTACCTAACCATGGTTGTGGATGGCAGGGATATGTTTGTGAAAGGTTTTTTCTGGATGATAGTTGCCCAGTAGTAATAATTTGTTAAACCATTGCATGAAACATGAAAACCTAAATGGGGTTTGGGGATGATTGTTTGGTTGTTGATGCATGCTTCGTGGTAGCAGTGCCGAGGCACATGCTCAGTTTCTCTTTTTAAGAAGCCATAGGTTGGGCTGTGTGTTTGGTATATGTATATATAATTATATCTGTGTGTTTTGTCGCACCACACCCATGTCAAGCACCTAGTGCCGAACACTCCCATTTTATGGGAGAGGGTGTTCCCCCTAGTTACTAGCTCCTTCCTGCTCCTTCTTCCATAGGCTATGATGGCTTGAGGTGACCTTACACCCCAGACTCTTCGGGTAGGTCTCGGAGGCTGTGATGGCTTGAGGCGACCTTTAGCCCAAGACTCTTCGGGCAGGATTACCGTTCCCAAGAACCTTCGGGATGAGGCCCAGGTTTCTGCGGGCGGTTTAGTGGTTGTGGCCCAGGTGTGTGCGGGCAAGATGCGTGGTTGTGAGGCCCAGGTGTGTGCGGGCGGGATGCGTGGTTTGGCCCAGGTGTGTGCGGGCGGGAAGAGTGTGGTAGCGTCAGGACGTTTGCCGTTAGGAAGAGCAGCATCTAATTAAGTGGGAAATGGTGCGGGGTACCCAATACTTCTGTTCTATATATATACTAAACTTGTTTGTGTTACTTGGTGAGTGTGACCAGTGAGGCTGGGTGGATAGTTTTTCCTTGTTAGTTTCTGGTTCTTCTGTTTTCTCATGGGACCTTAGGGTGTCTCCCCACTTGTGCACGAGAGCTTTAGGTTTCCCTACTGAGTATACTTGTATGCTCACCCTACGTTTACATCCAGGTTTCCAGGAGGACTACCAGGGCCGTGCGGGACCCTACTAGTCGGGCAGTTGGAGTTGTTGCAGTTGTTGTTCTCTTGTTTTCTTTGGCATTTTACTTTTGAGCTTCCTTGTACTTGTACCTTGTTATAAAAATTATTTAAACATGCATGTGGGCTTGGTTTGGGTTTATTTATATACACTTGTTCTTTTCCCTTTTTGGTGGTTGACTTGTCCTATTTCCCGATCCAAAATAATAAAAAGGGTAATGCCTCCCATATTTGTGAAAACTCATACCCTTGGTGCTAGTCGCCAACCCGGGGCCTACTGGAGGCGGGACTTGGGGGTCATTATCTCCCTTTAACCATTTCCAGCTCAGGAGGGGCATCTTTGGTGGGAGGGGGTTGTGACAAAATAACATGATGTTTCCTATCCTTCCTCTTCCTTAACACAGCTCCTACTGAAAAATCACTAGCATCACACATAACCTCAAATGGAAGTTTCCAGTCTGGAGCAGTGATTACAGGTGAAGTAGTTAATTTATCCTTGATAAAATAAAGTCCGCTAGACATGTCTCATCAAAGACAAAGGGCGTGTCCTTAACTAGCAGGGAGAACAGGGGTCTAGTAATCTTAGAAAAAGTCTTTAATGAACTTCTTGTAGAACCCAGCATGACCCAAAAAAATTCAAATTCCGTTGACATTTTTAGGTGGGGGAAACTTTTGTATGACCTCAATTTTAGCATTATCGACCTGCAGCCCCTTCTTAGAAACCTTGTGTCCCAAAACTGTACCTTCAGTGGCCATGAATTGGCACTTTTTCCAGTTTAAGACTACGTTGGTTTATTGGCACCTTTCTAACACTAGTTACAGATTTTTCAGAAAGTTCTCAAAGGTATCTCCCACAACAGAAAAATCATCCATAAACACTTCCATAATCCTCTCAATCATGTCTGAAAAAATTTCCATCATACATCTCTGAAAAGTGGCAGGAGAACCACACAAGCCAAAGGGCATCATCCGGTAGGAAAATGTCCCAAATGGACAAGTGAAGGTGGTTTTATCTTGGTCCTCAGGTGCAATGGTAATCTGGTTGTAACCAGAATATCCATCAAGAAAGAATAAAAATTCATTTCCTTCCAATCTCTCTAACATTTGATCCAAAAATGGCATAGGAAAGTGATCCTTTCTTGTGGCAGCATTCAACTTCTTGTAGTCTATACAAACTCTCCATTTGTTCATTGCTTTTGTCTGTATTTGCTCATTCCTTTCAATAGGGACCACTGTCACTCCACACGTTTTGGGAACCACCTGGATAGGACTGACCCAGGGGCTATCAAAAATTAGAAAAATTATTCCAGCATCCAGTACCATAATCACTTATTCTCTCACAACTTCCATCATGTTGGGGTAGAGTCGTCTTTGGGCTTCTACTCTAGGATTACACTCAGGTTCCATGGGGATTTTATGCATACAGAAGGCTGGACTTATCCCTTTGATATCAGCAATTGACTAGCCTATGACAGACTTGTACTTCCTCAAAATAGTAAGTAGATTTTGCTCTTGACCCAGTACCAGGTTGGATGAAATGATCACAGGAAGGGTGGAATTATCTCCTAAAAATGAATATTTGAGATGGGAAGGGAGAGGATTAAGTTAAAGGATGGGTGGTGACTGGCTTGAGGGAAGACAATTGGGCCTGGGTAGCCCAAGGTCTTCCTGTTTCCTCTTAAAGAATGTAGTAGAAAAGGATTTTTCATCAGTGCAACAGGTTCCAAAAGATATCTCCACAAACTCAGAATCCTCTCTCGGGGTAAAAATCTTCTGTAAAACAATCTCATCTATGTTCTCCACGAATAATCCCTCATACTCATCAACAAATTATATCTCCTTACATGAGATGATCCCCATGCAAGAGGCAGCAGGGATTTCAGGTCCACTGTTGATCTCAACTATCATTCTCATAAACTCTTCTTCATCCTTATCAACACTAATCTTAGTAGCTAACATCTCATATTTAGGGAAAGTTGGGCGGGTGGGTTCTTGAATTTTTTTAAACACATTGAATTCTTCTTTCTGTTCACCCAAATTGAAAATCAGTTTCCCCTCAGACACATCTATGACAGCTCCCCTTGTGGCAAAGAAGGGCCTACCAAGAATGATAGGAACCTCCTGGTCACACTCCATGTCAAGGATAAGAAAGTCAGTAGGAAAAAAGAGTTTTCATACTCCCACTAACAGATCACTGACCCTACCCACTGGATGAGTGATAGACCTATCATAAAGCTGTAACACCACAATGGTGGGTTGGGGAACTCTTAATCTTAGCTGCTAGAAAATTGATAGTGGAATCAGATTAATTCTAGCACCCAGATCACACAAACAGTTGAACATACCACCTCTATACCCAAATGTGCAAGGGATGACAATGCTTCTAGTGTCCTGAAGCTTAGGAGGTATCCTATTCTGCAAGACTACACAACACTCCTCTGTTAAGCTATGGGTGGAAAATTCTTCCAATGACTTTTTGTTTGAAAAGATTTTCTTGAGTGATTTCAGATATGATGGACTTTGTATCAATGCTTCCAGAAATGGGATATCAAGGTTCAGATTTTTAACCACTTCCAAAAATTTCAACTGTTCAGAATCATGAATTGGTTTTTTATGTCTTTGTGGGAAGGAGTTTGCATGGGAAAATTCCTCACGATTGGGGTCATATCTACAATTTATTCTTCAGCAATTTTCTTAACTTTAATTTCTTTGTTTTTCAAGCCATTTTCCTTGGGTTTTTGAGCTGTAACAGCAGGTAATGGAAGGATTCCAGGGGTGCTGTCATGTTTTCCAGATTCAGTTTCATTCAAATTTGAGTTTTTAGTTTCATCCAGTTATTCATATTTAGCATTCTGGGGTTCTTTCCTAGGCTCTTGGTGAGTTTAGAGACCACTTCTGGTGGTCATAACCATGGAATTCTTCCTAGGATTGGCTTCAGTGGTGCTGGGTAGCCTACCCTTTTCTCTAATACTAGCATCCCTAGCCAACTACCCTATTTGATTATCTAGGTTTTTCATTCTAGCATCCATTTTGACTTTATCAAAATCATTTTTTTCTTCTGTTCATCAAACCTCACTATAAACTGATGGAACATGTCTCTCACCTCATCTTTTGAGTTGGATGACTCAGCCTTTGGTTGGGATTGGGGTTGGAATTGCTGTCTAGGAGGTTGCTGGAATCCAGGAGGGGCAGAAGGTCGGAGGACTCCCTGCTCCCTCCATAAATGGTTCGGATGGTTCATATACCCCTGATTGTAGGTTTTGGAAAAAGGATTATCCCTAGGCTGCATCCGAGGTCCATAGCCAGAAAAGATGGCACTCTCATGAGGCTGGACAGACATATCAAAATTTTGACAATAGGTTTGAGAATTTCCATAAATGCCACAGTGGTGACACTTCTCTTTAAGGATTTGATGTGGGTTCTCATTAAAGAACCCAGCTACTTGGGCTTCAGCATCAGAAGTAGCGGCAGTTTCTTTTCTAACAATGGTTCTCCTCCTAGAGAATTTTTGCTAGGAATTCTAATCTAATGTGTTAAAGATCCATTTTAGCTCCTCAGTAGTCTTATCACTATATTCTCCTCTATAAGACTAATCCACCAAAATTTGGTAGTAAGGGGTGAGAATATTGTAGAATGTGTCCATGATGAATTGAGGTGTACATTGGTGGTTTGGAAACTGCCTAAGAAAACCTCTAAACCTATCCCAGACTTCATGAAACAGTTTTCCTTCATCCTGAAGGGATCCATTGATTTTATGACTAATTTCAGATGTCAACCTCCTAGGATAGAATTTCATTGTGAAGGCATTGTAAACATGATCACATGTGACATATATCTCTTCCTTTAACTGTTAGAACCAAGACCTAGCGTTGCCCTTGAGGCAGAAGGGGAACACTCTCAATTTAAGCTCTTCCTCAGTGAGACCTCTATGTGACAACTACTAGACACAACAATAGAAGGCTCTGATGAAGTCAAGAGAGTCTTCACTAGGCATTCCATTGAAGGTAGGCAGCTGACTAAGCATGTATTGTCTGATCTCATAATTCCTGGACCCAGGAGAGAGTCTAATGCATGAAGGGTTACTAGACACTGACGATAGCAAGAACTCTCTCAAACTGTGCCTCTCAGCTATTCATTCCCAGGTTGATTCATCATTCCATGTTGGTTCACATTCTCAAGAAGTGGATTGTTCAGGTTTTCATTTCTGTTTTCTTCCACCTTGACCTTGAATTTGTTCTTTTTTACTTCTTTGAGGTGCTTATCAATCTCAGAATTACTAGGTACTAAGTGTTTAGACTTAGACCTGGTTTGCATACAGCAGGTTCACAATTTTTTTTTGAATTTCAATTTTCTTTTTTCAGATTTTTTTTGTGATTTTTTTTGAATTTTTGTTTGGGTTTTTTAAACTCACCTAGCCTCTCCGGTAATGACGCCAAAACATGCACGCTCGCGCATCATTGGGCATGGGAAACAAATTAAAATTTATACCTACTTACTACTTAGGATAGTGTCAATAAAGGGTCGAACCACAGGGAGGCCTGTTGTTGTGTTTGGTGTTCAAAAAATAAAAATAAAAAAAACACACATGCAGAAATTGAGAAAAGAAAATTGGTGGTGGTGAAGTGGAGTGAATGAGACTTAGTGTGTGCATAAGTGAGAGTGATATGGTGAGTGAAAAGTGAGTAGATAGAGCAGCAAGAGAAACTGGGGGGGAAACAACCAATAGATGAATAAGGGGAAATGTCCACTGGTCGATTTGATGTTGCTTAGCCTTATTCATGCATTGCGATTTAAAAACATGGATCTGACTAAAAATAACCAGCTAGATTTGTCGTCTGGTCAGTTTGTGATGAAATAGCTCTTACAGTCCTTCGACTGTAAGAGCCATTCCAACCAATGGTGAAGAAAAGTCAAAAGTCACCAAGCTCAACTTGTTAGTTGAGTTCGTTGTGTCTCTCTCATTCGAGTATAATTCACTTGTCAATGAATTACTCAATTTGGAATAGTATTAATTATGATACAAACAAGATAAATTTTCACACGATCTTGCTGTTTTGAAAATAATCTTGTCTTTAAAAAATAAGAGGTGATCCAGAAATGATGTAGTGCATGAATCAGTCTAAACAAATCAATTCAGCCAGCTTATTCTCCCCCAAAGGAATTTAGCCGGACATAATGGTTGGATTTAATGCAAACATGGAATTAAAAATAGTGATGTTCATGTTGAATTAAGTTGCAGAAAAACATAGCACAAAGAATATAAAGATGTTGGTCTCCCTGCTTGATCTCCTGAAGTTCTGAATCCCCGCTCCTCAATGGTGGATGCGGCGCTGGAATGCGCTCGATGTCCCACCCTGGGAATTGAGATGTGAAAATGCTCTAATCTCTTGCTCCAATCTACTCTGAGGAAGATGGTGTAAGTTGCTCCTGCTCTGCTCCCCTGGTCTGGAACAAAACCCTTGCTGCCAGTCTCTCCCTATGGAAGTGTGTCCCGACTTGATGTCCTCCGCTCCTGTTTAGCTCGATTCATCTATGCCTCTCCTGCCTCTCGTTCATTCATCACCCAACCTAAGCCTCTGGAATCTCCCCCAGGGAGATTCCCTGGCCTCCACATGGCGCGTTTACTGTGCTGCTCCTCTCGCGCTGTCACCGGAGCAGTTGCTCCAAACTGAATGAAAATGAAATGCCCACGATGAGCTAACTTCTTCCATTTACAAATCTGCAAATCCTCATGGTGTACTTTTATGTGCACGTCATGAGCTCCCAAGTGAACTCCATATAAATGCACCGCCCCTTCAACGAAACAACAAAAACATGCTAGTTAACTAACATAAAATGAAACAATTATGTACAATATATTAATATTATTGCTTGAATAAATAATAAAAATAAACTTATATATATAATACATATTATTAATACAAAAATATTTAAATATAATTTTTATTTAATAACATATATTATTATTAAATATTAATACTATATAGAAGCTTATAAACAATTATTAATATAACTATAATTATTATTGTATAGTATATGATATATATATTATATTATGTAATGTAATATACCATAATAGTTATATTATATATATGTTAATATATAAAGTCTAATTTATATGAATGTTATTATATGTTATAATATATATAAATAAAAAAAGAAGAGAAAACATAATGAAAAATCGGGGGGGGGGGGGGGGGGGGCTTCGCGGCGCAGCTCTAGCAGAGGAGAAAAGGACGACGAGGTTAGGGTAGGGGAGGCAGTGACTTCAGATAGCTTACAGCAGCAGGGTCACCGGCGTTCGATTAATGCGGAGATGGAGGCAGGGTCGGCTCTAGATCCTGGTGGCTTTGGTTGACTTGCCGGCTAGCCGGGAGAGACATGAGGGAAGAGGGATTCGGGTGGCTCGGCCGAGTGCGGTTGTTACTGCGAAGATGCAGCAAGGTGCGACGTGGTGATGCTCAAGCAGAGCCGAGGCGAGGGTTTGTGGTTCTGCTGAGGACCGGTGCGGCTCAGGATGCAGGGCGACTAGGGTTTAGGAGTGGCAAGGATTTGAGAAGCAAGGGGTAGTGGGGTTCTAGTTCGTATGGCTTAAAGAGGGAAGGGGGCTTCAGGTGGTGCAGATTCAGGTTGCGGCACGAGTTTGAGGTCCAGATTTGAAAATAAGGTTTGAAATTAGATGTTGAATGGCAGAAGTATGAAAAATTAGTCTTTTGTTGGTTAAATTTTGATCTACTGTGTGTTTGCGGTGGCTGAAATGGTGATGCTACTATTGTGATTTGTGGGTGTTGTGAGTTGCCGGAACAGAGGCATGGAGGAGTGCGTATGAGGCCGTGGTGGTGCGGATGAGCTAATTTGATAAATTTATCTACTGAGTATTTGATTTTCAATTTGCTTCTGGGTTAATTTGGTTGCTGCTAGCTGCTGGAACGGAGGCGGAGAGAAGATGAGTTGCTGGTGCGGGGGTAGATGCAGTATCAGAGTTGAGATGGATAATAGTGAGGAGGCGAGCAGAGTACTACTGGTGTGGACGAGAAAAATAAAGTGGCAGTGAGGTATAAAGGTTACAATGTGGTGGAGAGGGAGGGGTGTATTGGTGAGTTAATGAGGTAACGGTGAGGAAATGTCTACCAGTGAAGAAAAGTCTACCAGTGGGGTGAAATTTGTATCAGGAAATGAGGGAAAGATGTATCAGTGAGGTAAATGGCAGTATATAGTGAGCTGTGTTGTATCAGTGAGGAAATAAAAAGGGTAATGGTGAGGTATAAAGGTGGAGGAGTTAACGGCAGGCTGTATATAATGGTAGACTTATTAACAGTGACGATGTTGTAGCGGTAAGGCAATAAAAATGGGAAGCGGTGAGGTGCAGTGTAACGGTAACAAGCCTACTGATAGGGATTAGCAATGAGGTATGGTGTAACGTTAGAAAGGGTACTGATAAGGGCCGGACAGTGTGATGGCAACAACTGCGAACAAAAACAACAATGAAAATTAAATTAATAAAATAATTTAATAAAACTAATAAATGAATAAATCAATTATTATATTAAATTAAATACAACGGAACTAAAAACACAAAGTAAAATAATAAAATTAATAAAACTTTAATTAAAAGAATGAATTAATCTAGGTTTAAAAAATAAACTAACCTAATTAAGGCACAAATAAAAATACTTACAGTAACTTGCTTAAATTATTTAACTAATTAATTAATAAATTAATTAAATTTAAGAATAAAAAATATTAAACGAATAAAATTAAATTCTTTTAACTGATTAATTTTTTAAAAGACTAAAAAAAAGAGTTATTTATTCACAATTTAAAGAATAAAGCATTAATTAATTTAATAAATGAGTTAATAAACTAACTAGAATAAAAATAATAGAATAAATAAATAAAATCATAATTCACACGACTCATTTAATTTTAGAATTATTTAAAATGACACAATATCACATTAAAACACATGTTTTAAACAAAAATTGATTATTTTACACAGAAAAGTTCAAAAGCACAACAATAATCAATTATTTAATAAAACAACATTTAAATATAAAAAAGTCAATAAAAAATTTCACAAAATATGTGGCAAAGAGTGCAAAAACACTGCCACATCACTATTTTTGTGAGTAATAAATATTTAATTAAAAATTAATAAGTATATTTAAAATTGAATACATTTTCATAAAATTTATTCTTTAATAAATATTTTTCTTTCCTATGGTTTTAGTAGAATTTTACGAGGCCTCAGTTAAATTTTAAAAGTATTATAAAATCAGTTTTAAATTTAAAATATTTATTTTTCATGAAAATAATGATTTTATTTTAAAAATAAAATTCACTTATTTATAATATTATTTTGAAAAATGGATTTAATTTTTGAATTCCAAAAATTAAAAATTGTTACAATTAATTTTTTTTTATATTTTTAAAAAAGTAGAATTTTTGCTGAATAGTAAAATATTGTAATTTATGATAAATACTAAATATTTGATTTATTGAGTCATAGGTGATGTAAGACTGATGTAATCACAATTGGATCGAACTCACATATACTTATTGCTATTTTTTCCTTGAATTTAAACTATTCATATTCTTGATCCAAAATAATAAAATAATGACTAAAATAATGGGAAATAACTCCTATCCTCCACTATAAAAGCCACCCATCACTCCCTCTTCTATTCATTCCTCTCAAGCCCTGTGCCTTGTATAAATTTAGATAAAATCTCCCCCTGAGATCCTCCCCACGTTTATCATCCCTTGGTCTCTTCAATTCTCCAAATCTGTTCCCATAAAGAGGCACTTAATGAAGATAGAGTCAAGAGATAAATTCCCCTTTTCATTTATTTTATTTTATTTCAAGTTCCATTATTTCTTTTTTTCCTCACCTTATTTCCAAAAAAAGTTTTGATAACCCCATTACCTTAGATGTACTATAATTTTGTTATTATAATATAATAATTCATCATCATCTCTGCATTCCCTAACTATTATACTAGAAATGAACACACCTTCCGAGATGTGTTAATTTATCACATTCAAGGACAGCATGTTTTCAACATCTATTACCATATTCAATTCAGGCCATAAAACACTTTTTATGTTTTAAACAGATCATAATATATGTAATATATCCTATTTAATTTTAAATAATCAGTTTTTTACACATGGTATTAATTTATAAAACAAAATTAGTTCGTGGTGATCGAAAAACCACCAAATCGATCCAAGCGTTTATCATTAAAATTTTATCAAATGATTCATCCTCAACTGATGTAAAGAAATTAATTATATTATTATTTGACCTTTTTTATGAACATTAATAACACAGAAAATCAACTCTGTAATTCAATTCTCATTTTACATTAACTACCATACAAACTAACTGATCATGAAAACTAATGAAACGAGCACTCAAAAACGATGATATTGAATCTCTTAAACCATAAAAACCACCATCAATGAACTTAATAAAATTATAATAAATCACAAACATGTCTAATATGTTATCAATTATGTGATTAATAAGAATAATTTTATATCCCAGGTCCTTATGTCTAAGAGAGAATCATATTGGGACATAAGATAATGGTTATCTACCCAAACGTCCATTTTCTCTTGGGTTATTCTTTGTCTCTCATAAACCAAATTAAATTCTTTTTTATTCTTATCTAATCATCATAAAATTTTATGATAATGTTTTATATATGTGTACTAACCATAATCTTTCTAAATTTTATGTGGAGATACAAGTTTTAAAATGATATTTCAAGAATTCTTCCCAAAATACAAGCCCTGTTCAAGGGAATTTCTCCAATTCTTACCTATTTTCAAGGGCACTCTATAATATATTTTTAGCAGAATTTATTTTTATAAAATAATTTTTTGAATTTTAAAAACTAACTTAAGTCACTTCTGGTTTTATACAAAAATTTTTCCAAAATAACTCTTCTTTTGAAAGTAAAAGAGTATTTATCTCAGGAATTACTTAATGATTTTATCAGAGTATTTTAACCTATTTCAACACCATTGTTGAATATTATAGGATTAATATTTTATGATATTATATACCACATTTTATTTAATGGTTTATTATTAGTTTCTCTATGCATGTTCTATCTTGATACCATTCAACATATTATTTCGAATGGTTATCATTAATGTTTAATGATTGGGGAAAGCTATTTACATTTCATATGTTAGTTTTAATATTAATGTACATGATGTTTATGTTTATCTCCATATATACAAGGAATGAATAAGATTTATTATGAGAATATTGGGCCCTGCTATAGACCCTCGATGCACCGGTAGGTCTCACAAGACAAACTAGTGTCTTGACAGAATGATTATTATGGTCTTGGCACAAAGCCCTGACAATGTGATTATAATGTCCAACATTATGCATTACCTCATTATGAAGGTAGATATTGATATTCCATGTAATTATTTTACTAGAATAATATCCATGGTTATGTATTACAGCATTATTTAATCTGTTTTTATTCTTTCCATATTATTCTCAAGTATATTTTGAAAGGCATTCATTTTTAGTTATTCATCATGCCTAGTGTTTATGTTTATACTCTATTTCGTTGTATTATTTAGCCATACCGAGCATTTAATCTCACCCCTTTCACATGTTTTATTTTCACCAGGTTGTGAAGAATTATATTATGAATCAAATTCAATGATAATCTAGGAGATTATTTGTGATTTAAAAGAATTTTATATGATGTATTTCCTTTCAAGTTGTAATTTTGAACTTATGTATGTATCTAGTTTTCAAAAACTACTAAACCATTCATTATTTCGAGATAAAATTGTCTTGTAATAATTAAAATGTAATCAAATAAGGAACTGTCTCTAGGAAACTGGGGTGAGGTTCTTACATTTAAGATATGTTGATGAGTCCTTTGTTCATTCACTCATATGATAAGGTTCACCTTTGAATTAACAATCAATTATTAACAAGAATGGTTTTATAATCATCTATAGGTATCCAAGGTTCTCCATCAATGGATGGATCAATATGAATTTGGGGTTTTCCATAAATGTTACATGAATACTAGAGATACTCTTGTCATTTATCATTATAGTTATTTTATTAAGCCATATAGTGGGGAAGTCTAAAAAAATCATCATCTTAAGAGACATTAATTGTTTTGATGTTTGGATTGAATAGATAAGATGGGGTTTCTATGTATCCTTGTGATAGGAATCCGAACCCATGTAATTAAGTTCAACATAACATGACACATAATACCTTTTAAGGTCATGTTATAAGGATCCAACCTTGCACTTTATCATAATGAAGCATATAATCCTAGGCAGAAGGTTCATAGTAAATGATCGGTGTATGGCTTATGCCGAAGTGTCCCAAATTTATAGGAAGAAGTGTGGCCTCCTAGGTGGGTATATGATCTCATAGGGAATATATCCCAATAATTTTAGTGATGAAAAGTGTATCGAAAGGAATATGGCCCTATATGTTTGATGTGATCATACTGGGTATATGGCCTAGATAAAGTTAGGGTGGATTTGTGTTGTTGGATTTTGACATCCGGGAGGCTTCCAACATGTCCTAGTTGGTCAGAAATAATATCCCATGTAGTTTATATGGTATGATATTAGATATTGTAGGAGGACCATTTATTGGATACATAAGGAATATAGCCGTCTAAAGGTTTGTCTCGGGGGGAATGTGGCCTTTTGAGAAGATAGTAACATAATTTGAGAGATTATACCATATAGGTGGCAATTTATTCAAGAAGTATTAGAAAATTTTTGAATCAGGGTGATTTGGAGGTTTGACTGGGTTTTAGACTTAGGGGTATTCCCATATGAGTTTGGGATTACACCTATGGAGGAGGCCCATATGTGTTACAGATTACACCTATGAATGATGACCATGTTTCTTCAGATCGGGCAGATTTTGTGATCATTTAAAAACTATAATCCCACTAGAGTCATTCTTGGGGTGTGAAACAAGAGGAAGTGGTATATTTGGAATCAACACAATATCAATTATCCACTAGTGGAAGAGTCCTTGTCCCAAAGGAATAGAGAATGATAGAGGGCTCTGGTGATCATATCCTCTCTTAATTTTATATCTTGGTCCCAATGGGATAGAGATATGGTTTTTAGGTGGCCATATTCTCTATTTTTTTGGTAACTGGGATAGTCACATTAATTCCTACCTATGACCCGTCTGACAAAGAAGAGAAATAGTACACACTCAAGGAAAGAAATCTAGGGGATTACTCAAGGGGATTCCCTTCTCTTGGTTTCAGAGTAGAAAGGATGATATGTCATTAACCTTAAATGGAAAAATAAACCATGATCTTCTCCCTCCCCTACTAGAATGTGAAGTTCTATGTGGGAACATCCATATTCGGGACCCTCATTATCATAAGAATGTAATATTGAGAGCATTATGAGTATACCAATTATTAAGGAAGTTACTAATAGGACACCTCTTACCACAAGTATGTTCACTTGAGAGGACACACTGATAATACTAGTGATTTAATCATACAGATATGGTGGTTTTGGGATATACCCTGTCCTGATGCTGTTAAAATGGTTTTTGGAGGGTCCAAAGTGGGGAACAATGGTATGTCAATGGAAATATATGATAGGAAAGAAGGAACACCCTAGGAGCCCAAATTATTCATAGCATGTTCTTATGTGTTATGGAGTTCCCTCAATATTGTGCTTCTCTATGTGGGTGTGAGTTTTTCCCACGTAGCACTTTTCTGTGTGGGTCTGAGATTCGTCCACATATAGCTTTTCTACATGGTTCCAAGATCCTCGTGTGTAGTGCTTTGCTACTTCATCCCGCATTCCTCATGTGTATCATCTTCCTATACGGAGTAAGCATCCCTCCATATAGATTTTTACTACACATGGTGATAGACTACAAAGAGATAATATGATTATGATTTGTGAAATGGTATCCAAAAATTGTTTTCTGTCTGTGCATAGCTAGATGAATCACTTTTCTATGGTAATTTTATGTAGTTAGTTTACTTGATCAATACCGATGGATCATAGAAATTTTTTTCGAATTATTTCCTTTTTTATATCCATGATTTATTTAGCTCCCTTATAAAGGATTTTATAGAGGGACAGAGTAACCAACTATTGGGATAGACAGTCATCCGTGGTGGGAGACTGTAATCTCATTTGTAGAGAACAAAACCTGCCATCCACCCCAATAAATGAATTTTCCATTTATGGTGTGTGAAAATCACCACCCATGCTCAAAAATGTTTTTTCATTTGTGGAATATGAGAAACAACTCTTTTGACCACAACTTATGTTTTTTGGTGGATGGGAAACACTGCATGTGCCTGTGAATAATTTTTTATTTTTTGTGGACAGGAAACACTAGCACCACCCACAAAAGATTTTTCCCTTTGTAGTGGGTATAGATCACTGACCAAGTATAATAATGACATTTTTTTTGTTTATTTTACACCATGTGGAGAGGCAATCTATATAACAGTATTTTTTATGTGGAGTGGTGGGATTCCATGCAGAGCGGTGGTGAATATAATGAGATTTGGTACGCAGACCTGAGCCTTACTTCACAGCCTTGCGTCCATTCAATAATATGTTAAACTATTATTTTGGGTGGATTTTATTATTTAACCATTATATGAAATCCTTCTCACCTTGTATAATGATTGTTTGGGACCTAAAAAATCCCCCCCATCATAATTTTCATCGATTGAGAATAAAAAAATGTTATTCCGATGAAGAAATTAGATTTGTTTTGAACTGTATAATGATATGAAGGTGGAACCATAGAGAGGAACATGCCTATAAAAAGGGTTTTAGACCCTCATTTTTCTTTTATTTATTCTATTTGTGAACTAACACTCTATGAACTATTGACTTTTTTCAGATCCCCACATAGCATTCTGCTTTTGCAGATTAATTTCTCACAAACACGAAGGGGTGTCCCATGAAAAGTGTTCCCTCTATACCACATAATGATATTATCATCCTTGTGGTGGATATATGGTTCATATATAGAGTGCCTCATGCACTAAAAGTCTTATGGGATGATGGTTTTTCCCCTGTACTTTACAAACTGATGCTTTATGGACCACGCCCCATGCTATACAGTGATTTATATATTTCTATTTTCATGAATAATAACCCTTTTTTTATGATTTTGTTGATTAAAATATAAAGGATGGATCCCATGAAATATATTTCCACCACTGTTGAGAGGATGAATTCCATGATAGATTCTATTAATAGAAAAGAAAAAGTCAACATTGACTTGCTTCATTGATCTTTGCCAGTACTTATTAGTGATGGTCAAAGGGGATATTAAATATAAGACATGGTACCAATTAATGGATTTTGAATTCCATTAGATATTTTTATTCCAATACCATGTCAGGTAAATCAACCTACAACCGGGATATTCAAGAACAACAACATTCCCTGAGCCAACATCTCATAAAAGGGGTCATTCTTTCTGGAGTCTTACTCCACAAATTTTCTTTCAAATTATGATCTATTTTCAATTAGAAGAAACATGAGGGTACCAAAATAAGAGTCCATTTCTATTAGATCATTCAATTAAAGGCCATGAAAAGAGATCTTTTAGGGTAGTCAAAAAATGGTATCCTTTCCCTAGAGTCTAGTTTTTCCTTGATTGGCAATGAACCTTTTGAGTTTTCTAGAGTTCTAATAAATATTAAATGAGTTGAAAGTCATGGGGTTATACAAGGTCATGTGGGTATCGCAAAATTACTCTCATAAAAAATGAAATATTTTCCTTCAACGACTTAATATATAGATTCCAAACACAAATACCTTCTATATGTTGCATGGATAGGTTGGAAGTAGTCTCTTGGGTGTCCGGATGGTCTCAAGAGATCCAATCGTGTGTGATATGTATGGTGAATTTTGGCCACCCATAACATCTTGGGAAGATATGGAGAGGAACCCCTTACTTTCCTAGAAGCTAGTTGAGAATGAAAAGGAACTTTTGAAGATTGACCCTCAAAATGAAGTAGGTAATTCTGTATTTTGATTGGATTAAGGATTTATCCACACCAAGAGACTGTGAACCTTGTTCGATAAGGCTGAAAAAATGAACAACCCTTGATACCCAAAGGTGTATTGGTTCTTATTGGAAAATTCGTTAGGAGGTTCAGTTTACCGAGTGGGGATAGAAGATCACACATAATATTGGTTGGCTAAACTTATTGTCATATCTTATTGACATGTTTCTTAGTGGATGTTTGTTTTTTGGTGTGCAAATATGGTAATGAGGTATGAGTCATGACTTTTTTAATGGTGTATTGGTTATCCATAAGAAGGTGTATTAATATCACCATCCTAGGCTTGTAAAAGATATTCCATTTTTTGGAATGCATCAGTAAGGGGAAGTCACTATATTAGTTGGTGGGCCCTTTTTAATTTATTTGAGGATGGGTATGAGTCCATATATAAGTTTATGAATTTATCAATAGTCAATGGATCATGGAATCCAGTTTTCAATTGTACATTTAGTCCATAAGTTGGTTAAATACATTAGACATGAAAGAGAACAATGTAATGGATTGCATCAACTATCATGATCGTTTCACCTCTACTCCTTATGTTACCCCACTAGTACATTGGTAAATGATGCATCTATGGATAATTTCTGTCAAGGGTACCTCATTACATTTAAAGAGAGTGTCTTAGTTGCAAAAATTTATAGGGATATTATATTTGAGGGGTATGAACCCTACAGAATTGTGTGTTATTTCTTGTAGATGAGGTATCCCCTAACCGCCAATATTGCATGAAATGGAAAACATTTCATGGTGGCTTGAGAACTCTGCTTAATTCTCAATTTGGAATAAATTCATCACCGTATTAGCATTATGCCATCTGTTGGTATTGAACCTGCACTTACTTGGACATACACCAAAGCCTAGAACCCATCATATCATGAAAATCAGCTAGGAAAACCAGTTCCTATTATCAAATGTCCACCAATTCTCATCACTGATGGGGATTAGGGGAAAACAACAAGACATTCAAGGCCACGGAAGCAGCCAATAAAATATTTAGTTTTTGAACCCCCTTTGAAAATATTGAAAATATGGGTATCAAGGCACTTGTTTATTTTCACTAATCTAAAATGTCAAGTATCTATCCAACCTAATGCCGCCTATCGAAGATCTTAGAGACAATGGGATGATTTGAGTAGTTAAAAATCTATTAGAAATCTATAGAGCCTAATCCCAGAGAAAGTGGTTTCATTGAATAGTTATAGATACTTTTCAAAACCTGATGATATTTATTATGGTGATGAACCTATGAAAGTGGTAGACAATATTCATGATCATGAAGCCTTTATCATTTCAAAAAATAACCACCATTTATATACCCATTTAGTAATTGTAATTGTGAGGATGGAGGTAAATGCAGGTGAGGAGGTTTAAAGTTTCACTTTCGAGGGGTCTAATCAAGTTGAACCCCTAATAAAACTAGAATTGGGGAAATTCCTTCTTTCTCTTGGGTAGGGTCTCATAAGCGCCAATCCCCATGGGGTCCTAGGGAGGCTGAGGCACCATGAAAGAATGTGTGGAATCTAGAAGCTTCCCTACTTACCAGGATGGATCCTCCAACAATTGCATTACTATCACTATAAAAATTATAGAGGCTTGGAAAAAACATGATTCCTAGAGTGTGAGCCCATATTATTATGAAATCTAGGAAATGATTTAGGAAAAAAAATTGATATTGCTAGATTTTGGATGATCACCTCTCCTGATTGGATCTCTTTCAAAGAGAATCCTTATGATGTCATCATATTTTTGGATATAATGGACACCTATATTCACTGATTCTAGGAAAATATATACTGGTATGATCGAGTACAAGATATGGTGATATTGATGGTGATGCGGGATGATACCAATAAATTAGTAATATGATTATTTGTATCAACTCATCAACCTATTATTAATGGGATCTTGAATATATACTCTTTATACCAAATGTAGACTGGGGAGATTTGGTCACCTTTCTATTCAACAGAGTATACCCCAAGGGATACTGATCTTGGGGATAACAAATCATATGGTGTGGGAGCCACTGGTGAAGGCCCTATAAGGTAAATTAATCATATGAAGGAGGTTCTTACATATCCTGCAAGAGCATTTCTACCCCAATACTCTCCCATTTATCACCCTAGGGGACCATCTCCAGGGAACACTATAATACATTTGGACACATGAATGTTTGTGAAATATATTCAGTATGGGATAATAGTTAATTACTATATTTATTTACATAGACAATCTATTGTGTGTTTCTATGTGATAGTAAATTATATCACATGTTAATTTGTGGAAGCCTAGTGATTCAATAGGCATGAGCTTCCCAGGGTCATGTGGCCCTTTGTTATTCAAAAAAAGATGGAATATCGGTGGTTGTACCTTATTCAGTTGGGGAAACATCACTTGCTATGAAAAAAAGAGGTTATGAGATCTATAGGTCTAACCAATCCTGATAAAAATACATTCTTCCCGTTTGAGACTAGAGTCTTCTTGGGGTGATTATTTTATTGAGAGAGTAGATCTTGTTCCACTAGAGAGCACATCTATGGAAGGGGTGGTGAATTATGATCAAGGTGAGTCTGACCCAACTCTTTCTAGCTATTATGTGATCATTATTCCTACAATATCAGTCTCAATGAGAGACATTATAGAGGCTAGTTATTTTGATGAGTATACACATGTTGAAATGTGATCCTTGGAAGAACATGAAGTTGACCCATGAACTGAGGACACAACACCTTATTTTCTAATCTGTGAGACAATGACGGTATGCGATGCATGTATTTTGATTAACCAATGTCAATTTACCATGTTTATAACTATTCATTTGTCTTTTAGAACTTTATTATTAACTTGTTCAATCATATGAATAGATAATTACATCCACCAACCATTATGGATTCATGCACTGCTCTAACATCTCAACCTATCGATGCTACAAGGTAGTCTACAATCACATAGTCCACTCATAGTGTATGTGTATACTTGGTACCCACACCAGTGGAACAAATTACTAAATATATTCCACCATCTGACAGTGATTTCAACACAGTCCAAGTGGCTCTTGAAAACCTTCATGTCAACCATCAAGCGGTACGACAGGGTATCTAGAGGCTGATTTCTCAGACCCCCTATCCATAATATTGATAAAACTACCCAAATTACGTTATATATGTTAATTTCTTTGGTATGGGGGTTTAGCTAACATAGCATACATTTTGTGGTTAAACATGAGATCACCCCTCAGGAGAGGGTTACTACACTCTATTCTCTCCTCTCAACTACAAATTCCATGGATCATACTGATGTGTCTATAATTATTCTCCTCCATAAAGCCTCTGATCATGTTGGGTAGCAATGAGGCAACATGGAAAAGTAATGGAGAAGAGATCCTTAGTGGAGTGGATTTTTTAGGTTTTGGAGTTACTTTAGAAGGATTTAGAGAACCTCAAGAAAGAACTGGCCCATGATGAGACTTCCACTGATGAAGGACAATAGCTATTGGAAGAGTTCATGAAGGAGGAATTGGATACTGTTGAATTAATGGAGGAATTGTGGGCTAGTAACAAAATATAAATTATTCCTCCTTAAATTTTTTAATCCATATAGGATTCATATCATGAAATTATTCATCTTTATAAACATGCTTATTTGGATTTTTAATTTCTTACTCGTACTGTCAGACTTCAGTGTGTGGATATTCCTCCTAAAATTTTCCAATGAATGAAATTTTATGATTCTTAATTACTTGCCTTTTCACTACATCTTTCTTATGCAACAGTAATGGTAATAAAAGATTTTTCTTATTAGGATGAATGATCATATAATTATATAATTTTTTCCCAATAAAAGGAACTTAGTGATCATAGTTTTTACTATTACTTGGATTACATGAAAAACCATTCAAACCTTGCATATTTTATATTACTCTCCTAGTTAACATCTAAGTACACTATGGACCTGAATTAATAGGCATGAATTGAAATTTGATTAGGATTCCCTTTTTAGGTTTTATACCTAAAATGTTTTATGTTTCTATTATTTCCATTTCTCAATTCATTCCCAAACCACAAATAGAATTGGTCAAACAAGATGGGGAAAGAATTTTACCCAAGGTTACTTTTATGGTATTTCAACCTAGTTAGTGTTGTGTCTCTTTTTGTGGGTAGTTTAGAGTCTTTAAATATAGACTACTGAATTTTGTGTTTTAGGTCAAACATCTTTGACAATGAATTATAGGGTGATGACCCGAGTAGGGATTATGGGCTGATAATGTCATAAATATTCTTTATATATATGATGGGAGATTTTTGAGTCAATATTTTGTGATTTTATATCTGAAGGATGATATAGGAGAAGTATGTAGGGAGTAACTGTTGAGTATGTTTGAAAGGTTGTTTTCTATTACAATGTTGTGAGGGAATATAATTATAGAAGATATATCTCTTGAGAAAACATATGAATTTGGTTTAAAGTCCCCTTTTTCTAGGAGATTTTTAAAAATACAACTAGGGTGTATTATGCATAGAAAACAAAAAGGTGTCCCTGTGACACTAACCTTCTATTTCAAATTACTAGTGTTTTGTGAAGACAAAGGTTTTTGATAACCCCAAAGGGTAATTTATAAAGTTAAGATGTCTTAAAATGGTTGGAATATCTATATTTTTACTTACCAAAAATATGAAACCACTCTTATATGAATTTGGATTCATTAAATGAGGGTTACATCATCGTTCATTTTAATGTCATGTTACAAGAACATAGACCATTTATTTTAATGTCTTATGGAGAGAACATTTGATGCTACAATTTAAGGTCACTTAGATTTGAATGACTAATTAGTATTTGGTCATTACTTATTGATTTGACATATAATATTCTTTTATATTTAGGCATGAAGGGGAAAAATTATAAGCTACAACATGGGGTATTCAAAATATGAGTAATGAAATGGGAAGAAAACTTCATTGGGGGTTACAGAATATGAAAATATTTCCAACGAGGATGAATTTTCCATTTGTTGACATGATTTTTTTTGGTCAATTTATGTAAATCCAATTAGGTTGTATCAATTTATATTAAAAAAAGGTGTCCCCAGGACACTGAACTACAATTTCTGCAATCCATATAAATTTTATGGAGATTCAAATTTCCCCAGTCATTGATATTGGTTTGTTTAAGGGAAGTTCATGAATATGGAAGGAGCATTCCACAAAAAATTATCCAATATTTGGTAGAAGAAATATCCTTGTATAGGTCTTACACATAAGTTGGAAGGGAGGATTTGTTTTTCTTATGGATGTGATCCAGGGATAAGGTTTGGGTGTCACTATATATCTTTTCATAGTGAAAATCATTCCATACATAGTTATATGGTAGATTTAACACACTAATCGAATTCATGTGTGGAATGGGGTAATTTTTTTCCTTTTGAACAGGAACTGATAAATGGGGTGAGAACCCGTACTGTACACTACTATAAAGATCTAAATCATAAAATTGAGAGTGGGAGAATTTTTTAATTATGTATGGACAAAAATGAAGGAACTGGGAGTCATTATATATATAATCAATGTGAGAATAGAATCATATGTTGTTCTAGTGTGAAATATCCCTATGAATATTTGAACCATACAGAGGGTATGTGATATTTTCATTCCATGGATAGACCCATAATTGGGAATTATGGCGTTGCTACATATCTTATGGTTATAGGAATCAAGTCAAACATAGTTCTTGGAGATCATGTAGTTTAATGTCTTGCTACAATGACATCATCCATGTAGTTTAACATCATTTGGTAAGGAAGTAGGTGAATCTATAGGAAAAAGAAGGCATGAAACCCAATATATTATATTTGATCATTTGAAGAATCACTATATGAGGGAAATATCATGTTCTTGATATGAGGCTTCCAAATATAGTAACCTAGGGAATCCTATTCTTTGAACACATAATAAGACTACATTTTAATGTCACGTGATGAATAATTTTTTTCATAATTTAAAATCAAGTCACTAACATGATGTGAGGGCTAGAAAGTTTATGTCATATTTCTTTGATCATAAGTCCTGGAATCCATGAATTATAAAAGGCCCATTAGGCCAAGATGTTCCGATGTTCCTCTGACATGAAAGGGAAAACATAAACTATGATTCTAGGTGGTCTATTATAAGGATAAATTATAAGGTAAACGTATTCATGGAGTGACCATATTATATATTCAAAAATTGGATTCCAGTATGATATCATTGGGGCTTACAGAGATTGGACAGGTCACTCCTAAAGATGAATCTTCCTTTTATTGACATGACTTTTGAGGAGGCTTATACATAGCCAAAATGTGGAATATTATGATTATTAAAAGAAGGGTTTCCTGAGGAAACTATCACCCTATTATCAATGGATAGGAAAATATTGTGGAGATTTGAAATTTTCTAGGTCGAATAGTATGATAGGTGGAAGGAATATGTATGAGTATGAAAAAATAATTCTGAATAATATTTTCTATTGAGTGTAGAGTTCCCTATATATATCTAACTCATATGTGGTGATGAGACATTTTAATCTATGAATTGAGGATGGGCTAGGAAAAGGGATCCATTCATTTCTTTGTTTTGTGTGTGTATAGGAATCAAGACACACAAATTTTTTAAAGGGGGTGCTTATGTAGGTCTGATCCATTCAGCTAGAGAGTATTTTCTATATGTCTAGACCTATAATTGGAAATTTTGGTGTCACTACATATCACAAAAAAAGAGATAATGATGCCACAAATAGTTTTGGGAAGTTAGCAAGGTAGGAAATTGATGTAGGAAATGGGGACATCTGAAATACCTCATATTTTTTTATGTATTATATTTTAAATATTATATGGAATTATTACGAGACTAGGCACAGTGATGACACATAATTTTGAGGCTCGATGATCCCGGAATGGTGGTTCGAACAATTTAAGTTAAGTTAGTCGGCACTTGTGTGCGGTTGTGGTAGTTTCCAAACGGATGCCCAGATTAAAAATATGAGGGCAGCATTGCGTCCGGGACGATGAATTTACCAATGAAAAGGTATAACCTCGACCGGTGAGGGTCTAGAGAAATATTTAATATCTGGACCTTTTCTTTAAAAAAATAAAAAAAAATAAAATGCAAAGTTTATTTTATTTTTTATATAGAAATATTCACTATGGCATAATAATTGGGAAACTTTTTAATAATTAATGCCATGTCATAATGACATAGAAATGACAACTTGACTCATTAATTCCACAGCGTGATGGATTTCTAAAATGTGTTTCCCCTTTTTAATGGGTTTGTTGAATGATGGTCGTTGACGGAAATTTGAGAGAAAACTCTGGAGAATCCAAGGAGCCTTGGAGAAAACTCTCGGCGACAAACAATAATGAATCAAATCCAAGGATCGATGTGCCAATGAGTAGAAGAATCATGACAAAGATGGTAGCGGCCACTTTGTCAATGATCGGTCCCTTTTGAGGTATGGGTTGTTATTTCGATTCTTCTTTCCCGTTTCTAAATTTAGACAACGAACACAGATCAACTATGAACAAGTTGATCCGCTGATTCATCCATTCTTGCGGGAGGGTTTCATCGGGTTGTTCTCGAGGAGTTTAATTCATGATTGTTGTTTATTATATTGATCCTGATCTATTTTATCCTACTAACGGGAGCAGATCAACGCCGTGAAGAATGACAGTGGAGGTTCGTTCCTCAATTTCTTTTTGGATTTCCTCCCATATTATCCTTCATGCATTCTTCACGTTCTTTGTGGGGAGATGAACAACGGATCGTTGCATGTCTTTTTTGTGACACAACGATCCCAAACTGCAGATCCAACATCAAGACAACCTAGCAGAGGTGCGAAGGCGATGGTGACAGATGAATCATACCGTATCAGGAGAGATCATTCTTAGACCATTCTTCATGAAGGTGAATCAAAATGCGTTTTCAGAGATGATCGTAGGCCCGAAAAAAACATAGATGACCTCAAGACATTGAGGTGACCTATATCTTCGAGTTTTGTGGTGATCTTATGTCCAGAGAGACGAACGAGCCAGCACGGGAGGCCCACCAGTGAAGGGCGTCATTTCAAGAAAATTCTGGTTTACACGACATGTACTTCTAAAGAACTGGTTGTGTAGTACCAGCAGCGGTGACTAGGGTTTTGGGGGTCAGATAGGAATCACACGGTGTGTGTCTCTGGTCACACGACAAGTGGGAATTTCCCTAAAGCTCAGCATGTATTTTGGAAAATACATGGACACGACGTGTACACCGTACTACACGCCGTGTACTAACTTTTCTACACGACTAGCCTTATGACACGGGCCGTTGTAAACAAGCAATACCCAGGGTAAGATGATATGGTGTGTAACTTTTCTACATGCTATGAACTTTTTGGAAAATGGCATGGTCCTCTTGTCCACCATATCTTGGACATGTTTCATTTGGGCTAGTGCCCCTTTTTATCATTCCCCTGAAGGTCGGGCATCGTTTCCTTCTACAAGAGTATGATCCTTTCAGCATGACTTTCTTTGATATAGTCGGCATCACTCCGAGAGGCCCAATGCAAGATCCTCTACCCATTCTTGACCCTAGGTAGAGTCAGGCCTTGACATGACCAACTCTACCGGGTGTTGATACTCTACCTAGCCGGTGAATCCACCATGCTGGTGAATCCGGATGAGTCACGGTATCCTCTATGGCCCTGGCAGTGATCCTCATCTGTGTATTGTGATATTTCCCACTTAGAATTATGTCTCCTATAATGATTACATATATCTCTCATGATCTTACCACTCAGAAGTGTGTCTCCCATAATGTGTGTAACAACCTCTCATGATGTTTTCCGACGGACAATACTTCTCAGATGGACGTAATTAGAGCTACCAGACTCATGGAGTGTGTTCTCCCCAAATGAGTTATTCGTAGAAATCATTGAACTGAATCCATGGACGGGGTATACGATTTTGTGATGTTTTTCTAGACTATGGGTCTGGGTTTTGAGTATATCTAGATTGTGATCTCCTATTATATGTTCAGTAGACATATATTGTGTAGAGATGACAGTTCCTTCCCTTTGTGTTTTTCAGGGTCCTCTATTGAGTATTGTTATACTCACCCCTACACGGACTTTGTCTGCACATGAAAAGAAGCATTTTGACAGATTCCATGGAGGCCCAGGACATGACCATGCTTTTTGAGTTCCCTACAAGCTGAGGCATTCATTCGGCTACGAGCAGCTGTCTCAGTACCTCATTGTGTTTATAGGTTGGACTTTGTAGTTTTCAGTCTCTTGTTTTTGGTGGGCTTGTATTCTGGACCAGTTTACTTTCAGTACTTTATTTTCCATCATACTCTATTGGTTGGTTTTATTTGTATGCATGAATTTTTTCTCCTTATATTTTTTTTACATTTCAGCATTTGTGGGCATGGATATGTGTGTGTGTGTACATGTTCTTAGGCAATTCCTCCCATGTAGTAATATGCCTACTCGGTGCTAGTCACCAGCCCCTGGACTATTGAAAGTGGGCTTGGTAAGTCACGACGCGGGTCCTACTAGGACGGGACATTACAGAGTGGTATCAGAGGTGGTCAGTTCTACCTTAGGACCAATAGTTTGTGAGATTTGTTTGGGGAAACAATGTTCAGTATTTGAAGCTCGAATTTCAGGCCAAAGACTCCAGTGTTGGTGCGGTGGCCGACATATCCATACATCTAGACTCTATTAACCTACTTTTCGACTTGGTACATGAAAACACTAGTTGCGGGGAAATGGTAAATGCATCGTATAATAATGGGTTGTGTTTTCCATGTCCTTTGTGTCAGCTATCCAGATATACTCATTGACTATATTACATATTGATTCCATATAGCATGCCTCCGTGACGCATACCCA
This sequence comes from Viscum album, assembly GCA_963277665.1. Lineage (NCBI taxonomy): Eukaryota > Viridiplantae > Streptophyta > Magnoliopsida > Santalales > Viscaceae > Viscum > Viscum album. The sequence goes on along the minus strand of OY728132.1, from coordinate 382,571,967 downwards.
CTAGGATTCAGTAGCACGATCACGAGGATGACCCCCTCAGGGACGAGGCATCGATACAAGGACCAGTTCTCCATGCATTGCCACCAGGTGGTTCACCTATTATAACACCACCAGTGGTGTAGCATGTGGTTCCTACAGTACCGATCGACAAGGAGTATAGGATGAGTGTACTCCATGAGTTCTAGAGACAGGGAACCCTCAGGTTTCGAGGCGAGCCTGACCCTTAGGTGGCTGAGGACTGGCATGAGGTTGTGACTATAGTTTTCCATCTAGTGAGGACACTAGAAGACCAGATGGTGATCCTAAGAGTGAGCCTTCTTCAGGGTTTGGTGAGACGATGGTGGAGTCTGACCACACAAACTCACGATGAGGAGACTCTTTCCTGGACGGATTTTGAGAGACTCTTTTGGGAGGAGTTATATTTGGTTACGCTGAGATCCATATGCATCCAGGAGCTTCTTCAGCTCATGCATGGCAGTTTGATAGTAGATGACTATTAATCGAGGTTCACTTGTCTCGCCTGGTACTTGATGGATATGGTCAGGGATCATTACATCAGAGCTCAGACCATCGAGTGAGGTTTGAGATGAAACATCCAAGATAGTTTCATGCCTCTATGAATTTAGACTTATTCTAGAGTGCCCGAGTGGGCATTGGTGATCGAGAGCTTCTTTCCAGAGCAGAGACAACTGACGACAGTTAGCCGTAGGCAGACAGGTGTGGAGACCTCGGCAGCTGTGAGCCAATGACGGACACCGGGATCAAGATGTAAAAGACGTCATAGGAGGAACCAAGATAGGGTATCGATAGTCCAAGGCTCTCAGGATGGATCCATTCATCCGATGGAGAAGTAGTGCAATGTGTGCGACGGTAGGGGACATCTCGCTAGAGATTGTCCAACCCGTCGAGCTGCTGACAGGGTAGCGGTGGATGGACCACCGAGGCAGAAGTAGAGAGTGGACCAGACAGACCCACTAGGCGGAGAACATGGAAGGGGAGTATAGAGAGCTGCAGGTGGTGGTAGATGCTTTGATCTACGTCAATCACCACTCTAGGAGGTCCTCACCAGGCTCAGGGAGTTGGGGGACATGGGTGGGGACAACTGCATGCGGTCGAGACATACGACCCAGGGGCTCCAGGGATGATTCAAGGTTTCATCTATGTATTCTCTACCTTAGCTGCAATAATTATAGACACAGGTTCCAGTCATTCCATCATCACCACAAGTCTTGTGTGAAACCTTGAGATTCCGGTAGAACTATAGACTCGATCCTTATTCTTGGAGACACCATTGGGAGGAAACTCGATGATCACAAACCTTTGCAGACAGTGTGATCATACCCTTGGAGGAGAGAGTTTAAGTTGGAACATCTTGGTGGTAGTGTCGAGGCCTTATGACATCATTCTCTGTATGGATTGGTTATCTTCATTCCATGCCCAGATTGACTGTTTTAGGAGAAGAGTGTGGTGTGTCCACAGTGATGGGACTAGGTTTTCCTTTAATGGTGAAAAGGAGACCCATGCAACACATAATGTGATCATGCATGGGGGGGGGGGTGGGTGCAGCCGATCACTCATGAGATGGCTAGCCTTACCATCGAAGTATTAAATGTTATGAGCTCTCAGTTCCCAACCGTAGTGGCGGAGTACGAGGACGTCTTTCCTAAAGATGTTCCAGGACTACCTCCCATTGGGAAATTGACTTCTGCATTGACTTACACACTGGGAAGACACCGATTTCCTCTCTATCATATCGGATGGATCTCGTAGAGCTTCGTGTGATGGAGGTGAAGTTGGTTAATTTTCAGAGCAAGGGTTTCGTATAACCTAGTGTTTCACCCTCTGCAGCCCCAGTCTTGTCTGCTAAGAAGGCAGATGGGAGTTTGAGGTTGTGCATGGATTACCATTTCCTGAACCAGGTAACAGTGAAGAATAAGTATCCACTACCGAGAATAGATGACCTCATCAATATGCTGGGAGGGGCACTGTGGTTCTTGATGGTTGACCTTTGATCAGGTTATCACCAGTTATGAGTACAGGATGAGGATTTACCGAAGATGGCATTCAGGTGCCTCTACGGTCACTATGAGTACTTGGTGATGCCTTTCAGCGTGACAAACGCCCCCATAGTGTTCATGGGATTGATGAACTAGATCTCCCTATTGTACATGGACCAGTTCGTAGTGGTATTCATCAACGACATACTTGTTTACTCGGCATAAGAGGAGGAGCACATGAGACACATGAAGATAGTTCTAGACGTACCCCGGAAGCACCAGATTTATAAGAATCTCTTGAAGTGCCAGTTATGTATTTTGGAGGTCTACATTCTGGGAAATGTTATCTCAGTAGATGGAGTGGCAGTGGACCCATCCATGGGGGAGGAAATGTTAGCATGAGAGCCACCTCAGAGCATGATGGAGGTGCGAAGCTTCCTTGGGATGACAGGATATTACCAGAGATTCATTAATAATATCTTTTGAATATCAGCACCAATGAAAACCTTGACTAGGAAGGGGAAACCCTTCATGGGGATGGAGAAGTGCCATAAGGCTTCCGAGTAGTTGAGACAGAGTTTCAAGAGCGCCCCAATATTAAGATTGCAGGAGGAGGGTGTCGAGTACATAAGTTTACACGACGCATTAGGGACCGATCTTCGCTATGTCCTGATGCAGAGGTAGGAAGTTATTGATTGTGGTTCATGCTAACTTAGGTCACATTAGTAGAACTATGCGATCCATGATCTCGAGTTGGTTTTGGTAGTCTTAGCACTAAATATGTGGTGAAACTACCTTATGGGTGAGCAGTTCATTGTCTACAGTGACCACAAGAGCCTCAAGTACATCTTATCACAGAAGGATTTGAATCTAAGGCAAAGGCATTGGCTAGATTTCCTCCAGGACTATGATTTCGAGATCATCTATACTCTTGGTAAGGGGAACAATGTGGAGGATGCTCTTAGCATAAGGTTGGGATCACAACTGGTGAGTGAGGTGACAGAGCAGTTAGCTTCGTTGCAGTTATCCTTCATGGGTAGAAAGGATACAAATTACCTATAGTCGATGGTTGTCGCCCCTCCACTCTTACAACAGGTTAGGGTGGTTTATCTAGGATATGTTGACTATGTGTCTTTATATTCTCAGTTATCCACAGGGCATGCTTCTGATGGATATTCGCAAGGTGGGGAGCACGTACTTCTTTTCAGAGGATGCACTGTTGTACCAGTAGCATTGCAGGAAGAGGTCCTGAGGGAGTTTTATGCATCCCCCTTGGTAGTACATCCTAGAGTGGAAAAGATGTACTAGGATCTCCGATGGAAGTTTGGATGGTCAGGCAAGAAGAAGGTAGTAGAAGAGTTCATTTCCCAATACGTCACATGCCAGCAGGTGAAGGCTAAACACCAGGTTCAAGTAGGATTATATCTCCCCTGGAAGTTCCAGAGTGGAAATGGGATGGCATATCGATGTACATCGTGACAGGCTTAAAACGGACGTCCAAGGGACATGATTCCAACTGGGTGATCGTTGACTGGATCACCAAGTCGGCCCACTTCCTAGCTATTAGGGAGAAGAGTTCTGTAGAGATCTTTGGACGCCTCTACGTGCAGAAGATAGTTTAGCTTCATGGAGTCCCTTTGATGATAATATCAGACTGAGATGACTGCTTTGCATCCTGTTTGTGGAAGGGATTGCAGGAGGCCTTTGGAACTCATCTACGCTTGAGCACAATGTTCCATGCCCAGACCAATGGTCAGACAGAGAGGACCATTTTGGTTCTGCGGGATATATTGTGGGACTATATCATGGACTATGATTGCAGTTGGTAGGACCACCTACCACTGGTGGAGTTTGCATATAATAACAGCTACCACTCCACCATTGGTATGGAACTGTTCGAGGATTTTTATGGGAGACCCTGCCGGTCACCGATTAGTTGGACCAACCCCGGAGAGTCAGCACTCATGGGTCCAGAGTTGCTGTGAGCTACCATTTAGAAGGTGCAGATCATCTGAGAGCAGATGAAGACTACACAGAGTTAGCAGAAGTCTTATGCTAAAAGGTGACGGAGGCCCCTAGAGTTTGATGAGGGAGACCATGTCTTTCTTAGGGTCTCATCTCCAAGAGGGTTACAGAGATTTGGCTGAGGCAAAAAGCTATCTATGAGGTTCATTAGACAATTCTATATACTGCATAGAGTTGGCGAGGTGGTGTACCACATAGATCTACCACATCAGTTGCATCGAGGACATTATTTCTTCCACGTGTCACAATTGAGGAGGTACATTCATGACCCATCGCACGTCATCGGCTGGGGAAAGCTGGACATCGAGGATGGAGTGACATTTGCTGAGTACCCGATAAGGATCAAGGATATATAGGAGAGGATCCTTAGTGGGTGATCGATTCCCTTGGTGCACGTTTGGTGGTAGCACGTGAATCTTTAGGATAGTACCTGGGAGCGGTAGGCTAAAATCCGTGCCTAGTACCCACATCTTTTTGAGTAGTCTTTTTTTTAGCTTTTCGGGGATGCAAAGCCCCAGGGTGGGGAGATTGTAATGTCTTAGATTTTTTCATGTATTATTTTTTAAAATATTATATAGAATTATTACAAGACCAGGTGCTGTGAAGACACATCATTACGAGGCCTGGTGATCCCAGAATGGTGGTTCAAAATTTTTAATTGAATTAAGTCGGCACTTGTGCGTGGTTGTGGCTGTTTCCCAACAGATGCCTAGATTAAAAATCGGAGGATACTGTTGCATCCGGGATGACAACATTGCCTAAGAATAGGTCTAAACTCGACCGGTCCGGGTCGAGAGAAAAGGTTATTTTTCAGACATTTTCAGTAATAAAATAAAATAAAATAAATGGAAAAGTTTATTTTATTTTTTATATGGAAACATTCACTATGGTGTAACGACATGACATATTTTTAATTATTAATTCCATGTCATAATGACACAGAAATGAAAACTTGACTCATTAATTCCTCAATGTGATGGAATTCTGAAATTTGCTTCCCCTTTTTAATGGGTTAGTCAAACAATGGTTGTTGACAGAAAATTGAGAGAAAACTCTGTGGAATTCGTGGATCCATAGAGAAACTCTCAGCGGTGAACGACGATGAATCAAAGCCAAGGATCACTACGCCAATGAGTTGTAGAATCTCGACGATGATGGCATCGACCTCTTTGTTAGCGATCGATTCCTTTTGAGGTAGGCTTAGTTATTTCGATTCGCCTTTCCCATTTATAAATTTAAAGGATGAACACGGATCATCCATGAACAAGTTGATCTGCAGATTTGTGTGTTCTTGTGGGAGGTTTTCATCGGGTTGATCTCTTGGAATTTAATTCAATATTGTGGTTTATTATTTTTATCATGATATGTTTGAACATACTAATAGGAGCAGAACAACATCGTGACAAATGTCAATGGAGATTCATTCCTCAATTTCTTTTTGGATTTTCTCCCTCTATTTTCCCTCATGCGTTCTTTGTGTTCTTTTTGGGGAGACATAAAACGGGTCATTGCATGTCCGTTTTTTGATGCAACGATCGCAAAATGGAGATCCAACATCGCGATGACCTAGCGGAGGTGCGACGGTGGCGGTGATAGATGAATCAGACCAAATCAGGGGAGATCGTTGTTCGACTGTTCCTTATGAAGGTGAATCAAAATGCGTGTTTAGAACCTATCGAAGTCCCAAAAACAATGGAGATTTCTTTGGGATGTCAGGGAGACCTATATTCTAGAGTTTCTGGGCGATAAGATGGCTGAATAGACAAACTGGGTAGCATGGGAGGCGCATCGATGAAGGGTGTCATTTCTGGAAAATTCCAGGTTACACCACATGTTCTTCCAAAGAACACGTCGTGTAGTACCGGCGGCCGAGGCTAGGGTTTCGGTTGTCAGAGAGGAATTACACAATGTGTGACCATAGTAACATGACATGTTGGACTTTCCCTGAAGATCAGTTTGTATTTTGGAAAGTAAACAGACACGTGATGGACTACACGACTTCATAGCATGACATGTACTCTGTACGCATCATGGAAGAGGTGGCTACATAGGAATCAGTGTTTATCCAGAGGATACACGGACACAGGATGGAGTACATGGCCATGTAATCCATCACACGGCCAGGCGAGGCCAGTAATGCAGGTCACCCAATGTACTGATTGCACAGGTTGGAGTACATTGGATGAGGACCACGTACAAACACATGGCCAGCGTACACAGAGCTGACCCCAGTCACTCGGACATGATGTGTACACCATACTACTTGTTGTGTATTAAATTTTCTACATTATTGGCCTTATGACATAACCCATTGTACACAAGCAGTACCCGGGGTCAGACGACAGGACATGCAACTTTTCTACACACTATGTACTTTTTCGAAAATGGCATGGTCCTCTTGTCCACCGTATCTTGGACACGTTTCGTTTGGGTTAATGGCCCTTCTTCTCATTCTCTAGATGATCAGACATCATTTCCTTCTATAGTAGTATGATCCCTTTAGTAGTAATTTCTTTGATAGAGTCGACATCCCCCCGAGAGGCCCAGAGCGGGATCCTCTATCCATTTCTGACACTAGGTAAAGCCAGGCATCGATGTGACCAACTCTACCAGGAATTGATCCTCTACCGAGCTGATAAATCCATCTAGATGGTCAATCCAGATGAGTTGCGGAATCCACCATGGCCTAAGAAGTTATCCTCATCTATGTATCGTGATATTTCCCACTCAAAAGTGTGTCTCCCATAATGTGTGCATCTATCTCTCTTGATCTTTCCACTCAGGAGTGTGTCTCCCGTAATGAGTGTAAATACCTCTCGTGGAATTTCTCGACGAACAGTAATTTATGTACGAACATCATCAGAGCTATATGACACATGGAGTGTGTTATCCAAAAATGAGTTCTTCATAGAAATCTTCAAACTGAATCCGTAGACAAGGGTATGAGATTGTGTGAATTGTCTCTAGACTATGTGTTTGGGTTTTGAGTATATGTAGATCATGATCTCATATTATATGGTCAGTATACATATACTATGTAGAGCTTACTGTGACTTTACTTTGTGTACTTGATTTTTGTTATTCAGGGTCCTCTACTATGTATTGTTATACTCACCCATGCACGGGCTTTTTCCACATGTGTCGTGTCTTGTGAAGATGAGAAACCTTTTGACAGAGTCTGGGGTGGACTAGGACAGGACATATCTTTCTTAGTTCCCTACAGGCAGAGGCATTCCTTCAGCTACGAGCAGTAGTCGCTGCACCTTTTTTTGTTTATAGGTTGGACGTTGTACTTTTCTGACTCTTGTTTTTGGTGGGCTTGTATTCTAGCCCAGTTTACATTCATTACTTTAATTTCCATCGTATCTATTGGTTGGGTTTATTTGTATGCATTCATATGGTTCCTTAGTGTTTTTTTATATTTCAGAATTTCTGGGCTTTGGGATGTGTGCGTGTGTACAGGTTCTTAGGCAATTCCTCCCATGTGGTAATATTTCTACTCTGTACTAGTAACCAGCCCCTGGCCTATTGGAGGCGGTCTTGGGGAGTCACAGTGTGAGCCCCACTAGGACGGGTCATGACGACGTCTTCTCTGGAAAGGACATTGAGGCACCCCACAGTGGTCATTAGGAAACTCATATTCATGTAATGTAGTAAGGATATGATTTATCATTGTGTGTTGTGAAAGTTGTTATTGATTCCTCTCATACTATGTTTCATGAGGCATCCAAGGTGTTCCTTGAGGTAACACATAGAATTTATCATTGTATATATTTGGCCATGATAGAGTGAACATGAATTTTTGTGGAAAATAATAAATGAATCAATGTGAAAAGAGGGATAGGGGGACCCATTTCATCAAACATTCTCAAGAAACACTGAATAAGGTACATAATCACAATGCCAAAGGGAATGTTCTTTGTGTCAGGTTGATGATGTGGCTTGACCCTTGATAAGGAACCCAAAGGTAACTACAAATCGCATGAGGATGGGAATCATTCCATACATAGTTATAAAAGTATCCCTAAGTAGGACTAAAATATATGTGGGGAGGGGAATTTTTATGTTTTGGATGGTCTCAGAATTGGATATTCAGTCATCACTATATATCCTGTGGTGGTAGGTATCAAGTCAGACATATTTCTTAGACAGGACATGATCTATGCCGGTCTAACCCATATATAGAGGGGAAAATTTTCTCATTTATTGTTATATCTAGGACTAGGATGTGGATCTAGACATCAATACATATCCTAATATGGAATGAATCAATCCACATATAGTTCATGTAAGGTTGTGTAGTATGAGAATAACACTGAAGGTTCTGATCCATTCAATTATATATGGGATTATTGTACAGATTTTTTTCATGAAAAAGGACACATACCCTATATTTTATTGTCTTGTGGCTAGGACAGTGGCGTCCTATAATCTTAGGACATATTACAAGGATTTTCAGTTATGTGAAAGATATTTTTTAGACCAGTAATAGACAAATATTGATTTGAAGAGAGGCCTGGAGGCTGAAGGCTACTGAAAAACATATTATAAATTTGGGGAAATTTGAGGTTGTGCCTAATGAATGAGGAATAAGAGTCACTACATATCCTATTATGATAGTAATAGGACCATATGTAGTAATTTAATACATTTGTGCGGGTAGGAAAACACCAAGGGTAGTGTCCCTCTCGGGCGAGGTCCACAATAAGGTGCAGTTTTATGTCATATAGGGGACATCAACCATCATTTTTAACATAATGAAGAGAGGAATCAGTCGTGAATTTTTTTATCCAGTTAGGAAGATGATGATATGCAGTTTAACTATGTATAGTGAGGATTTTTTGTTTCAACGTTTATCTTCTTATGAAATACATGATATGGTGCTGTTTAGTTTAACATATTGCTTCAAAAATGATACGTTGGTATTTTTAAGATAATATGACAATGAAAGAAAATTATATTTAATGTTTTTTAGGTGAGATGAATGAAAAAATGTAGTCTATCATCATATAGTAAGTACACGAGTCATGTGATTACAAAAAATATTTCTCTAGGACCCTCGTGTAAGTGGGGCCCAGGGTAATCTATCCGTCCACTGAGATCAAAGAATAAGCTCTATTGTAGTAAAATTTGTGTATAGTATATTGTACCTCCCAAAATGGTTCTATATTTGGAGGTTTCATTCCGAGTTTCATCAGATTCCTAGGGGACAACACCGGCTTTCTATCTGAAGGAATGAAAAAAGGTGGAATTTTTTGTTAATGGTTCACTCGATTTATTTTTGGTGAACTTCCATATGATTAATGGAATGAAATATTTTCTTATCCAGTTTCTCCAATTCATATATTCATTTTTGGGATTACTAATATATCTATATATACTCACATATAGAAATGATTAGTAAAGGAAATTGAACTTCAATCAGTAGGACCACCTATGTCCTGTAAACCAATGAGTAGGGGGTTAGTTATGTGGTGGTGCAGGTTGTAGTTTGATAAGACCACACATCATGCATGTGATTATCCAACCAAGTATTTCTATTACTATCAACAATATTTTTTAGTATATTTTGTATGGTCTGGTTGAAGGCATCTATCTATCCACTATCCAATTCATGATAGTACAATGAATGGTATGATTTTATGTTATACTCTTGATATAGATTCTCCATCTCAATAGAATAGAAATTGGTTCTATTTCTTGTAAATATTGGATGCGGGGCACTAAATTTGGTTATTATGTTGGGTTTTATGAATCTAATGATATTCCTTGCTCCAAATTCTTTGAGGGGTACAACATCGTCCCACTTGTAGAAAAATTTGGTTGTATTGTGAATTTATTTTAACTTCTTGGTTGTGGTAAGAGGATATAGACCCATGATGTCCATTACCCATATGGAAAATGTATAAGAGTATTTGGTAGTGTACATTATCTCCATGAGCTAATGAATAATGTTGGCATTCACCAAACATGATTTTCACTTTTTAGTATATTTTGTACAATCCTATGTTATAGTGCACCAATAGTACCCAAGACTACAGGTTTGATAGAAAATATTGATCCCTTAGTGGTGGGTTCCATAGGCTCTGGTGTGCACGTGTTTCATGACAAAAATGGTCTCATCTACATAAATGAATATGAGAAAGACCCCATTGAGTCCCCACTTATAAATGACCTTTTGATGATTTATGGCATTATTTAGAATAAATTTAATTGTTCTCCATCATATTTTCACTTTTCCATCTCTATTTGATGAGAGTACACCATTTTGAAGGTATTATACGTTGAGTATCATCAACAGTGAGGTATGATCATAGGGTTAGCGGGAAGGACTAATTTTATCGATCACATTGATACTGTCGCTAATAAAAGGTGAGTCCATCTACCAATGAAAAATGTTTATTACTGTTTCATCCTGATCTGTATCTTCCACAGTCATGGATTCATTTTCTAGGTTATTTTCCTGGTCAATTTATCGATTATAGGACATGTTTCAATGTTGGTTACAAAGGAAATTCCACCATTACTCCTAAAACATGGTCCAACATAGGAATTCATTCTTCCTTTTTGATGGAATAATCACTATTGACCTTCTTATTGGCCAATTATGAGTCACCCTTTATCTTCAAGTAATTTACTAGTACCTATAATTATTGATCTAGAACTGCACTGAGATCATGAAACTTCTTTATTGTTCACATAACATTCTAACAACAGAATGGCGTAAGACAAGATTGCCTTTGATGGGAAAATGAGCACGAACCCCAACAAAAAATCGTGAAGCATGGGATCTTCTAAAATCTTCCCTATTAGGCTTATCTATACAATCTTAAAATACATTTCCCATATCTATGGGTCCTCTTAAAGAGAGAATATCTCTTTATTGGGCAGTTTGGTATTTAGGGATGCAATTTCAACCAAGGGATTATCTATAAGTATTTATTTGATTTCATGACCCTTTATTTCTTACTTAGACATGATCTAAATATTAAACTACCGTATAATCATTTCCCATTTTGACTAAAACTCTATTCATAACAGATGACTAAGAATGTTTTTACTGGGTATCTATAATAGAAAAGGTAGACCTCATTTTTCTTATAGTAGTGCCCCAATTTTTATACCAAAAATATTAACACTATAAAATTCTTGTTGATATATTAATAATGAATCTCAACATTGATCATGGTTCAACTGAGGTAATAATAGATGTTTTCATACCCAGTGTCATTATATTTTGAATGGAAAGTTCCTAGTGATCACTCCAAGGTAGACACATAAAGAATGAGCCGGTTCCATTTAGAAAGTGGAATTATAATCCGTGGGGACAAAAGATACTTCTTGTGACTACTGAATGAGTTTTGACAGTCATCAGTTCACTAATATGTGTCACCCTTCTTCATCAATCTATTGTAGGGAAAAAAATTTCCAGCAATAACACACTGAGTGTAGGAAACGTTTCCTTGAATTACACTCAAATATTTGAGGTTTTGAAGAGGCGAAATGCTAGGGATATAATTTTTTATCTCAAGGTCAACATTGATCCCATGATGTTGTATGAATAATAAGAAGAGTTATCCTAAGGTAACACTGAATTCACATTTCAAGGGATTCATTTTCAGGATGTGATATAGTAGTTTGTTGAATACAGTTTCAAGATCAACCAAGTGGTCATAACTATGTTGATATCCAACCACCATATATTCAATTGAGAATTTTACAAACATTCCCCGAAAGGGTTTAAATATAAGATGTGTGACACATTGGTATGCAATGACAAAATTTATCAAGCCAAAAGGAATTACCCTATAGAAAAATACTCTATGAGGGGCCCTGAAGGCATTGGATTCTTCATCCTCTAGAGCCATCCTGATTTTATTATATGCCGAATAGCCATCCAATATAGATAAGGGTTGGAATATAGTCATTTCATCAATTATTAGCTCTGTGATTGGGATTGGGAAATAATCCATTGGTCAATGCTAGTTAAAATATTTGAATTCTATATAAGAAAAAATTTACCATTTATTTTTATTTAAAGGGAATAAATTGGAAATCCATTTTTTATATCGGATCTCACAAATAAATTTGGCTTTATTGAACTTGTCAACATTAGATTTAATTTTGGCGGAATGATTTGGGTGCATCCTTCTAGCTTCGTATTTTTAGCTATGATGGTTTTCTAGAAAGCCTAACTGGTGAGTGGCCACCTCATGAATGAGTATTGGAATTCCTATGTAGTTCTAGAAAAACATATCTTAATTCTTATTCAAAAATTAGGAATATACATATTTTTCATTATAATATGGGGGTGTACTAATCAAAGTGGGCTATGTTTCTTCTTTAATACCAAGATATATCTCTATGAGTTTATCAATTATTATAGTAACACCCTTCTAAAATGTTGGATAGGTGTCCCTGAGGAATTCCTCCTCATATTCTCCTTTCCACCCATACACTTCCATTCTTCTCCACTATAACACCCCAAGCTTCCACAGTATGCTTCTCTTTGAATAATACAGTAGCATGTGTTGTACGCCACTTCGAATTCTAACACACCACTACCAATAAAATTAGCCGTTATGAATTGAAATACCCAATTTTTGAAATTTTATAAATTTTTTCATTCAAAATGGACATCAATTTTGGATTTTTAGTATCAAAATTAGCCTAGGGAATTTTTTTGATATTTTTCTGAAAACATTCAATTTTAGATGAATTGTGATAAACAGAAAGTTATAGTTTAAAACCGCATTTTTATTTAAATAATTATTTTTTTATTTAAATTTATTTTAGGTCAAAATAGATACATAATACCTATATAATTTCAATGTAATTAATTGAAGTTAGTTTATAATAATTTTAGATATATAAAAATTTTATTTAACTTTTTACCATATTTTACCAACCTCCTAATAGCATTTGCAAATTTACATAAAACTTAATTTTATCACTTATGTGAGTTGAATATCAAAAATACGATGCACATGGTTGATATCAATAAGTAAAATGTGGTTCAATGAGTTGAAAATAATTTTTGGTGAATTGTAACTTTTTTCTTTTATTTACCACGGATAAAAAATAAATAGGGAAACTAAGGGTAAAAATGATATTATTATTACCATAAAAAATTTCCTAATTCTATTTGATAAGTGTAATTAGCCCAAAAAAAACATTAGGAATAAAATATGATCCTTTAGGTCCACTTGTATTAGATTAGGACATTTATTATTATTTATTTCAAAGAAGAGTTAAAAGAGATAAAATCAAAGTTTTATAACTAAAACATTATAAATATTGTGTTACACATAATATATATTAGACTATAAATATTCAATATAAAGATAAAAATATTTCCTAAATAATTTGATTTGATTTATATTTTTTTAGACATTAAATAATTGAATTTATTTATGACATAATGATGTTGCAGTAATTACCTAATTAATGAAATATTAAAATAACTGATATTATAAATATCCAAATAAATGTAATTTAAAACATTTAATGAATTCAACTAATTTTGTAGGTTAATATGAAATATTATGGTTGGTTAGATGAATTATTTTCTAAGTAATAATGCTGTTATGAATTTAGAAAAAACAAAATACCAAATAGTGTCAAAATTGACATAAAAGAGGTTTTATAACAAATATTATATAATTAACGGATATTTTATTCCTAAAAATAAAAGTATTGACCAAAATATATATATAATGATATGTGTATAATTAATGAACCACTTGGTGTTCTCTTGGAAGAATATATTAAGTTTATTAATCATATAATATAAAAATACAAAGGGACATAGTAAATGTCAAACAATTTAACTAAGAGTTAAATCTAATAGATAATGTTAATATACTGACCCAAAACTATCTAAAACAAATTGTTTGTGTGGTTTTCGAACCATCCCCACCTTATCCTCTAAATAATAAATTTTTGGGCCATTATAAACTGAAAATTATTTAATTATAAAATAATATTTCTTGCTTTTCCTATGGTGCCCCTCACCCCTCTTATAAAAGAGTACTCCCCCTTCTCTCTAATTCACACCAAAAAAGCCATGTTTCTCGGCCAAGACCTACTAAAATACTCTATAAAATTCCTTCCCTTCATCCTAGAGGCATTACATTAGTTAAAATTCCATCCTAAGGAGCCCTTTTAGTCAACTCAAAAGGAAGAACCAGAAGAAGATGTAAATATTTCATCACATCTTTCAAGTTCCTTTCTTCTTCCTCAACCTCTTTATTTGTTGTTTCCATTATAAAATAATAACTTTAGTATCCTCTATATACTGTGATGTTATTATAAATATTATACAACCATATTCATTATTATATCCATCTTTTGAATGACATGTCACCATATGTTCATACACATGGTTTACCGTCTCCACGTCGTGGTGTAGTTGTTATTCCATACATTATTATTTGAATGGGTATAATAATGATGTGTAATTAGTTTAAATATTAAATATAACATGATAATGATTCTTTATATATGATATACCATCCATTTATATATTATTTTAATATCAAAAGAATGATATTTTCACTTTTGCGTACGTACGGATTACCGTCTCCACGAACACGATTAGATGCATTTGCCATCGTATCCATTAAAACCATTATTTATTTGACGATTAAAAATAATGTTTAAAGCCTTAATATAATTTTGTATATGAATATGATAAATCCCATTCATAAAAAATATGACTAACATAACAATGAATATACAGAAAAAAGGATCTGTTAACACCCGAAACGATGATAATACTAAAATGTTATTAAGAAAGAAATGTTAAAAGATCAAATATGATATCATATTAATGTCTATGATTCATGTATAATTTAATAAAAATTATTTCACCATTATACAAGAGGTTAACCTACACTCAACCAAGGAAAAGTACAAGGTAAGGGTTAATTTTACAATATCCTTATTATCCGAGGTTGTTTTTACGTAATTATCTACTAAGAACTCTTTATCATCCACATATGTGTTTCATAAAAATGTATTTCAAAAAATTCTTACTATTTTATCGAATATGGGTTAAATTCCTTTATACCCTTTATTTACTTTTATATTATGTTTATAAAGGAATCTTTTCGTCATTTTCCAAACAAGGTACTTTTTGACCTTTTCGACAAAATTAAGGTAAATTTTTTTTAACTTATACGGAGGGTGCGGCTATTTTTCACCATTATAATAACAAAGAATCTTTCCTTAAAAGCTTATAATAATATTTTCTAAATAAAAGTTTTGTTTTTAAATTATGTGACTCATAAATTATTTCAAAATAGAAAAAGATATTTCTCTAAAAAAAGTTTTTGATTTCATCTATGTCAACATTATTTGATGGATTTTAAGCTTATTTGAAGTTGATTTATTATGATAAAAAACACCAATATTTTATTGAAGGTTTTGTGATATGTTTGACTATGGATGTGTTATTTATAAAAATTTAATGGTTTATGGAAATAGTATTTACATTTCGTATTCTAGTTTTAATACGAATGTTTATGTTATGTTTAAACATTTTCTTATGAGGAATGAATTGGACTTAGGATGTGATGGGTGGAGCCCACTATAGCTCCTAGATGCATCGCTCTGTCTCATGAGAAAAACTAGTGTCTTGACATAAGGCCTTAACAAAATCTTATTTCTCGTCTTATCATAAGGCCATTATTATGTTGTTATGAATGTCCGACCTTATGCATTTCATCATTATGAAAGTGGCTATTGATATTGAATGTGATTATTCAACTAGTTGAATATCCATGTGAGTACGTAAATGGAATTATTTTGATTTATATTTTCTATATTATGAGAAAGTTTTTGTGGAAAAGGCTTTTGTTTTAGTTTTCTACATTGCCTTAAATGTTTATGCTTATTTATGAAATCTTCCGCTATATTATTATCCTTTCTGAGCATCTGAGCTCACCCCATTCTATGTTTTATTTTTCCCAGGATGCAAAGAAGTATATTATGACTGACCTATATGGAAAAATTCATTCCTCATGACCATCGAGCAGATATGGAAAGACAATTTCTATGTCTGAGGCAAAAGGAGGATAAACATTTCACAAATTATGAAGCTAACTTTACATGGTTAGTGATGAATACTTAAGATTATATATGTAACCCAGGAATTTAGATTGATCATTTATTTTATGGGATAAAACCATTTCCTTATCAAGCATTAGTATCACAATCATTCATGTCGTATGAATATATTATCTCATTTGCTATCAAGATAGAAAAATAATTCTCTGATTATTACGACTGTAAAGGAAAGCAAGAGAAGAAGAGATCTGCTGAACACTCTGGAAATGGAAATAAGATGAAAAGGGGAAATGTTTAATATCTATATGGCAGTAAATGTGGGAAGAAACCCCCTGGTACTTTCCTGAAGGGAATGTGAGTCTGTTACAAGTGTGGTGAAAAGTCCACCAAGCTTGTGATTGCAAGGGGAAGAAAGAGGCTGTCGATGTTGAATTCTACGATTGTAGTGAAAGGGGGCATTGTGCGAATGAATTTCCTAAGCATCAGGGGAACTTACCTCAGAAAAGGACAATGGATCAAGGCCAAGATTATGCTATCACTACTCCTAAGGTTGAAAATCTGAAAGATGTAGTGGAAGGTAATTTAATGGTTTCCTAAAGTTTATCAAATGATTTATTTGATTCTGAATCATTGCATTATTTCATATCTTCCCAGTTTTCTAAGAAAATTAGATATTTCAAATTTGATTATGCAAGGAAGTTGTCAGTAAAAACTCTTAAGGTAAGTATCATTGCAACAAAGTTTTGTGAATCAGTCCCAATTAGATAATATAGATGTTCTTTATCTACTGATCTCTTCATTATACCTATGATTGAATTTGATATAATCATCAGTATAGATTGGATTTCGGGACATGATGAAAAAATTTATTGTAAGAAGAAGGAGGTTACTATTTTTGAGAATGTTGATAATGAATATCTTAACTTTAGATCAGAATCGTCACCACCTAATTCCTATCTAGATCAACCCCTGTTGCTCAAATAAATTCAATTATTGGGGAGGAATAGAATGAAATAACTATGGGTGATAAAAATAATGTTCCAATAGAGGATGTACCTATTGTGAAAGAATATGTTGATGTGTTTCCAGAAGATTTACCTAGACATCCTCCAGAAAGAGAAATTGAGTTTTCCATTGATATAATTCCTCGATCAAGGCCCACATATAAGACCCCTTATAGAAGTGCCACTATGGAATTAGTGGAACTAAAGAAACAACTAGGGGAATTTAGTAATAAGGGATTTATTCTCCCTAGTGTTTCTCCATGGGGAGAAGCTGTCCTTTTTATTAAGAAGAAAGATGAATCTATGAGGTTGTGCATTGAATACATGGAAATGAATGCTATAACAAAAAATATCAAGTACCCCTAACTCACATTGATCATTTATTTGACCAAATTCATGGAGCCCAATACTTTTTAAATATTAAAATTTGATATGGATATCATCAGTTGTGTGTGAAGTAGGAAGACATTCTGAAAATAGCATTTCAAACCTGGTACGAACATTTTGAGTTTACAGTAATGCCTTTTTTATTGACTAAAGAACCCTCTATCTTCATGGATCTAATGAATAGAGTTTTAAAGTAATATATTGATGAATTTTTAGTTGTATTTATTGATGATATCTTAGTATACTCTAAAATCTACGAAGATCAAGAAAATCACTTGCGCATTATCCTGAAGACTCTCAAGAAGACACGAATTATATGAGAAGTTTAGAAAGTATGATTCATGGCTTCAAGAGATTTCTTTTCGTGGCCATATTGTATCCATGGATGGAATCTCTATTGATCCTTCTAAGAAAAAGACAATCCAATAATGGAAAGCACTGATGAGTGTAACTAAGGTACACAATTTTATTGGTTTAGCAGGTTACTATTGGTGTCTCATCCAGAATATTTTCTGATTGGATCACCCATTAACCAAGCTCAAACATAAAGTGGTTAAATTTGTTTGAAAAAAAGAGTGTGAAGAATGTTTTGAAGAACTGAAGAGAATATTAGTCAATGCTTATATCTTGACTCTACTGTCAGGGAATGATGAGTTTGTTATTTATAGTGATGCTTCAAAGAAAGGACTTGGTTGTGTCCATATGTAGAATGATAGAGTTATTCCCTATACATCAAGACAACTAAAAATTCATGAAAAAAACTATCCTACTCGTGATCATGAGTTAGCAGCTGCAATATTTTATTTGATGATTTGGAGACACTATATCTATCGTGAATAAATGTGAGATTTATACTGATCAAAATCGTTTGAAGTATATTTTCTCTTAGAAAGAACTCAACATGAGGCAAAGGCAACGGCTTGAACTACTCGAGGATTATTATTGAACTTTATAATACCACTCGGGGAAGTTAAATAAGGAGGAAGATGCTTTGAGTAGAAAGGATCATGGAGTTTTGAAAAAGATGAGAGTTGAAAGAGATCTCATTTTTAGGGATCTAATAAAGTTGGACATGGGGATAACCATGGAAGGTGAAACATCAATACTTTTTCAAATTGTTTCCAAATCATCATTACTAGAATGGATAAAGAGTTCTAAGACCAATGATGAAGAGTTTCGAAGGAATATTAAAGCTGTGAATGATGAGAGATTGAGTGACTTCGTGTATGAAGATAGAATTTTAAATTTAGGAAGATAATTTTTGTTCCTGATATACCTAATCAAAAAAGGGAATTGCTGGATTTTTATCATAGTTCCAATTTCTCTATACACCCTGGTAGCACCAAAATGTATCAAGATTTGAAGGAACATTTTTAGTGGGACAACATGAAGAGGGAGATCCCTGATTTTGTGTCAAGATATATGGTTTGTCAACAAGTGAAAGCTGGAAGGTAACCGCCTGGAGGAGTCTTGTTACATCTTCCCATACCTGAGTGGAAATGTGATAATATTATGATAGAATTTGTCATGGGACTACAAAGACTCCTAGAAGGAATGATGCAATATGGGTCATTGTTGATTGTATTACCAAGTTAGTGCCTTTTCTTGCTATAAGATAAGATTTACCACTTGGACGTTTAGCAAGACTATATATTAATGAAGTTTTAAGACTTCATGGAGTACCCCTATCAGTTGTTTTTTTATCATGATCCACATTTTACATCAGGATTCTGGAAAAGTCATCAGAAATCCCTGGACACTAAACATCGTTTGAGCACTGCCTACCATCCCCAAACTGATGGACAATCAGAACGGACTATTCAAACCATAGAAGACATGTTGAGATCATGATCACATGACTTTAAAGGTATGTGGGATCAATATTTAGCTCTGATAGAATTTTCATATAACAATAGCTTCCATTTAAATATTCATATGGAACCATATGAAGAATTATACGGAAAGAGATGTCGCACACCAACCTGTTGGGATTATGTTGGTGAAAGAAAACTTGTAGGCCCAGGACTGGTGGAGGAAATGATGGAAAAGGTGAAGGTAATCCAAAACCACATCAAAGCAGCTCAAAGTAGGCAGAAAATCTATGCCAATAACTTAAAGGAAGGATTTGGAATTTCTGGAAGGAGATCATATTTTCATGAAGTTATCTTCATGGAAGGGTGTTATACATTTTGGTAAGAAGGTAAAATTGAGTCTTAGGTACATCTGTCCTTTCAAAAATCTAGAACGAATTAGGGTTATAGCTTACCATTTGGAAATACCGCCATGTCCCTATAAATTTCATGATGTATTCCACGTATCATTGTTGCGAAAATACATGCCTGACCGAACACATGTACTCACCTATGAGGAATTAGATCTGGAACCCGATCTGTCTTATTGTGAAGATCCTATTAGGGTTCTTGATACAAGAGAACAAGTGTTGAGAAACCAGATGACTTGTCTGGTAAAATTTCTACGGAGAAACCATAAGATAAAAGAGGAAACGTGGGAACCTGAGGAATATATGATGAAGAACCCCCTGATTCTTTTTACGCAGTAATACTCTAGAAATTCCAAGGACAAAATTAATTGAAGGAGGGTAGAATGTAACACCCCAAGCATCCATGGCATGTTTCTCTTTGAATAATACAATAGCGTGTGTTGTACACAACTTCAAGTTCTAACACACCATAACCAATCAAACTAGCCTTTATGAATAGTAATACCCACATTTTTAAATTTTATAAATTTTATCTTTCAAAATTGACTTCATTTTTGGATTTGGTATATCGAAATTAGCCTACGGTTAATTTTTGGTATATTTCTGAAAACTTTCAATTTTTGATGAATAGTGAAAAACACTGAGTTATATTTTAAATTTTTTATTTATTTAAATAATTATTTATTTTATTAAATTTTTTTAGGTAAAAATAGATACATAATACTTATATAAGTTCAATTTAATCCATTGAAGTCAGTTTATAATAATTTTAGATATATAAAAATTTTATTGAACGTTTTACTGACTTTTACCCACCTCCTAGGAGCATTTATAAATTTACATAAAACCTAAGTTTACTGCTTTGGTGAGTTGAATTTAGAAAACTCAAGAGACAAGGTTGATATCAGTAAGTAAAATTTGGTTTCATAGGATGAAAATAATTATGGTTGAATAGTATCTTTTTACTTTTATTTACCATGGTTAAAACTGAATAGGGTAATTAAGGGTAAAAATGATATCATTATTACACTAAAACACATCATAAATCTACTGGATAAGTGTAATTCAACCAAAAACAACCTTAGAAATAAAATATAATCCTATAGATCCACTTAGATTAGACTAGGACCTTTATTATTATTTAATTCAAAGAAGAGTTAAAAGAGTTAAAATCAATGTTTAATAACTAAAACATTTTAAATATAGGGACACACATAAGATAAATTGGACTATTAATATTCATTAGAAATATAAAAATATTTCTTACATAATTTTATTTTATTTAAATTTTTTAGTCATTAAATAATTTAATTTATTTGTGACACAATGACGTTGTAGTAATTACCTAATTAATGAAATATTAAAATAATTGATATTATAAATATCCAAATAAATTTAATTTGAGACTTTTTTTAAATTCCACTTATTTTTTAGGTTAATATTAAATATTAGGGTTTGTTAGATGAATTTTCATCAAAGTAATAATGCTGTTATGAATTCAGAAAAATCAAAATACCTAATAGTGTCATAATTTACATAAAAGAGTTTTTAAAACAAATATTATATTATTAATTGAAATTCTATTCCTAAAAATATAAGGTTCGACCAAAAGACTTATATAATGATTGTTTTATCATTAATGAACCACTTGGGGTTCTCTGGAAAGTATATTGTATGATTATTAACCATATAATATACAAGTACAAAGAGATAAGGTAAATGTCAAACTATTTAACAAAGAGTTAAATCTAAAAGATAAAGTTAATATAGTTATCCAAACCTATCTAAAACCTATTAGTTGTGTAGTTTTCTACCCATACCCACCATATACTTTAAATAATTCATTTTTGGAGCCATTATAAATCAAAAATGAATTAATTAGAAAATAATATTTCAAGCTTTTCCTAAGGTGCCCCTCACCCATCTATAAAAGGGCACTCCCCCTTCTCTCTAATTCACACTTTCTAAGACATTTTTCTTAGAAAAACCCTTCCCAAATACCCTCTAAACTGTCATACCTTTATCCTAGAGGCCATCCTTTAGTCAGAAAGCCATCCTCTAGAGCCATTTTGATCAAATCGAAAGGAAGAACCCAAAAAAGAGGTAAATATTTAATCACCTCTTTCAAGTTTCTTTCTTCTTCAACATCCCCATTCTTTGTTGTTTACATTATTAAATAATAACTACAGAATCTTATATATACTATTATGTTATACATAAATATGTTACAACCATATTCATTATTCTATCCATCCTTTGGATGACATGTCACCATATGTACATACGAATGGCTTACCGTCTCCACGCCATGGTGTAGTTGTTATTCAATACATTATTATTTGTATGGGTATAATAATGATGTGTAATTGGTGTAAATAATAAATATAACATGACAATTATTCTGTATATATGATATACCATCCAATTATATATTATTTTAATATCAAAAGAATGATATTGTCGCTCGTGCATACGTATGGATTACCGTCTCCACGAACACAATGAGATTCATTCCCCGTCGTATCCATTCAAGTAAAATTTCCATTTGATGATTAAAAATAATGTTTTAAGACTTAATATAATTCTAGATATGAATAAGATAAATTCCATCCATAAAAAATATGACTCACATAACAAAGAATAGAAAGGAAAATGAATCCATTAACTCCCAAAACGATGATAATACTAAGATATTATTAACAAAGCAATGTTAAAAGATCATATAAGATATCATATTAATTTATATGATTCTTTTATAATTTAATAAAAATTATTTCACCATTATAAAAGAGGTTAACCTACCCTTGACCAAGGAAAAGTACAATTTAAGGGTTAATTTCACAATCTCTTTATTATCCGAAGTTGTTTTTACGTAATTATCTACTAGGACCTCTTTATCATCCACATCCATGTTCCATAAAAATGTATTTCATAACCTTCTTAATATTTTATTTACTATGGTTTAAAGTCATTTATAACCTTGTTTGACTTTTACAAGATTTTTATAAAGGAATCTTTCTATCGTTTTCAAAACAAGGTACTTTTTTACGTTTTCGACAAAATTAAGGTATGAATTTTTTTTTAACTTATATGACGAGTGCAGCTATTTTCCGCCGTTATATCATCGTAAAAGATTCCCCTACAAGCTTATAAGAATATTTTCGAAATAAATGTTTTCTTTATAAATTATTTTACTCTTAAATGATTTCAAAATAGAAAGAGATATTTCTCAAAAAAAAGATTTTGATTTCATCTATGTCGGCATCCTTTGATAGATTTTTAATCTTATTTGAAGTTGATTTATTATGATACAAAAATTACATATTGTATTGAAGGTTTTGTGATATGTTTGAATATGGATGTGTTATTTTTACACCATTCGTGGTTTATGGATAATGTATTGACATTCGTATGCTATTTTTAATACGAATGTTTATGTTATGTTTAAACCTTTTCTTATGTGGAATGCATTGGACTTAGCATGTGACGGGTAGATCCCACTATAGCTCCTAGATGCATCAGTAGGTATCATGAGAAAATATAGTTTTTTAGCACAAGGCCTTGACAAAATCTTATTTATTATCTTTTCACAAAGCCTTGACTACGAGGTTATAAAAGTCTTTCATTAAGCATTCCCTTATTATGAAGGTGGCTATTGATATTGCATGTGATTATTCGACTAATACAATATCCATGTGAGTAAGTAAATTGAATTATTTTGATTTATATTTTACATATTATTATGAAGTATTTGTTGAAAAGGATTTTGTTTTAGTTATAAATTTCCATAAATGTTTATGCTTATTTATGAAATCTTCTGCTATATTGTTATCTGTACTGTGCATCTGAGATCACACCTTTATATGTAATATTTTCCACAGGATGCGAAGAAGTATATTTTGACTAACCTTTAGGGATAGTCTATGGGATCTCATATTTTTCTATGGAATAAATTTTTTAATAGTTTTCCATTTTGTGATGTAATGTAAACCTTATGAATTTATCTATTACTTCCAATGCTACTAATCTAATCGGTCTTTTGAGACCTGAGATTTTTTGATCATTCCAATGATAAATAATAATGCACTAACTCTGGGCTTCTGGGGTCAGGGTGTTACATCCACCATTAGGGGAAGTAGGTGATGAAGTAAATTCTTTGGTTTTAAAAAAGCATTCAATATCATGACATCCAAAAGATAAAGTGAATTATCTAACTGGCAAAAAATATGGTGTCTCTTTGAAGTTACAAAGGAAGGACAATGGATAGATAGTGAGCATATTTACATTATCTTAGTGAAATTAAGACTTATCCTAAATCATTTGATGAATAAGTGATCTTCTAAAAATCAAGAGATGGGTTAAGTTCATATTCATTTGGGGTTTTACAATTTTTTAAAGAGTCAATGACATTTTCATCATTACTATGATCATTTTTCATGATTGATATCATGAGGGTCATTGAATATGTTTCCAAATGTGGGCACATGATTTCAACTACATTGATGGGATACACATACTCTTCACTACGATATTTTAAGTTGTTTACATGGTCATTTTTAAACCATTTGCTGTTATAACCCATGTGACACTATCAAATGTGGGTTTTATCCGTTCACATAGATAGAATACCACATCAATGTAATGAGCCTCATAAGATTCAAACTAGTCCTTATCATCATTGAGTACCCAATTTCCCCATTAATGTAGTATTTGATGCATTTATGGTATGATGAAGGGATTTAAACATGTTGATGCTTCCAAATAATGAATAGGAAAACATTTAAGGTTGTATCCTTTCAAACAACTAGAACTTTTGATTCAGTTACGAGGTCCCAAAACTGATTCCTATGCCTGATCAAGCTATGTGGATTTATCTCTTTTGTCATAGCCCTGTAGTGTCTAGGAAAATTGAATTAGTTTAGCATTGCTATTGCCCAGCTGGAAAAGTGTCTGAACTTGAATGAGATTAAATATCAAGCCATTGTCAACAAAATACCTTCATAGATCGACACCATTTATCATACCATACAGGTATAAGTGTATGATGCATCCTTTAATAACAACATCTTTATCTTGATCCATAAAGGAGATAACCATGCTGTTTTTTGTATGATCGATCTCTGTCTGAGAGACCTTAGTTGTTGTAACTTTAGATTCAAAATCATAAGGGCTGAGAAAAGCCTCTACAAGTACACCCCTGAGATCTTTTGATAAACATAAGTTGTCTAGGATTGAAAGGTTGGCAGAAAAAAAGTCTAAATTCTATAGTATGTTATATATCTGGAAAAAGTATTGGGCTTCCCCTAGTGTGGATTCTCATTAACATGTGATTTAGGATCTGGAGTGTATGACATTGATGGATCAACTCTTGAAAAAGGAATTTTGGTTTCTCATATCCTCAGTGGGTTATTAGGAACATGTTTTCCTACCTATCAAGGGTAGTTAGATATTTGTTTTCCTCATGATTAATATTTCAAAATAATCAGGTTAGGGCGTCTTTTGTTATATTTATGGGGATTTATGGGGATTTCATTGAACCTGTTATATTTTTTAATGTGAACTTCTATGAGTTTCCACTACACTTAAAGTTTGAGTAGTGGCTTGAATATAATTATGGATTTTCCATGACTTCATATTCCCCTAGAACCTGACTCATTTAACCTCTTTCTCTAATATCCCAATTAGGTGAAGGTAACTCAGGTTCATATCTATACTCATCAATATAGAATGGATCCACAAATGGATGAAACTATTAGAACTGAATATTAATACCACATCCTATGATAATTGTTTCTAGATGAACATTTACAGTGTTTCTATTTGTCGAGGTGATGCCCATTGTTTCGAAACAAGTGGAATAAAGTTTGAGAGAGTCAAATCCAACTATGGAATTGGTAAAAGTTCATATTATTTCATGTGATCATATCCACATGGTATAATTTTTTTATAAGACTGGATTTTAGTGGAATTAAAAGATGAATGTGTTAGATGTGTTATATAAGGAGTGCTTGAGGGAATAGTTGGTTGTTTCAACTATGCCTCGAGGATGGAAAGTGTGATATTTATTGCCATAAGAGTCATAAAATCACCAAAATATTGAGAACCTTTGCTATAAAATTATTTACATTCGAATTATTCTTTTAGAGTAGTAGTAGAGACATATGATACTTATGCTGGTTGTTTTCCCAACTTCACATGGCCAGAGTCTACCATATTTTTCTGGATGTTGTTCAGATGAAGCATTCCTACATGGTGTGCCCTAGTGTATAGTGAAAAGCGAAATAATATGGAAGGTCATCAAGACCAAAATGGTTTGATCCCTTGGGTTCTAGAAGATATTGTAGTTCAATTTCCATGGATTTTATAAAGTATCTAGATACATTCTAAGTTGAAAATGGGTAAAATTTATTCATTATCTTCTCAAATTGATTTTTTCTATGTCCCCTCCCTTTATCCGAATGAGGAAAGGGTTATAGTTAATACCCAATGAGTGCTTCTTGATATAGTGTAGGATTGGGAGATAAGGCCTACAAAGGGGTTGTTTTAAGTGTGATAGTTTTATCTTCAAAATGTCATATTCTCTTCTATAGGATTGAGGGAATCATTTGTTACTTCATATTGGTTTACTACATAGAATCATCCATTCTTTGAGAAATTGCGGTGAGATCCCTAAATCCACTCATATATCTGACTATGATGAGATGTGTTCACAACTCATCATGGTGGTTCTCTATATATAGAGAAATAAAATTTTCTTGTGGAAGCTATAGGATCATGTAGTAGGTCATCCATTTTGGTCTAGAAAAAAAACCAAGACCCTCCCATTCTACCACTGTTTTTCAATTTGAGATTTCAAGGATCATTGTAATATATAGAGTTGATCTAAATTTGTAGAGAAATTTTCATCACAGATATTTACATCCCATAGAAAACGAAGTGCAGTCCTTTTAGGGTCTACGTAAAGAATATAAGTTTCACTAATTCTTTTTTCACATTGGATCCTATGATGGTATAAAAATTAGAAACCAAAGGTGTTATATGTTTTTCCAGATCTCTTAATTAATTGAATATTGGAAACATAGGACTCTTGATCTTTGGTAGGGGTGGGATGTATGTCACTCATTCAGAGTAAGCATTCTATTTTAGTTACGCAGGTGCACACCATTCCTCTATAACTTCCAATCAAGATGATAATGATTCAGTGGTGTTTATTATCCCTTGATAAATGTTTGGATGAACATGTGTTTGAATATGGGCAGCAATGTATAGTATGGCCTGTTGCACTAGATATGAAAATATTTTTGGATGAAATCCATCAAGTGAAATCATTATTTATTATTCCTAAATAAGTTCTAGTTGTTTACCTATTGAACTGAATTATTTGTATCCATCTATGATAGTGTCTATGTAAACTGATTTCCATGTAACTAGGATAAGAAGATATCCATGATCTACATCAGTTATAGGGGCAAAACCTCATCATTTGGTACATTGTTGGATGTAAAAGGTGAGGTTCTTCTCATGGATAATAGTCATTAGGTGTACTACCTTAGTGTAATTCGGCATTGAGTCTACTCAACTCTTTCATATCTTCCTCTTTCAAAAGATAATCTCTCCTTGAGTAGGAGGGATTCAACCTATTAATAAGATGGGTCGTATGTAACCTTTCCATTAAAAATTAATTTGGTATATGATTGTTGAGGAGGTAGTGAGGGATTTTTCAAGGGAATACCCAAATTTGGGGCAGGTCTCTTATTCTAGGTACACACAACAACATCATTTACCGCAATGTGGATCACATTATGAATGGAACCATTCTATCCTTGATCCTCCACCTCTCCTTAAACATCATTCTAAAGGTTCACTCCCATGATATTCATTTACTCATAATACATTTTAGGTGTCATATTGATCATCCAATGATAGGTTGTTTGTTTGTGACCTTTAATGGACCTATTAATTCTAATATGGGATCCTCTTCACAAATCCTAAAGATGACTAAATTAGAGTGAACCACCACACTACCTTTTCATATGTGTCCCCTTTGAGAGATGTGGGTCACAAGATGGGACAAACTAAGAGACCACATTTCTTGGTGTTTCCGATAATCTGGAAAAAACCAATTTCTATTGATGTTGAGGTAAAAATTCCCCCTAGCCCTATTGGATGGGGTTTCTTCTATTTCTTCATTTTCATGACTTAGAATGAATTTAATATCATTATGGAAGAATTTTGTTCTTAAAATTCCCCCAAACCTACGAGAAGGGGTTGATCTTGTACGGTGGCTACTGATGATACTGAATCTGATTTATTTATATCACACATATTTTTTCAATTAAGAGATGGGTACAATGCATGATCTACATGAAAACCTCATAATTTTGAGGAAATCAATAGTCCCTAATGGTTGACTTACTTTAACTGATAAGCCTACTTAATGTTCTTAGTTTCCTAGTTTATAATATTTTTTATATATTTCTATCATTGGGATAGATTATCTTGAGATATATTTAATGCTTATATCTACTGAGTATTCCATATCTTCTGATCAGGTGTATTTCTGGTAGCCACCATAGAGAAATGACAGTACATGTTGTCACCTCTGGTGGATTTCACAAAATAGGGCATGGGGTAAAATTAAAACATCCATGATCTCCCCATCTTTAGATACGAACACCAATTGGAGAGTAAAAACTAGAAGAAATAATTTCTGTAATGCATCGAGGAATTAAAGTTGAAGATCATTCTTCTACTCCTCCTATCAGGTCCTGTATAAAACTGGAATAGTATCCAAATCGATTAAATAATAAAAATCTCTCAATACAATAACATGGTTTACATACCCACTTTAAATAAATAACTTCTATTTCCGGTGGTGATGTGTTTTATAGATATTCTGACAGTTGATTTGTATTAACTCTTCTAAAAATACTTTTCTAATGTTGAACTAAGATGTGGATGAAGGCCAAAACATGGTGGGTATATTATGCATGCCCAGTTTCATTCACATATTTTTTTACCTTCTTCCTAAGATTCCTCCACATGATCATCCCATCATGGGTTATTCTTAACTATTTTATTCTAATAAATGGGGCCTACAGGGGTCTCGCTAGTGTGGGAATGTTCTACATGTGGTTCAGAGGATGATCATTGCCTCAAATCATATTTTGATTGAGAAGGAATGTCACATGTTAGGGATATGCTGTCTAGCATGACTGGATCCATATTTCCAAGAACATAAGAATATGATTTCCTTCTCTTAATTATTCCCATATGGGGAATAACATCTTATTAAGTGATAATTTGGCCATGGGGAGGGCTATTTTGTCACTAATCAAGAGATCTCCTCTCATGATCAATCAGATAATCCTCACAAGGATTATATTGTGGTAATCATTACAGGGAGGACCTTTAGAGCTTCTGGTAGTAATGATGTTGGGTGAGACTTCATGATTTCTAATACCACTCCAATAATTTATTAATCAACTATAAATATCAATATCCACCATTTATATATATTTTATGGAATCATGAACTCCCTCATTTGTTAGAGAAAGTTCATAAGACTACTCTAAAATGTTGAACTACGTTGGGTGAGATTTATTTTTTAATGATCTTCTATGGGAATCTAGAATCGTGTGTTGTGAATAAGGATTCCAATACATGAGGACATGTTTAGAAGAATAATGTGTTGATTATGGAGTATATTGATTTGTTTTTTTAAATTTTAGCAGGGATATATGCCTATATTGGAGGGGCCTTTGAAATGGGACGATAATCCATAGTTGGAACAACGAGTTGTGCCTAATAGAGTTGACTTTTTATAGAATGTTTCCAAATACCATCCTAGAAAGGGGAAAGGATGTATGTTTGCTCCTAAGTGACCCTGTAGTTGTATGAATGAGTCACCCCACATGAGGAGTTGGGTTTTTAGGCCTGACTCCAAGCTATTTCCATCAACAAGATTAAATTTTGGAAAGATTATAGATTGTGGTTAGGAAATGACGTATAACATTCCATAATTTATAGTATGTTATGAGATTCAACCATAGAGGGATATGTGATATACCCCTATTCCAGTTTTGATGAAGGAATATCATTCTTCCACAAGTACATAGCCAAGTCACGTGGGATAAGTCCTATATTTTCACCTATATTTTAATGGATGGTTTTATAGTTCTGAGAAGATATTTTTCAAATGGTCATTGTGTGCTGCCATATTGGAATGGAATTCTTGATATGTGATTTTAGTGATTAGAACCTTCTTGTAGTTTTCCACTGTATGTGACTAATGAGATTCATATGTGACATCATAAAATTTCATCTACTCATATCTTTCCATCATATTTGAATGAATGTATTAATACATGTGAGAAGGAATTTTCATCTTGTTGTAGTTTTCCACAGTATTTGACTAATGGGATTGATACATACAAGTAGGGATGTGAATATTCTCATTTCATGCTACCATATTCCACTAATGTGCTTCATATGTGTGAGAAAGGATTTTCATCTTCTCACTATGTACCACTTTTTTTAAATGAGGTGATTCATATGTGAGAGAATGGATTTTCATTTAATCATAGTTTTCCCTTTATTTTATCGATTGGATTGATATGCACAATCATTAATTTTCATATTTTCATTATGTTCTACAATATTTGATTAAAGAAAATAATATGTGTGAGTAGGTATTTGTATCTTCTCATTATGTGCGACCATATTTGACTGATGGGATTCATATTTGGAAGAAGATATTTTAAACTAATCATATTTTTACATTGTATCTGACTAATAGGGTTCTACAGTAGGGTCATGAATGATTGGTTGTTCTAGAATGTTTGACCATCAAAATTTATAGGCCAACCTGGTGTCCCAGGTATGAAGGATATCAGTTGGGGCCCATGGGGTGGTATCTTCTTTATGGTGAGGATTGTTGGCTATGAAGCTTTAGTGGTGATGATTCATAGATGGATTCCTTAGGCGGCACCCCTATTTCATCATGATAAAGTCATTGGAGACCAATTGATCAACCTATCTAAGGTATGTGTGGAACTCATAATCACTTTTTGTATTATGTTACTGAAATGGGTTGAGATGGATATTAGTGTCCTTGAATTCTGGATCAGTAACCATTATTGAGGGCTGAACTGTCTAGAATTTACTATATCAAGGACTTGTTAGGATGCCTCAAGGGCTGAGAAATTAACATTTTGGTGAAATTCTTAGACAAATGCGTTTGAAACCATGCATTATAAATGGTGGGTGGGTGATGGTTTCCTTTTTTGGATGATAAATATACTTGTGTAGTGTTAGATGCACACATTTGTGTGAACTGGTGAGACACCATTTGGACTTAAGAGAGTTCTAGAGAAAAATTCCTTTAAAATATGTGATTAACACAATGAGAAAACCTCATCAAAGCAACATTAAAATAAATGAGCATGCACATAATCAATTGCTTCATTTGGACCTATTTAATTTTAGGTTTGAAAAGGGACTAACACATGGGTGGTACAACCATATTGGTTAGGGATTCATGTTAGTTTCACCATTTTTATTTTTTATGAGAACATCATGGACCTAGTTTGATAGAATTTTTGGAGTTGGTGTCGTAGGACCAACAATTTTACTATGATTACATGTATATTCTATGTAGTGAATTTTAATAAAAATTAGTATTACATATTTTTTTGTTCTACACGACTCTAATGTAATAATTTCCTAAAGTATATGTCACATTGATGAGGTCATAGCAGTTCCCCTCTTTGTTGAGAACCATGATGTGCTATGATGATATTCAGAAAAATTGTTCTATGGTTTGATAATGTAATATGATGGTATACATAGTAAATTGAGTGTCAGATGCGGGTAATCATAAGAAGAAGATGATTATTTTCATGATTTTCACACTTGGTAATATCCAAAATGGGATATTATGATAAAAACCCCTCCAGTATGAATTCTTTATGTTTTTTGTTTTTATTAGATATTCATATATACGAACATGTGTGATGGTCTTTATACTTTAAGTTTATTATTAATGAATGTTAAAATTCATTTACATAGATTTATTTCATAAACCATGAAGATAACGATTCATGGTGATGTTGGATATATTGGGTGTGTCACAAGTGACATGTCATTAATGAATAAGTTGAGGATGGATTTTCCCATGATATATTCCTAGAAGCTGATATATCATCCCTTTTAATAGAATAGAACCATCACATTAAATTCCATGTCCATGGTGTAACAACATGTTTATTTCAGAGAGAAAAAGAAATAAATATCAAGCATATTGGTTGGGGACATTGAAGCTCAACTTTATTAATGAGATATTTTGACAAAGGTGTTATATTACACAATGAGCATTTGTATATTGTTTTTGACATTGTGAAAATAAGTTCTTTCTCTTGGTATATTTGACCCATTTCTAGATAGTAATATTGGAATTTATACAAGACCACCTAATTCCAATGAGGAAGAATATAGGAGGGTAACACACTAAGTGCTTTTGTTGATCTCAATTAAATTCTATTTGAGTTTAATTAATGGAATAAATATTATTCTCATGTATAAGAAATAATTATAATCAAGTTATAATGATAACATAATTTAAAATAAACATTTATTTGTTAGCTTGAGAATAAAATATTTATTTTATTTATTGAATATTTTATTAATTATTTATTCACTAGATTATGAAGAAAATATTTATTTATGAATAAAATATTTATTCGGTAGTTCAATAAATGCTAGAGTACATTGAACAGACCAGGACCAAGCTTGGTAAAAAATATTCATAAAAAATACCGTTATATAATTTTTATCATTGCATAAGTTGGAACGATCTACAAAATAATAATTATATAATTATTATTTTGTGGCATGGTACTTATTAAAGTAATTAAATGTTATTTAATTTATGGTATGAAATTATATATTAATTTTACTAAAATCCCAACTCTATAAATAGGTGGCTATGTCTATTATGTAGAGCATCCCAAATTTATAATAGATAATTATTGCAAAGAAGGGATTATCTCTCAAATACTATTTCTCTATCCATATAAATAACTAGAAGTGAATGAGATATTTCTTCAAGACTATAGAATGAGCGATCAAGAAAAAAACAAATAATTTCCTTCGACATGTCATGCTATCACTCAGAGATTGATTGGTGATTCTCAAATATCATAGGAGCACATGTGGATCACCACTAGATGGATTCAATCCTTGAATCCTTATAGCATAACGAATGTAATTCGAAAGGATCTCTTTAGAAAACCAACATTCACCAAAGAAAAAAGTTACTAAGGAAAGGTATTTATTTTTCAAATATTAGATAAATTAATTATAAATTTGATGTTTACGATCCTTTATCTTAGTTTAAAACTATTATTTTGAAAATAAATTTTAATATATCACCCAACTACGCATGCTTCCACTACAGTCAGAACCATCAAGCGATACTAGAGAAATCACATTTAAATTTATAATTATTAATTTGATTGTTGATAAATGAGTAATTATGATTTGATTTGCATTTCATGTTATTAATTATTTAATATAATTAGAGTAAACATGTTAATAGAATATTTATCATGTTCATCCATTGATTCATTTTATTTAAGTTTTAAGAAAAAAATGAAGAATGACCAGAGATTCCATCGAGAAGTGGTAAATCCTTTGCCGCTAAATCTAGGTTAGTCAACATATTTCTAGAGCACACGCTGTATTCCCATGAAAATTGTATCTAGATGCACTAAACAATTAACTACACATAATAATTTTATTTTACACTGCGTGTTGACTGGGATAATTTCAATCATGGTATGTGGATATAGGGTGTGTAGCTCACTTGTAGACACCATGTAGTCAGGTCGAGTTAATATACCGAAGCCCCTGGCATGTGACATGAATATACAAAAAGTGATGTAAATGGTGTGTAGCTACATGTACAAGCTGTGTAGTCTTAAATTAATGTAAAAATTCAATATTACATTAAATTTTAAAATTGAAGCAATTAAAACCATATTTTAAGTACTGGAACACCCTTTGTTTGATAATTTAATAATGGTTTTAAATAATTTTAAGTGCTAAATTTATTTATTTTAATTGTTATTTCATTATTAGTTCTTAAATTTATTTTCCTTGAATGCCATTAAAAATGTGTATCTCAAAATAAGATAGGATGATCATTAATGATGAAAGGGAATTAATTAATTAATTAATTAATATTGGAACATTTATCAAAAATAATAAAATCATAAGTAAATAATTGAATTCAATCCATTTAATTTTTTATATTCATCACATCTATATCAATTCATGAGATTGACCAAGACCTATATATGTGTTGGATGTTTTAACATAGTTTATTGCATGATTTTCCAATTATTTAATATTAAATTAAATGATGGTGTGTGAGTCATCCCTCCCTATATTGTTATGTTTTACCTTCATGTCTAAGGATATTTATGTAAACCCCTTTAAAAAATCCTTTTTTCCAGTCACCTACATGTGATTAATAAATATTTCTAATTAATTGAGCATCACAAGGTGTGTAGGGGCTGTTCAATATCAAACCGCAATGATGTTGAGAAAGGTGATACACAGGTGGACAACTAGAATGTTGTATCTCATACAAGATCAATAATAAGAGCTATTTATCCTAGTTCAAATGTCGATTTAATGTCCTCTCATTAAATCATGAATTATATAAAGCTCATGAATGGGTCATTTAATTAATTATTTATTTCTATCTATGCAATTATTTATTTTACGGATGCAAGGATGAGATCAAGTAAATAAATGAATGAATATGAAATGAAAAAATTTAAATAAAATAATTATTCATAAATTTTTTATCTAACATGGTTAATTAATTAAGTAACATCCACTTAATATTATCATGACTTGTAAAGGATAAAACAAGATAAAATTTATGTATAATAATTTTAAAATTATAAAATTAAATATTATGTTAGACTAAGCATTATATTACTTGATTGGGAATGAAACCATAAAACTATGTGAAGTAATTGGAAAAAGTATGGACACTTACTTTTATCAGGGAGTTATCAAGATATTTTTGGGTTGAATTAACCGAAATTATATATATTTTAACAGAAAAAGATTGTTAAATAAATCTTTGGAGGCATGAATTGGGGAGATCCAAGTAAATATTTTTGGATAGGTAAATCCACTCTATAGATAAAGGAGCTCCAAGTATGCAGTTGTTAAGACCACCTACCTAATTACATTGTTGTGGTTTTCATCGAAAAATTCTAGATTTTTAAATAAGTAATGGGGATCCTTTAATCAATTATATTAGATAAAAAATACATTATAATTACAATGGTGAGGGATATTTAGAGTTGATAAAATAGTGTAAGATTTAATAAATAAATAAATAAATATTTAATTTAATATATCTCAATTACTTTTAAACCAAGAAAAGTTATAATAATATTTCCTTATTAATTGTATAATAAAATGAAAAGTTAATCATCAACACTCTACCTATGATCAATATTAGATAAAGATATCCTCATAACAGCTAGTAAATCCTAAGGGTTATTTAGACACATTTGGGTTGGGCTACACCATTAACAGAAATCTTACATTCTAGAATCCCCAATACATGATCCACCTACTAAATAGTTGAGTAATGAAGAGTTCTTTATATTTGAAAAACATTTGAGTGATGGAGTCGACATTCAATGTTTGATGATTTCATCAATTTATAAGAAACTATTTATATATCATGAAAAAATTGATGCATAAAAAATTCTAGAGCACATCCATGGTCTTTTCAAGAAGATAATTATACAAGAACTATTTGATATTTCCATAGTTCGCTTTTAGATAAAACATGGATAGGGTTACCCAGTTGGGCCTCACATATTCAAGATCATTGGTTACATTGAGCGCTTAGTGGTTTAAGGGTTTTGAATCCCCAAATAATTGGTAACCAACCTCATTTTTCCAGGACTCCCTCAGAGCTTCTACATGTTTTTGAGAATTTTAATATGAACAACAATGATAAGTCTCTTCCAGATCATTATAATCTTCTTCTACAAGTATATAAGATTACAAAGTGTGATAAACCTTCCATCGTTTTGGAGAACAATCAAAACAGGAAATAAAAGTGATTTAATACAAAATATTATTCACTCCCTTCCAAGAAGAGGAAGATAAAGGGGAAATCAAGGGAAAAATATACTCTCTATTTCATATGCAGCAATAAGGTACACTCAAATTAAAACTGCACCCAATGAAAGAATAAAAGAGAAGATTAATCTGTGTTTTTACTTGAGTGCAATTTATATATTTCTACAAATTGGGAGTCAGATATAGCTTTTGGTGCTCACATATGTATTCAAATACAAGAACCATGTTTAATTAGAATGATTGACCATGGATATGTGAATTTTTAAGAAACAAACAAAGATAAAATTTCTACTACACCAATCAGGGACTACCCCCTTAAGTTTCCAACTAGAATGATCTTGGTTTTAATGGGTTTCTATTATGTGCCTTTAGTTACCAAAAACATTATTTCTATATCCAGACTCGATATGGTGGATTTATATTTAATTTTGGGAATAAATGATGGTTATTTTATAAATATATCATTTGTTATGGTATGAATCATTTAAATAGTAGTATTTATGTGTTGTATTACAACAAACAAATAATGGAAATCAATAATGAAGTTACTTCACATGACTCACACCACACCCAACATTGGAATCACATTCTAGGTCATGAAAATAAAAATTCTTGACTAAATTACATCAAGAAGGATATTTAGATTTTTTTTACTAAAACCAATTGGTTTATGTAACATATTTTTACAAGGAAAAATGACCAAACCCCTATTTTGTGGGATAGGTGAAAGGGATACAATTATTCTAGAATGAGTTCAAACCGATGTGTGTAGACCATTTCTAGTTGAAGTAAGGGGTAGATACTCATACTTCGTAACATTTGCTGATGATTTTAGTAGAAATGGATATGTCTACCTAATGAGGTATAAGTTAGACACTTTTAATAAATTCAATGAATATAAGAATGAATTTGAGAACCATATTGTTATGAATATTAAGAATATTATATCAAACCATGGTGGAGAATATCTTAATCAAGACATCTTTGATTATTTATGAGATTTTAGGATTTTATCTCAACTCACTCCTCCATATACGTCTCAATAGAATGGTGTGATAGAATGGAGGAACCACACCTTGTTGGAAATAATGAGATAAATGATGAGTCATGATATTATTCCAATATCCTTTTGGGGATACACATTACAAATAAAAGCATTCATACTAAACTGAGTGCCAACTAAATAAATAGATGGTATTACATACTAATTATGGAATGGAATGAAACATATTCTAAATTAATTACATGTGTGGGGTTGTGAAATATTTTTTAAGGTTTGTTCTGGTAATAAGATTTCACCTTGAGGATCAAAGTATATATTTATATGATATCCCAAAGAAACATAGAGATATTATATATACAATCCTTCAGAAAAGAAGATCTTGTAAATAGATGTCCCAAATTTCATGAAGATGTTCTTATCTCTAAATTATATAGTTTGATCGAGATAAACTTTGATGATGTCTAGGCTCAAGATACATAAGCATTGGCATAGGAAAAAATTCTACAAATCCTTGTGGAAGAGTAATTTTTTACAGAGAAACAATTACTACGTAGGATTATTAGAGAGGTTGGAGGACCAGAACGGTATGATTTACTAGTCCCTGAGTATGCTGAATCATTATTAGTTGATAATATTGATAATTTAACCTATAAGGAATATGTATGTTGTATATATGTTTCCAGGTGGAAAGAATCCATTAATTCTAAATTTGACCCCATGTTCCAAAACTATGTATGGATTTTGGTATAACCTCTAATAGATGAAAATCCCATTGGTTTAAAATGGTTACTCATGAAGAAAATGGACATGGAAGGACAAGTCAGTACCTATAAGGTGTGACTGGTTGTAAAATGGTTTAAATATTGCAAATGCATTGACTACGATGAAAACATTTCATCAATTTCAATTCTTAAATCCATTATAATTGTACTTTACATTGAGGTTCTCCATGACTATTATATCTAAAAAATGGATGTCAAAACATATTTCCTTAATGTGAACCTTCACGAAGATGTCTACATGACACAACCTGAATGGTTTGTGACTGCAAAGGATTCCAACAAGGTATTCATGTTATAAAGATCAATTAATGGATTAAATAAATCATCTAGGTCATTTAAAATTATTATTTTTTAGGCCATAATGGAATTTAGTTTCATAAAGAATTAATGTGATCAATGTTTCTATAAACAATTTAGTGGGACTGTAGTCATTTTTTTAATTGTATATATTGATGACATATTACTTCTTGGAAATGAATTATTGGTCTTACAGTCTATTAAGACCTGGTTGAATAAATGTTTCTCTATGAAGGAATTGGGTGATGAATCATATATTATTGGGATTAAGATCCATCATGATATATCCAAGAGGTTTCTCAGCCTAAGTCAAAGTACATACAATGATAAGATACTAAAGAGATTCAGTATGGAATAATCCAAGAGGGGATCATTTCTAACCTCACATGACATTCAGCTTTCTAGAAAAATGTGTCATCAAATAATGTAGGAAATAAATATAATTACATGGATTCTATATGCATCCATGATCAGGCAAGTCATGTATGTTATGATACTTACTAGGATAGATGTCACCTATGCATTAAGTTTGGTAGAAAGATATTAAGATGATATAGGTGAATGCCATTGGATGGAAGCCAATATTATCCCTATGTATCTAAAGAATACTAAGGATATGTTCTTAGTTTTTAAAGGAGATGAGAAAGAAGGCATGATATTATATGCAAGATCTAGTTTTTAAATGGATCAAGATGACATGAAGTTAGAAACAGGTTACATATTCACTTTGAATGGTGGTGTTGTGAGCTGGAAGAGCTCAAAGTAGGCTATGGTTATGGACTCTACAATAGAGTATAAGTATATTTTAGTTTCTAAGGAAGATAAATAAGTAGTATGGATGCATAAATTATTCTATGATCTTCATATGGTATCTACCAATAATGATCTTATCACTCTATATTTTGATAATACTAAAGTGGTGGCTCTTACAAAAGAGAAAAGATCACAGGGAAGGAAAAAGAACATACTTTAAATGTATTATATCATGAGAATTTTTTATTAGATAGGTAAAGTTTTAGTGAGTTTTATTTCCTTGGAAGATGACATGGCGAACCCCTCGAGTAAATTGTTGAATCATCAGAAACATGACTATCTTTTGAGGTCTAGCAGACTGATGGTTATCGAATGTTAGGTCTAGTATAAGTGGGGGTTTTTTGGAGTTGGTGTCCTATGACCAACTATTTTTTCTTTTATTACATGTATATTTTATGTATTTAATATTAACAAAAATTATTATTAAATATTTTTTGTTGTTCAACATGACTCTATTTTAATAATGTGATAGAGTATACATTTCATTGATAAGGTCATAACAGTTCTCCGCTATGATGATAACCTTTATATTCCTTGATGATAGTATTTAATAAGTTATATGGTGGGATAACGCACAATGATGGGACACATAGTACATATACTATCAGGTGAAAGAACTCATTAGCATAAGAGGCTTCTTCCCATGAAGTTCACACTATGTAATCTTTGATATGAGAGATCATGGGAACAATACGCTTGTAGGAATTCATCATGTTTTAGTATCATCAGATATTCTTTTATATGAGTGTGCTTTATGATCCTTAGACTTTTATATAATTATTAATGAATGTTAAAACTTGTGTACTTAGATGTATTTCATAAACCATGATAATAGTAGTTCATGGAGAAGTTTTATATGTTGGGTGTGTCATGAGTGACATGTCATCAAATACTAAGTCAAGGAAGGATTTTTACATTCCATATTTATATAATTTTGTATCTCATACCTTTGATTAGAATAGAATTGTTACATTAAATTCAATGGTCATGCTGTAATGATATGTTTATTTTGGACAGTTGAAGAAATATTCACTGAAAATTAAAATTAATATTATTCAAACACTTTTATAGAAAAAGTGAGAAACCGTGAGTTCAACAAAAAAAATAAATAATACATCGATTAAAGGAAAATTTAATCTTATTATATTTAAACACCCAAAACAATTTCTAGGAAATATTGGTTACCTGAGTGTTGGGTTTATCCGTTATCAAGTCTTCAAACTCAAAGGACAACTTGTCCCGTGATTGTATGTACTCCTCAAGAATGATCTTCCCATTATAGAATCCCCCAAAAAGAATTCGGTCCTACCTATCAATCTAGGTATTTATATCCTCATATCAGAACACCCTCAAGGACCTCTCAATCATTATATAAGCTTCCTCTTTAGTAGAATTGACAAGTAAATCTTGTTAAACCACATATTCTTCTGAGCATTCGAGTAGATCCATGGATTGATCAAGAAAAACATATGACTTCTGTGGATGAATAGAATAATCACTCTCTTTCAGATTATCTTTAAACTTCTTTGTTGAATGAGTCTCCATTGGGGTTGGTAAATTGGGATAATTCTTCCATTCTTTATTGATTCCCTTATGCGTCCTCCCTAGGCTTAGGGACCTATCTCCCTGAACTACTTCCCCTGCTTCACCTGCACTAGACACATACCAAAAATCTTGCTGGTCATACATGGGTTGCCTATCTGGAGTAACCTCTCACTCCTAGATCCGTTCATCAATCGGTAATCATTCTATGTGATTACTGAACTTAATGGAGACCTCTTCTCTACTAGGACATGTCCTAGAACTGCTCTAGGGGAACACCATATCCACATATGATGCACCCAAGAGAGGTTTGGGAGGTTCCCCAATAACTTTAGTTTCCATATCATGAATAAGAGCATCTCTAAACATAACAGAATGAGATTAATGATATGTTTCTAAAGTCTTTCTCTCACGAAATGTGTTTCTTGAATAACCCTTTCCATCTAAGAATGGGTATCATTTAAAATATAATCAGTGAAAACATCCGCGTCATTGAATTGAGAAATCACCTCCACTGGGTGTTTCATACCATTAAAATATCTAATAAACATGTTGAAAACATCCTTAACCTTTGGATCATAACGTAGAAGTAATGTCTTCAAAGAATCATCATTCTGAGTGATCTGGTTAGGAATTGAAACATCTTGCTTCACAGGAGGAACAATATCTTTTTCAATAAAACCCATACAACTATCAATAGTGGAATTGCACTGGGTATGTCCCTCCAATGATACAAGCTAAAAAGGATCATCCAAGGCCGCATCATCCTTATATAAAGATACAATAGTACCAGCATGATTCGAGGTACCCACCAATTGTTTCACAGCGAGAACCATTTAAAAAATAACCAAATTTGAATATTTTTGAAATAGTGAATGAAAATCCCACTGAAGATGATCCAATTGAAAACAATAATAATAGAAATCATATTAGTTCTCAAAATCCATGGGTTGTTGTCCAAAAAGCTAATTTTCAACCTCGATCCATACTTCTTCAATAGGGGGTTTGGAGATGTCAAATTCCATGGAAATCTGGAGTTCTATATAAAGCATAGAGTTTGGTGACATATATGTGAAAAATTATTCATGAGATATTATGAAAAAGTGATTATATTACATAGTGATAATTTTTATATGGTTTTTGATGTTGTAGAATTATGTTACTTCTCTTGGGTGCCTTGAACAATTACTAGACAGTAATCTTGGATTATAGGAAAGCCCATCTAATTCCAACAAGAATGAATCCTAGAGGGCCACACACTATGTGTTTCTATTGATCTTAATTAAATTTTATTTGAGTTTAATTAATGGAAAAAATATTATTCTTAAGGCCGTGGAATAATTTTATTCATGTTATATTGATTTTATAAATTAATATAAATATATATTCTCCAACTGGTGAAGACAATATTCAATTTATTTATTGAATATTTTAATTAATATTTATTCAATAAATACTGAATAAATTTTTTATTTACAAATAAAATATTTATTCAGTTGTTCAATTAATTATAGAGAACATCAAACAGACCAAGACCAAGTCTAATGAAAAATATTAATTAATAAGACCATTATATAATATTTGTTATTGCACAAGTTGGTGACCACCAAAAAATAAAAATTATATTATTATTATTATGTTGAATGAGATTTATTAATGTTAATTAAAGTTATTTAATGGTTGGTATTAAATTAACTAATAATTTATCTTAAATCCCACCTCTATAAATATGTGGCTATGTCTATTTTGTAGATAATCCAAAATTGATAATAGAGAATTGTTGCACACAAAAAAATCTCTCTCAACTCCCCTTTATCTCTCCCTCTCAAGAACGAGAATTGAAAGATGAATTTCTTCAAGAATGAATATTAGAAGATAAATAATGAATAATGAATTATATTAAACTCACCATGATAGCACTAGGAGATCATGCGGTGTTTCTTGTAAATCATAGAAAAATGTGGGGATCACTGCTAGAGGGATTCTATCCATGGATCCTCACAACACAACAATGGTAATATGAAAGGGTATTTTTAGAATTTCAACATTAACCAAAAAAGAAAGTTCTTAAACTTTATTATTTATTTCTTCAAATATTAAATAAATTAATTATAAATTTTATGTGTATGATCCTTTCTTTTGGTTTCAGGCAATGATTATTAAAATCTATTCTAATATATCACATACCTTTGTATGCTTCTACTATGCCAAGAACAATCATGATTCTGTATGTGTGTGTTTGTGTGTGTGTGTGTGGGGGGGGGGGGGGGGGGGGGGGGTTAATAATGTACAATCATTTATGCCAGGTTCCTATTTCTAAATGTTTTCTAATGGGTTGTTCATGGAGCCAGAAAAAACCCAACTACTCTCACATCCATGATAACTATCAGACCTACATTACAAAGGCATGGTATCACTTGGTAACATGGATGGTGATAATTAAGATTGCATATTAGTTGAGAGGATGAGAGGATTGATTAATTACACCATCTTGGGATGAATTATTTATTATTAAAGGCCCCTCTTATGAATTTAATATATCTTCATGAATACTTTGTTCATTCCCATGTACTAAATTGGTCACTATTTAAATAACCATCAATTATTAACATGAATGGATTTGTAATCAAATATATATATATATCTAAGGTTCTACATAAATGGAGGTATCTATATGTATATGTATTTCTTTATCAATGGTACTTGTAGACCAAATATACTTATGTCATTCATTATTATAATGTTTATTTTGAGCCACATAGTGGGTTGCTTTGGTACTTATCATCATCCTGGGAGATAATATTTTTTTGATATTGGGATCAAACACATAATACTGTATTACTATGTATCCTTTTGAATGGAATCATATTCTATATAGTACAATGACACTTAATAGGAGTCATCGTACATTTTTCGGTCAAGTGATGAGGACCCAACTTTGCAGTTTGACATTATACAGCAAGGATGCCTAGGTAGATGGAACCTAGTCAAAGCTTACTGTGGAACTTATGTTGAAATGAACCAAAGTGACCAATAGAAGTGTGGTATCCTAGGAGGGAATATGATCTCATCACGAACACTTTATAAGAAGGATTGTTATGAAAATGTGATAATAAGAAACATGGTCCTCTGATTTGGATGTAACCCTACTGAGAATATGGAAACCAAAAGATTAGGCTGAGTTTTTTGTGTCTGTTTTTGACCCAAATGAGGCTTCTGACATATCACATTTCTTCATGAATTAATTCCAATATAGTTCATATGGTTGGTTATTTCACATAGTAGGAGTCCCATGTGCTGAATTCATTAAGAATAAGTCACTATGGAGGTTTTTTTATCATGGGTAATATGGTCCTTTAAGAAGAAATCTACATAGTTTCAAGGATAATACTATATACGGGGCCATTTATTATGAAACCATGAGGGAAGCCTCTAATCAAGGTGACTTGGAGGTTTGGTTGGGGCATACACTCAGAAGGATTCCCATATGGGTTGGGGCTTACACCTATGGAGGTGGCATGTATGTGTTGGGGATTACAACTATGGAGGAGGCCCATGTTTTCTTAAGATCATGAGGATTTCATGATCACCAAAAAACTCTAAGCCTATGCAAGTCATTCTTAGTTAGTGAAACAAGAGAAACATATAGATCCAGAAACCACATGATATCTCTTGTCCACTGGTGGATGAGGCCTGGGCCTAGAGGAATAGAAAAAGAGAGAGGGATCTGGAGACATTCTCGTCTCTTGTATTCCTATCCTGGGCCCAAATGGATTGAGAGAGGGCATTGAGGTGCCCATATCATCTTTTTTAGTAATAATGATAGTCACATTGAATCCTATCTATGAGATGTTGGAAAATAAGAGTAATAGTGAAACATCTAGAAGGAAAGGATAGGGGATTACTCTTGTAGGGATTCCATTCTCCTGGTTAAAATAAGAAAGGAGGATATTACATTATCCCTAAAAGGGAAAAGAATGTATGATCTTATCCCTCTCCATTTGGAATGGAGAGGTCTATAGGAGTACCTACATGGTTAGGACCCTCGTTAATCTGATAATTTAATCTTGACAGAATTCCTATAATCCAACTTGTAATGGATGTTTC
This sequence comes from Viscum album, assembly GCA_963277665.1. NCBI lineage: Eukaryota > Viridiplantae > Streptophyta > Magnoliopsida > Santalales > Viscaceae > Viscum > Viscum album. Next base: position 382,527,541 of record OY728132.1, on the reverse strand, counting down.
CAATTAGACCTAACTTATGATGGGTATGGATGATCAATAGGACACACTAATGTGCCCACTGATTTCATCAAACACATCTGTTGGTTTTGGAATATGCCTTGTCCGAATTTCATTAGAATGGTTAATAAAGTGGCCAATGTGGGGAATACTGGTATACTGAATGAAATCAGTGGTAGTGGAAATAAGAAACACCCATGAAGGCCACATTCTTCATAGCATGTTCTTACACGGGATGGGGTTCACACTATGTAGCACTTTTACATGCGAGTGTAAGTATAGACTGTGTAGTGCTCTACTACACAGGTTAGGGATCGAACCATGTATTGCTTTGTTATATGGGTACAAGATCCACCCATGTAGTGATTTTCTACATAATCCCACATTCCTCCCACATAGAATCTTCCTGCATAGGGTAGGGATCCCATCACATTGTTTTTTTACAATTCGGGGTGATGAACTGCAAATTGGTCATCTTCTTATTCTTTGTGGAATGGTATCTATAAACAGTTTTGAGTAAAAAGATGTCTAGGTGAATCCCTTTTCTATCTTAATGTTATGAGGGTGATTTACCTACTAAAAATCAATGAATGGTAGTCCACGATGGGCCATAAGGATATCCTTTAGGGAGAAAGTTAAATAACATCCACCGGAAAATTTTATTTTTTGTTTATGTGGGGGGGGGGGGGGGTAGAAATCACCTAATGGAACCACATACAATTTCTTTGAAAGATGGGAAACACCACCGGTTCCCATGATTGATACTTAATTTGCGGTAGACATGAAACACCACCTTTTCTAATGAATGATATTTCTTTTATGAAGGTTAGGAAACACCACTCCAACTCTTATACAACTTTTCCATTTGTGTGTGGGGGGGGCATAACCTCATGTTACTGCTAATAACATTTGATTTTTTAGATGCTATGGAGAGTGGTGGTCTATATAATGATATTTAATATGCAAAGTTATAGGACTCCATGCAAAGTGGTGATCCGTATAGCCATATTTTCTTTGAAGAACCAAGCCCTTTGTCATGGGATTGAGTCCATTGAATATTTTTTCTATATCGTCTTTCTGGGGGATGTTTTACATTATAATTTTCATGAAATACTTGTCCACATGTATGAAATGTTTTCAGGACATAATAGAAATGTAACCCTATGATATAATATGAGAATATGTATATAAGAACATAATAATGTTTTAGTATGGCAGGGATTATGTTGTTTTCCCTAGAAATGTATCCCTATCAGGATACTACAAGTAGAATTCATTATATAATATAGTTATGTAAGTGTAATGACTCTAAAAAGGTTCATCATTCTTGACTCGAGCATTACCTAGTACAAAAAATGAGCCTTACTGCACGCATGGTTTTACATCCCCTAGGGATATGCATATGATAATTCACATTTTCATTACAAACCATTATGAAGGATTTGAATGTAATGGTATCCCAAAAGAAATTCATGTTGATGAATCTGATATTAACAATGTACAATTTGTTAATTTTTTTGTGTGTTACTCTATATTTTGAACAGTGCATTATGATTATAAATCCATAATTCTATTAGATAATCTGCTATATTCCATTTTTTTAAATGGTTCATGGAAGGAATAAGGGTTCCAATACTCATAGACAATGTTGTGATTTCCCTACAATGGAATCCAATATAGATGGTACTGGAATAGAGAAAATTATGGGTATATTAGAGTGTTTTAATTATTTTATGAAAAATAAACTTTTCCATATGGAGAAACCTATACCATAGAGAGATTATACTATGATGGATCACTTTATTCAATATAAATCCAATTATATAGTGGGAATACTAATCCCATTGTAGATGATAAATATATTGGCTCTCTCTAGAAGGTATTTATGGCCTTGGGATGTAGAGAAAGGAAAAATTTTCACTTTCCTTGTATAGTCTCAAATGATATAACTCTAAATGGAATTATTTGATCAAGATTACTAGGGATGAAAGGGAATTTAAAATCATGAAATGGAAATATTTTTAAAGGAAATTCTTTGATAAAAATTTCTATCATGAGAAACAAATTGAGATGAATATAATGCTCTTTAGCTTAAGGAAAAATGAAGAATAAAGTGTCAAAGAACATAATGATTATTTTAAAATTTTGGCTTGGTATACAACAAATTACATACAAAACATGGAGTGTAATATTTTCCATTTCATTAAGTCTTTTAAGGGTTATAGCATCTCAAAATATTTTGGCATCTAATGAAATATTATTATATTCCATCAAAATGGAGATATAATGATGAAAATTCTACATATTCAAGGGAACCCAAGAGAATAATAGGTTTTATAAACACAATGAAAAATGAAATGCATCAATCAAGAAGAAAAAGCCTACAAAATCTACATGTCTGAGAAATATGGAAAGAATCACCCAGGTAAATGACTGAAGGGAATGTGAGTTTTTTATAAGTGTGGGGAAAATTTTCATCATGTTAAAGAATACAAGTGGAAGAAATAAAATATTTGTATTTGGTGTGAAAACTTCAAGGATATGGGGAACTATTCAAACGAGTTCTCCATGCATAAATAGAATCTACCATAGAAGAGGCCTATAGGAGATGTCCAAGCTTCTAATATCACTACAACTAAGGTGGAAGTACCCAATGATGTGTTGGTAGGTACATTAATCCTATATTCAAATTTCTCGTACAATTTATTTGACTATATATCATCACATTCTTTTATATATACTCAGTTTTCAATGAAAATTATACATTTACCTTTTGATTTAATAATGGAGTTTCTTGTTAAAACTTTTAAGGGAAGTATCATTGCAATAAATATTTGTTACACATTCTCCATTATGACTCATAAATGTGCTTTATTTTCTACCCTTATTATCATACCTATGTATTAAATTGATATATTTGTCAATATTATCATAATTTTAGAATGTGGAACCAAAATTTATTTCAATAATCAGTAAATTATTATTTCTGTGGAAGATGTAAAATTACTTATATTTAGAGAAGAAAATTAATCATAAGATTCTTACCTAGATCAACCCCAATATCTCTACTGAATGAGATTCTTGGAAAAGAAGAACAAAAATAATCTAGAGATGAATAAGGGAATCTTAAAATTGAAAATGTACCTATTATACATGAATACATTGATGAATTTCAAAATGAAATACATGGACATCCCCAGAGTGTGATGTCGACTTTCCATGGATTTAATCCCTTATGCATGACCAATATCATAGACTCACTATATAATAGCCACTGTGTAATTAGTGGAGCTGAATAACCAAATAGAGGATTTTTATAGTAATGGATTTATTCACCCAAGTGTTTAACCATGGATATCCCCTGTTCTATTCATTGATAAAAAACATTTATCCATGAGTTTGTGCATTTATTATATGGAATTAAATAATAATACTATAAAAAACAAGTACTATATTCCTCGTGTTGATGGCCTGTTTGATCAACTTAATAAATCCCAATATTTTTTAAAATATTGATCTTTCTTCTACGTATTATAATTTTTGAGTAAACAAGGGAGACATTATCAATACATCTTTTCAAAATAGGTATGAACATTATGAGTTTATAGTAATGCAACTTTGATTGACTAATGGACCCTCTTTTTTATGGATCTAATGAACAATGTATTCGAGGAATATCTTGATTATTTTTTCTAGTGTCCATTTATGATATTATGGTATATTCTATAATATTTGTGGACCATGAAAACATCTTGTGGATCATTATTAGGGCTTTTATAAAGAAATAGTTATATGTAAAATTTTGTTGTTTTAAATTCAAGATTCAGGTAGTTTCTTTTCATGGACATATTATCTTCAAAAAGTGAATATCAATCAATCCTGCAATGAAAAAGTATTTCATAGAATTTCCTTCAACAATAAAAAAAATTAAGTACATAATTTTATTGGTTTTACAGGTAACTATTGGAAATTTATTCCTAAAGTTTCATGATTTGATAACATTTTAACCAATATTACATGAAAATGGATTATGTTTGTTTATAAAATGTTTTTTAAAGAATGTTTTGATGAACTAATGAAGAGATTGGTAAATTCTCTGATTTTAACTCTTTCATATAAAAGCGATGGGTTTGCGATATATATTGATTCATCAATGAAGAGAATTGGTTTTTTTCCAAATGAAAAATGATAATATTATTGCATATGCATCAAGGAAATTAAGGATTCACCAAGAAAACTACCAAGCACAAGATATTGAGTTAGAAGATATGATATTTGACATGATGATATAGTGAAATTATATATCTGGAGAAAGATATGGTATATACATAAATATTAAAATTTCAAAATATATTTTTTCAAATAAGGAGATAAATTTGAGAGAATAGTGATGGCTCGAGGTACTGAAGGTTTTTTTATTTCCCAATATAGTACCACCTATAAAAATCAAATACGGTAGATGTTTTATTTAGTAGGAAGGATCATGGAGTTCTGACCCAAATGAGTATTGTGAGGGATCCAATTTCCATGGATATAATAAAGATGGATATGGGAGTTACTAAAGAATGGGATACATCAATAATTTTTCATGTTATTTCAAACCCATATATATTAGTGAAGATAAATAATTATCAATTCGATGATGAGAAATTTAAAAATAAAATTAAAGGTATGAATGAAGGGAAATTAGTATACATCATTTGTGAAGATGGTGTTTTTAAATTTAGAAGTAGATAATTTTTTCCATATATAATTGAAATAAACATGGAATTTTTAGATGACATTCATTACTCAAATTTCTCTATAGATGCTGGTAGAATGAAGATTTATAAATATTTTATTGAATATTATTTATGGGATAATGTGATAATTTTTTTCGTATTTACGTGTTTACATGTTTGTTTTATCCTTTGGAATGACGACATCTTTAAAAGCACTAGTTTTGGTTTCCGTTTATTTATATAAATTTATCTTTTACTGGTACCTATAGGGGGAAACCTCGTAAGGGGATTAGATGTGTCAGCATACAACATCAGATATCTTCAATACCTTTTATTTATGGATATGTTCTTTTCCAATGAATTATATCACAGAGTTTTCAATGTGGTTTTTGTATTGTATCAGGTTGACAGTGCATTGATTTCCTTACTGCATTGCTGGGTGGGAGAATCGAAAGAGAGATAGGTGTGCTATCACCAATCACTGAGACCTCCCCACTTCTTTTTTGGGGTTTAAGGATACTATTCCACAATGTGTTTCTAACACAACACATCTTCTTGGAAGGGGTTAGTAAATCTTCTTGGATTGTTTTATTTATTTCAATGTTTGGTAGAGGGGCTGACAATACTTCATATGTTGTTTTTTATCTTTGTTTTTATTTTTTCACTCTAAATCATTCTTAACATATGAGTCATGTTTCTTTTAATGTATTTTCACCTTTGTTTTTATGGGTTCCCTCTTCAACCATCTCTTAAAATGGGTTCTTTCTGTCTTTTGTGTTTCCTAAAGAGGGATTGACCCTCAAAATTAAAAAAACAAATGAAGAATTATATGGAAATATATGTTGTAATTTGACATTATGTGATGAAGTTAGTGAGTGAAACTCATAGGTACAAAACGTGTTTATGAGACAAAAGAATGTAAATATTATTAAGGCACAAACTAAAACAACTCTAACTCAGAAAATGAATTATGCCTATAATTGAAGGAATAATTTTGAATTACAAGTGGGTGATGATGTTTTTTTGAATGTATATTCATGGAAGGCTTTTATAAGGGTTGGTAAGATAGGGAAACTGATACCCAGGTACATCATAAAATTTTTAATTATTAGAAGAATTGGAGTTGTTTCCTATCTTTTGGAAATTTCACTAAGCATCTCAAACGTATACGATGAGTTCCATATATAATTATTAAATAAGTATATGCTATTCCTAACACATGTGATCACATCTAATGAATCATATTTAGAAGATAACCTATATTACGTTGAAGAAAAAATATAGATTCTTGAAACCATATATCATGTATTAATTAATTTTATGACTCAATTTGTAAAGGTACTATAGATGAATCACAAAATGGAGGAAGCCATATGGGAACTAGAGGATATTACGGATAAGAACTACCTCCATCTATTTAGAAGGTAATATTCAATAATTTTTTAGGATAAATTTTTTTATAAGGGAATAATGAAACACACTAAAACATTAAACATATTCTTTTTAAAATAAATTTAATTTTGTTGATTGCATGCAATGGACGCAACACCGAGTTAAAAAAACATCGTTTAGTCACACATTGCACATAGAATTTAAAATTTAATTTTAAAACTTTTATAAAATTTAATTAAAAAAATTATAATCATTTTTGAAATTATAATATCAAAATCATCTTTGTTTATATTTTTTGGATTTTTTTAAAAAATTTCATTTTTGATGAACAATGAAAAATGTAGAATTTTAGTTGAAAAATTCTATTCTAATTAAATAATATATATAGTTAAATTATATTTAAAATAGGGTTTAAATTTAAAATAGTTCAATTATATATATATTAATCCAATGAAGTTCATTGGAATCATTTTAATATGTGTTTCATATATAAAATCATTGTTACTTTTTGAACATTTCAACTTTAAAAACCTACTCACTCATCACATCTAGCTATTTAATTTTAATTTTTTTAAAATTATGTGAATTAATTTTGGAAATTTGAATTCAATATTTATAATAATCATTAGTTATATTTAATAAAATGTCTGAATTAATTTTTTTCTAAAGAGATTAGTTAAAATATTTAAAATTAATTACATCTAATAAGGAGAAAATGAGTTTACTTTGTGGTTAAATTAGCATATAATGTTTACAGAGGGATAAAAACATGTCCAAATACCACTTAATATATTTATTTATACCTTTATTCCTTATATGATCGATAATGATTCATTATTTGAGAATGGGGATATGAAAACAACATGGGTGGAATTAATTCTTTCAAAAAATTACAAATGTGACACTCACCCCACTTAGAAATGGGCACACCTATTCTCCTCTATTCACAAATTAAAAAAATATTGTTTTAGAAAATACCTTAACAAATAAACCCGAAAAACCGATCTTATAATCCATGAATACTTATATTGTAAAAAATACCATCCTAGGAATTGCTTAGTGCAGACCAAAGGAAGTTACTCAAAGAAGAGGTAATGTTTTTCCAATAAGTGTCTCATTTTTACTCTTTTTTCACCGCTTTCAATACTTTTAAAACCATAAAGATATAATAAACACAGTTGCATACATATAATGAGATATTTTTATGTTATTTTTAATACCAAAAACTACATACAACTTAATAAAATGGGTTACAAAATCATTGTTCATGTTTACATCACTCTACCTCCTTGCGAACCGATGAAGTTTGTTTTCAAATTTCCACCTCAGAAGGTTGGGTATGATGATGGAGATAAATTATATATATATATATATATATATATTTTATTTATTACACATATATATATATATATTAATTATATCATTTTTTTACCTTATATTCCATTGGATATACAATAATATCGCACCTGTGTATGAAAGACTACCGCCTCTTGAAGTAATGAAATTCGTCATCCAAAAAATCTTTACATAATAGGTGAAAAGGAATAATTTTAATGAATATATTTGAAATAAATGACATAATTTTTATATTCATGATATATTAATCATTATTTTACGCTAATATATAATATTATTTGATTACTTTTTCACTCAAATATAGATGAAAATGTCATTCGTGTATGTGTGGACTACCGCCTTCAAGAAGTGATGCGCCACTCTTTTCATCACCACATCACATGGATGGAATATATAACTATATAATATGGTATTAATGATATTATTATCATTCTGTAATGGTACAATATTACTTACTTTCTTTCCATAATGATCATTGAGAAATGAAAAATGTTACTCAGGCGCACATACTTCTTACCGTCTCAATGATGGTAACATACCTCATTTTTCTTAAATGTCATTCATGATTGGGTTTAAAAGTAAAATTGACATATAAATATGATAATTATTTCATTAATATTGTTATTTATATAATTAAAATTTATAATATGTGAATAAACACAATGTTTAATGAAATAACACGCATACAAATAAAATACAATTAACACCCAAAAAGGTGAAAATAATAAAGGATTAATAATGAAAGGGTGGAGAGCTACTATAAAAAGAGCATATATGGTAAAATAAATATTAATATGGTTCTGTAATAAGTTAATAACATTCATAAAACCATTTTACAATATATTAATGAAATATTATATAAGAGAAAGCATGATGTAAGGGATTTCATATTAATTTACTTTATATTAAGAATTTGTTATTATTATGCACCAATTGAATTTTATAGGGTGTACATACATACCCTTTGAAATTTAATATAATTATTAATATATCATAGTATTTTATGTTCCAATTTAAATTACTTTATCCAAGTGGATTTGACATTAAAATTACCAAGTGTTAAAATCTATTATGAAATCTCAATTTCTTTTATGATTATTAATTTTTTTTAAACAAGTAAATTTATTTTAATTATTTTACATTAGAAATATTTTTTCTCTTGAATATCCATATTCATGTGTAATATATTTCATTATTACCTAAACATCACACCATTTTTTTCATATGGTGTTTTCTTTAAAAGATAATGATTAATTGCTGAAATATTGATAAATACATATCCTTTACTCAATGTGGATATTTTATAAAGATAATTGTTATTAATTAAATTTATTATTAAATATAATAGTAATAATTTATAATAGTTGAAATATTTTGGGGACATTTTAATTTATTCCACTAAATTTATTATTAGTCTAATAATATGAATCAATTGGAAAAATTAGATGAGTTTTTAACCAATATGTTTTAAAATGTCTTGTAAAAGGTCTTGATGGTAAAGGTTCCATGTTCATGGGAAACATTTAATCCAATATTTAATAATTTAAATTTTTTTTAAAATAGTTATTATTATTATCCTTGATATTTTTTCTATGAAATTATCTATGGAATCATTTTATTCACCGTTTATTTATTAAATTGAATGTGTTTCAATTATTTACCTTGACATATTTATTATCCCTTTTCTATATTTTTTTAAAATGTGTGTTCACTTTCCTATCATTTCATGTTGACTATGATTATTGATTCATGATAGAATCCAATGCACTTATCCCTTACTAATCATTTTATCTCATCCTTATTTTGTTTCTTTTCCCCAAGGTATGATTAAAAGATATTTGAATGAGTTTTTGAAGCTAAAAAGCATTAGATTTTTTCATTTATTAGGTTTTATATTATATTCCCAATAAATTTGGGTACCATATATGTATCTAGTTCTTAAAAACAACTATAATGACAGGTCCTTTTGGATTTGAATCCTTTTATCTATACCAATAGAATATAGTAAGGAACCCACTCCAGGCTAATGGGGCCAGGGTCATTACATAAAATATAAAAGGATCAGGGAGACTGAGGAAGGGCTAAATATTGCGAAATAAAAGGAGAGTATAGAATATATTCACATAATGGGTTTTTTATATTAATGACCAGCACATTAATCATGTTTTAATAAGGAACTTTATAAATATGGATGCACTAATTTAACTCTAAAATAAATATGGGATTGAAATTATATATTTTTTGGGAGAATGTGGAACAATATCTGTATGTGTAAGGAAAGAATAATTTTTAATGAGGATGGAAGAACTAATCCATCCAAATTTATCAAGGATAAAAAAACATGTATGAATCTATTCGAGAATGTAATATTTTTTCTCACTCTATTATTGTGGATATGTACTACTATAGAATGAATAAAACTCTGTATATAAGTTCATTCACTAATATAAACTACTAGGACATGAATGAATAATTGATTAGACTGTTATACCTATACATGATTTCATAGTGAATAATAGAAATTATTATTTTACTAAAACTAGATCCAATGTATAGGAAAATTATAATATAATAAAGAAGGATACACCACATGTATATCATATGAATTTCTCATAACAATATTTAAGGAATAAATGGATGGTTGTGATAAAAATATCACTAATTATATATATTTTTACCAACATAATTAGATAATTATATTTTTTCAATATGAATCTAAAGAACGAAATCATAGATTTCACCATGTACTAAGGGAATTATATATTCCCATCCTACCTAGATGGAGAGAAATAATGAATATATAAAAAGGAATAAATGGATCATGGTTTACATGTAATTAAATAATTAAAATAAATATGTTTGTTTTAGTGGGTTCATATACACCACAACTGGACAAGACCAAAAAACTAGCAGTGTAGCCCTTGTATTAAAAAAGATACTAGTAAAGGAGGGAATTCATGAGGCATCAATATAGATTTGGACTAGTAGTATGTTTCAAAACAAATATGTAAATACCAAGCTCTATAAATAAGAACATTCAGGATAAAATATTATTATAATAGGATTAAACTAGACTAAAGAAAAAGGATTGTCCTTTAAAGAGCCACCAACCTCCTCAATATGAGCAGGATAGAGGTAACCCTATTACCTTATATATTATGTTAACATATGATGAGTGAAGTGTTGCATGATAACTGGGAAGATAAAATACAAGGGAAACGTTCACAATGTGTTCATTTAATAGTGGATAATTATGAACCTAAGACATCATGCTAAAATAAAATTGGGATAGTTATGTCTAGGAAAGTCATGTCAAGATTTTTTGTAGACCTAATTCATTAAAGAGTAACTACTATTATCTTCACCATTATTCTAAAATATATGATATTTGAGGGTATCAAATAAGACATGAATTTATATTTTTGATGTAATTTATGAGTCATAGTTGGAATATAATATCATGGATAACACATTCTTCAATTTAAATGTGCATACTAAAATGAGGATTCAAGGATAATTTTAAATCTCCCAATGAAAGTTGTGATTAATAATTTTTTTTGAAACTATAAATTTATGATGAAATAATGTTTCAATAAAAATAGAATACATTTCAATTTAGGTATGTCACTGAATAAAACACTTCTCCAACGCCTGATACTGTTTTAATTTGAAAATTTATATCAAGGATATAAATATGTGTTAATAAAGCTATCAACATTGAGAATTAAACTTGTAACCTATACATTATTGATGAAATATAATAATATATGAGGGTATCTATTAATATATTTTGGATTCTCATAAATAATAAAAATAATATATTATTTAATGCATTCCATGTGTCAGAACAAAGAGGCAATACATCCTAATAGAATTAAGACATTCTTGGAAGCCTCTATAAGCGATTTTAGGTTTTATATGATGGTTTAAGACCCAAGGGAATGAATTGATAGAATAATTAATAATTATTTTTTATTTTTTATTTGTTGTTTTTATAAACTAACAAAATGATATCATCAGTGTTTTTAGGACACCTGAAGCATCATGGAGAAAAAGTGATAACAAACACTTTTTTCCCTTCAAAAATAATATCATAAAGTTAAGTATATACAGTGAAAACAAGCAGTGGGAGTTTGATTCAATAATATAAAGGTTACTCATCCTCAATTGAAAAATGTATATTTTGTGTAAAAACAATTAGAATATGGACTCAGGTGGTAGTATTTTTTTGGAAATTGACATCTTACTTCCATTAGTGATACAAACGTGAAATATTTGATAGTTATGACATTAATATCAGTGAATATTGTTTCCTACACAATTATCCTACTGATTTGTCTTAGAATATTCAGTCAAAAAGTCATTAAAAAGTTGCATATCACTTATTAAAAATAGAATTAAGGAATGTAGTTTTAAAAAGGAATGATATTTATATTGAATGGGATAATCTTATTTGAATATTGTTCATGCATTCATGAGTCGATATGTAATAATTGAGTATGTTAAAAGATATAGAATTATCTTTTTGAATTTTTTTGAAGGATTTTTTAGTGATGGGGAGTAAAATTGATAGTGAACTCCTCGACATGAGAAATAAGAATACCCTTTTTTATTTTCATGACAAATATAGAGAAGAAAAGTAGATTACCATAAAATCAATACTTAGTTTTGTTGGTATTTTTTGATGTATGGAGAAGTTGTATTTTTTTGGATATTGTCTAATAGAATACAAATGGAGATTCTATTTCAACCAGGAGTTGATATTTTGTAATTTTTGACAATATATATGATTTGATTGATTGTGATCTAGATGTGTTAAGTAAATATGCATTGTATGAAAAACATTTCATGGAACAAATGTTAATTATTGTGGGATAACAAGTTGTTATATTTAGAGTTTATTTATTTCATGTATTATATGGTTGTTTCTTGAAATAAAAAATTTTCATATGGATTCATGGTGTTGCAAACATAATTTATATAGATAGGGGAGTAATTTTTTGAAAAGTTCTTAAATAAATAGTTAGTAAGAATTAGAGAAACCTTATGGTAAAAATATCACTGAGGTTACTAGTCCATCATATATATATAGAAATATTAATGATAGAAGGACATCTTGGAGTAGTAGTTCACATTAGAACCTATGTGGGTTAGCGCTGGTGTGTCTGATTAAAGGAAAAGTGAAGCACATGTGGGGTGTAATTTGACCCACCAGTGAGGGGAGAAACTAGAGGGTTTTTTATTGGGAGATTATTAGTGTGTCCAGATAAATAATGTAGTACCCTCCTAGGAGTAAATCCATTGTGTGATGACTTTACATAGTGGTAACTATTGATGCTTCAAGAAACACGGGTAAAAATCACTATAAAATTCCATTAAACTCATATACTATATCCATCCCACAAAATTTTTCTTGCATCAAATTTAAATATATCATGTCATTTGTCGAATGTATAAGATCAATTTTGTATTCAATCACAACTATTTATAAAGTCTTTAATGAAGATTTTTATTCTCTCAAATTTCCTAGTCAATAATGGAGATTCATGATGTAGTGGTTTTTGAAATTTTTAAATGGAGAAATTTAGAGCTTCTTTAGATCAATATTCTTGAATCATATTAATATTCTCCTTTGTGAATAATCAGAAGAAGAATATGATTATTGATATAATATTTTCAAACAAGATAAGGAAACCCATAATGGATATAAAATTATTAGTATAATAATCTCATTATTTAGATATTACAACTCAAAAATAGTCACATTACTCAAATAAAAAAAAGGTTTACTGCCTTGGATATTAGCTATATAAGTTATTTATTTTACAAAAAATGAACTCATTTATTCATAATTTTGGTTTATTAGACTATTTATATACATATCACATGATATAATAATCTTCATAACCTATGGATTGGAAACATATGAAAGGGGAGACCTCAAATGACCTCTAAGGGAAAGACACAACATAAATTATGAGATCATAAAAATGATGGGGAATACATGGAATAAATAAAAACCATCATACAAGATTAAAATAAAATGGATTATAATCATAATTCATATTAAAAAAACATTGATCATAAAAATATCATTAATGAAGTACAAAATAAATGATCAGGCACAAAAAATCTATAAATCAGTCTATAACAAGTGGAAATGAAAAAAGTGTGGAATAAAGAAGAAATAAATAAGTCATATTCCTTAAAAAAATTCAATTTCATGGACATGAGATGCATCGTTAAAATATGAAAAATAATATATAAACCATTGAAATGTAGAACAATCACATGCAAGGAAAATTTTATGAATTAACATTTCTATATGGAGTTTATAGAGAAACTTGTGTATAAATATTCTTGCATATAATTTATTGTATAAAATTAGGAAAAAATATTATCAAATATCATTTACAAAATAGAAATGTAAATATATATATTTCCACATCACATTCACAAAACAAACTTATGAAAAAATCTTCCCATATCTCAATTACACAATATTACATCATCTCATATAATATAAAAACATAAACAAATATTCAAGGGTGATATATCACCCCAACCTTCATTACTCATACATATTAGTTTCATAATAAAATAAAACATTCATCATATCATAAATACTAGATGGAAAAGGATTGAGATTCTTGAATTATTCAAAAAACATCACATAACATGAAATGAGGAAATCCCATAATTTAAAAAATCTCATTTTTCAAAAGAAAACATATCAAAATAAAATATAAAGGTTATTCAAAACATCACTTCATGAAATATAAAACATAGAGGGTATATATAAATGAATATAAATTTTTTTCCCAAAACCTTTAAAACCATTGTTATGTAAGTGGAAAAGTAAATTACTTTAAAAAAATTTTGATTAAGAAGGATGATAATTTTTTAAAATATTATTATAAAAAGTTACAAAAGAAAATATCTTTTAAAATACATATTTTCTCAAAAAGTTGAAGTAAAAATTCATTAAAAAAATTTTATTTTGAAAAGAATCTATAACAAAGGAAACATGAAATGGAAAAATAGTTTCAAAAAGAGAATTTAAAATAATTTAAAAACCATTACCTAAAAAAAATTAATAATATAAACTTAAAAATTAATTGAGGTGAGAAAATGAAACTTTTTTATAAAGAAAATTTGAGCTTATTTTAGGGGAATTATTACAATATTGGAAAGTAAAAACATCAATTGAAAAATAAATTTTAGTAAAATAAAGGAGAATTATTTTGAACAAAGATGAAATTGAACAAAAAAATTCAATAATGTATTTTATAATACATTATTGAGCGACATTATTTTCATATAAAATTATGTCTAAATACCAAAAAAACAATATAAAATTCTTGAGTAGATAAATCATGAAATATTATTGTCAAATAAATTTAATTATGACCCAAAAAATGATTTGAGTCATAAAAAACATTCTAAACTTTGTAACATTTGCATCAAACCTCCAATAGAATGATAACATTAAGGTGAAAATTAAATATCATGAAATTTAAGATAATCATGATATTAAAATTATAATGTGTCTATTAGTGAACTATACAAATTTAAATATAGTGTATAACAAAAAGATGTCTTAATGTAAGGATATAGGGATAAAAACCCTTACCATGTTTCCTAGTTTAGTAGATAAAAATTAAACCTGCTATAAAACAAAAATAACTAAATTAATATCCTATTTTAGGACATTTATTATAAATATTATATTCTTTTAATCAATATTTATTATTATTATTAATACATTAATAATTTATAGTGTATTATGACCATCGAGTGTTAAAAACATTACATGTTTTACAGATGTTTAATAATTATTATATCATTAACATAATCTCATAAAAAATATTTATTGATATATCATTTAATAATAATATTATTATATATATATAATGTCAATATAAAATTTTCTTATTTTTTTTGAAACATTTTTTTGGTTACATTATGTGAATATAGAAATGATAATGACTTATTTTGGTAATTTTATGGAATGAAAATGATAATTTAATAATAATTTAAATAATTAATAAAATATTTATATAATATTATACCATGAATTATATGGTTATTATATTGTTATTATATTAATTTTCATGATCAAAAAGTTATTTGTAGTCATATATTAAAGTATCATTCATGTTGATGGTTAATCTGACCAAAACATGAACACAATTCGACTCGTTTAGCGTATATGGTTAAAGAGGTGTTTTTTGTGACAAAATATAATTATGGTATAAGAATAAATATATTACATTTATTTTTATATTTTGTTGAACTATCGTTGAATTTTTTTATAAATAATGAAAAACTATGAGGAAAAAATCTTTGTAAATCCGGTAGCCCACACACAAGTACGATTAATGCTCCATTATTTTTCTAAGTGGATGAATATAAATAAATAAGGGTCTTCAAATTAAAATAAATAATAATAATTATGTTAATTATACTTAATTAATCATATTATTATTGTGAAAAGTTTTTTTAAAGAGCTATATTAAGAAAAGAATCTTATGATTTGGATAATAATTACATTGTAGACATGATTTTTATTTAGAATATCCATTGAATTAAATTTTATAGGAAAAATATTAGTATCCATCGTATTATTTTGGTAGAATATGGTTCTAATAATAGTAAATTGTAAAATTCTCAGATATTAATTTAATGGATATGTGTTTTCTTTAAAGGGTATAAATTACCCCTTTATAAGATTGGAAAATGAACTTTTGGAAACACCCTTTATATTTTAAACATTATTCCAACGTAAATGGATCAAAAAAGTAATTTTTTTGAGTATGCGGTGTATATAGGTCTATAAACACTCAAAAAAAAAATTTACACACATGTTCTAGACACGTTATATGGTCTTTAAACTTATGTTTTTAAATTTTAAACAATTACCTTTAAACTCGGTAACTAGGTTTTTACTAAATGATTTTATGGTTCATTAAGAATATATAATAACCAATATAAAAAATAGGTGGTTATAGAACTAAATCTAACATCTATTTAATCCAATTATAATTCTAAATATTATAAAATTAAGATTAAATCAAAACAGATAATGTGTACAAAAGTTGTTTTTGTAAAAAATTGAAATTGGGAAATGATAGATTCTTAATATTATTTAAAACTGATAAAAAATTTAATGAGTTTAAATATATCTGTTTATTTTTTTATACAAAATATTATACTCATTATTTAATGTACTATTATTTAAGAAAATTAGTTACAAAATCATTGATTTTAATAAAATAGTAAGTTTGAAATACATATTTCTCTATTATTATGTTAATTTCTATTGATCCTAACTGTCTAAACTTTTAAACTAAAAATTAAATTGGGAATTTTAAAATTCTATGAAAATTAGTATCTCAAATATAAGATTAATTTTATCATATAATATCTCTATGTGTATGGAAATTAAGAATAACATTACCAAATGTAAAGTGTGAAAACTAGTTTTTTTAAAATGATTTTTTAGGAAAAAAGATTTATTATTAGTTAATAATTATCAATTCATTTGATTAAAATTAATTTAAAACAATTATCATATCTCAAATACTATATATTTAGTAATATAATAAATCATAAAATTCATTTCATCATCTTAAAATTAATTGAACAAACTATTGAAAAAAATATTTTCAATAAAAATCTAAATAAATTTTCAAAATGTTTAAAATGTGTTTATAAATTCAAAAGTGTTTTTTAATGTTCATTATTATGTATTAAAAATTATAATTTTATTGGAATGGTTTCCAAAAATATCTATTTCATGTTAAATTAATGGTATTATTAAAATAAGTATGTCCATTATTAAAATAGAAACCAATTATGTTAGTATAATCTAAAAAATACAACATATGCTAATTTTTAATGAGGACTTAAAAAATGAATTTTAATTTAACAATTTCTAATTCTAAAATTTTTAAATAGACATTTTTAGGAAGATAAATAATATGATGAACTTTTTTTTAATTTTAAATATTTATTTCTATATTAACTCTATTAATTATTTACCTACCAACGGTAATAAATATTAATGGTTTTCTTTTATGGCTTGGCCCAATTGAGGATGAACCATGACTTTGAAAAGCATGCATCCAATAGGAAAGGGGCTTGGAAATAACACTGATTTGGAATATAATAATAATGTGAAGAAATATCTTGATGTTCCTACACACACACTTCTCTAAACCCATACAATGCTAAAATGTAAAGCAACTAAAACCAGTGCATGCATACCTCTATGATCCTGTAATCAGAGTATAATAGAAAAGTACTAAAATTAATAAAGAGTGATAAATACATTCCCAACAAAAAACTACAATGTCAAAATTTCTCGAAGGAGTAGTTAAGTGGTTTAATGTAAGCAACCAAAAAAACCATAGTTATTTTGAAGATCAAGCTATGCTCCACCCACTCCCTGCCCTCCAAGTACATTGTCAAAAGGGTCATAATCTTCATAAGACATGACACATGAGGGAAAATCCCATGCATTTGTTATAATAAAAATATCAAGTAGGATACCCTAGAAACACTAATAATGAATCATAAAGAATAGTTAGTGCATAAAAATGACATAACAATAAAATCATAAGTAAGAAAAACCAAGATACACTCAAAAAGAATACCACACCTCCAAGCTGTCACAACCAAACATACAACCATTGAATTCATCTCAATGAAATGATCATTTTAGGAGAATCCAATTTAAGAGACATGAAATCTCCAACGACACTAATCTAAGAGGACATGATCATTGGGCCCCACCCAAGAAATCATAGTGGTCCAGAAGTCCCAGATACTCATATAGGGGACCAACCCCAGGACCACTAGGAACAACAAAAACCCAATATGAATCAACCTGCTATATAGGGGATCATTCTCCAATGATACCATGAACCCTAATAAAATATACTACTAGATGGAGGGTGAATTCCTTAATCAATAAGGCCATTATAATTCCAAAAACCCTCCTAAGGTATAATACGATAGAGGAGAACACTCAGATCTCATGGATGGACACCAAGAACTCTTTTTGAGAATCAACCTCCATAAGAGATCACAATCCATATATTTTGATATAATATATCACTATACCATCCAATTGATCGACAAAGGGAACATAGTCAACTGATACTAATCCATACTGAATAAACAAAGGGCTCTAAATACCCTCAAATGTGTTACACTGTGTGAATGTGAGGGTAAATTATGTGTTCATACAACCCCTAATCTTATCGTGTGTTTTTTTTAGAAATGGATTTAAAATATAAATATAATAAATGTGTATAAATATTACACAGTGTGTAGAGATCATCTTATACTCAGTATGTTTCGTGTAGCCATGACTATGTACATTGGATCATGTCTGTGTACTCTATCCATGTCTCTATACTTTTCCCTTTCCATGTCCATGTAGCCACTGAGTTACATACCAAGTCACTGAGCATGTTTTACATGTAGTATGATAAGGTTAGATGATGTGTGATATTTAACTCTATGTAGAAGCCCTAGCATCGCAGAAAGAGGTTTTCCACACAAAATGTAGCATTGAACTGCATAATGTGTAACCTAGGAATTATTAGATCCGTTGGTATCTTCTCTGCGCCATCCTTCACATTTTCACTTCCACCACCCTCACTATAGGTGGTAAATATAGGTTTTATAATACTCATATCTAAAATATCTTTATTTTTATATTTGAATCTTCTTGTAAAATGACCCCATGCATTTTCCTTTGTCACACTATAAAAACCAAGATGAACCAGAATCACCAATATGATTCAACTAACCTCTAATAATCCTCATTTAACATCACACCTCAATCCCACATTTGATCATGAACCAAACCCATCGTATTGATCTTTTTCCCTAAAAAACTGTGATGAAAATTTTAGTTGCTAGTTAATCATCAAACAATGACCCAATGAAAATGCCAATAATGAACATGCAAATAAACCATAGATAAATCCATTAACCATAAAATGTGAAGAACGAACCGATGCATTTTTTTGACATTAATGTGTTTTCCTATATTTAGATGAACAAAGAGGGTTAAAAATCCGCAAATAAAATAAATCCCTCAATTAAATATACAATCAATGCATGAATCAATTCATGTTCATGGAATTGATCATTTTTTCAGCAGGATAAAATAATGGGATGATATTTAACAAATCCATAATCTAACGAAGAGTTTTGATCCATCAATGGCAATGAACATTAATGTGTTTCCATCATTTTTGAGATCCATGAAATCTGTTGGTGCACAATCCTCAATCCCTAGTCATCTAACATCATCTGACAATGATCATACATAGGCTCCTCTCAATTGGATCATCTTAATAATAAGTCATCAAGATAACCCTAATGTTTAGGCATAACAACGTTTAAATAGGATATTTGGTCACTTCATCGATGAAAAATAATATAAATCAATCAATTAATTTATTCTATAATTTTTTCATGCGATAATTTTATCAAAAATACCTAACACTGAAAAAGTGTTTTTCACAACCATGGTAAAAACATCTAATCTCAACGGTGCCCAAGACTTATAATCCTTCCTCTATTTAAGTGATATTTTAATGTTTCTAGAAAAATATTGGATTATGATATTAAAATATTTAATATATTTCAGAAATTAATTCCAACCACACTGGATCTTAGAGTCTCTTGATATCTAGGCGCTTAGCTTCAAAAATATTCCATATAATATCAAAAATTAATACATGGAAATTCAAAGTCATTAAATTATTCCCACCTTATGTATTTTATTCCATAATGGAGAAAAATAAACTAAAAAAGATGAGGGTAATGAAATCTCATTTGGGTCTCACAAAATTTTGTGATATCCTATAGATTCTCATGCTATCACCAGAAGGGAACTAGTTGAATCAGTTAACCACAAAGGATACTACCCTATCAACCCACAATATCTAATGGGTACTTAGAAAATTTTGATCCAACCTTTATGTGCATCTCATCCCATTTGATAAAATGTGATGGTCAATGAAAGTACCACCTCAACTATGACATGTGGACGAAATAGTGTACCCTGTCCAAATGCAGTATTAGATCTATGTATTACACTACCTCACCCTCTCTACATATTACCTATAGAAAACCAATAAACCTCAGAGATAGATTACCTCCATATAAAAAAAATTTATAATCCATATCTCAGTGACAATTTTAAAAACTGACGGCTTCCTTCCGTTAACTCAATAGATATCTGTGATAGGTCCAAGTAAGACTATGATGGGTTTTTATAGTACTCATTGACTCTTGGATGATCTAAGCCTTCTCTGTAGTCACTCAAACCAGCTCCATTCCCATTAGTGTTGACGTTCCTGGAACATTCCTACAATGTGGTGACCTGAAGGTTTTCCTATACAAGGCCTCAAATGGTTCAATACAAATTGTTGAATGGTAGTGGTTGTTATATGAAAATTTCAACAAGTTTTGGAGATCCACCCAACTACATAAAAAATATAACATGAAATTACACAACATGTTCACTAGGTCTTGAATGGTGTACTCAGTATGGCCATTATTTCGGGGGTGAAATTCTATTCTCAAACTAAACAATGTCCAAAAGGCCTCCTAAAATACTATCCATAATCTCCATGTGATTTGAGCATCATGGCCTAAATTAATCGTCATGGGAACTTAGTGGATTTTGAATATCTCTTATATGTACATGCATCCCAATATCTCAACTGAGATCTACTCTAGAATAGTTAGAAAGTGGGCCAAAATGGTGAAATGATCTATGATCATCCAAATGGAATAATGTCGCATGGACATACATGGTAATCCCACCATGAAGTCCATGTATATCCCATCCCACTTCATCTCTAGAACCTCAATGGGTTGTTCTAAGCTCAATGAAACCATGTTCAAAGCCTTGAATTTTTGAAAATTGAGGCATTAAGAGAAAAAACCTCCAAAACTACTCTTCATACTTAAAAAACTATGGTTGGAGGTCCTAGTATATTTTTTCCAAACTTATATCTACCAAAAAATGGGTTGTAGGAATCTTATGCATCACCTCCTCCCATAAATTCAAATGTACCATATTTCATCCTATTAAAAGAATATCATTCTCAATGCCTCATAATATCTATCAGGAGCATGTCTAGTGGATATATGAGTAAATAATGTATAACAATTGGTATCTACACATTGATCATCCTGAACATGTTGTAGGAGATATTGGGTAAAATTTATTAACAAAATCTATGAAAAACCATCATTGTCCACTATGGAAAACTGCAATGTGGCTAACTAATCTCATGCCTCATCCAATAACTATGAACAATATCTCCTGCTAAGAGTGTATGCCACCATGTTCCACCTCCCAAGAGTATAAACAATCTTGAAGTCATATTCCTAAAAAAACCCCTCTCCATCACCTTTGTATCATGTTAATATCCTTTGGATAGAATATATAATTGAGACTCATCTTGTTAGAGTAGATGATAAACAACTCCCCCATCGTGTAATGAAACCAGATATTCAGGGAAATTACTTATAGAAAACCCAATATTGTTTGTTGTGTAGTTCTTATCTTGTGGTATCAACTGACATGAACCATAGGTAATCACCACCCTCCTCAACATCAAAAAATACCCAATCCCAGTCCCAGATGCTTTGTAAGCCACTACATTCGCGACACCCACCTATGAAAATCGCATGATGGTAATACTCATAAACCTCTACCTTAACACTTTGAAGCACTGATGTAACCTTTTTTTCCACATCAAACACCACCTATTTTGGGTAAAATTGTTCAAGGGTGATGCATCTCTAGAGAAATTAGGTACAAACCTTTAATAGTGCCCCACCATCTAAAGGAAACTTCAATCCTTGGTAACACTCTTGGGTGGATCCCATGAAATAAGAGACTCAAACTTATCCAAGTCCACTTCCACTTCTACCTTTGAGACAACATATCCCAAGAAGTAGAACTCTCAAATCAAAAAACTAACAATTCAAGATATTTATATAAAGTTGGTGTTCTCGGCGTGTGCCGAGGACTATCCTCAAGTGTCTCCTATACGCCTTATTGAACTCCGAGTACACTAGTATATCTTCTATGAATACTACCACAAACTGGTCTAAGAAAGGTGGAATGATCAAGTTCATGAGTCCCACGAACACTATTAGAGAGTTTTTTCACACTAAAAGGAATCTCCAATTACTCATAGTGATCATAATGACATTTTCATATCTTATTCGTTATATCCTCATCATGTATATGAAAACCGTGATACCTTGATCAAAGGTCAATATTTGAGAACCATCCATACCATCTCAACTAATCAAATTGGTCATCGATCCTTGGTAGTGGATACTTTTCATCACATTCACATGATTCAAGAATTGGTAATCCACACATAACCCCACTCTCTAGTTGATTTATTGTAAAATAATACTAGGCCCTTTCAAGGGGAAATGAAATGTCTAAAAAATCCCTTCTCCTAAGTCCTCTAACTACACTATACTCACTAAGATCTCCATGATAAATTTGGCATTATGATGCTGATCTTGAGGCCATATCAGGGTGTAAGTTCATGCAGTTACTAGGTCACATCGGTAAGGAAATCCTTGAATATCCTCATGAAAAACTCCCATATACTCTTCCACCACCATATAGAACTTGTACCACATATCATCCATTTCTCCAAGAGACATTATAGCCAACTAGTGACTGATTGGATGCACTCTCATATGAATGTTATTTTAGAGATCCACCAAGGTTTTCTTTCACCTAAAAAGGATAAACTCATTCGATCACTTTAGAAACACCACATACTCCACCTAAAATAATTAATTTTAGGATGAAATTTGGAAATTTGTCCATAACTACAGTGAAACCGTAAGGGATTATTTCTACAACAATGAGATCCCATAAACAATTATCACCTACAAGATAAATATCATATTTTTAGTAAAATTTTTCAATCATTGAGTCACCTCCTGTCGAATTCTCCAAGCACAAGTGTTAAACCATTGTCTCAATCAGAATCTCTAAGTATAAAACCATATAATTGTCATGAAATGATTAGCTTTTAACTATGTCTATCAACACTGAAAATAAGGTAGAAATGAAACATATTATACCTCAAATAAATCCCAGAGCCTTGGGGTGATTAGAGTCTATATCCAACAACTTGCCTCATCCATGGACAATATCCCTCTATGCCTATAGTTACCAACTAGGGGTGGTGGTGGTAATAATTCAATATTTTTACCCCATTCTATGGATCCACCATCCTCTATGCCAAAATTTATTCCCTATGGAACACCCTGATCATGCCTATGTCTCTTCCTCATTAGTCCTCCAACCATCTTCTAATCATATTTACAATGGGTATGATAGTCTCATTCTATATGTCCATTTCCATCAGAAGAGAAAAATTAACCATCCATTAGTTGATTAGAGACTTATTGGGATCTCGACACTGCAAATCCTCTATCTTGGGATTTTCACCAAAGAATATAGCATACATAGGTCCCTTCTACTATTTTCAACTACCTACCACTTATGTCTCATTTGTTTGGTTCCAAATACCAACACCTACTATCAGTGCCTACACTTCCAGGAAGCTCTCTACAACCAAGGAAAACTAAATAAAACCAACATAACTAGAAATTAAAAGAGATATCATTGAATCCCTAATATCCAAGAGTAATACTAGATGAAAGGACCATTCGCTGGATAATGAATATAGAACCATATCTATGGAGTATTTAAATAGATCAGTTATCCTCGATGAAAAAACTATTACAAGCAGGATTTCCTACTATAGCTGTAGTAACTTATATATGTCCACTAATCATAGTGTTTCCAGATAAAGCTCCTCCCCAAAGAGATGCTTAAAATCTGATCAGGAGAGAGTTTTCTCATTATGTAACTATGTCAATAAAATCCACCATTTCCCAGTAGATCCTTTAATAATACTCTATCTTATGGAAACCATTTAATTTTTAGACATAATTAGAAGTTGTAAACCACTATTGACTACCTCTAGGTTGTCCTCAACCACCTGGGGGTCTAACTCACCCAATAAACATGGAGGTTTCTACCTCTGGAAGTCATGATGTTCACTCATCCAATGTTCATTCTTAGCTGGAATTGAAGTTCTAGTTACTACTCAATGGGTGGTGGAATAGTTGGAAAAACGCCCAAAGGTTTTATCTATAGTATATGACCGTAAACTAAATCCACACCACTCAATGGATCATCTACATGATCACAGAGTGGAATCTTGAATGCTTTTCTCCATGGTGTAGTCATGATATAAACAAGATGTACCATGGCATAAAGAGTATATATAGGGATATGACTTAAGAAGGAAATGTAAACCCAAAAAAATTCATATATGATACATGTACAAATGATTTACCTATAACCAATGTCTACATGCACTGAGTCGTTAGATAGAAAATCAGAGTCCTTGTGTATAGATATTTCAATCGTTGCACCAACACTAGAGCCACTAGTCTAAAAGAAGAATTTGGAACACTTAAAACTATTACCCCAAACCAATCTCATAAACTCTGGACCTATGGTAGAGTTGAATCCAATGAAACCAGTCTATCATGGACAATCCAAACATGTCCCAAACTGCAACTATCCCAAGCGTACCTCCAATAGTCTAGGGGTTTGTGACTAGATCTAGGTAAGAATATGACACAAATGAGAGGCATTAGAATAATGAACCTGTATAGTCCCACAGATTTCCAATCCCACACAATGCAGAAATGTGATGAAAATTAAAACCATGAATTTATACATATATGATCCCAAAATTTGAGTAATAAAGTATATTACTAAAAATTATAAAGAAGGAAAAACTACAAGCCCAACCAGAAAGTGTAGTGAGTCCAAACTACTCCAAGGGAGAAAACTAAGATCAAATAAAACCACCCAAAAATCACCATTATCTGTCAATGTCATGTTATTCCCCACCTACTGCTTGTCCTCCTAGGACAATTTCAAAAGGGATTTCATCTGCATAAGACATGACACATACAAGCAAAGCATGTGCATGGGTGGGGATAAAAATACATAGTAAGAAACCCTAAAAACCCTAAAAATGAAGCGTGCGGAATAGTCCACTCATAAAAATTATATAGAAATCAAAGAATGAAGATTAAAAACCCTTATATACTCAAGATAGGCATTGTGCCTACAGGTGATCACAACTAATATTACTACCACAAGATCATTCTAAAACAATTCTTATTAGAATCAAATCACAAGCCAAGCAATCATAATTTACAATCATCCAATAGGTTATGATCATTTTCCGCTCCCAAAAAAAATTATAGTATTAGAATACCCTGATACATTCGTAGAGGTTCACACCTAGGACTGATGGGGGACACTACAAACCTAATCGATATCAACTCAATATTTAGGGGATAATATTGATATGTTACTACATACCTAACTAATATGGACTTATAGATGAAAGATAAACACCCTGCTCATAGAGATCACCCATATTCCCCAAACCCCACCAATTGTATAAGACCTTTCCATCTAACCCCTGATCTAATCATGTGTTTCTTCATCACTCTAAAAATAATTCTCCACATACATAGCGTGTAGGAGAAGTAAAAAATGTGTAGATATTTCATGGATCATTTCAGGTCCCGTATGTTCATTCCCATCTACACTGGACTATTTCCATGTACTCTGGTCATGTGTGTATACTCTAGCCATGTCCTTACCCATGTAAACTATATGTTACATGATTATACGCTGAGAACATGTCACATGAAAAGTGATATGGTCACAGGGTGTGTGATAATTAACAGTTTATAGAAACACTTGAACCATATCTAGAGGGGTGACACACAATATGTAACACTGGATTACATGATTACATGCCATGTAACTCAGAGTTTTTTGTATCCATCATGATCATCTCCATGCTATCCGTTGTGTCACTAGTACTACCACCATCACCAAAGATGGTTTATCTAGGGTTGGTCAACACTCATATTTTTAAATTTTTGGATTATAGGATTCAAAATAACTTAGGAAACACCACCACATATTGTCTTTAGATACACCATCATAACCCTGAGTAATTGGTATCTCTAAAAAATTTAGATTCTCCTTCGATCATATTATGTCATTGAATCACCTCGATTTCAACTTAGATTGAAAAAACATCCATGATATTAACCTTTTGTGTCGAAGAATGGTATCACAAGGACCAATTACCTAGTAATTGTCAAAAAAATATCTAAATAAAAATCCTAGGATGAATGTACAATGAAATGGGGGAGAAATCCATGAACCTTATGATGCGATGAATGATCCTGATCTCTTTTACATTTGGTATCGATCGATTGTCATAGATTTATGAAAATGATGGGGGATAAAAATCAATGATCAAAATAAATGAATCAAATAAATATACAGTCAAGGCATGAATCGATTCTTGTTTATGGAATTGATCTTTGATCAAACATGATAAAATTATGGGATGGAGTTGGAAAAAATAAAATATCCTATAAAGAGTATAGATAGATTACTAATGAAGAATAGTCTTGTGTTTTTGTCATTAGAAAGATCCATGAAATCCATTGGTATACATTCCTAGATCTTATGTGATCTAACATCTCCTACAAATGATATTCCATAGGATCCTATCCAATGGTTTCTCTCAATCATTGGTTAGGTGGCTAACCATTGGGTTTTGTCATAACCATGTTTATATTGGATATCTGGTTGCTGAATCAAAAATAAAATAAAATAAAATAAAATAAATAAAATTTATTTTCATAATTTCATTCCCAAAGAAACTTTTTCACACACCCCATTCCATAAATTGTTATGTCACACCCTGGGTAAAACCAACATTCTGAACTCAATGGTGCCCCATTTTTCTGGTCTATCCCCACATTAAGGTTTTATTTATATTTTTTTGAAATAATATATGTGTGATACTAATATATTTAATAAATTTCAATAATTAATTGTGAGAAATATTTCCTTATAAATCTCACATCGTCTCAGTTCCTAACTCCAAAAATAATCCTTATAATATCCAAATGTAATACATGGAATAAAAGTCTCCATATCTACCATATTAGTGTATATTATATATTTATTAATAATTATTTTATAATGTGTTGTTGTTTTTTTACGATGTATCCTATGACACAAGATATAAAATATGATATTTATTTTTAAGGGTCTAAAATATCGCGACATTAAATTCATCAACAGTTAAATAAATTTACTTGTTTTAATTTTAATTATCACTTACAAAGAAAGAGAGTTAGGTTTATCAATAAGAATGATATGACTTGAGAGTTAGTTTTTAATTTGGTATCATCCTTACCAATCTGAGTGATACTATGCAACTATTATATTCCTTCAGATGAATATCCAAATATTGTGTTCATTTCTAACCATTTGGGTTAAATATCCATCATACGTAAGTATCATAACTCATAAAATGGGATTAGTTTTTCCATAGGGTTTATAGTCATCCTTATCATGATAAAGGATCATAAGTTGGTTTAGAAGATAAATTGTGATTTCCTTTATAATTATCATAATTGATTATATCTAGAGATAACCAATAGATTTCAAAAATCACAATGAATTTATCCAAATATTGATAATAAGTCTTTCATTATGAATATTAAATAAACCCAAATTTGGAAAATAATAATAATATAAGATAATTTCAAATAATTATGGTGTTCATTTAAACCTATTAGAAAACATTCTAGGATTACTGGTGTGGCTACAAATAGATTATAGTTGGAAATCCACAAATCTATAGTCGAGGGTAAGTGTAAATTTTATGAATACTTTAAATTTCCTACTTCAACAATACATGTAAAATATTTTCTCAGCTATTTCCTTGGTTTAGAATGTTGGTAATATTCATTATCCTTACAAGCTATTAAGTTAGGGTATCATTTTTCATAATTACCAAACTTCAGACATTTGTGGTGTTGGACATTATTCACCTCTTTTTAATGATATGTTCTTCATCTTAGTCTAAAAATCATGAATCGATGACCAATCATTCCACACATTAAACTCTTTTATACTCCTATAATACATACCTTTGGGTGATTATTCCCATATTTGGATAGGTAGGAAGTTGAATATTCCTTTCCTCCCCATCTTCATCACTTGATCTTCCATGAAACCTCAGTCTTCTCATCATTGGTGTTTTCATATTTTTAGAAATAATCAAGTTATTTATCATAACATTAAAGAGTTTAGGGAACATGACTATATGGTTTTCAATCAAACATTTTATAACACTTTGTTTCTCATTTTTATATTTTTCATCATGTCCATTATTGACATGGTTTCCCTTTGATACATCTATTTCTAAAACCAAAATGTTAATGATGTGTGAAAAATATTTACATCATAAGGTAATTATGTAAAACACTTCTTTAAAATGTGTTACTCGTTAAAACTATGAAATTATTTTTTTATTTAAAGTAAATCACTCTTGGTTCAATATTGGTTTACTTGAGATGGTTTATCTCATATATATCCCATTTATGTAACACAATAGATCATTCATAGTGGATATTAATGATAATTTGATTAACCAATGAATTTCCCAAGTGAGTGTCAAACTGGGTGCTTGATAAGGTTGCATTCACTATACAATAGAATGATGGTATATATATATATCCAATGAAAACCTTTTGGGGTTATTACCACTAGATACATATATTTAAAAACCACATCCATTAATAATATCCAGATATAGAAATATTTCTTGGAAAATACAATAATCACAAACAATTTTTTTAATGTTATTATGTACATTGGTTTATCCCTTATACTTCTACCTATGGGTTTCAATAATACTCTATAATGTAATAACTGAAATAACCAAACCTTGATCTATATCCAACTAACCCATTTAAGAGATAACCAAATTAGTATAATAATTTCATGATTTATATTATAAATATTATAAATAGGCACATTACCGAAGGATCTAAATGTTTAGTATCTTGGATATTATCTCTATAAACATTTTATTTTAAGACACATGTGAACATTAATCCATATTCACTATCATTTATACTATTTGTGGGCATGTGACATGATATAATCAACTTTATAACCTTGGGATTGAAATCATTGGAAATGGGTGAGCTCAAATGATCATTAAATAAATGTCATATCACAAAGAATTAGATCATAATAATGAACTAGAATAAATTAAAGAAATAAAAATCTTAATAAAATTTCAAAATTCCCTGGTTGATATTCATAAAACATGTTAGAGAATCATATATTATAATATTATCAATAAAGAAAAATAAATGATATGGCTTAGTTCAAAATACATATAAATAGTCATATAACATGTGTGCATGATTTGAAAATATGTAATACTTTATTAAAAAATAAAGCCTAACCATGATAACATTACATTTCATGGAAATGAAATTCATCTTGAAAATATAACATCACATGATAAACAACTATGAAATATGGCCCAATCACAGGAATTTGATATCATGTGAAAAAATATGTCTTTATCATGTTAAAAAAACAACTTGTAAACAAATATTACCACATATTATCGACCTAAAAACTTGTGATAAAGGCTTTTGACATCTCATTCACTAAATTAACATGTAATTTTTTTCTATCATAACGTTTATCTAAAAAAATTAAGAACAATTATTTCCAGAGTATGTTCACACAACATTACATCATATCATTTAACATGAAATCTTAACAAATTTATTTTAGGGTTTATATTGTACCCCAACATTAAATATTAATACATACTAATGTCATATTAAAATATAATAGTCATCATCTCATAAAGAGTACATGTAAAATGTGTATATTTCAGAAAACTATTAGAAACATCACATAACATTAACTAAATAAAAAAACCGAATATCAAAATGATAATTATCCAAAAGAAATCATATCATAATAACATATAAAGGCTGATCAACAAATCACTTTAATAATGATAAATATTTTAGTGTATATTTAAATGAAAATAAAAGTGTTTTAACAAACATATATATTTATATTAAAGATAATGTGTAAATTAATTTTGAAGGAAATGTTTTTGAGAAAAGGAAGATAATAATTAATAAAAAACCTATTATAAACACTTCCAAAAAAATATTTTAATACAAATAAGGATTCATAATTAATTAGTGAAAATAATTTTAAACCATTTACTTTTAAATATAAAATTTAATAATGGAAATTTTAATAAGAAAAAAATGTTTTCAAAAAAGGAAATTGAAAATACGTTGAAAATAATCACTTTTAAATATAAGTCTTTACAATGAAAACATGAAAAGGATGTAATGTTTTAAAAAAATATAATGTGGAAACACTGTAAAAACCATTATATTTAAAAAATATCATTTACAATGGAATATTTAATAAGTAATAAATTCTATCAATATAAAATATAGAGTGGTTGATAAAACCTTTTATTTTCAAATACAAGAAGAACCTTTTGAAAATTTTGAAAAAACTTGTTGATAAACCGAAATAATTAAAAATACTATGAGACCATTGTTGTAAAATTAATAATGAGGGGGAAAATTATATGTGGGGATACAAAAGTTTTAGTTGAACTCAGTAAATGAGAACTTTGGTGCGATGTAAAAACATGGAGAGTGATTGAAAATCCCTTAAATTCAATGATAATTATTATTGAAAAATGTATTTGAATGAAATAGTAGAATCATAAAGGTATAATAATTTTGTTTCAAATACGATTTAAAAAGAAAAGTATGAGTAAATATAACATAACAAAATAACATGGTGAAATATATCAATGTAGGAAGATACTATTCAATAAAAAGTGATTATGACCCAATGAAAATAATTGAGTCACACAAAACCCCTTTCAACCACAGTAACGTTTTTAATAAAAAAATCATGAGAAAGATAACCAGAAATTTTACATTAAATATTATGAAAGAAAAGATAATAATTTGAAAATAAAATAAAATGTTTTGGTAAATACACCATAAAAATTTGAACATGTTGTATACCATAAATGTGTCTTTTTGAAAGGAAATTGTGATGGAAACCCTCACAATGTTTCCTTATTTTGTAGACCACAATCTAACCTCTTGTAAAAGAAAAATAAATAACTTAATATCATATTTTATAACCTTTATTAAAAATATTATCCCTTTATATTCATTATTTTAATTTTTTTATGATCATTAAATTAATTACTTATAGTGTATTATGACTATATCATGTTAATAACTTTAAGTATTTTGTGTTTGTTTAATAATTTTTATATCATTGAAGATCATTTAATACAATGTTCATTATTGATATTAATATTTTTATTTATCATATATAGATTATATTGATTTAAAATGTTCTTATTTCATGCTATATTTTAATTACATTATGTGAATTCATAATTGATATTGGCTTATTTTGGTGAGTTTAGTGAAAAACCGACACTTTAATAACATGTTATATAATTTAAATAATATTTCTATAACCACATAACACTAATTATTTAAATATTTAATTGTAATATTACTATTTTTCATGTTACCATAATCATCCACAATCATATTTTAATTTAACATTCGCTGGGTAGTTAAATAGACTCAAATAAGAACATAAATTAACTTGTTTGGTGAGTATGGTTAAGGAGGTTTTTATTTGAAATAATTAAATTATGAAGAAATAATAATGATATTTATTATATATTTATATTAGATTTAACTAGACTTTAAGTTGTTGAGATAAATTATTTAAACTATAATAAACATTAAAAAAAGGTTCTTCGTGGAGGTGGTAGCCAGCCCACACACACGAATTGTGTTCCTTTATTTTTATATATTGGTGAAAATGAATATATAATTATTTTACCATTAATATAACACAATATAACTATATTAATGATAAAAATTTCATAAAATTGTCATATTAAAAATATATTTGGAAGAGTTTTATTAAGAATAAAATATTGAGGAGTTGATAGTACTTACATCGGGGACATGCATTTTCCTTGGAAGAACCCTTAAAATTGAAGGAAATAGAAAAACAAGTAGTATTTTGGGTCTTATTGTTTGGGTATATGTTTATTATAATATTGAAATTGATGATTTTAAATGGTTTACTATAAAGAAATGTGGGAGTTTGAAAGTGTGTATGTGATCCCCTTTTAAAAGAGAGGAAAATTGCGCTTTTGGAATCAAACATTAAATTTTAATAATTGCATGACATGTTTCCTTGGTCAATGGATCCAGAGATTATAAATAATTAATTTTGGAGTTTCTTCGTGTTGATAAAAATCAATAAAGGCTATCCACCCATTTTTTTATCATGTTATTGGGTTTTTACCGTTATGTTTTTAAATTTTACTCTATTACTTTTAAACCAGGTAACTAGTTTTTTACTAAGTGATATTATTTTTTATTAATAATAAAGAAGAACCAATATAACCAAATTTTTTTCTTCTGGAAATAAATTTATCATCTATTTAATATAATTCCTATTATTATTATTATATAAAATGACATTTAGTTTGAAACAAATAATGTGTTCAAAAACTATTTTAGAGAAAATTGATATTTGACCTTTATAAATTCTTATACTTTTTTCAAGTTAGTTAACAACAAAATTATTGTTAATATATCTATTTATTTGTTGATAAATATTATTATATTAAATTTTTTAATGAATTTAAATTTTATTTAATCTATATAAATTTAATGATATCAAAAAGAAATAATTTTAATATAATCCTTTCACTATTATAGTTGTAATTAACATTAATCCTCACAATATTAATATTATAACTATAAATGAAATTATAAATATTTAATTATATGTACATAATATTCTAAAATATTCGAATAATTTTTCCAATTAATTTTACATGTGTAGAGAATGTATCCTTTGTTAGAAAAATTCACTAAGTAAACACTAATTTAGTTGAAAAAGAGAGTTTAAGGGTTTAACATACATTATATCATCATATAATATGATGATTATTATTAGTTTTTAAAATTATAGGAGTGTATAAATGGGGGGTGTTGTATGATTCTACCTCAGGAGCAAGGTGTTCTATCGTTGGGGAAGGGATGTATTGGGATGGTTTTCTAATTGACGAGAGTGAATTATTTTATTCATTGTGTTGAAATAAAAATAAATAAATTCATTGGATTTTTTTTGGTTTATTCGTTTTGAATGGATATTTTTTTAAATTTATTAATAAGGGAATCACCATAAGTAATTGAGATTATTTATCATAGGTTTTTAACATCACATTATATCTAATTGGGGGAAGGTTTAGGGTAGGTTTCACTTTATCTCCATGAAACCATAAGAGAATTAATGGTGAGGTTATGCCATTATACATTAAAACATCATATCCCTCCTTTAATCACCTAGTTTTTTCCGGATCAAGACTTATCTCATATTTTTTTTGTGAAGTTTTATTACTCTATAAGCATAGAATGGTAAATTTACCATATCACATAACATAGGTTGAGAATAATATATTCCTCACATGTGTATTTATATAAAAACCATTTTATCTCAAAAAGAGATTGTCATATGGTAAAAATGATACCTTGGTTGAGTGTAGAATAAGAGTGACACCACAGGGGTGGTATAACATTGTCTTACATCAGGATCCTTTGGTGTTTTTAATCATGACTGAATTGATTAATTTAATTTAATTTAATTAATTATTTTATTAATTAATGGGTGATTTTATGGGAAAAATATATATCCTTTTTAATAAATATTTCACAATGCTGATTTTCAATGGGATCCTCTTTTGTTTTTGAAATCCCAATAGATATGAAGATAAGTGAGATTAGATTATTGGTTGAAGAGATGATAAGTTAACAAAGTGAGGTGGTAATTAAAAAATCACTAATGAGAAGATCATGTGATGTTAAGGAATATAATATCAATAGAAATGATGTATTTAAGAATATACGATTCTCTTAGAGTTATGGATTTTTATTTACATCACAAAATTCTTCATAAATTTTATGTTTTGAAATAATTTATACCACCTTTGATCTCTATGTATAATTAACTATGTTTTTTTGATTATTTAATTATCATTCTAAAACTATTATTTCATCTCTAGAATTTATTTCCTAAATTATATAACCAACTGACATAGATTATTTTAAATCCCATTATATTCATTCATCATATATTAGAATTTTTATTGAATGATTTATTATTCCCCAATTTATGATCCCTTAAAATCTCATGCTATATATTCTTCTGCAAGGTGGTTTGAAAGATATCCCTAACATTTTTCTGGTGTGGGATAAAATATTTAATGATGAATAAATTGATAGAAATTATTTTATCTTCCTTATTCACTCATATATTTATCCCTCCCTTTACATTTCCAAGCTTGTAAATGATGGATAATTAACCTTAGTAGTGGACGAAGGTACCAATGTGGTGAGATAGTATAGTGTGACTTGAAGGTGGGTGTGTGATGGGCAATGACCAAAGGGGAACCACTGGTAGTAGTGGAATGTGTTAAGAGGGTCATATTGTGTGAGTGGGAGGATGGTGAAACATTAGAATCGGTGTAGTCAGTGTTATTTCTCCCTTGAGAGGTTAATTGTGGTGTGGTGGGGGTGGCCAACATATGCCTCTGTATTTGAAGTAGGGGTGCCTCAATGGGTTTCATCCACCCCAAAACCATAATATTGAATAAAAAATGATAATGATAATATTTATATAAATGATAATACTAAATTAACACTGGGTCATGTGGGGATTGATTAGAAAGAGTGGGGATGGAATGTTTTGTGAAACCCTCTAGTTTCATATTCATAAATAAGTTACATAATAATAATAATTATAATATTATTATTATTTTAACCATTTTTTTATCTGTAAATTTTAATCAAGGAATCAAATTAAAAATATGATTATGGATTTGTGATCCAGAAATTAAGGAGTATATTCATGACAAATATTAGATAACTAAATTTGACTCAAGGCATGATCCATAAGTCCCATAATGTAGTGTGTCATGTGTCTAGAACGATGAAATGATCATTTTTAATCAGTTACAAATTTTAAATAAATGTATGTTCAATCATGTGTAATTTTTCATTTAGATCACAATGGTGTTATATTCATAGATATCTAAGGAAATTTTTTGTTGATATGGAATATTTATGATTTAACTCTTTAAAACTAATGATGAGGTTTGGGTTTCATCTTTTGAATGTTTTTTTGGTATCTCCATGAAATCTGGATCATGTGGTGGTTACCCTAGTTTAAAAATATATTTAGGTTTGGTATCCCCCCATATTAACCTAGGTTGGGGGTATTTGATTTCAGAGTTTATATACCCTTGTATAATAGCTTGGTGGGGTGTATATCCTCCATAATTTTTGGTATCCCATTGTCTATTACATTACCATTAGTGATGTATTATTCACCCATTAAATTTTGGAAATATTATATAGATTACTGAAATGGTTAGTGAAAGGATGGATCAATTGTTTAGTGTTGATAGACCAGAAGGTGTTGTTCTTAATTGTTTTATTAGTATCCTTCAATGATACGATGGATCCCCTTTATAGTTTTAATTGAGAGTGTGGTAGGGAGAGAGGAAGTGGTTTTATGGATTAGTCAATATTTTTTTAATACTCAAAACCGTATAGGGTTTATACCAAGATGTGTTAAACAACTAGCTATCTAAATTAGTTTTTTCAAACTATTTAATGTTATGTTATTTATTATCTTCTAACATGATATGATATTTTAGGATTCATGGTGAGATGATCATGAGTTCTCTAGGTCCCATATAATTTTATAGATTGATCATATCCAATCTATACTTTCCTTTCAATCTCTATAACACAATCTATTACTAATATCATTGAACTAACATGGTGATATAGTTTTTACCATATGTATTCCATATAATGACCTAACTTAACATGAGTTTACTTTAATTTTTTATTTGTGTTTATTTTGAGGTTCAATATTTCCTACTGAGTATGTTTATACACACCCATGTATGAGCCTTATTCCCACTTTTATTTTATCATTGTTGATGATATAAAGGTTTAGAGAAGGGATAGGTAAAAGTGGAGTTAGTGGGGATTCTTCAAAGATAACTCCTAGTAATGATTGAAAATGAATTATGGAGAATGGTGATTCATTTTGGTGGTAGAGAATATTTTTCTAGGGAGTGATATAGGAGTAAATGACGTGTAGAGGAACATTTTAGTACTTTTTGTTCTAGATTCTTATTAGATGTTTTGTTTCCCTTGTATTTACCTTATAGAGTGTACTTATTCTTGTGGTCTCCTACATAAAATATATACATATAAAAATATTATATCTGTTCATTTTAATATTGTTTTTAAGATTATTCATTAGAGTTATTCATTATTTATAGGATGAAAAAGGTCATTTACTTTAATATTTTGAATTATTCTTACTTTGTGCTATTAAATATTGTTTTTACTATTTTATCCATGTATTGTGTGAATCGTTTGGAATATTTCCATCCCAGGTGGGGTCCTGGTGGTTTGGGTCATGTAAATATGGTATAAAAGATGGTTATTACTAGGGAAAGAGTCCAATGTTAGTTGTCACATGAGGATTGGTTTTGAAATGCAAGGAAATTATGTTAATAGGGTCTTCATATCTGTTATCATGCCAAGGAGACCTGTTAAATTATGGAACCATACATATCCTTCCACCAAGAATCTGATAACCTTATAATAATCTCAAATATTTACAAATCTTATTATAGGGTAAAATAATGTCAGTATATTCATCATATAGTGGTTAATTATGATCTTTCATGTCATTTATATGTCATCTCATCTAGATATGGTCTAATTAATTTGGGTTCATACTATTAGTTGATGGGTTCTACACCTATAAATCCATCTTGTATGTAGTGGAAAATATGTTACTAGCCTATGCTTTTGTTTTGGCCACTCTCCACCATATTGTAAGAGATGAGGAATTATTCCAATAAGTTATTTAAGAGATATAATTTACATATAGCCCGAGTAATATTCTCTGATGTTCATTATTAGTATTATATTTTATGCATAGAGGGACGTAATTTTTAATAATTTGAATTATACTACATATAGACTGATCATATTTCAGACATTATAATAATGGAGGTATATCATGTTTACAAGATCTTCTTGGTATTTGAGAGGTATATGTTATGGCTAGAGTCTGAGGCTCTCATATTCAATATTGATCATAATTTCACTAAACATACGTTATTGTTTAGAGATCTACACATGACAATATTAGTTTTTAAGGGATGATGTTTCATTTTCTAAAAATCATGATGATACCTTTTGATTTTTTCTGGATTTTAAGATCATGTCTAGGATAGAGGAATAGCTAAGGATGTTAGATACTTTTTTGGGATATTATTCCTTGTTTGAGTATGTGTTGATTCCTACACTATATGGGAGGTGTTTTCTATAAACTTTTTTCAATTAAATTAATCGTTCTCAAAGGTTTGGATGGATAATCCAAAGGGTATTATTATATATTGTTGTTCTATATTTAACGAAACACTACCTATGTCAATGTACCCCAAATGAGTATTGGTGGAATGTGTATTTTTTATATATACCCTAGCCTTGGGTGTAAGTTATATATTTAACTAATAAAAACTATGGGTTTTGTGGATAGATCACCATGTGGGTAGTAGTGTTAAGAGGTGGGTTCTTCCTATTATAGGATCAACTTCATACAAATAATATGTTATAAAGAATATCCAATGATTCATGAGAAATTAGATATGGATGATGCATCAATTCACTACTGTGAACCCCATATATATCTAGTTTATCACATAATCAATGTTTTAGTAGTCATATATGTTGAATGATTCATGTAATTTATTACTATGGTAAGTCCTCATTAGGATTATTTTATAGTTTTATTCCCATACTTTCTTCGTGTACACAAATACTAGATGGAGTAGTGGTGAGTTAGCATTTATAAATAATTTATTAATAATTATTATGTTTCAGTGGACCACTAGGTGGTACTTTTTCCATCAAGATAATATTAACTAGTGAATATTATTTTCAAGTGTTTCTTATATTTTTATCAACATGGGTTCCAGGGTTAGTTCTATTCAGTGATGCACAGTTAAATAAGTGATGTGGGAAAAAATTTCCTAGGATGATAAAAGTAGAGCCCACTTTGAAGAATTTGACATTATTTACCCATCACATGATATAAAGAACATTTTTTACTATGTACATGGTGGAGAGTTTACATATTTTCAATGTGCAAGAATACATGAATTTTTCAATAGGTCGAAAGAAGTTTTCCCCTCAATGAGGTACCTAAATATGAATTTTCATTATTTCTAGAAATAATTTTGAAACTTTTTAAGTGGAATAATAACCCTATTATAAATTTTGTGGATAATGTGGACCAAATATTTCATTGAATATGATTTAGGAAGAGTTTTTTAGGTATTGGATAGAGTTTACCTGGTGTTACCATGAGTTTAATAGTTGTATTGAAAAAAATAATTATGTGGGATCTAGATTTAAGAAGTGATGTTGGCATTCATTATATTGATTGTGGGGATATTTTGAAGAAAAAAGTGGTGTAGTGTAATAATGGTAGTTGAATATTCTATTATTGGACTCTATGCTATGTTGATTGAGGAGGTACATGTGAATAAATCATGGGAGAAATTTATTCATGCATAAACAGAGAGATATTTTTCACTATTGGTAAATATTTTTGACCAGTAACCATTACCAATTATGGGAGAGTCTCTTAGTGTTCATATCCAAATAGTATTCTTGTGGGACGAGGAATTATGATGAAATTTAAATAAAGGGTTTTCTTAAAGTTATGATCAGAATGACAACATCTACTAGTGAAAATAGGGGATTACCATGGTGTTTTTTCTAAGTTTCATGAGGTGAATTATGAATTGATAGTAAAATTATAGATAACATCTCTAGATGTGGATAATGTAGTTGATATATATGGTTACACCCAAAAAAATGGAAATAATATTCATGTGGTAGAGGAAAAGTTTCCCATGAAGGTTTGAAAATTTTGATTATCAGGGTTGTGTTATCTTGGATTATAGAGATGAATTGGAAGCTTCACTGAATAAAAAGGAAATTAAATTTTTGATTATAGTGGGTTTGGAAAAATGATGAAAAATGTTGTTTTAGATATTAGTTTGAGGGGTATTTCATTGTTCCTTGTGATCTATTAAGTATATTTCATGGAATATAAGTGATAAAAAACCATGATATCATTTATTATAGATGTGAAACCAATTGGAGATTAGGAATAAAATTGTGGATTCTTTATAAAATTGAGGATTTAAAAAGACATGTATTTACATTATGTTAAAATATGGTTACATTTGTTCTAGTTCCTTACAATTAGGAGGTTATAGAGGATGTTTCATAAAACTAGGGTATATTTCTACTTTTCAAAACATCTTCTATTAATGTAAAATTATTTTGAAGTGCTAAATATTGGAGTGTAGAATGGATGATTTTATCTAACAAAACCAATATATGGAATTCTCTGTAATAACAAGTGGTGTATATATCCCACAAAATATAGATTTGATAATTAACCTTTTTGTGGGAATCAGTCGTTTGTGGATCTATCTCATCACATGTTCTATAATGACTATCATTTATGGAAATGTTTTTGCTATTGAGGATTAGTGGGACTCGTATATATAGA
The DNA here is from genome assembly GCA_963277665.1 of Viscum album. Lineage (NCBI taxonomy): Eukaryota > Viridiplantae > Streptophyta > Magnoliopsida > Santalales > Viscaceae > Viscum > Viscum album. Next base: position 382,487,281 of record OY728132.1, on the reverse strand, counting down.
ATTCATTTTTTAGTTAAGGTTTTTATTGATATGACATGTATATGATGATATCCATGATGAAATAGGTTTTCCCTTCTTATGAGGTGTTATATTAAGTTGTATTAGATCATAGACTTCTAAAAATGAATTAAGTGTGTGGGAGGAGGTGTTGTTTTCCAAATGAGGCTATGTTATTTTTCTTTGTTAGTAACTTCTTCATGGGTAAAAAATGTGTTAAGGGTGGGGGGGGGGGAGATGATGTAATGATCCCAGTTTCCCATATCAAGACATAGATGATTTTTTTCCCAGTTTTGGGATCCCTCCCTGGGTTAAACGGATTTTTTACCCAAGTAGATTACCTCCGAAAAACTAACTATTGGTTCTATTTATTATACGGTGTGGTTTATCCCCAATATAAGATGGAGTGGAATTTTGGGCACATTAAGACATCCATAAATTACATTATGTATAAAAATATGAGTTTTATCTTGTTCATACATATTTATGACAAAATGATTATATCTCCTAAATTGAGAATCATATTATAAACCTGACATCACAGTTGAGACCACAGTGGATGTTTTACAGTAAGGATCAAATAACATTGGCTTGAATTAGTAAATATGAATTTTTTTATAATGGTATAATTGATTTTTTAATTTCATTGAATTAATTAGTTATTTAATTAAATAGTGATATTATGGAAAAAAGAAAAATCATTACCCTATAAATATTTAATTTTTTAGCTTCTCATAGGGTTATAATTTTTTTATTATCAGCCATTAAGTGAGATGGAAGAGGTAAATGAAATTCTTGGTGGAAGTGATGGTGGATCAAGGGCCCGAGTTTTGAATCAAAATTTCATTGATGATCATATCATGTGATGGTGAAAAATATTATAATGATACTAATGATGTATTGAATCATCAATGTTTCACCATTAGGCTGTGTATTTTTATTTTCATTTCTCAATTCTTAATAAATTATATTTTTGGATAATAATATTTTTCTCCTTTAATATTAATGGTTATTTATTTATTGGGAGTGTATTATTTAATTATTATTATTACCAATTTACATTTTATTGTCTTAATTTTCATGAATATATTTTTTAACATTAGGCCATGGATTTCGTATTAGTCACCGAATATTCGTTCTTCATGTAATATCAATTTGTGGAACTATTGATTATTCTAGAACTTTCGATTCATTAAAATATCAGGACATTAAATCTTCAACGGAGTATTATGAAAATAATCACTAACATTATTATCAGGTGCAAGATCAAATATGGAATGATGGAAAGTGGGACAAAAATTATTCTATCTTTCTTATTTTCTCATCTCTCTGTCCCTCTCACTTGTATATATAGGGTTCGCAGCCTAGGATATGGCTGATGATACTGATTGGAGATGATGGCCTTATTTTGATGAGTGGATGGAATGTGATGGTAGATGAATATAACACCTTAATTTTTTTAGTCAGAAAATACTATGTTCACCGAATTTTACCACACATAATACTGAGTTTAAAATGAACAACATAATTTTATTAAAATACTACTATTAAAATATGAGTAATATAACTTAGCCACTTGATTGGTGAGAATGAATAAAATTAACCTCTTTATGAATTAAATGTATATATGTTATACTTAATAAAAATATATTTATTAATTCATAGGAAATATGAATTCAACTTTAAATAAAATCATATGCAATTAATGGAGATATTTTTCTGAAAAAATGATTTATTTATATAATTTATTTTTATCATAGTAGATTTAGTTAATCATTATAGATGAATTATTTTAATGAAATATATACATTATATATTTATAAAAATAAATTAATGGTCACCTAATTGTTTTTACTCAATAACTAATATGTGAAAATTATTTTTACACATCAAAATTACACTTTTATCAAAAGTGGGTTTTATTGTATTATGCAAAAATTATGATTAATTTATAGAGCGTTTTAAAATTGTATTAGATAAAATGGAAAGAATTTTTGAAATTATTATGTCAAAATAATCACATGATATATATATTTTTAGTTTTTCTAAAATTGTTTATTTGCGTATGAATAGTAAAAAAATACCAATTTTGAAAAAAATGTCAATTAATTACATTTAGTCAATATACATTCAAGGTTTCATTTTTTTGGTTTTTTTATGTCACATAAGATTCATTTTAGTAAAAAAATCAAATTAGTTTTTTATTAATCAACATTATACACGATTTTTGTATAAAATCATTTTTATAATTAGATAGGGTATTCCTCTAAAAACTAATTGCTTTTCATGCACTTATATTAAAATGAATTTTTTTCCAATTTATAGAAATTAAATACTAGAAATTGTATTCCATATTTTGAATTACCATACTATAATTTTTTAATAAATTCCATTACATTTTTAGTCATATTGAATAGTAATCATGGTAAAATTTTATCACTACAACAAAGTGTAAAATGGTTTAAAAGGATTAAAACTATGAGATATGGTTTAAAAATAATTCTTAGACTTGTTTATATTTCATTGAATGAGTGAATTTAAACATGATTCTTCTTTCCATAAAAAATATTATAGATCATTTCCACTTCCCTTATATTACAACCATTACCTTATTTAATGAAAATGATAATTAGAAAGTGTCACTCCCTTTATCTCTTTCATTATGTTTTCATAATATTCATATAGATAATATTATATATGAAAGAACAAAAATTATAAAATTGACGTGGAATAATCTATATTTATGATTTTATTTTTTTTTAATTTTTATAGATGGTTTAAAAACCTTAAACGCTTACTTAATGTCGATGCAGCACATGCGCTAGAAATAAAAAAGAACTTAAATTAATTTAAATGGAATAAAAGTAATATATTTAGGATGAAATATTTTATTCCAAAACATTTATGGATAATTAAAAATCATACAGTTTTTATATTTTAATTCTAATATTACAATTGAAAAGGCTTATTCCACAACATACTCATGTTATATTTATTAATTAAATGTAAAATATGTGGTTAGTACTTAAAATGGATTTAAATTATATTTAATTTTTATGAAAATTAAATAAATATAAAATAATTAAAATACAATAATAACTAAATTTTATGTGAAATAATAAATATGATCAGCAATGGTCGATGAATGTTCAACTTGTAAGTTTTGAAATTACTTTGTTGACACTTAAAGATTGGAAATTGTTTTACCAATATAAGGGTTAAAAGGGTTAATAAGGTGGTTAAACTAAGATATAGGTTTTAAAATTACTCTTAAAATACAATAAATTTTATTTTATGTGTTTATTTACAGAGTATCAACCTTATATTCAAATTAATGGATCTTAGGATCCATTTTACATGACTTTGACACATATTATATATTAATATTTCATGTATTTGTTGTATTTCCAATCACCTCAGTTATATTAAGGCACATACTCTTCTATCATACCCACAACTCATGATCAATTTATCTCAGTAACTCACATCCAAAATCACATTCCAATATTACTCTCTTGTTATATGGGTTTTCTTTCACCAAAATACTAACTTAGAAGGCTTAATGTGTAATCCATAAGAATTTTTATAGAGATGGGGTATAAATCTTGAAATAGTGTTTTCATGTTTATTTTTTTATCCACCTACTCTGAAAAATATCTGACCATGATTATTGGATAAAATCAATATAAGTCATATATATTAAGGCAATTTTAATTATCTCACAAAAAAATTTCATCTACTTTTCAATCATATGGGAAAAGAAAACATCACTTGTGTGTACATATGGTCTATGAACTCCATGAAGAAATATATTTCAATTTGTATCATTACCTCAAAGGATGGTAATTATGATGGATTTAAGGAATATATCTAATTTTAGTGATATAATTTTTATTCATGTAATATATAATATTACATTCCTTCTTATACATTCATCTATTGGAAAATGTTAACACCCTTCATGCATATGTGTGGACTACCGCCTATTGGATGTGAAGTGATTTGGTTTTCATGATTTCCTTTCATGGATAGTTAAATAATTGTTTTTATCAATAAAAAAGATAAATATTTCTTGATTAATATTCAGTATATTATGAAAAAATGACTACTTGGACCATGGTAAACATAATGAAGTTGATATATGAATATTAACTGAACATCCTCAAAATAATTGATGTAAAATTAACATACTTATTAACTAAATAAGTTATGAAAATAAAATAAAAAAACAATATTATGATATGGATGTAAACGTAAATTTTTTATGTTTTTATAAAATCAATAAAATTTTAAAATTCAAGATTTAGGCAATACAAATAATGAGTTTGGACTCATGGTTAGTGATTTCTTATCTCAATTTCTTTTCTTTGAGAATTGATCCATTTTAACCATATGTTTTCTTTTGGGTGGTGTAAAAAAATCTATATGAATGTATTTCCTATTCCATTTACAAAAATTCCATTGGATTTATAAATATAATTTCAATTTGGTTCTTCAAATTTATTTCCACTAAAAAGTTTCTAATGTCATAGGTGAATTTTCATAAAAACATTATTTAGAGTTATCCATTCAACAAAAATTTATTACATATATCCTTTAATTAAATTTTATAAATATTTTCATTCAAATAATTTCATAGGGAATTTTTATCCATCTTAGAATCTTTAGAAATGTTTTATAATTTAATATTTTAATATTTTCTAATATTGGTCACATTTGAGTTTTTCATTATAGTCTAAAAGAAAGTTTCCTTAACGTATACGACAATGAAATAATTTCCCTCATCCCATAATTTTTTTATTATCATTATTCCATCACATGTTTAAATTATTTTAAAAATAATATACATTTCTCGTTGTTATGGGATTTTTTATTTATAAAATAAAATAAATGGAAAAGGATACTTCTTCCCATTTTGATGAGATAAACGAAAGTGGTTTTCTATATGGATTGAAGTGAAAATTTTATTGTATTTATGATGAAAATTTAAACTAATTAATTTATTTGATATATAGGTATAATGAAAATTCCACGTTATAATTCCAAAACAAGAAACTTGGTATATATTTATAAAAGTGGGATTTGGGAGTAAACCCAAAAACATATGAGACTCTATCAATTATGTGATGGGTAGTATCCTAAATCACTAAAATGAATTAGGTAGCGAAACATAGTTAACTGATATGTGATAATACTAAATGAATATAAAATGATTGTATCAATCTAATGAAATGATGGAGATAATTGATATTTATTAATCCTAAGAGAATATGGCTAGGGATCACTTTTTATATGTCAATCATACTAAGTTAGAGAGTTTTCTTATATATGTTACTACATATATAATTTTGTTATTATCTTATTATATGGTTATATTATAAAATTATTATTCCACATGATTCATATATCTTTTTTCTACGGTGTAAATTGGGTTTTCTTGGAAATATTTTGATTTGAAAATATGAACACTGAGTTTTTGATTTAAAGGAATGTTTAATACCATTTAAAGATGAATTGTTTGTTTTAATGATAAATATTTCATGATAATGAATTTTCCATTATGAATTATTTAATAACATTAATAAATATCTTTTTCAATGATGTTGATTTCATTATTAATTAATTTTTTTATTATGTAAAAGTTGATTATGTAAAAACAAAATATTTATTTCATTTTGTTTATAAATTTTAATAATAAATAACATTTTTCTATTATTTTTATTTACCTTATAGAGATTTATTTTTCTTATCCAATGTTTTAATATGTGTTTCACATTGACTATGGACAAATAGATAATTTATAAAGGTCAATAATTCTTCTTTGTAGATTCATCTTAAAATAAAAAAACTTTTTTTAATGAAAAAAGAGTATAAATTTCATAGTCTAGTTTCTATAGAGAAAATGAATATTTAGTGGAAGTTTCCATATTAATTTTGAAAGGGGTTAATATGTAACATCCCATGTAATTATATAATAATAATTTTTCATATTTATTAATATTATGAATTAGATAATAATTTTACATTAAATGGGTGTCATGTTCAATAGCGCGACCTATTGGATCTGAATCTACATATTATACAAAAGAGGGGGGTTAATTGTGTCATTTGCAATTTTTTGATAACACTTTTCTTGAAAGAGTTTTGTCCTTTATATTTTATCAGATTTGATCGTACAACGGAAAAAGTAAAATCAAGAACACAGAGATGTATAGTGGTTCGTGGAATAGAAGGCCCCTAGTCCACTCCACCAATGCTCAACTCCATGAGCTTGATGATTTTCAGTATCTAGTCCTCTTTTCAACAGAACGGTTCACAACTGAGTACAGGCAGTTGACACCATTACAATCCAAGAAAAAAAAACCTTCTGGTTCAAACATGAACCTACATAGCATAGAACGAGAAGCCGATTACTCATGAATAAAAATAATTTCAGAAAGAAATTTCCAGTTGATCTTCACAATTGCAACAAAATGCAATTGACAACAGATGGATCGAAGTCTCTAGAAATATTGATCTTCAAGATGAAGTAGTTCTGAGTTGATCCAGTTGCAATTGATATAAGGATATAGTTCACAACTTTAGTAGTAATAGATCCATAGTAGATATTCAATGTAGAACAGGTGAATCTTCTATCAAGTTCCATCTTCTTGAACAAACAGAGCTTTTATGGTCTTTTTGAATCAGCAGATCCATCGTAAATAGTTGCAATCTCTGTTTTCAACCTTTTTCAACAATAGACCAATCACATCCTCAGGTTCCTGGTGTTTCAGAGAGAACATATATAATAAAGCATATCCCCTGCATATTTAGATCCATAAAAGTCTCCTTCTGATTAGTGATATTCAAAAATTAGAATTTACAGAGAAGTCGTAACTTCCCTTGTAACACCCCAAGCTTCCATGGTATGCTCCTCTTTGAATAATAGAGCAGCGTGTGTTGTACGCAACCTCGAGTTATAACACACCGCGACAAATAAAAGCAGCCGGTATGAATATTAATTCCCACGTTTTGAAATTATATAAATTTTATATTTCAAAATGGACTTCATTTTTGGATTTGGAATATCGAAATCAGCCTATGTTGAATTTTTGTTATTTTTCTGAGAATTTCCAATTTTTTTATGAATAGTGAAAAATTCTTAAAAACAACTTTTTTAATCAAAAGATTTTATAGTGATAATTTATACTATTGAGTGGTTTTAAAGTATTATTAGAATATATTTTTACCATTTTATCCAATGTTGTTAATTATAATTAATTTCACTTTGAAATTGGACATAAACAATTGTCCATATTTTGATATATATTGTTTCTTAAAAAAACGCTATTTGTTGTGACAATGGAAATTAATTATAAATTTAATTAATTCAACTTATATGTTTGGAATTTTGTAAAATAGACACCATTTTTTAATTCAGAATATCAATTATAGCTTAGGGTGAACTTTTGGCATTGTTCTGAAAAACATCAATTTTTGATGAATAATGAAACCACTAAGTGGTAGTTAAAAAACTGATTTTTTGTTTAAATGAAACATTACCACTTCGGTGATTTGATTTTCAAAAATCCGACACACATGGTTTTCATTAGGAAGTAAAATGTGGTTCAATGGGACTAAAATTATTTTTGGTGAATAGTAACTTTTAAGATCAATTAATCACGATTAAAGGAAATTAGTGAAATTTAAGGTAAAAATGGTATTATAAAATTATGAAAGTACCCTTAAACTTGTCCTAACCCTATTTAATGAGTAATGGATGACCAATATATTCCATGGGTCAACATGGGGTCCCCATAGAGCCACTTTGGTAGGAAAATGACATTAAAAACTTTTTATTTAATGTGAAAATAAAAATGTCACAAACATGAGTTGTTTTACTAAAAAAATTTTAAATGGGGTTATACAAGTCATATGTTTACTATAAATATTCATTAGAAATCTAAAAAGATTTCATACATCATGATATTTTTTTATAATTTTTAGACATTAAATAAATTAAATTTTTTATGACACAATGATGATGCAGCGATTACCTCATTAATTAACGATTTAAATAAAATGAAATGAAAATGTAAAATCTAAGACCTACACATGTCAAAGACCTATTGGATGGGTCTATTTAGAACTATTATCACCTTTTCCTAGAAATATGTAATTTTGGGACCTTTTAAACCCGAAAAGCATTTTATAATAAAGTACCCTTTTATAACATTCCAAGAGTGCCCCTACTCTTATAAAAGGCCCCCACCACTACCAACTTATTCACAACTTCAAAGATTATTGCCTCGGCTAAACTCTGCTAAAATACTCTCTCAAATTTCCGGTCTTACTCCTAGAAGCCTCACTTTGGGGAGAATTCTTCCCAAGGAAGCCTTTGGCTCAAATAAAAAAGAGTTACCCGATTTTAAGGTAATGTCTTCTCTTATGTTATTTTGTTTTATTTTTCTTATCCAACACCATAAACACTTATTATTCCTTTATTTTCTAACAAAACCAGTCTCTTAAATATACTAGGATGTTGTTATGAGATGGATTTGATTTAAACTTACACACACCTTTGTCTAATGGTTAAAGAGCATACTGTTTCTGTGGTTGGAGAATTTATGCCTCACGAATCGATGATTGTTCAATCTTCTTTTAACACCTCTCATGGTGGCCATTATGATGAAAATATTTTTATATATGATATATATTATGTTTTTGTTTTCCTTATGATTCTTTATTTTTCATTTATGTCATACCTTTATGATTTCCATTATGGGTAAACGCGATAATTTCATTTTAGGAAGTGCGGACTACCACCCCCTCAAAGTGATTTGAATCGTTAATTCCATATGTGGGATGTATAAACGATAGATTAAATGGTATTATACATTATATTATACTGGAAGAATATTATACCTTTATATAATTATAACTTCATTCCATTAAATACGAAATAGAAATGAAAGTAGTGTTCATGCATATGTACAGCTTACCGTCTCCATGAACGGTGCATTTCATTTCTTACTTCTAAATGTTATGTAATATTATAAATTCAAGTATATACTGTATATATAGGATATATATGATATCTACATCATGAATATAATTATGGAGATAATGGATATTCTACCACATAAACAACATGTAATTATAAGTAGTTTATTTTTAACTGAAGTACCAAAGAACGACAAAATGACCGTTATTAACATAAACAAATACATAATGTTCATAACATTGTAATAAGTGATATAAAAGGAATAATGAACTTGAAGAAGGTTCTTGAGAAAGTATAAATTAACTCTAGTATATTATTCTAGAGGTTAAAGAGTGGTCGAGTCATGTCAGACACGAGGTAGGGGATCATCTTAACCCAATTTCCATTCTTTGGGTTAATCTCCTACTTTCAAATTATGTCATGATATTATTATGTCTTATCTTTTATTTGTACTTTTTTATGTGTACTTATAGTGAATACACATAATAGATCTATTTTATTTTAAAAAATGATCTTTGTAAGGGACTTCGTCTCAATCTCCCTTCATTGAGGCATATTTGGTTTTATACACAACTTTCCTTTATACGGTGTATAAACCCCTTTGACTTTTACTTTTATTCAAAATGAATATTTTTATTAGAAGCGTTTTTACTAAACGAAAAAAGGAATGTTTTTTCTTACGTATGTGGGGACAACGAATTCTCCGCTGCCGTTACTATTTTTTGAGTTTCGGCTTCCTCTATAAGCCATATTTTTTTTTAAATGAAAAATAAATACCAAGATTTAATTTTCTTTTATTTTGGTATTGAAAATGGTTTTGAAAGTTTTATTAATTATATCAATGTGTTGTATTGATATCTTGTGATTGAAATGTGGAAATGTTATGTTTCCTTTATGCATGTTTTATGTTATATGATTATGTTATGATTTATGATATGTTTAAACCTGTTCATACGAGGAATGCATTGGACTTAATAAGTGACGGGTGGAGCCCGCTATAGCTCCTCGATGCATCGGTAGGTCTCATGAGATAAAATAGTGTCTTGGCACGAGGCCCTGAAAAAAACCTTATTTGTAGTCTTGGCACGAGGCCTTGGCTACGTGTTTATGATAGCTGGCATTATGCATTTCATCATTATGAAAGTGGTTATTGATATTGTATGTGATTCTTCAACTAGTAGAATATCCATGTGAATAAGTAAATGGTATTATTTAATTTTACATTTTCCATTTCATTTTGATGTTCAAGTTTAAAAGGCTTTTGTTTTAGTTTTACATTGACTTAAATGTTTTTGTTTATTTATGAAAGATTACACTAAATTGTTATCCTTACTGAGCATCTGACCTCACCCATTTAAATGTTTTAATTTTTCCAGGATGTGAAGAAGTATTTTCTGAATGACCTGAAGGGATAATAAGAGGGGATATGAAGACAAGATTTTGATGAATTTTTTTATTAATTTAAGATGTAATGTAAAAATTATGAATATATCTAGTGTTTCAAGGCTACTAAACTAATCAGTTTTTCGAGACTTGATCTTTGTGATCATGCCAATGTTACGAAGTAATGCACCGACTCTGGATAACTAGGGTCAGGGCATTACAGTTGGTATCAGAAGAAGTTTAGTACTAAACTTGGAAGCTAGATTTAGATAAACTCTGATTAGAGCACATATCCCTAAGATAGAATTTGAGGATTAGTATAGAAGAACATCCTATAATCTAGGTATTATAAAGATTTTGTGAGTTTTTTGAGCAATACATCCCTGTCTGGATACGAGCAGGTAGAAGCGGCTCTGGCACAGATGTACCTAGGGGTAAAACTCGAAAACACCGCTTTGAGCTAGACTCGAACGAGAACTGGTGCACGACAATGGGCCTTGCTACACTCTTGGTTAAGACACTCCTAGGGGATATGCTTAGGATAATTCTCATTTTCCTTACAAACCACTATAAAGGGTTATGAGTATATAATTCGTCAAATAAAACAATTTTGTTGTTATGGATTATATCCATAAATAGTTCAATTTATGTTAAGTGTTTTTCCAGTTTTAATTATGTTTTTTGATTCATAAACTAATATAATTTATGCCATTGATTAGAAATGGTGCCCAGTAGAAGGAATGTGAACTCCATCAATACGTATGATCCAAATAGTAAGAAGGATCATATCTTTCATGGTATTAAGCCAACATTTAGAATAGAGATACTCTCCCATGTGTTCTAAACATATAATTAAATAGTATCATGTGTTAATAAGATAAGAAAAGAATTCTCTGATTCTTATGGATTTGAAGGGAAGAAATGGAAGAAAAGGATGGAAGAGAGAATGATGGATAAAGGGACGATGGAAAAGAAGAATTTTCCAATATGTGATAACTATGGGAACAAACACCTTGGAACTTTCCTTGAGGTAATGGGAGTTTGTTATAAGTGTGGAGAAAAGAGACACCAAGTGCGTGACTGCAAGGGTAAGAAAAGGGATTCAAATGTACAATGCTTCATCTGCAAGGAGTGGGGACACTACACAAACCAATGTCCAAATCATCAGAGTATGCCCCAAATGATGTTATTGGATAAAATCAAGTTATGATAGTACCACAGATGAGGAGTAATGACTAGAGTTCTTATGTTGTTATTAAAGAATTATGTCATTTTAGTGTTGTAAGAATGATGTACTGGTTATAATAATTATGGAGTATATAAGGATTATACTGCAGTACTATTTCATCAAGGACTTGAGATTGTGTGGACCCAAGAAAAGTGACTCCACAACAGGTTAAATTTTTGGAAAATATTTGGTTGAGAGAAAGTTAAACCATAATATGGTTCTGATACTGAGATACTGATTTTGAAATAACACATGATTGATTTGGATAAATTATATTGGATATTCTTAACTTCCTTGAAACTGATTAATGATTTGTATACATTTTTGGATAGAAGGAGTATATCGAGTATTCTATAAGGAATAAGGGATCATGAATAAAGTCAATAAGGATTTATGGTAATTCAGGATGTTGCAGTGTTTTCAAAGAATACATGATGAAGGTGTTCACATGTTGTTACGTGGAAAAAAGGATCTTCATTATGTTTACCTTCCTTATAAAATTTGGACTGTGAGTTGGACAGAAGTATTTTGGATAACTAAAACGGTTGGAATGGATTATGTTTAACCTTGGATATTATTTTTTAAGGTTAAAACATTTATGAATATTATTTTTGGAATATTATAATACTATAGTTTTAGAAAAAAGGACAACCTGTAGGTCGGGGGATAACCCGTCGCATCAGACAAAGCTGTTGGAATCGAACCCACAACCATAGTGCGATAGGCCATTATTACCTACCACTAGCCTACCGAAAGTCTCTGGTGATTAAAAAATAGTTTTCCTAATCTAAATGGTATGTTTTAATATTTTGAACAATGTACGATTATGATAAATATAATATTTTTGAGTTTTATTACCTTTTGGAGTGAAAGATGGGTTTGTGGTACAAATTTGTTAAAGAATGAAATTCTACATGAAAAGTAAGTATATTTCCTTATGTTCTTAGTAAATCTCTTAAATAAAATTTTCAACTTTATGAAAGGTAACTTAAAACAAAAATGTTGTTGGTTAACTTTTCCAACTGGGGATTCAATGACCGTTTAACCAGTCACAATTTTGTGATTTTCTTATTGTTAACTTTCTCCTATTCCGGTTTTCTACAACTCTCCATCTGACCTTGATGGTTTTTTTCTTCCATATCCATATTTTCATAAAATCCTAGTATAGGCTATCTCGGGTGACATTTGTACTTATCTTTCTTTCTTTTAAAGTTATATTTTTATTAACCTAATTTCTGATGTGGGTCTTCCACAAATGTATTTTCTATTTTCAACCTTTTATTTTCAAAAAAAAATTTAAATTGCGAGGACACAATTTATTGAATGACGGGAGAATGTAACACCCCAAGCTTCCTTGGTACGCTCCTCTTTGAATAATAGAGCATCATGTGTTGTATGCATCCTCGATTCTAACAAACGGCGACCAATAAAAGCAGGTGTTATGAATAGTAATACCCACTTATTGAAATTATATAAATTTTATATTTAAAAATGGACTTCATTTTTGGATTTGGAATATCGAAAATAGCCTATGTTGAATTTTTGGTATTTTTCTGAGAATTTCCAATTTTTTTATGAATAGTGAAAAATACATAAAACCCACTTTTTTAATAAAAATAATTTATAGTGATAAATTATACTATTGAGTGGTTTTAAAGTATAATTAGAATATATTGTTACCATTTTATCCAATGGTGTTCATTAGAATTAATTTCACTTTGAAATTGGATATAAACAATTGTCAATCTTTTGATATATATTGTTTCTTAAAAACACGATATTTGTTGTGACAGTGGGAATTAATTATAAAATTAATTAATGGAACTTATATGTTTGGAATTTTGTAAAATAGAAACAAGTTTTGAATTCAGAATATCAATTATATCTTAGGGTGAAATTTTGGCATTGTTCTGAAAAACTTCAATTTTTGATGAATAGTGAAACCACTAAGTGGTAGTTAAAAACTGAATTTTCATTTAAATGAAACATTACAACTTCTAGGATTTGATTTTCAAAAATCCGACATACATGGTTTTCATTAGGAAGTAAAATGTGGTTCAATGAGATTAAAATAATTTTTGGTGAATAGTCACATTTAAGATTAATTAATCGCGATTAAAGGTAATTAGTGAAATTTAAGGTAAAAATTGTATTATAAAAATATGAAAATACCCTTAAACTTGTCCTACCCATATTTTATGAGTCATGGCTGACAAAGAAAATCCATGGGTCAACTTGGGGACCCCATGGAGCCACTTTGGTAGGAAAATGACATTAAAAATATTTTATTTAATGTTAAAATAAAAATGTCACAAACATGAGTTTTTTTACTAAAACAATTTTTTAATGGGGTTATACAAGTAATATTTTTGACTATAAATATTCATTAGAAAGATAAAAATATTTCCTACATTATGATATTTGTTTTATAATTTTTAAGCATTAAATAAATTAAATTTGTTATGACACAATGATGATGCTGTGATTACCTCATTAATTAATGATTTAAATAAAATGAAAACATAATGAAAAATTTATGACCTACACATGTCAAAAACCTATTGGGTGGGTGGATTTAGATATCTTATTGCCTTATCATCGAAATATATAATTTTGGGTCCTTTTAAATCAGAAAATCATTTTATAATAAAGTAACCTTTTATAACATTCCAAGAGTGCCCCTCCTCTCCTCTTATAAAAGGCCCCCACCACTGCCACCTTATTCACACCGTCAAAGCCTTTTGGCTCCGCCAAACTCTGCCCAAATAATCTCTAATCCTTCCTCTATTACTCCAAGAAGCCTCACTTTGGACAGAATTCTTCCCAAGGAAGCCTTTGGATCAAATCAAAAAGAGTTACCCGATTTTATGGTAATGTCTTCTCTTATGTTATTCTGTTTTATTTTGCTTCTCCAACCCCATAAACTCTTATTACTACTTTCTTTTGTAACAAAACCAGTATCTTAAATATTATAGGATGTTTTTATGAGAAGTATTTGATTTACACTCACACACACCTTCGTTTAATGGTTATAGAACAAACTATTTATGTGGTTGGCGAATTTCTGCCTCACGAAACGATGATTATTCTATCTTATTTTAACACCTCTCATGGTGGCCATTATGATGCCACTATTTTTATATATGATATATATTAATTTTTTTTCCTTATGATTCTATATTTTTCATCTATGGAATAACTTTATGATTTCCATTATCGGTAAATGTTATAATTTCATTTTAGGAAGTGTGGACTACCGCCCCCTCAAAGTGATTTGAATCGTTAATGCCATATGTGAGATGTATAAAGGATGGAGTAAATGGTATTATACATTATATTATAATGGAATTATATTATACCTTTATATAATTATAACTTCATTCCATTAAATACAAAATAGAAATGAAATTAGCGTTCATGCATACGTACAGCTTACCGTCTCCATGAATGGTGCATTTTATTTCTTACCTCTAAATGTTATTTAATATTATAAATGCATGTATATACCGGATATATAGGATATATATGATATCTACATCATGAATATAATTCTGTAGATAATGGATATTCTACCACATAAACAACTTGTAATTATAATAAGTTTATTTTTAAATCAAGTACCAAAGATCGACAAAATGACCGTTATTAACTTAAACAAATACATAATGTTCATAACATGGTAATAAGTGATATAAAAAGAATAATGAACTTCAAAAAGGTTCTTAAGCAAGTATAAATTATTCTAGTTTATTATTCAGGAGGTTAAAGAGCGGTCGAGTCATGTCGGACACGAGATAAGGGAACTTCTTAACCCAATTTCCATTCTATGGGTTAATCTCCAACTTTCAAAGTATGTCATGATATTATTATGTCTTATCTTGTATTTTTACTTTATTTATGTGTACTTATAGTTAATAAACATAATAGATCTATTTTATTTCAAAAAAAATGATCTTTGAAAGGGACTTCGTCTCAATCTCATTTCATTGAGGCATATTTGGTTTTATACACAACTTTCCTTTATACGGTGTATAAACTCCTTTGACTTTTACTTTTATTCAAAAGAAATATTTTTATACGAAGCATTTTTACTAAACAACAAAAGGAATGTTTTTTCTTACATATGCGACAACAACGACTTCTCCGCCGCCGTGACTATTATTTCAGTTTCGGCTTCCTCTATAAGCCATAAATTTTTTTAAATGTAAAATAAATACCAAGATTTAATTTTCTTTTATTTTGGTATTGAAAATGGTTTTGAATGTGATTTTTTATTATATCAATGTTTTGTATTGATATCTAGTGATTGAAATGTGGAAATGTTATGTTTCCTTTATGCATGTTTTATGTTATACGATTATGTTTTGGTTTATGATATGTTTAAACCAATTCATATGAGGAATGCATTGGACTTAATAAGTGACGGGTGGAGACCGCTATAGCTCCTCGATGCATCGGTAGGTCTAATGAGAAAAACAAGTGTCTTGGCACGAGGCCTTGAAATAATCTTATTTTTAGTCTTGGCACGAGGCCTCAGATACGTGGTTATAATAGTCTGGCATTATGCATTCCATCATTATACAGTGGTTATTGATATTGCATATGATTATTCGACCAGTAGAATATCCATGTGAATAAGTAAATGGCATTATTTCAGTTTACTTTTGCCATATTATGTTTAAGTTCAAGTTTAAAAGGCTTTTGTTTTAGTTATACATTTCCTTAAATGTTTTTGTTTATTTATAAAAGCTTCTGCTAAATTGTTATCCTTACTGAGCATCTGAGCTCACCCCTTTCAATGTTTTAATTTTTCTAGGATGTGAAGAAGTATTTTATGAATGACCTGAAGGGATAATATGAGGGGATATGAAGACAAGATGTTGTTGTAGTTTTGTATTACTTTATGATGTAATGTCAAAATTATGAATGTATCTAGTGTTTCAAGGCTACTAAACTAATCGGTCTTTCGAGACTTGATCATTGTGATCATGCCAATGTTACGCAATAATGCACCGACTCTGGGTAACTGGAGTCGGGGCATTACATCCCTTAAAACTCGGCCTCAAAAGTTCCTTTTAATTCAATCTTAAATCCATTAATAAAACGGTTTTGAATCATTCAAAGTCATACTTTAAAAATGACTTTAAATACGGCTTGAAATCTGCCCAAAAATCAGCTTACTGATCATTTCACATAAATATCTTCTGTCAAAATTTCTGACACCAAACGTAAGGTTGATGACGTGGCCTCCAATACGCAGGGTTCAAAACATATCCTTCAAACGTAAGGTTAACAATGTAATGTTGAACACAAACGTAGGGTTGACAACGTAAGGTTGAGTACAAATGTAGGGTTGATCATCCATACTTTTTCTTCAACACTCAAACGTACGGTAAAAGATCCATACTTTTACTTGATCCATACTTTTCCAAGAACGTATGATTGTTTACAAAAGTAAGGTTGATAAACCATTCTTTTGAGAAACAAATGTAACGTTTAGAATTTACGTACAGTTCTCCTTCCATACTTTGCTGATAACCAAAACATAGGGTTCCTTCCTAATGTAAGGTTATTCTTCCATACATTGATGAAAAACATATGGCTGTTTAACCATACTTTTCTCTTATCTCAAAAAGTATACATGCTTTTCATACTTATGCTACCTTTATCCACGTAGGGTATGAAAAGTTATTCCAGAACGCACTAAAGCAGATTCCGCGCTATATTCATCTACGTAAGATATGAACAGTGATTCTAGAACGCGTAAAGCAAATTCCGAATAAGTAATAAATTCTCGTTTTTTCAAGAGTAAAATAAATTAATAAATTCCTGCAAAATACTAAATGAATTCATTATAAAATAACTAAGGGTATTTGTGAGCATCAAAATTATCATAAAGAGACAGAGTATTATTTTCAATAATCTCCCCCTTTAAATAACATTAACATGTATTATTGAAAACAATACTTTTCTCAACAATCATTCCCTTTTTGATGATAACAAAACCCATAAAGTAATTAAAATTATTTAAAAAAAATTAACTTTCAAAATTAGTTATAATGATTTAAATAAAAACTTCTCATCCAAAAAGATAATTATAAATCCAAATTTCTCATTTAATTTTCTCCCTCAAAAAAATTAATTCTCCCCCTAAAAAAAATGTAGGTGTTGTGTTTATCCAAATTCTCCCCCTTTTTGTGATATCAAAAAGAATGAAAAATCATGAATTTTAACACTTTGATATTGCATTGAACTATTAGTAATTGCTATTATGTACTGTTTATCAATAATTAAATCTGGAGTACTGTCATATTAAAAATAAAGTCAGTAAAACAACTAAATAAAGAAACAAATAAAAAATGAAGGAAATTTTCATTAAAAAACAGTAGTATATACATGAAAATGATATACACAAGAATCAAGGTTTGGGTATGATAGGCAACAGGGTCTATCTCCTCAGGATTGCAGACTTGATTTCTGTAAACTACTCCCGAAGTCTCTTCATCATCCCATCTCTAAGCTTGATAATGAGCTATCTGTTCTCTTGAGTCATATGAATATCCTCAATTAAATTGACTCTTAAAAACTCATGCATCCTTTCCGCTTTTTCAAAAAATACTCACAGCTTCTCTGATATCTGATTTAACAGAATTCGGATCAATGGCTCACTAGATGTCAGTTGATCCACTAAGAAATTTTGATTGTCCAGAAACACTGACAAAGGAGCATTGTTACATTGAAGATCTTGTATCCTGTCATTCATATTGCTTAACGTAGATGTGATAGCCTGAATCCTTCTAATTAAATCAGGTGAAGTACCTGATCCACTAATAGCATTATTTGCAACTGATGCAAATTGCTTCTCCATAATCAACTTCAGATCTAATAAATCTGACTTCATAAACATTTCAAATTTCAATTGTGTAACAGTAGTCAACATATCCTCTGTAAACATTTCAACTTCTTGCCTTGATACTGTACACTCCTTCTGCTTTTGAAACTTCAAATGTTCTAAGTCTAAGGCATTTCTCAGAGAAACATTCTCAGATTCCAACCGAGATACTTTTCTGTACAGTTCATCAACTTCTTCTTTACATGAATCAGATGCACCCTGTGCTTGATTCACATTCTCAATTTGATGCAGCAGTACCAAAGGCAATTATTCAGCATCATATTTTTCATTTTCTTTGTCCTGAGAAGGTTGGACTACATAATTTTCCTTAGAGTTTTCATACTCCTCTATAGAAAAATCCTCTTGAAGTACGTCTGTTTGAGATTCAGAAGCATGCTCATCACATTCATCTGCATCTTTTTCATCCAATGGAATTTCGAGAACAATATTTTCAGATGTTTCCTGAGGTCTGGACACTTCTTCACCAGGTACTGCCTCCATCTATTGTTCCTCTTGAAGTGAAACTTCAACATCAGCTACAAGATGTTACTAATTTTCCCTTTGAGCTTCTTCTTCAGCTCTTGATCCATCTACTGGTGTTGTTCTTTTAGTAACATCTTCCATGGTCTTATAAAATACAAGTTCCCTTACAAATTAATAAGAAAATAAAGCTTATGTTGTAGTTTCCAAAGCAGTGGAAGTGACTTCCTCATTTACTGGTCTTTTTCTTCTTGATTGAAGTCCCTCCTGACTTCTGTCTTCCTCAACATCTGCCACTTCAAAATGAATTCTTCTTGCTAAATTGATGACTCTGGATTTAGCTTGTCCCTCTTTGGACTTAGTAGGTTGAGCCTGAGCACTCTCTGAGTCTTCCTCAGCTCGTACTGGAAAAAGTTTTCCTTTAATTGTGCTCTAGAAATATCCAACTATCCTCAAAGGTCCCGCATTAAACGTATTACTGTGATGACAGTTAACTCTAGCATCCACTAATCTCACCATGTCTTTCATAAAAAACAGTTTAGAAATAAATCTACCAAAAGGGTAGAAATTCATGCTGGCCTTGCTTTGAAATCAGTATCTGAGATACCTTATCATGTATCTTGGAAAGTTTAACTTAATATCACTTGACATTAGAAACATTATATAAATATCTGGGTTTAAAATATTCTCCATTTCTATCATCCGTGGAGCTATTCTAGTCTGAATAAATTTGACCAAAATATTCTGACCAGGCTCCAAATCCTTGACAAACATTTTATTTATTGTCTTGGTACCAAAAAAAAGACACGATGTCTTCGGATTTATGCACAAAAGCTCATGTATTCTTCAAGTCGAAATGAAAAACTCCCTCATGAGGGCAGTTGAGAATCTGACTAATCTCTGCTGATGAGATTGAGAAATCCCTATCCTCTATTTTAGCAATCATACTATCCTCAGTATCTCCCAGACTAAACTGTAAAGATTTGAAGAAGTATCTATGTTCTACATCACACAAAAATTACTTATTTTCACTGTTGAACATCTGTTCAAGATTCTGAAACAATAGTTCTTGCTTCAATAAAATATTTGTCTGAAATAACCAGTCGAGATCGATTACCTTGCCCTGTAAGATTTTTATTCCCTCGGTTCCTTTTCTCTTGGCATTTCTTGGCTCGGCCTTACTGGATCTTTTATACATTAACATTTCTGCAAGAGCCTCTAAAGGTTTGAAGGTTATGGTTTTAGAGGTTTGAAGGTTAGGGTTTCATAAGAAGAAGTGCGATTTTCGGATTTCTAATGGGTTTTGATAGAAGTTAAAGGGTTTAGAAGTCGAAATGTTTCTGACAGCCTTGATTCCCGTGTAATCACTAATCATTACATATATTTAAAAACAAATTAATTTTTCATATAGAGACAGAAAGAAAAACTTTAACAGTATTCAACAAAATTTACATAAATAAATAAAAGTAAATAATAAAAAAAATTATTTCAAATTTAATAAACCTAGCTCCCCCTTAATAAAATCAAACCTTGTAGTGGGAAGTGGTTTAGTAAAAATATCTGCTAATTGAATTTCTATATTTATAAATTCTAAAAATATATCTTTTTTAATAACATGATCTCTTAAAAAGTGATGCCTTATATCAATGTGATTAGTTCTAGAATGACTAATAGGATTTTTTGAAATATTAATTGCACTTTTGTAATCACATAAAATATGTGTATTATTAAAATTCAATCCAAAGTCTATAGAAGTGTTTTTCATCCACAACACTTGTGCACAACAACTACCACCAGAAACATATTCTGTCTCTGATGTTGATAGGACAACTGAATGTTGTTTCTTACTAGACCATGATACTATGGACTTTCATAAAAAGTGACATGTACCTGATGTGATTTTTCTATCTAATCTAAAACTTCCAAATTCATCATCTGAATATGAAATCAAATTGAAATCAAAAGTTTTAGGATAAATAAGATATTGAAAAATAGTTCATTTTAAATATCTAAAAATTCTTTTAACAGTAGTTAGATGAGATTCTTTAGGATTTAATTGAAATCTAGCACGAAGACATATTGAATACATTATATCTGGTCTGCTAGCAGTTAGATATTACAAGCTACCAATCATACCTCTATATAACTTTTTGTCAATTGATTTCCTAGTTTCATCCAAATCATGTTTTATATTATTACACATCGGAGTTGTAATTGGAATGTTGTTTTCAAGACCAAATATCTTAAGTAAATCAGTAATGTATTTTCTTTGATTTAAAACATTTCCATTTTTTTTTGAAATATTTGAAGACCCAAAAAGAAATTTAATTCACCCATCATACTCATTTAAAATTCTTCTTTCATTAATTTTGAAAATTCATGAAAAAGAGTTCTATTAGTTGATCCAAAGATTACATCATCAACAGAAATTTGAACCAATAAAACATTATTTTTAACTATTTTCTTAAATAGTGTTGGGTCTACCATACCAATAGTAAAATCATTTTTTAATAGAAAAGAACTTAATCTTTCATACCAAGATCTAAGTGCTTGTTTAAGTCCATAAAGAGATTTAGTAAGTTTAAAAACAGAATCAGGTTTTTGAGAGTCTTCAAAACCAGGAGGTTACTCAAAATAAAATTCCTCTATTAAATAACCATTTAAAAAGGCAGATTTAAGATCCATCTAAAATAATTTAAAATTCATATAAAATGCATAGGCTAAAAGGATTCTAATGGCTCCTAACCTAGATACAGGTGAAAAAGTCTCGTCATAATCTATTCCTTCTTCTTCATTATATCCTTTAGCTAATAATCTTGATTTATTTCTAGTTATTGTGCCTTGGTCATCCTGTTTATTTCTAAAGACCCATTTGGTTCCTATTATTGGATAATTCTTAGTTCTTTCCACTAATTCCCAAACTTCATTTCTTTTAAAATGGTTTAATTCATCTTGAATTTCTATTACCAAGATTTCATCATCTAAAACTTCTTCTATAGTCTTGGGTTCTTGTTGAGATAGGAAGGCAGAGAATTCCACTAGGTTTCCTTTGTTTCTTCTAGTTTGAACACCAATTTCTAGGTTCCCTATTACAGTTTCTAAAGGAGGATTTTTTAGGTATCTAGACTGTCTAGGTAATATATTTAAATTTTATTCTGTATCATGTTCCTCTGAACTGGACTGAATTTCTTTTATATCATTTTCAAAATATTTCTTTAAATTCTCAAGTATCATGTTATCATTAGAGTCAAGTTCATCCATTTGTTCTGTCCTTTTCTCAAAAGGATCTGATTCAAAAAATTTCACTTGAACTGATTCTTCAACAATCCTTGACTTCTTATTGTAAACTCTATAAGTTATGGAGGTAGTAGAATATCCTATGAAAATACCTTCATCAGATTTTGGATTGAACTTACCAAGATTATCCTTGGTGTTTAAGATATAAATCTTGCATCCAAAAACTTTAAAGAAATTTACTTTAGGTTTTATGGTATTCCATAGTTCATAGAGTGTCTTTTACAAAATAGGTCTAATTAAAACTGTATTAATAATATAACAAGATGTATTCACATCTTCTGCCCAGAAATATATAGGTAGGGTAAATTCATTTAACATAGTTCTAGCCATTTCTTGAATAGTTCTATTTCTTCTTTCTACAATACCATTTTGTTGAGGTGTTTTTGGTGCAGAGAAGGTGTGTTTAATACCCATATTTGATCAAAAGGAATTAAATTCCAGATTCTCAAATTCTCCACCATGGTCACTTCTCAATGAGATTATGTTGAACACTTTTTCATTTTGAACAAATTTGCAGAAACTTTCAAATAAAGTAAAAGATTCTTTTTTAAATTTCAAGAAGAAAATCCATTTAAATCCTGAATAGTCATCAACTAAAACATATACATATAATTTACCAGCTAAGCTTGCTAATCTTAAAGGTCCAAAAAAATCCATATGAATAAGTTGTAGAGGTTTAGATGTAGCAAACTTATTAACAGATTTGAAGGATGATTTGTGTTCCTTTCCAAGTTGACATGCACCACAAAATCTGTCACTTTCAAATTTGAGACAAGGTAAATTAGAAACTAAATGTTTCTTAGATAAATTATTTAAAACATATACATTGCAAGGACCAAGTATTCTATGCTAGATCCAGGATTCACTTACTTTAGCAGTCAAAAAGCTTACTTGTTGTTTACACAAGGAATTTAAATCCAAAGTATAGACATTTTCAGTTCTTGGTGCTTTAAATTTAAACAGTTTATCTTTAGAAACAGTACAACAATTGTTAGTAAAATCAACAGTATATCCATCATCACGAAGTTGAGAGATACTTATCATATTGTGTTTTAGTCCTTGTACATAAAGTACTTTGTTGTTTCCTTTTGCATTGTCACCAAATGTGACAAGTCCTCCTTCCTTTTGAGTGAGTGAAGAAAATTTCAATGAGTTTCCACTCATATGTCTTGTACAGCCACTGTCCATGTACCATATATATTTTCTTCTCTGGTGACCTAATACCTGTAAAGACATTCAGACAAATTGCTTTAGTACCCATATTTTGTTGAGTCCAGTGGTGTTAGCTAGAAATGATACAGGTATCAAGATTTTATTTGTTCTTTTAAAATTAGCTGAATCATATAAGTCTTTTGAAGCATAGGATTTCTTAATACCACAAATTTGAGGCTGTCTTATGAAATAGTTTTTAGCTATAGTCCCTTTTCCTCACAAAAATTACAATTAACCTTTTTAGAGTTAGGAATAAAATAATATTTATATAGCTTTTGTTTTTCTTCTTTACTGCCAATTCCAAATCTCTCCTTTTTAATTAATTTTTTTCTAAGAATTTCATTTAATGAATTCTCTCCTTTTGTAAAAACCAATGCAGCCTATTTGTAAGATTCGACGTCATCCTGCAGTGTTTTTATTCTTGATTCAAAATTAATATATTTAGTGTAAATCAAATTGTATTTTTCAGTTAATTCCTTATGTTGTTTTAGCATTGTATATATTTTATCTGAAACAACATTATGTATATTTTTTAGTGATGTATCTTTCTTAAATAGTAATTCATATCTTTCTTCAAGCATATTGCAGTAAGCTGTAAGTTTTTCATTTGTGTATCTTGGTTCAGAATTAGATTCAGAGGAGTAATATGAGTGTACCTCGTCAGTTTCTGCCATGAAACACATTTTTGTATTTAGATTGAATTCTTCTTTATATGAGCTTGATTCAGAAGAGGTACTAGAGTATTCAGATACACTCCAATTGGCTTTCATAGCTTTCTTGTCTTTCTGCTCAAAGTCATTTCATTTGAAGAATTTATTCTTCTTTGCATCTTTCAATTGTGACCAATCTGGTCTGATATGTCCCATATTTTTGCATTCATAACACCTTACTTCCTTATTATCTCCCTTAAAGGATTTTTTGAAGCCCCTTTTCTTGATGTAGAAATTTCAAAATTTTCTAGCTAGTTGAGCCAGTTCTTCATCTGAGTTGGATGAGTCAGAGCTTTGGGATTTAGCATTGACTTATTTGCTCTTCATCTTTCTATTCTTTTGTTGTGAAGTTACCTTCAAGGTAGAATCTTCTCTTTTGATAATCACTTTATGTTAATTAGCCTCATCTTTCATTTCAGCTTCATACATCATCAGTGTACCAATAATCTCTCTCATAGTAAGATATTTGACATGTGTTGATTGTTTGATTGTAGCAGAAATACCATTCCATCGAGTAGGAAGTACTCTCAGTACTTTTAATGCTTGATCAGCCTGCTTGATAGGTTCTCCTAGAGCAGTTATGTTATTGAAAATTTCTGTCAATCTCTCATTCATTTGATTAATGATCTCACCTTCAACTATTCTGAAAGTATCAAATTTCAATTTTGTATTTTCATATCTCATTTGTCTCACATTGTCTGTTCCTTCATATGCCACAACTATTGTTTGCCACATCTCATATGCTGTCTGGCACTGAGATACTCTGTTAAATTCATCTGGTCCTAGAATGCAGATAACTGTATTCATAGCCATTGATTTCATATCATACTCTACTTCTATAGCATCACTCCATGTCTCAAGATTTTCAAGAATTTCATAAGGAGTTAGAATCTTTGAATAGACTCTATATCTGAGGTTTTTCAGATATATTATCATGCACGATTTCCAGTAACCATAGTTGTCTCCATTAAAATATGATGCTCTGACCATCGACATACCTTCTCTTGTATCAGTCATGATGCACTTTTTTATAATCTTTAAATTCTTCTAGCTTTAAGGCTCTATTAGAAGCTCCTCCTCTGATACCAATTGATGGATCTGGATCTATAGATTATACAAAAGAGGGGGGTGGATTGTGTCTTTTGCAATTTATTGATAAATCTTTTCTTGAACGAGTTCTGTCCTTTATACCTTATCAGATTTGATCGTGTAGTGGAAAAAGTAAAATCAAGAACACAAATATGTACAGTGGTTCGGGGAACAGAGGGCCCCTAGTCCACTCCACCAACTCTCAACTCCACGAGCTTGATGATATTCACTATCTGCTCCTCTTTTCCGCAGACCGGTTCACAATTGAGTACATGAAATTGACACCTTTACAATCCATGGAAAAACAAAGCCTTCTGGTTCAAACACGAACCTACACAGCTTAGAATGAGAATATGTTTACTCAAGATTAAAAATTATTTCAGAAAGAAATTTCCAGTTGATATTCAAAATTGCAGCAGAATGCAATTGGCAGTAGATGGATCGAAGTCTCTAGAAATATTGATCTTCAAGACGAAGCAGTTCTGACTTCATCCAGTTGCAATAGATATAGAGATATAGTTCACAACTTCAGCAGTAATAGATCCACAGTAGATATTCTATGTAGAATAGGTGAATCTTCTAACAAGTTCCTTCTTCTTGAAGAAATAGATCTTTTACGCTCCTTTTGAATCAGCAGATCAATCATGAATAGTTGCAATCTCTGTTTTCCACCTTTTTCAACAATAGATCGACCACATCCTCAAGTAACAAGTGTTTCAGAGAGTACATATATAATAAATCATATCTCGTGCATATTTAGATCCATAAATGTCTCCATCTGATTCGTGATATTCAAAAATTTGAATTTACAAAGAAGTCGTAACTTCCCTTAAAACATGGAATAAAAAGGTCATTTTAATTAAATCTTAAATCCATTAATAAAACATCTTTGAATCAGTCAAAGTCATACTTTAAAAATGAATTTAAATCCAGCTTGAAATCCGCCCAGAAATCAGCTTACTGATCGTTGCACATAAATATCGTCTGTCAAAATTTCTGACGCCAAACGTAAGGTTGATGACATGGCCTCCAAAACGTTGGGTTAATAACATAGCCTTCAAATGTAAGGTTAACAATGTAATTTTGAACACAAATGTAGGGTTGACAACTTAAGGTTGAATACAAACGTACGGTTGATCATCCATACTTTTTCTTCAACACTCAAACGTACGGTAAACGATCCATACTTTTACGTGATCCATACTTTTCCATGAACATATGGTTGTTTACAAAAGTATGGTTGATGAACCATTCTGTTGAGAAAAAAATGTAACATTTAGAATTTTCGTACGGTTCTCCTTCCATACTTTGCTGATAACCAAAACGTAGGGTTCCTTCCTAATGTATGGTTCTTCTTCCATACTTTTCTGAAAAACGTATGGTTGGTTAACCATACTTTTCACTTATCTGAAATAGTATTCATGCTTTTCATCCTTACACTACGTTTATCCACGTAGGGTATGAATAGTGATTCCAGAACGCGCTATATTCATCTACGTATGATGTGAACAATGATTCCAGTATGCGCTAAAGCAGATTCCAAATAAGTAATAAATTATCGTTTTTTCAAGAGTACAATAAATTAATAAATTCCTAAAAAATACTAAATAAAATCATTAGAAAATAACTAAGGGTATTTGTGAGCATTAAAATTATCATAAAGAGACAGAGTATTATTTTCAATAATCTCCCCATTTAAATAACATTAACATGTATTGTTGAAAACAATACTTTGCTCAACACGACCGATACGCAAAAAGTAGTTTCTCAATAATCTTACGTTTCACACAAGATTGAGTTATACTAAAAAATTAATATATTGTAATATTATTATTTTATAATTTAGTCATCACCTAGCCATTCTATTAAATAATGGAATAGAACTAACTATATTATGTTTAAACATGTTTATTAAATATTTTTAATTTCTTCCAATAAATTTTTGAGGCTTAAAATGAGAAAAATTCAAATTTTAAGCATAAAATAATCAAATATTTTCAAATGGTAGTTTTACCACAGTTTGAGGGAGGAACATATTTAAATATAGTTTTTTTAATTTTATATATTATATTTTGAGAAATAATTTTCTTATTTGGAATCTGGTCATTAAAATTAAATTTGGTTAAATTTTTGGTATTTTTATGATAAAATTCATATTTTAATTAATAATGAAAACACTGGATTTTAATTCAAAACTGACTTTTCATATAATTTATTAATGTTGTTATATTATAATTTTTAATGGGTTTAAAGAATAATTATATGATGTTTTTATCATTTAATTTAATGTAGTTCATTGGATTCTTTTTCAAATTAAAATTAAATTCATAACTATATGAATTTTTGAACGTTTTACATAAAAAAGTAGTTTTGTATATCCATCAATGGGAATAATTTTAAACATAATATAACCACTTTTGAGAATGGAATTTTAAAAAAAACATAAATGGCTGTTATTAGTTTGAAAAATGTTATTTAATAGGATCAAAATAAGTTTTTGGGAATAGTACCTTTAGTATTATATTTACTATGGTAAAAGGTAAATTGGGTACTTAAATGTAAATTAATATTATAATATTATAAAATTACCCAAAACAATGTAATAATTTTATTGTATGATTCTTTATATACCATGACCATCTTTGGGCCGAAATTTTGACCTTCGAAATCCACATGGGTATGATTATGATATTAATAACATAAAATTTAATATAAAGGAAAATATGTAATTAATATATCTCTCTTTACAAAAAAAATTTAAATATGGGGTTATATAAGTTATATATTTGACTATGAATATTAAATATAAATATAAAAATATTTCCTACATCATTGTAGTTTATTTAAATTTTTTAGTAATTAAATAATTAAATTGAATTATGATATACTGATGATGAAGAAATTGATTTATTAATAAAAGAATAAAATAAATGATATTAATAATATTAAAAGAAATATTATTTGATATATTTGTTGCTATCAAAGACTTTTTTGGATGAATATAACATGTTAATATTGATTTAATATAGTTTATTAAAAGGAATCAAGTGGTTATGATTTTTAAAAAAATCCATGTAATGAATAATGTCAAAATTGACTTAATTCATGTTTTAAAATATAAATATTTAATTAAATGATATAAAATTTATAAAAATATAAAATTTACAAATATTTTTTATATAACTATAAAATTTAATTTACGACTTATTCATTCACAGTTTGGGATGATTTGATAATTAATTTCACTCTCACAGTGTAAATTACTTGATAAAATGGTAAGAGTTAAAAAGGATAAAACAAAAAGATAGGGAATAAAAGTTTTTTAAAACTTCTCTAATTGTCATTTTATGGTTATATTTTTACACCAAGTTATCCTATATTCTAACTAAATCAACTTGGACCCATTTCAAAACAATATTAAATATGTATTAATTTAATACTTTTAATAATTCCAGCGGTGCCCTCCCCTCTCATTTTTAAAGGAACACATTCCTCCCTCTTACTCACATTTAAAAGACCATTTGGGTTGGCACAAATATTTACAAAAAACATCCTATAATACCTCTCATGATTCTTTAATCAATATTATTGGCTTAGCATCATCCTTAAGAATAGTTAAGGTGTTAAGAAAGGTTCTCATCCAAAGGAAAGAAAATGTTATTATTTAAGTGTTTCTATTTCATTTGTTCCACTTCATTCAAGTATCTTCAAACCATGATAAGATATTAACTCCATCACCATAAATATAAAGATTTGTTATTATGTTAATATCATAACCCAAATCCATCTCTAATTTCTTCAAATGTGAAATAAACTTTTCGTTCATGTGTATGGTAGACCACCGCCTCACAAACCGATATAGATTGTTTTTCATCACTATATCTCAAGACTTATTATGAACATGGAATTAATATTAATATGTGATATTAATTAAATTTTTATAATTTTTAGAGAATAATATATAAATATTTTTCTTACTTTACATGCATATAAAATTGATAACGATGTTTGTGCGTACATGTGAACTATCACCTCCATGAAGCGATATGGTACGTTTTTAATAACCACATCACTTGGAGAATATATATAAGTATATTTAAATAATAAATCTGATATTAGTAACGTTATTATAATTTTTTAAAGGTAAAATAAAATCTTACTTCTTTTCATAATGATTAAAGAAAAATGGAAAGGTTACTCATGCGTATGTACGACCTACCATCTCCATGATTATAACATTGTCCATTTTTCATACGATAAATAAATGGTTTGATTTAAAAGTATTATTGAGGTATAAAAGTGATTATTATGTCATAAATGTTAATATAAAGATTATGGAATTAATTAAAACATGTACTATTTACATCATAACTTGAAAATTATCTTATTTATTATCAAAACATTTTAAGGGAAACGTGAGAAACCACACAGTTCATGCACAAATGGATATAAAAAAGACATTGAAAAACTTTTTCAATATACCAAAACAAATTTTCAAACATAATGTTTTGGTTGAATTGTTAACCAAATTATCAAGATCATATTTTAAAAAGTCCTCAAATCAATATGCTAGTTTATCCCATGTATGTATGTACTACTCTTGGTTGATCTTCCCTTTATTGAATCCCCTTATCAAAATAAGGTCTTTCTTGTCAATCTATGAAATTTTATCATCATTGGTAATAACTCTAAATTAACTTACCATCAACCTATCAGCTTTATCCTCAATATCATTAATCATCATAAAGGATTCTACCATTTCTTCATCTGAGTGCATAAGCTATTCTAGAGGTTGATCATGATCTACACCTGACTCCCGCTGTGGATGAGTTAGATTAGCCTTGGGGGAAACCCGCATGAACTGAATCCCCATCCTGAATAGATAAAACATGATTCGTAGACTCATTTTAAATCATCTTGGATTTCTAATTGTTAGTAGATCATGATTTCATTGGAAGTAGTAGTTAAGTGTAATCATTTATCCCTTTCTGAATTTGTATTTGGCTCTTCCTCCTCCTTAGACTATGAATCTTACTATCTTGAAAATCCTTAGTAGTATAAGCTGAAAAAATACTTCAGGACTCCTCAAAAGACTCACTCATAGGCACCCCTTGATCATCCATGGAGGGAATACCTGAGATTTTTTATTCACCTAAGCTAGTTCTTTATTATCCAAAATATAAAATCTATTTCCAATCTCAAATACTGGCATATCCCTAGTTGGGATTATTCTGATAGAGACTTCCTCACCTACCATATTAAGAATTGAACAACTCCCTCTTGACCTGGACCTTCCTGTAGCCATCAAACATTCTCCACTTCCTCCACTTAGACCACCTAATTGAGACACCCTCATGTCTATAGAATTAACAAGAACTTCCCCCCCACCTCATCAATACAATATAAAACAAATGTAATATTTTGGGATAACGATACCACTACATTATCTGGAAAAACCTGTAGATACCCGAAGCTTGACATACATGGACATAATATTATTTTTTCAGAATACTTAGTACATAACAAAAACACACACACAAGGATCGTAATAGTTTAGTGTCTTTGGAAACTCGGAATATAATCATCTAATCGTGTTGAAAGATCTTCAACATCTCCCATAAAGATCTTTCTTTTTTTCCCTAAAACCTTTCTATATATCTGGTGGAAAAGAAAACATAAATGGG
This sequence comes from Viscum album, assembly GCA_963277665.1. Taxonomy (NCBI): domain Eukaryota; kingdom Viridiplantae; phylum Streptophyta; class Magnoliopsida; order Santalales; family Viscaceae; genus Viscum; species Viscum album. The sequence continues at coordinate 382,456,326 of OY728132.1, read as the reverse complement.
TGAGCTCAAATGCTCAGTAAGGGTAAACAAAAGAAATATCAATAACATCATTTTCATAAGAACATAACATTTTGGAAATCTTAACCTGCAAAAGGGAGCACAATTTCATAACATGGGATAAATCATAATAGGGAAATGAAATCCCAATAATCATAACGTAAAACATGAAACGTTGTGTCATACACACATAATCATAGAGAAACATATCTTATTAGTCAAGACTCATTGTCAAGACTATCTTAGTGGACAAAGTCCATTTCTGAACCGAGTCACCCTCATTTCAGTCCTGTTTCACTGAACCGGTATAACCTACCGTTCCAGCCATGTCTATCTCATGAGATATAAAATATTTACCCAATGCATTGGAGGGAGATATAGGTCCCACCCTTATCATAATGATACCATTATTATGTGTGCCACAAAATCATAAAACACACATCATAGCATAACCCATGTAATAAAAATGGGAATCATAAACATCGTGACATCATTAAACAATTTATATAAGATAAAGGAATTCATAAAAATAATTCCATCACAACATATTCAAATCAGTGTACAAATATGGATAGAAACAGAACCCTTTATTTTCTTAGATGGAAAATAATTTTGATAAAACACTTGAACTCCATTCTTGAGGAAAATATCCTTTCTGCTTCAAAAAATCATTTCCTTTATTAACATGTTGTATAATTCTAAACTAAAGAAAGTTGATTGAAAATAAACTTGAAAACTTGTAAAGGAAGATTCTTGTAAATAATGTTTTAAAAATCCATTCATGCCTTACTAGTTTAATAAAACATTCTTCGTACTTTTTTCAGAAAAGTCAAAAAGTACCTCGTACGAAAAACAAAAAAATATTCCTTTCATATCTTTTACTAAAAGCTCACCAAAGGATAAAATTGGATTTAAACAATTATAGGTGGATGGAAATAATATTACATATTTATGAAACATGGATTTGGATGATAAAATACACCCCAGTAAATACCAAAGTTTAAACAATCTTGAATAAAAATGAGATTGTGATATTTCCCTTACCTTAGGTCCGATTTGCTTCGTATGTGTCCAAACCTCCTGTATAATGATTTAAATAATGTCATTGACTTATTCCAGAATCGTACTCATTGTTATGATATCATATATGGTTCACTTATGGCTTTATATTACCCGTTATTTTGTAAATTCCATGTTAAAGAGCGTTTTGGATAAAATCGTTCCATTTGTCATCCGTGTTTTTACTTGTAATTATTCATATGATTAAATAGATCATGATTACTTAATTCCAAAATATAAAACATGATTTATATATAATATATATTCAGAATATATTTATATATATAATAGATCAGTAAATGGAATGAAATATACCGTTCATGGAGACGGTAGACTGTTCGTACGCATGAACGTTGTTCTCTTTTCATTATTGAGTTGAATGGCATTAAGTAGATGACATACATATATATACACATAAATCCAGAATCATTATTATGTCATATATTTCATTATTACTTATTATATATACTTTATAATCATTCATGAATGGTTAACGTGGAGAATGAATCTCATCACGTCGTGGAGACGGTAGTCCGTACGTACCCACGAGCGATGATATCATTCTCATGATCGTGGAATTGTATTAGAGTGTATTTATACTATTTCAGAATTAATATCACTTTACAATAATCATATATAGTAATTATGTACACCATTATACCCATCCAAGTAAGGTGGTGGTGTAAAATAGATTACACCACGGCGTGGAGACGGTATTCCATACGTACGCACACGCGGTGATTTCGTTTTCCGTAGGATAGATAGATGGTGAAATAAGGTTTTTTCATAATTAGAATAACATATCAGTATATAAGTGATACTGATGTTATTACTTCATAATGAAACAACCTAATAAGAATAAGTGGAAGAAGAAATAAAGATGAAAGAATTGGTAACGAACATTACCTCTTCTTTGAAGTACTTCTTTGAGACCTCCTTTTAGGGCACTAAAATAGGACTTTGAAGAATACCAGAACCTCTAGGATGTTTCTAGGGAAGTGGAGAGAAGAAATTGGTAGGTGTTGGCTGAGCATGAAGGCTCAAAGTGTTGTGAGGAAGAGGGGGAGGAGGTGCCCTTTTATAAGGGAGGAGAGGGGCACCTTTGGAATAACTAAAAATATTATTTTATTAAAAATTCATGTTCAGTTTTAAATAGTTGAAAATTGAGTTATTTCAAAGATAAGGTGGGGATGGGTCGAAATCCTCTCATACAATATAATTTAGACAATTTTAGGTCATTATATTTACCTTATCTTTTAGTTTTAACTCTTAGTTAATTAGATTGACATTTACCATGTCACTTTGGATTTTTATATTATATAGTTAATAAATTTACCATATACGTCCAAGCGACCCCCAAGTTGTGTTTTATTAATATATATAACCACATCTAAGTCATTTGGCCGAACCTTAGATTTTTAGGAATAAAATAACAATTAATAATATAATTTTTTTTAAAAAACTATTTTATGTCAATTATGACACTATTTAATAGTTGATTTTTTTGAAACTCATAACAGAATGATTTCTTCGACCAATGTTAATTAAATCAATCCTAACATGTCATATTAACCTAGAAAATTCGTTTAGTTTATAAAAAGTCTCAAATATATTTTTTTGGGTATTTATAACATCAATTATGTCAATATTTCATTAATAAGATAATTACTGCATCATCGTTGTGTCAAAAATAAATTAAATTATTAAATTTTTAAAAATTACAAATAAAATACCATTATGTAGGAAATCGATTTATATTTCTAATGAATATTTATAGTCGAATTTATCTTATGTATAACCACTAATTAAAAATTATTTACTTATTAAACTTTTATTTTAACTATTTTAACCCCTCTTTAAATAAATTAATAATAAATGTCCTAATATAATCCAAGTGGGCCTAAATGGTCATATGTTATTCCTAAGGTTGTTTTTGGTCGAATTACACTTGTCCAATAGAATTAGGACATGTTTTAGGGTAATAATAATATCATTTTTACCCTTAATTACCCTATTTACTGTTAACCGTGGTAAAAAAAAGTAAAAAGTTACTATTCACCAAAAATTATTTTCATCTCATTGAACCACATTTTAGTCCTTGATATTAACCGTGTCTCTCGGATATTCAAAATTACACTCACCGAAGTGGTAAAATTATGTTTTATTAAAAAAAATCAGTTTTTTTAACTACCACTTAGTGGTTTCACTATTCATCAAAAAAATGAAGGTTTCCAGAAAAATTCCAAAAATTAGATCTAAGCTATATTTGATATTATGAATTCAAATATGATGTCTATTTTATCAAATTCAAAACATATCAGTTGCATTAATTAATTTAAAAATTAATTCCCGCCGTCAAAACAAATAGCGTGTTCTTAAGAGATAATAACTATCAAAAGATTGACACTTGATTATGACTGGTTTAAATGTGATATTACATCCAATGACCAACATTGTATTAAATTGTAAAAATATATTCTAAATATACTTTAAATCCACTCAAATTAATAATTTATCACTATTAATTATTTCGATTAAAAAATTTGTTTTTAATTATAATTTAGTAATTTTCACTATTCATCATAATATGAAAGTTATCCGAAAAGTACCAAAATTTCACCATAGGCTAAATTCGATACTCAGAATCCAAAAATGAAGTCCATTTTGTGATCTAAAATTTATAAAATTTTAAAAGGTGGTTATTATTATTCATAATGGCTAGTTTTAATAATATTTTAATAGCATATCGTTGTTTAGTGAAACTCGGTATTGCGTACTACACACGCTATCGAGGAAGGTCGCGATTGCGTGTAATGCAAGGAAAGTCAAGGATGCATTTGTGTACAAGCTCCTTATGGTGTAGCGTACAACCCAAGACATTAATGAAATTAAAAAAATATTTTTCATAAAATCTCTAGGTGTTACAAAACCACAACCCTTGGAGCACACACCCCCCATATCATATTTCACCCAATCAAAAACATCATCCACTCTCATTTCTAGAGGTATAACCACAAACTTCTTCAGAAAAGACATTATTTCTTTACATGAACTTATGGGATCAACAACATGATTAGGACCATACCCTAGGAAATCATGATCCTCATTTATTCAATTACAAGGTTCATCCAAGAAACTGACTTGGTCCAATGTCATTCCAACTGAATCCTAATTCACATAGTTTTTACCAATACCAAATGGAAGGTTTTCAGCATAGGTCCTCAAGCCCTCAATTATATTCAGGTTCAACTTCCCACGCCTGGAAACTAACTTTAAATACGCCAATTTCATGCATATAAGAAATAAATCATACCATGACTCAAAAAAATTCGTTCTATTCTATTTTAAATCCTCACCAAAATCAACCCAAAATGACTAAATAGGTGGTATTGAAACATCCACTTCAACACAGACTCTCAATGAAATTGGGTGACATACTACTATAGTCCTACTATCCGAATAGAGGCAACAACCTACTAAATTTCATAACATGTGTATAATAGAAGGATTCTGAAAATGAAGTGGTAGGTTTGGAAAACTAACCCATATCATTGTGGTCTATGAATCATGCTTCATGTGAAAATAATAAGACCACCTAATGAGGAAAAACAGGTTTCCATTACAAAATTGAAGAGCACTCGACTATGATAATCCCATTGTATCTTCTGAGGAAAACCATATCATGATGTTCTTGGAGTCAAAGCGACCCATAGTCACGAGATCCTATAAACCTAAAGATCCGAGGTTGAATTGGTCGAAATATTCCAGGGATGGATGTTGAATCTTGAAATGAGCAATCATAATTATAGAAAATAGATAAGAATAATTAGTAAATTAAAGGGTTGAAATTGATAGCCATGGAAGACCATCATACAACTCTAGAGATTTATTATTGAGGGAGATATGATGGAATGAAGGCAGATAATCAAGATTTGATACTGGGAGGAAGGAGGACGGTTGATTTAAATCTAGAGGTGGAAATGATCCCTCCCCTACTGAGGGGGGAGGGGCCTGCTCGAAATCCATCACCATCTAGGGTATGGAGGAAATAATTAGTAGACGATCCTTCATGCCTTTGACTATTGAAATCATAAGAAGTTTAATTTCCACTCAAGTACCAAATATAAAAAAAACATCAGATATGAACTTAAATAATTATGTATTTTTTATAAAATTGTAATAAGTGATATAAAAGGAATAATAATGATGAAAAAGTTTGTAACGAAAATAGAAATTTACATAAGTTTATTATTCAGGAATATAAATATATTACATGATGAGTCAGACTCATGGTGAGGGACTTCGTCTCATTATCCTTTCATTAAATTATATTTTAATAATACACACCAATTTCTTTCATACGGTGTATAATCAAAACTAATGAATTTTATTAAAATTAAAAGATCATAAAAATGAATCTTTATATATGAAGTGTTTTACTAAATAAAAAAATGAAGGTATTTTAACATATATACGACAACAATGACTTTTCTACCGCTGTGACCATTTTTTGATATTGAGATTACTCTAAAAGATGTAATGTTTTTAAAAGAAAATCATATACCATATTCCTCTTTAAGGTATTTTGGTATTGAAACTTTTTTTAGAATGGATTGATTATATAAATAACATAAAATTGTATCTTTTAAATGAAATGTGAAAATGTTATTTTTCATGCCTGGTTTATATATTGTGCTTATCTTTGTGTTCTTGGGACTTGATTATGTATATTTGTGGTTCTATAAAAAACTGAGGGTGTGTGATCCCAAGATAGATTTCCAATGAATTTGGTAGTAAAACATACTTAAATGGTAAGGTTTGTCCTAATAGATTTTGGGAATATACTGTGATGGGTGTTCCAAATGTAACCATGAAGGTTACTTCCTATGCAGCTGTGAAAGCTACAATTTAAGTATGATATGGATTATATTAGTTACATTTATGATTTATTATTTCTAATAAGTTTTTCATTAATCTTATGATATCATGAGGTATGATAAAGAGTTTATTTCTTATTGGAGAAATGTATGATTTTGGGAAAATGTTTTCCTGAGTTAAAAGAATTCATGGACTAATAGTTTCACTAATTTGTTTATATACCTCACTGATCTTTTTGTGCTGATGCGGTGTTTTTCAAATTTTCTTCCATAGGGTATAATGATGGTTAAGTGAAATGGTGAAGCCAAGATGAATATTGTGAATATTTTTTTCAAGAAAAAAAATCGTGATTTTTGTTAAAATGTTTTAAATTATGAAAAAATGGATATCTAGTAGACTTGTTTACTTTATAAAATTTATGTTTCAATGTATGAGTTATCGCCTAATTATCTAAATCTATAAAACTAGAAAGATCTTAGATGTGAATTAAATTTTATTTATTGACTTAACTCCAGATTATTTAATATTTAAGGCTTGGTCTTTATAGTTGGTATCAGAAGCCAGTTTAGATAACTTTGGAGGATATAGTAATATTTAAACATATATCGAAAGTTACATATAACCCTAATTGTAATAATAATAGAGAGATACAAAGTTATTTTAGATAAATTAAATGATTTTTTTAGATTACATGAATAAGTATATATTTGATTTTATCTTACTCATAAGATTGTATATGATTATTTTCTTAATATATTCACACTAAAATTTTTGTTTTTAGTAAATGTATGGACCTAGTAGGCACCAAAGTAAAAATGGATTTTAAGGAAAATGTAGTGGTTATATTAATAATAAACCAAATTAAAAAATATTGGAAATGAGAACTCTCTTGGTTATTCTAAACAAACAACATGGAGTAATGATTAACCACTTGAACCTTGGTGATTTTTCTCATTTATCATATATGAGAGAAACAAATCTATATAGAAGTTTAGGTAGTAATGATAATATAATTATGTATATTCATTAACAAATGTGTCAACGATGTTGATAGAAACACCTTGGAAAAAAGTTTTAATGGGATGGAAAAGTGTTATAGATGTGGTAATACATCTCATAATGAAATAACCTACCAAGGAAAAAGGAAGTGTTCATTTGACACTTGGAAAGGGAAATATGTTATTTGCAAGTTATCAATTGAATTTTTTAAATGTGGAGAGTATGGTCATTATGAAAATATATTTCCTAAGAATATGGTTTATGAATGAGATCAGAAGGACCATAAAAATATATGTTTATCAATACCTAATTCTATTCTAATTGATGACGAGGATCCTCAAAATGACATATGAAAGGTATGTATTATTTTTTGACTCATGTTTTGACATTATTGAATATTAAGAAATGATTCATGTTTTTTGTAGAAAATAACTATTAAGAAATAATAATGAAAATTTTGGTTAAGTGAACATGAATAATGATGAATTATTTAAAAGTCTACATATAAGGGATTCACGTGTTATGTTAGATCTATGGATAATGAAATGTTTAAAAGTATTAATTCTCTTTTGATGATGGGGTTTATTTTGAACAATTTTTTTAGTATTTGTAACCATGAAGTTTGTTATGTGAAAATATTATTTTAGAAAGAATTATCTTTTCTTGTGTGGACATAATTAAAAAGGTATGAATAATCATTAGGGTTTATATGTTCTTGATTTTGTGGTAATTAAGGGATATAATATTTTAGGAAGAAAAATTAATGGTATGAGATAAAATTTGAGTTAAAATATGTTATAGATATTTTTTTGGATCTTATCTCTTTTTGGGAATGTCACCAGAATTATATAGTTTTAAAAAAATGACAACCCATAGGAAGGGTGACAACCGATGGCATCAGACAGGGCTGGATGAATTGAAACCACAACCGAAGGGCGGCAATGATTTATCGCCTACCACTGGCCCATATGAAGTCCCTAGTTATTAAGTAATTTATTTTGTTAAAATGTTGATGAAATAAGAATTAGTTGATTTTGTAACTCATGTTATATTAAATTGATATTCTTTATATTGGAAAATTAGTTGGGGATTAAGTGATAATGTTATTTTTGGATGATGTTCACCATTTTGGGAACTTTATAGGAATAAAGGAAAGAGAATTCTATGTGATTTTTTTGAGGAGTTATTTTTGAATTATATTTTGGAGGAATTTATGAATTTAATTGTGGACTTATGAGGGATTAGGTTATTTATGTAAATTAGTAACCTATCATAATGAATATGTGATTAGGAGATTACTTTTTGGTACGATACATTAAGAGTGATTTATATTATTTAGAGATAAATGTTAAAACTTATCTCGGAAGACTATGTGATCAAATTCATATAAATTTTGGGCTTCAATATTAGTTTGGATTATCTGAGGAAATTTAGGGAAAATTATTTTTTTAATATTCTATGTTGATGTTTTGGTATTACAGTAGAATTTTGGAGATTAAAAGTACTTTTTCATCATCCAATGTTTTATTCTTTTTATAGAATTGTTTTCTATTATCCTAAACATATTTATTTTTGTTAATGTATATTGATATGAGGTGTATATAGTTAATATTTTGTGGATTATGTGATTCTATATGAGTTGATTCATCTTAAATACTCATGGTTTAGAGAAAAAGATGAGTTAATATTAGAAATTGGAAAAATGATGAAACTCTATTTCTCAAGTAAGTATGTTTCTTTATGTTCTCAATCAAGGAAGTAAATGAATTCCAAAACATGATGAAAAGTATATTAAAAAAAGTTATACTTTTAAGTTCTTTACTATGAAATCAAATACTATTTAACCCACAATAAATTTATATATTTGTGATTGTTATCTTTTTCCTAGTAGTGTTTTCAATCACTCTCCATCATAAATTGATGGTTAGTTTTCTCTTCCATATCCATGATTTTTTACATGTAATCTTCGTATTTTCTATATCATGTAACCTTTTTTACTTAACTTTCTTTATTTTAAAGTATATGTTTTATTGACACTTATTTCAATAAGTTATTTCATTAAAGTTACTAAGACCAAATTTAAAATTACGAGCATGCAATTTCAAAAAGGAGGGAAGGATGTAACATCCCATGTAATTATAGAATAATAATTTTTCATATTTAATAATATTATGAATTATAGAGTAATTTTACATTAAATAGGTTCTATGTTCTATTGTGTAACTGAGACACAACAATGGGTTTCTCTAAAATCTTATGTTGTGCATAATACTGAGTTATAATGAAAAAAAATAATATATGTCATTATGATTTTTTTAAATGGATGTTATCACTTAGATGTTTTCTTGGTAGGAATGTACTAAAATAAATATATTACGTTTTCACATGTTTATTAAATATTTATACTTTCTTCCAAAAAAATTTAGATGATTAAAATGTAAATAAAACCAATTTTAAGCATAAAAACTCTAATATTTTTAAAAGCTAGTTTCACCACCTTTTAATAGAAGAACCCTTGTTGAAATATATTATTTATAAATTTAATATAATATATTTTTCAAAATAAACTTATTATTTGGAAGTAGGAAATCAAAATTTACTTTGGATGATTTTTTGGTATTTTTCTGATAAAATTTAAATTTTAATGAATAGAAAAAATATTGTATTTTATTTCTAAATTTTCATTTCATAACATTTAGTTATATTTTTAGATTATCATTTTAAATGGTTTTAAGGAACTATTATATGATGATTTTATCAGTTTATCCAATGCAATTCACTAGATGTTTTTTGAAATTATAATTAACTAGAATAACCATCTGAACTTTTGAACGTTTTACTTAAAAAACATGTTTTCCTTACCCATCAACTAGATTAGTGATAAAACTAATTTAACCACTTCTGTAAATTGAATTTTCAAAAACATAAATACATGGTTGTACATATAATGAAAATTCGGTTCAATAGGATCAAAATAATTTTTGATGAACAATATCTTCTGTATTTTATTTACTACAGTTAAATGTAAATAGGATAATTAAAGGTAAAATTAATATTATAATAGTAATAAATTATCCTAAAACATTTAATTATATTATTGGAGGTGTAATTATTTACCATGAACATCCTTGGCCCAAAATTGTGATGTTTTGATGCCACTTGGGTGTGATGATGACAATTATAACATTTAATTTAAAGTAAAGGCAAATATATCATAAATATTTCTCTCCTTTCTAATTTTTTTAATATGGTTTTATATAAGAGATATATTAGACTATGAGTATAACTTTGAAATCTAAAAATTTTACCTACATCATGGTAATTTTTTTAATTCTATTAGGAATTAAATAATTAAATTACCCATGACACGATGATGATATAGTAATTGATTTATTAAAGAAATAATCAAATAAATGATATTAATAATATAAAAATAAATATAATTTTAAATATATGATGTCATAAAAGAATTTTATGGACTAATATAACATGTTATTATTTATTTAATGTTTTTTGTTTTAAACTAGTCAAGTTATTACAATTTTTTAAAAAGTCTTGTAATGAATAATGTCAAAATTTACATAATTAATATTTTAAAATGTAAAATATTTCATTAAATGATATAAAATTTATAAAAATGTAATATTTGGTTCAAATTATTATATAGCTCTAAATATACAATTAATGGCTCATTCATGAGTCTTTTGTCTTGATTTGGTAATTATTTAAACTCTCAAAGTCTAAATTACTTGATAAAATGGTATGAGTAAAAAAGGTTAATAAAATACCAGGATTAAAAATATTAAAAATATTTAATAATTTTAATTGGATTTTTATATTTATACCCCATCATAATATGTTATAATTAATTCAACTTTAACACATTTGTAATCGAAATAGAATTTATAATAATTTAATAATTTTAATACTTCCAAGGGTGCACCTCCTCTCTCCTATAAAATTCACCCATCCCTCTCTTTTGATCACACTTAAAAAAAATTTGTTAGGGAAATGTAATCCCAAAAACCATCCATGAATCCCTTACCACATTATTGAAGCATTATTTTAGGCATACCACTATCCTTAGATGTGTTGAGTAGTTAAGAAAGGTGCTCATCCGAAAGAAAGGTAATATATTTATTTAAGTGTTTCTATTTCATTTCATCTTTCACTTACTTAAAACATACTCCAACCATGATGAGATAATAACTAAAGTATCCACAATATAATGATATTTTATTATGAAAATATCATCACCCAAATGATAAATGAAATTTTCATCAAATGGGAAATGAAAATTTGGAATTAATGAACTTTCATCAGATAGGAAATTAACTTTTCATTCGTGTGTACAACAGACTACCACCTCACGAACTGATATAGTTCATTTTTCATTAAAATATATAAATATTGGTTATAAAAATGGAATTAATGTTCATATTTAATATTTATGACATATTTATCATTATAAGGGAATAATATATTAATTAGTTTCTTACTTTCCATGCACATAAATTGATAATGTCATTCTTGCGTACGTGTGAACTATCACCTCTATGAAGCGATGCGATTCGTTTCTAAATAGAAAATCACTTGGATAATATATATAATTATATTTAAATGATTATTATTATATTAATGATTCTATAATCATTATGGATATTTAAAATAAGACTTACCTATTTTCCATAATGATCAAAGAAAAAGGGAAATGTTACGCATGCCTACATACGACCTATTGTCTCTTTGATTATAATGTTGATCATTTTTCATAAAATAAAAAATTGTTTTTATTTAAAAGTATAATTGAGGTATAAAATTTATTATTATGTCATTATTATTATCAATATATTGTTGAATTAATGAACACATGGACTATTAACATCATAACAAGTTCATTTTCAACTCAAGTACCGAATATCGATAAAACATATGATATGAAATTAAATAAATAAGTAATTTTTATAAATGGTAACAAGTTATATAAATTGAATAAAAAAATTTCAAATGTTTATCAAAAAAGTATAAATTAACCTATGTTTATTATTCATGAATATGAAGATTCCATGTGATGATTCAGACTCAAGGTAAGGGACGTGGTCTCAATCTCTTTTCACTTAAGCATATTTTAATAATATACACCACCTTCTCTTATATGGTGTATAATCAACCTATTTGATATATAATTTAATTAAAAGGTATTCAAAATGTATATTTTTATATGAATCATGTTACCAAATTATAAAAGGAATGTTTTTTATCATTTACAGCGTCAACGACTTTTCCACAACCATGACCATTATTTTATATTTGGCTTCCTCGAGAAGTGTAATGTTTTTAAAAGAAAATTAAATACCATGTTTATAAAGACCCATAATTTACATACATCGCTATTAATTAAAAATTTAATTACACTTATTACAACATATAACAAAACCATGAAAGGACCGTATAGGTATAGTGTCTTTAGAAACTGGGAAACATAAACAACTGGTTCATAAAGAGTCTACACTGTCTCCCATTTATTTCATCATATCTGTAGTCCCTTTTGGTATATCTTACTTAATAACCTTCTTCATGGCCGGGGGAAAGAAAACATAAAAAAGGGTGAGCTCAAATGCTCAGTAAGGGTAAACAAAATAAATATCAATCAAATTATATTCATAGGAACATAACATTTTTGAAATCATACCCTGCAAAAGAGATCATAATTTCTTAACATGGGATAAATCATGGTAGTGAAATGTAATCACAATAATCATAACATAAAACATTATGCTTTTTGGCATAAACATATAATCATAGAAAAACATTTCTTATTAGTCAAGACTCATTGCCAAGACTATCTTAGTGGACAATGTCCATTTCTGAACCGAGTTCATTCCTCGTTTCAGTCCTGTATTACTGAACCAGTTTAACCTGCCATTCCAGCCATGTCTATCTCATGAGATATAAAATCTTTACCCAATGAATTGGGGTGAGATATATGTCTCACCAATCTCATAATGATGCCATTCTTATGTGTGCCACAAAATCATAAACCATACATTATAGCATAACCCATGTAATAAAAAATGGGATTCTTAAACATCTTGAAATCATAAAACAATTCATATAAGATAAAAGAATTAATAAAAATAATTCCATCACAACATAATCAAATCAATGTAATAATAGGGATAGAAACAGAACCCTTTATTATCATAGATGGAAAATAATTTTGATAAAACACTTGAACTCCATTCTTGAGGAAAATATCATTTCTACTTCAAAAACATTTTTACTTTCTTAAAATGTCATACAATTTTAAACTAAAAGAAGTTGATTAAAAATAAACTTGAAAACATGTATAAGAATCTTCTTGGAAATAATGTTTTAAAAATCAATTCATGGATTATAAGTTAAAAAAACATTCTTCTCATACTTATGTCGGAAAAGTCAAAAAGTACCTCGTAGGAAAAACGACAAAAGAATCCTTTAATATCTTTTACTAAAAACTCACCGAAGGGTAAAATTTGATTTAAACAATTTTAGGAGGATATAAAGTACATTAAATATTTAGTTAACATGTATGTGGATGATAAATATTCCGTAGTAAATTCTGAAGTATAAACAATCTCGGATACAAATTGAGATTGCGAGATTGTCCCTTACCTTAGGTCTGATTTGCTTCGTCAGTGTCCAAAACTACTTTATAATGATTTAAATAATGTCATTGAATTATTCCAGAATCATACTCATTGTTATGATATCATATATGGTCATATTCTTTGGTTATTATTAATAATGTTTCATTACTACTGGTTATTCGGGTGTTTATTACTTTTAGTTCTTATGCGTGTTTTGTCGAATAAATTCTTATTCATCTTTTTAGGGTATAGATACATCATTTCCAGAATGGTATTAGTGTAATATATATCATATTTATTCACTCAATTCATTTATGTAATCATTATGCAATGAAAATCATGTAGATCAAGTAGCATCACATCGTGGAGATGGTATTCCGTACGTACGCACGAGCGATGATATCGTTCCCATGATCGTGGAATTTTATTTGAGTGTATGTATACTATTTAAGAATAAATATCACTTTACAATAATCATATATATTCACTGTTAACACCATTATACTCATCCAAATAATGCGGTGGTGGAAAATAGATTACACCACGGCGTGGAGACGCTATTCCGTACATACACATGCACAGTGATTTCGTTTTCTGTAGGATGGATAAATGGTGAAAAGGGTTTTTTCATTCTTATAATAACATATCATTATATTAGTGATACTGATGTTATTAATTAATAATTAAAAAACTAAATATGAATAAGTGGAAGTAGAAATAAAGTTGAAAGAATCGGTAACGAACATTACCTCTTCTTTGAAGTGCTTATTTGTGACCTCTTTTTAGGGCACTAAAATTGGTCTTTGAAGAATACCAGGACCTCTAGGATGTTTCTATCGAAGTGGAGAGGAGAAATTGGCAGGGGTTGGCGTATCATGAAAGCTCAAAGTGGTGTGAGGATGAGAGGGAGAAGGTTCTCTTTTATAAGGGAGGAGAGGGGCACCTTTGGAAAAACGAAAAATATTAAATTATTATAAAGACATATTCGGTTTTAAATAGCTCCAAATTGATTTATTTCTATGATAAGGTGGGTATGGGTCTAAAGCCTCTCATACAATAGAATTTGGACATGTTTAGTTTACTATTTTAACCTTATCATTTAGATTCAACTTTAAGTTTGATAATTTTACTTTTAACGTTTCTTTTTGTGTTCTTACACTATAAGGTTAATAAACATAGTATAAAAAGCCAAAAGAACCCCAAGTTTTTTATTATTAACATATATAACCTTATCTAAGTCATTTGGCTGATCCTTAGATTTTTAGGAATAAATAAACAATTAATAATATAATATATTTTTTAAAAACTATTTTTTGTCAATTTTGACACTATTTAGTAATTGATTTTTGTGAAAATTATAACAGAATTATTAATTAAAAAAAGTTAATTAAATAAATAATAACATTTCATATTAACCTATAAAATTACTGGAATTCATAAAAAGTCTCATATTACATATATTTGAGTATTTATAACATCAATTATGTCAATATTTCATTAATAAGATAATTACTGCATCATCTTTGCGTCATAAATAAATTAACTTATTGAATGTCTAAAAATTACAAATAAATTACAATTATGTAGGAAATTATTTTATCTTTCTATTGGATATTTATAGTGGAATTTATATTATGTATATCTCTATATTAAAAAGTATTTACTTATTTAACATTGATTTTAACTATTTTAACCCTTCTTTAAATAAATTAATAATAAATGACCTAATCTAATAAAAGTGGGCCTAAATGGTAATATTTTATTCCTAAGGTTGTTTTTGGTCGAATTAAACTTATCCAATTGAATTAGGACATGTTTTAGAGTAATAATAATATCATTTTTATGCCTAATTACCCTATATACTTTTAACCGTGGTAAATAAAAGTAAAAAAGTTACTTTTCACATAAAATTATTTTCATATCATTCAACCACATTTTACATACTGAAATCAACTGTCTCTCTTGGATTTTTGAAAATCCACTCTCTGAAGCGGTAAAATTCTGTTTTATGTAAATTTGCAAATTCTCCTAGGAGGTGGGTAAAAGGCGGTCAAAAGTTCAATAAACTTTTTATATATCTAAAATTATTATAAAATGACTCCAATGAATTTAATTGAACTTATATAGGTATTATGTATCAATTTTGACCTAAAATACATTTAAATAAATAATTATTTAAATAAAAAGTTGGTTATTAAAAAGTAACCAAGTGTTTTCACTATTCATCAAAAATTGAAAGTTTTCAGAAAAATACCAAAATTTCACCCTAGGATAATTTCTATAATCCGAATCCAAAAATGAACTCCTTTTTGAAAAATAAAATTTACAAAATTTCAAAAATTTGTTCTTACTATTCATAACTGCTAGTTTTAATAATGTTTTAATAGCATATCTTTGTTTAGTGAAACTCAGTATTGTGTACGACACAAGCTATCAGGGAAGGTCGCGATTGCGTGTAAAGTAAGCCAAGCTAGTGTTGTGTGTAGTGAATGATTCCTTTGATGATTTATATATACTAAAAACAAAATATTTCTTATAAAAGTCTCAGGTGTTACATTCTACCCCCCTTAAAATGAATTTTGCCCTCAAAATTCGTCACTTTGTAAAAAAAAGATGAGGATACCTCTCCCTCATCATATCCTCAAGCTCCCATGTTGCTTCTTCTAATTGGTGGTTCCTCTATAAAACTTTCACCAAGAGAGTGGTCTTGTTCTGTAAGAATTTTTCGCTATGATCCAAAATCTCTATCCGCTGTTCTTCATAAGAAAGATCTTGTTCTATTGGTACAACTTCTGAGCTGAGTACATGTGAATGATCAGGTATGTACTTTCTCAGGAGAGATACATGGAAGATATCGTGAACTTGAATGAGATTCGGTGGAAGCACCAATCGGTAAGCTACCTTCCCAACACGATCCAGTATTTTGTAATGACCGATATACTTGGGGCTCAACTTTCCATTCATTCAAAATCTCATTACTCTCTTCCAAGGAGATATTTGTAAGAACACTTTATCACCCATTTCAAACTCTAAGTATTTTCTTTAGTTGTCGGCATAAATTTTGTGTCGACACTGAGCTGCTCTTATGTGTTGTTGAATAGATCGGACCTTTTCTTCCATCTCATCAACAAGATCAGTTCCTAATAGCTTTCTTTCCCCAACTTCATCCCAGCAAGTTGGAGTCCTGCATTTCTTTCCATAGAGAGCTTCATAAGGAGCCATCTGAATACTGGAGTGAAAGCTATTATTATAAGAAAATTCCACCAAAGTTTGGTGTTGATCCCAACCACGTTTGAAATCCATAGAGCAAGATCTCAACATATCTTCTAGAGTTTAAAATTTCCTCTTAGACTGACCATCTGTCTGAGGATGATAAGCAGTGCTGAAACTCAACTCTATATCCAGAGTATGCTGAAGACTTCACCAGAACTTTGAGGTAAACCTCGGATCATGATCAGATATAATAGAAAGTGGTACTCCATGCAATCTTACCACTTCCTTTACATATATCCTGGGAAGCTGATCCAGAGTGAAATCCTCTCTAATAGAAATGAAGTGTGCAGACTTTGTAAGATGATCAACTATAACCCAGATAGAATTATTGCCTTTTAATGTTTTTGGATGCCCTGTGAAAAAGTCCATAGTGATGTTTTCCCATTTCCATTTGGGTATGGGTAATGGTTGTAACATCCCTTTAGACTTCTGTCTCTCAGCATTAACTTGCTGACAAACCAAGCATTGGGAGACATATTCAGCAAGATCTTTTTTCATGCCATCCCACCAGAAGTACTCTTTCAGGTCCCTATACATCTTTGTGCTTCCAGGATGAACAGAGAATGAAGAACTATGAGCCTCATCCAGCAG
Source organism: Viscum album (assembly GCA_963277665.1). Lineage (NCBI taxonomy): Eukaryota > Viridiplantae > Streptophyta > Magnoliopsida > Santalales > Viscaceae > Viscum > Viscum album. Next base: position 382,438,900 of record OY728132.1, on the reverse strand, counting down.
GTCATTCATTAATTCGGGGATGGGAGGAACACAAACCCGATTCCTGAACTTTATTATCCCATCACAGTCAAGGTTGAATTCAGGAACATTTCTCACCTTCTTTTGTAACTATAAATCTTCTTTCTTTGCCTCTTTAATCTTCACATGTATAGATGGTTGAACATTGATTTGATAAAGATAATATTTTATTCTTCAATTATAATTCCAAGATCCATCCTTTGTAAATCCATAAATATTTGATCTTTTGTGATCCTCATCATGGATAAACTGGCATTGTCTTGTCGACTTAATGCATCTGCCACCTTGTTTGCTTTCCCAGGGTGGTCATGAATTGAGCAGTCGTAATCCTTAATCAGCTCCAGCCATCTTCTTTGGCGCATATTCATCTCTTTTTGTGTGAAAATATACTTTAAACTTTTATGATCAGTATAAATATCACACCTTTTACAATAAAGATAATTCCTCCAAATCTTTAATGAAAATATTACCTCATCTAACTCCATATCATGAGTTGGGTAATTTTTCTCATGGATTTTCAACTGTCGTGAGGGATAAGATATCACCATATCATTTTGCATGAGAATACACCCCAATCTCTTCTTGGATGCATCACTGTTTATCACAAAACTTTCTCCACTACAAGGAAGTGTGATCATAGGTGCACTAGATAACCTTCTTTTCAACTCCTTGAAATTCTCTTCACATTCCTCCATCCAAACAAACTTAAATCCTTTCCGAGTCAACTTGGTGAGTGGATTAGATAATCATGAGAAATCTATCAGAAAACATCGATAATATCCATCCAAACGAAGAAAACATCGGATCTCAGTTACTGTTTTTGGTCTCGACCATCTTTGGATAGCCTCTATTTTTGCTGGATCCACAGATATCCCCTCTTTTGAGATTATGTGACACAAAAATTCATCTTTTTGTATCCAAAATTCACACTTGGTAAATTTGGAATAATGCTTCTCCTTTCTCAGGGTCTTCAATATAATTCTCAAGTGATCTTCATGTTCTTCCTTACTCTTTGAATAGACATAAATATCGTCTATAAAGACTTCCACAAACTAATCAAGATAGTCTCTAAAGACTCTATTCATCAGATCCATGAAGATAGCAGGGGAATTAGTAAGACCAAATGGCATCACTATAAATTCAGTGTTCATACCTTGTACGAAAATCCGTCTTTGGTATATCATCCCTTTTGACCCTTAATTGATGATACCCTGAACTAAGATCAATCTTGGAAAAGTATTGAGTTCCGTGTAGTTGGTCAAATAAGTCATCAATGCGCGAGAGATGATATTTGTTTTTCATAGTGATCTTGTTAAGTTCTCGATAATCAATCCAGAGTCTCATTGATCCAACTTTCTTCTTAACACACAGAATAGGTGCTCCCCAAGGTGACGCACTAGGGCGTATGAATCCATAATCAAGATTCTCTTGGAGTTGCTTCTTCAATTCCTGCAACTCAATTGGGGCCATTCTATAAGGTTTCTTTGAAATAGGCAAAGCACCCGGTACGAGTTATATTGAAAACTCAACTTCAAGATTTGGTGGAAGACCCGGTATTTCCTCCAGAAAGACATCGTCAAACTCCCGTAAAATGTGCATATTCTTAATCTTGAGTTTCTCACCAACCATTTGAGATAAATAACCTTCATTTAGTGGAATCAAGACCCATAAGATGGAATAAATTTCTACTAGAAGTTTATGTTCATCCTTGCATAGATAGACTATCAATGATTGATCTGGAATATGAAATGTGACTTCCCTTCTTTGACAATTGATATGAGCTCCATATAGAGAAAGCCATTCCATGCCAAGAATCACATCAAATTCCACTATAGGGAGGATCACAAGATTTGTAGGAAGAACTTTCCCACAAACTTCAATCGGAGAAGAATTATAAACTATTGATGTGACTGTTTTGTCATAGTGGTTGTCACAGCTAACTCAACATCTAATTGCTGAGGTAATACGGTGATACACTTAGAAAATTTTTCCGAAATAAAAGGGTGGGTGGATCCAGAATCAAATTAAACATTTTCTACTTTAGAGTGGATGGTATGTGTAACTTTCACCACTTCGTTATCGTACTCCACATCGCTGATAGAAATTGCATGTGTCTTTCCTATGTCTTTAGCCATAAGAGTTTGTTGATGTCGATCATCATCAACAACCCTTTTATAAGGGCATTGATTGGCATAATTCCCCATTTTCTTGCACTTGTAACATTGAAGTGTAGGAGATGCACTCTGTGTAGCCTTTTCTTTATTCTCATCACTAGACATCTTCTTCCCATCATTGTGGCATTCAAATGCCCGATGACCTTCCTTTCCACATTTGAAACATTTACTTGTCCCTTTAAGACAACTCCCTCTATGTTTCTATCCACAATTTGAGCATAAAGGAAAACTCATCTTCTTTTTAGTTTTCTCTTTATATTTTCCTTTGAATTCCATTTTCCTCTTCTTATCAAACCCATATGACTGATGGGTTACTCCAATCTCCATCTCAAATTTGAGAGCACATCGAATGATTTCCTCATATCTATTGAAATCCCTTATGGCTAACACACTTCGAAGACTTGGTTTTAATCCACTAAAGAATCAATCGATCTTACTCTTAGGTTGGATAATAATACTAGAAGCGTACCTTGCATGTCTTGTAAAATTTGCTTCATAGGTTCCAATAGATTCATCATCCTTTTGCTTTAGTTCAAGAAACTCTTTCTCCATCTTTGTTTGGAGAATACGAGGGAAGTACTTATTGAAAAATAAGTTCTTGAACTCGTCCCATTCCATGGACTAAATTTCATCTCTTGGCCTCGTATTCTTGATAAGATTCCACCATTTATCGGCATCACCTTCCAAACGATACACTGCAATGATGAATTTATCATGTTTAGAACATTGATGAACTGAAAATATCTTTTCAGTAGTACTGCTCCATTGTTCAGAAACTAATGGATTAGTAGACCCACTGAATAAAGGTGGACGCTGTCTCATGAAGGATTCAACAGAATGTTGCTCCTTCCATTGCTCGTTTGGAAGTCTGGCATGATTCATAGCTTGATAAAGTTGTGTGACCATGGCTACAAGATTTTGCATTCCAGCTCCCATTACGTTTGGTTGCTCAGGGGGACAATCATTGCATTGCCCTTCGCATTCCGCATTAACACGGTTCCTTCAGGTTCCAACCATTAATTAAAACCAAGAAGAATAGTGTGATAAACACTAATTATAATAGGAAAACCACATAATCAAGAATGAAATTTCACACTTAAGGTCTTACCATAGGTTATTCATGGCCATTTCTAAAACACTAAGATTGTGTTCTATTCTTAGACTTGTCCTTAGGATTCTTACTAAGGATTTCACGTACTAGTTTCAAAAGGTTGACTATACCTTTCCTATGATACAATTATAACAACCCATACTTTACAAACATTGTTAGTACTTAAAAATTTAAGTACACTTATTAGAACATATAACAAAAGCATGAAAAGACTGTATAGGTATAGTGTCCTTAGAAACTTGGAAACACAAACAACTGGTTCATAAAGCATCTACACTATCTCCCATTTATTTCATCAAATCTATAGTCCCTTTTGGAATATTTTACTTAAAAAACATCTTCCTGTCCTGGGGAAAGAAAACATACAAAAGGGTGAGCTCAAATGCTCAGTAAGGGTAATCAAAATAAATAACAATCACATTATATTCATAAGAACATAACATTTTAGAAATCTTACCCTGCAAAAGAGATCATAATTTCATAACATGGGATAAATCATGGTAGTGAAATTTAATCACAATAATCATAACTTAAAACATGAAGCTTTGTGTGGCAGACTTAAGAATGGTATCATTATGAGATGGGTGGGACCTATATCTCCCTCCAATTAATTGGGTAAGGATTTTATATCTCATGAGATAGACATGGCTGGAACGGCAGGTTAAACCGGCTCAGTGATCCATGACTAAAACGAGGAATGAACTCGGTTCAAAAATGGACTATGTCCACTTAAAAAGTCTTGGAAATGAGTCATGACTAATAATGAAGAGATTGTGAAATAAACCCTTACTTTGTTCTTTTCCATTGTTGAGGGTAGGTTAACCACCTATATAATTTTGAAATAATTGTTATTAAATTAGAAAAGAACCATATACATTAATATGATATCATATATGATCTTTTAATATTTCTTTGTTAATGATATTTCAGTAGTATAATCGTTTCAAGTGTTAACGAAATTGTTTTCCTTTATTTGATTTTTTACGTAAGTAATTTTGGTTGTAGATATGATTTATATTATTCATATTCATAATGATATTAAGTCTTGAGACATTATTTATAATCATCAAATGAAAATTAGTATTGAATGGATAAGTTGGGGAATGAATCTCATCGCGTTCATGGAGACGGTAATCCTTATGTACGCACGAGCGACAATATCATTCATTTGATATTAAAATAAAATATAATTGGATGGTATATAATATATAAAAAATTATTATCATGTTATATTTATTATTTTCATCATTTATATTCACTATTATACCCATCCAAATGATGAAGTGTTTGAATAAAAAACAACACCACGATGTAGAGACGGTAAGATGTACGTACGCACGTATGGTGACATGTCATTCATAGGATGGATAAAATAATGAATAAGGTTATAAAATTTTTATAATAACATAATAGTATATATAAGATACTGTATTTATTATTTTATAATTGAAACAACAAAGAAAGAGGAAGTGGAAGAAGAAAAAAACTTGGAAGAGGTGACGAAAAATTTACCTCTTCTTCTGATTATTCCTTTTGATTGCATCAAAATGGCTCCATAAGATGGCTTTATGACTAAGGTAAGGCCTCTATAATTAATGGAGGATAGTAGAGATGATATTTGGGAATGGTATGGCCGAGAAAAATGGCTTTGAATGTGTTAATTTGAGAAAAGGGGAAGTTTATTTTTATAAGAGGGGTGAGGGGCACCTTAGGAAAAGATTGAAATATTATTTTATAATAAAATAAATTTTCTGTTTATAATGGCTCAACAATGATTTATTTTCAGGATATGGTTGGTATGGGTTGGAAAATACTCCAACATTAGGTTTTAGACTTGTTTGGGTCACTATATTAACTTTATCTTATAGATTTAACTCTTAGTTAATTAGATTGACATTTACCATGTCTCTTTGTATTTTTTATATTAAATAGTTAATAAACATACTATAAACTTTTAAGAGAACGTAAAGTAGTTCGTTAATGACATATATAATATTATTTACGATATTTGGCCGATCCTTAGATTTTTAGGAATATAATATCAATTAATAATATAATATTTGTCTTAAAAACTCTTTTATGCCAATTTTTGACACTATTTGCTATTTTGTTTTTGATAAATTCATAAAAAAATATTACATAGAAATAAAATCATTTAGTAAATCCTAACAAGTCACATTAACCTATAAAATTCGTGTATGTAATCAAAACGTTCAAATTATATTTATTTTAACATCTATAATACCATTTATTTTATTCTTTCATTAATAAAGAAAATATTGCAGCTTCATTCTGTCATAAATAAATTTAATTATTAAATGTCTAAAAATTATAAATAAAATACCATTATGTATGAAATCTTTTTATATTTATAATGAAATTTTATAGTCAAATATATAACATATATAACTCTATGTAAATTTTATTTACTAAAAGATATATGATTATGTCATTTTTGTATTCACTTTAGCTTAATTAATGTAAAGTGTCATTATCACTTACAAGTGCCTCCATGGAGTCCAAAAATCAACCCAAGGATTCCCATGGTCGGACATGTATCAGACAATGGGGTTATAACATGTGTTATGGTTATTTAATATTATTATAATATAATTTTTTACCCTTATTCACCGGATTTACACTTTAACAGTGTAAATAAAATATTTACCGAAGTAATTATTCAAAATGTCTAAAAATAAAAGTTACCTATTTACACAATTTGGACCTACTGATTCAAAATATGGAATCATTTTTTCAAAATTCCTAACATATAATTGACAGAAATTAATTTTAAATTATTTACCGTTGTCAAAACAAAAAGTGTGTTTTAAGGATATAATAGTTATCATAAGATTGATATTTTCTTATGTCTAGTTTAAATGTGAAATTATGTCCAATGAAAAACATTGGATTAAATGGTACACTATAATCTAATTATACTTAAAAAAAACTCAATAGTATAATTTATCACTATAACTTATTTTGATTAAAAAAGATTATTTTAATTAAAAATTAGTATTTTTCACTATTCATAAAAAACTGAATGTTTGTAGAAAAACACCAAAAATTCACCCTAATCTAATTTTGATATTCTGAACCCAAAAATTAAGTTCATTTTGAAAGATAAAATTGATATATTTTAAAAAATTGGGTATTACTATTCATAACAGCTAGTTTGATTGGCCACGATGTGTTGGAATCTCGATGTTGCGTACAACACAAGCTATTGCATTATTCAAAGGGAAGCGTACCATGGAAGCTTGGGGTGTTACACATAAAATCACTTTTAAAACACAATAAAAACATTATAAATGAATAACTAATGAAATAAAAGAAATTTCTAGGAGTTAATGAACCTATACCAATGAAACAATAACACAACCTTAGGAATAGTAATGTAACCCTTATGAATAGTAAAGTAGCTAATAGAATAGCAACCTCACCAATGAAAGTATAAATAAAATTTATCCATATTTTAAATGAAAATATTATATAATTATATCATAGTATATGCAAATAAATATTTTAAAAATTACTAATTATGTGTTGGCATTTTTGTGAGTCTTAAATATTAAAATAAAATTTTATAATTTAAAAAATGATTTAAAGGGAAATTAAATTTGATACAAATTATACATAAATCAATATTTTTATTATTATGATTTTAGGATAATTTAAGGAGACCTTAGTTAAATTTTTAGAGTGTTATAAAATCAATTAAAATTTTAAAAAATGTATTTCTTTATTAAATAATTTTTTTAATTAAATATTAAATTTCCCATATATAGAAAAAAATTCATAAAATGGGGTTCATTTCGAGATTATAAACATTTAAAGTGTTTAGGGAAATTTTTTGGGATTTTTATAAAATAATTGAATTTTTAGAGAATAGTAAAATATGGTAATTTACGGTATAAACACATTATTAGTTAAATAAACTATTAATTGAGTCATGAATGATCTAAGCACCATAATGATAACTACCATAGTTAATTTAACATACTGTATGATAATTCTCAAACTATTCGTAGTCTTGATCCAAAATAATAAACAAATGATTTAAATATTAAAAAATTCACCTCTCTCTTCCACTATAAATTGCACCCATCACCACCACTTCTCTTCCAACATCTAAGCATATGATAATTATTATATTTATAACCAATATTCTCCCCAAGCCGCTACACCATGTCTTTGATCTCTTTTTCACATAAAAATATCCAAACCAATGTCCTTTAGGATGTTTTGAAGGAGGATTATTCAAGAGGTAAAATCCTTTTCCTTTTCCTTTTAATTTTTTTCAAGTTATTTTATTTTATTCCCTCATCACCTCCTCTTTAAAAATGAGCATGGAAGATAGAGTATCATATATATAATGGAATTATATTTTGTTAATGTAATACCCTTACTCAAAATAATTTCTATCTCTCTTATTTTTTATAGAAAAAATGAAATCATCTTTCAAGAGGTGCTGATTTACAACCTTCGTGGATGACAAATTCGTGTTCTTTAATTTTTCCTTCAAGGATGGTAATGAATCCTCCACCTACAATGGCCCAAAGGGATTCATTTTTTATGGATTTTGATAATAAACCTTTCAAGGGGTGATGTGGAACCCTTACATGGCCCGTAGGCGTAATTATTACTTGGCTCATAGGCCTTAGAGGAATTCATTGCATGTAGGCTTCACACATTATTTACAACCCATACAAACTACATGGAACTGCTCCTCCCCAGCTTCTTCATCATGAAATCAGCTCTCCAACTTTTCATGACTGTTCGGCTAGGCATTCCCATGCATGCACAGGCTTCTCCCAATGGTAGGTGCCATACCCTCTCATTCTTGCAATCCGTTTAGCTTCTGTTGTGGTGAAAGCTCTTTGCTCATCCTCTTTGTAGTGCTTGTTCCTTGTAGGTTTTCTAGTTTGCATCTGCACTTAAGGTGTCGCAAAGGCCTTGAGGTTTCCCTTAGGCCTTACTGACCTGAAGGCCTGGGTGGCTTGAAGGTCTTAAAGGACACAGGGACCAAATCGGTGGCCCGAAGGGCCAACCGGGGGCATATTCCTGGCTGCTATAGTGCCAAACAGTACGTGCTGCAGTTCCCACTACAGTACCTGCTATAGTACTACATATTACCCGCTATAATACCTGCTACAGTATTGCTACAGTACTTCTACAGTACCCCAGAAATTCCACCTCCCCCTGGTTTTGATCCCTGGTCGCTTGGATGCACTTATAGAGTCCTTATCAACCGGGCTAAGGCTCATGTGCGATGGTAATGAATCAATTTTCATTGGAATACTAGACCTTAATATATTTATTACAACCATTAATATGTTTTTTAAGTAACATATTTATATAATACTAATCCATAATAAAAAATGAGTTCATAATGATTAATAACCGTCGTAATAATGCAAACAATTATCATTAAATGTATTATCTAATGATTTCTCCTCCTATCATATAACCAAATGATATATATAACCATTTACAATTATCTATGTTCATTATTATCATATAAATTTAATTCAGGAGAATTATACCCATTCTACATGAACTTCCATACTCATGTACAACTATACCAATCGTGAAAATTGAGGAAACGAACACACCCGAGCAATAAAATTGTATCTTATAACTCATAAAAAAGGATATAAATGAAAATTATAAAAATTTAAAAATTATAATAAATGTATATATAGTTCATAAATAATTAATTAAAGGATTTAATTTTATTATCTTAGACATTAAGTTCAACTGCATGACACATTCAGACATATGGTAAGAGTTGTATTCCACAAACATTGTTTTCATTCAGGATATTCTTTCCTTAATTATAAAACAATTTAATTATTCATCAATTTTATATAATTATAATAAATTATATTACTATGTTCCAAAATCTCATATCCATAACATTTCTTCATTATTTTAGGGGATAATAAATTTTTTACATGGTTCCCTTCTCATTTCTTCTCGATATGCAAGCCCGATTAATTAGGGAATCTCAATTTCTTACCCATTTTCATGTACCATCCATAATAAATTTTAAGAAAACTTTAATTTTATAAAATCACTAATTTTTCCATGAAAAAATATGTTTCTTCATTTATTATTGTATACCAATAATCAATAAAAATACAAATGATTTTTAAAAAATAATTCTTCTTTTCAATGTAAAAAGAGTATCACTATTAAGAATTCTTCCATGATTCTATAAGATAATATTCATCTATTTCGTCGACCTTGTTTAATATTATATTTAATTGGGATAAATATTTTATTATATACTCTACTGTATTTTAGTTTATTGTTTATGGTTAGTTTGACTGTGGATGTGCAATCTTGATACCATTAATCATATTACTCAGAATTATTAGTGATTATGATTAATAATTGGGGAAATTTATTTACATTTAATATGTAAGTTTAAATATTAATGAATATGTTCACTATGTTTTACCCCTTTCATATTAAGAAATCATTAGACTTATTAAGTGTTGGGTGGGGCCTTCTATAGCACCTTGGTTCATCGGTAGGTCCCATGTGACAAACTTGTTTGGATTTTTACCTATTTATGTATGACTTTAGCACGAGGACTTGATGGTATGTTTATGATGTCCTGTATTATTCAATCCCTCATTATGATATTAGTATTTGACACTCCATGACATTATTCGACTACTATAATATCCATGGTTTAGTTTCATTCTTCTATGATAAATTATATGGATTTATTTATTCAATTTTTTATTCATGCTATATTATTACCATGTGTTTGTTTTAATATCAAGTGTTTTAAGTTATTCACCTTGCCCTATGGTTTTTCATGCTTTTGCTGTATTACTTACCCTTATAGAGAATTTTTTCTCACCCCTTTATTATGTTTATTTTCCATAGGATTCCAAGGTGAATTTTATGAATGGAATGAAAAGATAATCTTGAATAATAAGATTATTTCAAAAGAAGTCTCTATGGTGTGTTTAATTTCATGTTTTAATGTTGTACTTATGTATGTATCTTGTTTTCCAATACTACATAACTATTTGGTCCTTTGGGACACATATTCTTTGTTTATATGCTAATGTGATTTAGTAAGACTCCAATTCTAGGAAACTGGGGTCAGGGTCTTTATAATTGGTATCATAGGAAGTTTAGTAGAAACCTTATAGATTAGTGATCATAACCCTAAGATATTCTTTGAGGATAATAATTAAATAACAAAATAAAATTTTGTTAATGTATGTAGTATGTGGATATTACTAGAAATAAATTCTTAGAACATATGTACCTTGGGGTAACCACTTCGAAAATGTGTCCCGAGCCCCACTCAGGTAACACGGTACACAATAATGTGCATTACTGTTCACCTGGTTTGACCCTTTTAGGAGATATGTTTAGGACATGTCAAATTTTATTTTTAAATTATCATGAAGGATGTAAAAGCAAATATTTTTATATAGACACCAGGTTTCTAATTATGAGATTAACTATGCATAAAATTTCAAATTACGACAAGTCTTTTTCTAGTTTATGATTATACATTACAACTCCTAACCTAATATAGTGTATTCAATTATTTAGCAATGGGGCATAGTGGAATGAATGTAAAATGTATCAATGAATGTATCCCATGTAGAGATTTACCTACTATGTAAGATAATGATGTCGGTATTGGAAAAACGATAGGTGATTAAAAACATATAATTATACTTAGACAACTAACTCATGTTATGAACAATAATTTTACCCATATGAAGCATCATGAACCCCAATGTAGAGGATCCATGTTAGACCTCTTTATGCGATAACAACCTCCATCATTCAATGGGACTACAAACCCATTTATAATATATTAGTGCATATCTTCCTTAGAGAATATATTTCTCCCTTTGGAATGTAATGAAAGGGAGAAGGTTTTTATAGTATTTTATCATCTATTGTGAGATGAAAATAAATTGTGGTCACTAATTCAAAAAAAATTAGGAGGATGACATTGAAAATATATAATGGAGGGATTTTAAGGAAATCTTTTTATAAAAATATTTTCCTCATGAACAACCAGATGAAATGGAGTATAGATTCTTGATTATAAGATATAAATAGGATAAAAATGATGCAAAGTATGAAGTAAACATAAAAATGTTAGAAATCCATGTTGTGGACTACATACATAATCCAAAGAGAAATATTGATCAATTTTTTGATGGTTTAAATCCATTCCTCCAAAGGACACTAGTCTCCCAAAATTTCACATCATATAATGAAATAGTCTCATGTGCTATCAAGAAAGAAAAATAATTCTCTAAGTCATGTGAATTCAAAGTAAACATAGAGATGAATAGGGTTACTGAAAACTATATAAAATGAAATAAAGAAATAGGGAATATGGATAGAGTTGGATTCTTAAATATCCGTAATTATGGTAATAAACACCTCGGTACTTGTCTGAAGGTAATTGAAGTATGTTAAAAGTGCAGGGAGAAAGGCCACTATGCTCGTGATTACAAGAGAAAGAAACAATATTAAAATTTCTTGATATAATTTTTAAGATTTGGTATGTTGTTCACATTAAATTCCTAGACATCAAGGAAACTATTCATGACAAGTCCCACAGGATCTGTGCCTTGACTACTCCAAGCCCGCCTTCAATTTTCTAGAGGCTGGTGATTAGCACTGAGTAAAAATTTCCCAATCAAATGGGATGAATTTATGTAATTACCTATACACATGAAAACAAATTAAATACATAGGTTATGTAAGGTTAAAACACTATGTAAATAACACAATGTATGATAGTAGAAAACAGAAGGTAAAAAGGGGGGGAATACAAGCCAAACTTAAACAGCAAAGTAAAAGTACAAGTCTCTTGAACTCCTCCGTAGAAAACCCAACTTGAATGGTAGGTATAGAACTAGATGTCTAAATTCACAGAAGGTCATCTCATGTTTTGGGTCACTCTAATCACCACTTGGGCCTAGTCCACCAAGGGTTCCAGCAAAGCATCGATCGTCAACACAAGAAATGACAGATGTGGGCGAAGCTAATTCTGGAGTGAGAAAAAAAATTCAGTAGGGACCCAAAACCCTAAATGTATAGAAAAAAAGCAATACAAAAAGTAGAATACCAAAGAGGTACACGAAGTTTAGACTATAATAAGTAGAGTCATGAGAGTCAGTAGAGTCATCTCAAAAGGTATAACCAAAAGTATAGAAAGTAAGACTATCAGTCATAATGCTGAAAATCTTATAATATCGAGGGAATAATCCCTAATGAGTCACTGTGGTATGGTGGGCTACTGAGGTCCACTCGAATACTAGGCCGCTGAGGTCCACTCATCTTCTTGGCCACTAAGGTCCCCCCGTCTGCTACGCCACTTAGGTCTACTCATCCACTGTGATGCTGAGGTCCACTCATCTGTCGGACCACAGAGCTCTACTCATCCTCTAGGACACTGATACCCAATCATTTTTTGGTCCCTTAGGTCTATTATTCTACTAAGCCACTAAGGTCCACTCGCCTGTAGGGCCACTATGGTATGCTCATCTGATGGGCCACTGTGGTCTGCTCGTCTTCTGGGCCACTCTAGTCGAATTGTCTTCGAGGCCACTCAGGTCTTCTCATCTACAGGGCCACTGAGGCCTTCTCAATTATTTCTGGTAGTATGCTTGATTCCGGGATAATATATACCTCAATACATCGATCATATTTTAACTTCCATGAAAACTCACTTTGAGTATGTCAAAAGGAGCTTCTCATCATGAGGGTCCCAACACCACAAACATCACATCAACCAGATGAATAGTTTGGATGTCATGCCTATTTTACTGAAAAGGGGCATGTGGGGTCCATGTCATGTCTGACCCGGTCAATCCAACCCGACCCGCCTTGGCCCAACCCAGATTGGCCAACCTGATCTATCTTGGCCCAACCCGTTTTGGCTAACCCGATTGAGCTTGGCCATCAGACTAGACCCATTTGGGCCTATTAGAACTGACACGTTGGGATGAGGGTCTAGCCCACCTGGTCACCCAATGGCCCGATCCCCTTCTTCCGATAGGGATCGTGCTAGTAGACATGTTTCTATCCAGTCGGGATGCCCAGCGACTCAATTATCCCTCTATCCCGACCCAGGCTTGCGGACTAGTTTGGTCTAGCTGGGAAGAGGTAGGTGCCCCATCCGTTCCGTATCACACGGCTGGCTCAGCCGACCACCTCCCTGCACACGACATGATGACCACATGATGTCTCCCCTCCATGTCCCACCCATGATATGACCTACTACTTCTACATGTGGCTCTTCCTTATGCATCCTTTACAACTGTATCACTCCCCCGATGTGTGTCGACTCCCGCACACAACCATATACGACCTTTGATCAGGGGACCATTACCGCAACTAGGGCCCTCATGGCCGCGAGCTTTTAATGTCGTTGTGACTCTCCTATCTGCGGCTCTCCATCCACCACCGCCGGCTCCCATGCCGATTGTCGTTCACCGAGATTCGTCATATCACTCAACCTGTTGTCGTGGTTGATCCACCATTATGGTCCTTCTTGGATTGTGGTTGCTATTATGTCATTAAGAATAGATGAAAAGGGAAGAGTTTAAGGATGAAAAAGGAACATAGTAAGGAATGACCATGACAATTTCTCCTGTCATCTTGATTCTTACATGTTCAGAGTTTAATGAAGGATAAATAAATTGTGAATCCAACTTCCCATAACTCACTACATGAGAATTCCAATACCCGCATAGACAATCAAACCACATGTCAACTTGTTAGTGAATTAACCCATATTATTAATTTATAAGGGAATAACAGTTAAAGGTAAACACTTAGAAATATACCAGTGCTTGGGTTTTGATCGATTGTTGATGAAGGGTGAATCTTTTGTTTGTTGTTCGTCAATCTGATGATGTCTGATCCAAATCAGTTCATTGATCCATTGACGTTCATTGTTCGTCATAGTTGGTTGTTCTCCAATGAATTTCCTCTAAGGATTAATATAAAACACCAATATCCTCCTATGATCCTGTATCTCTATTAATTAACCAATAGAGGTAACACATTTCCACATTTCTGTTACACTGAGTCGTCGCGTCATTACACCATTTCATTTAAGAAATGAAACAATGCTTCTATTACACATGATTTACAACATCGTTACGATATTTCATTTATGAAATGAGATTTTTGGCATGAGGTTTCATTTCATCAACACATTTTTGAATAAAATAAACTTTCTTATGTTAATTTTATATTTCTTTAAAATGCTCAGAAATTAATTTTTACCATCAACATGCACCTGTCATGGTTAGTCCCCACATAATGAAAGAACACCCTCATGATATTAATGATACACTTAGATTTCCAACCTGAGTTACAATTTATGATTTACAGGATTTAAAAAAATTAAATAAACTTTTTTTAATTATTTTATTTACAGTCACATCCAAAAAGTATTTTTCACAGCTGGCTCGTGCTAGCCAAGGTTTGGCTCCACCTAAGGAAGAAACGCCCTCACGAGCTCCACGGTGGTCTCAAATTTTCATCCCAAGTAATGATTATTAGGTTATAAAACTAAAAAAAATTATTTAATAATTTTATTTATGTTTATTCCATTTTCTGTTTTTCTTACTGGAGGTCAGCGCTGACTAAAATTAAATCGTTCCTAGGGTAAACCTGCCATCCTGAATGCAACAGTGCCCTTTGATTTTTGATTTGGGAACCCATTTAAGAGATATTACAATTTAAATGGAAATACTCTCACACATGATCTTTAAATCTTATCATTTTTTGATAGACCATTTCGGGAACACCGGGTCTCAGAATCGCACACCGTCCACGCTCCTGCTCTCAGAATTTTACTCGAAATTTGTTGAAAACAAAACTGTGAAAATATGAGCCATTACATTCTCCTCACTTTAAGGATTTATTTCCCTAAATTCCCAACCAAGGGATTCCCATATAGGTGAGGGTACGAGCAAAATCCTGAGCCTCCTTCCCCCACATGCTCTCTTAGATATTCCTATGCTTCCACAAAATGTGCTCTAGAGGAATCGATCACCAACAGAGGGTCCTCTCCAATTAATCATTGATCTGACATGAAAAGTCCGTAAAAGTCTCCCCATCATCAACATCGAGTTCTCCCCAGTCAATGTCTTATGATGGGTAATGTATGTACTTCTAAGTTGGGATACATGTAAGACATTGTCTACCCGCTATAACTATGAAGGTTGATCCAAAGGGAATGCCACCTCTCCCACTATAGGTAGTAGAATAAAAGGTATGATGATCCTCAGAGATAACTTGTGACCCTAATCTAATCTTTGTATCCCATATCGAGGAGAGACCCAAAGAAACACATGGTCTCCCTCCTTGAACTCCAAGGGTCTCTATCACCTACCCGCATAGGGAATATGACAGCCCTATTTAGTCTTCATCTGCTCTTGGATGACCTTCACCTTCTCTATAGTATCCCACACCAACTCTGGGCCCATTAGTGCTGACTCTTTGTGGTTAATCTAGAAAAGTAGCTACCTACAAGGTTACCCAAACAAGCACTCGAATGGTGCCATACCGTTTGTGGAGTGGTAGCTATTGTTGTACCAAAATTCCACTAGAGGTAGGAGATCCTCCCAAATACAACCAAAATCCAGTATGTAAGAACATAGTAGGTCCTATAGAACCATAATGGTCTACTCTATCTGGCCATCCGTATGTGGGTGGAATGTTGTAATAAAGCACAACTAAGTCCCAAATGCCTCCAACAATCCCTTCCACAATAAGGATGAAAAGCGTGCACCTCGATCTGAGGCTATTGTTGATTGCATTGTGTGGAGTCATACTGTCTCCTACATATAGTGGCATCCTAAGACCTCTACTGTGCATCCTCTAAATGAAAAAATGTGGTCCCCACATATCGAATATCCATCAAGGGTATTCCCAATGGGTAACTGAGCATTTAAAGACTCATAGTTGGTATCATTGAGTTGTTCCCCCTGACTCACTTTATGAGTGGAGGCGTAACAACCACTGATTGGAGGTAAGAGGAATCATCTCAATCCATGAAGGATAACTATAATGAGGCTAACTGATCTATTTAATTGTTCAGTAACTACGAACTAGACCTCTTATTGAGAGCATCTGCTTCCACATATCTTTTAGCAGGAGTATAGAATACATCAAAATACTAGTCCGGGAAGAACTCCAACCTTAGTCTCTGTCTGAAGTTCAAATAGTTCTATGACAAGATATACTTGAGAATATTGTGGTTAGATTAGTCGGTAAACCATTCACCCATAAGGTAGTGATGCCACATAATCAATGCGAAAAATACCAGTTCCAACTCAAGATCTTGGGTCAAGTAGTTCTACTAATGTGGTGTAATGTAACGTGAAACATAGGAAATTAACACTTTCCTTTTCATCAACAAACAACCAAGTCTATTCCCTTATGAATTATAGAACACTATGCACTCGACTCCATCCTCTGTAAAACTCAAGATCATGGTGCTCTTCAAACTCTGTGTGAACTTCTAAAAATCCTATAGGAACCTTTATATCTCTACAAAAGGCTTCCCCTTTCAACTGATTGATGTGTTCATAGACCCTTTTGTAGTGGATACTCGTACTTCAAATCCACTTGGTTAAAGTTTCCATAATCCACACATAACCACAAACACTGGGTCTTACTATATCCTTCCTCTACAAGTCCTCCACCTACACCCCCAGCTCGCGATGATCTGTGAAATACATCTGATATACTGATGGTGATATTGGTTCCATATCGGGGTGGAGAATGATGCAAATTTCTATCTCCTTTCAGGGAGGTAAACCTATAACCATATTCTTGGAATGAAATCATCGTACTTCACCACTACTTCTAGTAACTAAAAACACAAATCATCCACTTCCACACGGGTATGACTGGCTGAATCATGAGTGACCAGCTGAACCCTCTTATACATGAGCTTATCACGTGCTACACGGGTTTCCTTTTTCACCAGCCAAGGAAAACCCCATTCCAACGTTGCAGAAATACTTCATCTCTTTTCAAACTAACGTCGTAAGGCCTCGATAATGCCACCAAGATGTTGCAACCAAAAATATCACCTCAAGGGACATATCACAACATCAAAAAAGTGATATTTTTTATAATCCTCCCATAGTTATATCTAGATGTAAGGGTCAAGTCAATAGTTTTATGAGAAACTCTAGATCATAGACAAGATTCACTAGAAGAAGTAATGATTATAACCTCTGTCTATTAATACAACACCTAATAGTAGACACATACCATACCTCAAATCATTCTTGGAGCCCTTGGGTCATATTCCTTGACCACACGTAGCTACACTCTTCTCATGTCCTCCAAATGCATGATCCTGGTGTGGACCACATTGGGGTGGTGGTTGTAACATGTCGAAATGTATTCCACCTCCTACTACTCTCCCATCACCTCTACCAGATCTACCACCCTACAAATTCATATTTTATTATCATTGTCTCTACCCTAATAAACCATGAACCATTTCACTATCAGTACGACAATATGGAATACTTTTTGAGAGAAGTCGCATGTTGTCTTTTAAAAGCATTAACTCTTTCTAGGACAACTGGACTCTTCCTATGATCCCTAAGTCTTTGATTCCCTATCTTGGGACCTCTTCTCGGAATGTCTCACTCATCCAAGTATCTAAGACTAATGTCAGCTTCCTGCTCACCCTTTTCCGACATTCATAGGCTATATCTCCTCTGGAAAAGGCCTTTCAACCAAAAATGATCTCTCTAGAACCCTATCATAAATAGGAGTGCATAGTGTAATATTGATGGACCAAATATCCCAAGATAAACCTCGCTCAGAGTTAGGAGTATTGAAGAACTGGTAGAATCATATTAATCAAGTAACTTAAATGGTCATTATGCCTTGAAGAATACTAAACTACCAACATGTCATACTGCTGAATTTGTAGAAGCTTTAGGGAATACATATCCATTAGCTTTTAAGGTGAGAGCCCCTTCTTTGCGAAAGGTTCCTAAGATATTTCCATGGAAGAGTCACATAATCATAAGATCAGGTAATATAATCCCCACCATCACCCTACTAATCCATGTAGAAGGATCACTACAAGGACCACCATTTGATATAACGGTATCCTGATTAGAAGGAAAACTCGGTCACCTCTTCAAGTCAGTCCTTAGGTGCCTATGAGTTGGGCTTGGCTCAGAACATGAGGGGTCTCTATTAGTAAAACTCATGAAGTTTGCTCAGCCTTCACATCTCATCTACTGGTACTATGTGTACCATGTGCTACTCCATATGTGGTGGTATATTTGTTACACCACCTGTTGGAATTTAATTTGGTATGAACCCTTGTACCCATTTCATCCCCCCTCATGTCATCCTTGAGATCATGCGGTGGAATCCTGGCTGGCTATCTGTGTGGAAAAATCTTTAAACAAAACAAGATATACCACGGTCAATGGAGTATACATATCTAGCTAACTTATGAAGGACATGGAAGACTCAACCCATTCTTATACAACCCATGCAACATCGTTTTTCCCCACCACCAGTGTTTTCATGTACCATGTAAAAATCTAGAATTCAGGGGCCTTGTGTTGGAATATGTAGACCGCCACACCATTACTAGATTCCCTATCCTGAAATCCCAAATAAAAACACATAACAATGTTTCCACAAACCAAAATCATAGACTCTGGGTTATTAAGGTAGAACAAACCACCTCTAATACCACCCTCTCACAACTAGACCCCCAGGGTGCGTTCCATTACTTCCCCAAGACCCCTCCCCTAATCTAGGGGTTGGAAACTGGCGCATAGATGGATTATCACCAAGAAATGGGAGGCATTTGTCTATGTAATTGTACACACACTCACAAATCCTAACCACATACGTTGGAATGTTAAATCACTAAGTAAAAAACACAAGGTATGACAGTAGGAAACTGAAGTTAAATAGTGCCCGAATACAAGCCTAACTGAAATAAAGAATTAAAAGTAAAATTATCTAGAACTCCTCTATAGAAAACCTTACCTGAAGGGTAGGTACATAAACAACAGACATAATGTTTAGAAGAACATCTCATTTGTGGGGTCACTCTATGCCTCACCTAGCCTTAGTCCAAAAATGGCTCTGTCAAAGCCTCGACCATCTATATAAGAAATAACATGTATAGGAGAAGCTCGTGCAGGGGTGATTAAAACAATACTCAGTAGGGACCCTAAACCACATAGTTATAACCTAAAGAAATACACAAAGTATACAACCAAAGAGGTTCAATATGTGTATCCTCTATTAATTATAGCCAAGAGAGTCACTAGAGTCATCTCAAACAGGTATAACCTAAACTACAAAAGGCAAGAATATTAGTCATATTACTGAACTTCGTGTACTGCTGAGGGACTAATATCCAATGAGTCACCATGGCCTTATGGGCCACGTAGGCCTACTCGTATGCTGGGCCAATGTTGTCTGCTAGTCTGCAAGGCCACTAAGGTCAGATCGTCTATTGGGACACTAATGTTATCTTATGTTCTTGAACACTAAGGTCCATTCGTGTGACGAGCCATGAGGCCAGCTCTTCTGTTGGGCCACTCAGTTCCACTCATCTACTGGGCCACTCTGGTCCAATCTTCTACTGGTACATTGACGCTTGCTCGTCTACTTGGCCACTAAGTTTGTGTCGTCTTCTAGGCCACTGAGGTCTTATAATATATTTGGACCCATAGGTCTTTTCTTCGTATAGGCCACTAATGGCCGCTCATCCCCTAGGCCACTAAGGTCCACTCGTCAACTGGGCCACATAGGTTTGCTAGTCTACGGGGCCACTAAGGTCCACTTTTCTAATATCCACTGAGGTCCATGCATTTTCTGGTCCACTAAGGCCTGCTTGTCTCTTGGCCACTAAGGATCACTCATTTGTTGGGTCACTGAGGTCCACTCGATTACCGCTCATAGAATACTTGATTCTATGAGAATATACTCCTCCAGCCATCTGTCGTATTTCAACATCCACAAAAACCCAAATGGATTATTTCAAAAGGACCATCCTGTCACGAGGGCCCCATCTTTACAAACAGCTCACCAATCAGACACACGAAATGGAATTTATGTCTGTTTTATTAAAAAGGGGAAGATGGGGTTTGGGTCAGATCCAACCTGCTCGGACTGATCGGAATCGAACCTACTCGACCTGGATTTCCCAACCTGTTCCAGCCTTATGCAGGGTATAATCCCATTTTGGCCTATAGGACCCGCCCCTTGGGCCGAGGGTTCATCCTACCAGGCTACCTAGTGGCTTGGGCTGCTTCCTCTGGCCTGGTCTGCGCTGGTGGGCTGGATTAGTCCAACCCTAATGCAGTAGGTGCCACATCCACTCCGTGTTATGTGGATCGCTTCGATGACTTCCTCCCCACACACAGTGTGCTGACCGTGTGCCGTCACCCCGCCGTGGCCCGCCATGGATGCAGCCAGCTGTCGTCACCCAAATCTATGCCACGATACTCCTCTTCTACCATGGCACACTACCGATTCTTTCCTTTTTCATCGTCCTTTGACATGGCATACCTTTCCACCCCTGTATCCCTCCTTTCCATGGCCTACTATTATCGCCCTGACTTACGTGGTTGTGGTTCTCTATCCGCCACCACCAGCTCCCATACCACTATTCATTCACCCAACACCACAGTCTCCCTTAGCCTCCTATCCAGGTTGATCCACCATAGTGTTCCAGCTTGGAAAACGATTTTCATTACATCATGAAGAATAAAAGAAAAGGGAGAGTTGAAGGACGCACAAGGAACACACAAAGGATGGACCATGAATTTTTTTCATGGATTCTTGATTCATACTTATTTAGAGTTTAACGAATTATAAGTAAAATGTGATTCCAACTTCCCATAACTCCCCACATGAATATTTCCAATCCCACATAGTTTATTGAATCGTGGTCAATTTTTTACTAAAATGACTCTCATTTTTATTTTGATGAGAATAACGAGGGAAATGTAAGCACATAGAATTAAACCCCAACCTAGGTTTGGATCGATCGCTTGAGAAGGGTACCATGCATTCATCATTTTTCAATATACTGACATCTGATCTGAATCCATTCATTGATCAGTCATCATTCATCGTCACTCATTATTCTCTAACAAATTTTATCAAAGGCTTCGGAGAAAACTCTAGGATCCTTCCTTGATATCCTATCTCTATTAATTAACTAACAGAGGCAACATGTTTTAGAATATTTTTCATGCGGAGTCACAATGTCATTACATTGTTTCATTTATGAAATGAAACAACTGGATCAACATTTCATTGAAGATAAACATTTTGAAATAAAATAAAATTTATTATTTTTATTTTATTTTTCTTTCAAATGCCCAAAAATTAACTTTTACCCTGGACCTGCACCATTTGAAGTTAAGCCCCACCTAATGAAAGAACACACTCATGAGCTCTACTGTACTATCAGATTTGCAATCCAAGTTACATTTGATATGTTATAGGATTTGAAAAATAAAATAATATTTTTTAATTATTTTATTTACAGTCACGTCCCAAAAACTAAATTCCATAGTTGGATCGCATCGGCCAATGTTAGGCTTCACATAAGGAAAGAACGACCTCAAGAGCTCAATGATGATCTTATATTTTCAATCTGAGTCACTATTTGTGAGTTATAAGGATTTAAATGATAAAATAACTTTATTTAATTACATTATTAATAGTTATGCCATTTTCGGGTTTTCTCAAAAGAGGCATGTGATAACTAAATTTAAGTCATGCTTAAGATAAACCCACCATCTTGAATGCCAAGGTTCCCTTTTATTTTTTTAATGGGAACCCATTTAAGAGTCCTTCCACTTTAAAATAAAAATTTCTCACACATGATATTTTAAACATAAAATTTTTACACAGAACATTCTAGGAACACTAGGCCTTAGTATCACATGCCATGCCAGCACCTGGTCTCATTATTTTCCTAGAAATTATCTTAAAATACAATATGGAAAATCAGAGTCATTTCATTCTCCCCACCTTATGGGTTTACATATTTGAAATCCAAATCAATGGATTACCAAATAGGTGAGGGTAAAAGAACAAACCTGAGCCTCCCACTCCCATGCGCTTTCCGAGAGATTCCTATGTTGACACTAAATGTACACTAGAGGAATCAATTAACCATATAGGGTCCTCTCTTATTAATTCTTCATCTACACCAGAAAACTCTTGGAAATTCACCTTATAATTAACATCTATCCCACCATAGTCAATGGAGCGTGATGGGATGTCTATGTATCTCCTCATATCATATACATGGAAGAAGTCATGAACCCTCTTTAACTAAGGAGGTAGAGCCAAGGAGAATGACACCTCACATAATCTACATAGTAACCAAAAAGATTTAATGAACCTCAGAGATAACATACCTCCCCAACCAAATATTTGTATACCACAATGAGGATAGACCCTAAGAAGCACATGATCTGCCTCTTTTAATTCTAATTGTCTCCATCGCCTACAAGCATTGGACTTCTAATGGCTCTGTGCAATCTTCATCCACTACTGGAAGACATGCACCTTGTCTATAGTATCCAACAATAACTCTGGGCCCATGAGTGCTGACTCTCTGAGCTCAGTCTAGTAAAGTGGAATCCTATAGGATCGCTCGTACAAGCCCTTGAATGGTGTCATAAAGATGGTGGAGTGGTAGAGTTTGTGGTATGAAAATTCTATCAGAGGTAGGTGATGCTCCCAACTATGATCAAAATCAAGGATATAAGAATGTGTCATGCCCTCTAGGACCTGAATAGTCCACTCTATCTGGCTGTCTATCTATAGGTGGAAATCTATTCTCAAGTGCAGTAGATTCACAAATCCACCCTACAATCCCTTCCACATCCAGGATAAAAAGCATGAAAACTGATCCGAGAATATCATTGATTGGATTCCATGGAGTCGAATTAACTTCTACAAGTAAAGGCATCCCAATATCTTTATTGTGTGTCCTCTAAAAGTAATGACATTCCCCCCACCATTTAAATATCCATCAGTGGTATTCCCTGTGGGAAACTGAGCACGTAAAGACTCTGAGTTAGTATCATTAAGTTGTTCCTCCCTCAATCAATATTAGAGTGGAGGGGTAACAACCACCGATTGGTGTTATGATACATCATCATTATCCATTAATGATAACTATAATGAGGCCAACTGATCCATTTTCTCGTTCAATAACTATTAAATAGATCTCTTGTTGAGAGCATCTACTACCATGTTTCCCTTATTAGAAGTATAGACTACTTCAAAGTGATAGTCTTGGAGGAACTCCAACCATCATATTGGTCTCAGTTTCAAATCCTACTAAGAAAATATATACTTGAGACTCTTATGGTTATAGTAGATGGTAAATAATTCTACCATATGGTAGAATCGCTATATCTTCAATGGGAATACTACCGCTACCAACTCAAGATCATGGATCATGTAGTTCTTCTCATTTGTTGTCAACCAACATGAACTATATGTAATTAGAAGCTTCCTTTACATCAGGACACAACTATATATGGTCCCTGATATGTCACAGAACACTACATACTTGAATCCTTCTCTGGAAAACACAATATCAGGGTGCTTGTCAAACCTTTCATAAATGGTTTAAAAGCATACGGGCACCTTTCCATCCACACGAAAGGTTGCCTCTTTCAACTGATTAATGTGTTCATCGACCCTTTGGGAGTGGATACTTATACTTCATGACCACTTGTTTAAAGTGTCGATAATCCACACATAACCCCGAGCACTAGGTCTCACTAAGCCCTTACTCTGAAAGTACTCCATTTACATCTTCATCTCGCGAAGCTCTATGAAATCCATATCATATACTGATGATAATATTGGTTCCATCTAATGGTGTAGAATGATGCAGAAGTTAGTCTCCATATGGGTTGGTAAAACTGGAATCATCTTCTTGGAATGACTTTATCGTACTCCTCCCCTACTTATGGGAACTGAAAACTGAAAACATCCACCACCATAAGGGTTAGGCTGGCCAACTCAAGAGTGATCGACTGCACCCTCATATTCATGAGTTTATCCCATGCTTCTTGGGTATTATTTTTTACTAACCATGGAAGACACAATTCCCACACTGTGAATATACCACATCCATTTTCATAAAATATTCAATATGAGCATGAACTAGGGATGAAGATTCCATATGCAAACTGACATTATAAGGCCTCAACACTACACCAAGTGGTTCCAACCCAAACTCTCACTTCAAGGGTTACACACACCATCAACATATGTTTAATTATTATGTCTCCTCCAATAGGTATCTCCAGACGCAAGGGTTAAGTAAATGGTTTAACCGTAATCTATAGATCTTGAACAACATTTATTAAAAGGTGGAGTTATTAACACCTCTGTATATTTATATAATAGCTAATAGTAGACACATACCATACACTTATTCATTCCTAGAGCACTTGGGTAATATTACTTGACTACATGAAGCTACATACTTCCTATGTCTTCCAGCTCCTTGATCCTGGTGTCGATCAGATTGAGGTGGTGGTTGTAACATGTAGAAATGTATACCGCCTCCTGCTTCTCTCCCAACTCATCTATGATGTCTTACACCCTGCAGATTCATTTTTTTCTATCACTATCTCTACCATGGTCGCCTATGCATCATTTCAGTATCAACACGTTGGGTTGGACAATCCCTAGTGAGATTTTCCTTTTGTCTTTTGAAAACCATTACCTATTTTCAGGCCTACTGGACTCATCATATGAGCCCTAAGTTTTAGATCCCCTATCTTTAGACCACATCTCAGAATGTCTCAAAAATCCAAGCCTTTGAGAATGATTTCAGCTCTCTAATTTCCCCTGCTAACATCCACTAGTTGTATTTACTTAGCCAAAAGAGTTTCAACCACAAGTGTTCTCTATATCACCCTAGAAGAAGTAGGAGTACATAGAGTAATAGTGATGGCTTCGGTATTCTTAAACAGGCCTCGCTCTGAGGTCTAAGCCCAGAAGAACTGGATGAATCAAATTCATCATGTACCTAGAAGGTTCGGTAAACCTTGATGAATAATCATCTACAGACATGTCATCCTCCCAAAGTTGTAGAAGCTCTTGTGAAAGCATAGCCTTTAGCTTTGATGATGAGATCCCCTTATCTAAGAATCATTCCCAAGATCTATAAATGTTAGATTCACCGCATCATAAGATCAGTTAATCCAATCCCCACCATCAACTTACTGATCCACATATAAGTATCATTTCCAAGACCTCTATCTTTTCTAATGGTGTCCTGAATATATGGGAAACTCATTCACTAAGTGACACCCTTCCTTAGCCACCTATGAGTTAGGCTCACCTCGAAACCATATGTGTCTCTATCATTGATGCTCATGATGTGTGATCAGTCTACACATCTCATCCGTTTGTACTACGAGTACCATGTTGCACTCCACAGGAGGTAGTATGACATATACACCATCCGGTGTTCTCTCTGGTACGAACCCATGTACCCAAATCTTCAACCTATAGGTCATTTTCATTATCATGTATTTTAATCCGAGATGGATATATATTTGGAATCATCTTGAAACAAAAAAAGATGTACCGTAATCAGTAGAGAATACCTGGTGAGATGACATATGATGGACATGGAAAACTAAACCCATTCTTATATGATGCATGTACTATCATTTTCCCTAAAACTAGTGTTTTCATGTACTGAGTTGAGTAGTAGAATTCAGGGTCCTAGTGTATGGATACGTCGGCCACCTAACCAGCACTGGATTCCCTGGCCTGAAATCTTAACACAAAACACATAACACTATATCCCCAACCCCAAATAATATGCTTTGGGTTATTAAGGTAGAACCAACCTTCTCTGATACCACTCTGTCAAAACCCATCCCTAGGACCCATGTCGTGACTACCCCAATCCCACATCACATACACTAGGGGATAACGA
The DNA here is from genome assembly GCA_963277665.1 of Viscum album. Classification (NCBI taxonomy): domain Eukaryota; kingdom Viridiplantae; phylum Streptophyta; class Magnoliopsida; order Santalales; family Viscaceae; genus Viscum; species Viscum album. Next base: position 382,412,568 of record OY728132.1, on the reverse strand, counting down.
CTAGCACTGAGTAGGAGTATCCCAAACAATTGGGAGGAATTTTCCTAAGTACCTACGCACACATACAGAAATCCAAGTAAGAGATTATATAATTTGAAAACACTACATAAAAAACACATGGTATGATAGTAGAAAACTGAAGATAAATGAGGCTGAAATACAAGCCCAACTGAAATAGGAAAGTAATAGTTCAAGTCTCTAGAGCTCCGTTGAAAAAAAAACCCTACCTAAAGGGTAGGTATAGAAACAACTATATAAAGTCGTAGAATCACACCTCGTATGTCGGGTCACCCTAAGAACCACAAGGCCTCTGTCCACTAAGGGATCTATCAAATCATTGATTTTCACCACTATACATGTCAAGTGAGGTTGAAACCTGTGTATGGGTGAGTAAAAAAATTCTCAATAGGGACCTCAAAACACAAAGGAATACCACAAAGAAATACACAAAGCATACTACAAAAGTAGTACATGAAATGTAGCCTCTAATAATTATAGTCAAGAGTGTCACTAGAGTCAGCTCACATAGTTATAACCTAAAGTATATAAATAATGGCTATCAGTCGTAATGGTGAACATATTTTAATTAGAGTGTCATATGATCTCTTGGATAAGTTTTTGGTTATGATTATTGATTAAATTTTGGTATATTATCAATGTAAATTGGAACATTAAATAAACATAAGGATTATTTTTCAAACCATTAAATAAAAGGGAATATTATGAAAATTTAGTGAGTTTGATTTTTTTTTAAAAAATTTCATTGGAAATATTGTTTCTAAAGATGACATAACATTTAAACCCTCTAAAATAAGTTTTTTAAGAATAACCAATACCAAAATATGTCTTATATATTCATAGTTTTAATGTATTAGTTGGTTAATACCAGTGGTTTTTTTGGAAACATTCCTAATTTGTCACACCTGCTAACTATGATAACTTGAATGGAGTTAAATTCATATGGAAAAAAGATGTGATGATTTATTTCTAGAAGTAAAAATAATATTGGTGAATGCTCAAATTTTTCCATGGCTTCCAAAAATAGATATTTTTAACCAAAATAATGCCTCGTTGAATGGAATTTGATGTGTCATAATGTATAAGGATCAAGTAATTTCTCATGGCTTGCATTATTTAAAACCTTATAAGGTAAATTGAACATGAAATGATCTAGAATTATTTAATGTGGATTTTTTCTTAAAAAATTTAGAGAAAAAAATTCAATGGAGTTATATTTAAAATTATACAGATAAAAAGATATTAAATTATATATTAAATCATAAATAATTGAACATGAGATTAACAATATGTATAGAAATGGTGAATAATTATTATTATTTTATTCATTATCTTACATAAAATGAAAAAAAGTGGTAGATTTGTTCAAATGAAAAAATAATGCTACATTAACCCTATTACACATGGAACATGACACTTTAGTGAATGATTTAATGAATGTTGTACTAGAAGATATGGTTAAAGGAAAATACTCTTTTTTGATTCAATATTATGCATATTCACATTTTTTAGATGTAATTATGAAAACTTGGAAAGAGTATCATGTTTTAAATAAAAATGTAGAGTCCATTAAAAATGGAAATTTTATCGATTTTAATATTAATAAAGAAGTGATTTTAAAATTTTAGAAAATATTATTTGTCCCTTGTGATTTCCCTTTGAAGGAATATTTTTTGAGTGAAGTTCATAGTTCTCAGTTCATCTGGTAAACACCAAGGTGTACAGATTCCATTTGTAGGATCTTTTGTGGGATGGAATGAAATGATATTTTATTAACATAAATTGTGTGAATTATTATTAGGTTAATTAAAAATGATTATTAATAAATGGAATTATTTAACACTTTCTAATTTTGGAGTGGAAATGAAAAATACAAAATAATGTATTTTTTTGTTGGATAACCAAAGACATATTGATGTAACAATGTGATTTGTATTATTGTTGATCAATTAAGTAAATATTCAAATTTCTGTAACACCCGAGACTTTTATGTTATATAAATCATCAAAGGAATCTTTTTCTACACAACACTTGCTTGGCTTGCTTTACACGCAATCACGACCTTCCTCGATAGCTTGCGTCGTACGCAATACCGAGTTTCACTAAACAACAATATGCTATTAAAACTAGCCGTTATGAATAGTAATAACCACTTTTTGAAATTTTATAAATTTTATTTTTCAAAATGGACTTCATTTTTGGACTCAGAATATCGAAATTAGCCTAGGGTGAAATTTTTGTATTTTTCTGAAAACTTTCAATTTTTGATGAATAGTGAAACCCACTAAGTGGTAGGTTAAAAACTGAATTTTGCATAAAACATAATTTTACCGCTTCTGTGAATGGAATTTCGAAAATCCGACAAACACGGTTGATATCAGTAAGTAAAATTTGGTTTAATGAGATAAAAATAATTTTTTGGTGAATAGTAACTTTTTACTTTTTTTTTCCGCGGTTAATAGTAAATAGGGTAACTAAGGGTAAATATGATATTAATATTACCCTAACACATGTCCTAATTCTATTGGACAAGTTTAATTCGACCAAAAACAAACTTAGGAATAAAATATGACCATTTAGGCCCACTTGGATTAGATTAGGACATTTATTATTAATTTATTTAAAGAAGGGGTAAAATAGTTAAAATCAATGTTTAATAAGTAAATAATATTTAATATAGGGTTATACATAAGATAAATTCTACTATAAATATTCATTAGAAATCTAAAAAGATTTCCTACATAATGGTATTTTATTTGTAATTTTTAGACATTAAATAATTTAATTTATTTATGACACAATGATGATGCAGTAATTATCTTATTAATGAAATATTGACATAATTGATGTTATAAACACCAAAATAAATGTAATTTGAGACTTTTTATGAATTCCACTAATTTTATAGGTTACTATGATATATTAATGTTGATTTAATCAACTTTATTAGAACATATAATTCTGTTATGACTTTCACAAAAATCATATATCAAATAGTGTCAAAATTGACACAAAAGAGTTTATAAATCAAATTTTATATTATTAATTGTTATTTTATTCCTAAAAATCTAAGGTTCGGACACATAACTTAGATAAGGATATATATATTAATAATAAACAATTTGGGATTCGTTTGGCATGTTATCGTAAGTGTATTAACCATATAGTGAAAGAAAACAAAAAGACACGGTAAAAGTTAAATTATTTAACATAGAGTTAAATCTAATTGATAAGGTTAAAATAATACCCTAAACTTGTCTAAATCCTATTGGTTGATAGGATTTCGACCCATCCCCACTTTAGCTTCGAAATAAGACCCTTTGGAACCATTATAAACCGATTTTGACTTTAATATAAAATAATATTTTGAGATATTCCTAAGGTGCCCCTCTCCTCCCTTATAAAAGGGCACCTCCTCCCCCTCCTCCTCACACCAAATTGAGCTCTCAAGCTCGGCCAACCCCTACCATTTTTTCCTCTCCACTTCCCTAGAATAATCCTAGAGGTCATGGTCTTCTTCAAAGACCAATATTAGTTCCCTAAGTGGAGGATTCAAAGAAGCGTTCCAAAGAAGAGGTAATATCCATTACCGATCTTTTCAATTTCATTCTTCTTCAACTTCTTCTTCTTTAGTTGTTTCATGATAAAGTAATAACATCAGTATTACTTACATACTGATATGTTATTATAATTATGAAAAAACCCTAATTCACCTTCTATCCATCCTACGGAAAAATGAAATCACCGCGCGTGCGTACGTACAGAATACCGTCTCCACGCCGTGGTGTAATCTATTTTCCACCACCACCTTACAAGGATGGGTATAATGGTGTAATGAGTAAATATTTATAATTATTATAAAGTAATATTGATACTGAAATAATATATATATATACTCCAATACAATTCCACGATCATAGGAACGATATCATCACTTGTGCGTACGTACGGAATACCGTCTCCACGATGCGAAGCGACTCGTTCTACATGATCATCATTACATAATAATTATATAAATGAATTGAATGAATAAATATGATATATGTTACACTAATACCATTCTGGATATAAGGTATCTATAATCTTAAAAGAAGAATAAGAATTTATTCGGCAAAACACGCATAAGAACAAAAGGCAATAAAGACCCGAGTAACAAGTAGCAATGAAATATTACTAACAAGAAGCTAAAAATATGACCATATATGATATCACATCAATATGTATGATTCTGGAATAAGTAAATAACATTATTTAAACCATTATACAGGATCTTCGGACACGTACAAAGCAAATCGGACCTAAGGTAAGGGGAAATATCACAATCTCATTTTTATCCGAGATTGTTTATCCGTAAGTATTTACTGGGGTGTATTTTATCATACAAATCCATGTTTCCTCAATATATAATATTATTTCCATCCACTTAAAATAGTTTAAATCCAATTTTACCCTTCGGTGAGTTTTTAGTAAATGATATGAAAGGAATCTTTTGTCGTTTTTCATACGAGGTACTTTTTGACTTTTCTGACAAAAGTACGAGAAGAATGTTTTTTTAACTTATACGGCATGAATGGATTTTTAATACATTATTTCCAAGAAGCTTCCTTTATAAGTTTTCAAGATTATTTTTAATCAACTTCTTTTAGTTTAAAGTTGTTTGACATGTTATGAAAGGAAAAATGTTTTTGAAGAAGAAAGGATATTTTCCTCAAGAATGGAGTTCAAGTGTTTTATCAAAATTATTTTCCATCTAAGATAATAAAGGATTCTGTTTTTATCCCTATTATTACATTGATTTGATCATGTTGTGATGGAATTATTTTTATGAATTCCTTTATCTTATATGAATTGATTTATGATGTCATGATGTTTCAAGAATCCCATTTTTGTTACATGTGTTATGCGATGATGTATGATTATGTGGCACACATAAGAAAGGATTCATTATAAGATGGGTGGGACCTATATCTCCCTCCAATGCATTGGGTAATGATTTTATATCTTATGAGATAGACATGGCTGGAACGGTAGGTTATACCGGTTGAGTGAACAGGACTGGAACGAGGGTGACTCGTTTCAGAAAGGGACTTTGTCCTCTAAGATAGTCTTGGCAATGAGTCATGACTAAAATGAAATGATTTTCCATGATTATGTGTGCATGCCACAAAGTTTCAAGTTTTATGTTATGATTATGGGGATCTCATTTTCACTTCTATGATTTATTCCATGTTAAGATATTATGATCTCTTTTGCAGGTTTTGATTTTCAAAAAGATATGATATGATTTTTATTTCCTTTATTTGCCCTTGCTGAGCATTTGAGCTCACCCTTTTATGTTTTCTTTTCCCCAGGTCAGGAAGATGGATATTAAGTAGAATATGCTAAAAGGGACCCTAGATATGATGAAATAAATGGGAGACACTGTAGAAGATTTATGAACCAGTTGTTTATGTTTCCCAGTTTCTAAAGACACTATACCTATACGGTCCTTTGTGGTTTTGTCATATGTTGTAATAAGTGTGCTTCGATTTTGAAGTATTAAAAATGTTTGTAAAGTATGGGTCGTTATAATTTCCATCCAATTCAAGATAATTTTTCCTTTGATTAAATTTATCCACTATAACTAAAGAATATATTCTTGTTTCATAGAGTTACTATCTTTATTGTATTAGTCCGTGATCCCAGATTCACAATGATCTTTTTAAAGGAATGTTATATTCATTATGTACTGATTTAAATATTAGTATATATTTTAATCAATAGTTCGATGGACAGTCAGAGTGGAATATTCAGACCTTAGTAGTTATGCTTAATTTTAGTTCAATGGATTATAAAGGATTTTTGGATCAAAATCTTTCTTTGGTTGAGTTTTCTTATAAAAATATATTTCATTATGGTACATAGAAGACAACATTTGAAGAATTCTATAAAAAGAGGTGTCATATGCTATATTATTTGGAATCATTAGGATAATGTAAGTTGATCAAACTAATGTTAGTGGAAAAAATGGCTAATAATGTTTAGTTTATTCAAAATCATATTTGGATGACTCTATGATGGAAAAAATGTTATACAGATTACCAGAGGAATGATCTTATTTAAGGTAGGTGATATTGCCTTTCTAAAAGTATCTACATTGAAAATTGATATGAATTTGGAAGAAAGTTAAATATAAATCCGGGTTTCATTGGACTATATGAAATAATAGAGAATTTTCTCACCTCTGAGGTTTCCTTGGAACACAATTTGTTTCATGTATCAATGTAAAGGAAATATGCAGCAGATTCATCCCTTCTTTTGATCCCTGATATAGTTCTATTGGAAGCTAATTCATCCAATGTGTAACATTCTATTCAGTTTCATGAACATATAGATAAAGTTTTATAAAAATGGTTGATTGAACAATTTTAATTTTTATTGAAAACCCATATGGTTTAAGAGATAATATGGAAATCTCAAAATGTTATGAGGGAAAGATATCCCAACTTATATAAAAAGTAAAAGAAATTATGAAGATGAAATTTCAAAAGGTGGGGAAGAATTTTACATCCTTTTAAATCATATAATAATTCACCTTCATGATTATTAATATTGTTATATTCATTTTTAAAAATAGTATGTTAAACTTTAAAATAAAAAAGAAAATAGTTTTAATTAAACACTTTTATTACATGGTTTTATTTAAAATATATTTTTTATAAATATTATAAATACTATTTTAAAATTATAATATCTTTTTTATATCGTCATATAAAAATTAAAATAGGATCAAATTTTGTGATTTTTGAGAGAATAATGATTTTTTAGTGAATAGTGAAAGTAATTTTTATTGGAAATTGTCAATTATTTTAAATACATTAAATAATATCAAGTTATTATTATATAATGAATATTATTTGAAATAAAATAAATATTATTAAGTTATATTTAATCCATCTAATTATTTTTGAATCACCTTTATATTGGGTTTTAATATAAGTTTATTTTTTGGTTTAAAAAGAGGGTTACATGAAAACTATTTTAATGTGCATAATGCTTCCCCATTTAAATTAATTATCATAAAACCTAAAAAATAATTTTATAAATGTAATATATATATATTTTTTGTCAATAAATTGTAATATATATTCCTAAAATTAATATTTTATTTATAGAGTTTTTATAAATTCATATTTTGGTCCTAAAATAAACTTCTAGAAAATCATATTTTTTCTGTCATAATACATTTGTTTTAAATTATAATTTTAAAATTAATTGAATTTAATTTTTAAAAGTTTAATTAATATTTTAATAATAATAAATTTTAATATCTGATATGTTTTGCCTAATTATTTTGGCATAATTAATAGTGAAAAGAGTAAAAAATAATTAACTTAGTTAAGATTAAAATAGTTTCACACAGATATAAAATAAAAGGATAAGTGTTGTGATAACATAAAATATTTAATAAAATATATATTTGTTATATTTTGACCTTATTATTTATAATTATAGATAATGGTATATTTTGAATCCTTTTTCCATTTGAAAATGTGGGAAAAAGTTATTTTTAATAAAATTACAATTGTGCCACGCACATGAAATTTAAAAGGCCACCCCTATCATCTTATATAATCATTTTAAAATGCCTAAATATTAGCCAATATATAACAAAATATCTTCTATAAATCCTTCCACACAACCTATAGAACTATATTTTTCCAGAAATCCATAATAATAACCTTTTTGGTTCTTACTTAAAGAAGATTCCCTAAGAATATGAATCGTACTTAACCAAATGTATTTATTTTATTTCCACTTCCACATCCTTAATGTCCATGTAAATTATTATTATATAATAAAAATTTAACTCCCATATACTGATACGCTATTATGTTAATGGAATAACCTTAGTCTATCTTTTCTTCCATCATAAGGTATATAAAATCATCATTAATGTGTATGGATGTATCATCATGGATTTTTTATATGGTACAAACCATTGTTTGGTTTTTTTGGTTGGTCCTAATAATGATGCCTAATGAATTCATACAGATCTTGAGTGTGTTTGGGTACTATTCAGATCCCATATTTCCAAAATATTAAAGAGGCATAATGGGACACACAATAAGTAGTAACTGTTCTACCTAGCTCGCATAGTTTCCCTAAACTGTGTGGTTGAATACTGTGGGACTATGGGGAAGAAAAACCATATAAAATTGTGAGACCCAAGGATCATGTCCATGTGAAAAATGTAGGTTTTTAATAGTGGTGGTTTTCATGGTTTTCACATGGTCATATAAATTGTTCACCTAATTGTGCAGAGCTCCCCTTTGATGCGAAAACAAGTTTATAGATGGCGCATGGTTTGGACAATAGTGTGTCCATACCATGAAACCCTATATTCGAGGGTGAATTTAAAAAATTTTCACTTAATAAATGTTTTAAACCCTTTTATTTATTTCCCCTATCATTCCATCTGGTATATTTTCCACTCTATGCATGGAGTTCCCTTCTCTCTTAACCTAGTGATCATGCCACCTCCTCTATCAAGCTCTCATTTACCTTGTGGCATGATTCATCAAAACACTCTTAGCTATATCTTAAATCATCTCTCTTATATTTGGATTTATTTTCACATCATTTTCTTTGTCTTGATGTAAGTTCACTTTCCTCATTTTAATATAATTTGGTAGCTTTTTTCATTTTATTCCATCCTAGATCGAATCAAATGTCATTGCTAGATGAGAGAAGATATATGATTATAAGGTAGGTGATCTATGTCATTTCCACAAATTTCATTTTATTTTATAAATTTTTTCTTTTTTCTACGATCCATACCATTCTAGTTTTACCACTAATTTTTTAATTAATTTTAAATAGAATTTATATCATTCAAATTTCAACTTGAGCTAGTAGTGAATCAGCCCCTTAAGTGGATCTCCTTGATTTATGTTAACCCTAATGGGTTTTATCCTCCATTGAAGAACAATTACCTTAATGGATTTATGACCAAAATATAAACATATGCTGAATTACAAGAGGGGTGGGGGTGAATTTTATGATTAAAAAAATTCCCCTTATAAGCCTAAAAACAAATATATGTTTGACAATGATATAGAAGGTAAATTCACAAACCCTCTTTTGTTCTAACTCAAAGGTATAATTGGAAGGGCCCAGGTACAATTATAAGATACCTAAACATAAACATGTTAATCTTGAGGAATCTTAATCAGATTTCACTTAGATAAACATTCTACATTTAATCATAACAAATCTTATTTTTATCATAGCTAAACAAATATAATAAATCATAAGAAAGACATAATTTCATTATTTAACAAAAATGGAGAGGAAATAACACTTTTAATGACAAAAAGTTAACATTTAGGAAATATTTTAACCCAAATAGATGAGTATCCAACAACCTTGGATAATAGTCTCTTGATTTATGAATTCAAGAAAGTTTGTCTTTCCCACACTAGGGTAAGACCTCAGTAAGAGTATCAAAGTCTATGTTGTTATTCCCACAATCCCTCTAACTTTAAGGTAGTAGGAACCTCTTTACTATTATCCCCAGATTTCCTAGAACATTAAGGTAGTCAGAACCTCTATCTTTCTATCCCTAGAAGCCCTCGATTTTACACAAGGACAATTAGAGTTACATTAGGTTGAATAAGTTGTTCATGGATGAAAAAGATGTTCGTAGATTGCACATACAATGAGAATCTCTCTCTAGAATTAACGTAACAACATCACAACATATAATATCTATTTATATCAAGATCGTTCAAATTAGATCCTATTTATAGGTAAAAACTTCAATGGTCTACCCCCCTCTAATGGTCATATTTTCCTTAAATAAGAGTGGGATTTCTACACGTGCCACTCAACCAAAAGTTAGTTAAAAAATAAATTGTATGACATTGTTTCATGTAAGAAAATCATGTATAAGAAAATATAACATATAAGAAAAAAATAATTAGGTTTAGGAAACATAAGTAAACTAGGATCCACTAATGTGGGAACTATACCTTAAGGAAAATATATAACATGAATAAATATGAATAATCAGATTGTAAATAAAAAAAGGTTAGATTCAGAATTATGTGGGATTTAGAGTCTGAATTCTATGGTATTCGCATACTAGATTATGATGAATTTGGAATCTGAATGCTAAGGAATTCAGAGTATGAATTTTGAGAATTCAAAGTACGAATTTCAAATAATTTAGAGTCTGAATTTAAAATAATTCAATGTCTAAATTTAAGATAATTTAGAGTATAAATTTTATAGAATTATGAGTATGAATTTCAAAGAATTGGGAGTTTGAGTTTTAGATATTTCAATGTGTAAGAAGTTATACGGTACTCATTTTGGTGAGGATTCTAATTTTTTGCTTAAGAAAAAAATGGTTAGACTTGGTTTTATAAGACATTAAATATGATATTGAAACCAAAGGTCAAACTTTATTTAAGAAAATAATTCTTAATGAATTCTATTTTTCCTTAAGAAATTTGTTTGTGATTTACAAAATATAGTGAAATGGAAAAATTTATAAGGTTAATTATTGACCTATCAGTCACCTCCTTTTTGGAAAGCTCAATCAAATTTTGGAAAAAGAATATAATTAATATGGTTCTTTCTTTTTGAACATTAAAATAAATACTTATCTCCACTTTACATATGACCCATTGTAAATACAACTAACTTCCCCTTATGTTTTAAAATTCTTAAGGATCCTATTATTGTTTTTCATATAGAAGTTTATTCTTCTTTCTTAATAAAATATTCATTACGAAATATTCAAATTAATTAATCTCCCCCTTATTTAGGGAATTATATTTTTTACATAGTATTCTTTTGATCATTCTTTTCTCATCATTTGTGATTTTAAAAAAGGAATGGAGGGAAAAAATGTAATTGAATGGTTACAAATATACATGAAAAAATATAAGTATAAGAAAATTTCATTCTGATTAGAAAATATTTTTACATGGAAAATAAAAAAAATTATCAGATTTAATGAAACTAGACATCCTTATTTTCCATGGGAAACATCTTTTTCTGGGTGGATTTTAGCTTCTTCAGCTCTTTATGATCACACTAAAATTTCTTGATCAACTGATCAGTATCCTGATTTTTTCTCTCAAGATCTTTAATTGTTTCTTATTGGGGATTAAAAATTTCAGCTTGATACTATAGTACCTCTTCTATATATTTGAACTTTTATTCAAACCCTTTTCTGGGTTCCATTCTTTTAAATTGAGATCAACTAAATTCAGCTTTCAATTCAGATCACTATCCTATTGAATCCTAGAAATTTTCCCTTGATTCATCTTTTCTAAAAAAACTTGTTTTATGGTTCTTGATGGTTTCATTTGACTTATCAAAATAATCCTTTAATGAATCAATAAAATCATCAATGATTATCATATCATCAATTATTGACATAGAACATTTGGTTATTTCCTAACATGACCTCTATTGAGCATCATAACCAATTTGAAAATATTTGAATTCATCTTTTAGATTGATATACATTTCCATTAGAATTCTTATCATATCGAAATTTTGACTAGTAGTATGCTAATGCAACTGATATCATGAATCAATACAGGGAAATAAAAGAAATCGTGTTCACTATATTGTTCAAATATTTAATAACAAAATATTTTCCAATGGAGGTTTTAGATTCGGATGTAGATTCCTTTGCTGGTGAGGAAATTTTATCATGATATTTAGCTTTCCTCTTGGATGTTCCAAAAACATCATTATTATATTTCAAAACAAAAAAAATTCTCGGAGAATCAAAAACCACTTGTTTTCCTTTATCTACTCTGGATATTTCCATTTCAAATTTTAGAGTCTCATGATCACTATTAGAGACTTGGATTATCTTATCATCATCAACATCATCTTCATCAGAACCTTCTTTAACATCATCAGGATGGATAAAATCATGATTTCTACTTTCACCATCAGTAGTTTCAACAACCACATCTTATGTATAATAATTTTTCCCATATGATATTATTTTTTTATTCAACATGGGATGTTATGATCGAAAAATTTTCAAAAACAATTTCCTTCTCTTTGTATTCTTCCACCATTTTTATAACATCTTAACATTTCTCTTACTCTTCCTCCTCTTGTTCTACTTGTTCTTCTTCTTACTGGAAAACATCTTCTTCCACAATGAGTTCTGGAATTGAATGTTTCTTTCCCAATGATTCTATTAGAACTGACTATTGTAAGAATGATTCTGATACCTATATTTGATTATAATCGTTCTCTATATCTTTAAGAAAAGATTAGATAATTTTCACTTCTAAAATTTTATTCTTCTTATTTTTCTCTTTTTCTTGCTTCTCAAGATATTTTACTACGTGAATCTTCAAGGCCTTAGCCTCATTAGGGTCTAAACCGAAACATGAATCTCTCTCCCCCCTTCTTATTCTACTTCTTCTACTATCTCTACTTAGCTAACACTTCATTAGAAAATGGCTTCTGCTTTTTTAGCCTGGGTGGGTGATTGAGTTTCTAGAATGGGTGAATTTTTTTTAGATTTTGGTTCATTCGCTTATCTCATTTTCATTGTTTTCTTGGATGTTTGACCCACTTCCCCTTTCCTTCTCAAGGCATGAATTTCACATTCCGAAAGATCATAGAACTCCTCTAACTTAATGATGATGCAAATTTTATTTATTCTCAGAGTATCATCACAAAAAACATAATATTAATTGTTTTGGGGTTTTAAATATAAATAATTTTAAAAGATTCTAGACCAAGAAAGTGATCTTTGAAAAGATCATTATATACTAAATTATCTGAGATTTTATGGTACCATTATTGATATTACTGATGGTTAAATGAATATAATTGACAAGGTTTACCTTTCTTCGATTCTCCAAGAAATCCATCTCAAATATATCACCCTTTTTGAGGGAATCTTTATCTCACTTTATCCAAATGAGAAAACCTTGCATCCAAAAAGATAATAATAAATAATTGGGTTTAAGGTGATTGATGTTGGGTGACTTAACTCCTTTAATTCCTAAGAACTCAATTGCTTTAATATTCTCAAAACATCATTCCTTTTCTGGAAACATGTGAGAGAAATATAAAGGATATCCTTCATATGGTATATCCCTAATACTTCCATCTTTTTGAAGGATAAAGAATAGTTCTTTCCATAGTTCATGAATGAAAAAATATCTCTTCCTCCTTATTCATAAAAAAGTTTTATCATAAAACTCTATTAGAAGGCAAGGATAAATTAGATCTTGATTCTTGGGTTTGGTAACTCAAGAAATTTCCTAAATATTCTTCTTTATAAAATTTTACATCTGGGAATTATACTTCAGAATGAAATTTGGTTCAACCAACCATTCATTGTAAATTTTCCGATCATTTATTTCCTTGTTTGAGGCCATCTGATTTTGTGAAGAAATGTCAAGATATATCCAGAATGTAAGGAAACTAAGAAAACTGAACGACTAATTTGAGGGGCGGAAGAGCTTCAACACAAAAATAGTGGAAAACTGATGTGGGAAACAAATAAGGGGGCCTTTATATTGGATTCATGGTGTATATTTGAATTACTGAATCAATATAATGGTTGATATAAGATTTATCTAATTTGACAGTTGATATCAATGTCGAAAAAGAATTTATAGGTTCTGATCATTTGAGGTTTCAAAAAAAGGAGGATATAGAGAGAGTGAATTTGATAATGTTTTCTCAAAAAAAGAAAGAAATACCAACAAGTAGAATAATAAAGATACAAATATTTAAGTAAGGAATCATACCTTTTGTATTGCTTAGAAAGAATTGTCAATATTGACAAGATTCTTCTTGATGAACATAGATTTCTGAAATGTAATACCCCAAGATTTTATGACATATATTCTTTTTAATTTCATTGATTTATTATGGTGTATGATACACCAAGGTTTTTTTCACTATATGAAACATTGTATTAGATTTCATTATACACAATACTATTCATGGCTTGTTTTACAAACAATAGCGACCTTTTTTTAATGTTTGCATTATACGCCATACCAAGTTTCACTAAAAATGACATAATATTTAAATATTATTAATGGTATATAAACTAGCTATTATGAATATTATTAAACTAGTTTTTTATTTTATAAAACATTAAAATTTTCCTTACGTATTTTCTAGAACTTATCATAAAAACTAATTCGGTTTTTCAGATAAAAGAATTTTTTTTCTCAAAAAATGCAGTTTCTCGGCCTTTTGGTGGAACACCCATTTTAAATATAGTTTTTGTAACTTTTATAAGTTCAATTTGAAAAAATAAACTTATTCATTTGAAGTAATACGTGCAATTTTACTTTGTAGTAATTTTTGATATTTTGCTGATAACTTTAATATTATGATGAATAGTAAAAATATTATAAATTTTAATTGAAAACAAATTTTTTCATATAAAAAACTTATATGGTTAAATTATATTATTGAATGATTTTAAAATATAAATAGAATATATTATTATAAGTTAATATAATTTAAATCATTTTCATTAATTTTACATTGAATTCATATGTAAATACATTTCAATCTTTTTCAATGTTTTAACTTTTAAACAAAAACCTTCTTTTTTCATTCTGAGAGTAGAATTAATTTTAAATAAATTTCTGAAACTTATGTTCTCTGAATTATGAAAAATGGATTCTATATTTGTAATTAGTGGGTCCAAATTATTTTAATAGGTTTATTTTATTTTTTATTAACTACGGTAATTTTTATTTAACAGAGTTAAAGGTAAATCAGGTAAATTAGTATAACAAATAATATTATAGGGAAACTAAAATTATCCAAAAACCTACCAAAATCATATTTTATGAATATAATTCTACCATTAATATCATATTTTAGGATCTTGGTAATTTAATGTCCACTTGACATAGAAAATCACATTGATATTAATAAAACCAAAGAAAGAGACAAAATATCAAACTCAATTTTCTTATTAGTATAAAAAAATTAATATAAGGATAACAAGGTGATATATTCTAAAGTAAATATTAGATGTAAATATAAAAGAATAAACTAAATCATGGTAATTTATTTTTAATTTTTAGGAAATAAATAATTACCTTAAATTTTTTTTCTTTGATGACGTAAAAATTTATTAATTGCTGAGAAATGAATGAAACAACATTTATTAAAATACTCATAACCATTAAAAGGTCCAAAAATAGAAAAAATCTTATTGGTTGAGTATATCTCAAACATAATCATCGAATGGTCATGCTAGGGACCATTTGGAGCCTTATATATTATATTATGACCTTAATATTATTTTATTTAATGTAATGTTAATGTTGTCACATTCATACATTAATAAGTATAACATTTTGAATGATTTTTTATAGAATATAAATTCTACTACATATATTATCATGAAATATATTAAAATTATAATCATTATAGTATTTTATTTTTAATTTTTACTGAACAAATAAGTATATTAAATAATTACCCAAAATCATTGTAGTAATTATTTTATTAATGGACATAAAAAATAAATGTTATTAAAAATATTAAACTAAATATGTTTTTGGATAATAAAATGTAAAATTAATTTTAAAGGTACCATATACCACTTAGTATTATAATATAATAGTTTTTAGAAGGTAACTTTTCATCTTAATATTTTTGAAAATCATTAAATTGAATAGTGTCAAAATAGATGGTTTTTGAAAATAGTGTTTTATTAAAAAAATTTAAAATAATAAAACATTTTAAAAAATATAGAATAATTTATTTATGGTTCAAAATGTTATAAATTATTTATATCTGATCTAATTTACATCATATAAATAAATATTTTACCACTAAAATTGAAATAATTGTTACCCTAGTTTAAACGAAATAGAATAACTAAGTGCTAAATTGAAAAGATAAGTTTTTAATAGACATATAAACTTGTATAAAATTTATTGGATGATTAAATAAAACCTTATATCATATCAAATTATAAATTGGGAAATTTTAGAGTATTTTAGTGGGGTTTGAGTTTATTATAAATTAATATTTTATAGGATTCCAAAAGTGCCTCCCGCCTAAATTATAAAAGGGATCCTCCTCCCACATATCTCCACAACTCATTATGACTTAATTTTTATGCATACCCTTACCTTTCTTATATAAACTTCCATAGTAATATTATAGAGTTTATTTTCTACTCAAAAGACCTGCTATAGTTCCATTAAGAGGAGATCTAAAGAGAGAACGTCAAAGAAGAGGTAAACTTCTCTACCGATTATTTCATAGTTCGTTCCTGTTATTCTTATCCTACCACTTCATGAGTTGTTTCATTATAGAAATATAATTTTAGTCAAAATTATATAAATATATTAGATTATAATTATTAAAAAACCATATTACACAATCTATCCATCCTAAGAAAAATGAAATCACCACACATGCGTACGTACAACTTACCATCTCAACACGATGGTGTAGTATGTTTTTCACCACCAAATTAATAGGATGGGTATAAAAATGGATGAAATAAATGTATATTATTATCATAAATTTAAATTTTTTCTGAAATATATTACACCATGAAACTCAATACTATTCATGAACTATTGGAATGATATCGTCGCTCGTGCGTACGAACGACTTATCATCTCCACAATGCGATGAGATTCATTCTCCACATTTACCATTAATGAATGATTATCATGTATATATAATAAATAAGAATTAAACATATAACATAATAATTATACTCTATATATATATATATATTATTTACTTACTTTGATTCAATTCAATAAGGAAACAGAAACATCGTTCATCTGTTCATACGACCTACCGTGTCCATGCACATTGTTTTCCATTTCATTTATCTAAATATTATATATATTTATATACTGAATATATGTGACATATAAATCATGTTTTACATTCTTTATGTAAGTAAAACACTATCTATTTAATAATATTAAGAATAATTAGTCGAAACATGTACGGTAAATAAAATGATTATTACCCAAAACGTTTTTAACATGGAATTGACAAATGAACATGCAATATTTACTCATAAGTGAATCTTATATGATATCATAAATATTATTATGGTTATTTTAAAAGTTAATAATATTTTTAAACCCACTATACATGAGTTTTATACATATATGGAAGAAATCATACTTAAGTTATGAGATAAATTTTCAATTTCATTTTTATCTGAGTTTGTTGATAAGTAATGGGGGTATATTGACCATCCTTATCCATGTTTTATAAAAATGGTTTCAAAAATTGTTTAATATTATTATAGGAATTTTTAAATTAATTTTCCTCCTTTTTTACCTTTATTAATTGTTTTGGAGATAATTTTTTATTCATTTACCTTAAAAAAAACTTTTTGACGTCTCCGACAAAAGTATGAAGAGAATGTTTTTATAAGTTATACAACAGGAAAAGATTTTTACGCATTCTTAATGAATTATTTCCCTAAACATTACTCTACACAATTTCATGTTTATTTTCAACTCAATTATTTTATTTTAAAATTGTGTGGTTTTATGAGAAAAAAAATATTTTTATAGAAAAAAGTATATTTTTCACACGAATTAAGTTCAAGTGTTTTATCAAAGTTAATATCCATATATGATGACATAGGGTAATGTTTCTATCCTAATTATTTCAATGATTTTATTGTGTTAAATATGGAATTATTTTTATGAAAACTAATTATTTTATGATGGAATGATGTTTAAGAAAACCATTTTATTTCATGAGTTATGATATGATGAATGATTAATGTTTTTATGGAACATGTAAGAATGATTTCATTATGAGATGGGTGAGACCTATATAAACCTACAATGAATTTGGTAAAGATTTATATTTCATGAGACATACATGACTAGAATGGAAAGTAAATCTAGTTCACTAATAAATCGTTGAAACAATAAGTAAATCTGGTTCAGTAATACAAGGCTAGAATGACAAGTAAACCCTGTTAAATAATAGATTTTTTCTAATATAATGGTATTGGAATAAATGCATCGGAAAATATTGAAATCATATGATGTGATTACTTATTTTCCACATTTCTATGTTTTATTTCAATGCTATTTTATCATGTATATTGTTCATTTATGATCTATGCCTTACGTAATACTAGAATTTATCCTATGACTCAATATTTTGATATTTAAATATTATGATCAAGAATTTTTAAATTATTATGTTTATGGCATGTTTTATGTTCTCAATGTTTACTTTTACTGAGCATTTGAGCTCACCCTTTTTATGTTTTCTTTTCCCTAGGATTAAAGACTAGTTTTACATAGGAAAAAAGGTTAAGATCTTTTTGGGAGATGCTGATGATCATTCACCAAGTTAGAAGATTATGATCCATGTTTAAAAAGACACCAAACTAATATGATCATTGGGAATCTGTTTACGTCATGTATGTATTCTTCTAATTAATGTAATATCCATGTACGTCAAAGTTGGGTCTTTACAATTGGTATCAGAGCGATGGTTTAGTTAATATTTGGAAACTAGGATGAAAATACTTTAGTGATATCCTTAGAGATATTTATAACGTATGTATGGGGATTTTACCAGGGGTAAGTCCAACTATAGGTTGTAGTCCAAGAATTATGGTAATGATAATGAATAACCAAGGATTAATCCTAAGATGTTAGATATTGAATATACCCCCTTGATTATGTTGTCTTCCTAGTATGAATTTAGCCTCTCACACTATTATTTTTGGGTTTTATACAATGGATGGAAAAAAAGGAATAACGTTAATGATAGATAGGATGGTAAATTAAATTATTGTCCTCCTGAACAACCAAATGTTAAGGGATATCAAATAAACAATCTTGTTTCTATGACCACAAATCCTGCTAGGCTTCTAAATGACCAAAGGTGGTTAAAACATTCTCTTGAATCTTTATTAAGCCAACATACACCATATTTTAGAGGAACGACTGATCCACTAGTTACTGAGAAATGGATTTGTACCACTAAAAAAATATTTTTCATTATCCACTGTTTTGAATGTGAAAAGGATATGTTGGGAACTAATTTATTGGAAGGTAAAGTGAATCTGTGGTGGAACAATATCAAGAAAACGAGGCAACAAGATATGATAGACTCTATGGATTGGGAAGAGTTTAAAGAATTATTTTCCAGTATGTACCTTCCTAATAATATTTTCTAAGAAGTTTAGATTATAGCTTCTCATCTATCTCATGCTTATGGTAAAAAAAGATATAATTCAAAGGAAACTATAAAAATTACGGAGAAAAGAAGATTAGATTTTTTTATGCTCAACTTGTCGACTAAAACATAGTGGAAATTGTATTAAAGGGAATAAAAAATGATATAAGTGTTGAATAGAAGTTCATCGAGCATTTTACAACTGAATTAATAGGAATAAATTGAAAGATCAAAACAGTTCACCTCCCACAAATCATGTCTAAAAGTCCAAGGAAATGGGGAATTATGCTAACCAATTCCCAAGTCTAAGGGTTATGGATGATTATAGACATAAACAACCTCTTAAGGCTATAGACAATGGAAAATCACATGGGATCACTATTGGAGATATTGACTATGACATCAAAGTGGTGGAATGATTAAGTGTTTATGTAATGGTTTTCCAAAATAGTGTTGTATAATCTCTTTTACAGTATTATAGAATATTGGAATATCTTTGTATTGGTACAGTGTGGTTTTCCATATGTATATGGTACT
Source organism: Viscum album (assembly GCA_963277665.1). Taxonomy (NCBI): domain Eukaryota; kingdom Viridiplantae; phylum Streptophyta; class Magnoliopsida; order Santalales; family Viscaceae; genus Viscum; species Viscum album. Next base: position 382,392,804 of record OY728132.1, on the reverse strand, counting down.
GATAACCCTAAAAAGTGACTGAAATATTTTTGGAAAGAAAAAGATATGCGCATAATGAAGGGATAAATAGATAATGAGATGTTTTATGGTATTAATAACTTCATGAATGATACATGGACCAATTGATATCATGGTTTGAGTATATAGATTTTTTTTTTATTTTTGGTTGGTGAAAGGATTTAATTTTGAAAAATTTCATGTTTTCACTAATGTTCTATGGTAATTCATTTTATTAAAATGTTTTAATATAATACATGATTATGGTATTCATATCTTTTGAATGTGACAAACAACAACTGCCTAATGAGATATGGGAGACAAATGTTAAGTCAATTTAGTTCACTTATTTCTAATGTTTTATATTATTATCTTTTTGAAGGATTGTAATTTTATATATATATGGATAGTGTAATTTATATCCCAATCGATGATTTTTGGATTAATATATTATCTCATTGTAGGTGGACTTAGGAATATTTGATTACATGGTCTATCCTTTTGGTTGAGATAGATAGATGGATGTATCATTCTGTCAAATGATCTACTAACACATAAATAATGGAAAATTCAACTTCATTTATTTAAATTATAGATGAAGTAGAAATTTATTAAGGCACGAACAATAGTGATATTACACCAAACCCATGTAAGTATTTATTCTCATGAAAAATTATTCAACTTTAGAGAATAGATATTGAAAACCAAAAATGTTATTTTAGAACCTTATTATTCGATGAATTAGATGGTCCCTTAAATCATTGAAGATTTGTTGAATTTTTGTTGTTAACTTTCTCCAAAATGTTTTATCTATCATTATCCATCGGAACATGATGGTTCACTTTTTCTTTCATATCCATATTTTCACCTCCCACATATGTTCTCCTATGTGGAAACCTAGCGATGAGTTAATTTGGGTTATATTTTAGATTAAATTTCCTTAATAAAATTATTTATTAGAATTATTTTTTACGATGTGCATTTATATGACGGAAACTTTCAGTTAGTAAACCTTTTATAACGCAGATGAATTTCTTGGGTGAAATTCATTTTAAGGAGGGTAGAATGTAACAACCCTAGATTTGATGATATATATTTTTTAATTTCAATGATTTCTTGGGTTGTACACTACAAAAATATTAGTCCCCGCTATACACAACACCATATTAGCTTGTAGTATATGCAACACTATACTTGTTTTGTGTTATACATAATAGAGGCCTTCTTCAATAGCTTGCATTGTAGGTAGTACTCAGATTCACTAAAAAAAGAAATAATATTTAAGTATTACTAATGGTATATAAACTAGCTCTTATGAGTATTATTAATCACATTTTGAATTTTATATAATAATAAAATTCATCTTATTTATTTTCTAGAACATTATATAAGAACAAATTCAATTTTCCAGATAAACGATGTTGTTTTCAAAAAATATAGCTTTGCCGCCTTTTGATGAAAAACCCATTTTAAATATAGTTTTTGACACTTTTATAAGTTAAATATTACAAAATAAACTTTTTATTTTGAATCGGGATATAAATTTTTACATTGGATGAATTTTTGATATTTTTCGGATAACTTTCATATTTTGATGAATAGTAAAAATACACTAAATTGTAATTAAAAAAATATTAATCAAAATAATTTATATAGTTAAATTATATAATTGAATTATTTTAATGAATAGTTAGTATATATTGTTTCATTTAATAAAATTTAAGTAATTTTCATTAAATTTATATTGAATTCATATGTAAAAACATATCAATCTTTTACAATGTTTTAGCTTTTAAACAAAACCGCATTTTTTTCATTCTGATAATTAGATTAATTTTAAATTAATTACTAAAACACTTGTGTTTTTAATATTTAAAAATGGATTATTTATTTGGAATCATTTGGTCCAAATTATGTTAATAACTTAATTTTATTTTTTAGTAACTACGGTAATTTTTATTTAATGTAGATAAAGGTAAGTCGGGTAAATTAATGTAACAAATAATATTATAGGGACAATACAATTATCCATAAAAAATAAAAAATCAAATTTTATGAATATAATTTTACCAGTAACATCTTATGTTCTAAACATAGTCATTTAATGTCCACATGACAATGAAAATGACATAGATATTATTAAAACCAATGAAAGTGACGAAATGTCAAACTCACATTTCTTATTAGTAAAATAATTTTAATATAGGGATAACTAGGTGGTATATTAAGAAATAAATAGTCCATGGAAATATAATATAATTACCTACATCAAGGTAATTTTTTTTAATTTTAATGAAATAAATAATTACCTTAATGTCTTATTCTTCGATGATGTAAAAATTAATTAATTGTTGAGAAATAAAAGAAACAATTTTTTTAAAATCCTAATAACCATAAAAGGTCCAAAAATATACCAAATATTATTTTTCATGTATATATCGAAAATAAACATCCAAATGTCAGTATATTGACCATTTGGAACCTTATATAATATATTATAACCTTTAAATTATTTTTTAAATGTAATGTTTAAGTTGTCACATTTATACTTTAATAAGTATAACATTTTTAATTCGTTATTTTATAGTAGATAAATTAGACTACATATATTATCTGGAAATATATTTAATTTATCTTAATTATAGTATATTATTTTAATTTTTACTCAACAAATAATTATATTAAATAATTACCCTAAATTATTGCAGTAATTATTTTATGGATGGATATATCAATTAAAAGTTATTTAAAATATTAAAATAAATTTATTTGATGGTAATTAATATGTCCAAAAAAATTTATAAATACCCTTTACCTCTTAGAAATATAATATAGGCATTGTCTCAAAGTTAAATTTTTATCAAAATATTTTTAAAAATCATTAAATTGAATAATGTAAATATTGACGCTATTTTTTTATTAAAATAGTGTTTTATTAAATTACATTAAATTAATTAAACATTTTTCAAAATATATAAATATTATTATATGGTAAAAAATGTTATAAAATCTTTATTTATGATCTAATTTAAATCTAATATACAAATAGTATTCGCTTTTAATGTAGAAATAATTGTTACCCCAGTTAAAATGAAATAGAATAACTAAGTGTTAAATAGAAAGGATAAAGTTTGAATGGACATAGAAACATGTATAAGATTTATTATTTGATGATATTAAAAACCTATGTCATCACGTATACTAAATTTGTACATTTAAGGGGTTTGTTTTTTGGGGTTTGAGTTTATTATATTTAAAATTTTTGAGGTTTCCAAAAGTGACCCTCACCTCAATTATAAAAGGGCACCTCCTCCGTCATTTATACACAACTAATGAAGCATTATAGTTCATCCTTACCCTTCCCATTTCTCTTATCAACTTCCCTAGTTATATTATAGAGGTTCAGGTATTCTCAAAAGACCTACTCTAGTTCCAATAAGATGAGATCTAAAGAGAGAACGTCAAATAAGAGGTTAACTTCTATACAGATTCTTTCATATTCATTTCTTCTTCTACTTCCACCTCATGATGTATTTAATTATTGATTAGTAACTACAACAAAAATTATATAAATATGTTTTATTATAATTATGAAACAACCATATTCCACATTCTATACATCATATGAAAAAGAAAATCACCACGCGTGCACACGTACGGATTATCTTCTACATATCATGGTATATTCTGTTTTTCACAAACAGCTCTGTTAGATTGGTATAAAAATGGATGTAATAACAATATATTTTTATTATAAAATTATATTTATTATGAAATATATTAGACCATGTAATCCAATAATATTGACGAATTATGGGAATGATATAATCGCTCATGCGTACATATGACCTATCGTCTCTAATAAACAATGAGATTCATTCTCCACGTTATCCATTCATGAATGATTATAAAGTATATATAATAAATAATAATTAAAAATATAAAACAATAATTATAATTTAGATATAAATAAATAAATATATATATATATCTCATTTACTTATTTCGATTCAATTCAATAAGGAAATTGAGACATCGTTCATGCGTACCTACAACCTACCATCTCCAGGAACAATGTATTTCATTTCATTTATCTACCAATTATATATATTTATATACTGAATATATATGATATATAAATCATATTTTACATTATATAAGTAAGTAAATCAGTATCTAATTAATAATATCAAGAATAAAAAGTTGAAACATGTTGGATCAATAAAACGATTAATACCCAAAATATTTCTTTAACACATAATTGAAAAATGAATGGGTTATATAAAATCATAAGTGAATGATATATGATACCATAAATGTTATTATGGTTATTTTAAATGTTAATGATATGTATAAACACACTATAAAGGGGTTTCAGAGACATATGGATGAAATCGAACCTAAGGTATGGGATAGTTTTTCAATCTTATTTTTTATCTGTGATTATTTATATGGATTGTGGGTATATTTATCATCCATGTCCATGTTTTATAAAAATATTTTAAAATTTTTTTACTATTTTTTCTATGTACGTTTAATTTATTTTTACTTTTTACTACATGTTTTGGAAGAAATCTATCTTTTTTTACGATATCAGTTAGTTTTTGACTTCTCTGATAAAAGTTTGAGGATAATTTTATTTTAACTTATAAGGAATGAATGGATTTTTATATCTCATTAACATCTTATTTTAATTAATATTCATCTACACGACTTCAAATTTAATTTAAAATAATTTATTTTCTTCTAAAATTACCATGCATTTTGAGAAAAGAAATCATTTTTACAGAAGAATGGATACTTTCCCCGGGAATTAAGTTCAAATGTTTTATCAAAATTATTTTCCATATAAGATGACAAAGGGATAGGTTTCTATTCCCATTATTAAATTTATTTTACTGTGTTAATAATGGAATTATTTTTTTTGAAATACATTTATTTTATATGTATTGTGTTATGATGTTTAAGAAACCCATTTTATTTCATGGGTTATGCTATGATGAATGACTATTGTAGTTCTATCACATGTAAGAATGATTTAATTTTGTTATGGGTGGACCTATATATCGCTCCAATGAATTGGTCAATGATTTATATCTCATGATATAGACATGAATATAATGGAAATTAAATTTGGTTCACTAATATAGGGCTATAATGATAAGTAAATATGGTTTAATAATACATGGCTGGAAGGGCAAGTAAACCTGGTTCAGTAATGGACTTTTTCCACTATGATGGTTTTATCAGCAATGCCTTGGGTTCAATGGAAATCATATTATGTTATTAATTATTTTCCACAATTCAATATTTTATGCCAATTCTATTTAATCATATTTAATGTTCCTTTATGATCTATCCCTTACACACTGCAAAGATTAATTCCATGACACATGATTTTGATATTTAAACATTATGTTCATGTTTTTACATTCTTATGTTTATGGTTTGTTTTATTTTTTAAATGTTTACTCTTATTGGGAATTTGATCTCTCACTTTTTATGATTTATTTTCCACATGATATAAAGAAAATTTTTAGGTAGGAATACAAAAGGGGAAGATCTTTATGGGAGATGTTTAAGATCTTTCACCAAGTTAGAAAATTATGTTCCATGTTTTTCAAGAAACTAAACTGATACGGTCATTGGAAATATGTTTGTGTCATATATTATGTATTCCTCAAATTTAATTTAATGTCCATGTATGTAAAACATAGTCCTTTACAATTGGTATAAGTGTAAAAGTTTAGTTAAACTATGGATAAAAGAATGCGAATATATTAGTGAGATCCCTAGAGATATTTATAAGGTATGTCTAGGGATGTCAATAAGGGTAAGTCCAATTATAGGATACAATCCTAGTGTTAGGGTATTGACCAAGAATAAACTAGGATTGAACCTAAGATGTTAGATATTGAATGTACTCCCCCTTTATTATGTTTTTTCCTATTACAATCTTTTCCTCTCACACTATTCTTTATGTGTTTCAGACAATAGATGTAATCCAAAGGAATCATGTTAATGCTGGACGCAATGAGGAATGCAAAGATTGTCCTTCAGAAGAACCAAATGTTATGGGAGCTCAAATAAAGAGTCTTGTTTCTATGACCACTAATCTTTCTAGGCTTCCAAATGACCAAAGGTGGGAACAACGTTCTCTTGAACCTTTCTTAAGGAAATATCCACCTTGTTTTAGTGGAACGAACAATCCAGTAGTTGTAGTGAAATGGATTTGTACCATTTAAAAGATACTTTTAATCATCTATTGTTCAGAACATGAAAAGATTGAGTTGGGAACTTATTTCATGGAAGGTAAAGATAATTTTTGGTCTGACATTATCCATAAAACAAGGAAACCAGATACAATTGAATCCCTATATTGGGATGAGTTTCAGAACATATTTTTAAATATGTACCTTCATTGTATTCTTCTTAGAAAATTGATGATTACAGTTTCTCATATATCTCATGGTTTTGATAAGAAAAGAAGGATAAAATTCAAAGGAAAATATAAAAACTACAGAGAAAAGAAGAGTAGATTTTATTTATGCTCAAAGTGTGGAAGAAAACTTGTAGAAAATTGTCTTAAGGCGATTTATAAATTTTTATGTGTGGGAAATATGTTCAGCAAGAATTTTACTCCTGAAGTAATGGGAATAAATAGAAAGCTCCAAAGAGTGATCCGCCCAATAATTAGGGTTAAAAGTGCAAGGAAATGGGGAATTATATTAACCAATGCCCAAATTCAATGGTTATGGATGATTATAGACATCAACAACTTCTTATGTGAAAATACAATGAAAAATCAAATGCGATCACTATTGGAGATGTTGAGTATGACAACAAAGTGGTGGAATGATTAAGTTTTTGCGTAATGGGATTCTAAAATAATGATGAAGAGTATCTTTAATAGTATTATAGATTATTAGAATATCTATGTATTGGTAAATTGTGGTTTTCCATAAGTATATGATACTGGGAACAATGAAAAGTGAGTGAAATATTTTTGGAAAGCACATGATTTGTACATTATCAAGGGATAAGAAGATAATGAGATGTTTGATAGTATTAATGACCTCATGATAGATACAAGGACAAACTGATATCATGGTTTGAGTATATATAATATATGGTATGTTTGGTGTATGGAAAGAGTTAATTTTGATAGAATGCATGTTTTCACTAAGGTTCTATGTTTATTCATGTTATTAAAATGTTTCAAAAGAATACATGATTAAGTTATTACCATTTTGGAATGTGAAAACCAAGAACTACATTATGAGATATGGGAGATAAATGTTATGTTGATTCAGTTCACCTATTTCTAATTTTTCTATTTTTAGTTTTTGGAAGGACCGTAATTTTATACATTTATGGATGGTATTAGGTATATTCAGTTTGAATTTTATCATCTTAATGTATTTTCTCACTATATGGGGACTTATGTATATTTTATTTCATATGATAACCATTTTTTTAAGACAGATGGAATGGCATATAATTCTATTAAATCATCTTCTAAAACATCAAGAATGAAAAATGAAACATCATTTCTTTAAATAATAGATGAATTTAAAATTTTTCAAGTCAAGAACAATTGTATTATTTTACCAAAATCATGTAAGTATTTATTCTCATGAAAAATTAATCAACTTTACGGAACGGATATTGAAAAAATGTAATTTTTGTACCTTATCATTTGATGAATCAGATGGACCCTTAAATCATTGTAGATTTAGGGATTTATATTTGTTAGCTTTCTCCAAACTGTTTTCTTTATCACTATCCATTAGAACTTGATGGTTATATTTCTCTTTCATATCCATTTTTTCACTTCCCACCTAAGTTTTCCTATGTGGAAAAATGGTGGTGAGTTACTTTCGGTAACCATGACGTTTAACTTTACATTTTAAAATAATGTTTTATTATTCATTATAATGATGTGGATTTTCATGAAGGAAATATTCAATTAGTAGACCTTTTATAACAATAAGGAATTTCTAGGTCCAAATTAATTTTAAGGGGGGTAGAATGTAACACCTAGAGATTTTATGATATATATTACTTTTAATTTATTTGATGTCCTATTTTGGACTCTACCCCATGATTAGTTTTCACTATACACAACATCGTATTAACTTGCAGTATACACAAAACTATTAATGGCTTGTGTCACACACAAGAGTGACCTTCTTTGAAAGCTTGTGTTATACGCAATACAGAGATTCACTAATTAAAAATATAATATTAAAATATTATTAATGTTATATAAACTAGATTTTATAAATATTATTAACCACATTTTGAATTTTATATAACATTAAAACTCATCTTATGTATTTTATATAACTTGATATAAGATCAAATTCAAATTTTTGGTTAAAAGATGTATTTTATAAAAAAATATAGTTTTGCTTTCTTTTAGTGGAACATCCATATTAAATCAAGTTCTTTTGCACGTTTATACATTATATTTGACAAAGTAAACCTTTTCATTGGAATAGGGATATAAAATTTTACTTTGGATTAATTTTTGATAATTTTAAGATAATATTAATATTTTATTGAACCGTAAAAAACGCTAAATTTTAATTGAAAACAACTCTTTTCATCAAAATAATTTAAATGGATAAATTATGTTATTTAATGGTTTTAATGTATAAATAGAATATATTTATATAATTTAATACAATATAATTCATTGTCATTAATTTTTAATTGAATTATAATGTAAAAACATTTCTATATTTTGCAATGTTTTAACTTTTAAACAAAAACCCGTTTTTTATCATTCCAACAAAGGGAATAATTTTAAATTAATTACTGAAACTTGAAGGATTTAAATATTGATATATGGATTCTATATTTTTGAATAAATGAGTCGTAATTGGGTTAATTTTATTACCTTTATTTTTTAGTAATAACGATAATTTAAATTTTATGCGGTTAAAGGAAAATCGGGTAAATTAGTGTAACAAATAATATTATAGGGACAATAAAATTATAAAAAAACCATTAAAAATCTTATTTAATGAATATAATTATACCATTCACATCATAGGTTCGATAATTATTCATTTCATGTCTACTTGTTAATTAAAATGACATAGATATTTTTGAAACCAATTAATGTGACAAAATGTCAAAGTCACATTTCTTATTAGTATTAAAATTTTAATATTGCGATAACCAGGGGATATCCTTGATAATAAATAGTCCATGTAAAATAATAGAATTAGTTAAAACATGGTAATTTATTTTTAATTTTTAGGAAATAAATAATTACCTTAATGTCTTATTAATTGATGATGTAAGACTTAATTAATTGATGAGAAATCAATGAAACAATTTTTATTAAAATATTAAAAACCATAAAAAGGTCTAAAAACAGACCAAATCTTATTTTTTGAGTATACCTCGACTACAATCATCCTATGGTCAATCAAGTGACCATTTGGAGCATTATATAATATATTATGACCTTTATATTATTTTGTTTAATATAATGTTAAAGTTGTCACATTCATACTTTAATAAGTATAACATTTTTAATGCCTGATTTTAAAGAATATAAATTTGACTAAATAAATTATAATGAACTATATTACATTTATATTCATTATAGTATTTTATATTTAATTTTTACCAAATAAATAAGAATATTAAAATCTTACCCAAAAATCATTATAGTAATTATTTATGGATGGATATATCTAATAAATATTAATAAAAATATTAAATTAAATATATTTTTAGATAATTAATATGTAAAATTAATTTTATAGATAACCTTGATCTTTTAGTAGTATAATATAATAGTTTTTTCTATGTTAACTTTTTTTATTATTATTTCTAGAATTTAATTAATTGAATTGTTTCCAAATTGACACTCTTGATTGTTTATCAAAATAGTTTTTTATTAAATTTTTTAAAAATAATAATGCATTTTAAAAAATTCAGAATAATTTTTATATGGTAATAAAATATTATTAAATATTTACATATGATGTATATTACATTAGATAAATAATTATTTTACCCTTTTAATATCTAAATAATTGTTACACGACGTAAAATAAAATATAATAACTAAGTGTTAAATTGAGAAAATAAGGTTTGAATGGATATAGAAACTTGTCTAAAATGTATTGGTTTATTATATTACAACCCTATATCATCTCATATTCTAAATTGGGTCATTTTATAGGTTTTTGTTCTGGATTTTAGTTTATTATAAATTAGTATTTTTTAGGTTTCTAAAAGTTCCCCTCACCTCTTTTATAAAAGGGAACCTCCTCCCTCATTTACACACAAATCATTATGCCTTAAAGGTCATCCATACCCTAAAAATTTATATTTTAAACTTATATAGTTATATTATTGAGGTGTTTTTATCCTTAAATGACCAACTCTAGTTCCATTAAGGGGAGATCTAAAGAGAGCTCGTCAAAGAAGTGGTAACCATCTCTACCATTTATTTCAAATTTATTTCTTCTTATACTTCCACTTAAAGAGTTTTTTAATTACATAATAATAAATCCAGTATAACTAATATACTGAGATGATATTATAATTGTTATACAACTATATTTAACTTTCTACCCATCCCAATAAAAATAAAATCACCAAGCGTATGTACGTATGACTTACTGTCTCCACACCATGGTGTAAACTGTTTTTCACCACCACCATACTTGGATGGGTATAAAAATGGATGTAATAAATATATATGTTTATTATAAAATTATATTTATTATTAAATATATTACACCATTCAATTAACTACCATTAATGATTTGTGGGAATGATATCGTTGCTTTGTGTACGTACGGTCTACCGTCTCCACGACGCAATGAGATTCATTCTCCATGTTAACCATTAATGAATGATTATAAAGTATATATAATAAATAATAATGAAATATATGACATAATATTCTAATGGATATATATATATATATATCATTTACTTACTTTGATTGAATTCAATAAGGAAATAGAAACAATGTTCATGCGTACGTATGACCTACTATCTCCATAAACATTGTATTCCATTTCTTTTATCTAACAATTATATATATTTAGATAATAAAAATATATGATATATAAATCATGTTTTAAATTCTAGAATTAAGTAAATCGTGATATATGTAATAATATCCAGAATTATAAGTAGAACACATATGATAAATTAAACGAAAGTTACCCAAAACATTGCTTTAAGATGGAATTGACAAATAAACAGGTAATATAAACTCATAAGTGAACCATATGTGATATAATAAATATTATTATAGTTATTTTATGAGTTAATAAAATATTTAAACCCACTATACAAGAGTTTCAAACACATATGGACGAAATCAAGCCTAATGTAGTGGATAATTTTGTAATCTCATTTTTTATCTGAGATTGTTTATACATAATGGGTTATATTTATCATCCATGTCCATGTTCTCTATTTTTTTCAAAAATTGTTTAATATTTTTATATGTATGTTTAAAGTAATATTTACACATTTTCTACTTTTACTACATGTCTTGGAAGAAATATTTCTTTCGTTTACCATACAAGTTACTTTTTTACTTCTCTGAAAAAAGTATGAGGAGAACGTTTTTCTAACTTATACAGCATGAATGGATTTTATGTCTTATTATTTCCTTATTTACATGAAGCTTCCTCTACACTATTTCACATTTATTTTCAACAAATTTATTTTCTTATAAAAGTGCATGGAATTCAGAACAATGAAAACCTTTTTGAAGAAGACCAGATATTTTTCTAAAGAATTAAGTTAATGTTTTTTTTTTCAAAATTATTTTCCATATAAGATGACATAGGGATATGTTTCTATAAAATTATTAATTTTATTTTATTGGTATAATAATTTAATTAGTTTTATGAATTCCATTTATTTTATATGGATTATGTTATGATGGAATGATGTATAATAATACAAATTTATTTCATGGGTTATGTTATGATGAATGATTATGGTATTGTGGAACATGTTAGAATGATTTCATTATGAGATGGGTGGGACCTAAATTTCCCTAATAATGAATTGGGTAAATATTAATATCTCATGAGATAGACATGAATGGAATGGAAAGTAAATATGGTTGACTAATATAGGGCTGGGTTGACAATTAAATCTGGATCAGTAATACATGGATTGAATGACACATAATCCCAATTCGGAAATTAAATTTTTCCACTATGATTTTATTTCAATAAATTCCTTGGATAATATGGAAATTATATTATGAGATTCCTTATCTTCCATAGTTCCATATTTTATGCCTATACTATTTTATCATGGTTGATGTTTCTTTATGATATATTCCCTACGTACTGCCAAGATTTATTTCACGACTCTAGATTTTGATATTTTAACATTATGTTCATTTTTTTACATTCTTATGTTTGTGGTTTGTTTTATATTATCAATGTTTACCCTTAATTATCATTTATGATCACTCTTTTTATGTTTTCTTTTCCCCAGGGTATAAATAAATGTTGTAGGTTGGAAAAAAAGGGGAATATATTTATGGGAGATGGTGAACATATTTAACCAATATATAAGATTATGTCCTATGATTCCAAAGATAGTAAACAAATATGGTATTTGATTGTCTCTTTATTTCATGTATTATGTATTCCAGAAAAGTAATGTAGTGTTCATATATTAGGTATTCCAGAAAAGTAATGTAGTGTCTATGTTCCTAAAGTAAAATTAATTAAAGGAAAAAAACATAGAAAAAAATTTAGATGAATAAACAAATGTACTTCCCTAATGAATATGAGTTTCTTAATCCATGGAGACAGGTTTCAGAAAAATATTAATATTGAAGATTAACTTATAGTTATCATTCCAAACTTTTGTTTAATGTTTTCAAATCAATCAAAGATTGAGGATTTTGTAAAAATGTCAGCCAATTTATCTAGTATTCTGATAAATTGAAGAATGATATCTCCTTTTAGTATGTGATCCCTAAAAAAGAGATGTATAATATCTATGTTATTTTCATGATAGTTATGTGACAGATTTTTTATTAGGGAAATTGAAATTTTATTCTCAAACAATATCTGGGTTTTGGTAAAACTCATACCATAGTTTTTGAAATTGTGTGGAATCCACAACACTTGAACACAAAAACATCACACTGCTACATATTCCACTTTAGTAGTGGAATGTGCTACTGAGTATTGCTTCTTTAATGACCACTAAGATAATAAATATTCTATGAATGTACATGTTCCATATGTAATTTTCCTATCTATTATATGTCCTCCAAAATCATCATCTGAAAAACTGTTTTTAAAAAAATTCCTAGAAGAATAAAAAGGTCTTATGTCCACGGTTCCATTTAAATAGTGAAAAATTCATTTCAATGATTTTAAATTATATTCCTTTAAATTAGATTATTATCACGCACATAATAATACAGAAAATTTTAATTATGTATGACTAGCTATTTAGTATAATCAACTTCCTATCATACCTCTAAAATATGTTTGATGTACCAGTTTCCTAGCTTCATCAACATTAAGAGAGTTTGAGGTACTGATTGGAGTGCTTGTACTTTTAGTATTGTCATATCAATAATTTTTTAAAATATCAGTAATATACTTATATTGATATATATAGGTTCCTTCTGGAACATAAGGAATTTTAAAACAAAGTAGAAATATTTACCAATCCTTCCCACTCATTTAAAACTCAGATTTCATAATATTTGCAAAAGAATCAATTACATATTTCTAAGCGAATACAAATATAATGTTATCCACAAAAATTTTAAGAATAATTTTTTTTATTATCTTTCTTTGTAAAAAGATTTGGATGAAAAGTTCCCTTAACAAAATTATTTCTTAACAAAAATCCTACAATTCTATCATACCAAGTTATAAAGGCTTTTTTAGTCCATATAAGTCATTGGTATATTTGAAAACATGTTCAGGATGTTTTTTGTCTTCAAAACCAAGAGGTTGTTCAACATAAATGTCATATTGAAAATATTCATTAAGGAAAACGCACTTTACATCCATTTGGAAAATTTTAAAATTAAATAATGCTGCAACGGATAATAGTATATGAATGGATTCATGTATAGCTATTAGAGAATAGGTTTCTTTATATTCTATTAATTATTTTGGATTATAGTCTTTATCAACTTATCGTGATTTATTTATTAAAATGATTCCATTTTCATCACATTTATTTGTGAAGACCCATTTCACTCCAATTATAGAAGTTCCCTTAGGTCTTTCAGCCATGGTCAAGACATTGTTCCATGCAAATTAATTTAGTTCATCTAGCATAGATTTAAACCAGTATTCATCACCCGAATCTTTATCAGTTCTTTTTTGATCTAATTTGGAACATAATGCTAGATTCCCTAATTCATTTTCCAAGAACTTTTGGTCCTTATAGGTATATTTACTTCACCTAAAATACTATCATTGTGATTATTCTTAAAAAACAACTGGTTTGGAGTTTGTAAAACCTATTTATCAACATAAGGAAAAAACATATTATTGAGTAAATAGTTCAAAAATGTTTTCTTGTGTATTTTCCTTATTAAACGAGTATTATTTCAAAGGTTGATAATCAGTTTTTCAAAACACATATGATGATGTAGGTTGGAGGTTTTTAAAAACAAAAGGACCAGTTTCATCAAATTTAACATGATCTGTTTATTCAATAGTACCACAATTTTAGATAAAAAAAGTAGTAAGACTTAGAAGTGGTGGAATATCCTAATAAAACTTATTAATCAGTTTTGGTCGTGAATTTATTTAATTTATCTTTAGTATTCATGATGAATAATTTTCATTCAAATACATTGATGTGAAAATATATATGTTTCTAACTAGTCTAAAATTCATAAGGTGTTTTGTTGAGAAAAAGGCCTAATTAAAACATGAGTTATATCATAAAATGTATTACCTACATATTCATCCCAAAAGTGTTTAGAAATATAATATTCACTCAACATGGTTCTTGTTATCTTTTAATGAATTAAATTTCTTCTTTTGACAACACCCTTTTGTTGAAGAGTTCTTGGAGCTGAGATGTTTTTTGTAATGCCTTTCTTACTACAAAAGGTTTCAAAATCTGAATTTATAAATTCTCCCCCATGATAACTATGTATAGTTATCAATGGAATGTTTTTATCCTTTTTATTTTTGTCGTAAAAATATTTAAAATTGGATAAGGCTTTAGATTTTTTTTCTTGAAAATAGAACAATGTAAATCTAGTGTAATCATCAACTAAAACAAATACGTAGTATTTTCCTCAAATACTTCTAGTTTTTGTTAGACCACAAAGATCCATATTCACTAGCTGTAATGCATAATAATTTGGTACTTCACAAAATTAATTAAATCTTGACTTGTATTGCTTTCCATATTGATAAGGATCACAAACTTATTCAGAATCAAAAGTAATCTCTGGTAGATCCTTAATACGTCTTTTCTTAGAGAGATTTCATTGGTTCCTAAGGTTTCAATATCCTATAATTTTATTCCATATCCAAGATTGATCTTCTATTTCACTAAGACAAGGTAGATCTTATCTCCCAAGGTATTATATGTTATGTCTATAAATATTCCAATGCCTATAGGAAGAGATAATAAACTCTTCCTTGGAATTATGTACTAAACATTTATCATTTCTAAAATTCACTAGGTACGCTTCATCACATAATTGGAATATTTCAATAAGGTTTTTATTGATACCTCTAAAATATAAAATATTTTAAATTAAAGTGCTTCCAAGTATAACAATGTTACCTATACCAAATATTTCACCCTGACTATTATCTCTGAAAGTTACTTTTCCTCATTTAACCTTGATAATATTTTCAATGATTTTTTTGTTACCAGTCATGTTCTGAGAACATCCACTATCCATGTACTATGTATTGTTGTTGGTACATCCTTTATTTTCATAAAAATAAAATAGTAAATCATTTGTAATCCAATCTTTTTTGGATCCAAAATTTTAAGAAAGTAAAATCTTCGGAATCCAAATATTCTTAGAAAATTAATATTTATAAAAACATAAGTATTGAGTTTTATTAAAGAAACATTTTTCTCACAATGTCCTCCACATTGACACTTAGTGAAAAAAGGTGCACTTTGGGGAACAAAATAATTATGACTAAAAACTATTTTTTAGTGATTTTAACCAAATCCAAAACTTTTCCTAAGAGGGTGAAGTTGTGAATATATTTTATCAAATTCATTTCTTCCGAAAATAAAATTTGATAATAGTTTATTTAAGGAAAATATTTTGGATTTTGTTATTATGACTAAATTATTATCCTCAAAGCCATTAGTCTTAGTGTTTTAGTTTTTCTCAAAAATATTTTTCTTAGAAATGACACTTTCAAGATCCATAGAAAGATTATCCTTCTCATAATTATATTCCTTAAGGTTTTTAGAAACATTTTAGGAATCAATATTTTTTATCAAGATCCTCAGAAAGATCTAATACTTCTTGTTTTTAATATTGATATTCTATAACTTTATTTTTCTAACTTCTTTTTTATATTAAAATTTTCATTCTCATATAATTTAGAAAATCCAGAAACTTATTTAAACAAAGTAAATTTATTATCTTTTCATGAGGAAGTTTCTTCATCTGAATATTGATAATATTATTCATTTGAAAATTTTTTCATTTAATAAAATATTGGTTAATTATTCCTCGTTTTGTACCTTATCCATAAGACAATAATTTTCCATAGGTAATATGTGTATAAGAACAATATTATTCTAACCAGAGGATTCATATTCCAATGATTCATTTGAAGAGTCAGCACCACTTGCACTCCAGGTGTCATTAGATTTCAATACTTTCTTAGCCTTTGATTTTTTTTACTTCTTTATATTCCATTCAGAATGCTTTTCATTTCTATCAATTCACTTAATCATTGAACTATCTAGTCTAATATGTCCATGCCTTTTTCTTTCGTGGCAAGGTACATCAGAATATTTCTTATCTTTTATGTACTTATTTTTATATATGTACTAAAAATCATTCTTTACTACAATATTGTTCATAATTTAAGAAATAATGGATAATTAATTCTCAGACTGATCACTATCACTTGATTTATATATAACAACATCTTTTGTAGCTTTAGATCTGGTTAACCTTTCTGGAGTCTTGGATTTATATGTCGTAGTGAAGGAAACAAATCCATTACCACTAATTTTATTATTAAAATAACCATCTCTAATCATTATTGATTTATGATGAAAAATAGTTCCAAATAACTCATCAAGAGTGATATTAGATACTTTTCTATTTTTATCTAAACATATCCTTTTAGATCCCACTCATTGGGCATAATATCAATTATTCTATCTACAACAACTTCAACATCAATCCATTTTCTCCAAAATATTTA
Organism: Viscum album; assembly: GCA_963277665.1. Taxonomy (NCBI): domain Eukaryota; kingdom Viridiplantae; phylum Streptophyta; class Magnoliopsida; order Santalales; family Viscaceae; genus Viscum; species Viscum album. Next base: position 382,375,384 of record OY728132.1, on the reverse strand, counting down.
ACGATATTGATGATTGTCTTAAATATTTGTAATAATTTATAATAGTATCTTAATAAGGAAATGTAAATCAATGATATTCAGCTCTTAACATAGCACTTATAGTTTCTATCACTTTTGAATTTACAATGTGTGTAACTTCAAGTTTCTTCCAGATATAGTTTGCTACTTCATAGAGAGATATTTTATAGTAGATATTCCTAGTCATGGAATATAAAATATTATTATGTACCTTGTCAATTAGCTGATAATCTTATTTTTCCCTTATTCGTTAATGTTATTATTTTCATTTCAGGAATCTTTTATTCACTAGTGATCATGAAAAAAATTATCCACTCCAGTGTTAATAACAAAACTATTCATCCTATCTCTTAAATACTCATAATAATTTCCATTAATGATTGGTGGTACGGTAGGATTAAGATTGTCTATTTATCCAACATTCATTCCTATAAGTATAAGAAAAAATATATTTTCGACAAAACTTTTTAGTATAAAAACATTATAAACAAATAAAAACATTATCATGTAAAGATAATCAAAAAAATTTAAGCAATAAAACATATATGAGAGTATAAGTATTTCAGAGACATACTCTAATACCAATTTTAGGATCAAAAGATAAATGTAGATACTCAATTACTAGGGGGGAGAATTGTATGTTTAAAAACATTTCCCTTTTAATCCTTAAAATAATCTATGTTTAACAAAGTTAAACAAGGTTAATTCACAAACCATATTTGGTTCTAACTCAAAGGGTTAATTGGAAGGGCAGAGGTCCAATTACAAGAAACCTAAACTTTACATAGTTAATATTAAGGAAACATTATAAGATTTTACATAGAGAAATGTTTTTCCTTAAATCATATAGAATTTTATTTTATTAGATTTAAAAAAAATACAAGAAATTATTACAAATTTATACTTTATTTCTTTAACAAAAATAAATTGGAAATAAAACTTGTTACAAGAACACGTAAAAAAGTAGGAAATATTTTATCCCAATGAAAAGGGTATCCAAAAACCATGGATAAAGATCCCTGGATTTATATTTTCAATAAATTCTATCTTACAAACACCGGGATAAGACATCAATAAGAGTATCGAATTCTGTCTTCCTATTCCTACAATCCCTCAAACATTAATGTAGTCAGTGCCTCTATCTTCATATCCCGGGATGTCCTTGAAATTTAGGGTAGTCATCAGCTATGTCTTCCTATCATCAGAACCATTAGATTTAACACAACAACAATCAGAGTCACACTAGGTTGAACAAGTTGTTCATGGATGAAAAATATGTTTACAGATTACACAAAGCATGAGTGTCTCTCTCCATAAAACACTTTACAACATCAAAACATGTAATCTATATGAGTTTCAAGATTACTCAAATGAGCATCTATTTACAGGTAAAAACATCAACGATCAACTCCCCCTCCAATGGAAATATTTTTCCTTAAATCATGTAGAGACTTGTACACGTGTCACTCAACCAGTAGTTAATTAAAAATGAGATTGTAGAAAATCAGTTCATGTATGAAAATCTTCTGTAAGAAAATATCTCATGTAAGAAAAAACATTTTTATGTTTAAGAAATATACATAAAGTAGGATATGATAAATTTGGAACAACACATTAAGGAAAATATATGACATTAACAAATATGAATAATCAGATTTTAAATATACATGTTCGAAATCTGAATTATGAGGAATTCAGAGTCTGAATTCTGAGGAATATAGAGTCTGAATTCTAAGGAATGTAGATTTTGAATTATGAGGAATTGAGAGTCTGAATTATGAGGAATTCAGAGTCTGAATTATGAGGAATTCAGAGTCTGAATTTTGGGAAATTCTGAGCCTAAATTTCAAAAAAAATTGAGTTTGAATATCAGTGAATTCAATGTCTGATTTTCATATAATTCATAGTCGGAATTTCAGATAATTTTCAATCTGAATTTCAGATAATTAGGAGTCCGAATTTTAGATAACTCGGAGTCCAGATTTCAAAGAATTCAGAGTCTGAATTTCATAGAATTCGGAGTCTATGAAACTGTAAGGTTCTTTGTTAGTTAAGGGTCTGAATTTTTCCCTTAAGAAAAAAATGTTTAGGCTAGGTTTTAGAAGACATTAAATGAGATATTGAAACCAACGGTACAATTTTTCTTTGAGAAGGAAAACTTTTCATAAGAAAATAATTCTTGGAGAAGGGTAATATTCCTTAAGAAATGTTTTTGTGATTTTCAAAACCTAATGGAATGGAAAAAATCATATTGAAACTTATAGAATTAATAAGGATTGAGTTTTTTAAATAACAATTTGGGTGTTTACGTATAATTTATGCCTTGAGATATGTAATTAAGTTGAATTTGGTGATGATTCATGTGTTTATGCCCCTAATCCCAATGCCCTAAATGATCCAATAAATTAAAATTCCTTCACCAATATTCCTTTTATGATATAGGGGATTGAACTAATGAAATTTTCTTCTTTATAGACATAATTTATATTTACATTGTCTAATTTAATGACTCAACATAGTGCTAAGGGTGATACAAGGGGTTGCAACTTATGAATAACTTGGATGGACTCTTTCTTCCTTCTTGTCAAAATATGAAATTATTACTTTTTTGTTGTCAGGGGTGACCCCAATTATATATGGGATGAGATTTCTTAGCATTAATGATTCTTACACCCAAAAGATTTATACATGTTCCCAAGGTGAGACCCCTTGGATGGGATCAATTTCAAAATTGATGTACCATTCCACAAGATAGACTTAGGACACTAAGAATGACACAATGTTAGGAATCACAAGACAGTTATTAACATTATCACCCCACACATAGAGTGGAAAATGGGACTTCATTGCTGGGTCACCTTAGACAGACTTATTAACATTGTTCTTTCCCCAAGACTCTTGTGAGATACAAGGGATCTCCTTCTAAATTTTAATAGATGGGTTCAGGGAGACTCAATATATTTTATAAAGATTCTTTTCAAATAAATTTAAAATCTAAATTATTTTTTTTCAAAAAATAATTTATCCCTTATTCTTGGAAACTTAGGAACATGTCCACTAAGCCCAATCATAATATTGGGGTCAGAATATCTTCTTACATATGTTTATCACTCACTTTACCAACACATGATCTCCTAATTTAGACTCACTAGTCAGGAAAATATAGGTAAATTGGATGGGTAACCTATTGGAGAACATTAAGTTTTTTTAGTTATTTATTTCTCTTTTAATTTATTAATTTTAGCACACTGTTAATTTTTTATTTCACGAAATGGATTTTTCTTGAATCCATGGGTGCCATCCAATTAATATGTTATCTCACACCCTATTTGGGACCACTTGGGTAACCAAACATAATTTATTGTTACATGTATAGACAAGGGGAAATAGCTGGCTTCCAATCCTTGTTAGACGGCTATGTGATGGTGTTCAGGGTAAAGGACTGATCCTACACTCGAGATTGAAGTTGTAGATATTTTTTATACATTTTTATACTTTGTTAGCATGTGTTATATGCCTTTATCCCCTTCCCCTTACATTTTTTATTTCTTATATCTATATTACCATGAAAATCATAATTAATATTTTGTTATTCAAAATCCTCTTATCATTTACGTATCATGCATGTTCTATTACAATTTCTCTGCTAGTATCAATTGTTTTTAATGATAGTTATCATTATTCAACCATATATATTTATATAACACTACATTCCACTCTAATAAATTAGGGAATAGTCTCTCCACAAAAACGCCCTTCGACCTCTATACTAGTCAGAAGCCTCTAGAGTTTGGGGGGCATACTTGATGTCTTATGTACACCATGTCGAGGTATTGTTACGTGGCATATGGGGTGGGATGATACAATGTTTTATCATAGTCATTTTTCTATTTGTCTTACTATTTAGGTTTTGATATGATACTAGGATATTGGTAATTTTTAATGAGCCCATGCTTGGGAATATCTACCCCAAAAATAAGGGAAACAAAAATTACCATGGATGAGTAAATGTTATTATTTCTTTCATAATTACCATTTAATGGATTACACCATTGGGTGAATCCCTTTCCTTATAGATTTATTAATTTTTATTTTATTAAAAAGTGAGATGTTTAGTCCTAGAGTGATTATATAAGAAAACCTTTAACCTCATGCATCATAATATGGACCTTAAGATTAAATATTTCATGAATTATGCCATTACATAAATACTTGACTGACAATTCAAATATTTAATTATAATGGAGAAGAATTGGAACAACATTTATTGTGGGAGGAAGTGATAATGTCTAAGGGATTAGGCCTTCACAATGATCTTATAATTCATTGGAATAGACCCCATAAAAAATATAAAATGATTTCTTCACCGAGGGACCCATTACATGTTAAGGCATCCGCCGTAATGATGTCTTCTCTCCATGTGTGATCAGCCATCAAGAAAGGCACAAGAAAGATCCTTTCCTTTTGAATAAGATAGAAAAACTCCCAAGGAGGATTAGAAGAACTGTAGAGGAGACTAATAGGCATTTTATAATCTATTTCTACTTCCCTAATCATGATATTGTATAATTGGTATAGCTTTAACCCACTGAGAAGTACCCTCACTTCTGTGATGAGAGAATTTCCTACACCATAAAAAGAACAAAACCCCATAATGATAGAGCCTCAACAGTACCTGATGATCCTGACACCACAAATAAGACCTAAAACATATGATACATCCACATTTAATTTATGCCATTGGAGGTTGGTTTCCAGTAGGCCCACCTACCACTATTTATAATGATACCATTGGTCTAAAGTACCACCCTTGGGATGATCATCCTGAGCAAACTAGATGAGGATCCATAAGAACAGAACCCACCCAATTTAGCCACCAATGATCTGAAGTGAACATATATGAGCACATGAGAGTAACCTCTACCCTCCTTAGCTTTGTTACATGATTCCCAAATGATCCTATACGCCTCAATGAAAATCATGCATCTTACCTTGGCCTCCTCACATCTAGACATTGTTCCATAGAACTTGGAAGAAAAAAAATAGTCAATGGAATGCCCTCATTCATACTGTCCAATATAGCTACAAATATCACACAAAATTCTTATCGATGCATCACTCTTAAAGAACATGTGCCAAATGGGTTCACAACTCTGTTTTCCATAACACCAACACTGAGAAGCCAATAGAACCCCCTTCTTCTGGATGTTTTCATCCATTAGGAGTGCCATGTTCCACAAACACAAGATCAAAAAAGTCAATTTAATCATAATTCTCTTACACCATAACATAACCTCCCAAGCATCGGTACTGCTCCTCTCATACAGGCACTCCTGAAGAGCTTTCCCCTTGAAGCTTAGAGAAGAATAAATTGAAAGAATGCATCTATTTGTATCATCATTCAGGACAATATTTTCAAACATCTTATGCTACTATTTATTTAGTGTTGTTTGTATAAAATCTAGATATCTAAAAGATTTTCTAACCGTAATATCTGGCGCTAAACATCTTAGAAAAATAGGGGTGCACCGCACCATTTCTCCTTCCAGTACATAATCTCACTACATCCAACCATCCATCAGAATTTATCTTCTAGAACATCAAGTAAGTTGATCTGTTTCTCGCCAGTTTCAATGGTTTCCTTATACCAACAACCCATTCAATCAATTTTTCACCATAACGGTGACACATGAATCTTTCCCATAGTGTTTCTCCATAAATGATCTCCCATTACAGCTTTCCTTGAACAGATTTCATGACCTCCAAAATATTAAAAATGTTGACACCTCCCTCCTCAATGAGTTTCCCCATCCTTCTCCATTTATCCTAACGAACTCTCCCTCCATCATTTGAATCCCATAAGAATAAGTTCAGAAGTTTCTCAATGTTCTCAATTTTTCACTTTGGGATTCTCAGAATAGATGATATAAGAATAACCATCGAAGATAACACACTATTGATCCGGGTAATCTGTTTGCTGAAGGTGAGGGACATATTTTTAAAATTTCAAATACAATTTGCAAACATACCAATAAACTCTTAAAACTGGCTCTTCTTGACCCTCCCATTTGAAATAGGGGCCCCATATAAAGAAAGGTAAAGTACTTCTTAATCATTCCAAAAAGGTATTGGATTTATCTAGCCAGATATAAAGGGAATTTGTTCGATATATAGCCAAATATTTACCCATTACTAATCCTTTTCCCACTTTGGTCAGCATATACCTCCATCCAGGCATACCAACAATTTATGGATTTCTTCATTCCATTTATAATGTAAAGAATATCATCCACAAACATTAATTGGGTAATAATACTATCTCCATCCTTGTTTTTGTAAGCTCTAATAATCCCGTTATCTAAGTTTCATTTTGTATACCTCAAGAACACATCTTGAGGTATGATAAAGAGGTTAGAGGAAATGGGATCACCCTACCTCATACCACACACTGTTTTGAGGAATCCAATGTTCCTCCCCATCAAGTAAATGGTTAAACATGGGGAAGAAAAAGATCTAATGTTCAAGTCACACACCCATTCACTGAATCCCAACCTCCCCATGAAATTACTAATGAAACCTAACTCATGTCGATGATAATATTTGCCTATTCCATCCTCAATGACAATGTTTTATCCCAAAGTCTTATTATTGATATCCTACTCTATTTCTTGGTAAATCCCTATCTCAACATGAGGAACTCTCCCTTTGATGATCCCATGTTGCTCATATGACACAATTATAGGTATGAGATATTTAATATATTTATTGACGATTCTGGATAGAATGTTTTTGGTAAGATTGCATATACATATAGGGGATACTGTTGAATTGACTCAGAATGCTTCACATTCGACACCAACTCCACTCCGAAAGCACAAGAAATTTCAGAATCTCTCCCCTTTAAATAAATTCCACACTGCCTCCTTGAATTAGGAAACTATAATATCCTAGGAATCCACAAGAAAGAACCATGAACCCCATTTTTCCTCAGATCACTATCAGCTCTCAACCTAAAAATAACCTCTTTGATCTCCACCACATCAGAAAAACCTCCATGTTCTCATTATATTTTTCTTCAATAATGTTGGAAATTAATTTCAAGAACATGTCTAGATTATCATCAGTACCCAAACCTAGATAATAAGTAATACTAGGCTTGACCAATAGGTTATTGAACTAATATAAAGCTAAACTATCTTCCACAAAATCATTATTCATGTAGGATCTGTTTGGAAACTTGATATTGATTTTTTTAGTCACACTCATCTCCTTAATGCACACATGAAAGTAAGATGAGTTTCTATCACCCTCTTTAATATAAGTGGCCCTTGATTTTTCCCTGGAGAAATGTTCAATACCATGAATTTTTTAATCTAGATGACATTTCCTATAATTGATCATAGATAAAATGTCATCATCCTAAAACTATTTAATACGTAGTTCCTAATGTTCAACATCCTCTTGGGGAGACTCCAAGGAATCAATATCATAAGGCCTACTTATATTCCAACCCTACAAGATCCTTCCTCAGTGTCTTGATCCTCACCAATAAACAATACTAGGGACTTACAGCTGTATGGAGGGACCAAGAATCCCGAACTGTTTTCCTAAAGCTATCAATTATTTTCTAACTATGAGAGTACACAAACCATTCTAAACCCTACTACCCACTCTGAAAATTGATTAACAAAAGAGAATATTCTGAAACAAATCTAGGAATATGAAACACAATCAACTGGGAGAAGGAGTCCAGGATTTGTACATTATCCAATCAATGATCAAGTCTACTCCAAATGCATCTATTGCCCTTCCTATTGTAACAACAAGTGAAACATCCACTATTACAACCCAAATACATTAGACCATGGATGTCATCAAAGAGATGATGTCATCTATATAGGAACTAGAGCACTCAATTCTATCTTTCATCTCCATATCATTAGAAATGGTGTTAAAATCCCTTACCCCAAACCATGCCGGATTCACATCACTAATAGCCCCGAAAGACTTCCATAAATCCACCTTACCCATAGCCTCACAACTCGCATAAACAAAATTTATAAGGAACTGTGCAAAACCAGAATTGACTATGATTATGAAATGTGAGAGGAAAAATCAACCATTTCAAACTCTGTGCCTTTCTTCCAGAAAACCCTTATATATTGGTTGCATGGGCTTGCATGCAATAACAAATTTCTTGCATGAATTTTCTGTATTGAATGTTATTTTGATTTTTGCCTTATTTTTTTCATTGAAGTGAATTGATTGTAATATACAAGAAGGTTCTAAATTTTCTTATAGAACCGATAAAACACAATTTGAACTTAAAGTATATTCATTACCCTAATAGTTTTTTCCTATACAAGTCAATGCAAATACCTTAAAAAACCAAATGTGGGTTGAGCCAAGTACCATCAGTAACATTGGATATAACATGTTACAGTAGGATTAAATGTATGCTGCATCTTAAATTATAATTTTAATGAGACCATAAAAATTGGAATTGGTGGTCTATCTAATTCAAAATTTAATGAGAATTAAATACTTGAATAATAATAAATTAATACAACATCTAAAATTAAATGAAAAATTATATGTGGACATATGATACCTAGAAAATGACCCAACCTTAGAAGTGGGATGTAGGTAATGTCTCCAATGATATTTTTATGAATTTTTCTGATCATATAGACCTAGATTCTGAAGCAATCATAGGGTTGTAGTGTTCTTGTAGTCAGACCTTGTATCTAAACTTTTTATCACTTAACTTTCTATTACAAATCTTATTTGAAGCATTCACTTAAAAGTTGTATAATTATGCCACTATGAGGACCTTGTGTTGTATAACAGTAAAGTGGTGATGAGAACACTGCAGAGGTGGTGGGCCCTAATCCACTAGTGATACTTCCTATAGTTCCACCTAAGGAACATCATTCAGATTTTACAATGGGTATTAATTCTATTATGGGATAGCTTCTTTTAGTTCATGAATACCATTCATCATTCTCCTTGACCTACCCTTTTTATGGAATAGCTAATACTTATGTTCTGGCAGCATCATCCTACCACCTTATCGGGGGATGGCGGACCTTAATATGTGGAGCAATGGATAGAGGTAACGTAGTCAATATGAAATAATATGAGATGTATTTATTGAAAAGGGTAAAACTTGTGAACTATGTACTATGTGATTTTTCCAAGCATCGGTGGGACATTCTGATTCAGGCTGGTCAATATTAGGGTATATTCGTGGTGGACTTCTAGGCCACCGTCTTCGACTAATTATTTCCTTAGAACCTATAAATAGATCGTGTTACGTATTTCATGAACCTTTATGAAGGTAACATATCAATGATAGAATACTCAGCTCGCTTAACTGAATTATAGTGCTTTGCACAGACCTTGACCAATGATGATCGTACTACTGTGAGGGAATTTGAGAATGGGATTGTATGTGCCATATGATTGTAAGGGAAAATCTTTCGGAAGTCCACCATTTTAGAGATAGTGAATCAATCTCTTATCACTAACAAAAAAATGAGGAAATAAAAAGATGATAAGAATGGTGGTTCAGCTTCTAGGAAGAGAAGTGGTTTATCCCAGGGTAGGAAGAAATGTATTGAGTGTACAGACTAGAAATTATAATCTTGGTCAGACACATTAACATCAATGTGATGTAACACCTATCTAACAGGCCAAGATTTAAAAGACACAATGTATGAGGAACTTGATCGAGTGCAGGGCATGTAGTAGGTTGGTTCACCTCTGGCATTTCGGGAAAAATTTTCTTCTAGTTCCAAGTGAGCGACGATTTTCATTAGCACCCCTTTAGGTGCCAGATCAATGAATCCTCGCATAGAAATAAGTTAGTCTTCTAGAGGATGTTTAGGTTGAGAGGCCTTTCAATACTATGGATTTCAGGGCTTGAGTTTCCACGTCAGCATAGTAGAACTACTTTGGCTATTCCACTAACATATCTAGGCTCTGTTTTAGGCTATATTTATATTGTACATCCCATTGTAGAAGATTATATTTTAGGAAAGTCTTCAATTTTAGGTACAATTCTAGTAGATTCTACTCTAGTTTTAACCCTTTTTGATACAAGTGTATCACACTCTTTTCTATCTAATGTAACCAGGGGAAGTGTGAGCCTAGGGATAAAGTGATCTAGAGGCATAATGACTCTTGAATCACTACTGGGATTTGATGATGAGGGTATAATCCAGTCCACGGAGTGCACCCATGAAATAGGTGTATACCATTTGTCATGGCGTTTCTTCATCCTCTAGATGACTAGTTTTTTTTGTCATTCTCTATATGGACAGACATGTGCCTTATCGAACCTAGGTGGATTTCGATCATCATCGTTTATCATTCACATCACCCATGGGAGGAACACACATCCATAATGGAGAATGAGATATCTAGGAAAGTTGAGATGGACCCAAGCGTATTGGGGTTGGTGGTGTAACGAACCATATATCCAGTCTCTTCAAGAGAGATTAGGGGATGTAGATCGTGGATATTACTCTAGTTGTGGATCATTTTATGGATGTATTCCCTGAAAAGTTCTCCAAATTACGTCATAAGAAAGTGGTTGAGATCACCATTGATGTTGTATTAGGTATAACACTTCTGTCCATTACTAAATATAGGATGGAACCTATAGAGATCCATTAATATAAGAAGCATCTTTATGATTAAGATCCTAAGGGTTTTATCTAACAGAACACATCACCATGTGGTTCAATCATCCTTTTAACTACGAAGGAAGAAAATAACCTCAGATTATGCATGGATTACCACCAAATGAATTTGCTTATGGGGAAAAATGGTATCCACTTCATCATATACATGACCTCTTTGACCAAATTTGAGGTGTGATAATTTTCTCCATGATCAATTTATGGTTGGGCTTCTACTACATGTGACTGAAGAAGTCATACTTACCATGTACAATATTCTAGAGTATTCATGGTTTGTATGAGTATCTAGTTTTCCCATTTGTTCTAATTTACATTCCATTAGTATTCATGGCTTTGAGGAATCAGTTTTTCCAATTGAATCATGATTTCTTTCTGGTGGTCTTTGTAGATAATATATTAGTGTACTCATTCACTAGACATGATAATGCCAACTATTTCGTGATCGTGATGATTATTCTAAGAGAAAACCGTATATATGCGAAGCTCATTAAATTTCACTTCCATATTAGTAAGTTTTACTTCATGAGTGATATCATAACTGAGGTCGGATTATTAACTGTCTAAGATAAGGTGGTCTTCATGAATTTCTAGGACCATCCCATGAGTATATTAGTTTTATTAATCATCTTAGGGATATATAAATATTATAGGGAATTAATCTAGGACTTCTCATTCTTACCAGTTAAACTTATGGAATTTACCCTAAAGGGTATGAAATTTGAATGGAATGAATCTCGTGAGATTGATTTACATGAGTTTTGTGGATGATTAAAATCATCTAAGATTTTGATTATGTGTGAGTTGAGAAGAATATATACTATTCATTATGATACATCTAGAATCATGGTGGGGGATGTTCTGAGGTAAGTGAATTGGTGTTTAGTATATGGGCCCCACCAGCTAAGCCCACATTAGTAGAATTGCCCTACACATGTCATCGAGTAAGGTGTCAAAGTCCATTCTCTATGATGTTATAGGAACAATTTGTTGGGTGAGAAATTAATCATTTCCAAGGATAAAAATGTATCAAATTTACCTTTACTCAATGATACTTGAATCTAAGGAATCATAGGCAAGAGGAATACTAGAAATCATTCATCTTTGAGCTTTATTATACACCTAGAGGGAAAAATTCAGTGGATGATGCATTGTTCTAGAAGACTCATACACAAGCTATCAAGGAGGACAATAGGGCGTTGAAGGTGGTGGCTTTGTTTTTAGAGGGTGTATCTTGAGGTTCAGGAACAACATGAGAAATCCGTTTTAGCGGCTCTAGAAGTGACATACTCCCTTCCAGAGTGGCCCTGGATGAGGTAGTTATCTGATTACGAGGGAATTGTTTTAAGGGTGAATTTCACAAAAGTGAACTAAATTCTTGGTTGTATTGTTGATAATGTGAAACCCCACTCTTCTATGGTCATATGTGGGTGAATTTGGATATACAAAAATAGTTGATTATGGGATCACATGCATCTATTTGGGTAGTTCATCTGGGGATTACCAAGATGTATAGAGATATAAGTCATCAATATTCGTGGCTAGGTATTAAGAGAAGGATTATAGATTTTATCACTTAGATCTCCACCTGTTAGTAGGTAATGATGAACAACCATTGTCCATGTAGAATTATACAAACACTCTCTATTTATGAGTGGAAATGGAATGACGTCGCATAGATTTTTTGATAAGATTTATAACATACCCAATTGGTAGAAATATAGTATGGTAAATCTTTGATTGGATAACCAAGGTTGAAAACCTACTACAGATATGGGAGTCCTTATCTATTGATGATCTACAATGCTTTTACATCCAGGAGGTAGTGAGACTTCACTGTTATATGTATTCTATTGTTTCTGATCAAGAAGCGAGGTTCACCTTACCATTTTGAGAGGACCAGTTAGGGATATACCTAACACTGAGGGGGGGGGGGGGTGAATCAGTGTTGGGGACTTTTTAAACCAATTCCAACATTTATCCCTGTACCTCTTGACCTGTTAAGATCTTGATTCTCTTACTCTATTATCCCTGTATCATGCAACAATAAAAAGTAGAAATAATATGCACATGATAGTTTTACAACGTTCACCACTCAATAAGAGTAGCTACATCCTTTCCATGCATTGATATGACTAGTGCATTCATTCTACACTATTATGTGATATGATATTACAGTGGAGTGGCTAGGAATGCAATCCTTTATCCAGTGTGAGCCCCTAAACTTTAGAGTGGGTGGACAAAAATCCCCTTCCCTGGACTGGTGATGACCTAGCCCAACTAGCAACCTCTAGCTGGTTCTTAATACTGCCTACAGAGACAGTCTTTTTCCTTCTTCAGAAGAAAGGTTCTGATGTTGCTCTTCTTTAGTGCTCTTCACTTGATTACTTGGAAATCATTAGACAAGAAATTATTCTTTCTTTATTTCTCTTCTTCTCTACTGAAACACTAACTACAATAGACTTCTTCTTTCTTCTTCTTAGTGCAACAACCAACTGCACTTAAACTTCTTCTCTCTTCTTGGATAGAATTAGATATACCAATGTGATTATTTAGGCAGTGAAGATCAGTTAAATTGGCATCATATGAATCTGACTGCCCTGAACAATTGTCAGCATTCAATTGGGAATACTCTGTTATTCATCTTCTTCTCTCCTTTTTCTTTGACATGGTAGAATATGGAATGGTACTGCAGTGTCTTAATCCCATTCATCAGTTTTTAATACCAACACGTACGTGTGCCGGTATACTACCTTCTTTCTTTGTGCAGATATGAATTTAGTTGCACATCTAGTTCTTCTTCACTTCACAAACTACAATGAGGGTGACAATCCCCAGTCTTGTGAGTGCGGTTCCACTTCTCTTGGTGAAAGTGAAAGCTTCACAGTTCTATATTTTTCACAAAGCTACTTCGAGAGTGCTATGAACCTATCGAATGCCCATGGGACCCATAGATTTTTCGTGCACCCTTCTAAGTGGCTTGCGCGTAAAATTCAAACATTGCACGTAAAAACACCTCTTGGCGTGAAAAACCCTTTTCATGCAACTCTTCTTTTTGGCGTAGAACATCCCTTTTCGTGAAACACTTCCTCTTTCATGCAACACTTATTATTTTCGCGCAATAGTCTATACATCAATTTTTCCACGTTCCAGAGCTCGATATTTTTTTTAGTGTCAAGTATCTTCAAATGAGAGGGGTTCAACACATATTTATAGGAATTTTTTACCCCACGTGAAAAACACTAATCCGCACGTAAAACCATCTTCACGCACGTAAAAACTATTTCCCGCAACATCATATTTCACGCAATGATCCAATTTTTTGTGCACCTCATGCATTTTCCAATTTTTGAGCTTCTGATCATGAAACACCTTTTGCATGAAAAACTTATTTCCTCTATTTCATGCACCATGCCAATATTTCGCGCAATGATTGTTCTTTTCGCGCATCTCGCTGATATTCCACGCATCCCGCTACTATTTCACGCACTACCTTATTTTTTCATGCAGCATGCCTAAATTTACACGCACTCCATGTCGTTTCCATTATTTGATGTTCTGACCTTAAATCATGCCATGCAGGAAAAATTAAAAACCATCTTAAATCTCTTGCGTAACATCCATTGACAAAAACACATCTTCATCTCACGATTTTCAAGCCCAAAAATTAGGCAAACACTGGAAAACAGCGCCACCTTAAACTGTGCTTTTATGCACCCCTAGATTTTCTTTTTCTTTGTCATTTCAATCTTCACTACTTCCCATAACCATTATTCATCTTTCATCACGATCTCCATTATCGTGATATATAACCTTTGATAGATCAGTTTTAGCATCATTAGAGTTACAATTGGAAGTACTGAAACTTCTCAATATTCCCGCAGCATCACTCCTTCCAATAAGAACTGTACGTGACTGGAATCATCATTTCTCCACCTTTCCATCATAAGGCTTGCATCACATGTTCTTCTGACTTATGATTTTTTTGAAATACATATCAGCAAAGCATCGTCTGGGTTTGTCCATTATATTTGCAATATGAATTTCAAAGTACTTTATTCATCCTCACATAAAATTCTCACTTCCTTTTGGAGTGTTAATTCAAAAGAACTCTAATCATCTCTCTTCATCCAAATGTGGAGGGTTGAAGCTTCTTCAAATACCTTCAATATCGCAGACAATGTATCACCGTTGATACATGTATTTATATCTTTAAGAATAGTTCCCCAACCATTTGATTTCAATGCAATGTGTAATTCATGTCCTTCATATAATTCCATGTCCTTCCACACACTCTCTTCTTCTTCAGCCATCATTCTATACCTCATTAAAATCATATGATTCTTTTCTACAAGTAAGTTATTGCATGGTTCTCATGAAATCGTGAAGCATTGCATGGTCTTCTTTAAATCTTCATTATTATTCAATCATCCCTAGATGGATGATACCTTGCCATTCTTCATTTTTGTAATCAATGTGTCACATTTGACGCAAGTTCTTTGAACGTAGGAATAGTTCAACAATCGTCTGATTTTATATTCATAGAGAGTTTCTCATGTATGACATCCAATGTTATGATTTGAAAACAATTATCCAAGAAACCTCACTTCGGCCAATCTCCACTAATTTTTAGTCGTTCTTCATCTCCTTATTAATTTTGATGAGTATTGACAACTGTTGACAACAAATTCAATCTTCATACACAAAGTGGTCCCCACACATTTTGGGAATGGTTAAAAAGTAACTAGGTTCATAGGTGATCTTGAGAACACAATATCAACCATAGATTGACAGGAAGTCAAAGTGGACAATACATGTGTTAGAGGATATTATTCAGGCATATATCGTTAATTTTAGAGGTTCATTGAAAAATCATATTCCTCTAGTTGCATTTTTCATACCACAATAGTTTTCAGAATATGATTCAGATGGATCCTTATGAGGCCCTCTACGGTAGGCCATTTCATTCAACCCTCTATAATATGGAGGAATGGGAGGTAGCTCTACTAGGTCCTCATTTTATCTAGGAGAATTCATAGAGATTCTAGCTAATTCAGAAGAATATAAAAATAACTTAGTCCATGTAGATGTCTTATGCTGATCATCTTCATAGAATTATGGAGTTCAATGTTGGAGATCTGGTTTTTATGCATGTATTTCCTTGATTGGTTCATATATGAATTAGGTGATATGGAAAGTTATTGGCTAATTATGTTGGGCCATTCAAGATAGAAAAGAACTTCATATCGGAAGCCTATCAGTTTCTATTATCTCAAAGGTTGTATTCCATTCATGACAACTTTCACGTATCTCTCTTTAGAGAGAATCATGATGACCTATATCATTCGTTTTACCCCAAGGAGTATGAAACCTTCTAGGAGTATCCAATACATATCGTTGATCATATCATGAAGGATATCCATGGTTGGATAGTTTATCTTGTCCATGTGCTATATAGAACAAACATGTATAGAACAACACATAAGAGTGGGAGGAAGATGTATGTTCATAAGGGGGGAAACTCTTCTCTGATAAATTTTCACTACCATTAGAGGGGAAACTCACCAACAAGTTTTCTTAAAGAGTGGACCATATAAATTATAGAAGTTTATCTATGGAACATATAATTTTTCTAAATTTAATCTATTTTTGTGGAACTAATTATGATTTCAAATGATTTCTAAGAGGTTTAAGGGGGTTTCTAGGGTATATTTGGAGCCTGGAGACACAAAAAATCAAAGAAGAAGACTAAGGTGCATGTTTAGTAGAAAATGTGCCACCCATCTAGCATGGTTTCCCTAAACTATTAGTCTTTAGAATGTAGGGTGCTTGTGAAACATAGTTTTTCTATAACCATGTGACCCCACGAATACAACCATGCAAGGAAATATAGGTTTTTTATAGTGGGTGTTTCATGGTTTACACATGGTTTGTTAAAACTTTCCCCTAACCATTAAGAGTTCCCCTTTGAAGTAGAACATGGTGAATGTTTGGCACACAGTTTGGTCAATAATGCATCAAAACTTTTCAAACCTATATTATAAGATAAATTTACCAACTACCCTTAATGAATCTTTTAAACAATATTATTTCATCCCCCTATCATTCCCACATATATATCTTCCTCTCCACACATGGAGGTCCCTTCTCTCTCAACCAAGGGATCAAGACACCACCTCCATATTGTGCCCATTTTACTCACTATTGGATCCATTAGAACACTCTTAGTAAGCTCTTAAATAATCTCCCCTCCTTTTCATGTAATTTTAAACATATTTTTGTGAAATATTATAGTATGTTCATTTTCCCTATTTGTTTTGGGAATTTTATGGTTTCTTCAATTTATTCCAAACAGGATTGCATCAAAGGCCAACGTTACATGGGGAAAGCTCTATGAGGATAGGTTTTGTGGTCTAGGTCATATCCCTTAATTTTGTTATGTTATATAAAATGTGATATTTTTCAATGACTAAGTTCATTAAAATGTTGCCTCTAATTTGTTAATTAATTTTTAATGGAAGCCTTACCATGCTAATTGTGACTTGATATATTTCCAAATAAACCTGTTGGTCTGATCTTCTTGAGTTACATCATCCCTAATGTATGTTCTCCTTCAATGAATAAAAATTTCCCTTCAACCATGGTTTTTAAATACACATAAGGGTGTTTACCTATAATTTATTCCTTGAGATGTATAATTATATTTAATTGGGAAATGATCCATGTGTTTAGGCTCATATACCATATTCTATAAAAGAACCATTAAATTGAAACACCTTTACCAATATGACTATTATAATATAAGGGCTTTAACTAATGGAATGGTTTTTTATCAAGACATTCTATTTATGTAATTTTTTTGACATAATGCTTTACCATAGTGTTGAGCATGAGACAAGGGGTTCTGACATAAGGACCCATTGGAAGAAATCTTCATTCCTTATTTTTATAATTTTAAATGCTTTGTAAATTGGCTGGGTGCAACACCAGTTATGCCTGAGATTGGATATATAAGAGTTAATGTTTCTTACCTCAATATGTGTGACACTAGAACGCTAGGGGAGACCCATTAGTTGAGCTCAATGTAATGATGGTTGAACCATGTCATAAGGGAGACTCGATACTCTATTTGCAATACCCAGTACAGACTCAAGGGTTAATTCTGCATGTTATCAGTATATGACATGCGTGACATAAGAAACATCAATCTTTAGTCATCTTAGGTGGACTCCATAGTGTGTTCTTTCACCATGTCCCTTGAGTGAAACTTATAAACTCGTTCTGAATTGTGATAGATGTGATATGGGTGACAATCTATATTTTATTAGGAATACTTTCAATTAAATTTAAAATATAAATGAATGTTATTAAATAATAAGTTTTCTATTGGTCTTAGAAACATAGGTACGTGTCCTCAAATCAAAATTAGAAGCTTAGGGATAGTCTGTATCCTTACACCTATTTTCCAATATGTTTAACTATAAAGGATCCCCTAGTTCAGACTCACTGGATTAACATGAAGTTGGTAAATTAAATAGGTGACCTATAGGAACACAATATATTTTATTTAGTTAATTTTTTTATTTTTATTTATTAATTATAGAACACTATTCATATCATATGTCCAAAAATGGTTTGGCCTAGACACTGTGGTGGTGGCCAACTAAAATTTCATCTCACACCACGCTTGGGCTAGTATTGGAACCGAAGAATACTTTATGGTTGTAGTTATACACCAAGGGAAGTATCTAACTAACAATTCATGATTGACTATTCTATGATGGATTTTGAGGAAAGGGATCAAAACTATGCTCGAGATGCTAGTTATAGAAATTTTTTGTCCTTTTTGTTTATTTTGACAGCATGAGAAATATGAATGTATCACATTCCTCTTGTATATTGATTTTTGTATATATAAATTACCATGATCATTATATTTTATATTTTTTTATTTAGATTCTACTTTTCATTTACTTTTCTTTCATGTTTTATTAAAATTTTTCTGCTACTACCTATTGTTGTTACAACTTCTACTATTCATTGTACATTATATAATCAATGTGATGTTCCACTATAATCAATGAGGGAATAATATCCCCATTGTTACACCCAAGGCTCTAATTTCAAGTCGATAGCCTTTGACATTTGGGGTGGTGAACTTGTGGTCTTGTGGCCACCATCTCGGGCCACCATTAAGTGGAACACAGGGTGGAATGATATAATGGAGGATTACCACCCCACAAATCGATGTCATTCAATTTAATCATTGTCTCTAATGGATTATTACAATGAATGATTTAAATAAATAAATATATATTTATATATATGAAATTTTAAATATATTTATACTTCTCCATTTATGATATCACACATACTTTGTAAATTTCAAATCCATGGGGGTTATGATAACATTACTCATCTGTACGGAGGACTACTACTTCACGAGCTAAGTTGATTCATTTTTAAAAAGTGGAATGCATGGAAGGTTATATGGATAATTTTTATGAATATTTTTGATATACATTACATCATAATGATATTCATGAAATATTTTTAATTCTGATAATATAGTATATATTTTTCTTTCTTAAACATAAAAATGAAAACATCATACATGTACTTGTGGACTATCGCCTCTACAAAGCGATGTGAATATTTATTCATCACCACATCAAAAAAATGATATATATATAAAAATATTTAAATAAATAATAATTTATATGTTATTTTATGATCAATATATAAATATAAAATATTACTTGCCTCATTTCCAAAATGATGTTTTAAAAATTAAAACATTACTCATGCATACGTACAACCTACCATCTCCATGATTGTAACATAGTACATTTTTCATAACCATAATTAATGGTTGGTTATAAAATATATAATTTATGTATAAATATAATAATTATGTAATTATTGTTATTGTAGATATTTTAAAAAAATGACATCTTTTTCCCTATTCAACCAACTAAGTCAATTTTTGGACATATAATCCAAATTGCATCCAAACGTATGATATGAATTTAATTCAGTATGTAATTGATTATAACATGGTAATATGTGACATAAAAGTAATAATAAACATTAAAAAGTTTCCTATAAATGTAAATAAATGACATAGGTATATTATTTGGGTATATAATGAAAAACGTGATGAATCAAACTCAAGGTTACGTACTTTGTCTTTATTTCCTTTCATTGAGGAATATTTTGATTTTTTGGAGGAATATTGTTTTATGAGATGTATATACAGAACCTATGAAATTTAAAATAATGAATCAATCTATTATCATGTTGTATAAAGTGTTTTTTAAATGTAGTTATATCATGGGTTTTTTGATTCAAATATTTATAAAATGAAAATTCATTTTTATAAAAAAAAATCTCATTTAATGTTTTCCTTCAAATTATATATTCTCATATGACTAGGTTTTTTTAAAAAGATTTTATGAATGTAATTATATATTTATGATAGTTATAAAAAAGGAATTATTGTAATATTTTTCATTCTTTTTCAAAATATAATATTTGTATGGAATGTTTGAATTTATTTACATATGACAAGAGAAATGTTGTATTTTAGTGTATTTTATGACAATGAAATTTTCACCGCAGAACCATCATCTGAGGTTTGGATTAATTTAAAAGAATTCATGTATTATTAAAAATATCTTCTTTCCTTTTTAGGTATTTTTGTATTGAAAATGGTTTTTCAAATGATATGTTTGTTCTTCTATTGAAACAAGGTTTTTAAAAGAAATTAGTATTTCAATATCTGAATGTTATTTTCATATGTGTTTAGAAGAATTTTTTAAAATTTTAATGAAGAAAAATGGAATGATAAAATTGGTTTTTTTCATGGTATGTTACTTGAGAATTATATTGTATAAATGGGTGTTCCCAGATAGCCTCATGTGATCCTATTGTAGCTTATACTATGTGTGCACCCATATAGCACCGAGTAAAACTGATATAACTTATATGATGGATACACTGAGAAATTGATCCAATACATTATGTAATGATACATATATTAATAGGAACTAATAATGGAGTTACCAAAGTTTTTATCCAATTAATTCATTCAGGATCCAGTTACTTCTGATATGGGTTTCAAAACATTTATGAATGTGATGCTAAAAGTTTCCAAAAAAGAGTTCAGATTTGATTGATATAGATTCTAATGATTTTCATTCAGAAAATAGTTTTTTTTCAGAGGAAAAAATTTTATTTTTCTTTTTAATATATTTGTGATATAAAGGAATATTATTTCATGTGTTTTCATATTTTTCATTGGATTTATGTATTTATAAATTTTTATATGCTTATTGATATTTTTATGTTTATCAATATTTTTTTTCAAAAATTATTAGGGGTTAGGGATTAGTAAGGGAATGAAAGAAGTAAACTTGAATGTTGTGAATATTTTTCATGAAATGAAATATCTCTTTATTTGAAAACTTTTATACACTGTAAAACACAGATACTTATCAACAGTGTCCACTTTATATTATATGGTTTTGTTATATATGAGTTATAAACTAATTATCGAAAACTCTAAATATGAGAAGATACTAAAAGTAAAATAATATTAATTATTGACCAAAAATAACGTTTATTTTATGTTTATATCTAGGTCCTTATAATTTTTTTCATGATAATATTCCCTATTTTAGGGTATTCATCTATTATTTTGAAATCTTCCATTATAACTTGTATTAGAGGCTAACACTGGATGAGGAGTAATCTACTTCCATAAAATAGGGAGTATAGTATTTTTTTCTTGAGGATTTTCTGCTATATATAATGTGTTGTGGTGATTGAACACTAAACAATAGACTCATTTTATTAAAACTATAATTTTCCTTAATAAAAATTGCTAATCATTATAGAAAAATCCTATAAAGTTTTATTTCATAGTTTGAGGTTACCCACATCTAAAATTTCCACCCCTATGATGTTATTTTTTTAATATCTAAACAATTTATAACAATTGTTGAGACAATGTCAAGGATACTATTAGACATGATGCTTTATGCTCCCATGATGTATGATGTTGCGTATGGCATCTCACATCATTTAATAAATGGTGAGAATAAAGGTCAACAATTTTTATCGAGTTTTTTTGGGAATTATGTTTCAGATACCTCATTCAGCTGAGTGATATGGTAAACTTTGTATCCCTGAACAAGTTCTTAGTCTAGTGCCCTATTTAGGGCATGAAACAATTCTGACTTTCCATGAACTCTTGAGTTACACCTTTTTGATGTCCAGTGTTAGTATCTCTATATATGGATACATATGTCACTATGTATATAGTTCATATACATACATACATAGTAATATATACATATATACATATATAAATACTTATACTTATACATATATGTTGGAACATGTTCAAAGATATTTAGGCTTACGCAGAAGTTGGTATAGTAAGGAGGGTGTCATTTTTGAACAAACTATAATTTTTTTAGTTTCAATTTATATTTTTCATTTTTTTATATTCACACAACCATTTAATTATCATTGTATGGATCTTTATAGATTCCATTGGTAGTGTTCTATAGATTATATCTCACACATTATTCATGTTGCCTCATCATAACTGAAAAAGCATTTTATTGCAGGTTAGGGAAATGGAAAGGGTCTGGCTATGAATGCTTTATTGTCCTCCTAGGATAGAGTACGATAATAGAGTTTTTGTGTTATGATCCCGATGCATGTGGAGTTAATTTGGGACTTTTTATATAGTTTTTTATATCATATTTTTATATCTATTTATCATCATGCCATCAATTTACATTTTTAGTGTATCATGGCATGATCCTTCTTTTTTATATTACATGGGTTATTTATTATGTCATTTATTAACATATTGAGTTATTTAAATCATTTCTACTACTTTCCATTTTATTTTATTTACCAATTATTTAATACCATTTTGATCACTATGACCAGAGGGAATTTTATCCCTATAGACAAAATCTAGACACTTGCATCTAGTTAGAATCCTTTGGCATACCTGGGCCATGCACAAGGCTTTGTGGACAACCAGATCTAGGAACTATTTAATGGATCCTTGGTCAAAACACTACAAATTGTTGTTAGAGTAGCTTCTCTTCCTTGTTTATTACTATTTGATAATGATTAGAGTGGTGATTTGGAAGTTTTAGAATTTGGTAATGAACTTCTGTATGGGAATAGGCCACCCACTTATATATTAAATTCCAATTTCCTAGAATTGGATGCTGATGGTATGTGTCTCTATATTTATAGATATACTAATTTCAACATTGATTGGAACACCTGTTTTATAATTTGACATTATGGATTATGTTTTCATTGTTCGACTAAAAAAGATAATTTTCGTACATGAACCACTATAGTAATACATAGATTCTTTGGTTTTTCATTATATCATTCCATATATGGTACTATCATAGCTTGAATTTATAATGGTTTTTGAAAATTACTTGATATTTATACTAAAATTAAACTAAAATTTCATGAAAAGAGATGAATAATTGGTTATTTAATGTGCCAGCATCAACCTAATTGGCATTTATGGTATAGAGTGTTGTGGGAACTCTAAATTAACAAATTACGATTTATTTGAGAAATGGAATCCTAGTCGCATGGGATAAAATATTAGTGGTTGAAATTAAATGTATTCTAATTGTAATTTATAGAGAGTATGGGCCTCACTAAATTGGTAATGGTAATAAGTCTAATTAAACCTTCATTGAGGTTGTTTTTAGTTTCCTGAATTGCCAATATCAATTTATATTTAAGGTAATATAGAAACTGGGATTGATACCACCACTAAATAGACCATGATACGTATATATAAAACATTTCAATTTTTTGATCTCTATAAATTAAATAATAGTTACCATTAAAATGGCATTCCAATTACAATGTAATGTTATTTTTCTTTAACATTGCAATGGAAACTCTATTTTGATAGAAATTTTTATCTGATGTGGGAACATGAGGAAGACTCGACCCTAATATTGGGTAGTTGAGACTGTCAATTATGAATTAAAGGATTTTATTGAATTATATTGACAATGATTTGGGACCAAGAAAATATTTGTTGAATATTGTATCAAAAGGCATTGAAACTATCTTATTTTTTATTCTATGATCTATTAAATTATTAATTGTATTTTGAGGATAGTGTTTCAAAATTTCAAAAACATGACACCATTAAGACCTCGATTTGAACACCATATAGGTGGAGATAACCATTCTCTTGAGTTTGGGGGCCATGAGCCACCAGTATTACCATATGTTGTATAACTTGCACCACCAAATGATATACTTGAACTGTGAACAAATTATCATTAATAAGAGGGTTTCATGTGGTTCTTGTAGTCCTTAGAGAGATATTTATGAACTTACACTTCTATGGATGAATTTTTATGATAGTCACAACATCATAAACCACCTAATTTCTCAAGGCATGGTAACCCCTAGCCACTAAATCATCTTTGGTTTCCATGATTTATATATTTGAGATCTAGGATACACTTTTATAAATGAGGGTTATTCTACCAATATACATACTTAATGAATCCAAGAAGAGATATTGCATAGTTGTCACCCAATATGGTCATCATTAGATTGTGGTCTATAATTAATTTATGGTGTCCTTCTAGGATTAATTCATTTCCTAGAAACTGAGATCATAGTGGGGCAAGGAATTCATGAAACTCCACTATGTTACTATATATGTTATAAGGTATTATAATCATTTAAATGGGATCTAGAATTTTCTTCCATTCTTCAATGAGTATGATATGATTAAAGTAAGACAACTTGAGGATGGTCTTTTTTAAACCATACATTATCAATTAAATATATTCTTATCGACAAATGATTCAGAAATATTGATCCATGTCCTCACTATAGAGTGGAAAACGACAGAAATTGAGGGCATGGGCCAGTGAAACATATAACCAATATAGGTAAGTATATCATCTATTTATAATGGCTCTACGCTAACTCTTTATTTGAGAGTGGCCCCAAAAGATTTCCATTGGATAGGATGATGTGATAGTATCAACTGTTTATATTGAGGGGATGGATCATGCTGCGAATATCAGTATTATGAGATGAAGAGTCACCAAATCATGCCTAAAATTGATATCAATGATATGAATTAGGTACATGGTAATATTCATATTCATGAAGTATCTTCATCACTATAATAGAGGATTTTTTGGCCCTATACGGTTTGAGGAACTATTCAGTTATCCACCACATTAGTGTCTTCATTATTTGAATCAGGTTATTCACATTCATTTATCATTACAAGTATTATGGAATGTTGGAGTTTTTATGTTGATTACTTTGGTTATGTATGTAACTAGATATACCATTAATAGCGATATCACATATTATATAGCAATTCAATCAGTGTCCCTGGGAGTTTGGTAGGTTTTATTTTCTATGGACCCACTTTTTTATGTAGATGACTATTTTCGACATCATATATGTGATGGACTTATTATTTCCGAATCACAATAATTTTTATTGTTATGACTTGATGGAGTATTTAACATTACATGAGGGTGATATATATATTTTTAATTTTGAATGGTATGTCCATGATAGTTGAGATGGAACTGACATCCTGGGAAGGGTGGATTTATGGTCCAAATCTCCAGTCTCTATCCACATGAGTAGGGAATTAACTCAAAATATTTTCCTCAAGTAGTGGAGAGATTTATAAGAAACTTTTCTGTAGAATTCTATATAATAACTCCTATGATATAGGGAGAGTTCACCATTGTTCATTTAAAAGAAGCATCACTAGTATCCATTACACAATACATTATAGAAACTAAAAAGTTACAAGAGATCAAGAGGTAACAGGAAGACTTAGAAGGTAAAAGTTTAATATGACCCAACACAACTACTATGAGTTGGAATTTCCTTTTTCTCCAGAAGGAAAATGATACCCTCATGATTTATGTGCAATATAATCGATTAAACTAAATTACAGTTTTTAACTTCTATCCACTACCATCACGTGCAAGTTAGGACATTAAACATGAAATGTACATCGTTCCAAAGTATATATGGATTGTATGAGTATTTGGTTGTGTCATTCAATTTCACAAATTCACCCATAGTTTCAATTGATCTAAGGAGTTAGGTATTCCAACTACATATGGATTTATTAGTGGTGGTATTTGTTGACAACATCTTGGTGTATTCTTATACTCGACAAGAACATGAATAATATGTTGACATCAAACTAAATATACTAATTGAGACAAAACTATATGAAAGTGTTGCTATATTTCACTTTTGTATTGTTAATATTCACATTATGGGACCCATATTTTCTAATGTAGATGAATCTATTGATCATGAAAAGGTTAGTTCTATAGTATTATAGGATCGACTAATTAATTTATTTGATATATAAAGTTTATTGGGGAAGGATATATATTATAGGATACTTATTCAAGAAATTTCATTCCTAGAAGTACCCCACACATGTTCGAAAAGGTTATTCAAATTTTACATGTCTTAAAGAATATAAGATAGATTTTCAAAAAGATAAAATGGAGGATAACATTAATATCAATCACAATTTATCTAGATTTTGCATATGAATTATATATTATTATGATTTTTCAGGAATCAAACTTTGAGCCTTCTTGCTAGAGGGAAATCGATTTGTGGAATATGGGTCTCAGTAGTTTAGGACACAGACAAAGAATTACTATACACTTGATTTTAATCATGCAATTGAGGTTCATTTGTTATGTTGATGGACTCATTATCTATCAGGAAAGTGTTTTTTGGTGTATAGAAGCCCACAAAATCCCCAGGTATGTATTTACTCATCATGATCTGAATATAAGGAAGAATATTTGGGTATATTACCAAAAATAATCATATTTTGAATTTTATAATATTTATATAAAGGGTAATTTGTTTTTTAACACACTAAACCAAAAGTCTCAAACACATTACCTTCGTAAGGCTAGTAAAAATTGTAGTTGATGGTTATTTTCTAGGATGCACTTTTAGGTTTAGGACTGTTAAAGGAAACATTTAATAGAATTATTATTAGTGAAATCCTCTCATCTGTAGCATTTATGGATGATATAGCTTTAAATCCTAACGGATTAGTCCTTTGTAAGAGATCCACATGTGAGGACCACTTCCTGGATGGGTTACTGATGAGGTTGATCTTCATCAAATATACAATGTGTTTGGGTTACTATGTACATATAGGATGAATTGATGTAGGGATATCATGCCGCTATTTTGTAAGTACGTCTATGTATTACTAATATGGACCATGATGTATGTCAATAGTATTGGTGGATAGTTTTGAAGGGGTAGGTTACTTATTATATCACAAAGTGTTCCACCTATCAGCTGGTGAAGGTAGAGCACCAGTGACCAGTTGGAAGACTATATACTATGTCTAGTGGGGAATGTAAAAGGGACAATGTCACTATGAGTTTCATGAAGTTATTTTTAAGATACCATTTATTCAGTTATGTGGTATGGGAATCATGGACATATTAACCAAGGTAACTAATTTTATACCTATCAGTGGGTCCTTTTAGTGTAAGTGCTTTGGACGATTTGTATTCTGGAGATTGAACACCACCATGGTGTTACCCATTCTATCATATTAGATATAGATGTTTGGTTTACAAATGGATCAATCAGGGATAACAAAAGTATCTCTATTATCATTTACTTTTAATTACGGTATGTCACTGTTAGACAAATAGACAGTTTGATCATATGATATGAGTTTTTGAGAACATCCACTAAGGATGTGTCATTGATTTTGATGGAAATTAGATAAATATAAAACCCTCATAAACATTTACTAAAACAACTTATTTCTAGAAACTATTTATAGGTATTACTGTGATTACTTTTATGGTAGGTCATTTTGTTCACCTCTATAATGGTTAAAGGAAGGTGAGACAACATTAGTGGGACCATATAATGTTTAGAATACATAGGAGCTATAAAAGATTATATCGAGTCAAATGACTATAGCTAAATATAAGTAGGAATATTATATCAATCTTCATAACTAACCTCA
Source organism: Viscum album (assembly GCA_963277665.1). Classification (NCBI taxonomy): domain Eukaryota; kingdom Viridiplantae; phylum Streptophyta; class Magnoliopsida; order Santalales; family Viscaceae; genus Viscum; species Viscum album. The sequence continues at coordinate 382,347,562 of OY728132.1, read as the reverse complement.
AGAGTTCAATGTTGGACAAGGAGTTTTTTATGTGTTTTTCCAAGATTGGTTCATAGAGAGATTCGATGCTAGAAATTGATATCACATTGTTTCACTGGTCATTTTTTGACCTTGGGGAGAGTTTGGCTGATAGCCTATTACATGTACTTAACTAATAGGTACTGGTCTATGTAAAACAACTTCCCTATATCAAAGGTTCATTATTATTATTCTGACCTATATCACTATTTTGATCCTGAGGATATTGAGTTGGAGGAAGATGTGTCATTTGAGTAGTATCCCATATTTATAGTTTATTAGAGTAATATTCCTCACCAAGGATGTTATTTTCCACTTTTGTGGCTAATATAGATGAAAAAATGCACATAGGATGATACTGAGGAATAATAGGATAATTTAGGTTCTCAGAGGTTGGAGTTATTCACAGACGATGCCTTCCCACCCCTGGATGGAAAACTCAACGGGGTTAGTTTTAATGGAGTGGAGGATGTGACATCCATTTTTTCATGGACTTTGGAACACTTAAATTTTGATTGGAAACTTTATTTTTATTAATGTGTAGTTTTCAATGTGCTTAAGTAAGAGTTTAGGATTGTTTAGGGATCTTACGGATCAAGGAGATCTATATTTTGGAAGAGACAAACCAGCCACACAATCTGTTTAAACCATGCCCCTGAGGATGCCATGTTTGGATAAATAGTGCAAAGTGCTATAGAGGCTCTACATCAATGTGAACAAAATTTACACATTTTGGAAAAACCGTGAATCTAGAATACATGGGTAGTTCTAAATTACCTATGGTGCCACCCAATTTTGGCACATAGTTAGGAAAACTATGCAACCGAACCATGCACCTCATAAAAGTGGGTAAATTTTCAGTTTTTAACCTTCCCAATTTAATTTTTCAAAACCCATTTTTATTACTCTCCATGAATAGAATTATCCCATCACATTTGAGAGATCTCCCATTGATTCCACCTAGTCTTTGATAGAGGTTATCCATTAGGTTTCCAAATGTCTCATCATTGGTGTCATTGGATGCATACTGACATGTGAATCAATCATGTATTTTCATTAAATTATACTTCCATATTCAGTGATATTTCCTTTCATAATCATATTTCCAATTTTCATGGAATTCTCTTATTTATATGATTTCTTCAATTCTAGCTCAAAGTAGAGGCTAACACTAGATAAAGAGTCTTCTACCACCATATTTATGTGGTCAAGTAATTTTCCCTATGTATTTGTAACTATATATCTTATGACATAGTGACTCAATTACATACATTCATTTTATTTCCCTGAAATTATAATTTATCTTACTCTATTCTTTTTATCATTACATAAAATTCTTTTAAAATATTACTTCATTGTCACAGTTCACCCACCTCTAAAATTTTAATACCTTTGGTATACATATTAAGTCCATTGAATAAATGTAATATTAAGTATTTAAAAACCATCATTGGGTTAGATTAATTCATTATATAAATGATTATTATTGTTATGATATCTAAATAATGTACAATAGTTGTTGACAAATGGTTATGTAATGTTTTTGACAATATTTTTCATGATCCCTTGATGTGTGATATTGGGAATGACATATAACATCATTTATTTAGTGATCATCTTGGTGATCCCCATTTTTCTAGAGGTTGTTGGACATTACATTTTATTTAACTCAATTGGTTTATGGATATTATGAAATTTTTATCCATGATCTAATGCTTGGTCTGGTGCCCTATTTACAACATGAGACCTTTATGACTACACACGGACAGTCGAGATATTCCTCTGATCCAATATATTATTATTATATATAAGTGGCTATATATTTCAATATATATATATCTTATATATATACATACATAATTATAAATTAATATATATATAGATATACTTATATATATATGTGGTGGAATATGTTTAGAGATATTCTGGATTAGGCCGAAGTAGGTAAAGTCAGGAAGGTTTCATCTAAGAACTTGTACTATCATTCTTATACTTTACATTTCTATTTTCCTTAATTATATCTCTGCACTGACATTTTATATGAACTAGAAAGAAATTTATTGATAACATTGGTGGTGGACTACTATGTAAATCACACACCCAGTTTTGGCTAGCTATTGGTACCCAAATAGATATCATGGATGTAGGTAGAGAAAAAGTAAAGGGTCTAAAAATTGATACTTTATTGTCTACCTTATATAGATTATGAAAGTAGATGGATGATATTTTTCCAACAATGAAAGTATATTTCTCTCAGGCCTTTTGTTATATTTTTTAATTTTTTTACATGTATGTTTCCCTATAACTCATTTACTTACCTTTTTCGGGAGTCATGACATGATCATCATTTATTATATGACTTCAGTTATTTATTATTACATTCATTATTATATGGATTTATGTATTTCATAACTACTTCTTATCGGTTTCAAAAAATTACTTATTATTGTATACCACTATTTCCACTCTTATAAAATGGAATAGTCTCTCCATTGACAAACTCTATTACCTCACAGCTATTTGATCGCCTCTATCAAATGGGGAGGTGTGCTAGAGATCATGTGGCCAACCAACTTTGAGAAATGTTTAGTTGTTATTTGGTTGAGACACTAATTAATTATTTTTGGGGGACAATGTTGTATAATTAAACATATTATTCCCTTAATAAAAGAACTCTTTTATCATAACAACTATTTTATAATAGATTCACCCAAGAAGAATATAACATTTCATACACATCATGTGTTTATATTGATTAATACAAATCTGAATAGTAATGGGATATAAACATGCTGAATGTTTACAATCACTAAGAGGTACTCTATATGCATGAATTCCACAACTATGTTAATTCCTTCAATAATAACAATTAACACAACCAAATTTTCTTTCAAAACGATAGACATTATCAAATTATGTGTAAATTTTTTTTATAAATGAAGTAGTGAATGATAATGTAAGAATGATGGTGTATTTATATAGAAATATTTTCATTGGACATTATGATTGTCAAATAATATTGTTGATAGGCATTATGAACATTGATTAATATGAAGTTAGGCCATTATTTTAATTGGATAGGTGGATGCATAAAGTTACATTTGAGAATTATTTTATAATAAAAAAATGAATTTTTGGAAACTAAATATATTTTTAAATTATATTTAATATATATTTTAGGATAAATTAAAAAAATTTAAATAAAATTTATATTTAGGAATTAAAGTTATAAGATTTATTTTTTAAATTTAAAATATAAATTAGCAAATGTCTTGAGTAATCTTATAATAGTAAAAAAAATTCAATGTATTAATTACTATTATCTTTTAATACATAAATAGTTTTTTTTAAAGTAAAAATTATTATATTTATATAGTAATATTGATAAAATAAATAATATTTATGGATTCATCACCAAAATATTATCTTAGAAACACATACTTAGTATTTTGGAATGAAGCTTTTTTCATTTTAAAATAAACTTTTTTTAAGTGTTACATGAGTGTCGTATTAGAATTAATTATTATCAAATTAATAAATTGAATTCTGTGAAATTGATTTAATATTTTTAATTATAAGGTCCAAATTTTTTAATAAGGGTAATTTACCTTTTACGAACACAAATGTTACATTGGTGAAAAAAATACCACAGAATTGGTAAAATATGGTAAATAGTTAAAATTAAAAGGTAAATACATAAGAAAACAAAAAATGACCACATTAAATGGGTGGTTGAGGTATTCAAAATACTTAATTAGAATTTACATATTAATTTAAAAACTAGATGATTTTAGTTAATTATACCTAAAAGTGTTTATACTTAATAAAAATTTAATTATTAATTTTTCCCAATTTACCTACCCTCATCAAGTATAAATACACAACCAATCCCCATATAATGTATACATAAAATATATTGAGAATGAATTATCTCTCAATATCCACATCAATATTATTTTCAATGTGATTCTACGATATATGGAGTGTCTCTCTATCTTTAAGAAGTATCCATAAAAGGTAAGGGGTCCCTTCCTCCACAATTTCAATTAAATTATATCTTATCTATAAGGATATTTATTCCAAATTTATAATTTTTTACACTATTTATTAGAAACACCAATATTTTAACTATGACTTTAGTTTAATGAAAGACTTTATTTCTATCTCATTGAACTCCTTCCACGATCCCTTTTTTATAGTTGTTTTTCTGCTAAATCAACCCATGATATTCCATTCCATATTTTCAGGTCAATGTTACCCAATACTATAATCATTCAAGGAATTTCATTTAGATTTATCACTGAACAATTTATTTGGTACATCTATATATGAAACCAACATTCCGTAATAATGGGTTGCAATTGATAATATGTATGATTTTTTATCTATGTGGTGCACATAATGTTTTCCATATGAATTGTGCACTCTGATAGTGCTCAAATGCATTGAAAAGATATGTAATATCCAAATATTACAATTTCATGATTCCTTGGAAGCATAAATTGGAAATTGTTTTTAGAACACTTATCAAAATTCTTGGTAATATACTTTATAATTCTTTATTGATTATATTTGGTGATAATTATATGAATGTACCATGTTAATGTTATAGATGTGTTTCCATGTTATGCTTCAAATTATTCTGTTTATATAATTATGTCACACCTCAAGTTATTATTTAATTGTTCCTATGTTGTTCTTTTTGTTCCACATATGATGTTATCTTATATTATTTTTCACTTACTATGATTTATTCTAACACCTATAATTTGATAAATAACCCTAGGAAATAATATGAAGTATGATAATCTAGGATGGGATTGTATATAAGCCTTTCAGGGGAGTTGAAACAATTATTTTTATTTTTTCTGTACCAAGTATTTATTGCACTATATAGCACGTTTCCAATTCAATCCGCCTAAAAAAGTCATTAAGTGTTATTTATGTGTCATTATTTCAATGAATTATGGCTAAAATCATATAATAAAATGTGGTTCTCTATAGACCTTAATTAAAGTGTTATTCCAAATCTTGAATAGATGGTATTTAAATATTCAACCCCATCAAACTAGATCATACATGCGAAGTAAACCGCAAAATAGAGAACCCTCACCAAGACCCAACTGAGAGTGGGGATACCAACCATCATTGGTTTCCCCTTTATATCAAACTCAATTCATTATCGGTACTTATTAGATCCTAAAATAATGCCAGATGAGATGAGAATAGATCGAAATTATGTTTTAGACAATGTCCTATATCAATACTAATGAACCTATGAACCCTTAACCATTGATTTGAGTAATTAAATTCACAAAAAATGGAAATATATATTTCTTGAAAGGCTCAACTATCATGTGAGGATTTGGATTTACAACTCCACTTGGGCTTTAGGTAAGCCCATAAGAAAAAATATTAGCCTCCTTTATTAAAAAAGGAATCACATGGGGTCATCCTAAGACAAAATCACCCAAAAACCCACTAAAACATTCTACGAGAATATCCATCCAGAAGGAAATAGAAAATTAAAATAAAAAACATCAAATATAAACCATGGAATCATGGTTAATCAATTTTAAAATGGATAACATAAAGACTAAATCAGAAACACCATTATTTTTAAAATTAACCACAAAAGTAAAAATAATTACAATAGAATCCCTAAATTAAAAGATAAAAAAATCATTTATTTTCCCACCAAACCCAAAATATTTCAAAAAAATAATGTTTCAAATCCTAAATTGTGTGATTTATAGTCATTTTTTATTTGAAATCCAAATTAGTTCACAATAAATTTTAAAATTGAAAATATCACTTGGAAGTCATTTTATGAATCCAAAAAACCATGTTACTTTTTTTTGATATCTTGAATATATTAATACTAATGTATATTATATTTTTTTCAATATTATCTTATTCATTTGAAATCCGATAATATTTTTTACATGTATATAAATCTATCATTGAAACTTTTCTATAATTCAAATTTTCTAATGCCTTTCAAGTCATTTTATGAAAACTCATTAATTAAATTTAAATGAGAAAGATATTATTTCAACCCAACCTGTAAATAATTAGAATCGTATATTTTAATTTCTTAAATTCTAAAATATTAATTTAAAAATAATTTTTCCCAACATAAATTATATTTATCTATTTTTTAAACACAAAAAATTGATTCCTTTTAGAATTGAATTGTGTATATAGAAACCCAATAAATTAAATTTTAAAACATCAAAACACCATAAAATTGACTAGTGGTTGTGCTTTACTAGGAGACATGGTTTAGAAGTCCATGTACCAAGTGTGAAACCAAAATTGGAAGTCCTATTTAGTTGTGTACTCAGACAATATATGGGATTATAGGTTATGAAAGATTACCATGAGATAATATTTCAGTACTATTATAATACTTTCAAACATTGATATCAATTACATAAACCAAAACATAATAAATAAATAAAATAATATATTCTGAAATCACATGGAAACTAAAGGTTCATCACAAAAAAGCGTTGGTTATACACATTCTCATACCTACACTATGAATTATGAAATTCCTTTCTCTATCAAGAATTTATACCTAATAATTAAGGGCGGTATCATACTATTTTTTATGAACCAATCACATCTATCCCTCCATCAAATTCTTGAGCTAGCCTGTGACACCCATAAAGATATTTCTCGATCTACCTGTGATGATAAAAAGAACCATGGAATCAAAATAAATCTTCTTGGAATTATTCTTAAAAATAGATAATAAAAAATAAAGATCTACAAATTATATAAAATTATGGCACAAAATATTAGTTTCTTGGGCATCAAGAAATAACATTATATGCATAAATAAATTATGATGAAAATGAAACTAAACATGTAATACTAAAAACAAAACATTAAACAGTCCATTCACCCCCAGTTTCCCTCTACTATAATTAATAAATGTATAAAAAACCATAACCAAATGACTTTGATTGTTCCACTAGTATATATTTTTACCCTTCATCTAGAGAAAATAGTAAACAACTAATTTTTAAATTTGAAAAGGTAAGAATAAAATAAAACCAAACTACCAACATACCTCAATGTGACAATAAAATCACCATAAAAATGATATATTATGAAATTATATTTCAGAATAGAAAAAACACCAAAACAGAAATATAATGACATGTATGAAAAATTATACCCTATATTCATTCCAAGAAAACCACTTCAAATGCTAATGCCCTTAAAATTTTAATTTTATGCTAGTATGAAATACATAAAAAAATTATTCTAATTTTTTTTAGAATCCAAATAAAATATATTATTTCATTTGTATTTGAAATGTTATTCAAAACATGAAGGCCCATTCATTTATATGAAGAAAATTAATTTTATGCAATAAACAAAAAATCCACGATTTTCCCAGAAACATTTAACATAATATAAATGACAAAATTTATTTATTTTGAAAGGAAAGTGGAAAAGATAAATAATTGGACTAAGAACCATGGGAATCCCAATGTCAATAAGATCTGACATCATCCTAAGATCCTCATACTCTTGGTGATACAACCACATATAACTATTTCAATGAATGAGACACTAAAGAGGTCAAAGATAAATCTGTAGTTATAAATGACATGTATCATTATTATAATTTTTATTTAGTGTCATCGCTTTGTCCAAAGGCTAGGGTGGACAAAATAGAACTAGTATAAGTAACTATGTCTCTCCAATAATGTACATGTGGTTCCCATGTTCAATTCCCATTCAATAAAATAGTTATTTATTTCATCTCATGACCAAATTAAGTAAAATTATTCATATCATATTTCACATCATTGGGGAAAATAATTTCAAAGGACCAGTAACAAAAAAATTAATAAAAAATTTATATAAACATTAAGACAATATTAAACATTATTTCAAAAAAAGTAAATCCAATTTAATTCTAAAAAACAAAACAATCATGAAATCATCTACATTAAGGGTTCCCATCAGACCTCATAATTATCATTAAAGAATAAAATTTAGAATTTAATTGAACCTGGGTGTCAACACTATATTTAAACTCCCAATATTTATATCTATTATAATGTCCATATAAATAGACACACACACACACCCAAAAATATATATTTATATCTCACAATGAAAAAAATCAAATATTCTCATGTTAATTTTTACACATTAACACTCACATAGAAAGACACAAAGATATATATATGGTCACCTGTGTATATTTGGGTAACAAAAACATAGAAGGATGCTGTTTTTCAAATGAATTAATTTTTAAATTCCTATAAATACAAGGGATAAATGAAAATTTAAATCCAAAAAAATATTTTAGAGCATAAAAACTATTTAAGAATATCTAAAAAACATCCAGTGTGACAAATAATTTATTGAACACTCTTAAAAAACATCAAAATCAAGAAAAAAATTGTATTGAAGTGTAAATAAATTGAAACCAGATTTCTACAAAAAATATCCATTAAGATTATTAATAATATTATTTAATATCTAAAAGAGGGATTTAAATTGAAAGAAATGAATGTTATAGATTTTAATAAATATAAAAAGGGTCTACCTTCCAGGAACTCAATTCCTAAGAAAATGGTAGTTCTTTCCTTCATAAAAAAGTTATAACACATGAAAATAAGTAAAGATAAACATAAAACAAGAAAATACCCCATTTGAATCAAGAAAAATATGAATAATGAGACGAAACCCTATCCATATTCATTGTAGAACTCATTTCCTTCAACAAATGTGGCTAAAATAGGCTTCAATAGAACTCACCAAACCTAAAAACTAGGATAAAAAATTTTAGAAAACAAAAATTTGGTGTGGGATATATTATGGAAGAAATTACGCGAGGAATAACATAAAATATGACATCTTGAGACTCAGACTCCTAGATCATGTGGATAAATCATGAGCTTTACATTTCTTGTTTGGATAATGATATTTGTGACCAATTTTTTCCATCCAATCCTTACAAAATGAAAAGGAAATGTTGTGTCACATAAATTATCAAGGACCTTTTAGGTATATCGTATTAGATAATTAGGTTACACCCCTACATAATCAATTCACAAAACATTAGATGATTATTCTTCCTAGTTAACACATCTTTTCATTTTCCTATTAATAAATTATCATCATCCATATGAAATAACATTTTGGAATAAATCATTTCACCATATAATATATAACCTGAGGAAAATGAAACATAATATGCGTGAGATCAAATTATCCTTAAGAGAAATTTTAATAATTAATAAATGAATGTTACTAACCAATGTAAGAAGAGAATAATGGTATGATGACAAAATAAATGTTATTGAGTATAAAATAAGAATATTTACACCCCTAAATACCTATATCATAAAACATAAACCCATAGAATATGTAATTTATAATGGAATTATTGAAATTAATATATAATCATGATCCATGTGATATAAATCATAAACAAATGAAACATAATTAACCCAAAACAATCATATATAAATCATATTGGTATCCTAGAACATGATCTCATAGAACATTAATATAACCCATACCAAAATCTTAAAGAAACCATAAAAAAGTAATCAAAATATAGAAAAATTACAATATTATTCTCTTGATAAAATAATTATTACCCAATGCATTGGATTTCTATCAGGGTGTACACATCATATAAGAAAAAATCTGAACAAATAATATTATCAAGGTGGACCCCTCATTTATAAAGTCCAATAACATGATAATAAATAAATAACACATGGATTTAATTCCATTATAACTCATTGAAATAACCTTTTTACTTTATTATAACATGATTAACCCATGTATGGGATATTTGTTATTTAATAATCTATTTGAAACATATTTAACCATGGAATAGAAATAGGTTTCATAACAGCCTATTTGAAATATAATTTATCAGTTGAAATCAAATTTCTCCCATAAAAATATCTTCGAAACATGGTTAACCTATGGAAAAGAAACAAATTCCAAAAAATTCATTTAAACATTGTTACATTATGTAAATGAAACATGTTCCTAACAAGTCTCTCTAAAACTGGTTACCCCGTGAAAAAGAAATTAGTTAAATGAAAATATCTTTGAAGAAATATTAATCCATCCAAATAATGAATGAGGATAGTATCAATAAAAAATATCCCAATTTTAACATAAGTATCAAAATTTTTGTTAACATTTATTAATTAAAATACCATTAAAGGATCATTAAATTCATTATTGAGGAAAATAGACTTTTTATTTTAAAAATAGATATTTGAAACCTAATATTTTTTGAAAATACTTTTCATTGAAAATAACCATGAAAAATTATAAAATAATTTGTTTAAAATACTTTTAATAATTTATAGATTAAAATATCCTTCCAAAATTAGAAATAAATTTAAACTATTTTTAATACAATTTAAGAAAACATGGGTTTGGAAGGAAATAGATCTCTCGCCGAAGAGAGAATTGAAGTAAGTTTTTATAAAAAACACTTTCTAAAAAATTTTATTTAACATATATTGTAAAAATTGAATGATTAATTTTTAATATAATTAATTTTTATAGGATATTAAATGTAAAATTAATTATAATATTACTATACTAGATACATAATCATACACAATCCTGACTCATGATGAGACCATAACAGAAGAATCTTGCCACTCTTATAACATTAAATCACAATACACCTGAAATAAATTCATTTATAATATTAATAAAATAAAAATATTCATTATATACAATTTAAAAGGTGTATAATATATTCCTCATAAATTATGGTAGTTGTATAACATATCTTATGTCTCAAATAATAAAAATTGAGACAAAATCCTTTAACAATCTCATATCTTTGATACCATAAACCCCGTGAAATAGTGTTACTAAAATGGATATTAAAATAAAAATAAATTTAAGTATAATATTCATAAAATAAATTAATTTTAGTATATAAACCATATACCAAAAATAGTTGGTGAATATGGAATGCATCTCTCAGAAATAAAAGTTATATGATAAAAACCTTTAACTCAGGAATATTTTTGGTCAAAAGTGCTTTTACCTCTTATATAATGGTTTTAGAAATGTTATTATATTATTATAGAACAATATTAATATTTTTAATATCCTATATTATTTTATTATTTTTATTTACTACCCTTTTATTAACAATTTCATGTAAAATTTATGTTTCGGGAAATAACCATTTTTGTCGTATATGTTTTGACTTAAAATTTTTGGTTCTATTACATCAAAAATTATTTAATACTCTTTAGAAAGTAAACCATGATATAAATATCATATATAATCACTATATATGTATTTATACTAATATTTCAAATATATTTATATAAAATTAAATTCATCGTTTATGGAGATGATAGTTCGTACGTACACATGAACATTGATTCGATTTTCATTAAAATTTGTAAGAAAGAAATAATATATATACATATATATATTATCATTACAATATCATATTTAGGTCATAAATATATATCCAAAATTTTAAAATATCATTCTATAAACATTCCATGTAATGTGTGAAGAAATCATACCACTTCATGTGGTGGTAGTCTACCTTACATAGGAGCAACATTACAAAATACCCACCAAAGGGAAATCATGATGTTATGAGATAAGTAAAAACTTTTTAATAAACATTAAATTATAAACATAATATATATCATATATAAAAAGTATTTATTTAATTATTCCAGACCTTGAAAGGTGGTAATGAGAAAAGTAATGATAATGATTCAGGAGGGGGTAGTCCACTATACACACAAACATCGATTTCATAACCAATTTGATAGAGTTATATGTATTAGTATGTTGTGCCATTAAAATAACAACATCCATTTATATTGACGAAACTAAGGTTATTGAATATTCATTATGTAATAATAATTTAATGATTTGGAGAAAGAAATCAAATAAAAACTCTTTTATGGTAGGGAAGTTGGGATATTCTTTGGGTAGGGTTTTCATGATCCAAAAAGCTTGATAAGAATGAAAAAGTGGGGAGATTGAGTTACTTTTTATAGTTTAGAATGTGTGACATTCTTATACATACTAAAAAGTATTTACTATTGGGAGTTATTCCTTATATAATGTGCCTCAAGAAATAAATAGTAATTTATGGTAGGGATAATTTTGTCAAGAAACGCCACTATAATACAAAATAAATACATTTATTAAACATTGTTTTTCATTAACTCCCAAGTATCCTTATTTTTTCATTTTAGGTTTTAATTGAGGTAAATAGTTTTCTAACCTATTTAATTAATCTATTAAGAATAAATTAATGTGTAAATTATTAGAAAACTTATAAATACTGATTCAAAATATTAAATCCAAACTATAAAATAAAAAAATCATGTGTTTTGGAAAATAATTTTAACAGAAGCGCATTTGATGTTAAAAAAACTACTTTAACCCTAGACATAGAAACATGGTTTTCACTAATTAATTATCAATATGTTCATTATAAAAGATATATTAGATGATTAATGGACCATATTTTATATTTATTAACATTTAAAAATTACTTTACATATGATAGGTTTTTAGTAATTTTTAATCATTTAGTAAAATATCATTTATTTTAAAATAACATTAATGTCAATTTTAAAAATATTTATTTTATTTGAATTTAATAAACATTAAGAAAATAATGCGATGAAAATATATTAATTTTTAATATTTTTTCTGGATATATTAATATAATAATATAATTTAACACAATAATTTAATCTATTTACTTCTCATTTATTGTTTTTAGTATATTTTATATTATTAAATTTTTAAAAATTAATCCCCACGTTGGAGTTTGTTACGAATTTAATGTAATTAAATGAGAAAAAAATTTAATATAAAGTATTGTGAAAACATTTAATCATTTATCCTCTGGAATAATATTTATAACTCAACCTATGTAGTTTTTTTCATATCCCCAATTCGTTATATAAATTAAAAGGAAGAAATGTAATTTTTTTTGACTTTTTTCCTTCTTTAACTTTTTATATTGATCACATTCAACGAAAAATATCCCATAAACCCATAAATTTTGATAATAATGTCATAAGGGTATAAATATGTCACATAATATTTATTGAAAAAGTTTTAGCTCATTTTTAATCCTTAAATTCTAATTTTAACAACTAAAAAACTTATTTACTTTAATTATTGTGATGAATTCTAATTATTTTTACTAATTAGTTAGGTCAAAACATTATATAACATTATTAAATTATATTTATTATTATAAATAAAGAAAATAAATCTATATTTTCCAATTCATCTCTGAGATGTTGCTGAATTTAATTTAAAATCCATGTGATAGACATGATGAGATAACAAGTTTTTAAGCTAAACAAATTTCAAAAGATCACAATGTTTTAATATCAAAAATCAGTATCAAAATTATTGGAATGACCGATATTGGATTAATATATATACAATTTTAATATTTGGACTTTATATATTAATAAAAATAATTTCTCTTTGAATTTTTTTTGGAGAAAATACAGTTTTTTAATTAAAATTTGGTATTTTTTTACTATTCATAAAGAAGTGGATCTTTTCAAAAAAATCACCAAATATTACCCAATGATATTGTTTATACTTATATTTATAAAATAAAACCAATAATAATTCTAAAATTCTAAAAAGGATAATATAATTATGCCATAATGGGTAACAAAATAGTTTTTTAGAAAAAATACGGTGTTTAAGCATAAAATGAGAATTATATTTAACTACTATCTAAAAATACATGAGTTGAATTTTAAACATTTGATTTAAAATATTACATATAAATTTAAATAATATAATCCATTATATTGGCTTTTTTTATTTTATTGGTTCACAACACACTTGTTGAAATTTAAATAGTTTTTAGAAAAAGATTTCCTATTATTAAAAAATTTGTTTTATTTTCATCTGTAATTAATTAGTCACCAAAGAATTAATTATATATAAGGTGTATAAATTATTTTAACAATTAATTCAATCCATTTCATACCCTCAATTCTTATTCCAGGATTATCAAAATCATATAAAATAATAATATATGTAGTATGTTGTTGTTCGATAAAACTCAATCCTACATGTTACACATGCTAATAAAGGAACTTATTGTAACATGTATCATAGTATAAAATGAGTGTTGTAGGTAAAGATCAATAAACTTATTGTTCCATGTCTATTACACTATCAAATATAATTTTCTTATATTGAAATATAAGGATGTTACATATTCCCCCTTCAATAAATTTTTTCCTATTAATTTGATCTTTATTTTAGTAATCAATGGATGAAAATTTGAAAATACTATTGTTCTTAATCAAAATATATTATAAATAGTTTATAAAACATTATCTAAATAATATAGAATTGTATGTAAAAGTTTCATCTGGAATAACACATAACTAGGTTTACAAATAAAAGAACATTGGTGGTAATATAGGATTTAGACATAAAAGAAAAACATAAATCCCAAATAAGGATTTAGAGTGATTGAGACCATTAATCACTATAGAGTTAATGATTAAGATAAATCCAAAAATAAAGAAACCATAAACATATGTTGTGTGAAAATGGTCATTTATATCATCAGAGATGATGTTAATAGGATAAAATTTAGTTTTATGATCCTTTTAATATTGTTGAGAAATTATCTTACCATCTAGACCAAATGAATTGGGAAATATACTTACTAGAGGAGTATAATTTCATCCTTTAATAAATTTCCAACAAAATCTGAATTTTTATGGAAATTATGAGTATTCAAGTATAATTTTATTATGGATGATGAAAAAAATAAAATTTTAGATAACACATAACCATAAAGTAGATAACAATCTATTCCTCATGTCCTTATAAATTAAAAAAACATTCTTACCACATGGTAAGATAATCAAAAAATAAATAAACATTCAAATGATACCCAAATATTATAAATTCTATAGTGATACCCAATGTTCAAACTAAATTATTCCATCAATAACATTCCTTAATTTCATGAAACATTTCGTTACTATGATTGAAACACAAGTATTTGAATGATTTGATCATGAAATCATCCTAGATAAGTAAACCATTATTTCTCAAATAAAATCCCATATGGTTATGAAATTAAAACAATCAAAACCTAAAAAAGGGTATACTAACATGAGAATCACATTGGCTAGTGGTAGGCTCTTTACCATTGTATCCCTTCTGTTGTGTGTTCAATCCCTATAAAATTTCAATATGCAATGGGTTTCCAACCAACATGTATAGACTCTAAAATTCCATGTAATTTTTTTTAAATTAACTGTGATTATTATGAGTCTGAAAAAATTGACGACACATGATTCCAAGGCCTAGTGCACCCGTAATGGAATTTTGATCTTTATTTAAGGTACGTTTAGTAAACGCATGGGTGGAATTTTTTATCATTGGAACCAGCACTCAGATTAAAAATATGACGGTTCTATTGAATTCACCGCATTGAGATTTTCTTAAGGTAAGCATCACTTTGACCACAGTAGGTCGGGAGAAAAAGATAGTTTTTAGATGTACAAAAAAATAAAAACAAAGATATATTTTTTTCATTTTTTTGTAACTATTGAGCATTGGTGGTGGGACCGATAACTTTTTAGGCCATTTAATGGCTTGAATCTTGGTTTTGTAACCACAATGTTGAAACATTAAATGTGGTTCATAAATAGACTGCATTTATGTTATGAAACATAGTTGGTTTCCCGTCTATTTATGTGAGGCTCAAGGGTTGGTTTTTGAGAATTAAGTGAGGAATCACTGACAAAGTGACACAACATTCTCCACTGATTTGGAACAGAATCTTGGACGTTGTTTGAGGTATTGAACCAGGATCGACGAATGCCGGCAGCTTCCATGAACAAGGATTCTTCATCCACCACCGCAACATCCCCAATGATTCTTGAGGTATGTGGGTTATTATTTAGTATAATCATTGATGAAATAAATTGATACCACTTGGTAAGATGCTAACAAAGAGGGCGTAGGCCAAACGAACTAGGCCTGAACCCTCTTCTGCTTTGTTTTTGTTGCGTTCTTCGGGGGACGAATATACAAATTCAACAGAACCTTGAATCAGGGATTCACTCAGCGATGAAGACATCTTGGGAGGCTCATAGACGCAAGTGGAAGGGAAAATTGACCGCTAGATCTCACCCGGTGACCTACGAGAGATCCGTCGGTGAAACACCAGCGCGACGACGAAGGCGGCGACCAGCGCTCGATGGATGCGGAAGGGAGGGCGGCGTCACGGGGGACGGACATGCGACAGACTCTCATCCGGCCGCAGAGAAGGGAGGCGGCGCGCCGCGGTGAGGCATAACTTTCTCCATACAGGTCCTGCATAAAACTAGGCAACACCACCTGGTGCAAACAATATTGAGATTAATGACTCTTTGAGCCATTCTAGAGGCTGACCACGAGACTCTTATGTGGGTCACCCCAGCTAGTGGGTTGAGTCCATTGTGGCCCAGCAGGCCGTTCCTTCCATAGCCCAGCCCAACCAGGCTAGCTCAGTCCAGTTCTAGTCTACCTGAACCAGGTTGTGCAACCTAAACTGGGTCGGGTCGACCGGGTCATACCGGACCCGACCCCTTTTAGGCCTAGTTTGGCTTAAAGAGTCATATCTTATGAACCATACATCTGTTTGAAAAAATATCTACGACATTGGGATCCTTGGAGAAAGGTGGTCCTTTTGAAATAATCCTCTTTGGTTTTGGAGACAGTTAGAGTATGTCCAGGTTAGATAATACCTGAATCAAACCAGGCCCTTCGCACTAAAATGCTTATAACTCCTAGATCGGGCATCCGATTGATGCTTCATCTATTTTATTGGAACCCTTACGACATGATGGACCTCTGGGTTAATCCTTTTAGGAACTTCTTGGTATTTGAGGCATGTACGATATATTTAGAGGCAAATACTTTTGAAATCAAGTGCACTAGGTGCGGAGAATCTTGTGGCTTCCTATAATCTCATAGTGACCCTATGTGGATTAGCATTCATAGAAACCCTGTGTGGATTATAATCTTATAGATATTGTGTGGATTAGCATCATATCAACCTTTTATGGATCATCATTCATAGATACCCTATCTGGATCAGCATCTTAGTGACCCTGTGTGGATCAACATCATAGCGACCCTATGTGGATCAACATCAAGAAACCCTGTTTGGATCAACAAAAGAAAGAACCTGTGTGGATCAGCATTCTATTGAACCTGTAGAGATCAACAATCTGGCGACCCAGTGTGGATCACCAGTGCACGACCCAAAAAGGACTATCCTTAGAGAGTCCCATCGTGGATTAGCATTGTACGACCCCATGTGGATCGACAATGGAACAAATCCTCCGTGGTTAAGTTGTGGAAACATCCTAATGGAATATAATGAAATATCTTCATGATAATAATATTTATTCCTTAGCTTGCGACGTTTACATGGTTTGAGATGAGTTTTTTCGTTGTGGTTTATGACTGAGATCTTGCATTTTTGTTTTCCATCATGGAATTATGAGAGAACTTCGGGGGTCTCAGGGTCCCTACTGGGTATTGTTATACTCACCCCTGCACAGGGGGCTCCACCTGCACCATGTTGTGTCTTGTGTAGACTAAGAGCAGCACAGTTGAGACTATTGGAGCCATGACTAGGCAGTACACGAGGGTGACTGATTGATGTGGGGAGTTGTGGAGACTATATGTACCTTCCATTCTCAAGTAGGATCCCTGGAGGACAATCACATGATCTGTTTACTATTTTCTTTTATAGATGTATCTTTCAATCAGGCTTGTATTTAGGCCCCTGTACATTCAGTACACACTTTAACTATGATAGTTTTACTTCATGGTTTCATCTTGTTGTGTTCTTGGAATGTGTGTTCGTACAGATTTAAAGGCAATTTCTTCCCATTTTAGGGATACAACTTCCTATTTCTAGTTGCAATCCCCTAGAATATGGATGGCGTGCTTGGGGTTGCCATGACAAAGGCCCTGGGGGATTAGTCATGATAAAGAGGAATCGGAGGAGTCAGTTCTACCAATGAAAAAAGATTATAATCTTTCCAATTGAGCAATGGTGTTAAGTGTTTTGAGTGTGTCTTTTAGTTCAGGGATTCTAGTATTGGTGTAGAGGTCGACGTATACATACACCAGGACCCTAAATGGTGAATTCTGACTCCGTGCATGATAACATTAATTTTGTGTGTTTTGGATATGTTTTAATTGATCTCTATTGGGTCTCCTCACCAGGTATAACTTATTAGCTGTGACAGACCTATTTCTTTTCAGGAATATACCACTTAGACATACCGCCAGGATTCCCGAGAGAGTACATGATGACAACCCACTAAGTGAAGATGCTTTGTTACAAGGCCCTCTAACTATGTTAGCACCTTCTGGGGGTGCACCGGCATCACCACCACCCATTGGGCAGCAGTTTCCACCTGCCCCACTGGAGGATGGTGCACGCTGACTGATCGTTTTGCAAGAGTTCCAAAGATAGTGGCCACTAAGGTTTCGGTGCGAGATAGATCCCCCGGAAGCTGAGGGATGGATAGAGGCTGCCGCCAGAGTATTCCACCAAGTTGAGACACCATAACATTAGATGGAGATCTTAGCTGGTATCCACATCCATGGCACAATTGGGAGATGGTGGTGTGTAATGCTCCACATGCATGAGGAGGTGATAGTCACCTGGTTAGATTTCGTGACCCTCTTAAGGTTGAAGTTCGTACCAGCAGATTTACGCACAGTGCATATCTAGGAGTTGCTGCACTTAGAGTAGGGAATCCTACCTATGGCCCAGTACTCATCAAGATTCACTAACCTCTCATGCTACTCCACTGACATAGTACGAGACCCTTTCTTCACGGACCAAACCTTTGAGAAGGGTCTCCATTGGGAGATCTGAGTGTCGATGATATCACTCAATTTCCCAACATTTCCTGGAGTTCTTAATATAGAATTATTGGTGGAGAGATTCTTAGGTGAGTTGGAACCAATGGTGAGAGCCACCACTAGACGACAAGTAGCTGAGTCAATTGTAGCAAGTAGTAAACAGATGACACAGAGGTCCAAGCGGGCCAAACCTTCTGGGGGATGAAACAATGATGTACTGTCAGAGGTGTAGAGATCATGAGGAGGAGAAGGACAACATTGGGGCATACTATGCTTCACAAGTAGTGGGTAGGGCCACATGTCTTGTGACTTCCTGACCCATCATACCGACGATCAACAAATGATAGAGGGACTATCTAGGAAACGGCTGAGTTTCAATCGAGGAGGTGTGTCGTGCGGCAGACGTTGCATATGAGCAGGTCGTACAGTAAGTGGTGAATGATGGTTTGTGGTTCTTCCACCACCACCCCTTGGAGGTCCACCCTAACCATAGAGAGTAGGTGGATATGGGTGAGCTCTACTTTTAGCGACAGTGCCCTACGACAACGGTGATCCAGAGATGATTTGAGTTATTATCTGTGTCTATTCCACCATAAATATAGTTCTTATAGACACAGGTTCCATTCACTCATTTATTTCCATGACACTCGTTTAGAGCTCGTATATTCTGGTGGATCCTTTGGATCAATCCTTACAATTAGAGACTCCTACGAGAGAAGATTCGATGATTACACACGAGCATAGATCATGTGAGCTAACCCTTGGATTTGAGAGATTCAGTTTTGATTTCCTAGTAGCATCTTTGAGGCCTTATGAAATCATCACGGGTATGGAGTGGCTATCCATAGTCCAAGCTCAGATTGAATATTTTAGGAAAAAAGTGTAGTGTGTCCAGGAGGATAGGACAATGTTTTCCTTCATTGGAGAGATGGTAACCTTTGCAGCATAATATGGACTTACATGGAGGAGGGTGCAGTCGGTCACTCATTAGTTAGAAAGCCTTACCCTTAGAGTTGTTGATGTGAGGAGTCATAGTTATCTTGTAGTGGTAGAACAGTATGCTGATATCTTTTCTGATGATGTAATGGGACTACCTATTCATAGAGAGGTATAATTATACACCGTCCTTCATCCCAGGACGAGGATAATATATACTCCATCATATCTGATGGCTCTCATGGAGCTTTGTGAGTTGCATGTATAGTTGGAAGAATTGTCGGACAAGGGGTTCATAAGGCCTAGTGTTTCTCCATGGGCATACCAAATTTTGTTTTCTAAGAAGACAGAAGGGAGTATGAGGCTTTGTGTGGACTGTTGAAACCTGAACCGGGTGACCGTGAAGAGCAAGCATCCACTCTTGAGGATTGATGACCTCTTTGATCATTTGAAGGGAGCTCGATGGTTTTCAGAGATATACCTAAGATCAGGCTATCACCTACTCTGGGAATGGGATGAGGATTTACCAAAGATGGACTTTAGGTGTCGGTATGGCCATTATGAGTTCTTGGTAATTCTATTCGGTATAACCAATTCTCTAGTAGTGTTCATGATGATCATGAACAGGATCTTACGACCTTAACTCTATCGCTTCATGGTATTCTTCATAGATGATATCTTGATATACTCGGTGTTAGAAGAAGAGCATGCCACACAACTATATATTGTTCTAGATCCACTTGGGAGCTCCATCTTAATGAGAATCTCTCAAAGTTCAATTTCTAGATAGGGGAAGTCCATTTCATCGGGCAGGTTATCTCGAAGGCTAGAGTTACAGTGGATTCGGTGATGATAGAGGCAATGCTTTCTTTGGAGCCTCCCAGGAGTGTGACTGAGGTGCGGAGTTTCTTGGGATTGGCTGGATACAATTGGAGATTCATTCCATACTTTAACATAGTTGTGACACCCTTGTCATCTTTGAATAATAATATAAAACCCTTTGTGATGACATATAGATGCTAGTAGAGTTTTCAAGATATGAGGCAGAGGGTGACGAGTGCCCACATCTTGAGGGAACCATAAGAGTGCATTGGGTATGTAGTCTACTGTGATGCATCATGGACCAGACTAGGTAGTGTCATGACTCATGAGTGAGTAGTGATCGCCTATGGCTCATGACAGTTGTGATAGCATGAGGAGAACTATGCTACCCATGACTTGGAGTTAGTAGCAGTGGTCATTAAGTTGAAGATGTCGCATCACTAACTGATGGGTGAATGGTTTTCTATTTACTCTGATCACAAGAGTCTTAGGTATATCTTTTCATAGAAGGATTTGGACCTAGGACAACGACTATGGCATGAGTTCCTCGAGGACTATGAATTCAAGATAGTCTACACTCTTAGGAAATAAAAAATAGTAACAGACACACTCAGTAGGAGGTCTTGTCTACAATTTCTGAGTGAGGAAACAGAGAAGATATCCATGATTGATATATCCTTTAGGGATAGAGATGGAGAATCTTACCTCCAGCCTATGATAGTTACACCCCCACTTCTTTAGTGAGTTCGGGAGGCTCAGCTTGGGAACATTGACTGTGAGGCCTGATGTGCTCAGATATCCTTAGTACAGGATCCTGATGGATTTCTTAAAGGCACGGGGCAAGTAATCCTCTTTAGAGGAAGAACTATGGTACCAGTGACTCTACGAGAGGAGGTGTTGAGGGAGTTCGATACATCCCCTTTGCAGGTAGACCCTAGGGGGGAAAAGATATACCAGGACCTATGTCATCAGTACTGGTGGCCAGAGATAACGAAAGCAATTATAGAGTTTGTATCTCCATGCATTTCTTATCATCAATTGAATGTTGATAATCAAGTATGAGCACGATTAGATCAGCCAATTGAGGTAACAGAGTTTAAGTGGGATGGTATATTCCTGGAATTCGTGACGGGGCTACCATGTATGTCTACGGTCCATGATTCCATCTGGGTGATCGTGGACCGACTCAGCAATTCAACCCACTACATACCCATCCGAGAGTAGGGATTAGTAGTGATTTTTGGACGTCTCTATGTACATAATATTGTACAGCTGCACAAGGTGTGATCGACAATAATATCAGATCACAGTGCTCATTTTACATCCCACTTGTTTATGGAAATGTAGGAGGCATTTTGGACTAAGTTATGCTTGAGCACCGCCTTTCATCCTCAGATAGATGTTCAGACGGAGTAGACCATTCAGACACTGGTGGACATGCTTCATACTTGTTTCCTTTATTTTCGACTTAGTTGGGTGGACCACCTGACAATTGTGTAGTTTTATAACAACAATAGTTATCACTATACCATCGACATGGATCCGTTTGAGGTCATGTTCGATAGACCTTGAAGATCACCTATATGTTGGTTAGACCCAGGGGAGTAAGCACCTATGGGTCTAGAGTTAGTAATAGCTACTATGGAGAAGGTACATATCATCCAGGAGAGGATGAAGACTACATAGATCTGGAAAAAGTCTTTTTCCGACAGGAGATAGAGACCCTTGGAGTTTGAGGAGGGATATTATGTCTTCCTACAGGGCTCACCTCGATGAGGATTACAGAGGTTTGGTAGTGGCATAAAGTTATCTCAGAGGTTCATCAGACCCTTCCAGATCCTCGTTAGAGTAGGCGAGGTGGTGTACCATCTAGAGCTTCCCCCAAAGGCGCACTGAGAGAATAATGTATTCAACATGTCATAGTTGAGGAGGTACATGCATGACCCATCATACATTATCGACTGGGGTGAGCTAGACATCGATGATGGGGAATCATTTATGGTGTTCCCGGTGGAGATATAGGATCGAAATGAGAGGATCTTATATAGAAATTCGATCCCAATTGTGCGAGTTTGTTGGTAGCATGAGACTCTCTATGAGAGCACATGGGAGTTGGAGGCTCAGATACCAGCTTAGAACCCCATTTGTTCACCTAGTTTTGTTGAAGATTTCAGGGATAAAAATACCTAATGTGGGTAGAATGTAAAGACCTAGAAATTCCATGAATTTATTTAAATTAATTGGGATTATTAGAAGTCTACAAAAATTGATGGCTCATGATTCTGAGGCCTGGTGTGCCGGAAACAGAATTTTGAACTGTATTTATGGTACATTATGTAAACGTGCTAGCGGAGTTTTCCATTTATTGAATCGGTACATACATTCAAAATAATATGACACCACTAAATTCATGACACATGGATTCAATTAAGGGAGGATTCACATCGACCATAGTAGGTCGAGAGAAAAATATTGTTTTTGGACCTTACAAAAAAATAGTAAAATAACAACAAACATATTTTCTTTTCTTTTTTTGTAACTATTGAGCGGTGGTGGAGGGACTGATAACTTTTCAATACATTTAATGGATTTACTTGTGGTTGTGTAACCACGATGTTTAAACATTAAATGTGGTTGATAAATGAACCGCAATAATGTTGTGAAAAAAATTTGATTCCCATATACTTAAGTGAGTCTCAGGGTTTGGTTTTTGAGAAGGAAGTAAGGAACCTATGAAAAATTGACACGATGTCTTCCCCTGATGAGGAAAATATGCAATGACATCATTGGAAGGATTGATATTGGATTGACGTACACCAGCGACTTCCATGGACAAGGATTCTTCATCCACCACCGTGATGTCCCCAACAAATCTCGATGTAGTGGGTTTATTATTTATGTTTATATTTGATGAATTAAAATGATATCACTTGTTAATATGCTAATGCGGTGGGCTCAATCCAAATTAACAAGGCTAGGACCCTCCACCGCTTATTTAATATTACATTCTTCATGGGATGAATTTATAAATTTGATAGAACCTTGAATCTGGGAGCCGCGTAGTGACGAAGGCATCTCGAGTGGCCCATAGGTGTGAGTGGAAGGGAAACCGGACCACTGGAGCTCACCCGGTGGCCCATGGAAGATCCGACAATGTGGCACCGGCAGGGAATAACCAACAAAAGAGGTGGAGACCAATGCTCAACGGCTGTATTAGGGGGGTCAGTGTCGCGGCGGATGGACAGGCAGCTGACTCTCGGCCGGTCGCAGAGGAAGGAGGAAGCGCGCCATCATGCACCATGGTGAGGAAAGCTCCAGCTTCGAAGCCACGACGAAGAGAGGGGACCCGCATGCAACTAGCCGGTGCCACTCCGCACAGTCAATTAAGATCTGAATGACTCATTGAGCTATTCGGGAGGTAGACCACGTGTCCTTCACGTGGGTTGTTCCAGCTGGCGGGCCAAGCCCGCCACGGCCCAGCCCAACCAAGTCTGACCCGGATCGTACCCAAACCTTTTTCTGGACCGGTTTTTCTTATAGTGATTTATCTTGCCAACCAGATGTCCATTTGATAGAACTTCTACGACGATGGGATCCTTGGAGTGAGGCATTTCTTTTGAGATTCTCGACCTGTGTTTTGGAGAAATTTGGTGTATGGATGTTTTGGATTGTACCTAAATACAACCTGGAACTCGGCACTAAAATCCCTATTACTCACAGACCTGGCATTCGATCGACGCAGCGTCTGTTGCGTTGAATTCCCAACATTGAGATTTTTTTAAGGGAAGAATCACTTCCACCACAGTAGATCAGGAGAATAAGATAGTTTTTAGACCACATAAAAAATTAATAATATAACAACAAAGATATTTTTTTCATTTTTTTGTGACTTTTGAGCATTGGTGGTGGGACCGATAACTTTTCATTCCATTTAATGGCTTGACTCTTGGTTTTGTAACCTCTATGTTGAATCATTAAATGCAGTTCATAAATGAACCTCATTAATTTTGTGCAACGCAATTGGTTTCCCATATATTTAAGTGAGCCTCGAGGTTGGTTTTATGAGAATGAAGTGAGGAACCACTGACAAACTGACACAAAATCTTCTACTGATGAGGAACAGATGCTTGGATGTTATTGGAGGGATTGATCCAGGATCGACGAATGCCGACGGCTTCCATGGTCAAGGATTCTTCATCCACATCCATGACATCCCAAATGATTCTCAAGGTAGGGGGGTTATTATTAGGGTTTATCTTTCATGAATTAAATTGATACCTCTTATTAGGATTCTAACAAAGAGGGTTCAGGCCCAAAAATCATGGCCCAAACCCTCCTCCCCTTTATTCTGGTTCCATTCTTCATTGGAAAAATTTACAAATTCGACAGAACCTTGATTCTGGGAGCCGCGCAGCGGCCATGATATTTTGAGAGGATCATATGCGTGAGTGGAAGGAAAAAATAGACACTGGAGCTCACCCGGTGGCCCACATAAGATCCTTCATTGCGGCACTAGTACGATGGCGAAGGAGAGGGAGGCGGCTTCGCAGCGGACGGAGAGGCGACCGACTCTCAGCTGGCCTTAGAGGAGGGAGGTATTGTGCTTCATTGATGTAGGCTGTGGCTTCGAAGCCACGATGATGTGAGGGGAATTTCTCCATACAGTTCATGCAGAAAACTTGGTGGCACAACCTGGCACCGCCAATTTAGATCCGAACAGCTCTTTGAGATGTTCGAAAGGCGGACCATGCGACCCTCGTGTGGGTCACACTAGCCGGCAGGTCGAGTCCACTGCGGCCCAGCTGCGGGATGATACTTCAACGGCCTAGCCCAACTGAGCTAGCCAAGGCTGGTTATAGTCTACTCGAATCATGTTGTTCGACCTGAACCGGGTCGGGTCGGCTGGGTCAGACCAAACCCGAACCCTTTTGGGACTAGTTTTTCATAAAAAGTTTTATCTTGTGAAACCAATGTTTTTTTGAAGAACTCTCTACGGAAATTGGATCCTTGGAGCAAGAAGGTCATTTTGAGATACCCCACTTTGGTTTCGCAGAAAGTTGGAGTATGGCTGGGTTGGATCACACCCTAATCGAACCAGGCCCTCACCACTAAAATGCTTATAAATCAAATACTAGGCTTCTGATTGATGCGCTGTATATTGAATTGGAACCTTTACGACATGATATACCACTGGGTTAATATTTTTTGGAACTTTGTGGAAGTTGAGGCACACATGATATACAGAGGAGCAGATACTACAGAACTCAAGCGCACTGTGTTCGAGGAATTTTGTGGCTTTCAGTCATCTCATAGAGACCTTGTGTGGATCTGCATTCATAGCATCCTTGTTTGTATCAGAATCATAGATATCATGTTTATATTAGAATCTTAGAGACCCCGTGTGGATCATCATTCATAGATACCCTATCTAGATCCGCATCCTAGAGACCCTGTGTGGATTAGCATCATATCGACCCTAGGGGGATCAGCATCTAGCGACCTTATGTTGATCTGCATAATAAAGACCATGTGTGGATCTACATTCTAGAGACCCATTGTGGATCATAAATCTAGTGAACCTGTAGGGATCAGCATTTTGTGACCCAACAGGGACCAACCTTAGAGCGGCCCATCATGGATTATAGTTATACGACCCTATGTGGATCAACAATGGAACAAATCCTCCACGGTTTAGTTGAGGAAACATCCTATTGAAATAAAATGATATATCTTTAGGCTAAAAATCTTTATTCCTTAACTTTGAGTTTTTTACCAGCTTTAAGAAGAGTCTTTTCTTTATGCTTTGTGAACGAAATTGTGCATTATGGTTTTCTGTCGTGGAATTCCGAGAGGCCTTAGGGGGTCTCGGGGTCTCTACTGGGTATTTTTATACTCACCCCTGCACGGGGGGCTTCTCCTACACCATGTTGTGTCTTGTAGAGAAGAAGAATCGCTCAGCTGAGACTATTGGAGCTAGGACCAGGTAGTACATGAGGGTGACTGATTGATGTGGATAGATGTGGAGAAGACATGTACCTAGTATTTAGGTAGGATCCTTGGAGGACGACCTCATGAGTTTTTTATTGTTTTCTGTTATAGATTTATCGTTCAATTGGGATTATATTTTGGACACTTTACATTCAGTACACACTTTTACTACTATAGCTTTACTTCATGGTTTCATCTTTTTGTGTTCTTAGACTATGTGTTTGTATATATTTAATGGCAATGTCCTCCTGTCTTAGGGATATGCCTTTCTGTTGCTAGTCTTAAACCCATGGACTATGGAAGGCGAGCTTGTGGTGGTCACTACACATGCCCTAGGGGATGGGTCTTGAAAAAGTGGTATCAGAGGATTTAGTTCTACCAAAGAACTAAAATACTAATCCTTCCAAGGGAGAAATGGTGTTATGTGTTTTAAGAGTGGTTTTTAGATCAGGGAGTCCAGTATTGGTGCACTGGCCGACGTATCCATACACCAAGACCCTGAATCCAGATTTCTGACTAAGTGCACAAAAACATTGATTGTGTGTGTTTTGGAAATATTTTACTTGATCTCTATTGAGTCCACTCACCAAGTATAACTTACTAACCAGACACACCTGTTTCTTTTCATAATGCAACCACGTAGACATCCCACCAGGATTCCTGAGAGAGTTCAAGATGACGACCCACTGAGCGATGAGCCATCGGTGCAGGGCCCTCCTACTCTGCTAAAACCTTCTGGAGGTGCATTAGCAGCAGCACCACCCATTGGCCAGTATTTTCCACTAGCCCCACTAGTGGAAGGTTCATGCCGGCTGAGCGTGTTGCAAGAGATCCAGATATAGAGGCCTCTAAGGTTTCTATGCGAGATAGATCCCCTGGTAGCTATGTGATGGATGGAGGCTATGGAGCGAGTTTTCCACCAAGTTGTGACACCAGATGATTAGGTGGTGATCCTATATGCTGGCCTATTACAGGGAACAATAGGGAGATGGTGGTGTTTAATGCTCTAGATGCATGAGGATGAGATACTCGCCTAGTTGAATTTCGTGACCCTCTTTAGGGCGATGTTCGTACCAGCGGCTTTACACTCAGTGCATATCCAGATGTTGCTGCACATAGAGTAGGGAAGCCTACCAGTGGCCTAATACTCAACAAGATTCACTGACCCCTAATGCTACTCCACTGACATGGTACAAGACCCTTTCTTCAGGGACCGAACATTTGAGCAGGGTCTCCAGCCGGAGATTAGAGCATTGATTATATTAATCAATATCCCAATGAAGGCTGGAGTGGTCGAGGGAGAATTATTGATAGAAAGATTCTTAGGGGAGTAGGCACTGATGGTGAGAGCCACCACCAAATGACAAGTAGCTGAGTCATTTGCAGTAGGTAGTAAGCATATGAAATAGAGGTCCAAGCAGGTCAGGGCTTCTAGGGGATGACTCCAGGATGTATGGTCAGAGGTACAGAGATCATGAAGAGGAGTAGGCCAACAGAGGGGCACACTGTGCTTCCTGTACGGTGAGAAGGGCCACATGTCTTGTGACTTCCTATCCCATTGTACCGATGATCAACAAATGATAGAGGGACAATCGAGGCAGCGAATGAGTTTCGAGCGAGGAGGTGTGTAGTGTGGTAGATGTGGTAGAGGAGCGGACCGTGTAGTAGGTGGTGGATGATAGTTTGAGGTTTTTCCACCACCATCCCAGGAGGTCCACCCTAACCAGAAGGACCAGGTGGAAAGGGTTGAGCTCTGCTTTAGGTGGCAGAGGCCTATGACCATGGTGATCCATAGATGATTTGAGGTATGATCTTTGTCTATTCCACCATAGCTATATTTCTTATAGGGACAGGTTCCATTAACTCTTTTAATACCATGACACACATTCAGAGCTCGTAGATTATGATGGAGCCTTTGGCTCAATCTATAATGACCCATACATTACATACATTGTTATTTCTTCCAAATTTAATCATACATATTACAACATATAACAAAACCATGATAGAACCATATAATTATAGTGTCGTTAGAAACTAGAAAACATAGAAAACTGAATCATAAATCTTGTATATTGTCTCCCTCTTATTTCTTCATATCTAGAGTCCATTTTTGCATATCATACTTAATACAATTCTTCCTGACCTGGAAAAAATATAACATACAAAGGCTGAGCTCAAATTCTCAGTAAAGAAAAATGAAGTAAATATCAATCATATAATATTCATAAGAACGTAACATTTTTATATTCTTATATGCAAAAGAGATCATAATATCATGAAAAATGATGAAACTGAGATTCGTGTTGAAACTGAATGAATGCCGCCATACTGTGAGTATTGTAAGATCATCGGTCATTCTATTCGAAAGTGTCGGGCAGTGCAAAACCAAGTTGCTCAGAACATTGATGATGGATGGACTGAAGTTAACCATAAGAAGAAGAACAAAGTCTTCGATCAGATGATACCTAAAACTAAAAAAATGTGCTCTGAAGTTTGGGTCAAGAAAGGCAAGATGATGGGTGAAAGCTTGGGAGCTACCTGGGCAGAGAAGGTCGAAGCAGAGGATGTCTCTGAATTAAACCTCGCAATCTCGGAAGAGATTCAACGGATGATTTTGGGCATCTGAAAGATTCCTATTCATTACTCGACGACGGACAAGTTGGCTTTATCGGTTCGAGATCATGCTGAGCCCTTGGTTTTGTCCGAGAGTTCAGATGATGTTCCATATGATTCAATATCAAAGGAAGAAATTATTACCGATGGTCATTCCACACCCTCACCCAAGGATGATGTTGTATAATTTATCCCAGTGGTTATAGAATCAAAGACAACTTCCCTTGAAAACGGCTCTTCCAGGCTCACGGCCTAGGATAACCCTCAAGGTATGACTCTCATGGATATTCCAGCTTGTATTGCTGCTCATACTATTAAATGCTCTGAATCTGAAATTTCATCTTTATGCATTTTGTTGTCTACTCAAAATGATAAGGATATTTCATTACAAAAAAGGGAAAGTAGACATGCATGACACTCCTGTTTTTTCTTCTATTCCCCAATCTCAATCTTCACTTGATATTTTTGATCCCTCTAGGATTAATGATAATGTCACTAAGTCTTGTACCAAAAAAAATGAAAGTGTTATTACTGTTGCTTCTAATATATATTCTGAATCCCCAATGATAAAACAGGTTTTGAAGGCTACTCCGGACTCTTCCTCCAATCTGAGGAGATTGAAGAGGAACCAAGGCTCGAGTGGTTGCAAGACGAAAAAAAGAGCCAAGGCTCCAAACACAGGTTTTAATGGATTTTGTGTTTTAAAAATTGTCTATTGTCCCTTTTTTCACTTGCTGAACCTAAAGTGAATTTCTCTTTAAAATTTATGCACTTTGCTTTCTATGGTTATAATTTCTTAGGTTCTTGTTATAATAGCAATATGATTTAATCCCTCTGGATCTTTTATCACTAGTCCCTGAAAGATGCTAATGTTCATAACTCTACTGATCAACTCTTCACTTGTGATTATTTTTTTGATAACCTCCATATGTACTCCACCTTTATCTATGCTAAGAACAGATACCAAGATCATCAGCCCCTTTGGAATGACCTGTTACTCTTAGCGAATTCTATATCTGATCCATGGTTTGTTATTAGAGATTTTAATACTATCCTATGTCCTTGGGAAAAACTGTGTCCTTCTCATTCTCAAATCTATACCACAGAGTTTATAGCCTCAAATGATAATTATAATCTGGTTCATGTTAACCTCACTGGTGCCATGTTTACTTGGTATAGAAGGCATTATAATAGGATGGTCGCTAGTAAAATTGATAGGGCCCATGTAAATATCCATTCTCATGATTCATGGGACACCAATTCTAGCATCACCTTATATAGACATTTCTTGGATTATCATCCTATTCTGGTTAGCTTCCACTCTAATCATTCCAAGCACAATATTCCCTTCAAATTTAACAATTCTTGGTCAAGTGACATAGAGTGTTCTAAGATTATTCAAAATTTCTAGATTGCGATGAGTCAGAACACAATTTATTTCTCCTATATTATAAACATTAAGCATATACAACTCTATCTCAGGGGTTGGTGTATAGATAAAATGAAACAAATCGATAGGGACACATCCACTCTCGAGGCTGATCTCAATCAAATAAAAAATAATGTCACCCATTCTGACTTTTATGCTGATCCTCAACATGAAATCAATATTTCTATGAAGCTCAATTCCATGTTAGTTCATAAGGATAACATCCGCAAATAGGTTATCAAAACTAAGTGGCTCTATGATGGTGATCATAACACCATGTTCTACAATGCTCTACAAATGGTTATGAAAGTCAATCGGCTGCTTTCCCTCTTGAATGACAATGACACCCTCTTAGATTCAGATGCCTCCATTGCATCCCATGTGGTCTCTTACATTGAGAATATATTCAATGGGGATCATATTAATAAAGACCTCCTCCTCGAAATCATTCAATCCTTTTTCCACGATGAATATAATAAATTACTCCTACGCACTCCCCTTGAACATGAAATTAAGGTCACTATCTTTAGCCTCAACCCTAACAATGCCTATGGACCTGATGATTTCAACAATGGTTTCTTCTAGTAGAACTGGTATTTTATTCAAAAGGATGTCTGTAATCTTGACAAGACATTCTTTTCTAATGGGTCCCTTCCACATAATATCAACGCCCAATTCCTTACATTAATTCCTAATGTGCCTAATGCCACTGAAATTTTCTTTCTTCACCCTATTTCTCTTATCAACACCCTCTATAAAATTATTAACAAGATATTTGCCAATAGTCTCTCCTCCTTATGTAATATAATCATATCTTAAAACCAATTTCGTATTTTCAAGGGGCGGTCTATTCAAGACTACATCTTCCTGGCTTTCGAAACCACCAATGCTCTCAACAAAAACTCCATAAGAGGCAACATTGAAATTAAACTTGACATTAGGAAAGCCTTTGATATTATCGACTGGGGTTTCATTTTTAAGGTCCTTCAGGGATTTGGTTTCAACGATGTATTTATTAGAAGGATCAACTCTCTTTTTAACTCAGAATCTATTTCCATCCTTGTTAATGGCTCCACTGAGGGAAATTTCAAATTTATGAAGGGAGTCCAATAGGGGGATCCCCTATATTCCATCCTTTTCTCTATCGCAGAAGATTACCTTAGTTGTCTCCTCACCTCTCTAGTGCTACAAAACAAAATCAAACCCATCAAATCTGCTCGAAACATTAATGTCCTGACTCACTTACTCTATGTGGATGATATTATTCATTTCCATAATAGTGGAATACACAACATTAACAATCTCAAAGCTACCTTATCTCACTATAAAAAGATATCAGGTCAATCCATATGTTAGAACAAATCATTTATCTTCTTTTGGAAAAATTTCCCTATTTTTATTAAAAATTACATCATTGAGTGTCTTGGTATCAAATAAGGGTCCTTCCCTTTTACTTACCCGGTGGTTCCTATCTTTTGGGGTAGGCCTAGATACTCCTATTTTAATGATCTCATTGATCAAATTATTAATCATATTTCTTCTTCAAATATAAAATATCTTTCTATGGCTAGCAGAGTTTTCCTAGTGAAAGATTATATTGTCTCAAAATGGTGTACTCGCTAATGATTTACAGATGGCCTGCCAGTCTCCTCAAAAAAATAAACACCTATATCAAAAAAAAATTCAGGATGGGAATTATCTTTTATTGGAAGCTCATCACTATTTCCTGGTCCAATTAATACAAACCCCTTGATAAAGGTGGTCATCTAATAAAAACCATCATGTTTTGTAATGAAGCCCTCCAGGATAGACTCACTTGGAATCTAATAAATAACAAACCTGACTCTATTTCTTTTCATAAAAATTGTTCCCTGGATAAACTCAAGTCCAATAAATTGACTTATGTGAATTCTTCCATTTGGCCATCCATTAGAAACTCCTTTGACAATATCATGCACATCTCTAGATGGATGGTTAACTCTGAATCAACCCTGAAATTCTGGCATGAAAACTTGACTAGAGTTCCCCTCAATTCTATGCTTCCATCAAATACTACTATGAGTTCTATTAAATGTACCATAAAAGAAGGTTTTCACTCCCCCCGCTTAGACCTCCCTAATAATATAAAACATATAGTGGATGACTACATCTTTTCAAATGATGATGACAGTCTTATTTAGGAACCATCTCATAATGGTATCCTTGATTCCAGAAGTTATTAAAAACATTTTTTCGCTGATTCTGAGTCTAATGTTTCCTGGTTGAAGCCTTTTGATAAACCTTCTATCATACCATCTAGAATTAATATTATTTGGTGTATTACATACAAGCACCTTCTATAGAGGTTTTCCTTCAAACCTTTGGTGCCCACCTCAGCTTTAGAAGTCACCTGTGTCGTCAACATAGAGAGGACATCAATCATTTATTTTTGCCTTTTTCCACAACCACTACTCTTTGGAATTTTGTTACTGGGATTTTTGACTGCAGAATGTTAATCGATGACTCTATTTTCTCTTTAATCAAGGGTTGTGTGGAGCTGAAGCTCTCACCTTAGATAAAAAATCTATTTCTATCTGCATTTGCAGAGCTCATACATATTATCTAGTATGATGAAAATTTTATTATTCACAATAGACCCTCACTCAATCTTGTTATAGGGCATTCAAGAATAATTATTTCTATCAGAGATGTGTCCACCCTTCAGAAAGATTCCTACGCTAACTCAATTGGTGATTTTTTCATCCATTGTCAGCTTAGAATCAACGAGATCTACAATCAACCAAAGCGCTTCTTTTATGTTTTCTGGAAAACTCCGATTCCTAGCTGGATTAAAATCAACGTTGATGGTGCTTCTAAAGGAAATTCTGGTCCCGCGGGTTGTGGGGCCATCTTTAGAGACTCTCATGGGAATATTCATGGCTACTTCTATGGTGGATGTGGATATACCTCTGCCCTGGAGGCTAATATGATGGGGTTGATTCACGCAGTCAACTTCATAAAGCTTAAATGTTGGAACAATATCTGTATTGATAGTGATTCCACCACCATTATCCAAGCTATTTGGAATGGTGTGGTTCACCTTGTTGGAATCTCACAGTGCGTTGGAAGTACTCTCTCAGCTCGCTCAAGGAGATTAGATATATTTCCACCCATACCTATCGCAAAGCAAACATCATGGCTGATGGTATAGCCAACAAAGGTATCAATCAGGAAATCAAATGGAGTGACGATTTACCAGTTGAGCTCCTTCTTTTTTATGAAAAAGATATTAATAAAAAAATTTCTTTCACAATGTTGTAATTTTCCCCTCTTTAATAATATTTTCATTCATGGACATTGACCCAAAAATTTCCTTTAATAATAACATAACCCTATATTATCATAGATGCAAAATAATTTTGATAAAACACTAGAAGTCTATTCCTAAGGAAAATATCCATTCTTGTTCAAAAAACACATTTCCGTTCTCAACATGTCATACTATTTTAAACTAATAGAAGTTAATTTAAAATAAACTGGTAAAGTAATATTCATAGAAATAATGTTCAATAAATTCATAAAAATCCATTCATTCCGAATAAGTTAAAAAAACATTCTTCTCGTACTTTTGCCGGAAATGTCAAAAAGTATCTCGTATTGAAAACGACAAAAGATTTCATTCATATCTATTACAAAAAATTCACCAATAGGGAAAATTGGATTTCAAAAATTGTATGAGGATATAAATAATATTAAATATTCAGTAAACATGGATGTGGATGATAAATATGACCTAGTAAATTATGAAGTATAAACAATCTCAGATAAAAATGGGATTGTGATATTTTCCCTTACTTTAGGTCTGATATGCTTTGTACGTATCTGAACTTCTCGTATAATAATTTAAATAATTTAATTGCATTGTTATAGAATCATATACATTGTTATCATATCATATATGGTCATATTCTTATCTCTTTATAAGTAATATTTCATTTCTACTTCTTATTCGGGTGTTCATTGCTTTATGTTCTTCTGCATGTTTTGTAGAATAGATTTCTTATTCCCCTTTTTAAGTTATAGCTACATAATTTAAATAATGATTCTAGTATAATATATATATAATATTTATTCATTCAATTTTTTATGTAATCCTGGTTTAATAAAGATCATGTAAAATGAATCACATCGCACCGTGGAGACGGTAAGCCGTACGTACGCATGAGTGACCATATCCTTCCAATAATTATTGAATGGTATTGTATTGGATGATAAAATATCTCAGAATTAGTATCATGTTATAATAATCATATATAGTAATTCTTTACCCCATTATGCCAATCCAAGTAAGGTAGCGGTGGAAAACAGATTACACCACTGCATGGAGACGGTATTCTGTGCGTATGCACGCGCGGTGATTTCATTTTCCATAGGATAAATAGAAGGAGAAATAGGGTTGT
The DNA here is from genome assembly GCA_963277665.1 of Viscum album. Classification (NCBI taxonomy): domain Eukaryota; kingdom Viridiplantae; phylum Streptophyta; class Magnoliopsida; order Santalales; family Viscaceae; genus Viscum; species Viscum album. The sequence goes on along the minus strand of OY728132.1, from coordinate 382,312,369 downwards.
TTCATATTTATAATTACATATCAGTATATGAGTGATACTTATGTTATTACTTTATAATTATCAAATAAATATGAAGAAGTAGAAGAAGAAATAAATTTCAAAAAATCAATAAAGGATAATACCTCTTCGTCGACGCTCCTCAACTAACCCTCCTATTAGGGAAATAAAGATGGTATTTCAAGAAGACCAGGACATCTAGTATGTTTCTAGGGAAGTGGAGAAGAGAAATTGGTAGGGTTTGGATGAGCATGAAGGCTCAAAATGGTGTGAGGAGGAGATGGAGTAGGTTCCATTTTATAAGAGATGAGATGGGCACTCTTGGAAACCTTTAAAATTCTAATTTATAATAAATTCAAAACCCACATAAAAACATTAAAAAAGGATAAAAATAAAAAATTTAGATGCTATAGGGTTTTAATATCATCAAACAACAAAATTTATACATGTTTGAAAATTATTTTAAACCTTACCAACTTTATTTATCCTTATTTAATCTAATTAATTTTATTTGTGGTAATAATATTTTAAAATTTAAATTTCTATAAATGATGACTTATGTGTTGTGAATTCTCCATAATTGGATATTTTATGACATTTTAGACTATATAAAATTTAATTTACAATTTTTAAATATTTTTGTGATTTTTTATCAATTTTATAATATTTTATTTTTAAAAAATTACAATATTGTCAATTTTGACACTATTCATTTTTTTTGCATTTAAATAAAATCCACAGAGAGAATATATTCAAAAGAAATATTTAATACTTTCCTAACATGTCATATTCATCTAAACAATTTGTGGAGAACATTAATGACTTCATATATTATTTATTTTAATACTTTTAAAACCATTTATTTGATATTTCAATCAATAGAATAATTTCTACACCACTATTGTGTCATCCTTAATGATAATTATTTAAACCCTAAAAATTATAAATAAATTTTAATTATGTAGATAATTTTATTATATTTCTTGAGACTATTTAAATTATAAGTTTTAAGAGTGTTATCAATGATTAAAAATTATTACTCTTATAAGATATAACAGAGTGACATGTTGTCACTTTCTTTGGTTTTAATAATAATTATATCATTTTCATAATCAAATTCCCATGAAATGAATCTATTTTGACCCTTATGTGATATTGGTAGACTTTTATTAAACCAATATAATTTTTGGCATGTCTTAGTGTAATTTTATTATCTTATTTTTCCCTTTAATTACTTGCTTTTCATATAACTTTACTGAATAAAAAATTCCATTGTTACTATTCATAATATAAAAAAAATTAAAAGTAACATATTAAAATTATTTGGACCCACTGAATCAAAATATGGAATCCATTTTTCAAAATTAAAAACATAGAAGTTGCTGTAATAAATTTAAAATTAACCCCCTTGTTAAGAAAACGTGTTTTAAAAGTTAAAACATTGTCAAAGATTGAAATGTTTTTACTTATGAATTCAATGTAAAATTAATGGTAAGGACATAAATTATATTAAATGGTAAAATTATATTCTATTTATACATTAAAACTATTAAATTTTATCATATAACCATATAAATTATCTTGATGAAAAAGTCGTTTTTAAGAAAAAAAATTAGCGTATTTTTACTATTCATCAAAATATGAATGTTATAAAAAAAGTATCAAAAATATATCTAATGAAAATTTTTATATCATGATTCAAAAGAAAACGTTTATTGTGTAAAATTGAACTTATAACATTGTAAAAAAATAAATTTAAAATGGGCGCGCCATCAAAAGGTGGTAAAACTGCATTTTTTGAAAAATACTTCTTTTATCGGAAAAAATGATTTTGTTTTCATATCTCATTATAGAAAATGTGTAAGATTAATTATAATGTTATAAAATTTAAAATCCATTTAATACTATTCATAATATCTAGTTCAAAATATTATAATAATATATCACTGTTTAGTGAAACTCGGTATTGCGTATAACACAAGATATTGAGGAAGGTTGCTCTTGCGTGTAACGCAAGCCAAGCTAGTGTTGTGTGTAGTAATAGATCCCATTGGTGCTACGTATAACATAATACTCACACACACACAAACATACATATATATATTTCTCATAAAATCTCAGGGTGTTACTTTTTCACCACTTAATATGAATTTCTCCCTCGAAATTCATTACTTCGTAACAAAAAAATTTTGGATACCTCTCCCTCATCATATCCTCAAGTTACCATGTAGCTTATTTTAATTGGTGGTTCCTCCATAAAACATTAACCAAGTGAGTGGTCTTGTTTCATAGAACTTTTTCACTATGATCCAGAATCTCTACTGGATTTTCTTCATAAGAAAGATCTTGCTCCAATGGTACAACTTCTGAGCTTAGTACATGTGAAGGATCAGGAATATACTTTATCAGGAGAGATACGCGGAACACATCATGAACTTGAGAGAGATTTTGTGGAAGTTCCAATTGGTAAGATACATTCCCAACATGATCCAATATTTTGAAAGGACCAATATACCAAGTGCTAAGATTTACCTTCTTTCCTAATCTCATTACTCTCATCCAAGGAGATATTCATAATAACACTTTATCACCCACTTCAAACTCTACGTCTTTTCTTCGGTTGTTGGAATAACTGTTTTGTTGACTCTGAGCTGCTCTTATGTGTTATTGAATAGATCTGACATTTTCTTCCATCTCATCAACAAGATTATGTCCTAATACAATTCATTCTCCAACTTCATCCCAACAAGTTGGAGTTCTATATTCTTTCCATAGAGAGATTCATAAGGATCCATTTGAATACTGGAATGAAAGATATTATTTTAAGAAAATTCCACCAAAGGTAAGTGTTGATCCCAAACACCTTTGATAACCATAAAGAAATATCTCAACATGTCTTTCAAAGATAGAATTTTCCTCTCAGACTGACCGTATATCTGAGGATGATAGGTAGTGTTGAAACTCAACTCTGTATCAAGTGCATGCTGAAGACTTCGCAAAAACATTGATGTAAACCTCGGATCGCGATAAGATATAAAAGAATGTGGTAGTCCATGAAATTTTACGACTTCTATTACATATATCCTGTAAATATAATCAAGAGATAAATCATCTATAAGGGAAATGATGTGTGCCGACTTCGCAAGACAATCAACTATAACCAAGGTAGCATTATTGCTTTTGGATGTTTGGTAAGTCCATTGATAATTTACATAGTGATGTTTTCTCATTTTCATTATGGTATGGGTAATAGTTATAACATCCCTTTAGACTTATGTCTCTCAGCTTTAACTTGCAGAAAAACTAAGTAGTGAGAGACATATTCAGCGATATCTCATTTCATTCCATCCCACCAAAAGTACTCTTTCAGGTCCTTGTATATATTTGTACTTCTAGGATGAATAGAGAATGACGAACTATGAGCCTCATCTAGAAGCTCCTTCTTTAATTCATGTACGGTGGGGATGCATACACGGTTCCTAAACCATATTATCCCATCACAATCAAGGTTTAATCCAGAAACATTTCTCACATTCTTTTAAAGCCCAACATCCTCCTTCTGCGCTTCATTAATCTTCACTTGTATAGATGGTTGGACATTCATTTGAGAATGATAAGATATCTCCCCTTTAATTAAAATTACAAGATCCATCCTTTGTAAATCTATAAATATTGGATCCTTTGTGATCCTCATCATGGATAAACTAGCATTGTCTTGTCGACTTAATGTGTCTGCACCTTGTTTGCATTCCTATGGTGGTAATGAATTGAGCAGTCGTAATCCTTAATCATCTCCAACCATCTTCTTTGGCGTATATTCAGCTCCTTTTATGTGAAAATATACTTTAATCTTTTATGATCAGTATAAATATCACACCTTTCACCATAAATATGATCCCTCTAAATCATTAATGAAAAGATCAATGCAGCTAACTCCAAATCATGAGTTTGGTAATTTTGCTAATGGATTTTCACCTTTTGTGAGGCATAAACTATCACCATATCATTTTTCATGAGAACACACCCTATACCCTTCTTTGATTTATCACTTTAGATCACAAACATTTCACCGTTACAAGGTATTGTGAGCACAGGTGCACTGGAAAACCTACTTTTTAGATCTTTAAAATTATCTTCATATTCCTCCCAAAAAAACATAACTCCTTTCCACGTCAATTTGGTGATTGGGTTAGATAATGTTAAAAAATATTTTACAATACATCTATAATACCCGGCGAAAACAAGAAAACTTTGGATTTCAATAATTTTTGTTGGCCTCGACCATCTTTTAATAACCACTTTTTTTGCGGGATCCACAGATATCCCCTCTATTGAGATTATGTGACCGAAAAATGAAACATTTTGAAGTGAAAATTCACACTTGGAAAATTTGTCATAAAGCTTCTCTTTTATAAGGGACTTCATTACAATTATTAAGTGATCTTAATGTTCTTCCTTTCCCTTTGAATAGACAAGAATTTCATCTATAAATACTACCACAAAATGATCAAGATAGTTTTTAAAGTCTCTATTCATTAGATCCATGAAGAAAGAAGGGGAATTAGTAAGATCTAATGGCATCACTATAAAATCATAGTGTCCATACCTTGTATGGAAAGTCGTCTTTGGTATATCCTCCTTTTTGACCCTTAATTTATGATACAATGAACGAAGATAAATCTTGGAAAAGGATTGAGCTCTATGTAGTTGGTCAAATAAGTCATCAATGCATGGGAGAGGATGTTTTTTCTTAATAGTGATCTTGTTAAGTTCACAATAATAAATGCAGAGTCTCATGGATCAATCTTTCTTCTTAAAAAATAGAACAGGTGCATCCCAATGTGATGAACTGGGGCATATTAATCCCTTATCAAGATTATTTTGGAGTTGCTTCTTCAATTCATGCAACTCAATTGGGTCTATTCTATAAGGTGTCTTTGAAATGGGCATAGCACCTGGTATGAGTTCTATTGAAATATCAACTTCATGATTTGGTGGAAGACCTGGATATTCTTCTGGAAATACATCATCAAACTCTCGTACAATTGGAATATTAATAATCTTGAGTTTTTCTCCAACTATTTGAGATAAATAACTTTCATTTATTGGAATCAAGACCCATAATATGGATGAAATTTCCACTATAAGGTTATATTCTTCTTTGTATTGATAGATGATCAAGGATTGATCAGGAATATGAATTTTTACGTCCCATCTATGGAAATTGATATCAAATCCATATAATGAAATCCAATACATTCCATGAATAACATCAAATTCCACTATAGGATGGATCATAAGATTTGCAGGAAGTACATTCCCACAAACTTTAATTGGAGAATAATTGTAAACTTTTGATGCAACTTTTGTGACATTATGTGTTGTCACAGCTAACTCAACAGCTAATTAATGGAGAAGTATGGTGATACCCTTAGAAAATTACTCTGAAATAAAAGAGTGGGTAGATCCAGAATAAAATAAAACATTTTAAACTTTAGAGTGGATGGTAAATGTAGCTTTCACCAGTTCTTTTTTGTACCCCAGATCACCGATAGAAATTGCATATTACTTTCCTTTTTTTTGTCCTTAAGTGCTTGTTGACATCGATCGTCATCAAAAACCCTTTGATTAGGGTATTGATTGGAATAATTCTCAATTTCCTTGCACTTGTAACACTGAAGTGTAGGAGGTGCATTCTGTGTAGCATTTTCTTTGTTCGCATCACTTGGCATCTTTTCCAATCACTACTGCATTCAATTGTCTGATGAGCTTCTTTTATACACTTATAACAATTACTTGTACCTTTAGGACAATTAACTCCTTGTTTCTTTCCACACATTGAGAATAATGGAAAACTAATCTTCTTTTCAGTGTGGTCTTTAGATTTTCCTTTGATTTCCATTTTCCTCTTCTTTTCTAACCCATATGACTGATGGGTTACTCTAATCCCCATCTAAACCTTGAGTGCACATCAAACAATTTCCTCATAGCTATTGAAGTCTCTTATTGATAATTCCCTTCAGAAGAATTGTTTTATTCCACTAAATAATCCATCGATATTACTCTCAGGTTGGATAATAATCCCTGAAGCATACATTATAAGCCTTGTAAAATTTTCTTTGTAGGTACCAACAGATTCATCATCCTTTTGCTTTAGTTCAAGAAACTCCTTCTGAATATTTTTTCGAAGAATGCGGGGGTTATACTAATTGAAAAATAATTTCTTGAAGTCTTCCCATTCCATGGACTCAATTTCATCCCGTTTCCTTGTATTATTGACAAGATTATATCACTGATCAGCTTTACCTTCCAAACGATACACTGTTAAGATGAATTTATCATGTTCATAACATTAAAGGACTGAAAATATATTTTTAGTGGTACTGATCCATTGTTTAGCCACTAATGGATTATAAGAACCATTGAATGAAGGTGAAAGCTTCCTCATGAAGGATTCAACAGAATGTTTTTCCCTTTTTTGCTCGTTTGGAAGTCCTGAATGATTCATATCTTGAGAATGTATTGTATGCATGGCTTCAAGATTTTCCATTCTACCTCCCATTTCATTTGGTTTCTCAGGGGGACAATCATTGCATTGCCCGTCTCATTCAGCATTAACACGGTTCCGTTGGGTTCCAGCCATTGACTAAAACCAGGAAGCATGGTGTGAATAACACTAATTACAACAGGAAAACCACATAATCAGGAATAAAATTTCACACTTTAGGTTTTATAATAGGTTATTCATGGCCATTTCTAAAACACTATGATTGTGTTCAATTCTTATACATATCCATAGGGTTCTTACTAAGGATTTCACAACCTAGTTTCCAAAGGTTGACTATATCTTGCCTCTGATACTAACTATAACGACCCATAATTTACACACATTGTTATTTCTTAATTATTGAAGCATACTTATTACATCATATAACCAAACCATGATAGGGTCATAAAGGTATAATGTCTTTAGAAACCAAGAAACATAAACAAATGATTCATAAATCATCTACATTGTCACCCTTTTATTTCAACATATCTATAGTCCCTTTTGACATATCCTACATTATACCCTTACTCCTAACATGGGGAAAATAAAACATACAAAGGGTGATCTCAAATTATCATTAAGGGCAAAAATTTAAATATCAATCATATCATATTCATAAGAACATAACATTTTGAAAATCTGCAAAAGAGATCATAATATCATGACATAGGGTAAATAAGAGTAGTGAAATGTAATCCCATTATTCATAACATAAGACATGAAACTTTGTTTCATACACACATAATCATAGAAAATCATTTCATTTTAGTCAAGACTCATTGCCAAGACCATCATAGTGGAAAAAGTCCATTACTGAACCGATTTCACTCCTCATTCCAGTACTGTAACCCTAAACTAGATTGACATGCCATTCTAGCCATGTCTATCTAATGAGATATAAATATTTACACAATGAATGGGAGGGATATATAGGTCCCACCTATCTCATAATGAAACCATTCTTATCTGTTCCAAAATATCATAAATCAGACATCATAGCATAACCCATGTAATAAAAATAGGATTCTTGAACATCATGGAATCATAACATAATCCATATAAGATAAAAGGTCTTCATAAAAATAATTCCATCATAACATAATCAAATCAATTTAATAATATGGATAGAAATAGATCCCCATATTATCTTATATGGTAAATAATTTTGATAAAACACTTGAACTGCATTCATGAGGAAAATATCCTTTCTTCTTCAAAAACACTTTTCCTTTATCAACATGACATAACATTTTAAACCTAAAAAAGATAATTGAAAATAAAATTGTAACGGAATATTCATGGAAATAATTTTATATAAAGTCATAAAAATCAATTCATTCCTTATATGTTAAAAAAACATTATTCCCCTACTTTTCCGGAAAAGTCATAAAGTATCTCATATTTAAAACGACAAAAGATTCTTTTCAAATATTTTACTAAAAATTTACCAATTGGAATAATTGGATTTAAAAAAATTTATGAGGATAGAAACAATATTACATATTGAGTAAATGTGGATGTGGATGATAAATATTTCCTAGTAAATTCTGATGTATAAATAATCTCAGAAAAAACTGTTATTGCGAGATTTTCCCTTACCTTAGGCCAGATATGATCTGTATGTATCCAAACCTCCTGTATATTAATTTATATATTTTTATTGAATTATTCCATAATAATATACATTGTTATTATATCATATATTGTCATATTATTGTCTCTTTATTAGTAATATTTCATTTCTACTTGTTATTCAGGTGTTCATTTATTTATGTTCTTATGTGTGTTTTGTCGAATAAATTCTTATTACTATTCTTAGGTTATAGCTACATAATTTAAAAAATTATATTTTTATAGTATATATCATATTTATTCATTAAAATTGTTTATATAATCCTGGTTTAATGAAGATCAGGTAAAATGAATCACATTGCATCGTGGAGACGGTAAACCGTACGTACACACGAGCGATGATATCATTCACATAATTATTAAATTGTATTGGAGTGGATGATATAATATATCAGGATTAGTATCTGGTTATAATAATAATATATAGTTATTATTAACACAGTTATACCCATCCATGTAAGGTTGTCGTGGAAAAAAGATTACACCACGGTGTGGAGACGGTATTCCGTACGTAAGGATGCGCGATGATTTCGTTTTCCATAGGATTGATAGAAGGAGAAATATAATTTTTTAATATTTATAATAAAATATTTTTATATGAGTGATCATGATGTTATTACTTTAAAATGAATCAAATAAGGAAGCGTAAGTAGAAGAAGAAATAAATTTCAAATAATCGGTAAACGATATTACGTCTTCGTCGACGCTCCTCATCTAAACCCCATATTGGGGCACTAAATTGGTATTTGAGGAATACCAGGACCTCTATTATGTTTATAGGGAAGTGGAGAAGAGAAATTGTCCGTCTTAGGCTAATCATGAAGGCTGAAAATGGTGTGAGGAGGAGAGGGAGGAGGTTCTCTTTTATAAGAGAGGAGAGGGGCAATCTGGGAGACCTCTAAAATATTAATTTATAATAAACTCAAACCCAACTTAAAAACCACCAAAATGACTCAAATCCAAAAATTAGATGATATAGGGTTGTAATATCATCATCCAATAAAATTTTGACATGTTTTAAAATTATTTCAAACCTTATCAACTTGATTTATCAATATTTAATCTATTTATTTTTATTTATGTTAATAATATTCTAAATTTTAAATTGTTATAAATAATTACTTTTTTGTTTTTAATTATCCATAATTGGATAATTTATGACATTTTAGACTATATAAATTTCAATTTATAAATTTTTAATATTTCTTTGATTTTTAATCAATTTTATAATATGTTATTTTTATAAAATTACAATTGTGTCAATTTTGACACTATTCATTTATATGCATTTAAATAAACTCCACAGAGAGAATATATTCAAAAAATAATATTTAATAGAATCCTAATATGTCATATTACTCTAAAAAAATTTAGAGAACATTAATTAGTTCATGTTATATTTATTTTAATATTTTTAAATCCATTTATTTGATATTTCAATAAATAAAATAATTTTTACATCACTATTGTGTCATCATTGATGATAATTATTTAATCTCTAAAACTTATAAATGAATTCTCATTATGTAGATAGTTTTATTATATATCTGGAGACAATTTATATTCGATGTTTTATGAGGTATATCACTAAATAAAAATTATTACACTTATAAGATATAAGACAGTGATATGTTGTCACTTTCATTGGTTTTAATAATAACTATATCATTTTCTTGGTAAGAATTCCATCAAATGAATCTATTTTGACCCTTATGTGATATGGGTCTACTTTTATTCATCCAAGAGAATTTTGGCAGGTCTTAAGGTAATTTTATAATCTTATTTTTACCCTTAATTACCTGATTTACCTTTAATATCAATAAATAAAAAATTATCATTGTTCCTATTCATAATAACATAAAAATAAAAGTAACCTATTAGTATAATTTGGACCCACTTAATCCAAATATGGAATAAATTTTTCAAAATTCAAAACATATAAGTTTCATTAATTAATTTAATATTAATCCCGTTTTTAAGAAAACAGATTTTAAAAGATAAAACATTTTCAAAGATTGAAATGTTTTCTACCTATAAATTAAATGTAAAATTAATGGTAATGACAAAAATTATATCAAATGATAAAAATATATTCTATTTATACATTAAAACAATTAGATTTTATCATCTAACAATATAAATTATCTTGATGAAAAAGTTGTTTTAAGAAATAATTTATTGTATTTTTACTATATATCAAAATATGAAAGTTGTTAGAAAAGTATAAAAAATTTATCCAATGTAAATTTTTATATCCAGATACAAAAGAAGAAGTTTATTATTTAAAATTTAATTTATAAACTTGTCAAAAATTATATTTAATATGGGTGCGCCATCAAAAGGCGGTAAAACAACATTTATTTTAAAAAATATTTCTTGTATCCGAAAAACTGATTTGGTTTTCATATCTCATTATAGAAAATGTGTAAGATGAATTATAATGTTATAAAATTCAAATTTCAGTTTATACTATTCATAATGGCTAGTTTATAATATTATAATAATATATCATTGTTTAGTGAAACTTGTTATTGCGTACAATGTAAAATATCGAGGAAGGTTGCTCTTGCGTGTAACACAAGACAAGGCAGTGTTGTGTGTAGTGATAGATTCTTTTGGTGTTGAGTATAAAAAAGACATAAAATAAATAAATATATATATATATATATATATATTTCTCATAAAATATTAGGGTGTTACACAATCCTTACAATTAGATACTCATACAAGAGAAGATTCTATGATTACACACCAGTGCGGATGGTGGGATCTCACTCTATGAGGTGAGAGCTTCAACTGGGATATCCTAGTAGCAGCGTTATGGCCTTATGAAATCATCTTGCGTATGGAGTGGCTATCCATTGTCTAAGATCAGATCGACTATTTTAGGCACAAAGTGCAGTGTGTCTATGAAGATAGGACTAGGTTTTTCTTCACCGGTGAGAAGGTTACCTTTTCAGCATAGGATGGACTTACTTGGAAGAGGGTACAGCCAGTCACTCATTAGTTGGCTAGCCTTATGGTCAGAGTATTTGATGTGAGGAGTCCGAGTTATCTTGTAGTGGTAGGCCAGTATACTGATGTCTTACCTGAAGATGTACTAGGAATAACTCCTCACATAGAGGTATAATTCTACATCGACCTATACCACTGGAAGATGACAATATGTACTCCATCATATCGGATTGCTCTTGCAGAGCATTGTGAGTTTTAGGTACAGTTGGAAGAATTGCAGAAGAAGGGGTTCATAAGGCCTAGTGTTTCTCCATGGGCATCCCAAATTTTGTTTTCCAAGAAGGTAGATGGGTGTATGTGGCTTTGTGTGGACTATCGGCACCTGAACCAGGTGACCATGAAGAACAAGCACCCACTCTCAAGGATTAGTGACCTCTTCGACCAGCTAAAGGGAGCTTGATGTTTATCGAAGATAGACCTACGATTAGGGTATCACCTGCTCAACCAATGGGTTTAGGATGTTCTGAATATGGCCTTCTGGTGTCGATATGCCTGTTATGAGTTCTTAGTAATGCCCTTCAGTATGACCAATTCTCCGGTAGTGTTAATTGGGCTCATGAACATGATCATTTAGCCTTACCTCTACTGGTTCATGGTAGTCTACATAGAAGACATCTTAATATACTCGATGTTAGAAGAGGAGCAGGCCATAGACCTATATATTGTTCTGGATACACTTTGGCTGCACCAGATTAATGAAAAGCTCTCGAAGTGCCAGTTCTGGATACAAGAATTCCACTTCCTCAAGCTTGTTATCTCGGTGGCTATAATTTCAGTGGATTCGGTGAAGATAGAGGCAATTATTTCTTGGGAGCCACCAAGGAGTGTGATAGAGGTGTGGAGTTTCCTGGGATTGGATGGATACAACTGGAGATTCGTACTAGAATTTTACAGAGTCGTGACACCCTTGTCATCTTTGACAAAGAATATACAACCCTTTGTGTGGACGTATAGATGCTAGTAGAGTTTTCAAGAGATGAGGTAGAGGCTGACGAGTGCCACCATCTTGAGGCATCCATAAAATGTCATTGGGTATATAGTCTATTGCGACGCATCAAGGACCGTACTAGGTTGTGTCATGATTCAAGAGTGAGTAGTGATCTCATACGGCTCATGAAAATTTTGATAACATAAGGAGAACTATACTACCCTTTACTTAGAGTTAGCAGCAGTGGTATTTAAGGTGTAGACGTGGAAACACTAATTGATGGGTGAACGGTTTACTATTTACTCTGATCAGAAGAGTCTTACGTATATCATCTCATAGAATGACTTGACCCTGAGACAATGACGATGGATTTAGTTCTTCCAGGACTTTGACTTCGAATAGTCTACACTCCTGGGAAAAGAAAAGTAGAAGCAGACACTCTCAGTAGCAGGTCTGGTCCATGATTGCTGAGTGAGGCAATAGATTAGCAAGCCACATTGCAGATATCCATTTTTGATAGAGATGGATCACCTTACCACTAGTCTATGACAGTTAATCCCCCACTTCTTCATCGAGTTTGGGATTCTCAGCTTGGGGATGTTGACTGCGAGGCCCAATGTGCTCAAATATCCTCAGTGCAGTCTCCTGATAGGTTTTCTAATGGTGAATAGCATGTCATCCTATTTAGAGGAAGCACTATGATACCAGTGATGCTACGAGAGGAGGCATTGAGGGAGATTGATACATCCCCTTTGGAGGTAGACCCTGGTGTGGTGAGGATATACCAGGACCTCTGTCATCAGTACTGGTGGCCAGAGATGAAGAAAAAAGTGGAAATGTTTGTATCTCCATGAATCACTTTTCAGGAACTGAAAGCTGATAATCAGGTACCAGAATATTTAACTATCCACATGAGGTACCAGAGATGAATTGGGATGGTATATTCATGGAAGTATTGATGGGGCTACCATGTACATATAGGGCCCATGATTCTATCTGGGTGATCAATTACAGACTCACCAAGTCGGCCGGCTTAAAACACATCCGAGAGTAGGGATCAGTAAAGAGTTTTGGACATCTCTATGTACAACAGATTGTACAACTTCACTGGGTGTCTTCGATGATCGTCTTATATCGCGATGCTCATTTTACATCCCACTTGTTTATGTGATTGAAGGAGGCATTCAAGACTCAATTATTCTTGATCACCTCCATTCATCCTTAGATAGGTGTTCAGATGGAGTAGACCATTCAGACACTTGAGGACATGCTTCATGCTTGTGTCCTTGATATTGGACGTAGTTGGGAGGAACACTAGCCACATGTGTAGTTTTCTTATAACAATAGTTATCACTCAACCATCATCATGGATCCATTTGAGGCCCTCTATGGGTGACCTTGCAGATCAACTATATGTTGGACAGTCCTAGGGGAGTCACCACCTATGGGTCTAGAGTTGGTATAGGCTATAATGTGGAACAAATAGATCATCCATGAGAGGATGAAGACTGCACAGAGCTGGCAGAAGTCTTATGCCGACAAGAGACAGAGACCCTTGGAGTTTGATGAGGGATACCATGTCTTCCTATGGAGATCACCCCAATGAGGATTACAGAGGTTTGGCAGGGGCTGAAAGCTATCTTAGAGGTTCATCGGACCATTTCAGATCCTCCGCAAAGTAGGCAAGGTGGTGTACCATATAGATATTCCCCCACAGGTGCACTGAGTGCATTATTTTTTCCATGTTTCATAGTTGAGGAGGTATGTGCATGACCCATCATACTTTATCAACTGGGGCGAGCTGGACATCGATTATGGGGCAATGTTTGTGGAGTTCCTGGTGGAGATAGCGGATCAAAATGAGAGGATCTTTTATAGAATGTCTATCCCTCTGGTGTGAGTTTGTTGATAGAACGGGAACTGTCTAGGAGAGTACATGGGAGAGGGAGGCTTAGATACCTGCTTAGTACCCCATTTGTTCCCCTATATTTTATGTATATTTCAGGGATGAAAATCCCTAATGTGGGGAAAATGTAAATACCCAGAAATTCCATGATTTTTTTAAAATTAATTGGGATTATTAAAAGTCTTCAAAAATTGACAGCACGTGATTCCGAGGCCCGGTGTGCCCAAAATGGAATTTTGAACATTATTTAAGGTACTTTAAGTAAATGTGGAAGTAGAGTTTTCGATCATTTGAATTGGTTCTTAGATTAAAAATACAATGGAACTGTTGAATTCACTGAACATGGATTCACATAAGGGAGGATTCACTTCGACCATAGTAGGTCGGGAAAAAAAGATACCTTTTGGACCTTAAAAAATAATAATAATAAAATAACAACAAAAATATTTTTTTTTAATTTTTTTTGTAATTATTGAGCAGTGGTGGCGGGACTGATGACTAGTATATCCATTTAATGGATTGACTCTAGGTTGTGTAACCTTGATGTGGAAATATTAAATGCAGTTCACAAATGAACTACATTAATGTTGTGCATAAAATTTTGTTTCCCATCTATTTAAGTGGTGCTTAGGGTTTGGTTTTTGAGAAAAAAGTAAGGAACCTTTGAAAAAGTGTCTCGATGTCTTCCACTGATGAGGAGAATATGGTTTACATCATTTGCGGGATTGATCTGGGATCGAAGAACACCAACGAATTCCATGGACAGGGATTCTTCATCTACCCCAGTGACATCCACAATGAATCTCGAGGTAGGGGGTTTATTATTTAAGATTAAATTTGATGAATTAAATTGATATCGGTTGTTAAGATGCTAACACAGAGGGCACAAGCCTAATGAACAAGGATCCGACCATCCACCGCTTTGTTATTTTTACTTTATTCCGGGGATGAATTTAAAAATTCAATATAACTATGAATATGGGAGGCACGTAGTGATGAATACATCTCGGGTGTCCCGTTGGCGTGAGTGGACGGGAAAACGGACCATCAGAGCTCACCCGGTGGACTGCGGAAGATTCATCAGCATGGCACCGACAGGGAATCACCAGCGGGGAAGGTGGCGACCAATGCTCATAGGGTATAGCAGGGGGTCGATGTCGTGTCATACATACAGGCGGCTAACTCTGGGCTGATCCTCGAGGAGGGAGGCTGCGTGCCATCGCGCACCGCGGTGAGGCAGGCTGCGGCTTCGAAGCCACGACGAAGGGAGGGGACCCACAAACAATTAGACGGCGCCACCCAGCCTAACCAATTAAGAGCAAAATGAATCTTTGAGATTTTTGAGAGGCAGACTGCGTGAACTTAATAGAGGTTGCGCCAACTAGCGGGAAAATCCCCCCATGGCCCAGTCCAACCAGGTCTCACCCAGACCAGACTGAGACCCTTTTCTGGACGAGTTTTGAATAAAGTGCCATATCTTGTGAACCATATGTCCATTTTATAGACCTTCCATGATGCTGGGATCCCTGGAGTGAGACATTCCTTTTTAGATTCTCCACTTGGGGTTTGGAGAAAGTTGGTGTATGGATGAGTTGGATCATACATAAATCCATTGGGAACTCGACACTGAAATTTCTATAACTCACAGATCGGGCGTCCGATCGACACACCGTCTATTGCGTTGGAACCCTTACGACATCACTACCCTTTGGGTTACTACTTTGTAGAACATAGTGGATGTTGAGAGACCCATGATATCCATAGGAACAAATACTACAGAACTCAAATGCACTGGGTGTGGGGAACCCAGTGGCTGGATGTCATCTCATAGAATCCCTGTGTGGATCAGTATTCATAGTGACCATGTGTGGATCATCATATTAGAGACCCTATTTTTATCAACATATTAGCAACCCTGTGTGGATCAATATTCATAGCAATGTTGTTTGGGTCAGTGTCTTAGTGACCTTATGTGGATCATAATCTTAGAGACCCTATGTGGATCCACATAATAGAGACCCTGTGTGGATTAGCTTTCTAGCGACCCTGTGTGGATCAGCATTCATGAGACCCTTTGTGGATCATCAGTGCACGACCCGACGAGAAGAATCCTTAGAGAGACCCATCGTGGATCAGAATAATACGACCCTGTGTAGATCGAAAATAGAACAACTCCATCATGGTTTAGTTGTGGAAACATCCTAATGGAATAAAATGTTATATATTTAGGCTAATCATCTTTATTCTAAAACTCTATGTTGTTTACCTCGTTTGAGTTGAGTCTTTGATTTGTGTTTGTGATCGAGATAATGATTTTTTGTTTTCTTTCATGGAATTCTGAGATACTTTAGGAGGTCTTGGGGTCCCTACTAGGTATTGATATACTCACTCTTGCATGGGATTCACACACACCTTGTTCTGTGTTGTACAGATGATGAGAACCTCAAGAGAGACTATTGGAGACAGCACCAGGTGGTACACGAGGGTGACTGGTTTATGTGGAGATCTGTGGAGATGAGTTGTACCTACCCTTCAAGTGGGATCCTTGGTGGATGATCGTAGGAGCTGTTTAATGTTTTTTTGATATAGATGTATCTTTTAGTTGGGCTAGTATTTCAACCCCTTTACTATAAGTACACACTTTTACTACTGTATTTTTACTTCGTGGTTGCATCTCTTTTTGTTCTTGGTCTGTCTGTTTGAACATGGTTAATGGAAATGCCTTCCCATTTTAGGAATATGCCTTTTCGGTGCTAGATGCCAACCCCTGGACTATGGAATGAGGGATTGGGTTAGTCACAGAGTGGGCCCCAATTTATGGGTCATGACACAACATACGAATTAAAAATATTTTTAAACATGAAAAATAATTACTCCCTAAATATCACTTCATGTTGATCGTAGGTGTTACAAATACCCCAACTGAAGATAATTTCTCCCAATATTCCATTAATGACCTCAATATTTTTACTTCTTAAAATCCTCAAATGGGGTGTCTAAGGAATTAAAATTATGATCCTACTTATTCTTATAGACCTATAATGGAATCCATAACCATTAAGACTCCCTAACATGAAAACATATTAATCTAAAATGTCATCTAAACCAAACATTGATACCAACTATAATAGACCAGGACCTACACATATGGATCCTATTCTAAAATCATGAACATTACATTTCTGGAATTGATACCAATAATTTTTTCCCAATTTTTTCCATCCAACTATTTCAACATCAAAAGGAAACATTAGATAACATACATCCTCTAGGACCTTTTAGGAATGTAGTTTTATATTATTAAGATAAACTACCACATACAAAATTTTGATGAGTTTAAATGATTTTTTATCCCTCATAACAAATATTTCCTTTTTGACATTGGGACATTATCATCATCCATATGAAATCACTTATAGAAATTATTCGGTCAACCACATTCATTATATGTTGGGGGTATGGAAAGTTAAAAGGGTGAGATAAAATTATTAGTAAGTGAAAACATAATAATTAGTAAATGAATGCCATTAGTAATCATAAGAAGATAGTAAGGGTATGATGACATAATCAATGTTCATGAGTACAATATAACAATATTTATACCCATTAATCCATGTATCATCAAACATAAACACTTCGAATAAGTAATTAAAAAACATAGGGTCCATATGAATAAAGAAAAATGATCCATGTGATATCAATCATGATCAAAGAATCATCATAAATCCATAGCAAGCATAGATTATACATATTGTTATATTAGAACATCACCACATTAAACCCTTTAATAAACCTTACAATTTGGAATAAAAATATAATGAACTACAAATATAATTATTCATAGAATATAACCATTACATAATTCATTAGTGTTTTATCTAGGCACACCAATATTATAATCTATAATGGTCACAACCAAAACTATTTAGGTGCACCCATCATTTATATTTTCCAAGAACAAATTAATTAATAAATAAAATAGGTATATAACATCATCATAAATTTTTTAAACATCATTTTTTATTTTCACAACATTATTGAATTGGGGGAAGTAAACAAGTTCAATAAAAATCTATTTGAAATATGGTTAACATGTCGAAAACAAATGGGTTCCATAATAGTCTATTTAAAACATGGTTTACATGTGTAAAAGAAATAGGTTCCATAAAAATATCTTGCAAACATGGTTAACCAATGGAAGTTAAATGGGTTACACAAAAATATATTTGAAACATTTTTAAACCAAGGAAAGAAATAGAGTCTGTAAAAATTTCATTGAAGGATGGTTAATCTGTGGAAAACAGACAAGTTCCATAACAATATCTATAAATCAATCCTAATCCATAAATATAAATAATTAGCATTAAATAATTAAAAAATATCCCCATTATTTAATAATTAACAACAATAGTTTTTAAATTATATGAATTGAAAAACTATTAATATACTATTAAATACATTTTGGGGAAAATATCCTTTTCCACTGGAAAACCATTTTCTAAATCATAAATAATATTGAAAATTATTTTTGAAGAAAATAAAAATGAAAGCATAAAA
This sequence comes from Viscum album, assembly GCA_963277665.1. Lineage (NCBI taxonomy): Eukaryota > Viridiplantae > Streptophyta > Magnoliopsida > Santalales > Viscaceae > Viscum > Viscum album. The sequence goes on along the minus strand of OY728132.1, from coordinate 382,293,784 downwards.
AGATTTATTATAATAAAAATTAATAAATTTTCGGATGAAAATATAATTATGTATTTTAAAAAAATATTTTAAAACATGTGTGAAATCATTTTTAGAGAACATGGTTTTAGTAGAAAATAAAATAACAACAAAAAAAATTAAATGATGTAAGAATTTTGTAAAAACCCCATGTACAAAATTATATGTAAAAAAGAGTTAAAAAATTGGAAAATTACTTTTATATATCATTAACTAAAAATTTATAATTGATTTCATGTTAATTATATGATTTCAAATTGGATACTTAACCATTCAAAATCTCGATAAATGATAAGAGTATAAAAAAAGAATATTTCCACTTTGGTAACATTGAATAAAAATACTCATGAGATAATTTAATTTATAATATCATATAAATTAATATATTCATGATCCAACACATCAAATTAGAATAATATACACGTAATAAATGAATTTTTTCTTTATAACTTAACTTATTTCTCAAAGAAGAAATATTGAGAAATAAAATCTTGTAATTATTTGTTAACTTAGAATCCATAAAACCCATGAAATAGAGATCCTGAAATTGATTTGTAAATATGAATTAATTTGAAGATGAGTTTAAAATAATAATTTCAAATGAAATATATAAACCACACAACAAAAATGAGTGGTAAATATGGCATGTATCTCACAGAAATAAAAATGAGACGATAAAACCATTTTATAATGATTCCTTTTGTTTGAACGTGATTTAACCACACACAAAGTGGTTTATAGCATGTATTAACTTATTACAGTTCAATATAAACATTTGTAGTATCATATATTTTTATCGTATGAAATTATATTACCCATTTATTAACACTTTCATGTTAAAGTTACGTTTCAAGTTATAATTTCTTTATTTTTCATATACGTTTTTACTTTCTTTTTTTATTCATCATAATGAAATAATTGTTTCATACTATCTAGGTTGTAAACCATGAAATAAATATAATTTAACTTAATTATATATGTATATATAGTAAGCCCTAAATTTTAGTGAAATGAAATGAAATACACCATTCATGGAGATGGATGGTTATACAAATGCATGAATGTTGTTTCCGTTTATTTGTTATTTAAAAGAAATAAAATAAAATAATATATATATATTCCTTAAATTAGAATAATTGTTTCATAAAAATAATTTTTGGTTTAACCCGTCCCCAATACATTTCATGTAATTTGTGAATGAATTAAACAACTTCGTGAGGTGGTAGTACAACAAACACATGAATGATTTTATTATATTACCACAAAATAAAACGGATGATGTTATGGTTTATATAATAATAATAATTGAATAATAATTAAATAATTAATTTTATATATTTCATACATAAGTAGTATATCCATCATTATGCACAACCTTAAAAACTGTAAGGATAAAATGAACGACATCAGTTCGTTAAAAGGTAGTCCACTATTCACACGAAAGATTATTAGATAACCCTTTTGATGGAAGTGTGTGTAGAATAACACAACATAATTAAAATAACTATTATTATATAGAATATGTTTTTTATTATATAATCATGATATAAAAATAATATAATGAGGTTCAGAAGGAAAAAAATCCTTTTAGAAGAACGTTGTATCATATTTGGGTATCCATCATAGGTTTGACGTAAAACCTAGAAAGGATTAATTTATTAAACAAATAAGGCCTATATGATGGGGTTATAGATGTTTAATGTGATTTATTCATGTTTTGGATGATCCTAATGGATTTATAGGTGTGAAGACGCATGGAGAGTGTGTGCCATTTTATACTTGATGAGTGGAATTCTATTACATACCCAAAATGATATACTATTCTGAGGTAAGACATATCACAAGTTACACCAAAATCGAATAATAATTAATTGGATGGATTATATAGTCAATAACAACCTACAACACATAATAAAATACCATTTTAAAATTTTTATTCCTTCACTTCTAATTTTCCTTTTTTTTATTTTTGGGTTTTCATTAAGGTGAAAAATATTCTAACCAAAGTAATTCATACCATAAGACTAAATTAAGGTGGTTATTATTATAAAATCTAGTCAAAATGATTTTAAATATTAAAACCAAATTTTGAAAAAAACACAATGTGCGTTGGAAATTAATTTTAACAGAAGCACATGAAACACACAAAAACATTACTTTAACTATAACTCTGTCAACATGGTTTTTACAATTTAGGGGTCAATATGATCTTTATAAACCAACAATTTTTCTGGAAATTTTCTATATTTTATATTTATTATAATTTAAACATAAATTTATATAATTTATTTTATTCTTAATTTTGAATCATTTAATAGAATAACATTTATACTAAAATACCTTCAATTTCCATTTTGACATTTTTTATTTAATATGAATTAAAAAACCAATAGAATAACAGAATTAAAACAAATTAATTTTAAATTTATTAAATATGATATATTAGTCAAAAATATAATGGACCACATTAATTAATTATATTCACTTGACTGTTATTTCTGTTAGTATCCTTTATTTTATTTAATTATTAACAATGTAATCCATGTATTAGTGTTTCTTAAGGATTTAATATAGTTATATCTTCTCAAATAATTTAATATAAATTATTATGATGAAAATAACTCATTTATATTCCATAATAAAATATATAACTATGTCTATGTAGTTTTATCAGATCCCCAATGCTTTATTTATATTAAAATGAAGAAATGTATATTTTTTGTCCTTTTATTTATTTAAATTCTTATATGCATCAATTTCATGGTAAAGTGTCCCAAAAATGTTATAGTTATGTAATAATTCCAAAAGGGAATAAATATTTGCATCCAATGGGTTTTTTACATGTTTGGGGTCATTTTTAAACCTTATTTTCTATGTTAAACCAATTAGTAAACTTGTTTTCACAATAATTGTTGTATTTAATTTTAATTGTTTCAAAAATCACATAGTATTAAAATAAAATTTTCTATGTTAGATAAAATAATTTATTATTTTTCCAAATATTTAATACATTTTTTCCAATTCAACTCACAATAGTTGTAGAATGTAATTTAAAAATAACCCTACAAATGTGATGAGAAAGATTAATTTTCAAGTAAAAATGATCGGTCGATCATAATGTTTTTTATCAAAATTATATATAAAACCTATTAAAATGAACAATAATAGATAATTATATTTATAGTTGAAATATCATGAATTTAACACCAAATCTAAATATAAAATAACTTTGTAAAAACAATTTATAAGAAGACAATTTTCAATTAAATTTCTGTATTTTTCACTATTCATAACAAATTAAAACTTTTCAGAAAAATACTTAAAATTATCTATAATATAATTTTAGTAATACTATTAACAAAATAAATTTTATAAAAATTAATAAATTTTTTTAAAATATATATATTTTAATAATTTCATCATAAAAGGTGAGAGAACATTTTTTTAGAAAAAATACATTTTTAATCCTAAAATTGGAATTATTTTATTATATTCTCCAGAAAAGACATATGATGAATTTTAAAAATAATATAGAATATATTAAAAATATTACTTATATAATATAAACCATAAAGAGTAATTTTTTTATTTTATTTTCATAAAAAACACATCTGCATATTTAAATAAGTTTTTTTGATAAAAAGATTTCATTTTCTTTTAAAAATGGTTCTATTTTAATTTATAATTAATTATTTTCAAAATCATTCATTATATATAAATTTGTAAAAAAATATTTTGAAAATTCATTTATTCCTTTCCATACCCTCCATTTCATCGGCTCTGTGATTACCATCACATTAAATAATAATATTAATAATATGTTATTATTTAATAAAACTAGGCCCTACATGTAACACAAGCTATTGAAGAAACTCATTTTTTACTTGAATCATAAGAAACATTGAGTGTTTCATGTAAAAATGATTAAATCAAATTTTCCTTTACATTTTTTATCTATTTAGTTCAATTATCTTCTTTTTAAATCTCAGGGTGTTATAGAAAATGATATAATAAAAAGGAAAATAAAGATATTGTTTATGGGAGAAAGATAATCAGAGGAGAATCCACATTAATTTAGAGAAATAATTAACCAAAATTGATGGTAGAAGGAGGTGCGGATGTCACACCCATTGCTTCATTTTTTAACAGTGATCCAATTTATCTTTTTTCCTTGGATTTTTGGCACATGTTCTATGCATGATGATATTTAATTTTCAGTTTTAGTGTGTTTTTTATTGGAAAATAGTTAGTGCAATCCATGTGGCCTAGACTAAGAAACAATTCATACTTTGGTGTACATATGGATTGGGGTGAAAATACCACCCGTGGTTAGAAAAACCATACGGTATGCATGCTGGTGGATTTATCTTGAGGCAGAACCATCTTACATGGTTGGTGCATGGTATACCAAACTGTGTGAACAACCCAGATATATTTTTTTAGAAATTCATATTATAAAATCTGGCTATTTTATCCCCAAAACGCCTACCCTATTTCCCCTATAGTTTTTTAAATACTAAGAGGCCTCGTCTATTGTTCTTCAAGTCTCCACTCACCTCATATGGCGTAAAATTAGTAATTATTCATCATTTTGAACTATATTTATCAATGTAATCATATTATATCCTCTCCCTCTTTAACATTATTTTATTTTTTCCTCTGTTATTCATCTCCCATGATATATTATACATATGGTTCATATTTGCCCTTTATTTATTTTTGGGAGGTTTTTCTTTTTTAAGGTTTCCCGTGGTTGATCTTGGATCTTTCATCCATCATATGGTAGTTTCAGGTGTTCTTTTTAAAGCATCATGAATTTGAGGAGCGTTTCTCTTACTCTCAACTTTTTAATTTATGAATATTTTATTTCATACTTTTATCTCCTTAATTGAATTTATAATAGTTGTGTGTGATCTTTGAAATATATTTTGGTGTGAAAAGTGGTGATTTCTTCCATGTTTTGTAATAAATTGAATTTTCCGTTGAATGTTTCACACTTAGTGTTTGATGGAATCAATAGTTGGCTTTTGTATGATATTTTAGGTATCTAATGATTGGTCCTTATTTATTAATATAGTATTCATATGTGAAAAAATTATTTGGGTTCCATTAATGGGTTTTCCAAGTGGTTTGGATTCAACAGAAGTTTGTATTTGGATTTTAAAAATAGTTTGGCATGCGATTATGGTAAATGGCCTATATGAAATTTTGATGAACATATATTTTGATTGAAATTTTAAGTAAAAATTCATATGGTATTTCATAAATTATTTTGAAATGAATAATGGTGTCTTTGTACCTGTTTGGAAAGGTGGTTTTGGTTCATTGAAAAAGTGATAGTTTGTTAAAGAATGTTCGATGATCAATTTGGAACTTTGGTAAAAGTGGTGAAAATTATTATGTTAAAAACGATCCATGGATAATGATCATTTCATGTTTATATTGATTGGCTAAGACATCCTTACATTTGAATCCTCGGGACCCATATATTTTGATCAGAACGGGAGATCCTTGGTGTGGAGTCCTTTGAAATTCTTATTTGAATAGAAAGAGATTGATCCTTGGGGTGACTCTAATGATGCATGTTGTGTGAGTTATTATTTTATATATTGATTTGATTGGATAGTCAATTGGAGTTAGTTGGATAACCCTATTTTACATGTCTATCTAGGAACATGGAATAGTGAGAAAATTATATGAGAATGATTTCTTGCCTAGTAATGGATACACAACGACTAGTGTCCCATATCAAGGAGATATATTGAGTTTTATTGATATAGTATAGTTCCCCTTAGTATATAGAAAAATGGTGTGGTTAAGCATGTGAGGGAATTATTGATGTAATCGAGTGAGGCATGCTTTACGGGATGAGTCAACATCTATTATAATTCTTGGGATTATTCATGAGCTCCTAGGTTTAACCATATTTATTGGGAATTATTTGTTTGTGGAGAATGATTTTGATGCACTGTTGGTAAGATTCTATTATGGGATATTTTATAATTTACCTTGTTGAATGATTTTTGTTCTTACATCTTGAGTAGTGTAGCTTTATTACAGTAATCATAAAATGTTTTCAAGCGATTAAATAATTTTTTTAGAAATATATTAAAATATTTCCCTCCTATAAATAGAAATATATTTTTTTATATAAAAATTCATATGGTTCCTCCTTGGAAAGGGGTGTGTTTTCAACTGTTAAAAAGATAAATGGACTGTGTTTTATTTAAAATAAAAAATTTTGTGAAAAATTTTACTTTAGTATATTTGATTTCGAACATGATGTTGATGTTTCTTTTATTTAAAGGTAGCACACTGTGAATTGATTTGTTTGGGAATTCCTATGGAGTTTTTAAATAAAAACCAATTTTTATTTATTGTTTTTTGATTTTGGTTCAAGTCTTATCATGGTTTTGATCTACATGGTTGATGGTAATATTTGGTATCATATATTGACCATTGGAGTCACATAGAGATGTAGTGGGTATCAGGATCAGTTTGTTCATGTTGATCAATTTGAATTATTTATGTTTAAGTGTAAAGGACATTTAGTTTGAATGATTATATATTTGGATGATATATTTTTTCAACTTTGTTCAATTTATTTATTTTTAATGGATAAAATTATTCTGATGGTTTCTCTGTTGATGTACAACCCTAGTTTCTAGCCCATGGGCATGAAGAATCATCTTCAAGTCTTTCGATGGATTGACTAGAGTGACTAGTTCCAGATCAACCTAGGATTTTTATTGACAAAATACCATTAAAGAATGTTGGTTTTTTATATGGCCTATCTTTTAGAGTGTCCTCTGTTATTTAGGATGTCAAGGTAGATGTTGTAAGAATGTCTAAGATTAGGGTGCATATTTAAAGTAGTGTCTGGATTACACATTCAATACTGAGCCTTGCATTTCTATTGTAAGTTGGGATTTTTTAGGATTGTTTGTATATTTAGGTTTTCTGTGCTTGTGATATGAAATTTGAGTTGGGATATAGGTCTTAGTGATATCTAAAAGCCATGAAATCCATGTGGAGCATTGAACATAGTCCTAGAAGACTCTCCATGATAGAGGAATTTTTCGCATATGTCCACCAACCATATAGTCATGTAACCCATCAACACTAGTTTCCCCTAGAGATTTTTTTTCTTCTATCATGATTATGAAAATTTTTAAGTAAAATATTGTCTTTGGATTGTGAAAATTGGATTTTCAGAGGTAGTGGGATAGTTTTGAGGAAACGAAAAATAAATTTTTAGATTCATTTTGGGAAATCTTTAAAAAAATGGTTATGATAAAATTATTTTTGATGGAAAGGGATTTTTATGTTGTTGAAAATATTTTTTAGGGGACTCACAGTATTTATATTCATAAATGGGTTGAAGTGTGGAGTTGGAAAATTGACTTTTATTGAATAGTTAGTGGTCTTTTGATTATTATTTTTAATGTTGAAATATAAAGTTGATTGAATGTTTGAAAACATGGTATTGATGTCTTTTTTTTAAAATGAGATTGTTTTTTATCATTGATATTTTTATGGGAGAATCCACGAAATATATTTGTGGATTAGTGGGAGGATGAGTGCCTGGATTGGCATTAGTTGATTAGTTCATATGGTCGCATGGTAATGTGCATGTGTGAGGATCAATGGTATACCATTGTTAAGTGCTTAAATAAACCCTGATTTTTTTCTAAATGAATATGTTTTCAAGAGGAAATTTTATATTATTTGAATGACCTGTATTTGGCTGGTTTGTTTTCCCATGATTTGGGAAGTATTGTTTATGTGGTTTCTTAAGTGTAAGAACTCTTATTGATGAGTTAGTTTTGATTCAGCTCTTTGTTTTCTTATTTTTAAGTGTCTTCACCAACAATGATTTGATGGATATTCATGGTGTAACTATGTGAGATTATCTGTGGGAAGTAATTTGATTTTATCAATCTAAGGATTTCGTTCTTGAGTGTTTAAAATTTGATCGACCTATATTTTATGGTCCAGTGAATCCTCTCTAAGAGGAAGATTAGATGTAAAATATAGAAAGAAACATCAGTTTCCAAGAATTTACTAAGTCATTGAAGGTTAATTTTTATACCTTCACGCTTTAAGGACTTACTTGTAAGTGTTGGAATCCAGTATCTCAAAACAAGCCTCTGGAAGATGTCAACTGGGAGTTTTGAAAGGCTTTGTTTACACATTTGTATTTCTATGAAATATTAAATCTATGAAAGGTAAAGGAGAGGTATTTTATATATCGAGGTGATGGATTAGTGATTGAATAATTCCATTATTTTTTGGATCTTTTTCCATACACTATATATTGGGTCTTATACCATTCCTTGAAGGCTTGATGTTTTGAGTGTGGATTTCATACTACTGTGAAATAGAAGGTGTCAGAGTTTTATTTAACCACTTTTGTCAAAATGGTAAGGAAATATGTTCCCATTTAATCTATGTTAGAATAAGTTATTGAGGTATAAATACATTCTCTTATCTCTAGAATTAGTGATTTTAATTCCATCAAGAAAGTGGGGAAGTATAGTGAAGCTGTCTGTGTCAGCCAAAATATTAAAATTCCTTTAGATCAGTCTATTTCTTATTAAAGTCAAGGGGTTATTGATCTTATTCAATGTGTAAAGATGAGTCATAAAAATTCATCATGTTCAAATTATTCAACTACATTTCATGCTTGTAAATTTCTAGGTCAGTTGCAACATTTTTTTCAGGGTGTAGCCTTGATGTGATGCAAATCTACTTCACAAAAGTAGTGTTCTATTGGGGACTAGTTGAAAGTCCCTTTATATTGTGGTATTTCTTTAGTTTTTTGAAGTTGTTTTTGGTGTTTTGTTTTCCTTTTTTCATTCTATTTAAATTTTGAAAGTGTATATTGTGGAATTTCGTGATAACTTTTGTTATAATGGATGAATTTATATTTTTTAAATGTGTTATATTATTTCGCTCAGGAGTGGAGGTGAATTCTATTGTGTGTCTAATTTCTATTTTTTTTATTATGATCTACCAAAGTATGATTCTATATCTTCTAAAACCCTTATTCTCATGGAAAAAAGGATTAAAAAATAGGGATCCTCATCTACTAAATTTTAGGTAGGATATGATTCAAATATCAGAGATCTAGACATTAGACGTGGTGTGAAGCTAGCCCATAGTCAGGAATCCCAGGGGTGTGAGGATCCTTATTCTGAATTTTGTATTTAGTACATTAATGGAGATAGTTAAGGTTACCTATTGTAGCTCTTATTCATCCCCTTGTGGTGGGGGTGTGTAGATCAGTTTGGGGAAAACATTCCATGTTGGTTCACGTTAGGTTTTCCTTGTTGGTCAGTTCATAAACTATGTGGAGACCCACCATGGGTATCATTGTGTTTTCTCTTATGATAGATAAGTTATAGTTATTTTCTAATTGAGGGAAGTCTAATCTAGAACCCCATTTTATAATATCAATTTGGTTTCATATGCAGTCTAGTAGAACATGGGTTCTTATAGAAGTTATCTAATTTTATGATCTTTTTGGTTTGGGTAAACATTTGTATTTTTTGGAGTGTGCCAACAATTTTGGTTGAAGCATTGTTATGGAGGTTTTACCATGATTTTTCTTATCATATTTCAATAATAGGTTTGTGTTCCACGACATGTTGCAGGAAATACTAATTAGTTTCATTTGGAGGTGGTTGAGAATTTCATTTTTTAAGGGAATGGATTTCATGGTTATGGAATATTTAGTCTTTTGTCGATCAACTGGAAGATGTTGTTAATTTTTTGGGGTAAAAAGTTTTATTTGTGGGGAAAATTATCACACCTATATTTTTAATTTTTAGCTATTATATGGTTTATATTATGGCCTTGGGATTTGGCTAAAGTTCAGGGTGTGACATTTTTTAATTTTGAGTTTCTGGGTGTTTTTCTCTTAGAGCACAGTTGGAACACGGTTAGAGGAGACTATGTGGTCCATCAAAGAAAACTGTGCAATATTGGTTGTGCTACTAGTTATGGGTGTGTTCCCCACACATGTTTATAAAAACTATATGTTATGAATTTCGGGAGGTTTTTTATCGATGAAGTACCATCTCACAAGGTTGGGGCACAGTTTACCAAAATGTGTGTCCAAACTATGTGAGCTGCCTAGTTCCATTTTTTTAAAATTCATATTCTATCGTCACAAGATTCTTACCCCAAAACCCCTCCCCTGTTCTCCCTCTAGTTCACACAACCTGAAGGATTCTCCTACCTTGTTCTCAAAGCCTCTACTCCAATCCTATGGTGTATATCTAGTGATTCTTGATGGTTTCTAGGATATATTTCTAAAGGTAACCCAATATTCTCCTCTCTCCATTCCCTTTTATTTTATTTTATCCAATATTCTTCTTCTCTTATAGTCTCTTGGACCTAGGGTACTTTTTTTCCCTAGATATTTCTTGCATTTTTTAATTTTTTTACGGATTCTCTTGGTCAATCATGGATCCTGGATCCTCATACATTGGTCTCATGTGTGCGTTTTTTAAGCGCCATGGATTTGTGGTAGGTTTACCATTCACTTTCCTTTTTTAATTTAAGATTCATTAATTTTGTGATTTTCATACCTTACTTGAATATATAATTGGGATCTGCGATCTTTGATATATTTTCTTAGAATGAAATATTTTTATTTTTTCCATGTATTGCAATAAATAATTTTTTTTGTTAAATGATTCACACCATGTGTTCAATGAAATGATCGGGTATATTTTTAGGTGATTTTTGGTATCTAAATCAATGTTTGGAATTGTGAATATATTTTTGATATGTGAAATGATGATTGGTGTTCCATTAATTGGAATCCCAAGTGGTTTTGTATTTAAAATAAAAGAATATTTGGATTTTAAAAATGGGTTGGCATGTGATGTTGGTTAATGGGCTATTTGGTATTTTGATGAAAAAGGATTTGGATTAAATATGATTTGTGTGTTCAAGTGAAAATTTATAAATGATCGTGAAATGAAAACTGGCTTATTCTTACCTTTTTGGAATGAAGTTTTGGTTCTTTGAAAAAGTGACGGTTTATTAATGAATCCTTGATGGCCCATTTGAGACATTGGTAAAAGTGGGGATTTTTTTAGTTGAAAACTCTCCATGGATAATTCTCATACTATGTATATGTGTAATTTGTGGGACATCCACTCTGAGGATTCCTCATGGCCAATTTATGTTTCACGGAATGAGAGATCCTCAATATGGACTCCTTTGATATGTATATATATATATTTTAATGGAAAGGGGTTGATATTTGGGGTGAATTGGGTGTTGTATATTTCTTGTACTATTATTATATATTTTTATGTTATTGGATTCTTGGTTGGAATATATTTTCTCCCCTAGTTTACATCTTAATAAAGGAACTTGGATTACTGAGATAATTTTATAAGGGTGATTGCCGCACTAGCTTTTGTTACACCCGGGCTAGTAGCCAATAATAGTAGGATATATTTAATTATATTACTATGGGATAGTGCCCCTCAGTTTATACCATATATGGTATGGATGAGTGTTTGAGGGCATTATTTATTTCATCTAGTGAGGAATTATTTTGGGGATGATTGAACAATTATTAATATGTTCTCCATTATTCATGAGCTCCTAGGTTCACCCATATCTATTGGTAGTTAGTTGTTTGTAGAGATTTATTATAATGCAATGTTGGCTAGATTATCTATTGTGATATTTTTCAATTTCCCTTTCTATATAATTTTTGTTCTTACTTCTTGAATAGTGTTTCATTAATCCATGAATTATAAAAAATTTCACGTGGTTACAGAAAAAAGTATTGGAAAACCTTTACATAATCACTCTCTTATAAATTGAATATTATAGTTATATTTTAAAATTTTATATGATTCGTACTTGAAAAAGAGTGTGTTTTTAATTGGTAAAATTTAAAATAGACTGTGGTTGATTTAATGTGAAATGAGTGAAAAATATTTCTTTTATATAATATATTTTTAATAATGAAGTTGATATTTCTTTTATTTAAAGGAAGTTCGTTGGGAATATATTTGTTTCAGCATACCTACTGATTTTTAATACACATGAATATAGTTATTTCTTATATTAGATTGTGGTATATATATTAGATTCCTTTAGACCCATGTGGGGGATGGTTGTGATTGGTATATGAGAGTGACCGTAAGGGTCACATAGTGATGTGGTGTTTTTCATGTTTAGTTGTTTCTTATTTTTTTGTTTTTTGTATTTTAAATTATGTTTAAATGATTTTAACTTTGGAATCTAATATATAGGGTTGAACTATTTATTATTCTCTATTTAGTTTAGTTATTTTTATTAGGATAAATCATTCCTATAGTTTCTCTGTTGATTCCCAGAACTACTTTCCTACCCATGGGGATCAGGAACGCAATTTGGGCCTTGCCATAGATTGACTCAGATGACCAATTTGGGGTTGAACCAAGTTGGTTTTTGACATTCGATGGATCACTATGATTCATTATTTTATGTGATAGATAACAAAAAAATTGGAGGGTGTGTGAAGATATTTGGGAAAAAGTGGAGGATATACATTTACGTGTTATTTTATTTGAAATTAATTTAATATATTTTTATAATATCAATAAATATTATTATCAAATTTTTAATTTTTTTTGGGAAATATGGAAACAAACATACTTTCAACACAATTTATCCGAATCATGTTCCAATTGTGCACCACACACCGGGTACAATTCGTAACATGAGTATTTGGTCCACATGAATAAACAAACCATGAACTGACCACAAAAGATGATTCTATGAATATTTATAGGTCCCAAAAATGGTTTTCACATGGATAGACTAACTTTGTCAGTCAATCATGCTCCCTTCACCAAAATCCAAAAATTTGATATTCTCAAGCATATTTCTCATGAAACTCATCACCATGAAAAATAAATTAAATTATTGAACCCAATAAAAATAGTAGTGGTTGCTGTGTGACATTCAATATAAAAATGATTAATTTTTCACCCCAATAAGAATAATTTGGGATTATAAAATACTTTTCCAAAATCGTTAAATTTCTTCATTTAATTCCATCCATTAAATAATGGTAATTCTATAAAGAATATTTGATATTAGAATTGTACCATGTATTGAATAAAATTAATACTTAAAATCATAGTATGTTATAAGGAACCACAAACCCTTTAGAAAGTACATTCTCATAAACTAAAAAAATTATGATATCTTTAATATTGAGTTACCCGATCATTTGAGCTAAATAACCCTCAAAATTATGTAATATGATCTATATAATAGTTTTTTGTTATAGAAATTTCATATTAATTATTTCATTGATATATAATCTTCATTCTATTAACGATATGGAATTTAATTTTCTAATACTGAATATTGTTAAGGCATCCTTGTAGAGAGAGTCAATATATTACCAATATCACATTTAATTCACGCAACAAATTAATAAACATATTTTCAATGATTATCTTCAGACAAAATTTAATTGTTGAACTGTTATATGTAAATGATGTAATCAAAATACTAGTATATATTTTCATATTTATTTTAGTATTGATTTAGAGGGGGTGGTGAATTAATTCTCATATAAATATTACATTACATGTAAGAGTGGGTAAATCAAAAATAAAATAAGTAATTTAAAGAAAAAGAATTGATAACAAGCATAATTATATCTATTTTATTTTGTTCTGATAATTTACTAAGACAATAATAGAGAGTGTGATTATTGAATACTAATAACTAGATTAAATATTCATATAATGAAATAAATTCCAATGATTTCCTAGCCCATGAATATAAAATTTCAAATCCTGAAATAATAATTTCATTATATATAACAGTTTGTACATACAAGGTTGATTCATGTTTCATCCATATGTTCTTCAAAGAATAATCCAAAATACTAACTAAACGCATCTCTAACACCAATTGACATGACCTGCCCCTTATATAAATACACATTACATAGTTATGCATTACCATTCATTACATATCATAAAAAATAACACCCCTGGAACCTTTTAGTTTAGTTTTTTCAAAAATTATCTGTGTATACATATTATATTAAAATAAAAGGTTCATTTTTTCTACACATGAATCATACATGAATTCCTTCTAAAAATGTCTTATACAATATTCTTTATTTAATTAGAAATTATGATATAAGAAATTAGTGATATCATAATCTAAATAATGGATAAAATATAAGTGATATTAGTTGATTCAATAAATATTATCTTAAAAATATTATAAAGGACATGACATAAAAAAGAACAAGCAGGAATAAGTAAATGATCCTAAAGTCATACTCAAAGGACTATGAAACATATAATAAAATATTATTAATAAAAAATGTTTGAACATAACATATAAATATATAATGACATGGAAATATGAAACATCCATTGAAATTGAAAATTATATATTATTTTGATGTTCACATCCATGACCATTATAATATAGTGTAAAAACAAACCCCAAAACAAATTGTAATTGGATAAACTTTTTTATAATGTAATATTTCATCTTATGAGATCATATACATAAGCAATTAAATTTAGGGTTATATAATTTTAGTTCCACCCAACACATAATGGTAAACCAAAAATTGTTGTGCCATAGGATTATAAAATCATTCATAAATTGATTATAACACAATTTATCTGATATATTGGAATGGATTTGATTTTTTTTCAAATATAAGAAAATTAATATTCAAGAGAAATATTTTTGATTAATATATTAAGAAATATCCTAATTGTAATACTATAAAAATCAAGGATATTGACAGTGGTGAAAAACTATTTAGAAGAAGTAAATAATACTTTTTAAAAAATAATTATATTTATCCTTCTAATTTTGATAAAATTATATAAATATGAAATTTAAAAATAAATTATTTTTAAGAATATTGATAATATAAATATAAAATAATATTATAAATCATTAAAACATGAAAAATAATCATTTTAATGAAATCAAAAGAAACTCTGGGATAATATGACCAAGTAAAAAATTTAATAAAATTGAGATACAATGATTTTTTCCCATCATTGTACATATGATTAGGTCAATTAATAGAGATCTTAATAATTCATATAAATATGGTGAAGGAAATTGAATATATTATGAAACATTATAATTAATATTATAACAACGGAATAACAGTCCAGATGAATGAAAACTAATAAAACAAATTCTCCACACAAATGTCATAATAAGTGAAATATGAACTGGTTTGAGGGTAATTGTAAAAATACATATAAACAAACAAAATAGATATGATTAATTTAGATTTAGATGAATTTTGTATAAAAATTATTCCTATGGAAGTTTATAAGTCAATAATATCGATTATGAAGAGTGATTGTTCGAGAATTCTATGACTTTTGTAATGTTTGTATAAAAATAATATTAAACGGTGATCATGAGATGGGATTTTAAATAACCTAAATTACACAAAAATCAAGATAAATATAATATTTGGGGTAGAATATAAACCACTAAAAATAAAAGAGGTTGTTAATATGGAATATATATCAATGAAATTAAATTAAAACTATAGATTCTTACCATTACTATTTGATCCTATGAATGTTCTCAACACCCTATAAGAAAAACATAGACATTTAAATCACTTTTTATCATATTTATATTAATTTTTATTATATTAATTTTTATTAATTACGAAAATTTATTATATTTATATTTGTTATTTATATTTTATTTTCATTATCCTATGTAATTATTTTGGATTGTTTTGTATTTGTGATTCTATGACGACAATGTTCGCTGATCATGTTTAAATTTTTCATAATTTCAGAATTAATCAATGTAGTGGAATCATATTCATATTATGATTTATAAGTTAACATTTTAGTTTTATTATAGGAACATTTTGGATTCTTAATAATGGAATTCAGAATGTGTTTATTACATTTAACATTACCAATATTAACAAGTTACTTATAAATGATCATTTAATTCGGTATAACCATTTTTGACTCCAAAAAAGGAAATATATTAATAATTAATATCCTGTATTAACCATATTATTGAATTTATTATAATACATTTTTTAAATTAAGGAGATTTTATAACATCGTACAATTTGGTGGTTGAACTAGCTCAAAATGATCTTCTTATACTAATTAGAAATTAAGAGTATAGTGTTATATGTTTGTATATTTTTTTAAGAAGAATAATGATGTTAATATATCATAAATAGATTAGTTTATATTTTAATTATGAATTTAAAATATAATTAACCTAAAAATAATTAATAAGTGCTCGATACTTGTATTAATGTAATCACTACTAATCATAATGGATTCTTGTATAATTAAATATTTAGAATAAATTATTGAAACCGGAATTTAAAAGTTGAGAGAGAATAATTAAGGAGGATTTATTTAGTTATTTAAAATATATAATTACTATATACATTTTTCATTTATAATTTTTTATTTAAATGTTGTCTGAATCTAATTAACTTTTTTTATAATGACTAAATTATTTGGAAGGATTGTATTTTAATTTTGGTGAGTTTTGGAGAAAAAGGTAATGTTTTATGAAAAATAATGAAAATAGGAAACTATATATATATTTATCAATATGCAATATATTTTGGAATAAATAATAATAAATTTGAATATCGAGTAAAAAATATGGATATACCTGGCCAAATAATAAATAAACATGGACAATAAGGAAAATGGTAGTGGAAATTGGCTTAATGGAAGCACATGGCCAGAAAAGAATAGTGGCGAAATGTAAAAACATTAGCAGAAGTCAATGATAGGTGAGATATGTATTGGTCACGATGTAGGGAATAACAATGGGTGGGAAATGCTGTTATGATTTATTTATCCATGTATATCAATAAAATACACATAGTTATATATTTGGTATAGGATTATATAGTAGCATGAATTGTTTAAGTAATAAAATAAGTGAATAAATATAAAAATTTAATCACTCCAATATACTTCCTTGATGTTCAATTTTCCATATTGTTATGGTATTAACATGAAATTAATTCTCATTCTTTGATTATGAGGATCATGGTATCAAGGGTGATGGCTCAAAGTAGGCCTTATGTGGTGGTTAGGACATTATTCTAGCAAGATGTATAATGTGCATCACAAATATCAATAAACTGAGTACCAATTGTAGTGAGTATAATGACACACCACATTTTATACGACTTTCACTCTGAATCCAATAAATATGATGCAACAAGAGTTATTGTAGTAGTGGAGAGTAATACATAATATATTTCTTCCAACATAAAGGACTTTTGTCAATACTGAAGCAGGATGATGTGTAAGATATTTTTTTGTGTCATCTAAAGTTTATTACACCACTAAGAGCTCAAGATATTTTTTTAAGATTACTATGGAAAATAATGATACAGTGTTTCAAAACTAATTTGGATAAGTGATGTTATAATGCATAAAATATTTCACTTTATTATATATTGAGGGGAATGGTAAACAATAATTTCTTTTTGATATGTTATGACATTTATGTATTATTATGAACAATCAAATTCAAGATAATATATATGATGGGGTAAGTGACATCACGAACATAATGAGTGTGATGTGGACGAATAAGTGAAAAAGATAATAGTGGTGGGAATGTGAAACACTTTATCGAGGCATTGTTGTTGATGAGAATATGCTTTCATCAGGAATGGATTTTATCATGGTGTGTTATAAAGAATAATATGAGAAGATTAGTTCTCATAATATGCATGTAAATCATAAAAATGCGAGTTACTAAAGACGAATTATAGATTTTTGAGGTGCCAGAGTTTTTTGTGATGAATATATTGTCACACAATGTGGGGCCCAATTAATTCATGGTTTGGATATCTACAACAAGATATATATTTTTTATGTATTCTTACCCAATGATATCATTAGAGATATATTATAGAACCTTTGATGTTATTCTTATCTCGGTTGGTTCATTTTGTATACATAGATGTGAATTTTCATGTAACGGAGGAAAAATAGAGGAAATTTTATAGATATGTGATGAGATATTAAGTAGATAATTATGATAATAAATAAAATTTGATGATGTTCTTTTAGAATTAGACTTTTAATGGATATTTTATTATTAGGGTTTACTATTAAAACTAGTCTCTCACTAGTTTATGATATTTATTTTAAGCCTCTCATCGACATAATTATGCGGTAGATATTTTATTCATTATTTTTTATTTAATGAGGTTTGAGTTTTAAAGTATTATTTTTATTGGAGTTTGTGTTTGTACATTCAATTAATCCTTTATTTTCATATCACTGTATGTTCTCCTAATCAGGACCATTTTCATTTGACGAAAATGCTTTTTTTTAGGTCATTGAATAGTTTTCAGAATTTTTCATATCCACAAGGTGGGATAATACTATATTCAAATATAGATTTTTATTACCTGAAGTATACGTATACTATTGTATATGAACTTAATAAAAGGGTAGAATAGTGATTAGAGAGTGAGGACCAAGACAAAGGTTTCCCTAAGATTTTATACTGACAACCACATGGTAATCCATCATATCATTAATTCTCCAATTATTCATAAAACATAATTTTAATGATTTAGATTCCATCATCATTCCATGTTCATTGAGTGTAGTTTTATGATTTATTTTATTTTTTAATTTTTCTTAACTATTCAGTCACAATTATCCTTTTTTACATTACCCAATATATAGGGTTCAACCACAAACATGGATACAAACTATAAATCAATAGTTATGATTAGGAATGTGTAATATTAATTTATATACATTATAACCCATAAAAATTATTTATAACCAGTTGGATGTCAATATTTATAGGCCCTTTTTAAGACATTGTGGATTGTAAGAATCTTTAGTTCAATATATTTAAACAAAAGTCATCAAATTTCATTATGTTTATGGATTTTAGTTTAGTTTTTTTATTCTTTTTGCCTTTTTATGGAATTGGTTGTTTTTTATGTTGTGATGGTTGGAACGAGATTCATCCTGTATGGAAATACTTGACTTTCCATTCAATTTTTAGATCATGCACATAAAATTTATCTGATCAAGGAAAAGATACAAAATCATAGATGATGTGGATAAAAACAATAATCAAGTGATGATAATACAATATTAAATAGATTTGAGAATATATTTAATGATTAATATATATACATAGAGTGTTTGACCAATGTGTCATATGATTCCAAAGAGGCACACAAAGGGGAAAAAATTCAAACAAAAAAAATGAGGATATTTTAACCGTGATCCTGCGTTTGAGATGAAATTTAAGGCATCTGCTAATAATGAGGGTGAATCTAAAACAATATATATAGTGAAAAACCTCATAATTAAGAATATATAAGAAAAATAAGTGTAAAAATACTTAATATATTAATGTAAAATAGATTATGGGTGATGTATAATTGAAAAATAAAAATATAAAAGAATTTTATAAGGAACGACAAGAAGAGGTTAATAGAGAAATGTATTATCAGGTTTGGACATCGAAAGAGATAATTATTCATATATTAAGACTATCCAAATTCTTGGTTTCTCTCCATCAATGATTCAAACTGATTATAATGATAAAGGTTAATGTTACATCAAATGAGAATGGATTTTAGTCATGGTTAAATATCGACAAAGAAAAATCATTCCATACTATTTTTACATGAATAATACGATATTCTATGTCATGATGATATTTATAAATTTATTTTTCTGTATAATAAAAATACTTTATATGCTTTTATAGGAATTAACTCGCATTATTTTTTTAGTAATATGTTTTCATATGTATACCGAATATTCCATACTATTTTGAGCATAAATTGGAATGGAAATAAATGCATCATTCATTGATGCTGAAACTTTTGATGAAGTATACATTGAGAAATGATAATGATTTATTATTGGAATAGATTATTTATGTAATTATTGGTTTATGAAAGTGTTTTATGGGATAAGTAAATATTCATGAGATTGGTTTTTAAATCTCTACTCATTATCCAATTCATTGTATTTTAGGAAAATTATTCTAGAAACTATCTATATATATAAAAATGTAAGTAGTTATCTCTCAAAACTCTAATCGATAATTGTGATATTATCATTTCTAGAATAGAATAAAACTTATTGAACAAAAATTCCATAAAAAAAGTTTTTTGTTTCAATTTTAATTTTTTAAGATGTGAATCACTTCTTGCTACATTAAATTCCTAAATGGATGAATCATATAATTCTCTCTCTATACAATTATGATTTATAATTTCATAAAAATATTGAAATATTGGAAGGAAAGAATGTTTATACATTATTTTATATAATATCCAAGACTTATAATGATAAATATGGAATATAGTTTGATTAAATTGTTTTTGGGAAACATTTTGTAATTTTTATCTACTTCAAATATTTTAAGATTGAATGTATTATATAATATTTCATATTGATTAGGGTATTAATGTAGGATAAATAAAACTCATTTAATTATTTTAAAATCAATTCTAAAGTTCATCAATGGAATTGTAAACAATTATTTAATATATTATAGGAATTTGAACCTCAATATATTTATTAAGTAATAAAAAAAATTTGATTTAAATTTTCTTGATAGAAAGTACAAATCTTGTAGAGAATTTATCAATGTGGAAACATATATTTCATTCAAAACAAGGAAGAGATATATTATTATGTTAACCATTGTTTTTGTAGAATTTTTTGATGTTACTAATGAAATAACTCAATTAATGTTCTTGGTGACCCATATTGATGATATCAAAGAAGAAGTGAAATTATTCATATTTCTAAGATATAATAATCAATGTTCCATTAATCTATCATGAAATTATTTCCAACATTATTATTCATAACACATTAATTTTTATTATCATTTAACAATAGATAATAAGGAATAAATATTTATAATGATAGAGTATGTTATTTTAATGGAACATGTAGTGGATAATTTGAACTAAGAACTACCTAAGTTTTAATTTGATACTAATGTTTATAGCCGATGTTAAACCCCCACATCTCAAGGATAAGATATGGTAATATAATAAATCTTTATAATTGTTATGTGAAATTTTATTTTCAAATAAGGACCAAGAATTTAATGAAAATAAAAAGATATATATTTTTTCTTGTGGGTGTGAAATCTCTTATAAATGGTCATTATATATTTTTGGAATATTTTAAAAAGGGTAATGTCATAAATCCATCACACACATGAGATGTGTGTGTGTTTGTTTTTATTCTTATGAATTTGTGATTTCAACATCTGTTTGGGGTGGTTTGGTCAATGAAATATTCTAAATTTTTTATTTATTATATATATTTATATAATTATGGTATATATGCCAGGGGTTTATTTAGGGAATATATTTTTTGAATTTTTTATAGAGACTATATAGAGTTGAATGTATGATTATATAATTGAATACCAAGAAATTATTATTGATTAATCATATTTTCTTTTCACAATTATCTCACATAGATTTATAATGATTGATTAAGGTTATATTTATAATATTGATGTTGATTTATGTTTATTTGGATGAAAAATCCTCATAGGTAAATTTCTAAAAATGAGGATTCTTCAAGGGAGTTTTTTGTAACCTGGGATGTATTGGATATTAATGGGAAGAAAGTTAGAATTTTTTATTAATATAATGTGATTATAGATATTTATGATATCATTTTTTTAAATATATTACTAATATGCAAACATGTTGGAAGATATATATTTTAGATGAGTTGAAGGGTGATTGGTGGTTCAATAAGTGATGAATACAAATATGAATAATATTATTATAGTTGTGTAGTATTTTATGTTTTATATATCACATTAAACTAAAAATCTCAATAATACTATAGAAATAACAAGATTATTAATTCTATAGAAAAATTGTTTGTGAATAACCAAGGAAAACTATTGGAGTGATGTTAAGGACCAATGAAAACAACCCTCCTTCCATGGGTCGTGTAAAAAAATGTCATATTCTATATATATTTTCCACAACAGGGTGTTTCATTTAGCTATTATCACTGTATTGTTTCATTTACCTTTTATTCATTCTAATTCCCAAATTTCTCTGGATGGTTTCACTATTTGTAGTGAGTTGAGTGTTCCACTTTGACAGGTGTGTGTTCTTGCATACCTATACATGTAGTTAGAAAATCTAATAGAATTATAACATCTTGCAGATGAGAGCTATGAGAAAGCTGATGGACTAAAAAATACTAATCTAGGCTATATGAAGACCACTGTCTTAGTCGTCGTTAAATACTATACAATCGATGGGGTATTTTGTTAGTATGCATTCTGCATTCAACTACAGGTCAATCAGTGACTAACCACATACCAATCAATTAAAATATATGTTTGAATGAATTTTTATTGTAATTACTAGCTAGATGGATAGTAACCAATGGTGTGATAGTGAAACCATTAGTTGGATGGTTGGATCCACCAAATCACTGGTGACACCGATCTAGTCGACAAAAGTAGGAGGTTTTGAAATATTTTTTCCCAATGTTATCCATTTTAATTATTATTCCTCCTCCAAAAACCTTGTATCTACCTATATGGTCATATTATCCATATATTTATGTTTTCTACCAATCCCAACTGAAATACATGTAAGATGTATGTTAGATAAAATTTGTGACCCCCTTTTGTTATTTCTAACTCGGATTTGGTCTTGGATCATATTATTCATTATGATCCACTAGTTTCAAGATATGAATCATCCTTAATATCAATGGGTATTTATTAAATCCATATTTATTATGAGTAATTTCATGAATAATGATCTCTTTCTTGATTCCACGATCATTTAAACTCTTCGGATTTTGGATCCTTTCTAGAATATGAAATTCAACGAGTTTTGTGATAAGTAGTTTCTTGAAAATATTTTATTATTGTAACAATCCATACATTATCATATAAATGTATTTAAAATTTTATTTATGGGAATGATCAATGATTTTAAATTTTTGGGTAGTTTTGAATATTGAAATAAAGTGGATTTCCGCCTTGGTATTACCGAATGCAAGGGATTGCAATCCGTCTTTAAAATATTTTCGAATCTTTCGTGATTATCGATATATTAAATTTACTTTGAATGATTTTTATATTAAAAAATATTAATAATGAATACTATCATTACTAAGGTGGGGTTCCACTCTTGGATGATAAAACTTTTTCCTAGGGTCATTTTTCTTATGTAATGTTCCCACTAGGTGTCTGTTGATCATAGAAATTATTCGAGGATCCTCACTATACTAGACCCCATTTTCCAAATGTAAAAGGACTTAATTGAAACTATTTGTGGTTTTTATTTGAAATTTTTTGATAAAATGTTAATTCTGGATATTATTTGAAGAATACATTATTTAAGAATGTTTTATGTGATAGGAAATTAGTGGATTTCCATTTTTTGTTAAATGGGTAAAATTGTAACTTATTCCTAATATTAATTTATTTTAGTGTAATTGATATATATTATATTGAATTTTTATTACTTTTTAGTGGAATACAATAAATATTGTTTTTATGATACCCTATATACACCTTTAGGTGTATATAGATATTGCATTATCTGACCTAGGTAAAGAAAATACAACATTGGGATGCAGTTTGTTTCTTATTTATCAAGGTGTGGGAGATTGGTGTTAAAAAAATGTCACATGGACATAATTTTTATTAGTATTTGTGTAATTTGGATTTTTAGGGGTTTGGTAACTTTTATTTTCCATCTGTATGTATCTTTTCGACTATGGGCGTATAGTAAGTCACTAAAATTCTATTTATATTTCATCTAGGTTTATAATCATTTTTAGAAAAATAATCCCCCACAGTAATTAATTATTCCCAAATTCATATCTCTGTACCATGGTGAATGAGGACTGTATTCAAGCCATGTCAAGGTTGAATTATTTTCCTAGATTTTTGGGGGATCTTATTTGGATTTTGATTGATTTGTTTATGGTTATAATTAAATAAAATGGGGTACAAATTGAATAATTTTTCATGGTTTTATTTATATTGTAGGAAATAAAATAATGTTTTAGTAACACAATTATATTCAAATCATGGTAATGGTTAACGAAAATGGAATCTTTTGTCATACAAATATAATAATGTGGTCATCATGAATAATATGATGAAAAAAACAAAAACTTATCAAAGGTGTTCTTGAGTTTACAACGGTTGTAAAACAGTATTAGAGTAATTTTAAATGACTAAGACAAAAAAAATAGTTTTTCAATATAATATCTATATTCAATTGTTTTTGATGATGTGAATCTATGTTTGGAACATAGTATACAAAAAATATTTTTATATTAATTCATGTCAAGTTTTATGAGCACATTTCATTTAAATTCAAAGAATTTAGTATGAGATTGTATAAGTTATAGATGGCTGTAAAATTTTGAATATAAATTTAAAAATTCTTTATTTAAATAGTAACATATTAATCATTGGTTGAGTGTGTAAAAATTTCAGGGATGAAAATATAAGAATAGAAAGTATTGTATTGCTAGTGAAGTGATTCAAAAGTATAATTATTGGTCAGCATAGATTATTAAATGGGGTATTCTTGTAAAGTGGTGATCAAAGGCATGCTATGATGAAGATGGATTTAATATTTATACAATGTTTTTCTATGTTTATTATTTAGTTATGATTATAAAATATTCATTTATGAATCTATATATCATAATACTTGAAGAGGTAAACGTTTTGTTTTTCTAAATGAAGTGTTTTGTTACCAAATTTAATATTTTTAATGATTAATGATTAAAATAAATGATGATACTATTATTGAAGAATTTGGGTGTCATCTATTATTGATTAATAACTCCACTCTACAACATATAATGAAGAGTTACCAAGTAGATTTTAGTAGAACATCATTATATTTGGGAGGCATTTTTACCCACATGAGTTCAAGGATATACCCTGATCACTATATCATAATGAATTATAATATTGAATTTTATATAAATTGATTACACCATTTCCTGAAAAGTTAATAGCCATCCATATTGAATGGTTAACCTTGTATATAATTATATTTGATTTAGTTTTGTGAATGTACAAATTAAATAACATAACATTATTTACTAACAACCTATATAATTTCATTAATGAAAAATGAAAGATAATATATTGTTTTAAATCATATTTATCAATTTCAAGGTTAAATTTGACAAGAATTATAAAACATATATATTCAATGGTTATTCATTCAATGTATCAGTGAATTATATGTGTGGTACATAAATGTAATTAATGTTAGTGATTTTATACAAAAATATAATCCTTATTTATCTTGATGAAGGCTCATTGATGGTTTTTTTATTTATGTTAAAAATTCGTCCTAAACATAGTTTTTTCATGTTTAATGGTTTAAATAATATACTTTCCATTTTCATTTTATGTATTAAATGAGTTTAAATTGAGATGAAACTCTATTAAGTATTTGTTATGGGTTCTTTTTTACAAGATCATTATATATGGAATTTATATTCTTGGTATCTATTAAAAAATTTACATATTCATTAATGAATATATCCATTACTCTTATGAATTGGATTTTATTTGTTGAGAATATAAATAATCATTTTGAAATATCTTCTACATTTCTATATATTTCATAAGATATAATTTTCAATATGATTTATTTTTTTATAAAAAAAATAATGATAACATTTTTAAAAATATAATGATTTTTCAATAAATAGTTATTATTAATTAAAATATCACCTTAAAAAATTGATAATGTTACTAAAATTGAACCCAATTGTTTTACTATTTAATTAAAATTATATTGCTTTTATAATATATTTATTTATCTATGATTAGGCCTATGTGTTTTCTAGTATATTAAGTAGTATGGTTCTAGTATTCAACATTATTTTGATAAAATTATTTATCTGATGCTTGAAATAATTTATATTACATTAATCTCTTGATAGAATAGTCAAAATCAACATATATATGGATGAGGAACTAATAGAAAATAGAATATGTTCATTGAACATCAAATAAGAATATCATAATTAAATTTCCTATATATTATAGTAGAATATGTTTCTAAAAGTGTAATAAAAAACATGGTATCTAATAGAAACCCACAAATGTGGAAGTATATATCTTCATATGATATTATAAATCACAAATAAAAAAGAGAACAATCCTAAATGAGAGAAAATTTATTTAAGATATAGGCAAAGAAAATACCAAATCAACTATATAAAAAAACTAGAATATGAGTTGGATCTATGATCCGAAAAATATCATTATGGTTCAGTCCTTTCAATTTGGTTTTTTCATTTTTTAAATAAGTATATTGTAATTAATTTTCTCCCAAATATTAAAACCTGTAAATGAAATTATTGGTAGAATGATATATAAATTTCCATAGGGAAGATTTCACTTTGTGGATGGCCAATAAATATTATCTGAACAATTGAACCAACATATATTTGTATAATCATAGATATTGAATGTGGATTTTTGAATGGAATAAATAAAATAGCGTCCACAAAGAAGGAGAATTAAGTTCTATGAGAATAAGTTTTTGTCCCATCCCTCAGCATAAGGGTATGTTCCATTGAAGCTACCATATTCTCCTAGGTTATCGAGATGTTGAGTATTTTCCATATCATGAGGCACTGAGATGGAAAGGGTATCGAGGTCAGTTGGGTAAATAAATTAATTACTTTCTTAATATAATTTATAAATTATTTATCATGTAATTATATTACCACTTTGGATCACAAAATATAAGCCCAATAAAAATTAAAATTTATTATATGATATTTTATTTTGACTCACCTTGGATTAATGGAAAATGAAATTAGGATGAAATCTACATTACCTCTAAGTATATCCCTTAGTAATCAAATAATAGAAACAATAATATATGGTAAATATAAATAAATTCGGTGAATATTTTTCTCAAAACTACATATTTCATAATCATAGGAAATAAAGAAATCAAAACATATAATCAAATAAATATATATACAATTTTTTTTATAAATTTTAATGAACTAATTGCCATGATGATTAAATTAACTATCCACCATGTATAATTTATTACATATCATTTCAAACACACACACACAAACTAATTTATATATTTAAATACCATGATTTTCATATATCACATGATTCATATGAAATAGTAAAAAATGATTTCCTATGGATTAATCTGAAAGAAATTTTTGGCTCACCAGAAATAACAAGTAAGTTTACTCTTCCCACTTAGATCTTAATATATCTCCAAATACATCAAACTAATGTGTTTAACCAAATTATTTTTTGTTGTGATGACTTGATCATTCCAAGACCATGTCTAAACTAGACACCATATTGGGAGTAACACTTCATGTAATTCTTTAATAGTATATTAAGTTCACTAAAATAGAAACCACCACACTATGATGGCACATGTGATGTTGTGGTCTAATGTTGACCTCATAGTTTTTCAATATTTTGGTATCAGATACTTCTCCACTGGATTTAATTCTATTAAACTCATTTATTAATGCATGTTTAAGTCATTTGACCACATTGAATAAGAATAATGTATAGTTATTAACATGAAATTATTCATGTCATGTGTTCCATATTAACCCAATTTAATGGAGATATGTCGAGGAGGAAATATAAGGATGCAATCCCACTCATGCTCTGTATGTGTTCATTCAATCCATAAGTGAATAATTTTTCAAGATAGTAAAAACACACTTCCTCTTTATAACCTATTAATCATTATATTGTGGCATAATCATCACATCAGGTGTTTAGTATTCCTCAAAAAACACTCATGGACCTATAATCTGGTGTTCCTCCTTATAGGTAGGAGGTATATGTCCTGTAGTCCTCGAGAACAATATCTACCATACGCCATTATATAATTAAATATTTAGGTTTATCATATTTGGAACTTGATCTATATCATGAAATTTTATGTTTTTCAATAATATTGTCTTGTTTCATTCCTTAATGATAGATCCTTATGTGTTTTGGTTCAATAATTCTTCTTACAGTCATATTACGATAAGTTTAAACCAAAAATCTTATTAAAGATAATTTCACAATGTATTAAATGTATTTAATGAAAATTTTATAAAGAAAATATCATCAAAAGTGTGTAAATAATCACATGGTGTTTCTTAATTTGGATTCTTTATGAACCACTTTAGCTCCATGTCAGTAGAGTCCCCATGGTATTTCAAAAAAATGGAAAAATGAACCCTGATTTGGATGATGTCATCGTTTTCTTTATTACCTTCATGAAAAATAATATGTGTAAAAGTAATCTAAAATGATATTGAACTACACTTGTAATTTATATGTAAATGTAAGACTGATTACCCATATGTGTGATTTTGGTTGATGATAGATATACCCATAAGTAGTGAAATGTCTTGTTTTGGCCATTTTTATTCGAATGCTATTAAAAAATTATTTTAGAAATTTAAAATTAAGGATTATAAATGTTTTATAAAATAATACTATTAGGATTTTTAAAATATAATTTTTAATCCTTAAATTTAAATTATGATATTAATTTTTCCTATAGATGATTAACTAAACAAATAAATTTTATTTCAATTATGAAATTTAAACTATGAATTGAACAATATAATTTATAATTTTTTATAAATAATATAAAATAAATTTAGAAATACTTATAAAAGTGTTTATATAGTTTAATATTAACAATTAACTTAATAATATATTTTTTATAAAAATTTCTATTTAAAAACTATTTCATAAATTATTATCAGGTTTAAATATTAAATATATTGATTTCATGAAAAATTATTAAGTGATTTATTCCTTTAATTAATAAAAATATTTGTGAATATTGTGTATGTTTATTTATATGATATATTTATTGATGAATATAGATTATTTCATTATACACTATATATGACTCAATAAATTTATTTTTCATCTACCTTTACCCTTGTTTTTTAGTGTTTTGAGATTAATAATATTTTATGAATATAGTTTGTGTATATTAGATGTCATAGATACCATGATTTAAATTATCTTATGAGTAATGTCTCCTCAGGGAGAGGGACTAGGGTCTAGAATACCTATAATCCCAGAGGCTTATAACATTTTGATAAAGTGGAATGGGTTTTACAATTAAACTTTATTGGAATACTCATATGGATATTATCAATATTGTATAACTCTATGAATTTATTTTAATGTATAATGTAATTTAGTTATTTGGTGCATTAAAATGAATATAAATTTGTTTTGGCTTTTATTTTTTGGTGATTAACTTATACTGTGGGTTTTATAAAGGGTCAAATATTAATTTGGTGTGAACAAATTAACATGGCAGGAAGAATAGGCATTCTAAAAAATAAATCATTAGATGTACGAATTCACAAAAAAAGAATTATGAATGAGAAGATCAACATTTCATGATCTTAAATAATTATAAATTTAATTTGACTGAAATATATATTAAAGAAGGGAGAAATTAAAATATAAACCCCACAAATACTTAGTGTGAGATTCTTTTAAATGAAAACATTTCACTGAACTACATCATCCAACTTGGTAAGATATTCCAAAATTGGGTTCTCAAGGATTATCCTGTTTAAGTAATTAACATAATTGGTTACACTAGAATATACATGGGTTTTAATTTCCATATATAGGTTCTGATAGATTTATATTTTTAGTCTATTTTTTCTGTTCTCTTTGGGACACACTGGTTGGAAGACCCTAACAAGATTGCATTATCAATGGAATAGTGATGAAATTAATCATTTGGTGGATATGAAATTTTTTCCCACTCATATATCCATGAGTAATAACTATTTTAATTGGTATAACACCCTATCTAAATAACTATGTGGTGATGGAAACATCATAGCAGACTAATTGCTTACTAAAATATGGATTTTAGATTAGAAAATGGATATGATGTATGGGGTAATCACTTTTAGTTGGATCCCTACCTTAATAATTCCTTAATTAAATGATATAAATCCTGATACTTACTCCTTGATATGTCCTTTTTATTCTGTTTTTAATTATTTATAGAAATAATATTTACATCATTAATTGATAGGAAATATAAAATAATCAATAATTGGTTTATAGGGTTAAAACTAGTTCTCAAGGAGAAATATTCTGAGCATCTGAATGTGAATTTAATTGAGATTAATTTTAATAACTCCAAGACATTGGTATTACATGTTGGGATTGCATAATTTTCTTTACTGACAATCATATTATGATAAAAAAAATGGAATTGATAAAGGGAAAATAAATATTCTTATAGTCAATTGAGAAAATGTTCCTCTATTATAAGTAAGATCATATGATATGGTTTTACCAAGTGGATTAATCCTTTAAGTAAGTAACTATTATTATGTTCCTTTTATAAATTGAAAGTATATTTATATATATTCTATAATAAATAAAAAAATTCATTAACAATCATGAGATTTTTTCCCTATATAAAAGAATTATTTTTTATTTGGTGTTGGGAATATAATGAATTGTCTCTATATACTTGATATATATGATTCTATTTATAACCATTAGAATAAAATGGTTAGAGTTTATTATAATCTCACCTACCTTTGGAATTATTACCTCCTATATATATATGAAAATTCATTCAATGAATCCATAGAGATATATTTTTGGAATAATTAAATTATGAATCACTTGATATATTTAATTTTTTTATTAGAAAAATAAACCTTCTAGGAGAAACGGTGGAGGTGCTAAAAAAAATTATATTTCATAGATGATGATGTTTTAGGATAAAATGAGTGAACAAGAAATTTTGATTTATAGGTACTTCATTACTTTAATCGATGTCTTCAATCAGTATAGATATGTGTTTTTGATGAAACAAAGGTATAAAACATTTAAAAGTGTAAAGATTTTCACAGAAATGGATAGAATCTACTAGGAAAGAGTATAAACACCATGTAATGAATTTGAATGGGGAATACTTACGAAATGATTTTATAGATCATATGTGAGTTTGTTGATTTTTTTCACAACTAAAAAATCCTATCACAACACTATAAATTGGTTTATCAAAAAAGAGGAATCATACCTTGTTAGGCCTAGTTTTTTCAGTGAAGAGAATATCTTACATTCCTTTGACATCATGGGGTTATTCTCTTATTGTATTATTACTAAACTATGTTCCATAAAAATAATTCATAATGACACCACATGACAAATGGTATGGGAAGAAACCTAGTTTTCGTTTTATTTAAATTTGGGGGTATATAAGCACTTATATGACAATTGTAATTTGATTAATGTGACCTTGAGTCAAAAAAATTATATATTTTATGTTATAACATTGAACAAATGGGACATTATTTATATAAAAGAATCGAACACAATGATTTTGTGTCCCAAATTTGTTTTCTTCAAGATAAAATTCACAAATCAAGGATTACATGGGTAGAAAAGTGAATATAAGGATTTTGAAGACCAAACAAACTTTTATTCCATAGAATGTTGTTGATAGATTAACATATATATTTTCCAAATAATATCCTACTCATGTCACACAAAAAACTCAATGGTATGGTAGTATCCATTAGGAACCCATGATATATGATTTTTTTTTCTAATGATGATGAAATATTGTTCATAAAATATGAACATAATATCTTCTGAGAGGCCATTGGGAGATAAAATTTTAAGAATTGGATAAAATCTATGGATTTTAAAATATACTCCATGTACACTAAGGATGTTTGGAAAATGACAGATTCACATGAAGGGTAGGTCCAATAAAGTGTAAGTGGGAATTGCTTAATAAAATTAACATGGATAGTACATTTTATACATAGAAATAATTTCTTGTGGTTAAAAATAAAAAAACATTCATATTATTACTTGTGAGGATACCTTTTGACCTATAATAATGATAAAATATTTTTAAATATTACTAGAAATAAAATATAATTATTATCATGGGATATATAAAATTGACATTAAAACCATTTTAAATAATCAGAATATAGATGAGGATATTTATATAAAATATATTGATGGTTTTTATGTTTATAATGTGTCTTTTAATGTTTCCAAGAAGCATTTATCCTTTATGGACTGAAAAAAGCTTCTAAAATTTGTAATTTTATATTTGATTATTGATTTAATGTGTATTATTTGACATAAAATGATGATGATTCATGTTTTTATTAGTGGGTTTGTGGAATTATATAAGTTTTTTTGATATTTTATTTAAAATTCACACTTTTTATTATAAATTTTTTCCTGAAACATTATTCAATGAAGTTGTGGGTTGCTAAATATTTTTCAATGAATATAATGGGAAATATTTCCAAAATGAAATGTATGATGATATATAGAGATATATCTAATAGGTTTTCTATACTATGTCAAAACACATATATCATTATAGTTCTAATGTTGATTAAAATGATTAAATCCATAAATTGGTATTTATAAGTGTTTCATGGAATGAATAACTAGAAAATTTAGGACCATTGTAAATAGTCATAATCGACAGATATAATTCACTATACTTCTCTCATAGGATCTGTCAAGTGTGTGATGTTGTGTACTTGACCCAATCCCTCTTATTGTTTGAGAAGTACTTATAGAAACAAATATAATAAAAGTGAGAGTCGCCAGATTTCTATAAAAAAAATTATTTATTTGAGAAGAACTAAGGATTTGACATTACTAATTATAGAAGAAGATTAGATCTGTGTAAATGGTTACACAGATGCAAGTTTACAGTACAATAAATATGTAACTAAATTAAAATCAAGATTTATATTTCTATTAAATAGTGGAGCTATCGGATGGAATAATTTCAAAACATGCTACTATAGAGAACTCAACCATATATGAAGTGTACATCAATATATAAAATGTTTCAAAGTAATATATTTTGATCAAGAAGTTCATTAATGAGCATGGATTAGTTCCTAGTATTGATAGATAAATTAAAAAATATTGTGATAATGATATATTTTTTGATCAAGCAAAGGAAACCAATTTTTTCCAATGGACCAAACTCGTCAAAAAATAATAATATCCTATATAATAAATCATTGTGAGGGGTGAGGTAATGATATGTTATGTGGTTATATAGAATAACGTAGAAATTTTATTAAAGGATCCAATATAGCAATAAAAAATTTATGGCCTTATAAAATTTATGGATGATATACACATTATATATTAGTTGTAATGGTGGTAAATGTATAATGTTACTATTATAAAAGGAATCTATATTTATATTTCATTATTATTTGTGGTAATTTTTTTAAATTAATCATTGAAAGATAATATCCCCAAAAAGTATAATGTTTATTTATCCCTAATCGATGATCATTACAGTGTATTATGTGTTCATATGATTTGATATTGATACCTAAACTAGATTATTTTACATGTTAAATTTTTTTTATTTTATATATGAAAAATAGATTATTGATGTAGTAAGTAGAGACATATTACTTGGACTAATCTGTAAATGTATATCCACTGGAGTTTCATAGAGTTATTGATTTACATATGATTGTATGATTCTAATCAATTCATATTATATGAAGATATCATGATACATTGGATAAGATATTTCACAGTTTGATACCCTACTAATTTTTGTCAATATATTAACATTGATAATTGGGTGGTGGTTGTTTATGTTATTGATCATGTCATCAGTTAGAGCGTGGCCAAGATGGGGTTTTTTCAGGTCGTATGGAATGAAAATTATTCTATCTATTCATTGAATTACATTGAGGAAATTTATGGATATTCATATTTTATTCACATATAATGTTATAAACTACATGGAAGAGTGAAATGTGATATAATCATCAAATGGATGAATGATATGTTATATATTCATCGATATGGTCAATCAATTTCATATAATTATAAAAAGATTAGAGTCTTATACTAGATTTAAATGTTTCATTCTTAGTGGTAACTCTATGTTAAGGTAAAAATTACTACATAGTTGATTGAAATGTTCCTTTCTTAATGGTAACTCTCTGTATATGATTAATAGAATGGTGGAGATGTTCATATAGATATATGATCATGTTTTATAAGGATTATAGTAGACCCCATAACTAGCTTAATTGTCGCTAATGATTTTGTTGAGGCCACTCTTTTCTAAAATCTATAAATATTGGATTTTAAATTTCATTGTTATTTTAATAAGGCCTAGAGGGTCATATAGTTAGGGCATTGGATAAATATAATTTTTTACTAATAAGTTTCTTCAAAAATGAAGATAAATCGATGAAGCTATATATAAATTTGATTTCGATCAAATCACCAAGAGTTATAAAGTTTGGAATTAATTAATTTTTTTATTTTAGTAAAATATAGACATTTTTGGAAGTGAATCAAAATAAGAACCACCACATCTTGTTGGAGAACTCTATATCATGTTCTACAATCAATATCACAGGTTTTATATTTATATTATGCATATTGTTGCAACATCCATCTCACACGATTCTCTTTAGTTATAACACATTTATCAACAAACTATTACGTATTATGATAAAATTTATTGGCACCATTGTATATTTTTTAATTAGAATTAATTCATTAGATGTATCACATATTGGTGTTCTTTAAAGGAAAAAGTTCAATGGGATTATATATGGATGTGATCCTTCTCATGTTAGATGGACCTAGATTTTCATTTTGGTTCATCAAGACTACCCATTTATTCCTTATAAAGAAGATCAAATATGTATTCCTGGAGTAGGATAATAAGTTTTAAAAAATATGAGACAAAAATTCATTCAGGGTGAAATCATATCTTAGTAACATCATTGCACTATCCCATTACACCACACATGAGGTAATTTCTTACATATGGTCATTAAAAAGAGACAACATGAGGAAACATGTATTTTGTGTTGTTTTACAATGAATTAATCTTAAGAAATGTAGTCTTTTTTATGGAATTGACTCAAAAACCATTTCTATTTTTGAGATTCATTATAACGGTAGTTTGACATTAATTTGGATGATTTTGATTTTAAATTTCCATGATGATAAGGGAATCTATAAGGTAAAGGGAATATAAATAAAGAAAAAGGTAAGAGAACCATTGGACAAGGGAGAATTATTTTATATGTTTTATCTCTTTTAATATCCATATAATTTGTTCACATGTTAGTATTTCTTGAGTCTATGAGAATTATCATTAAATGTATATGTTTTTGCATTTGGTTTAATCTAAGATAAAATATTTTTTGGAAACCCATACATCAATGTTTTACATATAATTACTGATAATATTGAATAATTATGTCATGTGATAGAATAAAGTTAATCATGAGAGTTTTTTTTGAATAATCATGACATGGGTAGATTAGTAGATTTATATAGGTTAAATTACCATATCATTTTTATTAATTGATTTTATAAAGTTTATGTTGATTAATTTTTCATGATTATTCAATACATGACTGAATGTTTGATATTTAATGTATCCAATTTCAAAGAGGGTTTTATTCCATTTTTAATTCTTATTTCCTATACCTTATTTCTTGTCTTGTACATGGGACAGATTGATTAAAAGTACATGCCTCAATATCTTATGTAATTTATAAAAGAGAAATATATTATTAAAATGAATTAATATTTTTATTCTAATTTCAATAATTTTTTACTTTTACACCAACTATTTCATTTTATATTCCATTAAATCACCTATAGGCTATGAATGACCTTGATATAAAGCTACATTACAAGACTATTTTATTTCATAACCTACTATGGGTATTTGTTTACAATTTACAATGGAATAATTATGGTAGATGAAACATTTCCATGACATTAAGTGGGTTATTATTATTGAAAAAGTGATATGTGAGTTAATATTATTGGCGGTTGGGTGATGGATTATTAAATAATATTTCATTATTTTCTATTTTATACCATATAACAAATTCATCACTAAAAATTAAATATAATATTAAGAAAATTTGAATATTTTTTTTAAAAAATATTTATTATTTAAAATATTTTTTATACTCTATTTTGATTATTTTTTTAGCCATTACTTTATTAAGATGATTTATTTTGTGATATAACCATTAAAAGAGTTTTTTATGTATATATTTTTTATCAGGAATTTTACTTTCGATTTTTACATCATTTTTAATCCTTTTTTCACATCAATCACCTAATAACCATCGTCCCAATATAGATTTTATAATTTTATATAATCCCTCATTATTAATATTGATTCATGTTATTATGGGGTAAATATTTTAGATTCATTACAATCCAAGGGGTAGGATACATGTAGTAATGGTTTGGGCATGACTCTAGTAAATTGTACCTTGAATGTTGAGAGAAAATTTTCTAGTAAAATAGATCTCATGTGGTATTAAAAATAAAACTATGTTGGAAAATATGAATATATTTTAAGGAATTTGTTAACATTACATTTGAAAAATTAAAATTCTTGGTTCTTGTATTTTAATAAAAACTATGGAAATGATAAAATATTTTTCCCATGACTCTTGAAATTTTCTTCATTATCGAGAATTGTGTTATTTTGTTAAGATGATATATAATCATTAAAAACCCATAGTTTATTAAATAATTTTTTTATTGAAATAAAAGTGTGTTATATAATATAGTATTATATACATATAATACATAATAAGACTAAAAAAATAACTAATGAAAATCATTAAATTAGTATATGTATAACCCCATTAATTTCCCAAATAATAAATGGAATCAAAAAATTGAAAGTATAAAAACAAGAGTGGGAAACTTTGGATCACCATGATCATCTAGAATCATACCTCCAATGAAAATCACTATAGAAATGATGCAAAATTTTGGTAAACCAAACAAAATTATAGAAAATGGAAATGAAAAATCGTGAGAGTAATTAAGGTGAATAATTAATTACCTAATAATGTAATATTTATAGATGGAAATGTTACCATTAGAATAGTAATGTGACCATTGAAAAAGTAATGTAACCATTGGAATAGTGACCTCACAGTTGTAAATGACAACTTAATCATTAGAATATTAATTTTGGATCACAATAAATAAATAAATCAATATTAATATTTATCAAGGGTAATTTATGAATATATAAATATTATTATTCTATTAAATAAAAATCAAAAATGAAAAAACTCACTAAAAATATTTGTGCACATTCTTTAATAAATTATATTTTATTTCCATTCTTAACAATATTTTTTTATATTAAAACTTACATTTTACAATGAGAGAAAATTATTATGACAAAATTAATTTCATTATTGAAATAAATAATTTTAAATTTACAATGGGTTATTTTTTGAATTTTCAAGATAATTGTGAAAATCTAGTTGTTTCATAATTGGATTATCTTAAATTACATCATTCATGATATATTAATGAATAACTAATTTCTAGAAATTTAGGCACAACCAAAAATATTTAATTTGATAAATTAATCCTTAAAAGAACCTGATTTCGAAACAAATTTTTTTTCCATAATCTAACGTCAATAGTATTACTTAAAAAAACTTTTTTTTAATTTTCCACTTTACTTTTTAATAAACTAGTGAATTTAAATTATAAATGGTTTTTAAATCCTGAAAATGTGATATTATATTTATAAAATATTCATTAAGAAAAAAATTTCTATATGAAAAGGATTTATTTTGATATAGTTTTTATTTTATATTTTATTCTAAATATATTCCACTCCTTGAGTATAAATAACCCGTCTCCACACCCTTGAGTAAACACTACTCCCTCACTTATGAACTATCTATATTTACTAAAATTCACTCTATTGAGCCCTTATAAACCTTACATACATGATAGTGTAAACAAACTCTATTCGTCATGGAATTATTTCGCTACACAAGAGAAGAATCACCATGTTTTTTTTCAGTTTTAATAATCTTTTATCTCATTTTTCTCATCTCTTATATTTTACAAATTTATTTCAATATAATATATTATAATAATTTATAGGATATATTCTAA
This sequence comes from Viscum album, assembly GCA_963277665.1. Lineage (NCBI taxonomy): Eukaryota > Viridiplantae > Streptophyta > Magnoliopsida > Santalales > Viscaceae > Viscum > Viscum album. Next base: position 382,255,672 of record OY728132.1, on the reverse strand, counting down.
AAAATTAATAATTATATTAAAATACTGTAAAAATTATACGTTGGATGTATTAAAATTTTATACCTCCCTTTCATCTTCTTTGGACACATTTCTAATAAACTGTCAGTTATCCACCAATGAAGATGTTTCCAAATCCTTTTTTATGACCAATATAATAGATGATTATAATAAATTATTTTAAATATAATAATTTATAAATATATTTATTTTAATCTTATGGATTTAATTCTAGTTTTGTATAAATTACCATAATCTAAAATTGTAAAATCAACGGAAAATGAGAAATTTTTAAGGAAAACATGATATCAAAATTCATCACCGTTAACAATGGAAATTAAGAATTGTAATAAATTGTATCACATGAAAAATAGTGACATAAATCAATATAATAAAATTGTAGTTTAGTGCTTTAATGAGCCATTGTTTATTAATCAGGAGATGGAAAAGTGATGAAATAAAGCAGGATTTAAGGTAAGGGGATTAAAAAAATAAAATTAATTATTTTGTGTTATCATCTATTTCACATTGATTTTTAGTACGAATAATCCAATAATATCCAAAAAATCACCTTTCACTATTATTTTACTTTTCATTATGGTATATGCAAGTTTCACAACTAAAGAAAATTTCTAATCCATTTAAAATCATTTTTTCAAAAATACGTTAATTTCAATAACACCTATTGAATCATATTCATTTTAGTCTTATTTAAAAAAAGAAAATGATATTTTATGACAATTAATGATCTCGATTTTCCCTTATGGGATCATAATGTTTATTTATTATAGTAAGATATTTGAAATAATTTATATAATATATTCATTTCCATGGGTTAGTTCAAGAGTACAATTGTCATCCTTCCATGTGGCATGCGTGATTATGTTTTTTTATGTTGAGAAATGTGGGACTAAAAGTATATATACTACCAATCCATTAGGTAATGGGATATATATATATATATATATTTAATGATTACTGTGAATTATGTGATTAAATATTTCTTCATAATGATGACATTATGATTTATGCACATATGTTATACATGGACGTGGTTCTACCTTTGTTAACATATATTTGTGGTATTAAACCAAAATTTTATGATGTTTCATTGTTATGAGTAGTATACATTACATTACATTATCAAAATTTGTCAACTCATGAATTTTATGATGTTTTTATGCTTATGGTATAATGCTGCTCACTCATGCTATATTGAATCATGTCCCTTATTCCTTCCCTTACTAGGATTTTAGATCACGATATTATTTGATGTATATCCTCAGGTGAACACATGTACTAAGAATATCGTGAGAGACATATATGGATAAGGAAGAATAATTTAAATAATGTATAGGTTTTATTATATATAATTGATGTATGAGCCTATTTTTCCAATGAAACTAAACCATAAAATTCTATATTGAATAAATGTTATGTATTTGACCTAAAAGTGATATAATATACATAAAAAAGAAAATTAAGAATACTATATAATACATGGTAAGTTCTAGATTCCTTTTATTCTGAATATATTTGTATGCTTGAGTAGAAGTATGTGTTTATTTTTTGCGGGATTTGGTAGTTCAATATCATTAATTTATTAAATTTTTATTTTTATTTATTTCATTATTTAATATATTACCATTAATTTAGTAAGTAAGAATTTTTTTCACGTTAGGGTGTATTTAAATTTTAATATTTTTTGAATTGATAAAAATGGAAGGAATAAAGTGGATAAAATAAATTTAAAAGAGTTTGAAATTTTCATTCCTTTTTAAAATTAGGGAATGATAATGCATTGTGAACAAATTATAGGTAAGTTATAAAGGATTAGTGTTGGGTAAGAAAAGCACTGGTCTTGGAACATTGTGACACTGGGATAGGAAAAGGGGACTCAATAGCAAGATGTGCTTTATCAACTAGGTAAAGATTAATCATAACTCTGACGTGGGAACCTGATGAGGTATAAAACATTTAACATATAATGTGTGGATAGATGAGTGAAATTGTTTCATTTCACTCATTGTATATACACACATATAGATTTTATGCATTGAAATGAGAAAGAAAATCCCCTCAGAGAATTATGAAATTAAATGTGAAATATTGGTCAAAATAAGATTTACGTCATGAAAAAAGCTCATGATCAATCCTAATGAAACTCCCATAGTAATAAAGTAATGTGAAATCACTTATAAATTTTAATTAAAAACATGTTTTAATAAAATAAATGGTTCTTCAACAATTTCCATGTAGGTAAAAACATTTTATGAAATTAAATTACTGAATAATGTAATCATAATGGTTTTTTGGAGTAGAAAATTAATGGAGGGGTGAATTTCCATATGAAATGAAAAATAAAAACAAATATTCCAAATAAAATAGTTTCAATGTCTCCAGAATATAAAAAGATAAATGAGAACCATGTTTTTTATAATACAGGATACAAATAAGTTATAAAGATTAGTGGATATCATATATATAGAATTTATTGATTATATTTATATTGAAATTATAATGTTGAAAGTAAAAAAATCAATATTTGAGAAAACCCAATTTGATAAGAAGTTCAAAATTAATATGTGAGGTGAACCTATATCAATGCCTATAAATTTTAGATATATGTTGTTTAAATATTGTTTCTTGGTTTTTTTAGAGACATCAAACCAATAATTCTTTATTTGTAACAAATACCCAATTACCAAACATATCTTCGTTTTAACATAGAAAAATAACCAAACATACAGTTGTTTTAATATAAACACTAGAGATAACATAAAAATAATGTTGATAAAATATATAGTTTCTTTTGGAAAATCAGTTAAATTATTATTTTTTATCTCTCATAAATGATAGCTACAATTGAGAGAGGGTAAGAGAGAAAATGTTTAGATCCTTCATGATTTTGTAAAGAAGGTTGGATCTTTTAGAGAGGGCTTGAAAAATGAGATAGAATGGAATAAAAATACATTTTTAAAGAATTCAAATTAAACTGGTCTCGAGTGATGATATTTAAGTTACCCATGGCACTATTTATATCCTTCATAGAAGCTAGAGAGTTCTTCGATCAAGGATGATAAAAAATAATGAAAATAGATGATTTTTTACAACTGTAAATATGTCTTTGAATATTTCACCATAAAACCACTATACACCATTATTCCTTAATCGGGTATCTATTAGTTTATATGGAAACATATGTTCACTTTCTTCACCCAATGGTAGGACAATGGGTTTTTCAATGATCTAGAGTTACATCGTCATGAAACTCGCTAGATGATGTTATTTGTTGTATATTTCTAGAAGAATATCTTCCTATAATTGAATCCATAGACATATAAGGAACTTCTAACCTATATATAATTCGTAAAAACATACATTGAGAATTAATAAATTTTCTAAATAAATATTTTATGTTGTCAATTGGATTGCCAAGATCATAAAAATTCCATCAATTGGTTCACTAAAAACAAGACTTGGAATTTGATTGGAATAAATTAAAATAAATAAAAGAAATAATTATATATATAAATGATTGTTTTTGATTATTTAAATTAAATGAGAGAGTAAGATAAAATTACAATAATATCCACCATTTTGATGATATAAAACACATAATATAAGAAGATTAATTGATTTCAATCATGAGATAAAGATATATCGAAGCAATTCATGGTTTTGGAAATAATAAATTTAGCATGTTAAATATATTAACATATTTACATTCCAAATGATCAATATAAAATAATATATTAAACATGGTCAAGATTTAAATACATTATGATCTATTTTAAGATAAAAACATTTCCAAAAATTTCTCAAACAGAGAATAAGAAAAAACATAAAACTTCTCAAACAATGTGATTATAAAAAAAGGAAACCAGATGGTGAATAAATAAAATAAGATATTCCAATAAATAATATTTTCTTTCCTTGAAAAATAATATAAAAATTCTTATAGAATTATTATTTTTAGTAATTAATTTTTTAAAAAGATATATCATTAATATCTTTATTTGGTTTTGGAGTAATAAAAAAGAACATTAAAACAACTCCCCTTATATAAAACAAAAATAGTTACAAGGTAGAAAAAATTCTAGCACATAATATGGAATAATATAAAGCACTTTTGATTATTTGATTTCAATTAACTAAAAAATATAAAAGTGAATAATAATTTTAATAAGAAAAAAAATTGTAAATAAATTCAATAAAAAGTGAAAATAAAAATAGGTATTTTGGAATAAAATTCCTTAATAATGAAGAGAATAATTTATTTAAATAAACAAAAAGATGCTTGGAAATTCTATTAATGGAATACTTAAGAAGAAAATTAAGTAAACTAATTTTAAAAATATATAAAATGAAATAAATTTTCAAAATAAAATTCTACCAATTTTTAGAAAACTAAACATGATAGGGAGGATGGATTTATAAAAATATTAAGATAGATTTATAATTTAATGATACTACTAAAAAATTATCCAATGTTAATCAATGTTGAGTTAAAAAATTGTCTATAAAGGAAAGAGGATAGGATAACCTTCAATTGATGAAAAAATATGAGATCTTGGGGTAATATGTTACCAATCATTTCAATGGTATAAGATACACTTTATTAATAACTCAAAAATGATATATCAAGGAAAATTGATGGTGAAACCATATAAAATATAAAAAAAAATTCTTTTTGGAAACTTTGAGTGTCTTATAATGTGAGATAATATAACTTGATAAGGTGAAATACTTTTGGTATTCTAAAATTAGATAATAGTGCTTTGGGAAATAATTTTTTCCATTTTTTAATTAATATTTGAAGTATTATAGAATAGATTATGCATTACATATCTAGTTTTTTATAATCACATTCATAAATTAAACGATCATATTTATGAAAATATTTTCAAAACATATTTTGAGAAATGACTTTTAAAAAAGTAATATCATTTTAATGATTTTTTGTATAAAAAACAATTCAATTAATATTACTTTTATCAAATTAAGAACCATTAATAATATTAATATTCTTTTCACCATAAGTGAATTTTGAAATAGATATTTTTAGATCCCTGATTTAGTATTTGAAAACCACATCTTCTAGTAAAATTTTTAATTTCAAAACCAAATCATCTTTTTATTTTTGTAGAAGGAATTTTTGATTCTTTATGTTGTTATTTTTATTCAATGTTTTTATTATATTTATTTTCAATATCTTTATATATATAATCACGTTGTTGGAAAACTTTTTTTTATTAATCTTTAATGTATTCATGTTCTATGTATCATATGTGACTTGAAGAATAAAAAGAGGTTGTGCAATATGAATGAATAGAAAGGTGAGAAATTATATAAAAAAATCATTACCTTTTATGAAATCCACCATGATTAATTTAGTGATATCATTGGTTTATGGGGATGAATAACTTCATGTTAATACTATATTAATTTCATACCTTGAATTTTTCATCAATTTTTTTTTATATCATATGTTTCAGTCTAATATGAACATTTTGGTAGTGTTAAAAGTATTTCACTTCTGTTTCTTCAACTAGGTCATGTTTTTAGAATTTTAGAAGGATTTACACTTCTATAAGTGTTTTCTAAACATTTTTATATTTTTTTCTCAATTTCATGTTCAGCATCAGTGTCACGGCTTGGAAATTAATAGTATTTGATTTCATTAAAATTTATGATCTTATTGGTTTCATTATATTCAATTACTTATTTTATCACATAGAATTTCATGGTGACTTCATATTTAATGAGTTATATGAAGAGTTCCTCAACAAGTATTTTTTAGATATTTTGATTCTTTGATAATAATAAATTTTGGAGTGAGTGAACTAGGTAAACCCAAAGGATTTTCTTCATATTATTTTTATAGAAAAATCACAAAAAATATATTTTATACCATTATTAATGTTTTTAAGGAATATAAATATTATATTATTAGAGTAATTTGTATATATAATTTTTTTTCGAATCTTGAAGATATATATCCAATATAATGTATTTTAATTTTTTGATTCCTCCATTTTTGAAATAATAATTTCAATATTTCATGAGTTTTTTTCTTGTAGATACAAGGTTGAAGTGATAAATATGTATAATAAAAAATATGAAATGTAAATTTTCTAGTAGATATAATTTGTTCCACTAAAAAATAGCATAAAAAATGATTCCATTATAAAAATATCAATCTTTTTAATTGAACACAATTGAAAATAATTTTTTTTAAAATAAAATTTTTAAAATTTTTAAAATTTTCTTCTAAAATTATTACTTTTAATAAAGAAAATTATCTATCTGGAGATCAATTGTTTATTAGGGTAATAATGGTGAACGGGGGTGAATATTCATTAAAAATTAAAAATACAAATAAAAATTCTAAATTAAAATAAATTTTTTATAAAACAAGATAAGAAAATAAATTTGATCTATATTAAATATCATATAAATGAAAAATAAGTGAATAAGATAAATAGATGTCAAAAATATCAAATTATGAACTTTAATCTTATTAAGAATATAATGATAAAAGTGGGATATACATTATAGAGAAATCACAATTTGATAGAGTAAATAAATGTCCCATGAGGTACCCCGATGTCTCCACCCCTCAAATAGAGAGACATGTATTATTTTACACATCCCTTTGTTCTAAGAGATATATATGAACAAAATATTCCATTGTTTTAATATATTTCCATGAATAAAAAATTCACTGGTTTTAATAGATACCCGTGAACCAAACATCCCTTATTTTCAAAGGAACCACCAGAACTAAAGATAGATGGAGGGTTGGAAAAAGATTGATTTTTTAGATAAATATTCATCAATGAATCAATATTATATCTTGCTTGATGGATTGATACAATTGAATGAGATACAGGTATAATGGTGAGGTCCTTTATGATTTATTTGAGATGATTCGATAATTCAAATAGGTATTAGAGTATGGGAGAGAATTACATAGAAATACATTAATAAAGAGTTTCAATTACACATGTGTTAGGAGACGTGATCCAACGAATGAATGGAATCTATTTTTATCCTTCATAAGTGATAGAGGGATCTAGGTATGAGTTAAGGAATTAATCAGATGATCGATATATTTTTATTACCACCATAAATATAACCTGGAATATCCATCCCTGACAAAACGAGATACTTGATAGCCAACATTGGGTAGCTAGTGGTACTTTTGAAAACTCCTACTCATTGTCTACTCCCACTAGTTGTCTGGTGGGTCTTCTAACGAACTAGAGCTACTGCATCATTCCACCAATTAGCTATTTCTTCCCACTAAATGTTTATTCTAGAATTGAAACCTACACAACAATCAATGTACTTTTGATGATCTTATAGCCTCTTTCTTAGTCTATATAATATCCTTAAATACTCCATAAAAAGAATTAAGTATTATTTAAATTTTTAATTGGATTACCCATGATCCATAATTTCTAATCAATTTAATGTTTAAAATTGGTCAAATTTAATATACAAAATGAAAAACCATTTAATGAAACAAATTGATGCGAAAAGTGGGTCCTTTATCATTAGAACCCTATGATATAGAGAGAGTTAAAACATAAAGGAGATTACTTTTAGATAATGTGTGATGAGAATTATTTAAAAAGTCACATGGAAGTTAAGGCTAGGGTCAAGGACTAGGTAAATTTGAATGAGGTAATATTATTTGAAAATAATTATTGTGAATTTGTAGTAGTTTTTATTTTGGTGCATATATTGATTAAATAATTTTGTTAGTTACATTTTTATATTGATTCTCAATAACACAAATATTTATGTTACTAATAATATTACATTAAGTAGATGTTAGGATATTAATTTCTGGAAAAATTATTTTTTTTAAAATAATACTCAATATTTAATCAGTGGAATGATATTTGTTTCCTCTTAATAAAATTTATTTGGATGTGGTTTATAAGTAATATAGAAATACTTTTCGGACCAAATGTTTTATACAGACCATATTGTCTTAATGGCCTACATTTGGAATAAAATAATGGATCATAAAACCTATATTTTTAAGAAACAATATGTTTGATTAATAAACTTATGTTTCATCATTAATACATTTGTAGTCTACCACATTCTGTTAGCCACACTTTTAGTGTTTATCACTATGTAGAAAAACAGAAATTTTGAGTTATGAAAACGAAGAGATTTAAATTATGGTTTATTTTCCAATGTTACTACAATGGTCTCCCTAGATGTAAATATAATATTAAATATTCTTGAATAACGAATATAAATATTGTGGTCAATATATTAAAAAAATTCTATTTCTCTGGGACGTTATGTCTCTATTTGAATGTTTTAAATTCTAATATTTGTGATTTATCATGAAATATTTTTGGATATTACTTCCTTCAATATGTTCGATCATTATGGTAAATATTGATATTTTAATATAATATAAATGTAGTGAGAAATTAATATTATATATATGTGTGTGTCTATGTGTGTGGGTTTGTATTTAAAAAATAATAATGCATAATCGTTCATAGGGATACAATTTTATGGAATACATGTTTTAATCCTCGATTATTCTATTGCAGTTTTAGCTGAATATCATTGTAATTATTTTGATGAGGTTCAAAATTTTTGAACAATCAGTATCTGGGGAAACAATTTAGAGATATAAATTATTAATAGTCTTCATTTTTTTCTCTAATTACTTTTAAATAAATAATTTTTTATATAGAAGGATATTTTTTCATTTTCTAAATTAATTGAAGATCAAAAGAAACTATCAGTTGTTGTTGAAACTGTGTGAAAAAATATTTTAAAAAATATATCCTAATATATTTTCCATCTTAGAGTATTAGTTTATCATAGTAATAGATTTTTATTTTTTCAACATCTCATACTAACATATTGTTATTTTAATTTAGTGTAAAAGAAATATATTTCATTATAAATTTGTGATTGTATTTTGTCAAATGCCTACATTCAGTTGTAGAATTCCCCGAAAAAATGACATACTTTTAAAAATAACCAATCTCATAGGGATATATTTAGTAGAGTGGAATAGGGGATATGTTTTCCCTATAAAACAACAAATATCTTTGTTATTTTATTTATTTATTTCTATTGATCACTCTTATTTAACAGAAAAGGAAATAATTGGTTCATTTCAATATATTTTTTTTAAAATTTTATTGAAATTTAGAACGATAAAAATTCACTGCTATCATCGCATCCTCAAAGCCATTATGACTCAATAAGTGGAATCAGAGGTTGATCTCTTTTTAATATTGAAAATTAATTTAGCCTCTAAAAATAATGACATAAAGATTCAGATGAAGAAAAATCTAAATGGATGATCTCAGAGAAGGTATGTCAATGATCTATAATCATTATTTTAATGGGGTTAATTATGTATCCTTGAATATTTAAAAAAATATTTATTTAAAAAATAATGCAATAAGAGTGTATTTAAAGGGAGTCAAGCCTTATGAAATTATAGAACATTATCTAGAGAAATTTAATGAAATCACAATAAATATATTGATATCAATTCGAGAGCAATGATTGCTATTGAAAATTTATTTCAAAATGATGAATATAATAGATTATATTTGGGTGATCTTCTCATGAGATGTCGTAGACTATTTTTGTTTCTTTTGAAGGAATTGATAGTGTTAGGAAACTAACGTAAAATATTATAAAATTGAAATTTGATAATTTGGGATTCAAGAATATGAGGGAATGACCAAGATTAATGGATGATAGATAGAAGAAAATAATGATATTTATTTCTTCGGAGATAAAATTAAAAAATCATATCACGATTTACAATTTTATATTGTTTTACATTTTATGTTTAATGGAATATCTATTTATATTCAAAAATAAAAAATATGTGTAAAAATGAAATATATAAGAGATAATTGGTACCTTGATGATGTATAAATATTAAATACAATATGAATATGGGAATAATATTTCCATTAAAAAAGAATATATTGATTGTAGAGATTCAGTTTTTTCTTGTATGACATTGAAATATTTCTATATATATTTTTCCAAAGTAAGGAGTTGAGACGATGTAGAATTTTGAGGACGAAATTTATTGAAATTAACTATATATAAAATATTAAAAATATTTTTATTTTAGATAATCTTGGTTCTTAAAGAAAAAATGTAAATTTTAATTAGAAGTTCATATCAAAAATTCAATAACATGGTTGATCCCAGAACATAATTTTTAACCTTAGCACAACATAAAATTGGTCAACATGGGGCGTTCAGACTATTCATTCATTGGCTGTACGTTCAGTGAATTATTTAATAAATAAATTCATTTATTCATTCATTCTTGACCTAAATTTATTTTCCAAAAATGCATCTCCATGGATAATCCTATAGGGTTATCCATATAAATACTTGGAGTATCCCATATCTCTCTCTTCCTCCATCCTTGGTGAATCACCTTAGATGATGAAAAAATTATAGATTTGCACAGATCAGGATGAAATTAATGCAACTATATCTCCAAATCATCAGTGAATAGTTCTTTAATAGTGAATGGCTAAATATTTAGGAAGGACATGTAAATTTTTTGTTTTCTCCATTTTTTAATAAATTGATTGAGCAGATAGATTCCTTATATTGATCAATGCATGTTTTGGCCTAATAATACATCATTGTACCTATTTAAATTTATTTAATTCATTGGTTTCAAACCCTGGTATCATCTTTTTGGTTCATTTTCCAAGAACTATTTCCCAACGATGATAAAACCATTTTTATAGTGCCTTTATCCCATATTTTCTTAGAATTATTCACTGGTTGGACCCCACTACCTCAATTAGATGTTGAAAGGTGGTATTAATCCCAACCGAACCCCCAGAATATCGGTGAAATAATGATTGATTCTTGGATTGATGATATAAGGATAGATATGGAATTTTTTCAAGGAAAATATGATATTTTTAATGTTTTAAGATCATAAAGACCAATGAAATTTGATAATATCCATGAATTTTGTGAGGATACACAAGTGAGGATTCAGAATTCATTATTTTGGCCTTCAAAGTGATAGAATCCACCAACTAAAGAAATATCCACTCTTTTCGTCCAGAGATAGGGATGAAACTGAAGACAAAGACATTATTCGAGGTTCCAAAAGAAGATCTATAAATAAATGAAAAACCTAACCATGCCCTATGTACATGTATAAACACATGACATGTAGCTTCTGGAAAATATGGATAGGGTTTGGGAAAAGATAAGGATGACAGAATGTGTAGTCCTCCTACACATCATGTACCACTTCCATGGATGGGTAACCCCTATGGTAGATCACACATATGGGATCACATGTAGAAGTACATGGCTAGGTATTTCTCTATGTACCCGAGTACACAGACATGGCCATGTCACATGGGTGACACCTCATGTGAAGAAGCATGCTTTGTATCAAAGTACATGGGAATGAGGTTAGTACACGGGCATGGACAACAGTACACATACTAGTCCAGGTTAGTCTGGACGTGATGTGTAGTCAACCTACATAGCATGTACTACAAAATGCATTGGAATCCATGTGGGTCCCCTTACACATCGTGTACCCTTTCACCTCATTGGAGGAGAGGTCAAGGTTCAATATCTCCTTCATTGGAACTCAAATTTTGGTTTACAAGTAGCCTATCCAGATTGTTTTTTGGAGAAAATCATGATTGTTACTTTTATTGTGGCTTTTATGATATGAGGATGGATTTTATGGTTGTTGCGATTTATTAAGAGACACTCTATGATGACAGTGATCCCACTGGTTCACTAAATATTACTGATTAGTACCCTCTAGTAGATATGGGCAATGGAGTCCTCGACAAATAATGAGTAATACCCTACATTATAGTGGGGAATTAGAGTCCACAATGACTACCGAGTAGTACGCTCCAGTATATATGGGAAGTATAGTTCTCAACAACTACCGAGTAGTTCCTTGTTATAGAACTGGGCAGTGTAGTTATGAATTACGATCAAGTAGTAGCCTCTATTAGGGGTGGGTAGTGGATTCCTTGTTCATAATAATTAGTACCCTCCTATTTGACTGGGTAGTGGAGTCCTCGATGAATATCAAATTGGAACCCTCTAGTAATGGTGTTCATTGGGTCCTAAAAATTTAGAGTGGAAACCCCATCGTCATGGGCACAGGACCTCTATGAATATTATAAGTGAGGAACCCACATGACATACTAGTGTGTGGGTACCCTACTTATATATTGACTCCCCATGGATATGATACATTTTGAAGAGACTTGGTTTTACTTGTACGCTAACTTATTGGGGGACACATGAGATGAAGGGAATCATTGATGGACTTTTGGAACACCTAGAGAATCATCTTCCTGGGATGAAATGTGAGATGGAGGTCCCATTAATACCTTATTTTGGATTCCTTTGACTGATCACACACAATTATATATATCCTCTTAGGTATCCACACCTTTGTATTAGTTACTCTATTTTCGTTGAAAGGAGAAGATGTGAAGGGTATTCCATGTGATTACCGTGTTTAGATTCTCATGTTTAGATGAGTTTAATCTCCTATTATAAGTGTCTAAGAGTCGACGTGTAGTTTATATACTCACCATTTTTTCCATTATGATTTTAAGAGGTTATTTTCAATATTGTTTTGGGTTGAGAAATTATGTTTCATTGAATCTTGCACCATGTCTACTATCTAATGTCATCATATTTTGTCTCTTACTACCCCTCCCTTCATATTTCGTAGAATCATACTGGGTATTTATACACTCACACCTCCATGGGAGTTTCCTACACATGTGGTTTATTATGTTGATAATGGATAGGTCAATAATGAATTCATAAAATAATAGAGATACTTGGTATTTTTGACTATGTACATTGGTCACAACTTCAGATTTAAGAGTTTTGTTGTATCAATATTTTACTTTTATAGTTTTTCCATTTTGGGACATATTTATAGTTCGGTGTAAATTTTTATACTTTAGTTTTCATTTTTAACTATCATAATCTTGTACACCCTAGAGTCTATGAATTCTTTATTTAAATTATAGATGTGTTTCATATTTTACTCTTTTCCTCTACACTTCTGTAACGATATGGTCAAGTATCTGTGTAAATGTACTTTGGAAAAGGCCTCCCATTTATGATTTTCCTTTCAGTTCATGTCACAACCCCTAACTTATGAAGTAGGTCATGGGGTAGTTGCAAATAGAGAACTATCAGGGGTTTGGTAATGACAACGACCTTAGAACTACTATCTATGAATCATGTGATTCAAATTTTCCAGATTCAAGCAATGAATTATAATTTTTTATAATTTTTTTGGTAAACTATACAATAAGATGAATAAAGGGAATATAATAATTAGATTCCATGAATGCAATTTAAAAGGTATCATGAAGTCTAATTATACTATGATTAGTGTTCAATAGAAAGTATACTTTTAAAGAAATGGAAGGAAGGTTTTGAAGACTAATTAGATAACTACTTATGATTAATGTGATGAATCTAATATAAAAATTGAAACTGATAATGAATAGAAAATTTTAAATCCATGTCTTATTTCTCATAATTATGAGGTGGACTTTTCTAATTCTAGGAATTTAATTCAATTTTTTTATTCTGATAGAATTAATAAATAGTTTTTTATTCTTCAATATAATTTTGAAAATTTAATAAATTATTATAAAAAAATTGAATTAGTTAGGATAATATTTCTAATGATAATGAATTCTAAGAAATTTATTTCAGTCTATGAATATAAATATTATTGTATTTTGAATGAATATAAAAAAATTAGACAATAATAGTTTTAAAAAATATTAAATCACCCTTACTAATGAATACAAATATTTAAATTGTTTTTTTTAAATTAAATTCATATAATAAAATATTATACTACAAGTAAATGTGACAAAACAAAATTTTATAACAATTAATCTGCTCTTGGTTCTGAATAAATATTGATTTCTATTCAAAATTGTTTTTATTTCTATAAAAAATCTAATGAAAGGGTATCATATTACAAATTCAAACCATATAAATGTTCTCACTATGTATCCTATATCTTTTATCTTCGGTCTTAAAAATATAATATTAGAAGATATGTGAAGAAACCAATCAAGGAATATTGAAACTATCTAGAACTTAAATCTCATAAAAAAGTTATTCTAAAAATAAAAAACCAGTTAATACATTCAATGATTAATTTAGAAAAAAAATGATTTCCATTGTTAATGATTTATTAGAAATAAAATTTAGTAAAGGAAAATAAGATAATGGTTTTAATGAAACACCAGTTTCATATTCTCAAATAGTTAAAAATGAAATTCATTATAAATAACTTCTATTCATGTTTAATATCATAAATGACGAAGTATTTACTAGAATAATGATCTAAAAGTATATAGAAAGTCATATGATGAGTTGATAAATTCTTCTATTTCTATTTTTTATACACATAATAGGAAGTATCAGGGTTTGAATAAAATATATATTTATAATGAATAATTTGACCCATTTATAATGGGTATGATAAGAATAATGGGGTTTCTCAGATGGGAAGCAGACACTAAGATATATTTTGGTGACTTATAATTGGTTTTAGTTAACTTTTATCACATTATTTATTGGATCAATGATCTATAATTATTGTAAATATAATACAACAGTTGTCTAGAGTTCTAGCTGCTATAATAGAAAAACCTCAATGTTTGGAATGTATATATGAACCATCTAAACCATCCCAAAATCCTGAATCTTTTTCCTCTCTATAGAATATTCAATTTTAATGTTATATTAAATATACTTTTCCTATATATATTAGTTTAAATTTCATAGTTATATTTTTTATACATTGAAAATTCATTAAACCTTTTTTTCTTAATTTCTTTTTAATGTCATATTGAGTTATATATTTATTAGAAAATTATGGATAACTATTGAAAAATAATAATAAATTCATGGAAATCATTGTGTTTTAAAACATCAGATATAAATGATTTTTTTAAAACAATTTTTAAGTAGAAAATGTTCTTGAAATTTATTTTAAAATGGGAGATATTTGCTTAAAATTTCTATTTGTAAAATTTCATCTATAATTGTTATTATATTTTAATTTTGGTTTTTAGTTTTTTGATCATCAAAGAGGGTGATATTATTTAGTATAAGTTTATTTAATAATTTCCTTAATATATTTTATATTTTGATCCTCACAGACACCTATATTTATGTTATTAATAAAGTAACATTAAGAAGAGTCCATGATTTAAATTACTAGAATAATTATTTTTATTATAGAAGAATAATAACCCTTTAATCTGTGGATAGATATTTGTTTCTCAAAAAAAAATTATTCTATATGGGTTTTATATGTAATATAAAAACATGGCTCCTAACCTACATATTAATCGGGACATATGATTTTTATACCCTGTATTTGGAATAAAAATATGGTTTAGATACACAAATTTTGGATCAAATCATATGTTTTAGGAATAAAAATATAGTTTGGCATGAATTTTTTAATCAACATTACACTATCTACTATATAATTGTTGTTTATCAGTACAATGGAAAAGCATATGTTTAAGTTCTTCAAATATAGGGTTTTGAATAATGGTTTATTTTTTTCATTTTCTACAGTGGTATCAATAGATGGAAAAATATTCTTAATTATTTTTGAAGATATATTCAAATGATTGAGTTTAATTGATTAAATCAATCCTATTTATAAGGAAAGTTACTAATCTATTTGAATGTTCTGACTTAAAATATTTTTTGATTTCTCATGAGATATTTCTAGAGTTGTTTGAATAGATGATGTTTGAACATAATGATAAATATTGAGATGTTAATATTCTTTAATTATACAAATATATTCTTCTTCAGTATATATAGATGTATTTTCTAAAAATAATATTGTATTTTTTTCTTTAAGATAAAATTTGGAGGAATACTTGTTTTAATCCTTGATTGTTTTGTTGCTGCTACTAATGTTTTTCAAAGTTAATATTTTTTTCAATTTTATTAGTTCTAAAATGTACTCATTAGAGATAAACTATGAATATATACATGTTTTCTCAACTATTATATATATAAATCCTAGTAGATGACGAGGAAGATTTTTTAGATGTTGTTTTTATTAAAGATCATATACAAATATCAGATTATACTAGAACTATGTGCCAATTATTTTTAAACCTCTACATCTTAATATATTTTCTATAATAGAGTATTTGCTTCTTGTATTCAAAAATAAGTGGTCTGTCATATTGTCATACTAATATATGATTCATTAAATTTTAATAAAATAACTAGATGGCCCAGTAAAAACTCTAATTATAAGGTTTAAACTATATGCACTCAGTTGTATATGCCCACATAAATAGGATATACTAAGGGTAATCACAATACTCGTGGAGAGAGTATTGGTGGAGTGGAGTAGGGGATATTTTTTTCAAAGGAAATATATAAATTTTCATGTTATTTTATTTATTTATTCCCACTACTCACACTTTTTTAAGAGTAAAGGAATTAATCACTTCATTTTAAGTTAAACATTTTAATGTGTTCAATATTTTTAAAAAGAAAAAAATCACCACTCTCTTGTATCTAGTTAATATATATTCCTACTCAGCCATGAGATCATGCTACAATTACAAAGGAAATGATGAATTCATTTATTCCATCCAAGAACATGAAAACACATGCTATAGTTTGTTCAACTAATGTTAGCATGATATTCTCAGACGAATGAGATTTCTACCATAATGCATTGACTAGGGACAAAAAATAATCATCACTATAATTGAATTAGCATGTATGATTTAAAACATATAGGGTCCATTTATAAATTCTAACAATAATTTAAATATTTTATACTACTATGTTATAAATATGGGTCCTAATTTTTTGAAACATAATATAATTATCTGTATTTCTTTCTGAATAATGACTTGAAACCTTCCGCGTGGAGTATATACATTAACCGAGACATGTAATTTTAATATGTTAGTTTATATACATACATATTCACAAGCGTGTTATTGTGAGATAAAAAGTAGAATCTAGAGTAAAATCTATCACAAAAACTAGTATCAAGGTGTGTCTATTACTTGAGAAAGAAATCACAACAGTTCTACTATCCATTTTTTACAAGCTTATGGTAGTATTGTCCACGCTTCCTAATCAAAGTTATAATCATAAGCCATTTTTTCAATTATCCATGACCCTATGGAACCCTAGAATTTTTTTAAGGTATACACCTCCAGTTAAAACATTATTTTTAGCCTTTATTTGTATTCATTTATTGTCATATTTAAATGATCAAATTAATATTTTTTATTCATCTGTGCTGTCTATTTTTTTAAAAATTCAAATATATATTCTAATTCAACAGATTAAATTCAAACCAAGTGTCGTATAATACCATGCATTTCACCTAATCACATTGTGGTGGATGGACATACTCAGATGAAAATAAGTTCATTCCACTAAAGAATGGCATCTAACACCAAATTTGAGGTGGAAAACTAGATAGGATGTTTAATTTTTGTGTGTGGAGATGTGAGGTTTATGATGAAAAAAATCAGATGGATTTAGATCTTAATATAATAGAAAAACCCTTGGATATATCCATTGATGATTGGTGGAGATTCACCCATCATGTACGTGTCAGGATTGGACTCTTGTATTAAAGGATTAAGAATAAAATTTAAAGAGGCAAATATTTTGGAATTATTTTTAAATATTTTAATGAAAGAATAAATCACTAAAATCATCAACAACAATCTATACATGGAATAAAATAGTTATGATTTTAGTAATTGAATGGTATTCCTTTGATTAGGTACCTAGAAATTTTTAATAAATTTATATCTGATTTGAAATGATTAGAATAATATATTTGATATTTTTATAATCTTCTTATTTTACTAAACACTTTAATATAGAGTTATGATCATCAAACCACTATATTGTTATATGTTATAGATGAGGTATAATTTTTTAATGTTCCAAATTCATGATAAAAAAGTAGTATATGTGAAACAATATATATTATGATAGTGATTTGATAAGAAATTATTTTACAGGAACAAGTATAAGATCATCTTGTAAGAGTCTTTGAAGATTAAAAAGATGAAAATTACAATGAATTTATAGAGGCAATTCCACCCACAAATGACCAAAATTGACATTTGGGAATGTTATCATCATAATGGGAACTTGAATAAAAAATTTATAAAAATTTTAAAAAAATGATAATATTATATAAAAAATTTTCAATATTGAAGATTTTTCATTTTTCATTTCCTCTATGAGAAAACATTTATAGGATGAATTTAATTATTAAGATGTTTTATTCCACATGAGAATGGATTGAGATAATTTTCAAAGCCTCAAGGAGAGAAATGGATTTTTGGTTCTTATGAGTAATAGATGTCCATTATACATAAACTGTATAGGTATGGAATAATTGAGGATCAATGGTGGTATATTTTAAACCTTCTAGATGTTATATGTGTACCAATAAGAATAAAAAACATCATCTCTTATGTTTTCATGAATATTCTTTCCAACATAATAACCATTGAAGAAAAATTCATGAGAGAAATTTTCTATGAATTCGTTATGATTCAATTTACTAAAAAAAGGAAATTTTCAGTAAATAAATATTGATAGATGTTATAGATTCAGTAGTGATAAAAGATACAAGTGGTCTATATACTTATATACCTTTTTCCTATGAAAATCACACAAATTGGACAGAAAAAAATTTCTATGATTAGTTAAAATTATTCATTTAAATGTTCAAATATTGGAAAACGCAACATCTATGAACACTATGATATAGGAAACCAAACTAGAGGAACTTTTAATATAGTGACATATCATAAGAATGAAATAAATATCTATATCAAAATTGATTTGTGTAGACAACCATGGAATGATCCATTGAGAGATTATCATTATCTTTTTATATTTATTAATGACTATTCATGCAATTTTAGGGTGTATTAATTGAATCATAGACATGAAGTGTATGATTTATTTTGAAATGGAAGAATTTGATTTAAAATTAGATTCGATGAAATATAAGGTGAATGAGATAAAATAATGGCAGAAAGTAAACATTGAATCCATTTAAGAATTTTTTTCAAGACGAAGGTAATGTGAGACACATTGGTTTTATTAGAACACCAAAGAAAAAATTTGTCAAATAAGAGAAGATTCATATAATAATTGATTTTGTATGATGTGTTTTTCCTTTTAATTATTTAAAAATATCATTTTTTGGAGAATATTTGATATATATAGCAGCCATTGTATAATAATTTCTTACATCCATGATTGATGGAAAAATTCCAATAGAGTATTGGCTAGATGAGGATATATCTAATTATGATAGTTTGTATATATTTATCAACACTACTTTTTTCATCTCACAGGCTCAAAATTGGATCCTATAGAAAATGAATTATTATTTTATGAGTTTAGTGATGATGTGAAATCTTAATGACTATTGGAAGTAGAAGCATGAAATATAATTTAGAGTCTAGATTTTATGCTTGATAAAGCAGTATTGATAATGTCAAATTACTTTAGGAAAGAGATGGATAGTCTAAATAAAGTAGTAACCAAAGTGAAAAAAATCCACAACTGACTAATTAGGTAAAGCAAGGTACATGTTTAGAAATAATATGTATTATCTTTCAACAGAATAAGTTCCATTATAGTAGGGTGATGAGAAACATTAGATTATTAACACTAAAAGTTCATAAAAGATAATCTACATTGAATGTAGGTATGAATGTATTGTTTTTATACTATTTTAGTAATGAATTATGATATCTAAATTGACTATCACGATTATTTGAATAATAAAGAGATGGGAAAGTGATATTCAGCTATTGGAGATGAAATAAATTCACTATATGATATTCATGCATTATAACTAATTCCACGAACCAAAAAATGATGACGGTTGGGTAAAAATGGGTATTTTGGAAAAATTAATATTGTACATACAAGAATAGTATTAGGAGAGAGGAAATAAATTTTATAGATGTATTTAATAGTTTTAGTGGATAAAATATAAATAACTATTTTCTCTTATTTTTAGTTATGCATCAATCCAAAAAAATTTATTATTGGTTACACATTCTCAATTTTGTTCTCTCAACATGATGGCAAGAAAAATATTTCATTATAGATCATTATTGTAAAGGATATAAATGAAAAACAATAAGGTGTTTCATGTTCTAAGAATAAATAATTATATTTAAAAAAATGAATAAAATAATTATATAGCCTCATGAAGCCATCAAGATTATGGTGAAAAAGGTTTGACACTTTTATTATGAGTTATAAATTTGTATGTTTTCAGTGTGATCATTTAGTTTTCACTAGGAAACCTCATAGTGGTACATTTTTCAACCATATATTATATATTGATTATATTTTGATTACATTTAAACATGAGGTCATTATTTATATGTATAAAGGTCATATCAAATAATAATTTTGGATAATGTTTTTTGGTGAAGCCCAAAGGATTCTTAGGATGAGGATCAGAAGAGACAAAGATATGGGAATTGATACCGTTGTCCAGATGTAATATTTAATCAAATTTATCTTAAGTAATTAAGTTTATAAAAAAACAAACAAAACATCACACCATCAACATCTCTTTTTAAATATCGTGCATCATTATCTCTAATGATAATTGATGAGAGAAAACATATGGGTAATGTGTTATATGCATGTGTGGTAGTAGATATACTGTATTTAATGGTGTGTATGGGGACTATTATTTTACATGTAGTGAGTATGTATGTCAATACATGAACGAACCTAGTAAATTTCAATTAAAGTAATCCATATGGATTCAACAATATAAAAAGTCTACCTTATATTTTGGTTTGTTGTTTATGAGAGATAAAAATGTTTGGATATTTCTTGTTAATTTTATTGATTATAATTAAACAATAGACCAATAAAAGTGGGGATCCACTAATGGTTTTTTTCACTACAGTAGGAGGATCAGTGATCTAGAGATCCACTCAATTGTCAACAATTTATTTTTAAACTGTATTTGTAGAGTATATGGTACTGACATAATCCTTGAAGGTATCAATCTAGTTACACGGAGGGATAAAAAACATTAAGAATATCATGAAGAAAAATGTTTTTTTGTATCCATCTTGTTTTGTAACTTTCAATGAACCTGGTTCATAACATTCAAACCAATAAAATTTATTTTTGTTTCCATTTCTTCCAAAAGAGTATAAATTATATGTGTATCTAATTCTTGAAGAGAATAATAATCGGAAAACCAAGAGACATAATAAATAAGTCGATAACATGGATAAGGTCCCATATTTTTTTATATGATAAATATCTCTCTTACATGACATTGCTATGAGAACTAGGAAGGATGTTGGAAGATCTATTTGAGAATAATCACATAGTAATATTTTTCATCAAGGTATAGACTTTTTAATGTTTAAAAAAAGTATCACTTCCATAAATTACATGACTTCCCAAATTTTAAACATATAGGGACCATTTTACACATATTACAACCATTTAATCCATACCCCTATACAGAAAATATGGGTGAAAATAATATTCTACTGATTCTAATCTATTTTATCCTTTATTTGAATAATGATTTATTTCCATTCTAATAAATTAGAAAATTTTAACGAACTACATAATTTTCATGATTTATTTTATATCCATTCATGTGTGTGCAAGTTAAATCAAGAGAGAGAGTGATATAGAGAGTAAAATTCCACAAAATTTGATAAAGACATAGTGAAGTATAGAAATGGATTCATTTTATGTCTATTATAAAGAGATCTACCATTAGAGTGTCGAGATGATGATCAAAATGGTTGTTTTTTATAGAATTAAAATATGAATAGGAATAAAGGGAATGGATTATAAATAGGAACTGTTTGCATTAAATGAAAATTAAAATGATTAAGAAAATTTATTCATGACATATTAGTTTAGTTGTAGATGAAGTAGGTTATAGGAAATGAAAATGAGGTAATTTCCCAATAGGTAGGTATTGAAACCATATTTTTTCCACAAAGTATAATTTTTTCTTCACCAAAATATTGGATGTTGGATGTTACTCTAACATGATTCAAAGTTAAAAATAGTATTGGGAATCAATAATGGTTTTTCACACATTGGGAATCAATATTTGAAAGTGGGAACACAATCTTGGGTTGGATCAATACTGGGGTTTGGATGGAGTTTATATTCATTTGGTTCTTTGTAGTGTTTTGTTTTAATTTCCACTATATATTGGCTATTATGAGGGTTTATTTTGGTTTTTGTGACATTTATAATTATTGGGGACTAGTTTTTTAGGTATTAATATTTCAAATATTGGTTTCCTAGTGTTTTTTTATTCATTATTATTTTATCATATATCACCTTTCTAATTTAGAATCATCGTTCATTCCCTCAGTAAGGGAGTGAACTTGTAATTTAATTAGTAGTATATATCTTTCTTCATGAGAATTTGGAGGGTAATTAAAAAATTGAAATGTGGACTTGGAATACCTAAATTTTTTAACTAAAGTTTTTAATGATAATAAAAGTGGATATTAGTGATTTAAAACTAGTTACCAAGACCATAGCTTCCCTTAGATCAAATTTAGAAAACCATATATTAATCCATTATATATTTTATCCTTAATGAAATTGAAAACCATAGATTATCAAATTTCTAATACATTAATCATTAATTTTAATCTCAAAATAGATATAGTTTTCTTTAATTTTAGAATTTTGAGTCCTGAATATTGTGGTAGGTTTTCAAAAATAACATACCATTTCTCTATGGGTTCATCCATGATACACGAATATCATATAAAATTTCTTAGTAGATTTTTTGTTAGTGTATCAGTTCTTTAAATTCAAAAACATGATTATCTATTAGAATTAACAATACCAAACAGGATATCATACACCTTATTCAATAATTCTACACTATAAATTGAACGTTACCATATTTCATCAATTATGTATTTATACAAATTTTATAAGTTATTATAACAACAATAATGGACCAAAAATATTTAAATCAAGTAGTCCATTTGAAATTTTGATCTATTATATATTTGTTTTAAAATAATTTTATATTATTTTTAATTATTTAGACTTTATTAACTATAAAACCATGTATTAAATAATTCATATGAAACATATTCATATATATATATATATATATATCACCTTCCAAAAATCTGTGTTGTACCAAAATTTAACATCAATCGTTCATCATTTTTTTATCTCCAGTAAAATCATGCACCATGCATCAAAGAACCTAACAATATAAAATGATTTGGATGATTAATAATGATATATATTTTGTGAACCATTGATGATAATACACTACTTTTATACAAAAGTTATCCACCTCATTGATTAATATTGTTTATGTATCTACTCATTCTTAATATGAAATACACCTCAAAAATCAACCCCTATAATTCCTTTTACCTCTAAAACATATCATTCCATTTAATCCTTATATAAAAACCTCTAAAATCAATATATAATTAAAGTATACTTTCTTCACCAAAATTCCACTATCATTCCATGATAAATATTATAAAAAAATTAGATAATGATTTTATAAAAATTAATCACATAAAATAATAGAAAAAATAAATTCCTAAAACCTAAATAATATGATTAATTAAAACACATATAGATTATTCAAAAATCATTCCCCTAGGTAAAAATTTTTATGATCCATCCTAGTGGGGATTATTTCACGACTCTCTAATACCACTTATAATTGGCTAGGGACTGGAATCATTCTCTGAGAAAACATATCACTAACAAGGGAGGCCTTAGTATAAGTACTAGTAAACAGTCAAACATATACTATCCTATAAAATAATAAAATATAAAAACTACTGAATAAAAATGATTTAATATATCTAAATCCCATAACCATCATATGACATGATGTAAAAGAAAGTAAATAGGAAAAAATATTAACCCACCACAAAGATTCTTAAAATAGTCCCACCATGAATATAAAACTAATAATGATGTACAAATACTACAATAACACACCTTAGGTTTTCCATTCTCACTAAGAACCATCGGTTCCAAGTCTATATAGGACTCTATTATAAGGTTGATCATTTTCACATGACATGAAACATGCAGGAAAATCCTATCTAGGGGAAAGTATAAAAATACCAAGTATGAATCCACAAAACCACCAAGTATACAATAAAGAAAATATAATAATATTAATATAGGGCTATGTATACTATAATGAGAACACGAATATCTATATTTAATCAACAAATACACATAGTCTAAAGGAAATCCACAGCCATATTATGCCATCCTAGGATTCTGTCTTGAAGATTCCACATAGCACTCATCTGGGAGAACACACTCTTGAGTTTGATAACACCAATGACATCCTTATAAGAGGTAAATATCATCAGGACATGCCATTATAATTACATGTAAATGGTATGAATATATGTGATACATAAAATGAGGATCACCCCTAGGACATGGGGTACAATGACAACTCAATATAGATTAATCCACTAAGTAGTGGACTAGCGCCCACATGGTGTTAGTCATGAAGATACCAAGAACTCCACATAGAGAATGAAGATGAATAGAGGATCTCAATCTATGCCTCATGGAAGGATTCCAACAACTCTATCCAATAAGTCCTGTAGAGACACGAAACTTGACGTACATGGACATTACATTACTTTTTCGGAATACTTAATACATAACAAAAACAGACACACAAGGACCATAATAGTTTAGTGTCTTTGGAAACTTGGAACGTAATCTTTTAAATGTGGTGAATGATATTCAACATCTCCCATAAAGATCTTCCCCTTTTTTTCTTACCTAAAATAGTTCTTTATATCTTGGGCAAAAGAAAACATAAAAAGGGTGAGCTCAAATGCTCATTAAGGGTAAGCATGGATAAAAAAGCCATATCATATACATTTGTACTGAAAAACCCGAACATAATGTTTAAACATCAAAAGCATGAGAAATGACATAAAACAAGGAAGTACATAAGGCATAGATCATAAAGAAACATTAATAATGATAAAATAGAATGGGAATAAAACATTTAATTGTGGAAAACATTAATCACATGATATGATTTCCATATTAGCCAAGGCATTGCTTCCAAGACCTTCATAGTGGAAAAAGTCCCTTTCTGAATCGAGTTCACTCCTCGTTCCAGTCCTGTATTACTGAACCGGTTTAACTTTCTATTCTAGCCATGTCTATCTCATGAGATATAAATCTTTACCCAATTCATTGTAGGGAGATATAGGTCCCACCCATCTCATAATGAAATCATTCTTACTTGTGCCACAAAATAAACATACATCATTCATAATAACCGAATGAATGAAATGGGTTTCATAAACATCATCCCATCATCACATAATCCATATAAAATCAATGGATATCATTTCATAATAATAAAAGTGAAACCATGTAAATCATAGAGACATTATACTTAAAACATACAGATATGAAATAATCTCATCATAGATGGAAAATTTGTTTTGATAAAACATTTGAAATGAATTCTTGAGGAAAATATCCTTTCTTCTTCAAAATCATTTATTTTTCACAAAATGCCATGAAATTATAAATGAATTGGGTTTTTTTGAAAATAGTCATGAAATATTTTGTAGGATGCTTCATGAAAATAAGGCTTTATAAAACTATAAAAATCGGTTCACGCCGTATAAGTTAAAAATAACATTCTCCTCGTACTTTTGTCGGAAAAGTCAAAAAAGTACCTTGTAACGTAAACAAAAGAAATATTCCTTCCATACCATTGGGTAAAAGTAAAAATGTGTAAAAATGACTTTAAACATAGATGAAAACACTTTTATAAAACATGGTCATGGATGATAGAAATAACCCCAGTAAATACTAACGAATAAACAATCTCGGATAAAAACAAGAATGGAAAAGTTATCCCTTACCTTATGTTTGATATGCTCCGTATGTATCCAAACCTCCTGTATAATGATTTAAATAATTTCATTGAATTATTACATAATCATATTAATTGTTATGATATCATATATGGTTCACTTATGACTTTATATTACCTGTTCTTTTGTAAATTCCATGTTAAAGAGCGTTTTGGTTAATATCGTTTCATTTGTCGTCCGTGTTTAGACTTGTAATTATTAATATGATTACTTAGATCATGATTACATAATTAAAGAATATAAAACATGATTTATATATAATATATATTCAGAATATACATATATATAATAGATTGATAAAAGAAAATAAATACACCGTTCATGGAGACGTTAGGCCTTACGTACGCATGAACGCTGTTTTCGTTTCCTTATTGAGTTGAATGGAATTAAGTAGATGATATAAATATATATATATATATACATAAATCCAGTAGCTTCATAATTTTATATATTTAATTATTGTTGCTTATATTTACTTTATAATCATTCTTAAATAGTTAACATGGAGAATGAATCTCATCGCGTTGTGGAGACGGTATTCCGTACGTATGCACGAGCGATGATATCATTTCCATGATCGTGGAATTGTATTGGAGTGTATGTATAAAATTTCATAATAAATACCACTTTACAATAATCATATATAGTTATTTATTTTCACAATTATGCCCAACCAAGTAAGTTGGTGGTGGGGAAATAGATTACCCCACGGCGTGGAGACGGTATTTCGTACGTACGCACGCGCGGTGATTTCATTTTCCGTAGGATGGATAGATGCTGAAATAGGGTAGTTTCATACATATAATAACATAGCAGTATATGAGTGATACTTATGTTATTACTTCATAATGAAACAACCAAAGAAGAAGAAGTCGAAGAAGAAATAAAGTTGAAATAATCGGTAACGGACATTACCTCTTCTTTGAAGAAACTCTTTGAAACCTCCTCTTACGGCACTAAAATTGGTCTTTGAAGAAGACCAGGACATCTAGGATGTTTCTAGGAAAGTGGAGAATAGAATTTGGTAGGGGCTGTCCGAGCTTGAAGGCTCAAATTGTTGTGAGGAAGGGAGGGAGGAGGTGCCCTTTTATAAGGGAGGAGAGGGGCACCTTTGGAAATCTTAAAAATATTAATTTATAATAAATCTAACCCCACATAAAAACCACCAAAAATCACTCGTATTCGAATATTAGATGATATAGGGTTGTAATATCATCAACCAATCAAATTTAGACATGTTTTGATTTTATTTTAAACCTTATAATTTTAATTTATCCTTATTTAATCTATTTAATTTTATTTGTGGTAAAAAAATTCTAAATTTTAAATGGTTACAAATAGTCACTTATATGTTGTTAATTTTCCATAATTGGATACATTATAATATTTTCGGCTTTATAAATTTCAATTTATAATTTTTAAATATTTTTGTGATTTTTAAACAATTTAATAATATGTTATTTTTATAAAATAACAATATTGTAAATTTTGACACTATTCATTTATTTGAATTTAAATAAAATATATACAGAATATATGTTTGAACTAAAAGATTTAAAAGCTTAATAAAAGGTCATATGTTTCTAGAAAATTAATGGAGCACATTAAATAGTTCATATAATATTTAGTTTATTATTTTTAAAACCATTTATTTGGTTTATCTCATAATAAAATAATTACTACATCATATATGTATAATTATTTAATATAATTATTTGTTGCATAAAAATTAAAACAAATTCTATGATGAATATATATCTATTAAATTTCAGAATAATACTTTTACTTGAATTTATAATCTTAAAATCACAGTATTTAAATTGTTATATTTATTAAATTATGAAGGTGACAACTTTGGCATCATTTAAAATAAAATAATATAAGTGTCATAATCACTTTTATAAGGCTACAAATGGTTAAATATTAGACCATTGGATGATTATGGTTTAACTTTACATGACCAATAAGTTTTGGTCAGGGTTTTGTTCCTTTTATGGTCTCTATTAGTTTAATAAAAACTATATTCTTGATTTTTCACTAGATAAATAATTTTCTGCATCACTATTGTGTCACAATTAATGATAATTATTTAATCCCTAACAATTTTAAATAAATTCATATGATGTATATAATTTTATTATATTTCTGGAGACTATTTATGTTCGAATTTTCATGAATATTATCACTAAATTAAAATTAATATACTTATAAGATTTAAGAGAGTGACATGTTGTCACTTTCTTTGGTTTTAATAATAATTAAATTATTTTCATGGAAAAAAGACCATTAAATGATTCTAATCGGACCATTAGGTGATATGGGTCGACATTTAGTCATCCAATAGGATTTTGGAAGATGTTAGGTTAATTTTATAATCTTATATTTACCCATAATTACCCGATTTACCTTTAACTATGGTAAATAAAATTTACCGTAGTTACTATTCATAAAGCCCAAAAAAAAGTAGATTATTAACATAATTTGGACCTACTGATTCAAAATATGGAATCCATTTTTCCAAATTCAATACACAAAAGTTTCATAAATTAATGTAAAATTAATCCCGTTGTCGAAAGAAAGCGGGTTTTTGTTTAAAACATTGAAAAGATTGAATTGATTTAACCTACGAATTCAAGGTAAACACAACGCTAATGAAATACATTATATTAAATGCTAAAAATGTATTCTATTTAAACTTTAAAACCATTATATATTATAATTTAACCACATAAATTAATCCAATGAAAAAAATTGTTTCTAATTAAAATATACCCTGTTTTTACTATTCATTAAAATATGAAAGTTATCAGAATAATATGAAAATTTTATCCAAGGTAAAATATTATATCCTTATTCCAAAGAATAATTTTATTTTGTAAAATTGAACTTATAAACATGTCAAAATCTAGATTTAATGTCGGTGTGCCATCAAATGACGACAAAACTGCATTTTTTGAAAAATACTTATTTTACCCGAAATATTTATTTTGTTCTTATACCATGTTTTAGAAAATGTTTAAGATGAATAATAATGTTATAAAATTAAATATTTAGTAAATACTATTCATAACAGCTAGTTGATAATAATATTATAATAATATATCGTTGTTTAGTAAAACTCGGTATTGCGTACAACACACGCTATCGAAGAAGGTCGTGGTTGCATGTAATGCATGAAAAGTCAGGGTTGCGTATAGTGTAAGACTCCTTTTTTTTGTTTCATTATAACAGAATCCAACCATTTTTCATTTATACATTGAATATATATATATATACACACACTCAATGTTGCGTAGAATAACTTCTATCAAATGAACTTGAAATTGTGTATAACACGATCCAAGAATTGTGTTGCGTATACTTCATGCTAATAAGGTGTTCTGTATAGCACAAGATAATCTTGGTGTAGCATAAAACAGAAGATATGAGAGAAATTAAAAAAAAATATATCTTATAAAATCTTGGGTTGTTACATTCTACCCACCTTAAAATTAATTTTTCCCTCAAAATTCAATGGGGTTATAAATCATTTACTATTCATAGAAACCCACATCATAAAAAGGAATACTAAAACTTAACTTTAAAAAAGAACTTTAGAAATGTAATGGTCACCCAAGGTAACTCAACATTGGGTTTCCACATAGGAGAGTATAAGTGAAAATATGGATATGGAGGAAAAATCTAACCATCTAGTTCTGATGAAGAGTGGTAGAGAACATGGCTATGAAATACCCAACAATCACAAAGACATAGATTTGCGATGATCTAAGGTACCATCTGATTCATCAGATATAAGAGAACTAGGACAACATTTTTGGTTTTTAGGATCATTTATCTAATGTTGACGAATTTTCAAATCAAACGAAATACTTACTTTATTTTGGTACAGTCTCACCGTTGTTCGTGCCTTGAACAACTTCCACTTCATCTTTTAAAGAAATTAAGTTGAATTTTCCATTCATGAAGTGTTAGCAGATCATGTGATAGAATGATGAGTCATTCCATCTGTTTCAAACAAAATGTTAGAAAAAGTTTTCAAATATATATAAGTCCATCTATGGTGTGGTTAATTGTATACGATTCCAAAAATTAACTTATACTTTATATATCATACCGCTTAATAAAATAAAACTGGTTTCTACTAACCAGGGACTTTCTGTAGGCCAGTGGTAGGCGATAATGGCCCGTCGCACTTCAGTTGTGGGTTCGATTCCCACAGCCTTGTTCGACATGATGGCTTGTCGCCCGTCCTGCAGGTTGTCCTTTTTTATATAACTGTAACATCCCATCAATAATATTGAAAAAAGGTCTATCCTTAAACAATACTAACTTCTGTCCAACATAATCCATTCCAATCTTTAGGATTATCCAAAATACTATTTTCTAAACTCAAAGTATAAAGAGAACAATTACTAAAAAGGTCATAACAAGCATGTGAATACTATCATTTATCCCTCATATATCTTGTTGGTCACATTCCAATCATGTGAATACCTTAATCATGTATTCTCTTGAAAAAATTAATACCCATTAAACCTTATTTAAAACATGAATGCTGTTAAAAGTTAACACTTTCCACATACCAAAATCCTCAAAATTCTAAATAATCAGACCATGATATCACTTAGTCCTTATATCAATCATGAGCTCATGAATGCAATAAATCAGCTCATTATCTTCTTATCCCCTCATTATGCGCATATCATCTTCTTTCCAAAATATTTTGATCACTTTTCCTTGTTACCGGTACCATAACATTATTGAAAACCACAATAGACTAATAAAAAAATATTCTAATACACCATAAAAGTTCCTCAAAAACATTATTCTTGAATACCAATACATAAAAACGTTAATCCATCCTCTTCAATGATTGTCCTGGAATATGTCCTTCCTTGATTTAGAAGTAACTTTTTAGGTCAGGGCATTGAGTTGGGTAATGCTCATGTTCTCCACAAATAAGACATTGAACTCCATAATAGTCTGTCACTCTATGACCCTTTTCTCCACACAAATAACATCGGTCCCTCCTTTGAGGTATTCCTCAACGTTCCTCTTCCCTTCTTTATAAATCTCAATCGTCCTTTATTTATGCTCCTCAACATGCGAACGTGCATAAAAGTCTATCTTCCACTTATTTGATGAATTAAGAATACCACTAAATTTCACCTTGTTAATCATGTATCGCAATGACTGATTCGGCATAATCACAATATCTTTCTCTCTAGGCATTACACAATTTTGTTGCTCATTGTCACCAATTTGTCCATTGGATTCAATGTTAACCGAATTTCATCCGGTTCCCTCCATTAATGAAAACTCAAACAAGATTCTGTGAGAGGCAAAAATCATACTAGGGAAAACAATATAGTAAAGGGGGATTACCCTCAATATCTAACATCTTAGGTTTAATTCTAAGATCGTTAGCGCAATTCTATGACTATAACCTATACGTATACTTAACCTTAGGGACATCCCTAGACATACCTTAGAAATATCTCTAGGGATATCACTAAGGTTTTCACATACTAGTTTCCAAAGGTTGACTAAACCTTTCCTCTGATACCAACTATAGAGACCTGAAGCTTGACGTACATGGACATTACATTACTTTTACGGAATACTTAATACATAACAAAAACAAACACACAAGGACCGTAATAGTTTAGTGTCTTTGGAAACACGGAACATAATCTTCTAAAAGTTGTGAAAGATCTTCAACATCTCCCATAAAGATATTCCCCTTTTTTTCATACCTAAAACCTATCTTTATATCCTGGGGAAAGGAAAACATAAAATGAGTGATCTCAAATTCTCAGTAAGGGTAAGCATAGATAAAATAAAACATACCATATACATTTTAACTTAAAAACATGAACATAATGTTTAATCATCAAAAGATTGAGAAATGACATAAAACATGGAAGTACGTGTGGAATAGATCATAAAGAAACATTATGAATGTTAAAATAGCATGGGAATAAAACATGTAATTGTGGAAAACATTAATCACATGATATAATTTCTATATTAAACAAGGCATTGCTGGCAAGACCATCTTAGTGGACGAAGTCCCTTTCTGAATCGAGTTCACTCCTCGTTCCAGTCCTGTATTACTGAACCAGTTTTACTTGCCATTCCAGCCATGTCTATCTCATGAAATATAAATCTTTACCCAATTAATTGGGGGGAGATATAGGTCCCACCCATCTCATAATGAAATCATTCTTACTTGTGCCACAAAATAAACATACATCATTCATAATAACCCAAAGAATAAAATGGGTTTCATAAACATCATCCCATCATCACATAATCCATATAAAAGTAATGGATATCATTTCATAATAATAAAAGTGAAACCATGTAAATCATAAAGACATTATACTTGAAACATACACATGTGAAATAATGTCATCTATGATGGAAAAATGGTTTTGATAAAACATTTGAAATGAATTCTTGAAAAAAATATCCTTTCTTCTTCAAAATCATTTTCTTTTCACAAAATACAATGAAATTTTAAAAGAAAAGGTTTTTGTTGAAAATAGTCATGAAATATTTTTGAGTAAGCTTCATGAAAATAAGGCTTTATAAAACCATAAAAATCTGTTCAAGCCGTATAAGTTAAAAATAACATTCTCCTCGTACTTTTGTCAGAAATATCAAAAAAGTACCTCGTAACGTAAACAAAAGAAAGATTCCTTCCATACCATTGGGTAAAAGTCAAAATGGGTAAAAATGACTTTAAACATAAATGAAAACACTTTTATAAAACATGGACATGGATGATAGAAATAACCCCATCAAATACTTACGAATAAACAATCTTGGATAAAAACGAGATTGGAAAACTTATCCCTTACCTTATGTCTGATATGCTTCATATGTTTCCAAACCTCCTGTATAGTGATTTAAATAATTTCATTTTATTATTACAGAATCATATTCATTGTTATGATATCATATATGGTTCACTTATGACATTATATTACCCGTTTTTTGTAAATTCCATGTTAAAGAGCGTTTTGGGTAAAATCGTTTCATTTGTCGTCTGTGTTTTGACTTGAAATTATTAATATGATTACATAGATCATGATTACTTAATTACAGAATATAAAACATTATTTATATATAATATATATTCATAATATACATATATATAATAGATTGATTAATGGAAATAAATACACCGTTCATGGAGACGGTAGGCCGTACGTACGCATGAACACTGTATTCGTTTCCTTATTGAGTTGAATGGAATTTAGTAGATGACATACATATATATATACATAAATCCAGTAGCTTTATAATTTCATATATTTCATTATTATTTCTTATATATACTTTATAATCATTCTTAAATGGTTAACATGGAGAATGAATCTCATCGCGTCCTGGAGACGGCATTCCGTACGTACGCACGAGCGATGATATCGTTTCCATGATCGTGGAATTGTATTGGAGTGTATGTATACAATTTCAGAATCAATACCACTTTACAATAATCATATATAGTTATTTATTTTCACCATTATACCCATCCAATTAAGGTGGTGGTGGGGAAATATATTACACCATGGCATGGAGACGGTATTTCGTACGTACGCACGCGCGGTGATTTCGTTTTCCGTAGGATGGATAGATGGTGAAATAGGGTTGTTTCATACATATAATAACATATCATTATATGAGTGATACTTATGTTATTACTTCATAATGAAACAACTAAATAAGAAGAAGAAGTAGAAGAAGAAATAAAGTTGAAAGAATTGGCACCGGACATTACCTCTTCTTTGATGCACCTCTTTGAGACCTCCTCTTAGGGCACTAAAATTGGTCTTTGAAGAATACCAGGACCTCTAGAATGTTTCTAGGGAAGTTGAGAAGAGAATTTGGCAGGGTTTGGCCAAGCATTAAGTATCAAATTGGTGAGAGGAAGGGAGGGAGGAGGTTCCCTTTTATAAGGGAGGAGAGGGGCACCTTTGGAAATCTTAAAAATATTAATTTATAATAAATATAAACCCACTTAAAAACCTCCAAAAATGACTCATATTCGAATATTAGATGAGATCGGGTTGTAATATCATTAATAAATAAATTTTAGACATGTTTTGATTTCATTTTAAACCTTATCATTTTGATTTATCCTTATTTAATCTATTTAATTTTATTTGTCGTAATAAAATTCCAAATATTAAATGGTTAAAAATAATCACTTATATATTGTTAATTTTCAATAAATGGATACTATAAAATATTTTCGACTATATTAATTTCAATTTATAATTTTTAAATAATTTTGTGATTTTTAAACATTTTAATAATATATTATTTTTATAAAATAACAATAGTGTCAATTTTGACACTATACATTTATTTGAATTTAAATAAAATATAAAAAAAATATGTGTTCGAAGTAAAAGATTTAATAGAGTAAAAAAATGTCATATGTATCTATAAAATTAGTGGAGAACATTAAATAGTTCATATAATATTTAGATTATTATTTTTAATACCATTTATTTGGTTTATCTCTTAATAAATTAATTACTACATCATTTTTGTATAATTATTTAATATACGTATTTGTTGGAGAAAAATTAAAAATAAAATTCTATGATGAATAAAAATATATTTCCGTTCAGAATAATACTTTTATTTGAATTTATCATCTAAAAATAACAATATTTAAACTGTTATATTTATTAAATTACGAAGGTGAAAACATTGGCATCATTTAAAATAAAATAATATAAGTGTCATAATCACTTTTATAAGGCTTAAAATGGTCCAATATTCGACCATTAGATGATTATGGTTTACCTTTACATGACCAATAATTTTTTTTCAGGGTTTTGGGCCTTTTATGGTCACTATTAGTTTAATAAAAACTATATTCTTGATTTTTCACTACATAAACAATTTTCTGCATCACTATTGTGTCACAATTAATGATAATTATTTAATTCCTAAAAATTATAAATAAATTCATATGATGTAGATAATTTCATTAGCGTTCTAAATACTATTTATGTTATATGTTTGATGAAGTTTATCACTAAATTAAAATTAATATACTTATAAGAT
This sequence comes from Viscum album, assembly GCA_963277665.1. Lineage (NCBI taxonomy): Eukaryota > Viridiplantae > Streptophyta > Magnoliopsida > Santalales > Viscaceae > Viscum > Viscum album. The sequence continues at coordinate 382,220,510 of OY728132.1, read as the reverse complement.
TTATGAGAGTGGCATGTTGTCACTTTCTTTGGTTTTAATAATAATTAAATTATTTTAATGGAAAAAAGTCCATTAAATGATTATAATCCGACCCTTACGTGATATGGGTCAACATTTAGGGATCCAATTAGATTTTTTCAGATTTTAGGTTAATTTTATAATCTTATATTTACCCTTAATTACCTGATTTACCTTTAACTATGGTAAATAAAATTTAACATAGTTACTATTCATAAAGCCAAAAAACAAAAAGTAGCTTATTAATATAATTTGGACCCACTGATTCAAAATATGGAATCCATTTTTCCAAATTGAATACACAAAAGTTGCAGAAATTAAATTTAAATTAATCCCGATGTCGAAAGAAAACATGTTTTTGTTTAAAATATTGCAAAAGATTGAATTGATTTAACCTACGAATTCAAGGTAAAATCAATGCTAATGATATAAATTATATTAAATGGTAAAAATATATTTTATTTATACTTTAAAACCATTAAAACGTATAATTTATCCACATAAATTATTCGGATGAAAAAAAATTGTTTTTAATTAAAATATAACGTGTTTTTACTATTCATTAAAATTTGAAAGTTATCAGAATAATATAAAAATTTTATCCAAGGTAAAATTTTATATCCTTATTCCAAAGAATAATTTTATTTTGTTAAATTGAACTTATAAACATGTCAAATACTATATTTAATGTTGGTGCGCCATCAAATGACGGCAAAACTGCATTTTTTGAAAAATACTTATTTTACCTGAAAAATTTATTTTGTTCTTATAACATGTTCTAGAAAATGTGTAAGATGAATAATAATGTTATAAAATTCAAAATTTAGTTAATACTATTCATAACGTCTAGTTCATAATAATATTATAATAATATATCATTGTTTAGTAAAACTCGATATTGCGTACAACACACACTATCGAAGAAGGTGGCGATTGCATAGAATGCAAGCCAAGTCAGGGTTGCGTATAGTGTAAGACTCCTTTGTTGTTTCATTATAACAGAATCCAACCATTTTTCATTTATACATTGAATATATATATATACACACTCAATGTTGGGTAGAATAAATTCTATCAAATGAACTTGAAATTGTGTATAATACGATCCAAGAATTGTGTTGTGTATACTGCAAGCTAATACGGTGTTGCGTATAGTACAAAATAATCTTGGTGTAGCATAAAACAAAAGATATGAAAGAAATTAAAAGAATATATCTTATAAAATATATGGTTGTTACAAGTCCAATGGAAGGGATCACTATCCAAGGAGTAGGAGATGATTCCATACTAACCCTCAGTGAATAGTAATAGGGAACACACCATGACAAATCTTGTCTAAGATACGGAGGACAAGGGCTCCATGAAATTTTTTATAAAGTAAAAAAAATTAAGGGTTATACACCGTGTCCACAGACCTCTGTTCATTCTAGTGTAAATGAATCATATCTTTTTCCCATGTCTGTGTAATAGTACATGGCATGTTGGTTGCCCATGTACTCTTCCAAAGTACCAGTAAAAAGCTTATCCCATGTACTTGTCCATGTGAGGTCCGTGTAGGGGAGTACATAGAGTTCTCCAAACAAAGTACTCCACCCCATATCTTTGTACCCTCTAAGGTACATTCTGAGCCACTACATTGAGGTAACCCTCTATGTGATAAGGTCACACATTGTTTGATATTTAAATTTCTCCTGAAACCCTTTAATCTACATATGGGGGACTACATAGTTCATGGATCTGCATTACACATTGTGTAGTGTGTAATTTTATAGAATTATTGACCTAGAATCCACATTCAATTTGGTGCCACCCACCTTCGATCTGATGACAATTCCATTGGAAAAACAAAGGATCCACTTTATCCTAGAGTTTTAATCGATTAACAATAATATCCAGACTTTAAATCCATTTAGAAAATAAGATCATTCATCTTTATTCATTTTACACTAAAGAACACAAAATTGGGTATGGAGAAACATCTCATTTTCTACTTTATATACCACCTCACCACCATCATGTAATGTCATTCAAAGATCTATTATATAAATTCTTTTTTCCAATAAATGGGTGTGAAATGATCTATTCATCGATTTATATTAAAATGTGGGCTAAACGAAGAATCCCTATATTGAATGTTGAATCGTGAGAGAAATTGACAACCATAACCCTAAGGAATGAACATCAGATAAGGTTCTTGTAGGCATCAATACAATTTTGATAGAATACAAATGAATAATAAATAATCACAACATAATTCTGTTGATAAAATCCATTTAAAATAAACCATTCCAACAATATGACCAATCCACGAATAAATATGATGGTCTATTGAATCGTGTTTGTCAAATAAATTATGAATATGGCAATAATCCAAAAATAATCATCATACCACAAATTGTATAGATCTCTAACAGAGAATGGAGCTTCACCATGATCATTATAATGATTATTGGATTTTGTCTCACACTGCTCATCGATCCTCGATCTAGTCAGAGACCATAAAAAAACACATTCCACACTCTCTAATGGCTCTCCAATGATTTCCAGGGATATTTTTCTAACCCTAAATTTTTTTTATATGCATGTATTTTAGAAATTAATTAGTTAATTATGTTTAAAAATAATGAATTTAATTTATTTTATTCATTTTATTCATTTTATTCATTTTATATCAGCGATGAATTTTCTACAATCATCCCACAATGACTATGGTTGTGTCATTACTAGAGTAAAAATATCATTTTTAACCCATTCTTGTTGTCAAATTTCTTATATGGTTCCCCATTATAAATTATTTGACCTTTTCAAGAAAATATTTTTTTAATTATATATAATGTTTTTAATATATTACAATCATTTATTCATGGAACACAAGGCCTCAGAATTGTTAGTTGTCTCATTTCCTCATCATGAAAATAATATTTACAATATCCAAAAAAATACATGGGAAATATGAGTCATTAAATTCCCCAAACATTGAGTTTTTAGAAATAATAATCCAAAACAAGTGATACGCAAAGAGATGTGGTACTGACCTTGAGTTTGATCCTCCTACTCCCATGTAATCACTTGAAGATTCACATGCTTCCACTAGACATGCTCGAAAGGAATCGATCAACCATGAAGTATCCTATTCTTATGATCCTTGATCCATATTGGGTACTCATCAAAGGTAGATCAATCCTCAATGTATAGGTCTCCCCATTCAATAAATTGTGATGTGTCATGCATATACCTCCTCAGCTACAACACATGGAACATTTTGTGTACCTAGTCTAATTACAGGGGTAGAAGTATGTGGTATGACACATCATAAACTCTATATTGTATCTGGAAATTGCCAATGAACCTCAAAGATAGATTTCCACCTGGAAAAAATCTACATAATCCACATCATCGTGAAACATGTAAGAACACATGGTCTCCCTCCTCAAACTCCAAAGTCCTACATCGTCTGTCTGTTTAAGAATTATGATGGATATATGTAGTATTCATCTTGTCCTAAATGATATTCACCTTTTTAGCAGTTACTTTCACCATATCAAAGACCATGAGTTCCAAATATCTAGGATCAATGTAGAGACCCTAAGCTTGACGTACATGGACATTGCATTACTTTTTCAGAATACTTAGTACATAGCAAAAACACACACACAAGGATCGTAATAGTTTAGTGTCTTTGGAAACTCGGAATATAATATTCTAATCATGTTGAAAGATCTTCAGCATCTCCCATAAAGATCTTCATTTTTTCCTAAAACCATTTTTATATACCGGGGAAAAGAAAACATAAAAGGGTGTGCTCAAATGCTCAGTAAGGGTAAACAAAAGAAATATCAATCATATCATTTTCATAAGAACATAACATTTTGGAAATCTTAACCTGCAAAAGAGAGCATAATTTCATAACATGGGATAAATCATAGTAGTGAAATGAAATCCCAATAATCATAACTTAAAACATGAAGCTTTGTGGCATACACACATAATCATAGAGAATCATATCTTATTAGTCAAGACTCATTTCCAAGACTATCTTAGTGGACAAAGACCATTTCTGAACCGAGTCACCCTCATTTCTATCATGTTTCACTGAACCGGTATAACCTACCGTTCCAGCCATGTCTATCTCATGAGATATAAAATCATTACCAAATGCATTGGAGGGAGATATAGGTCCCACCGATCTCATAATGATACCATTCTTATGTGTGCCACAAAATCAGAAAACCATACATCATAGAATAACCCATGTAATAAAAATGGGAATCTTAAACATCGTGAAATCATAAAAAAATTCATATAAGATAAAGGAATTAATATAAAAAATTCCATCACAAAATAGTCAAATCAATGTAAAAATAGGGATAAAAATAGAACCCTTTATTATCTTAGATGGAAAATAATTTTGATAAAACACTTGAACTCCATTCTTGAGGAAAATATCCTTTCTTCTTCAAAAACACTTTTCCTTTCTTAACATGTCCTATAATTCTAAACTAAAAGAATTTGATTAAAAATAAACTTTAAAACTTGTAAAGGAAGATTCTTGGAAATAATGTTTTAAAAATCCATTCATGCCGTATAAGTTAAAAAAACATTCTTCGTACTTTTTTTTGAAAAGTCAAAAAGTACCTCGTACGAAAAACAAAAAAAGATTCCTTTCATATCCTTTACTAAAACCTCACCGAAGGGTAAAATTGGATTTAAACAATTGTAGGTGGATGGAAATAATATTACATATTTATGAAACATGGATGTGGATGATAAAATACACCCCAGTAAATAGCAAAGTTTAAACAATCTCGGATAAAACTTAGATTGTGATATTTCCCTTACCTTAGGTCCGATTTTCTTCGTATGTGTCTGAAACTCCTGTATAATGATTTAAATAATGTCATTGACTTATTCTAGAATCATACTAATTTTTATGATATCATATATGGTTCACTTATGGCTTTATATTACCCGTTCTTTTGTAAATTCCATGTTAAAGAGCGTTTTGTGTAAAATCGTTCCATTTGTCATCCGTGTTTTGAATTGTAATTATTCATATGATTACTTAAATCATGATTACTTAATTACAGAATATAAAACATTATTTATATGTAATATATATTCATAATATATATATATAATAGATCAGTAAATGGAAAGAAATACACCGTTCATGGAGACGATAGACCGTTCGTAAGAATGAACGCTGTTTTCTTTTCCTTATTGAGTTGAATGGCATTAAGTAGATGACATACATATACATACACATAAATCCAGAATCATTATTATGTCATATATTTCATTATTACTTATTATATATACTTTATAATCATTCATGAATGGTTAACGTGGAGAATGAATCTCATCGCGTCGTGGAGACGGTAGTCCGTACGTACGCACGAGCGATGATATCATTCTCATGATCGTGGAATTGTATTGGAGTGTATGAATACTATTTCACAATCAATATCACTTTAAAATAATCATATATAGTTATTATATACACCATTATACCCATCCAAGTAAGGTGGTGGTGGAAAATAGATTACACCACGGCGTGGAGACGGTATTCCGTACGTACGCACGCGCGGTGATTTCATTTTCCGTAGGATGGATAGATGGTCAAATAAGGTTGTTTCATAATTATAATAACATATCAATATATAAGTGATACTGATGTTATTACTTTATAATGAAACAAACTATGAAGAAGAAGTGGAAGAAGAAATAAAGATGAAAGAATTGGTAACGGACATTACCTCTTCGTTGAAGTACTTCTTTGAGACCTCCTTTTAGGGCACTAAAATAGGTCTTTCAAGAAAACCAGAACCTCTAGGATGTTTCTAGGAAAGTGTAGAGAAGAAAATTTCAGGGGTTGGCCGAGCTTGAAGCCTCAAAGTGGTGTGAGGAAGAGGGGAGGAGGTTCCCTTTTATAAGGGAGGAGAGGGGCACCTTTGGAATAACTAAAAATATTATTTTATTAACAAGTCGAGTTCGGTTTTAAATAACTCCAAATTGAGTTATTTCAAAGATAAGGTTGGTATGGGTCGAAATCCTATCATCTACTAGAATTTTGACAAGGTTATGTCATTATATTAACCTTAACTTTTAGTTTTAACTCTTAGTTAATTAGATTGACATTTACCATGTCACTTTGTATTTTTATATTATATTGTTAATAAACGTACCATATACATCCAAGCAACCCCCAAGTTTTGTTTTATTAATATATTTAACCTTATCTAAGTCATCTGGCTGAACCTTTTATTTTTAGGTATAAAATAACAATTAATAATATAATATTTTTTTAAAAAACTATTTTATGTCAATTTTGACACTATTCAATAGTTGATTTTTTGAAACTCATAACAGAATAATTACTTTGACCAAAGTTAATTAAATAAATACTAAAATGTCATATTAACCTATATAATTAGTTTAGTTCATAAAAAGTATCAAATTATATTTATTTGGGTATTTATAACATCAATTATGTCAATATTTCATTAATAAGATAATTACTGCAACATCGTTGTGTCATAAATAAATTAAAATATGAAATGTATAAAAATTAAAAATAAAATACCATTATGTAGGAAATCTTTTTAGATTTCTAATTAATATTTATATTCGAATTTATCTTATGTATAACCCCATATTAAAATTTTTTTACTTATTAAATTTTCATTTTAACTATTTTAACACTTCTTTAAATAAATTAATAATAAATGTCCTAATCTAATCCAAGTGGGCCTAAATAGTCATAGTTTATTCCTAAGGTTGTTTTTGGTCGAATTACACTTTTACAATAGAATTAGGACATGTGTTAGGATAATAATAATATCATTTTTACCCTTAATTACCCTATTTACTTTTAACTGTGGAAAAAAAGTAAAAAGATACTATTCACCAAAAATTATTTTCATCTAATTGAACAACATTTTAGTTCTTGATATTAACCGTGTCTCTCATATTTTCGAAATTCCACTCACAGAAGTGGTAAAATTATGTTTTATGAAAAATTTTGTTTTTTTAACTACCACTTAGTGGTTTCACTATTCATCAAAAAATGAAAGTTTCCAGAAAAATACCAAAAATTAGATATAAGCTATATTTGATATTATGAATTCAAAAATGATGTCTATTTTATGAAATTAGAAACATATCAGTTGCATTAATTAATTTAAAAATTAATTCCCATCGTCAAAACAAATAGCGTGTTCTTAAGAGATAATAACTATCAAAAGATTGACACTTAATTATGACTGGTTTAAATGTGAAATTACATCCAATGACCTAAACTGTATTAAGATGTAAAAATATATTCTAAATATACTTTAAAACCACTCAAATTAATAAATTATCACTATTAATTATTTCGATTAAAAAAGTTGTTTTTAATTATAATTTAGTAATTTTCAGTATTCATCAGAATATGAAAGTTATCCGAAAAGTACCAAAATTTCACCTTAGGCTAAATTCGATACTCCGAATCAAAAAATGAAGTCCATTTTGAGAGCTAAAATTTATAAAATTTTAAAAGTTGGTTATTACTATTCATAACGGCTAGCTTTAATAATATTTTAATAGCATATCGTTGTTTAGTGAAACTCGGTATTGCGTACTACACACGCTATCGAGGAAGGTCGCGATTGCGTGTAATGCAAGGCAAGTCAAGGATGCATGTTGTACAACCTCCTTTTGGTGTAGCGTATAACACAAGACATTAATGAAATTAAAAAGAATATTTCTCATAAAATCTCGGGGTGTTACAATCAATCTATAAAAGTAGTTACTATAATGGTTTCCCATAAAAATCCGTCAATGGTGTCATACCAATGTTGGAATGGTAGCTATTTTTGCATGAAAAATTCACCATTGGTCGGTGATACACCCACCAATGGAGAAAGTCCAACATGTAAGATCACATCATGTCCTCTATAACATGAATGGACCTCTTAGTCTGGCCTTTAGTTTGGGAGTGAAATGATGTGAATAAGTATAATGGAGCCCCAAAAGCCTCCAGTAATCCCTTCAACAACCTATATTTTAAGAGATCACCATGGTATGAAAATATATTAGATTAAAATCCATGGAGTCAGACTATCTCCTAAACGTATAAGCATCTCAATCTCTCTACTAAATACATATCTCAATAGCTAAAAAGTTTTCCAACTTGGTGAGTCTTTCTATTATCACCAATAAGGAATCATGTCTTTAGTACATATGTGGTAATCCCATCATAAATTCCATGAATATCTCGTCCCAATTCCATTCTCGAACTTCAAGGGTTTGAGCTAAACCCATTCAAACATGGTTCCTTTCCATCATATGTTGGAAAGTACGTCATTAGGAAACGAAATCTGTGAATCTTTTCTTCATAAATGTCAACCAAAATTGCCACCAGAGTTCCTGATACATCTTTTCTACACAAGGATATATTTTTAAAGGTAATTTATGAAACTCTCTCACAAACTCCTCCCACAACATCACTAGTACTAGTGTGCATCCCATGAAAATAATTACATGATACCCACCATAGAAAATATAGCAGGTGGATGTACACCAAATTTATGAGTAAGTAGGTTCTCACAGTCGACATACCCAAGCTATGCCTCCTTGACTTGCTGTAAAATAAGAGGGGTAAAAACAATCAATTGGAGGTATGGATTTCCATATCTTTACAAAATGAAAAACTATAGTTTGGAAAAATACATTGAAATCTCATTCAGAATCTATAAAAAAGATCTCTTATAGAGAGATTCTACTAGATTGTTACCCTTCATAATAGTATATATGAATAAGAAGTCATAATACTTGAGTAAATATAGCCATCAACTCTATCTCAAGTTAATATACTTTTGAGATAAGATATAATTGAGACTCTTGTGATCATAATATTTGATAAACCAATCATCGATCAGTTAGTGGCACCAAAAATTCAGTCTGATGTCAACCGTTGTAATGCCCCAACCCTAGTTACCCCGAGTCAGTTCATTATTACAGAACCATTTCATGATCACAACGGATCAAATTCCAAAAGGCCGATCAATTTAGTGGCCTTGGAAATACTAGATACATTCATAAGTTTTACATAACATTATAAAATGAAAAACTACAACAACATAGTCTCCATAGGCTGCACTCATATCCCTTGGACTATCGATGCATGTCAGTCATAATATACTTCTTCACATCCTAGAAAAAATAAAACATAGAAATCGGTGAGCTCTGATGCTCAGTAAGGATAACAGTATAGCATAAGTTTTCAAAAATTATCTTAAAAATTTAAAGAAATGTTAGACTAAATCAAAATCTTTTAAAACATGAACTTCAGCATAACATGGAAAAGATAAAATAAAATAATTCCATTTACTTATTCACATGGATATTCTACTAGTGGAATAATCACATGCCATATTAATAGACACTTTCATAATGATGGAATGTATAATGCCAGTATTCATAACCACATAGTCAAGGCCTTGTGCCAAGACTACAAATTATATTTTGTCAAGGCCTTATTACAATACACTAGTTTGTCTCATTAGACTTTCCGATAAATCGAGGAGTTATAGCGGGCTCCAACCATTACTTACTATGTCCAATGCATTCCTCATATAAAAAGGGTTAAATATAACATAAAAATTAGTATTAAAACTATCATATGAAATGTCAATAATTTATCCATAAACCATGAATGAGTTAAAAATATGACATCCATATCAAACATATCACAAAACCATCAATATTATATGGATGTTTTGTATCATAACAAATCAACTTCATATAAGCTTAAAATCCATCAAAGGATGTTGACATAGATGAAATCATAGCATTTTTAGAGAAATATCACTTTCTATTTTGAAATCACCTAAAGTCATATAATTATAAAAGAAAACATTAATTATTAAAATATTCTCAAAAGCATGTAAGGGAAGCTCCGACGCTATTATAATGGAAAAAAATTGGTGATCCAAAATTATAAGTTAAAAAAACATTCTTACCTTATTTTTGTCGAAAAAGGTCATAAAGTACATTGGTTGGAAAACAACAGAAAGATTCCTTTCAAAAAATATAATGTCAAATAAGGTGATAAATGAATTTAACCCATTTTATATTAAAAAGTAAAAATTTTTTTAAATAAATTTTTAAGAAACACAGATGTGGATGATAAAGAGGTACTAGTAGATACTCGCGTATAAAACAACCTCATATTATAAAGAGATTGTGAAATTAACCCTTACTTTGTACATTTCCATTGTCGGGTTTAGGTTAACCTCTAGTATAATGGTGAAATAATTGTTATTTAATTATAAAAGAACCATATAAATTAATATGATATAATATATGATCTTCTTATATTGCTCTGTTAATGATGTTTTAGTAGTATCATTGTTTCCGGTGTTAACTGATTTGTTTTCCTTTATATGCTGGGTTACGTAAGCCATGTTTTTATGGATAAGATTTATTTTATTCATATACATAATGATCATATGTTCATAAACATAATTTTTAATCATAAAATGAAAATTATTCTTGAATGATTACGATGGGGAATTAATCTCATCGCGTTCGTGGAGACGTTAAACCGTACGTACGCAAAAACGAAAATATCATTCTTTTGATATTAATATTTTATATAAATGGATGGTATATAATATATAAATAATAATTATCATGTTATTTTTATTATTTACATCATTTATACTCATTATTATACATATCCAAATGATGAAGTGTTTGAATAACAAACTACACCACGACGTGGAGACAGTAATCCATATGTACTCATGTATGATGACTTTGTCATTCATAGTATGGATAGAATATTGAATATGTTTGTACCATTTTTATAATAACATCACAGTAAATAGAAGTTACTGGTGTTATTATTTTTGAATAGAAAAAACAAATAAAGAGGAAGTGGAAGAAGAAAAGAACATGTAAGAGGTGACGAAATATTTACCTCTTCTTCGGGTTCTTCCTTTTGATTTGATCAAAATGGCTCTTTAGGTTGGCTTTTAGACTAAAGTAAGGCCTCTAAGATTAAGGTATGATTTTTGAGAGTATATTTGGGCATGGTTTGGCCAATCCAAATGGCTTTGATAGTATTAATTTGAGAGAAGGGGAAGTTCCCATTTATAAGAGTGGTGAGGGTCACTTTAAGAAAAGCTTAAAATATTATTTTATAATAAAATAATTTTCAGTATATAATTTCTCAAAAATTAATTATTTAAAGTATAAGGTAGGTATGGGTATAAAAACACTCAACCAATATATTTTAGATAGCTTTAGATCATTATATTAACCTTGTCTTTTATATTTAACTCTTAGGTAAATAGTTTGGCATTTACCATGTCTCTTTGTATTTTAATATTATATGGTTTATAAAAATACTAAAAACATCAAAGAGAACCTCAAGTGGTTCACTAATGACATATATAATATTATTTAATCCCTTTTACCAAACCATAGATTTTTAGGAATATAATATCAATTAATAATATAATATTTGTTTTAAAAATTCTTTTATGTTAATTTTGACACAATTTGGTATTTTATTTTTTAAATTCATAATAGTATTATTACTTAGAAAGAAATTAATATAATAGACCCTAATATGTAATATTAACATAGAAAATTAGTGTAATTCATAAAAAATCTCAAATTAGATTTATTTGGAAATATATAATATCAATTATTTTAATCATTCATTAATAAGGTAATTACTACATCATCATAGTCTCGTAAATAAATTTAATTATTTATTTTTTAAAAATTATAAATAAAATACCATTATGTAGGAAATATTTTTATATTTCTAATGAATATTTATTGTCTAATTTATTTTAGGTATTACCCTTTATTAAATATGGTTAATTATTAATTTTTTTTAACTCTTTTAACTCTTCTTTAAATAAAATAATAATAAATGTCCTAATATAATCCTGTTAGAAAAATGGGGTCATATTTATTACTAATGTTGTTTTTGGTTGAATTACACTAATGAAATAGAATTAGGACTTGTTTTAGGGTAATTATAATACCATTTTTACCCTTTATTACCTTATATACTTTTAATCGTGGTAAATAAAAGTAAAAAGTTACTATAGACCAAAAATTATTTTCATCTTATTGAACAATATTTTACTTACTAATATTAACCACACGTCTTCGATTTTTTAAATTCAACTCACAGAACTGGTAAAATTAATTTTTATACAAATTTGAAAATCCTCCTATGAGGTGGGTAAAAGACGTAAATAGTTCGATAAAATTTTATATATCTAACCTTATTATAAAATGACTCCAATGAATTACGCTGAACATATATATGTATTATGTATATATTTTGACCTAAAATAAATTAAAATAAAAAAAATTAAATAAAAAAGACAGTTTTAACCAATAACAAGAGTTTTTTCACTATTCATCAAAAAATGAATGTTTTTAGAAAAATACCAAAAAATTCACCCTATGATAATTTTGATATTCCAAATCCATAAATAATATCCATTTAGATAGATAAAATTTATAAAATTCCTAAAAAAGGGTATTACTATTCATAATGGCTAGTTTGATTGGTCACGGTGTTTTAGAGTCTCGAAGTTGCGCACAATGCAAGCTATTGCATTTTTTAAAGGGAAACGTACCATCGATGCTTGGGGTGATATATTCTTCCCTCCTTCAAATAATTTTGTACTCCAAATTTCTATAATACTACCGCACAAAAATATTCGGGTAGTTATTCATCATATGTTCCTCTAGTTCCCACGTTGCCTCTTCCATCTTATGGTTTCTCCATAGAACTATTACCAGTTGAGTCATCTGGTTTATCAATACTTGTTCTCTTGTATGAATATTTTTGACAGGATCTTCACAATAAGACAGATCAGGTCCTAGTTCAATTTCCTCATAGGTGAGTCCATGTGATGTGTGAGGCATGTATTTTCTCGACAATGATACGTGGAACACATCATGAAATTTGGAGAGACTTGGAGGCATTACCCAACGATAAGATACAACTCCAATTCGTCCTCGAATTTCTAAAGGTTCGATGTACTTGGGATTCAATTTAATCATCTTATCGAAATGTATAACACCCTTCCATAGAGATAACTTCAAGAAAATATGATCTCCGACTTAAAATTCCAAATCCTTCCTTACATTATCGGCATAGCTCTTTTGCCTACATTGGGATTCTTTGATGTGGGTTTGGATAACCTTAACCTTTTCCATTGTTTACTCAACATGTTCCGGGCCTATGAGTTTTCTTTCCCCTAAGTCATCCCAACAAGTTGGTGTGAAACATTTCTTTCCATATAATGCTTCATATATTGACATTTTAATTCTTTAATGGAATCTATTGTTATAAGCAAATTCTACCATAGGTAAATACTGATCCCACATACTAGTGTGAATGATTTGAACATGTCTTTTAATGTATGAATAGTTCGTTCTGATTATCCATCAGTTTTAGGGTGGTAGGCAGTGCTCTAACGATGTTCAGTATCCAAGGCCTTCGGAATACTTTTCCAAAATCATTATATAAAACAGGGACAATGTTCAGAAACAATTGATAAGGGTACTCCATGAAGTCTTACAACACCATTAATATATATTCTTTCTAAACATTCAAGTGGTAAATATTTTCATATAGAAAAAAAGGAGCAGACATGGTAAGATGATCAACAATAACCCTTATTGCATCATTCCTTCTAGGAGTATTTGGTAGCCCCATGACAATGTCCATCATAATATTATCCCATTTCCACTAAGGTATGGTAAGAGGTTACATGACTCATCCAGGCTGTTGCCTTCCAGCTTTCATTTTTTTGACAAACCATACACCTTGACACTAACTCATAAATCTCCCTCTTCATGTTTTCCCACAAAAAATATTCCTTCAAATCCCTATTCATATTGGTTCTCCTAGGGTGTATAGAGATATTAAATCAACGATCATCATCTAACAATTCCCTTTTTAGATCAGTTATATCGGGAACACAAATTTTTTTCCCAAAATTCAATATCCTATCTTCATATATGTAGTCACTCAATCTCCCATCATTCACAACTTTAATCTTATTTTGAAACATCACATCATCAGCCTGTGAACTTTTTATCATTTCTAGTAAAGATGGTTTGGTAACCATTTGAAAATGTATTGTTATTTTAACTTCCATGATTATTTCTATATCTATTTTCACTAGATCAATGAAAATACCATCCCTTTCAAAACTCATATTGTTTAAAACTCCATGATCCTTTCTGCTCAAAGCATCTTCCACATTAGTTTCCTTCCCTGGGTGGTAGTGTACTGTGAAATCATAATCATTGAGTAGTTCAAGTCATCTCCTTTGCCTCATGTTAAGTTCTTTTTGTGAGAAAATATACTTCAAACTCTTGTGATCAGTATAAATCTCACATTTTTCACCATAGAGATGGTGTCCTTATATTTTCAGAGCAAATATTACAACTTCTAACTCAAGATCATGAGTAGGATAGTTTTTATCATGAATTTTTAGCTATCTTAATGCATAGGCAATAAATCTATAATTCTTGCATAGGGACACAACCAAGTCCTTTCTTTGAATAGTCACTTTAAATAACAAAACCATCATTCCCTGGTGGTAGAGTCATGATAGAAGCACTGACTAATATTCTCTTCAGTTCATACAAACATTCATCCCACTCTTTTCTCCAAACATATTTAACCCCTTAACGTGTGAGTTTGGATAATGGGTTAGCCAATCTGGAAAAGATCTGGAAAAAACACTGATAATAATCCACAAAACCAATAAAACTGTGTACATCTGTTATTCTTGTCGGTGCTGGACATTCTTGGATTGCCTTGGTCATTGAAGGATCAACTGATATTCCATCTTAGAGAAAATATGGCCAATAAAATAAATCTCTTGAATCTAGAATTTAACACTTGAGAAACTTCCCATATAATTCATTTCTTCTAACAGTTTTCAGAATAATGTGCAATTGATTTTCATGATCATCAGTACTTTTGAAGTATTCTATGATATCATCGATAAATACCACTACAAGTTCATCAATATATTCCTAGAAATCTATGTTTATTATGTCCCTCAAAACAGAGGGTGCATTAGTCAATCCGAAAGGCATTACTATAAACTTGTAATGCTTGTACGAGGTTCAAAATGCTTTTTCAGAATGTCTTCTGTATTCACACATAGATGATGATATCCATATCAAAGTTCAATCTTTGAAAAATATTGATCTTCATGAAGTTGGTAAAATAAATCATCAAAGTGAGGTTGGGGATACTTGTTCTTTATTGTTATGTCATTGATCTCCCTGTAGTCAATTCACAACCTCATAGATCTATCATTCTTCTAAACAAAAAAGGGGCTCCCCATAGAGAAACACTAGGGGTAATAAATCCTTTATTGTTCAATTACTCTAGTTGTTTCTTTTGTTACACTAATTCCAGAGTGGCCATTCTATAAGGGGTATTTGATATGGGCCTTGAACCAGAAATTAAATCAATGGAAAACTCAATTTCTCATTATGAAGGCTATCCAGGTAAATCTTCTAGAAACATGTCAACATATTCTTTCACAATAGGTACATACTCTATTCGAACATTCTTTTCCTCACCCATAGTTATTTCATTCTCTTCTACCCCAATAATTGAATTAAGAAGAACTATTGGGGGTGGGTCTAGATAAGAATCTTGTGGTGATGTTTTTTCTCTAAATATAAGGTACTCTTATCATCATAAAAAATTATAACCTCCTTCCTCATACAATAAATTGTCGCATCATGGTCCGAAATCAAATCCATTCCAATGATTATACAAAATTCAATCATGGATATGATGATGAGATCATAATATAAAGAACATTTATATACTCTAATGGGAACTGATTCACAAAAAAAATTTGCGATGATACTTCCCTTAGGTGTTTTGACAGACAACTCCCTTGTTAAGTCAAATTGAAAATATCAAATTTTCTTAGAAAACTGGGAAGATATAAAACAATGCGATGATCCATAATCAAATAAAGCATTGGATAAACTTGAGGAAACCATTAAATTACTTGCCACTACGTCTTTCAGAGCTTTAACCTCAGTAGTAGTGATCATATAAGCTTGTCCTTTCTCCCTTATCCTTTTCTTTGGTAAGTTCCCTTGGCTCTTAGGACATTTAGTTGAAAAATTAACCTTTTCACTATAATTGTATCATTCAACATTGAAAGTATTTTTCTTCCCCTTGCAATCATGAGCTTGGTGGCCTTTTTCACTACACTTGTAACAGACTCCCATTCCATTCAGGCAAGTACCAGGGTGTTTCATCCCACATTTACTACAGGATGGATATTTAAATTTTCCCTTCTTCCACTTATTTCCATTTCCAGAGTGTTTAGAAAATCACTCCTTTTCCTACTTTTTGTTAATGTCGTAAGACATAGGGAATTATTTTAGTATCTTGATGGAACATGACACAATATCTTCGTATGATGAGAAATATTGCAAGACTAATGCTCGATGAAGTAACGGTTTTAACCCATCAAAGTATTGATCAATCTTACTCCATGGGTTATGTATATAATATTCTACATGCCTTGCTAAACTTATAAAGATAGCCTCATATTTTGTGACATTTTCATCCTCTTTTTTCCTCAGACTCAAAAATTGTCTTTCCATATCCACTAGAAGGCCATGAGGAAATTATTTTTCTAACAAAATCTCTTTAAACTCCCTCCATTCCATATTTGATATTTCATCATCTTCCTTGTTGTTTTGAATCAATGACCACCATTGATCAGAATCTCCCATAAGGCAATAATCTACCATGACTACTTGTTCAATTTCGCTACTCCCCAAAGCATGAAAAATATTCTCTAAGGAATTTAACCATTGCTTAGATAATAATGGATTTTTACTCCCATTTAATGTTGGTGGTTGTTTCCTCATGAATAATTATAACATTAATCCTCCGCATTGTGGATCGAGGTGCTCCATACGGGAAAAATTGTTATTCATAACCTGAGTGAGTTTTCCTAGTATGGTGATAAGCTGATCAGCACTAATTTCTTCACTAGCTCCACTATTTTTATCTTGAGTAAGAGGGAAATCCTATATGGATTATGTACATTGATACAATATCCATTCCTTTCACTAGGAGCCATTTCTAAAAAATGTCATACACTATATTAGTTTATAAAAACACAATACATAATTACAAACTTTTAAAAAACATAACATAAATTAAACAGTTTGTGGATATAATCTATAATCATAATAAAAATTTCTATGATGAAGTATATAATCATAAACCCTTCATTATGGTTTTTAATGAGAATGAGATTTATCCTAAGAATATCCTCTGGGATTGTCGTAACCCAGAGTGCAGCAAGACCCACTATCGTGCACCAGTTCTAATTTGTGTCTAGCTAAAAGTGGTGTTTTCATGTTTTACCCCTAGGTACATCTGTGCCAGATCCACCTCTACCTTCTCGTATCCAGATAAGGGTGTATACATTGGAAAACTAACAAAATCTCTACAGTATCAAAATTCTGGGAGGTTCTTCAGTACTAATCCAGAAAGTCTATCTTAGGGTAATGTTCTCAAAATAGAGTTTTTCTAAATATAGTTTAAAAGTTTCTTACTAAACTTCCACTCATTCCAGTTATAATGCCCGGACTCCAGTTACCCAGATTCTATCAATTATTACATAACATTGGCATGATCGCAATCGATCAAATCACGAAAGACCAAACATTATTGTATCCTTGGAAATACTGAATACATTCATTTGATTTACATTACATTAAAAATAAAAAATAAAAAATATATAGTCTCCATGGGACACACTCATATCAATTTGACTATCCCTGTAGGTTAGTCATTATATACTTCTTCTCATCCTTGGAAAAATAAAACACGGAAAGGGGTGAGCTCAGATTCTCACCAAGGAAAACAATACAGCAGAAATTTTCAAAAATAAGCATAAACATTTAAGGAAATGTAAGGCTAAAAATTATTTTTAAAATTTAACTTCAGCATAATACGGAAATGATAATATCATATACGACAATTTACTTATTTACATGGTCATTCTACTAGTTGAATAATCACATTCAATATCAATAGACACTTTCATAATGATGGAATGCATAATTCCAGACTTCATAACTGCATAGTCAAGGCCTGGTGCCAAGAATAAAAATAACATTTTTTAGGCCTTGTTCCAAGACAGTAGTTTGTCTCATGAGACCTGCTGATGAATCGAGGAGCTATAATTGGCTCCACCAGTCACTTACTATGTCCAATGCATTCCTCATATGAAAAGGTTTAAACATAACATAAACATTCATATTAAAAAAATTATAGTAAATGTCAATACATTATCCATAAACCATGAATGGGTTAAAAATAACACATCCAGAGTCAAACATATCAAAAAACATTTAATATAATGTTGATGTTTTGTATCATAACAAATCAACTTCAAATAAACTTAAAATCCATTGAAGGATGATAACATATATGAAATCATAACTGTTTTTAAAGAAATATCTCTTTCTATTTTGAAATCATCTCATAGTCATATAATTATAAAAGAAAATATTTATTTTGGAAATATTATTATAAACTATTAAGGGATTCTTTGACAATGCTATAACTGGGGGAAGTAGTCTCACTCACTTTATAAGTAAAAAACATTCTTACCATAATTTTGTCAAAAAGTTCATAAAGTACCTTGTCTAGAATACAACGGAAAGATTCCTCTCAAAAATATATAAGGTCAAATAAGGTTATAAATTACATTAACCGATTTTCTATAAAATATTAAAAATGTTTTGAAATAAATTTTTATGAAACACGGATGTGGATGATAAAGAGGTCCTAGTAGATACTCACGTATAAAACAACCTCAGATAATAATGTGATTCTGAAATTAGCCCTTACCTTGTACTTTTCATTTGTTGAGGGTAGGTTAAACACCTATATAATGGTGAAATAATTGTTATAAAATTTTACAAGAACCATATACATTATTATGATATCATATATGATCTTCTAATATTGCTATGTAAATGATATTTTATTAGTATCATCGTTTCAGGTGTCAACTGATTCGTTTTCCATTATATGCTTGGTTATGTAATCCATGTTTGATATGGATAGGATGTATTTGATTCATATACATAATGATATTATTTTCATAAACATTATTTTTAATTATAAAATGAAAATTATTCTTGAATGATTATGATGGGGAGTGAATCTCATCAGGTTCGTGGAGACTGTAATCCGTACGTACGCACAAATGACAATATCATTCTTTTGGTATTAATATCATATATAATTGGATGGTATATAATATATAAAGAATAATTATCATGTTATATTTATTATTTACATCATTTATACTCATTATTATACCCATCCAAATGATTAAGTGTTTGAATAACAAACTGCACCACAACATGGAGATGGTAATCCGTAAGTATGCACGTATGTTGACTTCGTCATTTATAGGTTGGATTGAATAATGAATATGGTTTTACGATTTTTATAACAAAATAACAGTATATATAAGATACTATAGTTTTTATTTTATAGTGTAAACAATAAAGAAAGCGTAAGTGGAAGAAAAAAGATATTGGAAGAGGTGATGAAATATTTACCTCTTCTTGGGTTCTTCCTTTGGATTTGATCAAAAGTGATCCTTATGTTGGATTTCTCACTAAATGAATGCCTCTAGGATTAAGTTAGGACATGTTAGAGGATATTTTTGAAGGGTTTCACCGATCCAAATGGATATGAAGGTGTGAATTTGAGAGAAGGGGAAGATCCCTTTTATAAGAGAGGTTGGGTCACTTTAGGAAAAGCTTGAAATATTATTTTATAATAAAATAATATTCGGTTTCTAATATGTCCAAAATGAATTATTTAAATGATAAGGTGGGTATTGGTCTAAAAGATCTCAGCCAATAGGTTTTTTACAGGTTTCTGTCATCATATTAACCTTATATTTTAGATTTAACTATTAGTTAAATAGTTTAAAATTTACCATGTCTCTTTGTATTTTTTTATATTATATGGTTAATAAACATACTATGAAATTCCACGAAATATTCAAGTGGTTCATTAATGACATATATAATATTATTTAAGCCCTTTGGAAGAAGCTTATATTTTTAATAATAGAATATCAATTAATAATATAATATTTGTTTTAAAAGACTCTTTTATGTCAATTTTGCAACAATTTGGTATTTTGATTTTGTTAAATTAGTAAAATCATGATTACTTCGAAAAAAGTTCATTTAATCAACCCTAATATGACATATTAACCTATTAAATCAGTTTAATTCATTAAATTCCTCAAGGTAGATTTATTTTGGATATTTATAATATCAATTATTTTAATCATTCGTTAATTAGGTAATTACGACATCGTCATTGTGTCAGAAATAAATTTAATTATTTAAAGTCTGAAAATTCTAAATAAGATACAATTATGTACTAAATATTTTTCTCTTTCCAATGAATATTTATAGTCGAATTTATCTTATGTATTACACAATATTAAAAATGGTTTAGGCATTAAATTTTCATTTTAACTCTTTTAACTCTTCTTTAAATAAAATTATAATATATGTCCTAATTTAATCTAAGTGGACCAAAGGAGATAATATATTATTACTAAAGTTTTTTTCCCAATTAAACTTATCCAATAGAATTATAAAATGTTTTAGGGTAATAATGATATCATTTTTACCCTTAATTACCCTACTTACTTTTAACCGTGGAAAATAAAAGTAAAAAGTTACTATTCACCAAAAATTATTTTCATCTTATTTAACCACATTTTATATACTTATATTAACCATGTCTCTTGGATATTTGAAATTCAACTCACAAAAGCGGTAAAATTATGTTTTATTCAAATTTGTAAATGCTCCTTGGAGATGTGTAAAAGACGGTAAATAGTTCGATAAAATTTTATATATCTAAAATTATTATAAAATGACTCCAATGATTTATGTTGAACATATATATGAGTTACGTATCCATTTTGATCTAAAATAAAATAAACTAAAATAAATAATTATTTAAATAATAAGTTAGTTTTAATTAATGAGGCGGTGTTTTTTAAATATTTATAAAAAATTGAATGTTTTCTGAAAAAATACAAAAAAAAATCACCCTAAGGTAATTTTGATATTCTAAATCCAAAAATGATGTCAATTTTGAAATATAAAATTTATAAAATTTTAAAAAGTGGGTATTACTATTCATAAAAGCTATTTTGATTTGTCGCAGTGTGTTATAATCTCGATGTTTCATACAATGCAAGCTATTGCATTATTCAAAGGGAAACATACTATGGAAGCTTGTGGTGTTACAATCATTTCAAACCCAAGATCATGGGTTACATATTTATACTCATGTGGTCTCAAATTATGTGAACCATAAGAAATCACTACCTACCTATTTATCAGAGTACAACCAATTCCAATTCATAATGCATCACAGAACAGTACATACTTAATACTATCCTCTGGCAATCAAATCATTGGAGTGCTCATCAAAATCTACCAAAACTACTAAAAATCCTACTGGTGCATGATTTCACACATTAAGGGATGTACCTTTCAGGTAAATGCTGTAATGGGTAATGATATACTAGATAAATTAGGTATGAATCCTTGGTAATAGCCTTCCAATCAAAAGGAGCTTTGTAACTCCCTCATGCTCTTCGTTGGCTCCCAAGATAACACTACCGTGACCCTGGTCGGGTCCACTATAACATCTCTTCTTTTTATCACATAAACTTTCATTACATTTTACAAACCTGAGGACCTTTAAGGTTTAGGGTCATGGAAACTAGGAACTTAAAACATGAAAACATAAGACATTCTTCTTAAAAACTTGAAAGGATTCTCATCATGTTCATCCTAGGTTCATTACTGCATCTCATAACCTGGGGACATACATCAAAAGAAAGGGTGAGCAGAAGGCCCAGTAAGGGAAACAAGAGAAACATTTTACATGTGAACTTGAGATACTTCAATAAGGTCATGAAAAAAACCTTAAGGCATGAGAATGAAATCCAGAGAAATATCATAATAAAAATAACATTTTTCATAACTTGAAGATGTGGCTGCAACATTTAATATTGACAATAATTTTGTTTCACCAAGGCCCATCCCCACGGTGTCATTAAAAATTACCAAGGTTATTCACCAAGGTATTAGTCTAAAAGGTCATCTCTAGATATTAAGTCTTTACCCAATGCATTGGAGCACTATCTGGGCGCACCTTCGACATGTCTTTATTATCATGTGAGCCACATATATCATCACCAATCATTTCATAAAAAATCCATATAGTATAAAATAAATGGGTTTCATTTCATAATCATAACGTTTTAAAAACTACTTTAAAGACATGATCTTTATGTCACTTTAAACCCACGGAAAGGGAAAGAGGGTTTCATATATGTAAATCCCAGAATTTAAAATATAACATTTTGTTATATATCTGAATACCTATATAGAAGAGAGATATTTTAGTATTAAATTAATAAAATAAAAGAACTTTAGAAAAAGAGAGATACATTTTGAGACGAAAATTCTGCAGCATAAAGGCTACGTTACAGGGTTTTAGAAAACGTTGAAAAGAGAGGGGACATGGGTCAAACATTGATAAATAACCCATAAAACAGTAGAGGGACGGAATATAAGGGATTTAAGAACATGGTAATGAAATTTTAAAATATTCCATATTAAATGAAGAACATGAAAGGAAGACAAAAAAATTGATTTCTCTTATGAAAATTCAGCAGCCTAACGGTGTCACATAAACTTCAACCAAAAATGAATTGATGAGATCAAATAGGGTCTCTCATCATATGAACATAAAATATCAGTATGATAGATATATATATCATACCACAACATAATAAAAAGTAACATTCAAGCCTTGACATGGAATTAGATCTTTGAAAAAGTAGAAAGGTGAAAGAACCACTTAAAATTTGGGAGCCTAACAGTGCCACTTAAAACATCAAAATACTGAATTGAAGAGATCAAATGGTGTCTCTCATCATATGATCATAAAAGATCAGTATGATAGATATATATATATATAATACACCAACATAATAAAAGATAATTTGAAAGACTTGACATGAAAGTAGAACTTGAAAATGAGAAAGGTGAAAGAAGCACTTAAAAATTCAGCAGCCTAATGACGCCACCTAAAACTTCAACAAAAAAAGAATTGAAGAGATCAAATAGGGTCTCTCATCATATGAAAATAAAATAACAGTATGATAGATTTAGATATCATACCCCAACATAATAAAAATAAACATGAATGACTTGACATGAAAATAGATCTTGAAAACGAGAAGGGTGAAAGAATCCCTTAAAAATTATGCAGCCTAGCGGTGCCACTTAAACATTCTTAAAATTAAATGATGAGAGAAAGAGGGGGTCTCTCATCATATCAACATGAAAAGGGAATTAATATGAATATAAAATAACATCCTTCAACATAATATCATGGAGCATAAAAGAAATGACATAAAAGAGATTACTTGAAAAGAAAGAGAGAGGTCAGATCCCTTACCTTATAACCTAACTCTTAAAACTCAATGGTTGGGACCTTGAGAGCCTTGACGGCACCATGGGAGGACTCCTTGGGACGTAAGGAGACCATAACATCGTTGAGAATGATTTTGGAGTCCAAAGGATGAGAGAATGGCTTGGTATTTATAGGGAAAGTGAGGGGACAAGGCATTAATGGCCAAGGGACACCTCAAAAGTGGTTTTCTCAAAACCATGTGCTCTCCCATGATATTTCTCATGCAGTTGGGCCACATGGGGCCCCCAATACAATAATCCATCACCATTGGTCGTCCAACCCACAAAATAGCTCATGACAGTATCATGACAAAGTTATGATGTCATTAAACATACTGAAACCCTAAAACTGTATTTTTTACTATTCACTGGAAATTCAACATTCTTAGAAAAATCCCAAAATTTCACCTTAAACAAATATCAATGCTCTGATTTTACAAATGAACTCCATTTTATAAAAATAGTGTTCTAAATATATTTAATTTTTTTTTAAATAAATACACTATTCACCGAAAATTCATTTTTTTCAGAAAAATCCCCAAAAATTACCTTAACATAATATCTATGATCTGAGTTCAAAATTGAGATCCATTTTATAAAAATAAATTTCTAAATATTTTTAATTTAATTTTTAATTAAAAAAACACTATTCACCCAAAAAGACTAATACTTGAATAATAATTTATGAAACCGTTATTTAACCATTTTATTGAATCGCATTACTTAATCAAGGTGCCTAGATTATATTAATACTTTATTTAAGTGATATTACTAATCAATTTGGTCACATTACTAATCCTAAGCATAAAATCACTATTCATAATTTACTATTCATCAAAAATTAAGTTGATCTTATTAGACTCTAAATTTCGTACTGAACATAATTGTAGAAGACCATTTTTCGAATAACATTACACATTTTTAATTATTTAAGGTTTACATGAACATTTTTAAAATATCCTTTTCCTAAAATTCATCAAAAATATGAATACTATATTTATCCGGTCATTTAAAAATTCACAAACTTCATCATAAGAAGAAATCCCAATTTTTATTTAAAACATAGGATTACTCAAGGAAGTTACGGTCTCCTTACATAGCCCCTTATCACACCAGCATAGGACCTATGTGTAAGGTGTGCTATGGTGAGAGAATCTGAGGGAGGCTCAGCTAACATCGCACGAGTAGTAATTTCTATCAGTTTGAACTTCTCGCAAAGGCGATTCCGTTCTAGCTTCGCACGATGAAGTTCGGATTGGGTTTGGTCCAGAGCAAAGCCCAGTGGTGCTACCTCCTTCCCAAGTTTTGTTAGATGGGATTCGATCGGTCCAAGACTACTGGGTGAGGCCGTAAAATCTTCTTTCTATAATAATTAACCAAGATTACTTGTATTTAGAGAAAATAATAATAATTTTTAGTTTACAGCGGTCATATTGACCAATGGTCATATAACAGTCAAAACCCAATAGTCTCATTTTAATTATACTCATGTTATCAAATGAAAATTTTTTGTTGAGTATAAAAATAAAATAAAATAACACATAAAATAAGGAAACAAGATTTATTCAAAATTTCAGGTCGTTACAATTTTCCCCCCTTAAGAAATTGTGTCCTCGCAATTTTTAAAAATGGGCCTTGAAATTTCATTGAAAGTCCCACATCAAAAAAGGAGTCAGTAAAACTATTATTTTAAAAGAAAGAAAGGGAAGTACAAAGGTCACCCGAGTTAACCCACACTAGGATTCCATGTAGGAAAACATGGACATGGAGGGGAAAACAAAGGGTCAAGTTCTGAGGGAGAGTGATCGAAAACATGATTAGAATAATTTTAACCATAAGAAAATCCCAAACTTTTGATGTCTGTAAATGGTCTTTGATTACCTAGTAGGAAACGTAAACCAACACTGTTTTTGTTTTACATTACTTTTCATAATTTTGAGGAATTAATTTACTACATAGAATAAAAACATAAGAAAATATACCTACCTTTATGTAAAGTTTCATCCTTTAATAAGTTTCTACCAAAACTAATATTTTCTCCAAACGATGAGCATTCAAAACTACTTGGTCTCATCAAAACACAAGAATCACCTTCTAGAGAATCACATAATCCACAAAAGATTAACTATCTATTTCATCTATCTTTAAACATTATCCCAAAAACAGAAAGGGTAAGGTAAAACAACTCTTAAAAAAGAAAGAATCCCACAGGAATGGAAACTACTTTTAAATATTCATAGTTCCATGATACTACCCAATGTTCATCATAGACCATTCCATAAATAATGGTCCATAAGATTCCTCAATATAAACCAAACTAAGATTGAAACACAAATACAAAAAGGGTTTGATAACATAGTCTTCCAAAATAAACTTCATTGTTCATCTCTAAACAACATCAACCACTCCTAACATCGTATAACAAAAGTACCTAACATAAAAATAGTTTACCCATGATAGGTTAATCATTCCCATAAGTAACCTAAATTACTATAAGTCCACCTTAAATTCATCGATTCTTCAAAATATAAGTCAACCTTACTCTTCAATGAAAATACAGTAGTTATCTATTTACCTCGATCATATAGGGTCCCCAAAATAGTGAACGTCATCCAAAATAATAATCATCTTTTTAATCCCCAAAAAATCTCTATCATATAAATATGTAAATCATCACATTTCCTATCACATTGGTTGTTGGGACATGTTCTTCCATTTCCCGCCATTAACTATGAAAAGAAAGTACAATTAGGGGCTTGAATGATTATCCCATAATCATGAAAAGGAACTTAAATCATATAAGGATAACTTGTAGAAGAAAAGTATACCCTAACTTTTGATCCCCTAGGTTCCCATCTAGGTTATCCATGATCATATATTCTTATGTGAATCTTTATTTTATTTTATCTTTGTTCCTTTAACAATGGTTCATACTAAGATTATGAATTTACCTGAGAATATCTCCTGGGAGTTTCATAACCAAGAGTGCAGCAAGGCCCATTGTCATGTACTAGTTCCCGTTTTAGTCTAGCTCAAAGTGGTGTTTTCAGGTTTTACCCCTATGTACATCTGTGCTAGATCCACCTATACCTGCTCGTATCCAGACAGGGCTGTATTTTCTTGGGAACCCATTACTCAATACTCACCAAAATACCAGGATGATTTCCTATATATAAACTTTTCTATAGGATTCTTCCTAAAGTTTTCATATCCTAATCTTCACTAATAACTAAACCATCCTTTTATACCAACTATAGCATCCCGTCTTTTTATCACATAAACTTTCATTAAATTTTACAAAACCGAGGATCTTTAAAGTTTAGTGTCTTGGAAACCAGGAACATAAAACATGAAAACATAAGACATTATTCTTAAACACTTTAAAGGCTTCTCTTCATTTTCATCCTAGGTTCATTACTGCATCTCATAACCTAGGGACATACATCAAAAGAAAGGGTGAGCAGAAGGCCCAGTAAGGGAAACAAGAGAAACATTTTACATGTCAACTTGTGATACTTCAATAAGGTCATTAAAAGAACTTTAAGGCATGAGAAAGAAATCTTGAGATATATCATAATAAAAATAACATTTTTCAAAACATGAAGATGTGGCTACAACATTTAAAATTGAAAATCATTTAGTTTCACCAAGGTCCATCCCCAAGGTGTCATTAAAAATTACCAAGGTTATTCAATAAGGTATCAGTCTAAAAGGTCATCTCTAGAGATTAAGTCTTTATCCAATGCATTGGAGCGCTATCTAGGCGCACCCTTGACATGTATTTATTATCATGTGAGGCACATATATCATCAACAATCATTTAATAAACAATCCATATAGTATAAATGAATTTGGTTTAATTTCATAATCGTAACGTTTTAAAAACTGCTTTAAAGACATGATCTTTATGTCACTTTAAACCCACAGAAAGGGAATGCGAGATTCATCTATGTAAATCCCAGAATTTAAAATAGAACATTTTGGTATATATGTGAATACCCATATAGAAGAGAGAGATTTGATTATTCACTTAATAAAATAAAATAACTTTAAAAAAAGAGAGAGACATTTTGAGACGAAAATTCTGCAGCATAACGGCTACGTTACATGGTTTTAGAAAACGTTGAAAAGAGAGGGGACATGGGTCAAACATTCATAAATGACCCATAAAACAGTAGAGGGACAGAATATAAGGGATTTAAGAACATGTTAATGAAATTTTGAAATATACCATATGAAATGAAGAACATGAAAAGAAGATAGAAAAATAGATTTCTCTTATGAAAATTCGGCAGCCTAACGGCATCACATAAACTTCAACCAAAAATGAATTGATGAGATCAAATAGGGTCTCTCATCATATGAACATAAAATATCAGTATGATAGATATAGATATAATACCCCAACATAATAAAAAGTAACATTCAAGACTTGACATGGAATTAGAACTTTGAAAAAGGTGAAAGGTGAAAGAACCACTTAAAATTCGGCAGCCTAACGGCGCCACTTAAAACTTCAAAATACTGAATTGAAGAGATCAAATGGGGTATCTCATCATATGATCATAAAAGATAAGTATGATATATATAGATATCATACCCCAACATAATAAAAAGGAACTTGAAAGAATTCACATGAAAGTAGAACTTGAAAACGAGAAGGGTGAAATAACCACTTAAAAATTCAGCAGCCTAACAGCGCCACTTAAAACATCAACAAAAAATGAATTGAAGAGATCAAATACAGTGTCTCATCATATTAATGTAAATGATAAGTATGATAGATTTAGAGATCATACCCCAACATAATAAAAAGGAACATCAAAGACTTGACATGAAACTAGATCTTGAAAATGAGAAGGGTGAAAGAATCCCTTAAAAAATCAGCAGCATAGCGGCACCACTTAAACTTTCATAAAATGAAATGATGAGAGCAAGAGGGTTTCTCTCATCATATA
This sequence comes from Viscum album, assembly GCA_963277665.1. Taxonomy (NCBI): domain Eukaryota; kingdom Viridiplantae; phylum Streptophyta; class Magnoliopsida; order Santalales; family Viscaceae; genus Viscum; species Viscum album. The sequence goes on along the minus strand of OY728132.1, from coordinate 382,191,891 downwards.
AACATGAAAAGGGAAATAATATGAATATAAAATAACATACGTCAACATAAGATCATGTAGCATAAAAGAAATGACATAAAAGAGATTACTTGAAAAGAAAGAGAGAGGTCAGATCCCTTACCTTAAAACGTAACTCTTAAAACACAAAGGTTGGGACCTTGAGAGCCTTGAAGGCACCTTGGGATGACTCCTTGGGAGGTAAGGAGACGAGAACTTCGTTGAGAATTATTTTGGAGTCCAAAGCATGAGATAATGGCTTGGTATTTATAGGGAAAGTGACGGGACAAGGCATTAATGGCCAAGGGACACCTCAAAAGTGGTTTTCTCAAAACCATATGCTCAACCATGATATTTCCCATGATGTTAGGCCACATGGGGCCCCCAATACAATACTTTATCACCTTTGGTCGGCCAACCCATAAAATATTACATGACCTCATCATGACACAGTTATGATGTCATTAAACATACCAAAACCCTAAAACTGTATTTTTTACTATTCATTGAAAAATCAACTTGCTTAGAAAAATCTCAAAATTTCACCTTAACCAAATATCGATGCTCTGATTTCAAAAAATGAACTCTATTTTATAAAAACAATTTTCTAAATATTTTTAATTTATTTTTTAAATAAATACACTATTCACCGAAAATTCATTTTTTTCAGAAAAATCCCTAAAAATTACCTTAACATAATATCGATGCTCTGAGTTCACAAATGAGATCAATTTTATAAAAATAATTTTCTAAATATTTTTAATTTCATTTTTAATTAAAAAAACACTATTCACCCGAAAACACTAATACTTGAATAATAATTTATGAAACTGTTATTTAAACATTTTATTGAATCACATTACTTAATCAAGGTGCCTAGATTATGTTAATAATTTCTTTAAGTGAGATTACTAATCCATTTGGTCACAATACTAATCCTAAGCATAAAATCACTATTCATAATTTACTATTCATCAATAATTATGTTGATCTTATTAGACTCTAAAATTTGTACGGAACATAATTCTAGAAGACCATTTTTTGAATATCATTACACATTTTTAATTATTTAAGGTTCACATAAACATTTTTAAAATATCATTTTTCTGAAATTCATCAAAAATATGAATACTATATTTATCCGGTCATTTGAAAATTCACAAACTTCATCATAAGAAGAAATCCCAATTTTTATTTAAAACAAATGACTACGCAAGGATGTTAAGATCTCCTTACATAGCCACTTATCACACCAGCATTGGACCTAAGTGTAAGGTGTGCTAAGGTGAGAGAATATGAGGGAGGCTCGGCTAACATCGCACGAGTAGTAATTTCTATCAGTTTGAACTTCTCGCAAAGGCGATTCCATTCTAGCTTCACATGATGAAGTTCTGCGTGGGTTTGGTCCAGAGCAAAGCCCAGTGGTGCTACCTCTGTCCCAAGTTCTGTTAGATGGGATTCGATTTGTCCAAGACTACTGGGTGAGGCCATCGAATCTTCTTTCTATAATAATTTTATCAAGATTACTTGTATTTAGAGACAATAATCGAAACTTTTAGTTTACAGCGGTCGTATTGACCAATGGTCATATAATAGTCAAAACCCAACAGTCTCATTTTATTTATACTCATGTTATCAAATGAAAAAAAAAATTGAGTATAAAAATAAAATAAATTAACACATAAAATTAGGAAACAAGATTTATTCAAAATTTCTGGTCATTACATCCACTTCCACTCAAACTTCTGAGATAACATGTCCCATAAAGTGGAAAACTAAAATCTAAAAGTGGAACTTTGATATTTTTCTGTTTATATGTTTCTCTTGAGGTACGTCTAAAACTATCCTCAACTATCTCACATGATCCTCCTCAGACACCTCGTACGTAAGGATATCATCTATGAAGACAACCATGAAATGGTCTAAAAAGTATTAAAGGCACAATTCATGATTCCCATGAATGGTGTTGGAGCATTTTTCATGCTGATGGGAATCACTAAGTAATTATAGTGATCATATCGACCAATGAATGACATCGTTGGTATATCATCATCTTGTACTCACAACTGGTGCAACCTTACATGTGGTTATCCTTCAAGAACAATCATAACCCTCTCAACTGATCAAGGAGTTCATTTAACCTTGACACTGGATAATTATTCTTCATGGTCACCAAGTTCAAGCATTGTTAGTCCACACATATCCTTAATTTCATGTCTTCCTTCTCGGTGAAAAAATTGTGGCTGCCCTATGTAAAGACAAGGTATAACAATTCAATTTTTTTCAAGTCCTTCAACTGAACCCTTAGCTCGAGATGGTCTGTGGTATCCATACAATATGGTGGCACAAATATAGTTTCAATCTGAGGTTGTAGATCAATGCATTAAGATATCACATTATTGGGAGGTAAACATGGAGCATCCTCATGAAATATGTCCTCATATGTTTCAAACCTTTTATGATACTAGGAATACATAACATCCACTACAACATGGTTTAGGGTAGCCTACTAATTATTAATTGGCTATAACCTCCTATGATGAATACTATCCTATGCTGTCATGGTTTCCTCCCTACTAACAAAGAAGAACCTGGTTCTGTCACTGTGGACACACCACATCCTACATGTAAAATAGTAAATCTCATCAAGAAATTTAGTTAACCAGTCGATACCATATGTGAATTCATAAGGCATAATCACTATTAAAAATAAATCTTAGCAAATACTCTTGCCCCTATGAGTAACGTCACACCATCGACACATGTGTGTGATCACCGACTCTTCTCCAGTAAGATTCTCCAAGATTAAGGGTCGAGCCATGGACTCAACTAGAATCTATAAGTCTCAAAGAAGGAATGTGGAAATAAATGAATGAATATTTCATGTGTCTATTAATACTAAAACTATGTTTGAAGAAATAAAAATATTTCCTCAAATCATTTCTGGAGCATAAGGGTCATAAGATTTGGCTCCCATGTCCTCTTCAATCCCCACCATCCTATGAACCAACATGATCCTTCCACTGATTCTTCCTTGGTGTCCCTTCTAGAGTATCTTTTCCAGCTACATAGTGGGTCAGAAAATCTTAGGAAATATTTTCTCTACCGTCACATGAATAGAAATTCCTCTACATGGGATGACTAGACCCATCCAATGAGCCTTGAATCAAATAACATATATCCTATGACATTATCCTAATATTCCTCAAATTTCCTGCCCCCTGAGACTGATTTCAACTCGATACAACAATGTTATCTTTTCTATTATGCCCGCTACTAGAAACCAATTGATGAATCTACTCAACAAGGAAAATATATACCACCAAATATATCTATAACACCCAAAAATTGGTAGGAATTAATAGAGTGATAAAATTTTCCCATATGTCTCTACACAAATCCTTCTCAAAAGTTGGATCCTAGAATAAAAAGTAATTAACCGTATCCATTGAGTCCCTGTAGATGTTTCTAGATATCAATGAAAAATCATTTCCTATTGTGTTTCCATGTAGGAGCTATAGAATCTATTGTATAAAAATATCCTTATATATGGTAGGTGAATAATACTCTTCGAAAAGGTGCTCAAACTATGATCTAGAGATATTTTCCTTAATTTAAGATTAGTTTATCAATCCAAATGATTTCCTGGTTGAGCTATGAAGAAGGTCCATCGCCAGGACCACATTAAGATCTATCGATGTCCTAACGAGATGGGAAACTTAGGTCACCATTTCAAGCTATTCCTCATCCATCTAATGGTTCAAGCACTCCTTTGAACCTAAGGGGTCTCTGTCAGTGAAACTCATGAGTTGCACTATGCCATTGCACCTCATCCGCTCATACATCATGTACCATGTGCCTATCCATAAGTGGTGTCATATTTAGTGCACCACCTAGAGGAAAAGTCAAGGGAACTAGTTCATGTATTATTGTGCCACCACTAAGGTGATAATCCACATGATCTTTTGGTTGAATCGAAGCAAGCATACATCGTGGAGGAACCCTAAATTAAACAACATGTACCACTTTCAATTAGTATATACAAAGAGAGAACTCAATAAGGACATGTAAAACAAATCCTACTCCTATATTATGTATGTACCATTGTTTTTTTGTAGCTATTTTCCTCATATACCGAATTGGAAAGTAGGTAATTAGACTCATAGTGTATGTATATGTTGGCTGCTGCACAAACACCGGTGTCCTGGTCTTGAAATATGAACACTTAACACTTATCATTGTCCCCCAAAAACAATCTCGCATACTTCAGTCCTAAGGTAGAACTGACCACTCTAATTCAACTTTCTCACGAACTGTCCCAATGGGAAAAGCCACTACTCTGCACTCTCACCTCCAATAGGCCAAGGTATTGTGAGTTGTGCCGAGTAGGAATATCTCTGACATTGGAGGACTTAGTCGAAGTACATGGACACACACACACCCACAGATATCCAATCCTGTAAAATCATGAATTTAAAAACTCTCAAAAATAATTCATGTATACATCTAAATACCCCAACCATTGTAATAAAAGAAGTAATGGAATGTAAAAAGGGCCAAATAGAATTCCACTATGATGAGTCTAAAAGAATGTCCATCATGGAAGTAAAACTAGGACTACAGTCAAAATACCGCATGAACACTCATTAATCTTTCCAGTATCACTAAGAATCATATAGTTCTAATCCATCTTGGACTCAGTAAATAGTTCTATCTTCTTATCAAGACACAACATGTGTGGGAAAAGGCCATACAAGTGTGAGTATAACATTACCTAGTGGGATAACAAGAAACCAAAAATCCTAAAACAAAGGAAATATAGTCAGAACCACACATGTATATATCTATCTAATAGAAAACACTCATACAGGAATATAAATGACAAAGACACATAGTCTAAGGTTATGTCATAGTTTTAGTATGATAGACTTGGATTCTGGATCTAAAATTCCACATATCACTCTTCTGATAGAGAAAAATCATGAGTATGATAACACTGATGATGTCTGTCGTAGATGTAAATATCATCAAGTCTTGCTATTAGATGTTCTCATTGAAGATATTAAGGGATACAATACCTATAATAGGATCAATCCGAAGGCCATGGAGTATACAAATTACTTAATTTATATTAAACCACTAAGTAGATCATCAACACTCATGTATTATTGGTCCCTATGATACCAAGAACTCCACATAGAGAATTTAGATGAATATAATATCTCACCATATTCCTCAAAAAAGGAATCCAAAAACTCTATCCAAAATGTAATGTTGAATGGATCACAGTCCTAGGAGTGGGAGTGGATTCCATACAAACCATTAGTGATTGGATATAGGGAAATCAACCTAACAAAATATGACAATGAAATAGAAGAAAATGGATCCATGACATGATTTATAATGTACACGATGTCTAGAAGGGTTACTCTCCATGTCCATTGACCAATGGTCCTATTAGTGTAAATGAACCATGTCTCATTCCCATTTCCATGTAAAATCACATGACATGTTGGTGTCCTATGTACTTTAAATTTGTACCAATACATTTATAAGCCGATGTACTTGTGTAGGTTGTCTCAGTGTAGAGGAGTACACAACATTCTCCAACCTGTATACTCTAGCCCGTGTCTGTGTACCCTTTGAAGAATCCATTATCATTCTGGAGACTAAAGCCTTCAGGGGCCATCTTTTCAAGAAAATCATGGAACCACATCTTCTGAGCATCACTATTGACAAACATAAATTCTCGGCCTTCAAATATTTTTGAAAAATTATATTGTTTGTTCATAATCAATGCGCACCAAAGAACATGAAATCAAGAATCCAAAACCATCGGGTTCTATAACACTTTCATATTTTTAGAAACATCATTTAATTCCAATACTAGATATATGATATCGTATCATCCCACCATGAAATGGGTGTGTGAAGATCGACTCATTGGAATATGTTGAACCATGGAAAAAGCAAAGAATACATGTGCTGAATGATGAATTTGGGGAGAAATACACAAAAACAACCATGAGCAATGAACCACATACAATAATTTTTGATATACTTGATCCATATATGTTATAATAAAAATTAATAATCAATATTCATAATGTAATTCTCCCAGTAAAATCCAAAAAAATAAACTAATACTACAAGATGACTAGTCCACGAATCAATCAGTTGGTCAATTGATTCAGATTCATTGTAGAAATTATGAATGCGAAAACAATCCTATAAAAAAATATTTTAACCAATGTTAAATTGATCACTTGTAAATAATAGTGTTGTTCTTGGATTGTTAGAGATATATTTTGATTTTTTCATGCATTGGTTTCCGATCCTTGATTTGGTCGTCATTTGTTAATGGAATCTTAGTCCATGCTCACTAATGGATCTCCAACAATTGGAAGGGTTATGTAGATAACATGAAAATTTTCTATAAGAATGTATTTAAATAACTAATTAGTTCTTTGTAACAAAATATAAATGAATAAATTAATTTTATTCATTTTATTCATTTTATTCATTTTAAAATCATGGTGAATTTTATGCAAACTCCTCGCACGGGCGAAGGTTAAGTCATGTATATGTTAAATCAAACATTCTGAACTTAATGGTTCCCTTAGACTTCTGATACGATCCCCCATTTAGAAGATATTACAATTTTTAAAGTAAGACTATGAGTAAATGATTTTTAGCATATTAAATATATTTCAAATATTTATTCCAAGAACACCATGCCTTATAATCACACACCATCTCAACACCTAGTCTAACAAATAATTTATATAATATCCAAAAAAATACATTTAAATCAGTGTCAATACAAAATCAATATTCTGTAATCATAAAAATATATATAATTTTATTCTAACTAGTTTTACTATAAATTTTTTTTATTATAACACTAATATATAAAATTATAAAGTGACATAAAATTATTTAAAAATATAAAACACACTTTTATAGATTTCCCATTCTCCACCCATTCATAACATTTAAAATTTGAAATGATTAAACATTTTATTTAAAATGGATAAATGAATATAATGTTAAAAATTATTTCTCATTACATAAAAATAAATTTGTGTGAATATAAGTATATATCATTATATAATACGAAAGAATAAAGATATTTAGGAAATTACACTGTCATATGGGATTATGCTTTATTAGGTTTTCCCTATATTCAACCATGTGTCTAAAATATATATATTAATGGAATAAATTATTCATATATATCATATACTATTTGACCCTTAATTTTTATTGAATGGTTAATATATATATATGATACTACATTATTTTAAAGTCACTCCAAACAATCACCTCAGATATACTATAAATACACTTTTAAAAATTAAAAACATGAAAATTTTCATATATTTGATTAAGAAATTGATGTTTTACCAATTTGTAAGTTATCATTATTTTATGATCAAGAACCTCAAATGGTACAATAGTAGGAGGTGAAAAATTATAGACTATTACGATCATATTTATCCCATACTATGATGAGAAATAAAAGAATACATGATCACTGAATAAATATTTTTTATGGTTATATATGATATATATGTTTTATAGAGTTTTATCATTGTTATTTTTAATTTTTTAGATATAAATCATGTATAATTATAATATTAACTTATTTTCTCATCAATTATCTGCTATAGTATTGGATGAAAAAATTAATACCAATGAAACCAGTTATATGGTCATGGTGATATTTAACAACATGCCCTTAAAAACAAATAAATTCCCATATGAATTATAAAATAATGTATAGGGGTAACTGAATTAGATATAATTCTATTCCATTTGAATTATCAATAATGTGATTATTGAATTATGAGAAGATATGATTTTATCATATTAATAAAATATATCATAGGGTTATGTCATACTCACATGTTACCATACCAAATAAATTACAGCACAATAATTTATCTATAATGGTTATTTCCCCAAATGTAGAGGAATTAATAAAATTATAAAATAGAGATTTCAGAATAAGTTACCAATGTATGAAAATTAGGGTTATGATTTAACATCTCATGTATAATCTATCTCCCTTAGTTTCAAATTTTTTAGAAAAATCCATTTGATGAAATAGTTTAGTTAAAACTCTAAGAACTAATTATTAAAGTATCTAAGAAAAATATTTTAAATATTTAATTAATTTTCATAGATAATGATAGAGGATTTATAAAAATTCATATTTTCCTCAAATAATCAATCAGATTGTGATTGGACTACTTTTCAAATTGCAAATTCTATGAAACTGAGATCAATTAGTGGATTATAGTGTTTCATCCTAATTAAGATCCGTGTTATATGATTTTAAAAATTAGTGTCTAATGGATACATTGAAATAATGTTTGGGTCATTAGGTGTCTATAGTAAAGTGTTATTTCTCCCACACACTGTTATTATATATATATATATATACAATAATTTATAAATACAAAAAAATATTTACAAAAATAGAAATTTTCTTTATTATATATCCTTTATATTTATCCCTTCATGAATTATTTTTTCATTAATTTCATAAAACCTCAAATAAAAATTGAAATTTTAAAATCCATAAATTGTTAGTATATTATGCTATATACATTGACTTTAAAAACCTAGTCTTTTTGTTTCAGGCTAAACTTCCATATATGTGATATTTTATTTGATGGAAAAGTATTATAATATTCATAAAATTAATTTGTTTTCTTGTGATAGAAAAATACGTTTTTCAAAATTTTTGGGGAATAAAAAAAATGAAAAGCATGAGTATCACTTATTTATCATTCATTATTATAAACACATTTCCTTACTCATTTTTATTTCAATTTTTAATTTTTTGATGCGGTAGATAGTATTTCATGGTATAAATTTGGAATACCCTGCTTTTATTGATGTCTATTATATCAATTTATTCAAAAGGTGTAGGTAGGTGATGACATATGTTTTTGAACTAATGGTATTAATTTTTAAAAAATTTGAACACTCATTGAAGACATTATCATAATTTATTATAATAATAACTCTAAGGGAATAAAACATTATTTTTAAATAAATATAAATTCCCAATATTTTATTATGAATATTGAATTTATACGTATGGTTCAAGAGAATATTCATTTTTGATTCTCTATATCAAAAGATACTAGTAATCATATTTATATTTTTTCTGATAAATTTATATATAACAAGGGAATAAAAAAATTTATATGGACATAGTGAATCATCATTTATTGCATTTTTATTATATGATATAATGAAATATTTTTTATTAAATAAATCTATCAGAAAAAATATTCAATTAAATCTGATAATATTGGAATGATATACATATAATTATTAAGGCCATTGTATAGGAAGAAAATACAAAAATCAAGAAATAGACTAATGATTCAACAATTTATAACATCATAGAGTAATTGGATATAGTATTTTCTTTATGAATTATACTATTTTATCAAGGATCATGATTTTGGGGAATGGAATTATATGTTTTAAGAAGACAAATAATAAAAAAAATATGATTCAAGGAAGTGATTTTAATATATATTTGGAATGCTTAATTTACATGGATTATTATTATATATTGAATTATATACATTTTATATTACATTTAAACATAAAAAATAATAATTTTAAAATTTTTTCATAGAGGAAGTATTTTCAAATTTTATCATTTTGAGAATCTAGTTTTGTTTTTCAAATTTCAGTATGTTATTCTCAGTGGACTGTCAATGAAAAATTGGTAATAAATAATAAAAATCAGGTCGATGAATCATTAGATAATTTAATTTTTTTGGAAATGATATAAAAGTTGATAGTTACATTGAATCAAATATCATATGTTCATTTTATAAAAGAATGATATTTTGGTATTGAATCTTAGTATTTGATAGATATATATAGTTATAAATGTTAAGTTTTAATAAAATTGTTAAAAATAAACAATATTTTAATTCAAAACCATTTAGTTTGGATAGTTTGGACAGAAAATCAACAATTTGATAAAGTTGTTGTTATATTTAACACATAGATATTATAATATTAATAAAATGGTGTGCATGTGGTCGTTTTTCAATGGGGTTAACAATAAGAAGTGAAATTTTACGAAATGTGAGAATCATAAGAGAAGAAGTGGGATAGCTACCCTTATACGAAATTATTTATATATTTTAAAAATAAAATTAATTAATATATGCTGATTAAATTATGATTTCTTTTGAAATGATAAATCAATTGAGGGTTAATATTTTGCTTTCTAATGATATTTTTTATCTTTTTTAGATGAATAAACATATTTAAGAATAATAATAACCCATATTAAAAATGACATAACATTTTTCAAGTTAAAGGCCATGCACCCCCGACATTTTTTCCTGGACTCTAGATTTTATCTAGGGCTTTCATGCAATAATAGACCGACATTAACAACCATTCTCACCCAACATGTAAGAGACCATGTTTATGTTTTTACTATAAATTGACTCCAAGGATTCCTCATTTCACATGACATTATCACATTTATAGAATTAATAGGGGGCCATATAGTTATTCAACATGGTATATTTTTCCCTTTATTGGTATCATTTTTGTTGCTAAAACACAAGGTGACTATATAAAGAAATGATTTATACAGTAATATGATGATAAACCATTCGTGAAATAACAATTCTAACCTATTTCATCTTTATTAGGGTAAAATACCCTAAGATCAATAGTACTCTTGTTGTGTGGGACTAAATTCTCAAGAAAGATCCATACTAAGAAAGATATTCCCAAATTACTTTGGGTATCTTCATGATAGGGAGATAAATCTTGTTAAACTTCATTAGCGATATTCACCATGCCCAACCCTCAATAACTTGAATCAACTTTCCTAGTTATTTCTAGGTTAAATATCCTTAATAATATCCTCACCAAAACCCAATTAGGGATAATAACTCTACCCATCAATCACTTGGAAAAAGTACCTTGTCACCCAATAGGGATAATAACGTGTTCTTTCTTTCACTACTATAAGGTTATACACTAATCCTCTGTTATAGACAATCCACCTCTACTATATTTTGTAGGGTGAGTCAATCAATTATTCTTCTAGACTAGGGTACCATGAAAACCATGATTCCAATGGTCGAGATTCCATTTACTTAGGTATCCAACCTGGGAATCCAATTGTCATGGCCTCCAAAAAATAAAAGGATTCAAAAATTTAGGTAAAGTATACAATTTTTAATTACTTAAATATTATTCTACCTTCATAATAGTATGAACTGAAATTGTCCACATAGAATGATAGGACTCTTAAGGTTATAATGAAAATGTATCACCTTGATAATGGGGGACATTTCCATGAGGAAAATTGAATGGGATCTCACAGTTATGGAGTCCCATATTGGCTACCCAAATGATGCGTTGGCCTTATTTATCCACTCAATTGAACAAGTGGTCATTGTATTCCTTATTTGCTGCATGCCACAATTCTATTTTCATTGATGATTTCATCAACATGAATCATTATATAATATTGTGGTAGAGAAAGTGTGTTGTAGAATCATCCATGACTACTCATCACATGTAGATGTTGGGGATCACATATTCATGAATAATACCCACAAATTCTATCCATGTTCCCAAGAAACACCAATGGGAGATCATCTAAAAACCCCGACCTTTTCCCCATGTGACCATATGGCCCATTATTGTACCCTTCCCTCATGATCTTGACACTAAAAAAATAGAGATGAGATTTTTTATACTAGAATCCTACAATGTATAAGACCAAAAGAGTTACTAAGAGGGATATATTCACTGTGATTATTATATATAGGCATTCCATGTATAATCCCCACTACTTCATTTTTATTACCTCTTTCACTACATTGGAATGTTATTCATATGACATAAAATATCATGATAGTCTCCATGTCACGTGATGCTAAATTTCATGGTACAATACAGTGACCTACATTTATATATGAATAATTGAACTAAATGGGTTTTCATTCTTATTAGTAAATATATTTAGTTGTACTCCTTATGATTTAAACCCAACATTATAATGATTTATGTTCTTCGTCAAAATTTTGTATTTCATGTGATCTCAAACATCTCTTCCCATTGGTTCATATTAAAACTGAGACACTTGATCACATATACTGGGGAAATAATCGCTTGGAACCACCAATATTCTTTGTAAATATCCCTAACATTACATGAATAATATTCATGATCCCATATTTATCATTTAATCACTTATGTCCCTCCTCATCAAAAAATATTCCCCTTGATTCTAGAAGTCATTTCACCCGGGTCGTATTCACTATGAACCTTTTAATGTGGAAATATACAGGATAATGAAACCATCCATCTTAGTATACCAAATCTTCTTGATTAAACCAATCCTAATATCTCACAAGTCGATATTTTATAGGAAGCAAACCTATTTGCATGGGGCCATATTCCCATTGAGGTCAACTCTAAAAGTTTTATCATGAATAAGTATAACCCTAATAATTGTTAAAAACATTTTCCCAGGTAAATCTATAGTTCATTGAGGAAAAATCATTAAAGTAACTATACCTTGTCCAGGTTTCTTGACTTATATGTATTACATGGTTCATATGATGTTACCTAAAATGTATAGTGCGACCAATGAATTGAAACTAAATGATGTGGGTTTTGATTCCCTTTATTTGGATATATAGAAATGTCATATTAGAAGCCCATGATAACCACCTTTAATACCTTTATCCTCCCATGAAAGTAATGAATACAATAGTTATCAACTATAAGTTTTTAAATTAAATCATCACTAGTTAACATGAGGAATATAAATAGTCTTTTATACATGCATAGTTTTATATAAAATCATGATATTGACCTAATAACTGGCATAATGGTATCCAATCCAGTACAAGGATTTTGGAATGATTCAAAAACATATCTTAAATATATAATATTGTCATAAAGTATGAAATAATATCACTAAATGGTGTGAGATGACATCGAAAATCAATCCTCTTGACTAATGATTATTTTAAAATGTTGTTGGTATTTTCATAGGGACCACTTTTCTTTGGATAATAAATAGATGATGACTAAAAATGAAATGGTAAAATGCTCATCAGGGTTTCCATCAAGAAAATATGGTGAACACGATGTGAATATTTTACTCAAGAATGCTATGGAAAATGTGTTATTTTATGTGTGATATTTTCTAATGGATTTGATTATTTGTGTTTGTGGATTGTTCCATTATTTATTTCCTCCTAGGCATTTAATCCAACAAAATAATTGACATCAATTCAAACTGGTGGAATCATCAATTAATTAAACATAACAATCAACCACCCAAAGGGATTACCCTCACTAAAAAGAGGAAACTATCATCAATGAAACACCTCTAACACTGACTAAAAAATGAACTATTTTGATATTAGTATTCAAATAGAGACATCACAATTTTGGATAAAATCATGAACCTCTCTTAGAGGTGATGACCCGCAAACAGTCCTAAAAATGATCGATTGGGGAAAAGCGTGTGGCTCGTACTTCCACCTTCAATTTTTTAGAATACTTTATCTATAGTAGGAAGATTCCTTCTATACTTTTCTATGGGATATTGTTAAAGTGAACATAAATATACTCAAAATAGTATATGATACACAAAAAATTTATCCTATTTATAGTTTCCTTTATCGAAATTTATTGATAACTGGTCCTTATGAATATGCTAACAATTGTTTTTTCAAATATTCCCAACCTATTCACTCAGGGTTGGGTTTTAAGGGGGAGGTCTACATGGTGGAAAAGGATGTTAATGGATTGGAATGATCCCGTACAACCATTTTAATCAAATTGACTAACAAACATATTTTGGCTATCTAAGAAGAGAATACAAATATTTCTACTCATAGTAAACCAGCCTATTAACATTATATTGTACTATTAGGTGGATCATAGTGACATATTTTGATAATCAATATAGATAATGTTTATTTTCTTTTAGTAATATAGGAATCATCTCGACATATTCAAATATAAATTGATGATACAAATGGACCCATTTTCTTATTCCAACAATAGGGTATCTGATATCCTAGTTTTTTTAAAATAAGACCATCAGAACATACTAGGGAAGTGGAAGAGAAAACACATAGAACTTCCCACAAATTATAAATTTTTGGTATATAATATTGATAATAAATAATGAAAGTTGAAATATTGTTATAGCCACCAATATGGTGGTTTATATTACAATTCCCATCAATATCGAAACCACTTGTCAACATATTCCTGGAGATACTAATAGGAAATACCATGTTTCTACACATATTTAATCGAATAAATTACTTATCCTTTTGATGGATAAATATCATGATGAGGAATATATTCTCGTTCTTACTAGAGTACACTTTCATGCATTGATAATCACATAAGGGCTTTCCCAAATTAAGAAAAATACCCTAATAGAATTCTAACCTATTCTTGTAGACAGTATAGAATATAATTATATTTATACTCCCTTAATAGGAAATCAACATAAAATTTCCATGATATTATCAGGTCAGACTCATATACCGGTCCTCTCCTAGGATACTCATCATTATATTTTGACGATACCAGAATATCTTCGACCATATCATATCAAAAATCCTACTCATACTTGTTATATATGATGTAACATTATATAATACACTAAAGATTATAATTTTTATATTTTTATGTTGGTTAGGTTGTCTTTTATTAATGTTCATTTGTAAAAATGGTGATTCCCACAGTCAAGGTTCTAGCAATTGTAATTCGACCATGATTATGTAGAAGGAATCGATAGGGGAAACATACATGTTCGAAGTAGGATTGTATTCCTTCCATACACAACTGTGATGTCCTAATATCCCTAAAACACAACTTAAGAGAATCCACGGAATCTAAAAACTCATCAACAATAAGGAATAGTGGTTATATCCTTAAAGGACCTCACAACAAAATAAATATTAATAAAATAGATTTATTTCTCAGAGTACTATCCACAAAGGTCCCCTAGTAGTTATTAGAATATACACACTAAAGGTGATATCCTGGGAATAGGTTCTATAATTTATCCATATATATAATCATTATGTTGGAGTGTAAATCATCCATATTATAGAAAACATGAAAATCACTATAGAGGACCTCGTATGTAATTCACTGTGAAGTCCCTCCCCAATGTTTCTTCTCACCATGTTAAGAACATCCTTCACATGTGATAAACTATCTAAGAGTGATATTAGGTCAATAAAAATTTGAAATATTGAATTTAACTACTATAAGTTCCTAATCCTTAACTGTTGCTGTTTTATTATATTTGAGGGACAACTTAGGTTAGTTCTAATCATATGTATGGCATCCAAGAAAAATCCCTTTTGATGAAATGGAATATATTTTAAATGAAATAAATATATTATTATTTTTAAATATAGAATCAACCCCTATACTCATATCATGTGGAGGAATATCTATCCACGAACGAAGAGAATAATGTTTTTATGTGGATGGAGATGGAAAAAGGTGTTTTACTAGTAATGTTCTAGCCCATAGTCACCCTAAGTATAAAATTACAATAAATTTGGAAGTGGAATGAATAGATTGTATATGAGCATACCTATGGATAACTCTCCACTACCTAATGGTGAAGTATTTTCTATATGGGATATAGTACATCCATGTTGAGGTGGTAAGAGATCATTACCAAGAAACTAAATAGACATACCTCTCAACATAATGTCATACAAATTTTAGGAGAAATGTTGATATTTCCTTCAAGCATATATTATTAGAATGAATGTAATATTCTATATCATTTTTTTTATACTCGTGGAATTTTTATAAACCCTGGATAGAATATAGATCATTACATTTCACCCCACTCACTAAGAAATCCAATTAACAGTGAAGATTAATATTTATGTAATCTCTTCCAGAAAAATATCAGGCCCATACTCAAAATATTAATGTTGGCCTATTAAGGGATTCAATTCCACTTCTAATAACCAGAAAATAAATAAGTTTTAGGATAATTACATCAATATTTTATTACATCAAGGAACCAAAAATTCAATAACATGTCTCATTGATGATAAACAAAACCAAAATATTTATAGAGCACATCAGACAAAAATGGATCATGACTATAAGGGGAACTAAAATTGAAAAACATCATATATAAAGGAACTAAATTTCTATTGTTTTGATGTTCATAAACATTGTTGTATTATGGGTGAAAACCTATCCAGAAGATAAAGATCATTCTTACCCCCACCACCACCACCCCTCAACTCCTCAAATACACAAAAAGTATTTGGTGTGATGAAGGAATAACCATGCCCAATCCCACTTTAAGGTAAAGGGGAATATATATTTCCACTCCTACATCCATAAAATTTGTATTCTACATGTTAGGAGAAGAATAAAATAAATTGAAACCATTATATTTCATATCCTTACATGATTTATCCTCTTCTACAGGGGCATTATAAGTGAATTTCATTAGTGATTCCTCAGGGAAACCATCCATAGAGGAGAATCAGTGAATCCTCATAGGAGTTATAAGGTAAAGGGACCCACTATGTTGGATTATGTATTGAAAGTAAATAATCCCCCCTGTGAATGAAATTTTACTATTTTAGAATCCCCATTCTATATTGAGGAGGATGAGAAAATTATTCTTACTATAAACTATGACTAAGCTAATCTCCAAAGTCTCAACATCGACAATAACACCATGAAAAACCTTCGCATCAAATGTCATGATGATGTAATATCCACATGAGGCATGGTTCATATTGATGAAGAAGAAATGCATATCCAAAACAAGAACCGATATTAGAATCTATGGACACTATAGAATTTATTATTAACTCCTACTCATCACACCTCTGACTATAAATATGAATAGGGTGTAGTCTTATCCAACACTCACCCACTATATATGGAACCGGAAAAAAATTTCTATAATTTATGGTTTGAACAATATAAATCTTGGATGGAGTCATTAAGGAATAATTGCAATGAACTAATCAAAGGAAGTGTTTTTTAGTGAGCATAATTATTAGAAAGAGGATCGTGCCTCTCATATGATGTACATTTATCCAAAATAAACCACTCAACCAATTAGGGTAGTGTTTAATCCCGGAGTTGGTTTCATCTCTAGGATATTAAATTATTCAAACTTAGTGGATGGAGAATTCTAAGAGTATACTCTACTAAGAAAATAACGATGTTTAATTCATGAAATCCTTTCATTTCACAAATAGGATATCAAAAACTAGAATAATAAAATTTATTATATGGGGTTCCACATCATGATCCTACTAGGGAGCTTGTCGAGGTGACGTTTCCACATGATATCCTTGACTCCCTTTAACCCACCCTAACCAAATATAGTCTATATAGGGGATAATATTCCCTTATATCCATAAGTTAATACATACTCTATTTTTGTAAATGAAAATCATTGACCACCTAATTTTGGGAAGCCCACATTCCCCATTTTCAGTGGTCTAGGTGATCCAATGAAATAAATGGATCAGTTTGTTTCTCTATTTAGTCTCATGATATGGATATTGAATAAATAGGAATTAAAAAATAATGAATACATTTTCTAGGATATGGAAGTACCAACATCTGTTTCTTATATTAATCTACTTATAAGATTCACCACCAATAGGGATGATCTGTGAAAATAGTTCACATATCAATTCATCCCAATGATAAAGTGGAAAATTACCATAAACCTATTGAATTGTAATGAAAAAAATTAAAGTGTTCTGGAATATTTTTTCAATTAGAAGGGATAAATATAATCCCACAATATGTAGATTCATTATGAGCTTCATATAGATATCTAAATCAATAATATTTATAGATAACTGATGAAAATGAATATTTTTCGAAGTAGATTAGTGGATTTTAGGAGTTCACATCTGTTTAATAGTTCTTGGGGGCTAGTATCTAATATTCCATGGTCATGTTTTCTCCAAAATAATTATTTTTAAGAAATAATTCTAGCAATATAGATTTTATAATCTCTATTCGAAACATGACAAGAATCCTCACTCAATAAAAAATCCACATGTAATATCCTATGAAACCTCCCCCTAAACAAGAAAATAAAAAAAATCAACCAATAATTGGGAAAGAAGGAGAATAAGTGTATTTTTCTCAGGGATAAAAAGAATAGTTTTTATTACATCTGGAAGGTGAAAGAACTAAGGAAACTTAACACCACTATTAACAAACATTACATAATTTCTAGAGGCCAAAATCCTTACAATATTAGTTGAAATGACCACCCTTATTACTACTCCTTCCATATGTTTTTTAGGAAAGAACTCAATTAGTTCATTGATTTTATAGATATTCTCTAGAATATGGTTCATTATAAATAAATTCTAATAGGAAGATCCTCGTTGGAGGTTACCCATATTTATATTACATCACTAGAGAAAAAATGAGTATGATAAGAAATCATGGGTAGGTTCATAAGAAATTAAATGACTGGATGACTATGAAATATATAAAATCAAGTGAATGATCAGATTATGTCACAACTAAACCAACTAACTGTGGCATAAACCCTCCCTCTATATAAAATGGCATATGAAATATCTTCATTATCTATTTCATATAAACTATTTATCAATCACCACTGCTGATACTAGATGTAATAAGAAAAATTAACAATAGTATTGAAGAAACTCAATATCCTCTCAAAATTCGAACCTACATCATTGGGAGGATGGGAAGTGACCATGAAAACAAGTCAATGGTAACCACCCCATCAAATAGACTCACCATTAGATGAAGAATAATGATACATTTATGTTAATGTGATCCACTAGAAGACCCCTTGTCTAGAAGAGATGATTCATATAAACCCAATATTCATACACATAATGAGAGATAATGAGGATGAGGTCATTGTGTTAAAGGATTATAAATAATATGAGGAAAAAATATTCCTTGAAATATAGGAACCATTTCTCTGAAGGATTTATATATTATAGATACCAAAAAAGTCCTACAATGATCCCAAAAGGAATAATGATCTCATACTAAGTCATCTAACCAATATTTAAAACTAGGGTTCTTAGTTAAATACCATCCTATAAAATGAAAAATGTATCCCATCATGTGATCCATAAAAAATCCGCTTTTTTATCAATTAAAGGAATCATCAACATAATAAGAAGTTGTTTTTAGGCTATATTCCATGGACTGACCCTAGGATTGGAGGCACCAGTCCACAGTTAAAAAAATGTCAAAATGATGTAAATTTCCATTGATCTATAAATTATTCATATTTTAAATTATCTTCCTCTCTCTATAGGGATTAAAGAATCCCCCATTGAATTCATTTTTATAAAAATTTATTTTAAGACCAAATTCACTACATCCATAGAATATCATGTGAAGAATAAACCTATTGAATTCTACATGGCCATTTCATTCGTAGTGAAATATTAGGAAGTAAAAATAACTGGTAATATTAATCCGATATATATATATATATCTCAAAGACATCGATTTTCATCATGTCCTAATTAATAAGGGTTTTGGATCAATATCTTAGAAATTTGGACCCTCTATATCTTGGGTTATAGTGAGGTAGACCAAAATCCCTATAAAATGAAAAATCAAGGAAATAAAAATAGTGAAAACAATCAACTCATGAGTAGCAGACATAGATCATAATTTTATGATATCAATATGATGCTGAAATTAGGATGGTTCAATCATACACAACCTTGAACATTCCACGAGGAATGTTGTGGATCCATAATCATGTAGTGAAATCTGTATCTTACCTCACGTACCTTAAATATTTCATCAATGGGTTGGTCATACTGTTTCAGGCAGAAAATGATCCCTTTTCATCATCTAAATTCCATCATATATATACATATATCTATAAAAAATGAGGGTAAGTATCAAATGGTGGAGAATAAAATCTAGATAAATCAACACAATTTACTAGAGTCTAGTTGTACTAGAACATAGAATGAAATCAGAAAATACTATGTATTTTCCCTCAATCTGATCATGACAATCACCATTTGATTTGAAGGGGAGCATGTATAGTGGGGCTCCCCAATCCTCACGAAAATGACTATGTTGGATAATCCCTTCCAGGTAGATAAAAACAATAATTGTAGTATAGTTAAAAGAGCACTAAATAATGGGCCTTTAGTGTATAGTATCTAAAGAGTCCTTAGTGTTATACTCAATATCTAAAATATACTTTTACATCGTCCACAGTTTCTGAAATTTTCACTACATCACCTCTAGAATCACAATATGTCAAAACATTATTTTTCAATCATGATAGTGAGAACGAAGTGGAAAATATAATGTTTTTCATGTTATTAACCTTTTTTGGATTAAAAAAATGACACTTCATACTCACTATTACATCATAAAGTTTCCCTAAACTATACCCCAGCAACAACACTCTTAATATCTAGATATTCCTTCTTGTAATTTACAAGAGATAGAAAATAAACATTGACATCGTAAAGGTCCAAAATTCTCCTTCACCTTCTACTTCTTATATTTTTGCAGATGAATAATAGTAAGAAGAATATTTTAGTGATTCTAATTCAATATATGAGGTAGGAATCTCAAAAAATATATATTATATGATAAATATGATCTTAGGAACAATGGATTACTCACAAACCACATTGATTAGTGACTCCTATTCTCTGAGAGTGTAATAAAAAAACATATATTTCCATAAGAGTTATAGAGATATATTTTCAAAAAACTATATATAAATTCATGGAATTAATTTTAATGTTGATACCGTCCATTTGGGTAATGAAGATGATCATCAATTTCTTTTACAAGAAGTTGGATAAATTCATCCAACTTATTATACTCAGGTAAAGTCGAAGCCTTCAAGAAACATAAATCCAACTTCATTTTTGATGTATAATACTAAAAAAAGATCACTAATATCATCCAAATTATGAAAAATAATGGGAAATTTCATATTTTCATCCATTTAAAATATTTCAATATGAAGTACCACAAGTTTAACATCCCATTATTTATTAAATAATTACTTATCATGGTAACTATGAGTCTCCAAGAGTTATCTTTTATGAATTAGAATTCAGGATATAAATACATCAAGATGGATCCTAAAAATGAAGAATCCACCCCCTTTATAGAACTCTTTAGAATATATTTATATCAAGTAATTTCTTTTTTCTTAAATAATTATTGAATAATATTTTGAAGGATAATGAATCATATCTTCAATACCAGTTCTAGGAAATTTGTAAAATGCTATGTAGTTGATTTTTTATTTCGGTCTCAATAGTGTTGTGATAATATTTTATATATTGAAACAATTTACAAGAAAACTGTAGGAATAATACATATTGATTAACCCCTCAAAATTCACCTTTTGGATAACATTTTGAAAATTTGTTATCTACATGGAATTTTGTAGTGGCAATGAATTATACACAAATATGGAATGGAAAATCCAAGATACGCTTTAATCACAAAATTTTAGAGAGAAGAAGGGAATCATAGGTTGTATATAAAATATCATATGTTTAATTGATAATCTCACCCAATGTTTTCCTATTTAAACATGGTGTATGAATAAAGGTTTCACCAAACAATGGTATGGATATTATCAAGATTCTTTTAACGATCTCATTTAGTATATCCAATATCAAGTGATGATGATTACGTTGGTGTAATGGAAGAATTTCTTCCTTTATGTGGAAACCGAAATTTTGTTTCCTGATACACTAATTAAAAAAAGAAAATTATGATTAAAATGAGAAAACCTTTATTATCAAAACATAACAATATTTAACATCTATAAAAGATACTCTGACAATGTGAAAATTTATTTGGAACTAATTTTCACCATGTAGAAGCTAAAGAATTACGTATGACACCATAATGTCTACTTGATCTCCATTAATTAACCCATAATATACATCCATGTTTTATCAAAGTTAATTGGTCACCTAGAATGGTGGTAATTAATCCTATCATTATTTTACTTCTAGTTCATGTCTAAGAAGGAAACTAATGTGAATTTTTTGACTGATATTTTGGGAGCGCATCCCACCCCAGAAATCATAATGGTGAATAATTTTTTTTACAATGAATGGGTTTTTTGACAATCCAACACTATGGGACATTTATTTTTTATAGTTATTCTATAATCGTGAAATAATAATAATAGATTATCTAATAGTCAATAAAGTTAGATTTAGAATATTTCTTGTCTCCCTAGTAAAAGTGGTTCTTAAATATTCCTTCCTATTATATGATGCCTGAACTAATTGAAAAGAAGAATACCAAGCATTCATTATAGGAATGGATATATTTCTATCTATACAAATGGATCGATTGAGTATTAAGGGCGGTTTATTGTTGGGGGTTAAATGGAATAACAATTAATATTCAATTAGGAAAGAAGATTTCATTTGGTTTCTTTATTATCTAAAAGTATTGGTTATTGAATTTCCATCAAATTCAATAATATCTTAAATCCCATTTTTACAGATAATCTTACATGATGGATTATCCAATACAGCCATATTCCTAAAAATATAGACCTATATGAAGTATTCGTCCACATCACACACTTTATTTTGGTATCTCTATTCAATGGGAATGAAATGTTGGAAATACATAAGATCAACACCACCCTAAAGAAAGGTGACTTTCTATACTCACCAAATAATAGAACCATTGGATGGACCCCCTCCGCCATATTGAACTACTTGTAGAGTGCAATTATCACATTAGATCAATCTGAGGGAAACTATATTTGATGATGAGAAGTGAAATTAATCCTCTTGGATAATCTATATTCTTAGAATGATCTCTAAAAATGATTCTCTGATGGATTTCTCCTTATATTTAAAGAAATTTTGGAAACTATTATTATTTTGAAGGATTTCAATGTGATACCTATGGTTTTCATTACTCAAGAACCAATGTATCTGAAAAAAATCAAGGGATGCATATACTTTTGGAAATTAATTACTCATGATTTCATAGGATTTACTAGGAAATTCCAATTGGACTAAATACATTCTAATATCAAACACTATCCCCCTAGAGAAGTTATATACCCATAGATAATCTTTTCAATTCACCATATGGGGAATATATATCATGGTTATATATCTCCCAATTATAATCTCATTGTTTAATAATATTATTACTACCAGGGATGTATTCTCTATGATGTATGAGGCTATATCCCCCCATGTAATCCATAATAATGTTTATCATTAATTTCATAAGTTAAATATCATTACCATATTTGTTTTTACCCACACAATACAAAGGGAAAATGGAACCAATTTATACTCTTCAAAATTTAAATGTCTATATTTGTGGTATTATATTTAGTCCAACAACTCATCATACAACTATACAATGAAAAAATGGATAGATCATGTCTTTCAATAAGACCATGTATAGAATACTCCAAAAGATGGTGGATGTAGTTAAAAAAAATTTCCTAAAAAACTCTTACATTTCATGTGGTATTATCACACTATAACCTATAATGTAATGAAAATGTCCAAGTATTCACTCGTATATATGATGAAGGTGCTTTTAGACATCAACGTCCAACTGCATTTACATTGTTTTTCTATATGAAATTATCTATCTATAGACAAATGGTCTTAGAACTGAATAGATTAGTTGCAATTCCTTTATGAGAAATGGTAATAAACACTACATAACCTCGATGTTTATCAAAAATTTGTTGTGAGAGATGGAAAATGATTTTATTTTGAATACCAACTTGTACCACCTGATGATTTATTAAAAAAAGTGTACATGTTAATGCTTGAGGTGAAACAAGTTTGTACTAATATGAAATAAAGTAAAAATAGACAAAAAATTCCCAAAAAATTATTCATATGATGATCTAAAAAATAAAATGATATTTAAAATGAAATGAAGGAAAAAATTATCATCATTGAGAGAGGACACTCTATATAGGGTACAAACACCTCATTGGAATGGATATCCAATTATCCAATAAACATATTAGAAGTAAGTGGTGTGGTACTTCATCCAACATAAATTGAAATCCACAAATAGAAAAAATAATAAATCAACAATTATATCAACCTTCATACCCCATGGATCATCGAAATTGATAATGGGTTGAGACTCCATTTTAATTTTTCACGATCTCTCTAAGACTCCTGCACTTTATTTAGAATGAATCTTATTAAATCAAAATATTTCTCTAATTATCAGAAATTACGGCTTTCACATTCACTAATAACCATTGAGTATCATGATAGTGGTCTAGTTGATACTGGAAAATATTGAACATGTCCTTACCATATTGATGTAAAATCACAGGTTGAAAACCACAATATAGCTTCATCGAGATGAATAATTTTCATGTGGATAACCTCTATAGAGGCACAATGTTATGTATCCAATATAATTATTTTATGTTTCTGCTGCCTCCTTTTAATTTTTTTCCATGTTGAACATGATTTTTTTTGTAGAGGATAACCACTACCTCACGATAAATTTTTAATCAAATCAATACTACACAGTTTTCAAAATTACTACAGTATCAAGTATTGAAATGTAGGGAAGTCAGAAAATTGCACAACGAACATACCCAATACTCTTTGCATCATTCCTTAAAAACCATTCAAGATTAATCAAATCCACAAAAAATTACAATTCACTAGATATGTTTCATAAAAAATATCCATATCTAAAAAATTATAGGTAATCAACAAGACATGAGTCATCGGTAACATTACAAGAAGGATTCAAAACTCATCAGCATTTTATGATGGAAATCCATGTAGAAAAAAATTTACCTATCCATATTATGATTAATTAAATCCATTACATTATTATCACTTATATAAATATAAATAATTAGGAAAATAATTATAGAAAATCAAAAATCCAACTAATTAAGATAAATATATTGAAAATGTAGAAATCCAATACCCTTTCAAATTAACTAGAAAAGATGAAGAACAACTCCAAGAAATCCATCTCCAAGAAGCAAAAACACGAAAGAAATCATTTTCATGGGTGTAAGAACACGAACCTTCGATTAAGGTATGTTTTTCCTTTTTATGGAGTTTTCATGAAAAGAGGAGTTTTTGGAAATTTGTGAAGTACACGTCGTGTACTTTATTTGAACATGTCATTTACTTTGATGCCACTGAGGTCGTGTGCTGGCCATCTCCAGCCCACACACATGGTGGGGTGGGTGATGTGGAGGCTGCCTAAAGCAGAGTATGAAAAATCCTACTACACTCCGTGTACTCCATAAGTACATGCCATGTACGTTTTTACATTAAACGTACATGGGTTGCATCTTAACCCCAGAACATGATTCTTCTCCAGCTTCTTCGACCGAGAGCATCCTGTACAACTGCAATTTTCATCTGAACCCCCGAGCCTTTGTCCGTTCTATAAATCAACCGTCATCTATTGCGTGGAAACCGCATAGGTAAGCTCTTCCTTCACCTAGAGCATCATTTTCAATTCCTATTCTCTTACAAGTTATCATGGGTTGAACATTTTGTGTGTTTTCATAGATCTACGAATCTGTAAGTATATTCAAGTCTCTTGGTTCAAGTATATAGATCTCCTAGCATCAAGGTAGGTGGTTTGTTTTTTCTGTATGAAGTCTATGAGTATTTTGTTAAAACTCCACCAATACCCTTGAACGAGGTATTGTTTGTTTCATATTATTGCCTTGTTGTTTTCTTTCTTTTATTATATTCCTTATTAGAGGCTATTTTTTGTGAATAGGGTAATTTATTGTGCTTTGCATGTTTTTCCAATGCACATTTTTCCTCTTTATGTCTGTTTTGTCTAGTTTTTCCTGTACGATATTACCATTTCCATGTGTAGTTATAGGATGGTGTGAATATTGTTCTTCCATGATGAGATTCCATAGAATTATATATAATTAGTTCTTTAGGTTACTTTGGGAGTTACGTGATGCGATACTTGCAAACTTTACACTGGGCTTCGAGAACCTAGTGTAGTAGACCATAGAGAGAATGGACGTAAGGGCTTCTCAAGAGTGTCTTTATAATACTATTCCAGACCATAGGGGGAATTGAAGTTGATTTCTTCCTTAGAGTGTCATTAGTTCCTCGATGCACGCCACATGGTTAATGAGACATTGAGTTCTTCCCTAGAGAGCCTTTAGTATAATATGAGACTATAGGGGGAATTGACGGAGAGTGCTTCCCCAGAGAGTCCATTCATTAGCTGAACCACAGGTGTGAGACTGTGTGTGCCTCCCAGAGGGTTGCTAGTACATGTAGGTTGAATCATAGGGGTTATAATTTGAGAAATACTCAGAGGGTTACCTTGTTGTTCAACTTGTTTGAGTGACTTCTTACTAGTTGTAAATTATATTCTTGATCTGTGGACGGTTTGCTACAATATAATTTATTGTTTACTACATTTTGTACTTTTACCTACCATATATTCACTGACTGTTAGGCACAGATCTTCAGGTGGTTTCCTGTTGAGACTTTGTCTCACACCCTGTTTGGGTCATGCTTTTGTGCCCAAACTGATTATGTTGTTGCATGTATAGGTAAGGGACAACACCCTTCTACACCAGGTTCATGATCTCATTGGAGCTAGAGACCATGGATCCAATGTGAGTCTTGCGATGCTGAGGAGTTGTTTACCATTTTTCCTTTTGTACTAGGATTTAGTATTTTATTCAACATTGTGACTTGTTTGGATATTTTCTGAGACATTTATGCATCATTCATCATTATATATTTTGTTCCAGTTGTTTATCTATCAGTTTTCAGATGTTTACTGTTATTTGGTATTTACTGCTTCCACTGTTTTATGGATTTGTGTACTTCCACTGTGTAATCTGCCAATGAGGGCATAGATTTCCCACTATCACACCAAAGGCCCTCGCTGCTTGTCAGAAGCCTCTGGCTTTCGGGGAAATGCGCTTCAGGCAATGTGACCTACCGTGTACGGGTCGCCTCTGGGTGGCTTTTAGAACTGGGATGTTACAAAGTTGTATCAGAGGGATTCTTTTCACTTGACATTCTGTTTGGAGAATATAGCCAGGGATAGGACGTAATAGGTACTTTGTAATGAATTGTGCCCAATGGTAGATAACCCATGTACAGGGAAAATCCATACTACCTCGTTTATTACAATTTTATAGGTTTGAAATTTTAGAGTTGATTTGATTTCAATGTTGGGTTATTCACATGATTTGTGTTGTTACAGTTGTTGTTATTGAAGTTCTATTTATGTCGCAAACCAACGAGATGAGGGTATTCCATCTCATACATCATATAGGCACTTGTTAGACACTACATGCCATGCATTATTACCATGCCATCTAGGATTCATTAATGATTTCATGTTGTTGTGATAGACGTTTTGTAAATTATGAATGTTGTTTTGATAGATGCTTTGATAGAATCCATGCTGTTTGATAGAGAATTTGTCTGTATAGTACTTTGCTTAGATGGACACCAAAATTTGGTTATCGAGGTGTTATGGGCCCTCATAGACTGGAATTTGGTGTATCATTGTCTAGTTTCCTTGTTATAACTTGAATAAGATTCCAAGCATTGATTCACGTGGAGTATGGGCCCTCATGGATCTGAATTTGGAACCATAACGCTTTTTTTCAGTGTTTTCTATGCTCCGGTGCTGTTCTGAGGCTACTGTCTGGAAAAACCCAGAATACATGGTGTGTACTTTATGAATACGCATCGTGTAGTCTATAGCTGTGTCACTGAATGTGCGAGCAGGGAAACGGGGTGGTGAATAATCATGTAGGAACACTCTGTGTACTGGTATAGCATGCCCTGTAGTATGGAATTGGTACGTCGGTCGTGTGATGAACAACACGGGCCGTGTTGTCTTTTCACATACACTTCGTGTCTGAATTTTACATGTCGTGTAGTTTAATCTAGGTACCCAGCTGTGTCACGAACAACACGGGTCATTGTTACCCTTTCTCACACATGCCATGTCTATATAGAACACTCCGTGTAGTGTTGAGCCATGTGTATGACCGTGTCGCTAAAAACACAGTCCAAGTAAGGCATGTCTTGTACACGTTGTGTCCTTTTTGAACACATCGTGTAGTTTTTTATTGGAAGAGCCATGTGTCTTAAACATGAATAAGGACACGTGCAGGGACGAAGATTCAAGTACACGCCGTGTGTTTGGATAACATGCCATGTGTTTATGGTGTTACACAACCTGTTGAACAGAGGATCATGCCCATGTCAATGGCTTAAGGGACAACACCGTATAGTCTTTATACACACCGTGTAGTCATGTTTTGTATGATCGGTCACCTTCAGCACTTATGTGGGTTTTATCACCAGCAGTTGGTGACAGAGGTTCATCCATGACTCCTCATTCAGGAGCAGTGCTGCCATTTTCTCTCCAGTCTGGGAATTGGAGTCTTTCTGGCCATTCAGGCTGAGGTGGAGGTTGAGGTCGTAGTGGTCAGTCACCGGTATTTCAGTGAGAGCAGGGTGGATCTATTAAGAGTGGTCCGACAGGGTCACAGGGCCATGGTACAGGTCCATCTTTGTGGGGGAGAATACCTAGTAGGAGTGGGATCCCAGACCCTCTACAGTTCTAGGTACAATCTTAGTAACCTCAGTTTTATCTTCTGATATTTTTGATACATGGGCTTTTCATATTATTATCTTTGTTGCTGTTTTGGAGAGCCTTGGGCTCTGCATATTTTCCTCTACTGATACTTTGACTCTAGACACACCGTTGTGGACAAGGATGGCTAGTGTACGTCAGTGCAAAGAGTTCCCTTTAGAAGTGGCTGGGTATCACATTCTATGGGATCTCTATATCCTAGAGATTACTGGCTATGATGTAATTCTCAGAATGGATTGGCTTGTTCCCTTTCATGCAGTCGTTGACTATTATCACCACATGGTGAGTTTTATATCACCAGAGGGTTGATCTTTTCTTCCTCGAGGAGAGTGGGATGTCTAGGCGAGTAGAGTAGGACACGAGCATCATGGGCTTTGCGGAGTTACAGCTCAGATTTCCAGTCTGTATCTGGATGACCAGGGGACTTCACAATTAGAATTTCCTCTAGTGGTGGATCATTTTATGTATGTCTTTCCAGAGGACTTTTAATATTTTCCTCTGATGTGTGAGGTAGAATTTTCTATTGAGCTCATTCCAGGAGTGGAACTGATGTCCATTACTCCTTATAAGAGGGATACACCTGAGTAACATGAGATCAAGAAGTAGTTGGAGGAGTTCCAGGAAAAGGGTTTCATCTGAACCAGTACTTCTCCCTAGGGTTCAGCTATCCCATTTTCGAAGAAGGCAGACGAAACTCTTAGGATTTGTGTGGATTATCTAATGTTGAACGAGTTGATGGTCAAGAACTGATATACCTTGCTTAGGATTGATGATCTATTTTATCAGCTTCATTGAGCCCGAGTGTTCTTGAATATTTACATGAGATCCAATTATCCCCAGTTTCATGTTAGAACATCTGATCTTCCTCTCACATCCTTTCGGTGTAGGTATATTATATACGAGTATATGGTTTTTCTATTTGGTCTCACAAAATCGCCTGCAGTTTTCATGGCACAGATTAACCGAGTGATCAATCCATACTTGGACTCTTTCGTGTTGGTCTTCATGGATGATATCGTGGTGTACTATCACACTTGAAATGACCTTACTACCCATATTGAGATTGTTTTGAGTACACAGAGATCACATCAGTTATATGCTAAACTCTCAAAATACCACTTTTGGATGGATCAGATTCAATTTTTGGGCCACGTTATCTCAGAGACAGGATTATCAGTGGACCCATAGAATGTGATAGCAGTAGTTTTCTGGGAGCAACCGAAAAATGTCTTTGAGGTGTTGATTTTTCTAGGGCTGGCTGGATACTACAGACGCTTCATACATGAATTTTCACACTTAGCAGCACCACAGACATGTTTGACCAAGAAGGGGGGAATGTTTTTATGGTCAGTCTCCTGTGAGTCGGCCTTTCAGGAGATGAAAGGGAGGTTGACGTTAGAACCAATACTAGTCTTTCCAGAGCCAGGTAAGAGTTATATGGTTTATTTTGATGCTTTAGGTATCGGGCTGGGAGATGTGCTTACACAGAGAGATGTTTTCGTTGTGTACGAGTCTCCACAGTTGAGGCCACATGAGAGAAGCTACCCGACACACGATCTAGAGTTGTCCTCCATTGTTCATTCCTTACGCTGTTGGAGACATTATCTTTTGGCAGAGAATTTTGTGGTCTTCACTGACCACAAAAATCTCAAGTACATCTTCAATCAGTGTGATCTGAATCTAAGACAGCACATGTGGGTCGGGTATCTTCATTCCTTCGACTTTGATCTTGCCTATACATCTGGAAAGGGAACATAGTGGCAGATGCATTGAGTAATAGAACTCAGATATAGGCAGTTCAAGAGTCCAGTAATGAGTGGCAGCTTATGGCTGTCTTATCTGAGATTCATTTGGAGATGCATGAAAGACAGGAGTAGAATTTTATATCTTTTGTAGTTGTTACCTTTACACGTCTGGATTGGGTACAGATGAGACTGTTATCAGACTCAGAAGTCATAGTCATACGGGAGAGTGTGTCCGTAGAGGACACTCTTCCTGGATGGACAATAGGTAAAGATGAGGTCTTGTGTTTCCAGGGGCACGTATGGGTTCTAGAGGACGTACAAGAGGAAATGATGTGGGATTTTCATTCCATAGTTTGGGTAGTTAATCTAGGTGTCACCAAGATGTGTCGTGACCTACACCATCAGTATTGGTGGCTAGGTATGAAGAGGGATATTTCTGGTTTCGTTTTGAGATGTTCTATATGTCAGCAGGTGAAGGCAGAACATTAGCGACCAACATGTCTTTTATAGCTGTTACCCATTTCTGAGTGGAAGTGGAATGATGTTGTGATGGACTTCATGACCAGTATGACATGATCACCTCGAGGGAATAATGTAGTATGGGTTCTCATTGACTGGATTACGAAGGATTCTTACTTCTTTCTGATCAAGGAGACCATCTATGTTGATGAGCTGGGATGGCTTTATATTTTTGAGATTGTATGCCTGCATGGGGTTCCACACTCTATTGTATCCGACAAGGATAGATGTTTTACTTCTCGGATCTGGTAGGGGCATTATAAGGATTTGGGTACACAGGTACTTTTGAGTACAACATACCATCCTCGTACTGATGGCATGTCCGAGCGTATGATTTAGGTGGTTGAGGATATGCTATGAGCATGAATTCTGGACTTTGGAAGTTCTGGGGAGAAGCATATACCTTTTGTGGAGTTTGCCTACAACAATAGTTTTCAGTAGACTATTTTGATGGAACCTTATGAGGAATTGTACGGTAGGCCATGTCAATCACCTTTATGCTGGCTGGAGGCTGGAGAGGTGGCTTTGCTGGGACCTAGTCTTGTTCAGGAGACCTCAGAGAAAATAGAGTTGATTCGAAAGAGGATGGCTAC
The DNA here is from genome assembly GCA_963277665.1 of Viscum album. Lineage (NCBI taxonomy): Eukaryota > Viridiplantae > Streptophyta > Magnoliopsida > Santalales > Viscaceae > Viscum > Viscum album. Next base: position 382,160,303 of record OY728132.1, on the reverse strand, counting down.
AGCACAGTCTCTACAACAGTCTTATGTTGTTCAGCGGAGATGACCTCTAGAGTTCGAGTTTAGGGATCAGGTTTTCTTGCCTGTCACACTGAGGTTGGGACACAAGAAGATTTGAAGACACGGTAAGCTTTCACCAATGTATGTCAGGCCGTTTGAGGTGTTTGAGAGAGTTGGGCCGGTTTCCTATCGGTTGCAGTTACCTCAGAGGTACCAGGCTATGCATGATGTCTTCCACGTCTCTCATCTCCGACGTTACTTTTCAGACCCGTCTCATGTCTTTCAACCTGAGGAGGATGAGCTCAAAGTGGATTCTTTGTTTGAGGATCATCCTATCCAGATTGTTGATTGTAGTATGAAGGTTCTATGTGGCCGGTTTGTTCCAATGGTACGAGTGCTATGGAAGCATGGGAGAGTGCAGGATGAGCCTTGGGAGAGGGAGGCTGATGTACGATAGTAGTGGCCAGAGCTGTTTGGGCTTTCTTCTTCCATTCCACTCTAGGGAAATTCAGGAATGACTTTCATTGTGGGGGATGTTCTTAAGAACTAGGACCGTCGTTTCAGGTATGTTTTTCCATTTTTTTGAGTTTTCAAGAAAAGGGGAGTTTCTGAAAATTTTTGAAGTACATGTCGTGTACTTCGATGTCGTGTGAGGCTGTGTGTTGGTCGTGTCTTGGAAATGGACATGGTTGTGTGGGGTGTTGTGGAGGCCTCCTAAAGCAGAGTACAAAAAATCCCAGTACACACTGTGTACTCCAAAAGTACATGCCGTGTAGTTTCTCTTTTTTTCATTAAACAGACAGGTGTCGTGTCTTAACCCCAGAACACGGTTCCTCTCCAGCTTCTTCAACCGAGAGCATCTCGTATTGCCACGAATCTCTTCCGAGCCCCCGAGCCTCCATCTGTTCTTCGAATCGACCGCCGTAAATTGAGTTGGAACTAAAGCGGTAAGCTCTTCCTTCTTTTAGAGCATCATTTTCCAATTGCTACTCTTTTCCATGTTATTGCGGGTTGAAAATTTTGTGTGTTTTAGTAGATCTGTGACGTTCTTGGGAGATTTAATCCTCGTGGTTCAAGTATACCAATCTCCTAGCATCGAGGAAGGTGTTCTGTGCCTTTTTGTAGGAAGTATTTGAGTATTTTGTGCAAATTCCACCAATACCCTTGAACAGGGTATTGCGAGTTTCCTATTTTTCCCTTGTTGTTTGCATGCTTTGCTTATATGCCTGAGTAGAGGATATTGTTTGTGAATAGGGTAATTTACTGTGCTTTGGATGTTTTTCCCATGCATGTTTTTTCGGTTTATGACTGTTTGGTCTAGTTTTTCTAGTTAGGCTATTGCTAGTCCCATGCGTAGTTGTTGGATGGTGTGATTGTTGTTCTTCCATGGTGAGATGTCATAGAATTCAAGGCAAGTAGTTATTTAGGTTAAATTGGCCATTACATAGTGTGATAATTGATGACTTTACACAGGCCTGTGAGAACCTAGTGTAGTAGACCATATAGAGAATGGACGTAAGGGCTTCTCAAGAGTGTCTTTATAATATGATGCGAGACCACGGGGGGAATTGACGTTGATTGATTTCTCAGATTGTCCGTAGTTTCTCGATGTGGGCCACAAGGATAATGGGACGTTGAGTGCTTCCCCAGAGTGCCTTTAGTACGATATGAGACTATAGTGGGAATTGACGGTGAGTGCTTCCAAAAAGAGTATATTATTTACCTGAACCAGAGGGGTCGGACTGTGTGTGCCTCCCAGAGGGTTTCTAGTACTTGTAGGTTGAACCATACGGGATAGACTGTGAGAAATACCCATAGGGTTACATTGTTGTTCTACTTGCTTTTGTGACTACTTACTAGTTGTAAATTATATGCTAGAACTGTGGATGGTTTTCTGCTAAGTACTTTCTTGTTTACTACTATCTGTACTTTTACCTGCTATATATTCACGGAATCTTAGGCACAGATCTGCGGGTGGTTGCCTACTGGGACTTTGTCTCACACCCTCTTTGGGTCTTTCTTTTGGGCCCAAACAGATTATGTTATTGCTGGTATAGATAAGAGAATATTCCCTTCTGCTTCAGGATGATGATTGCATTGGAGCTACAGAGCATGGGACCAAGCTGAGACATGCTATGCTAAGGAGTTGTTTATCTTTATTCATCATTATGAATTTTTGGCTGTTTTCCTAAACATTTATGCATCATGCATCATTATATATTTTTCTCCATTTGTTTATCTAGCAGTTTTCCACTTTTTACTGTTGCTTGGTATTTACTGCTTCTATTGTTGTATGTATTTGTGTACTTCCACTGTGTACTTTGCCAATGAAGGCATAGTTTCCCCACTATGACATCCATGGCCCTCGATGCGAGTCGGTAGCCTCTGGCATTCGGAAAAATGCTCTTGAGGCCATGTGACCTACTGGGTATGGGGCACCTCTGGGTGGCTTTCGGAACTGGGACGTTAATGTGACAACTGGGCCCCAGTGACACCACAGACACCCCACCTTAACATTGTGACTTGTTTGGATGTTTTCATAGACATTTATGCATCATGAATCACTATATATTTTGCTCTAATTTTTTATCTACCAGTTTTCTGTTGTTGTATGTATTTGTGTACTTCTGATGTGTACTCTACCAATGAGTGCATAGTTTCTCCATTATCACACCCAAGGCCCTCACTGCTAGTCAGAAGCCTATGAAATTCGAGGAAATGCACTTGAGGCCATGTGAACTACTGGGTACAGGGCGCCTCTGGGTGGATTCTGGAACTAGGACGTTAATATGAAAACTGGGCCCCAGTGACACCACAGACACCCCACCTTAACATGGTAGCCAGGTCCTAGCCCCCCAGGTACAACCAGTTTCCCCGTAGACATGTGGTCTCCAACAAAAGGTCCACCCACATGCCTAAATAGTTCATCTGACTAATGACAGTCCCCATAGGCCACCACATTTTCTTTCCAGTGTGCTTTTTCTCACTCACACATACCCTGGGAATCTTTCGAGAAGGTCACCCATCCTGATCACTACACCATGATAAGCATGCTAAAATGTGGAGTTCTAACCAGGTAGGCTCTGGAAAAGGATGGTGCACCTTGTTTACATTATTAATATCATTTTATCAGTTAACCCTATATCATTCGGGGGTGTTAGAATAACCCCCATCCCTTTAGAGTAGAACATATTCATTTTGGGCCCTATATATCAACCCAGGCAGTGCACCACACTTAAGTATGGGTTCCTCCTCTGATACCAAATGTGAAAACTAGGCCCCAATGACAGCACAAACACCCCCCCCTTAACATGGTCGTCAGGTCCTGGCCTACCAAGTACCACCAGTTTCCCCACAGACACATGGTCTCCATCCAAAGGTCCACCCACATGTCTGAATAGGTCATCTGACTAATGATAGTCCCTACAGGCCAACACATATCCTTTCCAGTGTGTTTTTTCGTCTCTCACACATACCCTAAGAAAAATCCTAGAATGTCACCCATCCTGATCACTACACCTAGTCAAGCATGATTAACTATAGATTTCTAACCAGGTAGGTTCCAGAAAAGCAAGGTGCACCTTGTTGACATGAGTCCTATAATTTAATCATTTACCCCTATATCATTCTAGGGTTTTATAATGAGATGTCCCTTAAATTTAAATTTAAATTTCATTTAAATTTACCCTCCATATTTGTGGAAATTAATTTTTTGATTTGAGGATAACTCTATACAATGAGTTATCCTTCCTTTTATTTTTTTAACATGGATTCATCATGTTCATTAGCTAAGAATTTATCTCCACTACCATGTCATTTGAAACATAATATGTAATCTATACACTGTGTTTAATATCTTCATCATCATCACTCCTATAATTTCCATCAAAACTTGTGGGAATGATCATTCAATAAGAATGTTTTTCTAGGAACATTTATGAAAGAGGAAATGGTGTTATCCCATATATCATTAATGATAGAATGTAGTATTATTTTGATGTATAAAATGAGATGTGGTGTATCACCACAATAAATTACCATATTTTCCTTTATATTTCTTTGATAGCTTTTCAATACACAAAACACCTGATTTAAAAATAACACTATTTAGTCACATTTTTTGTAGTCAATTAAAGTCTCAATCTTTCAGACATTTCATCTAGTAAATATATATATTATACATCCAATTAGATATTTTTAAACTCATTTAATATATCTGATATTTCAAATATAGTGACAACCCAAATATTATACATAAAATACTATATTTTCATAAATGTAATTTTTCTACTTTTTAATGGGGAAATAATTTTAAATATGATTTTGACTATTTTATAAATTTAATATCACAATATAAATTTTATATTTTTGAATATACACATAAAAATTATCTTATCTTGAATTTTCAGTATATTTCTATGAAGGTTCATTTTTTAATGAATAGTGAAAAATACTGAAATTTAATTCAAAACTATTTCTAATATAATTTTTCTATAGTGTTAAATGATATTTTTTTGTTTTTGAAGTCAAATTATATCCATTATTTATCAATTAACACAATTTAGGTTGTAATGTCTCGAACCGGAAGCCACTAAACCGGTGCTTCGAGCCGGTTCGTGACAGGGCCTCAAGCGAGCCTCCCCGTATGCCAGAGGCTGCCGACTAGCAGTGAGGGCCTAGGGTGTGATAGTGGGGAGACTATGCCCTCATAACAGAGTAATAAAACAGTGGAAATAACTAAGTATCATACACAGAGGAAAGTAAACAGAGTGCGGAAGCAGTAAACAATAGAAATAGAACTAGCTGTAATAGTTAAACGATATGAAAGCCTGGACAATTTTTAAATACAATACAACACTAGTCACCCACTGGCTGACTATATAGATATAAATATATAATAAACTAGAATTAAAAGTATTGGGCTCTGCTACTAACTCCGAGCCAAACCATGTACCCGATCTCCAGACACTGTCGAACCGCTGGAGCCCGATCAGTAGAACCACTCAAGTAGCTCTGCTCGATCATGAAACACTGGGCCTCAACCCTATCCACCATGAAACGTGTGGTCAACTTTAAAAGCATATATAAGGTCTACACATACACTGAGGTGAATGTGAAGGGGTGAGAAATAATCTCAGTAGGGCATCCCGACAAGCAACCTACAACTGTGCTACTAAAAGTGTATGCAACAACAACGTGCTCAGCCTAGTTGGAACACAACAAAAGAAGTAAACCAAATGTACGACCAGAATTGAACTCAGGGTATGTAATCCATGTCAACTAGGAAAGTGCCACAATAGATTTCCATATCTATATACATACACATGTATAGTCCCATACCTATACACATATACATAAATATGAATATTCATGATTAGGTGATTTGATTTACAAGAAACCACATCACTAGTCAATCATTGCGACCATAAGCCCGATATATTGGACATCATGTACAAGGTCATTGAGCTGGATGCTGTGCCACTCAAGCCTTTTATCATTATGTCGATCTCTGGGTATATAATCCCATCGACATATACCTGCTTCGGCCAACGCCGGAAATATATCTCTGAACAAGTTAACCAGAACCATGCCCTCAGGCTAATCAGAACCCTTCCCTTATGCTAAATGTAACCATGCCCTCAAGCTAATATATTCATTCCCTCAGGATAAATATCAATATTACCTTAGGAAAAATATAACCTTTCCCTTTGGCCTTTCCCTTAGGAGAATAAGTAACCATGCCCTTAGGCCTTTCTCTCAGGCGAATCAGAAACCTTTCCCTCATTCCTTGCCCTCTGGCGAATAAGTAACCCTGCCCTCAGGCCTTGCCCTCAGGGGAATCAATAACCATTCCCTCAGGCCTTGCCTTCAGGAGAATCAGTAACCTTGCCCTCACGCCTTGCCCTCAAGTGAAACAAGTAACCACGCCCTTGGGCTATAAGTAGCCGGGTCATGAAAAACATTTAAACATGCAATTATTTATAATTCCCCTCAAGTAAAAAGTAATGCATAAAGTAAAAATGGCATACCCTCGAGTATCCTGGACAAATGGATAAACAGAAGAGTGCACCCTTGGGGTGGTCCTAGATCCAAAAATGTTCCCAAAAAGTAGTTTTAACTTATCATTAGATTATCTAAGAAATTATAGATATCGTTTAGAAAATGCCTCATCCATACGACACCCCAAATGTTGGCACGTAGCACAATGGTATACAAAAACATTCAGCAGTTGGAAATTAAACATAAGACCTCCTACTACTTAGGCACACAAGGCAAGGTAGGGATCCCAACAAACAAGACAGACACCTCTCGTCAGGCTCAATAGACACCTACCAGGAAGCACCTCTGGTAACCACTACAACATCAACAACCCAAGTCAGATATAAACAAGCATGTGTAGGTGGACCGAACGCCCAACCCAATAATACGTCCAAAGCCCGATGGAAGCACTAGTTTGGCACAAGTTTTAGGTGACACCCGATCACCATCCCTACCCAAACCCAACGTAACAACTTAGGGTCGGTCAAAAAAAATAGGTAACCCCATGGGTCCCTCAAGTCAAACACCAAGGAGGCATCATACTTGGGATCCTCCAGATAACCATAGAGAATGAATCCTACATGGTATCCTTAGAAAATAGGAATCCTACATGGGTTCCTCGAATAAATAATAAAGAAGAAACCCATATTAGGGGTCCTCTCAATGAAAACATGAGAGAGGTCCTACAAGGACTCCCTAGTTCAGCACACAAGCAAGGCATCCTTCAGGGGACCTTTAGAAGCATCCGGTCTCACGGCCTCTCAGGCTAGAAGGAAACGTCTCCCTAGGGGAATGTCATATAAAGAAAAGGATATGTGAGATAGCTCACAACTGATCTCATATTAAAAGTCTTGACTAAGTTGGTCTAAACACCCAACCAAGCAACCTCACCATGTCTCACCCTCAGGTGACGATTGGGCTCGATAACTGGAGGAAGAACCCCTCCATTTAGATAAAACCCCCAAAACTATATCTAGATGACCTCTAAATGTCAAAATGACTCCAACATTGCGATATAAGTTGAAAAACGCTCAGAATCGACTACTCACACGCCCAATTCTTACTTTTGAGGCATAAGATATCCACAAATTACTAAGATGGGGAAGTACATGGCCAGAGTACATGCCCAAAACCCATTGGGCCTGCCTGTGTAAGAGTACACAGTGTGTAAATTAATGTACATGGCGTGTACTATTCAAAAAAATTCACACTGTGTCCATTTTTACCCGAACACATGCCCATGTACAACTACACGGCGTGTACTTTACTGTACACGGCATGTACTACAAAAAAACCACTATTCCATGTTCTATTCCACACGGCCAGCCACACGGCCACCCACTACACAGCGTGTACTAAAAGTAAATGGAGTGTACTTAAGAAAACTTCGCCTTCCCCGAGTGGGAAGAACACATGGTGTGTTCCCCTGGAACACACACCGTGTATACTGGGTTTTTCCGATGGAAAATCCCTAAAAACGTTCGATTCGCCCGTTTTCGCCCCCGAAACACCAGATCGAGCCCCATGGGCATAAATGAAAGAAATATAATGCTTTAAAACTTAAACAACTTGTTTAATTGGGATCAATGGCGAAAACATAAATGTCCCTACCATTGGGTGGAAACCGCTGAAGCCTCGGTTGATTTCACGGTCCACGGATGTCGCATGCCGACTCAGCGCGTCGACGGCTTTGATTCTGTACCCCTCTTGCCACCCAACTCTCACTCTTTCTCAATATCCGAATTCCCCTCCTAGGACATAGGCTAGGAATATCACACATGGAGTGTGCGCAAGGAGGAGGAGGAAGGAAGAGAGAGAAAATAAAAGAAAAGCAGAAAAGAAAATGAAGAAAAAGGTGCCTGGGCCGGCCCCAGCACCTGACATGAGTTTATGCCTTCTCTAGGATAAAATCCCCATTCGAGACTCAATGGTACAGACGGAATCACAATATGATGCTCCATTTAAAATTTACTTCCAAGCAATCCTGCGTGAATAATTTAATCTTTAATTTAATAATATTAAATATTAAATATTTCGCCAATATTCGAACATCTCATATTTCTACCAAACTCCTGTCCTCGGGTAAAAACCCTATTCCAAGACCAACAGAGTGGTCAGAAAAATTATCTTAGATAAGATGTTAGGGGAAAATGACCATTTTACCCAACATGAGCATCCCAAAGCAAAATTTCAAATTTCTGCTCAAAAAATGCAGTCCAGAAAAACACGGGTTCATACTAACTGCCCACCATAAACCTTCTCATCCCAGAGAAGCCTAGTGAAGGACCCACAACCATGCTCCCAACCGAGCATCTACACTAACAAGCTATTTGGACTATCCAATGATGAGCCACATAGCATGACCAACCGACTTCTACACTGAAGACATTCAGCTATGATCGATTTGGTACTCCCCACCATAATAATACCATTATCGTCATCTTAAAAAGACACCTCTGAGATCAGATGCTCACATAAAACAAAGAAGAATAACCAGAAAGAGGAAAACCACCTTTAAACGGCCAATGGTGCACTCCCCACCATATGGCTTTCCTTAAACTGCATCGAGAGCACAACCAGAACATGTTACATCCTCATAGGGAAGAACATTAAGAAAGGAAACAAGAGCTCGATGTAAGTTCGAAGACCACTCAGCATACTCAAGACGAATCAAGATAGTGCATGATCATCTCTAACAGGAGTACACTATGATTTTACAAAAGGCGTGTCCATCTCCCTTTGAGAAACACTAGAATCCTGCCAAAACCCGACTTGGATTCCAACACGGGTTATCTTTTTTCACACAAGTTTACCTAGAATAGAACAGACATCAAACTATAAGGGTTCGAGTCGAAAGTAGAATACATCCTACAAGGGCTCTGATCCTCTCCGATCATCCTCAGAAGGAACTACTCCCTGGAGTTCACAACCCAAGAAAAAGGGAAACTGAACTGACACTCATTGGGTATCTATATAAAGAAATCCCACAAGTAGGTCCATTTCACAAGAAAACCCTTGGTGTCTATCAGCATCATACTCAACGATCCGACTAGACAACCACAAACCCGAGAAACAACACCCAATAAGGGGTTAATCAAAAAGGCATCACGTTCCACATAGACCAACTGGGTTCACTACACCACCAATGCACAACGACTGTGTCATCATCCTCACACCAACGCCTCAACATAGATCCAAATAACCTTCCATCAGAGTAAAATGTATGTGTAAGCAGACCCAAAGGTCACAGTCGTAAGTAAAAACACACACTAGCAGGCCTATATGCTGTGAATCCTATGTTCCTAGTATGATGCATGAGACGCTTCTTGCCTTTGCCAGCCAAAAGTCAAAATCCATCCCTGACATCTTACCAATGGAAAAGAGCCATAGATCCTTAGTAAACCAAATCACCACACAACATGTGCATCTCTCAAGGTGAAAATCATATACAACTATAACATCCCAAAACCAAAACAGCAATCCCAAACCTTGGAAACCAGGACTTTTTACCGGAACATGTGTTCTCGACGCACCAGCCCGGTATCCATCACAGGTTCTGAAACAATCCTAATAATCTTGCCTACCATATCCCAAATAGTAAATACCAGGAAAGAAAACTCCTCTGATACCACTTTGTAACATTCCAGCTCGGAAGCCACTATACCGATGCTCCGAGCCGGATCACCACAATGCCTCAACCGCGCCTCCCTGTATGCCAGAGGCTGCCGACTAGCAGCGAGGGCCTAGGGTGTGATAGTGGGGAGACTATTCCCTCATACCAGAATAAGAAAACAACAGAAATAACTATGTATCATACAAAGAGGAATGTAAACAGAGTGTGGAAGAAGTAAAAAACTAAAATAGAATGAGCTATAGTAGTAAAATGATGTGAAATCCAGAATAGCTATGCAATACAATACAACACTAGTCACCCACTGGCCGACCATACAGATATATGTACAAAAGAAACTGGAAGTAAAAGTACAGGGATCCGCTACTAACTCCGAGCCAAACCATGTACCTGATCTCCAGACATTTTCGAACTGCTGCAACCTGATCAGAAAAACCACTCGAGCAGCTCCACTCGATCATGCAACACTGGCCCTCAACCCTATTTACCATGTAACTTGTGATCAACCAGAAAAGTAGACATAAGGTCTACACAAAGATCGAGGTGCACGTGTAGGGGTGAGAAATAATCTCAGTAGGGCACCCCAACAAGCAACAAACAACTTTGATGCTAAAAGTGTATGCAACAACAACTTGCTAAACCTAGCTGGAACACAACAAAAGGTGCAAACCAAAGATGAGACCACAATTGAACTCAGGGTATGTAATCCCTGTCAACTCGGAAAGTGCCACCATGGATGTCCATATCTATATATGTACACATGTATAGTCCCATACCTATAAACATATACATAAATATGAATAATCATGATTAGGTGATTTGAATAACATGAAACCACATCACCAGTTGATCATTGGGACCATAAGCCCAATTTACTGGACATCTTGTGCAAGTTCATTGAGTTGGACGTCGTACCACTCAAGCCATGTATCATTAAATCGATCTCTGGGTCCGTAATCCCATCGACATATACCTGCTTCAGACAACGTTGGAAATATATATCTGAACAAGTTAACTAAAACCATTCCCTCAGGATAATTAGAACCCTACCCTCATGCTAAATGTAACCATGCCCTCTGGATAATATAGTCATTTCCTCAGGCTAAATATCAACATGCCCTCAGGATAAACATAACCTTTTCCTCAGGCCTTGCCCTCAGGCGAATAAGTAACCCTTCCCTCAGGCCTTTCCCTCAGGCGAATCAGTAACCTTTCCCTCAGGCCTTTCCCTCAGGCGAATAAGTAACCATGCCCTCAGGCCTTTCCCTTATGCGAATCAGAAACCTTGCCCTCATGCCTTTCCCTCAAGAGAATTAGTAACCTTGCAGTCAATCATTTCCCTTAGGTGAAACAAGTAACCACGCCCTCGATCTATAAGAAATCGGTTCATTCCCAACATTTAAACGTGTAATTATTTACAATTTCTCTCAATGTAAAAGTAATTCATAAAGTAAACATGGCATACCCTCGAGTATCCTGGCCAAACGGCTAAACAGAAGAGCGCACCCATAGGGTGGTCCTGGATCCAAGAAATGATCCCAAAATCAGTTTTAACTTATCATTAGATTATCTAATCAATTATAGATATTTTTCAGAAAAGGACTCAGCTATACGACACCCCAAACGTGGGCGCGTAGCACAAGAGTACACAAAAACATTCAGCAGTTAGAAATTAACCATAAGACCCACAACTACTCAGGCACAAAAGTCAAGGTAGGCATCTCAACAAACAAGAAAGACGCCTCGCATAAGGCTTAATAGCCACCAACCAAGAATCACCTATGGTAACGAATACAGCATCAACAACCCAATTCAGATATAAACATACAATTGCGGGTGGCCCAAACACCCAACCCAACAATACATCCAAAGCCCAAAGGAAGCACCAGTTTGGCACGGGTTCTAGTTGACATCCGATCACCATTTCTACCCAATCCAGATGTAACAACTCAGGGTTGGTCAAACAAAACATGTAACCCCTTGGGTCCCTCATGTCAAACACCAAGAGGCATCATACTCGATATCCTCCAGATAACCAGAGAGAAGGAATCCTACACGGGATCCTTAGAAAAGGGGAATCCTACATGGGATCCTCGAATAAAGAGCAAAGAGTAAACCCATAACTGGGGTCCTCTCAATGAAAATATGAGAGAGTTCCGACAAGGACTCCCTAGTTCAGCACACAAGCAAGGCATCCCTCAGGGGACCCTTAGAAGCATCCGGTCTCACGGCCTCTCAGGCCAGAAGGGAATATATCCCTAGGGGAATGTCCTATAGTGAAAAGGTTATAGGAGATAGCTCATAGGTCATTTAATATTAATGGTCTTGACTAAGTTGGTCCGAACACCCAACCTAGCAACTTCCCCATGTCTCACCCTCAGGTGATGACTGGGGTCGATAACTGGAGGAAAAACCCCTCCATTTAGATAAACCCCCAAAAATCCTTATGGATGACCTATAAATGCCCAAAGGAGTCCGCCATTGTGATATACATGAAAAAACGCTCATAATCGACTACTCACACGCCCAATTATGACTTACGAGGAACAAGATATCCCCAAATTACTAAGACGGGGAACTACATGGCCAGAGTACATGGCCAGAACCCATTGGGCCTTCCTGTGTAAGAGTACACGACATGTACTTTACTGTACACTATGTTTAATGTTCACAAAAAGTCACACCGTGTCCTTTCTCACCCAAACACATTCCAATATAGCACTACACGACGTGTACCTAACTGTACACGGCGTCTACTTCAAAAAAAAACACTATTCTGTGTTCTATTCTACACGGCCAGCCACACGACCACCCACTACACGATGTGTAATCAAAGTACACGGCATGTACTAAAGAAAACTTCCTCTTCCCCTAACGGGAAGAACACATAGCATGTTCCCCTGGAACACACGCCGTGTATACTGGGTTTTCCGACGAAAAATCCTTAAAAACGCTGGGTTCGCCCGTTTTCGCCCCCGAAACCCCAGATCGAGCCCCATGGGAATACATGCAATAAATATAAGGCTTTAAAACATAAAAAAACTTTTTTATAGGGTATCTATGGTGAAAAATTAAATGGACCTACCTTTGGGCGGAAACCACCGAAGCCTCGGTTGATTTCACGGTCCACGAATGTCACACGCCGACTCAGCGTGCCGAGGGATTCGATTCGGTACCCCTCTTGCCACCCAACTCTCACTCTTTCTCAATCTCCAAATTTCCCTCATGGGACACAGCCATGTAAGAGCACACATGGATCATGCACAAGGAGGTTGAAAAAGGAAGAGTGATAAAAGAAAAGATAAGAAGAAAATAAAAGGATGAAAAAGGGGATCGGGCTGGCCCTGGCACCCGACATGAGTTTATGCCTTCTCTAGGCTAAACTCCCTATTCCTGAATCAACACCGTAGATGGAATGGAAATCCGAAAATCCATTTAAAAGTTATTTCCAAACAACCATGTGTGAATAATTTAAAATTTAATTTAATAATATTAAATATTAAATATTTCGCCAAAATTCGAACAGCTCATATTTCTACCAAAAACTTGTCCTAGGGTAAACACCCTATTACAAGACCAAAGGAGTGGTTATAAAAATTACCTGAGATCATCTGGTAGGGTAAAATGACCATTTTACCCCTCATGAGCATCCCAATGCAAAATTTCAAATTTCTACTCAAAAACTTTAGTCCGAAAAAACACGGGTTCTTACACAGGCTATTGAAATCAATTTTACTTTTAAATTGGGTAAATAAACCAAAAAAAAATTCAATGTTTTTATTTTAAAAACCGCATTGTTCGCGCATTTATGGAATTAATTTTAAATTACTTTCACTCACTTAAGTTATTTGAATTTGGAAAAAGGGAATCCATATTTGGAATAATAATAATTTATAGTTTCTAATATGTTAACATTGTATTTGACTAAAATATTATTGAAAGTAATTAAAATTAACTCAAATAATTAAGGCAAGATTAAGATTAATAAGGGATTATACCTTAATCTTAAGGGACCAAATTTCATATTAACATTTCCAAGAACTATTAGATTCCCATATGTCATCCCTAACCTCTAATCTCAATTTTTGGTCATTATGGGATCCCATTTCCATGGAAAAAACATTGTTGAAATTCCTTTTCCCAAAATTTAAAAGAGTGTCACTCCTCCACAACTATAAAAAGGCATGATCTCCACCCAATTTCTCAAAAATATTATGAAATTATGGATCAAACAAGATAATAAAAATATCACCAATAAATAACTCCCCTCATACTATAATCTTACCCTTGGTCTGAAATCCACCCAAAGAATCTCTTAGGTGAAAAATAAAAGGAGTTACCCCAATAAGAGGTAACATTTTTTCTCTAGTTCATTTATTTTATTTTCATATAAACTCCTTAAATTTTTACTATATAATTATTATATAATAACAAAAATATCCTAATTATAATTATGTGTTGTTAAGATATGTTTTACATCTAAATATACACATACATCCACCTAATGGGTAACGAACTTACAATTTATTTGTTCGAAAAACTATCACCTTACGAAACAATGATTGTTTGAACCTCCTTTACCACCTTTCAGGGTAGAAATTATGGGGGAAAGTATTCTTATATATGATTTATAATATACTTATTATTTCATTATGATACTTTAATTCCTTTATAAAACAAACCAATATACATTCCAATTTTTTATAAATATGAAAATATCATCTGTGGAAGTGTTGAAAAATGCCTCCTCAAAGTGAAGTGATTCGTTCACGATTTACATGAAAAATATAAAAGATAATTTTACTAAACATATGTGACATATATGAAACAGATATAATACTATAATTAATATATATATATTTATCATTTACTATTCATTATTTTAATACAACAAGGAAATAAAAGTAGTGTTCTTGCATATGTATGGCCTACGATCTCCATGAACAATGTATTTGATTTCATTACTCCAAAATATGGATATTATTATTAATAAATATGTATTGAATTATAAGATAATTATTTCATGGTTTAAATTCTGGAGATAATGAATTCATGATATATGTAATAGAAGAAGTAGAAAACAAGTCAAAACATACTTTATAAAACAAAGAAATTAACACCTAAAAAGTGAAAATAATGAAAGATTGTTAACAAAAAGGTAATGAGATATTATAAGATGAGGATATATGATATTATAAACAGGATTCTGTTTTTGGAATTAGTTAAGAATATATTTTAGGCAAATATATACGATGATAAATACAACATAATAAATGGAAGGTTAATGTAATTGATTTCCTATCAATTTACATTCCATTGAGACTTATTTGTTGTTATGAATCAATTCAATTTTATATGGTGTATATACTACCCATTGACATGTAATATCTTGAATATTATTATATCTATAATACTCTAAGTTTAATCTACTATTATTCCTTCTTGGTGATAATTATTTAAATGGTTCCAAGTGGTATGGGATACTTTGGAAAGATTATAGATTATTCTCCTAAAGAATGTTCTTAATGATTAACTTTTCAATCCCAATTACTTTTTTGGATTGTAAACATTATCATGAAATAATTAGTTTATTGTAATAATTTTTCATTGGGAAATTACTTGAATATACATATTCATATACAATGGCTGCTAGTATTTCTAAAACCATATTTAATTTCTACATACAGTGTCAAATTGGACAGTTATTTGATTATTTGGGGAAATATTGACAGACACCATAATAATTATTCAATATGTAAATTTGATAACGAATATTATTTATTTTAATTATCCAATATGAGGATTTATTTGGAAAAAAATATTGTTAGGGTCCCAAACTTTATATATCCCTTATATGCATCAATAGGTTCTCATGAAATGAATTAGTTGTCCGAATTAAATGGGTCTCTATCCGTAGATTAAAACTATATATTTAATGGTACAGATGGTATTGGTTTTCATGTGTCATAAAAATTATGTCCAATAAATAATCATTTCCTTCATTGATATTTCAGTTATCATTATTACTTAGAAATTTGATTTTTCATTGATAGATCTCTATATTAATTCTATTGCCAATTTATTGACTAAAAGTAATGTGTTTCAGTTTCTTACCCCACTATATATATTTTTCCTTATCTAGTTATTTGAATTTATTTTGTTATTATTTTTTTACCTTTATATATTGATATTTTGTTAACGATTCATTATTTATTCCAAAAAACTTACCCATATTGGGGATTTGAGCTCACACATATTATGTTTCCTTTACCTAGGTTATAATGAATAGATCATTGAAGAAGCATTAAAGGATGCAGTTTAATTAATTATGTTATTTTTCATGTTATTAGTTTCAATTTACCAATGTATTAAGGGTATCAAGTATGTAATTTTAATTTCCAATATGACTAATCTGATCGGTCCTTCAGGTTTTGAATTCTTGTAATCATGCCAATGTAACAAAATATTGCCCTGAATCTAAGATTCTTGGGTCATGGTTTTACAATAAGTATCAAAGAATGATTATCTGTAACCATAGAAACTATATATAGAGAATATACATTAAGTAACATAATCCTATGATAGGTTTTGAGAAGAATTATTGAAGTACATCCTAGAATTTTGGAAATTTTCTGATTATGTGGCTATTCCAAGAAATACATACCTATCTGGATACTATACGTGCACGTGGTTATTGAAAAAATATACCTAGGAGTAACATACCCAAAAAAGCTATTATGAGTACGAATCAGTGTAATATTTACACAAAAATAGACCTTATTGTGCACATGGTTTAAACTCCCAGGGGATACACTTAGTATTGTTCAGATTTTCTTTACCTACCATTGATTTGAAAGTTAATATTTCTCTAAAGTTACCAAATTTTATGATTATATGATTTATGATGCATAATTTTATGTTATGTGAAATACCATATTTATAATTATACATTATGATTTTATGATATAACAGACTGTATTCCATTTTTTAGAAATGGTACTTTAAAGGAAAAAAGTGTTAATACTCATGGGAAATGTTGAGATTTATCTTCTGATGAAACCAATACAGATGGTATTGTAATGGAAACAATTATGTAATTATTAGGGAAACACAATCATGTTATGAAAAATTATCTTTCCTGAATAGAAAAACATATTAAATAGAGAGAATATCCAATACTGGATCACATTATGTAGTATAATATACCATTGTTTTCTAGGAATATTAATCCTATTATTGATAAGGAATGTATTATTTCTTTAGAGAAGATATTTAAGTCCTTGGAATGTAGCTAAATGTAAACGGTTACACTTGTAGTCTATTTTATCCAAGGTGATGCTGATCAGTGGGGGTTTCGGATCTTGAATACTATGGTGGAATAAGAAATTGATCTCATGTAATAAAGAACTTTTAAGGTGAAATTATTCTATAAATACATCCCATTTGATAAAAAAATTTATGATTAATAGAATATAACATATCATAAAGAAGTAGGAAGAAATAAGTATTTCATATTTTGAGGAATCCCTTTCATAGTCAGCCATGTATGATACATATTATATACGATATAATGAGTGAATGGTTGAATAATTCATTGATGGTCTTAAGACATGTTTCTGAAGAGCATTGGTGTCCCAAAAACATTCATCATATGAAGAGATAGTCTTATGTGCCGTTAAAAACGAAAGTGAATTTTATTGAATAAATATATTCAAAGGAAACCCTAAAAATAAGATTTCATCATAGAACTATGAAAAAGGTAAAGCATCAAGGAAAAAAGAAGAATTTTGAGTGATTTTAATCATGTCAAAACTGTGTAAAAATGAATTCTATGAAATGTTTTAAGGGACTATGAGTTTAATATAAATATGAATATAAGGGTCACGGGGATCATGAATGAAAGGGGAAAAGGATAATAAATTATGTACATTGCAGTAATTATAAAGATATGGACATTATGAAAATTATTTTCCCAAGTGCCATGGTAATATACTATAAAAGTGGCCAAGGAGAGATGGAAAATCTTATGCAGTCACTACTATGGAGATAGAAGTATCAAATGATATGGTTGAATGTAAATTATCAATATAATTTTTAGAAAATTCCTTCGTTGATTCTGGACCTTCAAACTATTTTATATCTACAAACTTTTCTATGAAAATTAGATATTTACCTTTTGATTTAGTATTGGAGTTTTCAGTCAAAACTCCTATGAAAAGTATTATTACAACAAATATGTTTCAGTAATTTCTAATTAAGATGAATAAATGTTCATTATTTTTTAACTATATAATATTACTTATGGTTTACTTTGATATAATCTTTGGTATAGACATGCTCTCATAATATGATACAATTTTCTTCAATAAGATGGAAGTTACATTTTTTGGGGAGGATGTAAAATCCATAATCATTATAGGAAAATAATACACACCAGATTCTTATCTAGATCCACCCCCAATATCTATAATAAATTTTATTCAAGGGGAAGAAGATAAAACATCACCTAGTAATGAAAAATATAATCATAAAATTAAGGATGTACCTATATTGAAGGAATACATTAATGTAATTCTTAAGGATTTACCTAGAAAACCCCATGATCTTGAATTTGAACCTTTCATTGATTTAATCCACGATACAAGGATATTACTATTGAATCCGATTTTAATGGACATGGCAGAATTACAAAAATTGAAAAAAAACTAGAGGATTTGGGTAATAAGGGATTAATTGTCCCTTGTGTTTCACCATGGGGAGCCCCTATCATATTTGTTAAGAAGAAAGAAGGATCTATGAGGTTGGGTTTGATTATTGGGTAATCATTGCTATTAAAATAAAATATAAGTATCCTACAACTAGAATTGATGAATTGTTTGATCAACTTCATGGAGCCCAGTATTATTCCAAGTTTTATATTCGTTCTAGGTATCAATAATTGTGAGTGAATATTGATGAGATTCTAAAGACATCATTTCAGACAAGGTATGAAAATAACAATTTTACAGTAATTCCATTAGGATTGGCTAATGAAATATCTTTTCTAATAGACTCAATGAATATGGTATTCAATGAATATCTTTATTATTTTTTTGTGGTATTAAATTATTATATTCATCTATATTTTAAATGATATGAGGAATATGATTCACTTTTGTATCATTCTAATGATTCTTATAAGGGATACTCTATATGGGAAATTTTAAAGTGTGATTTTCAGCTTCAAGAAGTCTCTTTTATGGGATATATTTTCTTAAAGGATTGAATATTAGATGATCTTATAAATAATGTTTTAATGAGAGCGGCCTACAACAATAAACATAAATGAGGTATGCAGTTTCATTAATTTGGTAGGATAATAAAATTGATTCATTCAGAATTTTTTCATGTTAGGTAACATGTTAACTAAGATGAAACAGAAAGGGATATATATAATCTAGAAGAAAGAATGTGAAGAATAATTTGATGAACTAATGAGAAGATTATTCAATGCACTGATTTTCACTCTACCATCTGGGAATGATCAGTTTTTCATATATAGTTATTCAATGAGGAAATGACTTGGTTGTGTCCTAATCAAAAATGATAATGTTATTACTTATTCTCCAAGGAAATTGAAAACTCACAAAAAAACTATCTGACCCAAAATTTTGAGTTAGTAGATATATTATTCTCTTTGAAAATATTGGGAAATTATTTAATTGTTTAATTATTTGAGATATACATGGATCATAAGATCCTAAAATACATCTTCTCACAAAATGAACTCAATATGAGATAAAGGCATTGACTCGAGCTACTAGACGATTATGATTTTTCAATAAACTACCAACCAGGGAAATTAAACAAGGTAGTCGATGCTTTGAGTAGAATGGATCATGGATCTTTGACCCAAATGAGGATTGAGAAGAATCATATGTTCCTTGAAATTGTAAAGACGGATATCATAGTTTCTAAAGAATGGGACACTTCAATCATTTTTCAAATGATTGGAAAGTATTTTTTCAAGAGGATAAATAAATATCAATATAATAATGAGTACTTTTAAGATAAAATTAAATGCTTGAATGATGGAAAATTACCAGATTTTTTTTCTATGAAGATAGTGATAGAAATTTGAAAATATGCTATGTGTTTAATCTATACCTAAGATAAAAATAGATTTTTTAGACAATGATCATAATCCAAATTTCTCTGTACACCATGGTAGTAAAATTTATTATAGAGACTTGAAGGAAAAGTTTGGTGGGATAGCCACAAGAGTAAAATTTAAAATTATGTGTTTAGATATTTGGTATGTCAATAAGTAAAAGATGTGCCGAAACATCCTAAATAAGTTCGACAAACTATTCATATTAATATGTAGAAATGGGATGAAATTACTATAAAAGTTCTCACAACACTACTAGATACTCCTAGAATAAATAACGAAATAAGGGTTATTGTTGATCACCTATCAAAATCTATACATTTAACTATTATAATAGATGACCTTACTCTTGATTTCATTTCAAGGATATACATTAATAAATTTGTAAGACTTCATGGAACATGTCTATCAAATGTTTCTTATCGAGTTCTGAGATTTACTTGAAAATGATGGATAGGTCATCAGATGTCTCACAACACTGATCTAATTTTAATCAATACGTACTAGCTTAAAAACTAATGGAAAATATAAATTAACTATTTAAATAAGTTTTGACATGTTGAGGTCATTAACTCACCCAACGTTCATGGTATGCGGTATCAGTAATTACCATTTGTAGAGTGTGCCTATAACATTTTTTCGATTCATGTTTTCAAGTGGCGATGTATAAAGCAGTATGTGGAAAGAGATGTTATAATCCATATTTTCAAGATAATGTTAGTGAACGGAAATTTTCAAGCCCTTAAATCTGTTAGGAAGAATCTGAAAAGTTAAACAGTATTCATTATCATATTAATACATCTTAATGTTGAAAAAAAAAGTTATCTTGATTGTCAGATGAAAAATTTGGATTTCCCAGAGGGACATCGCATTTTACTAAATTTATATCCATGTAAGGATGTTATATGTTCCTATAAGAAATGAAAATTGAGTCCCAGGTACATCGAAAACTTCAAAATTCTTGAAAGGGTATGAGTCATTGCTTATCGTTTGGAAATTCCTCTCTATCTATCAAAGGTACAAAATGTGTTCCATATATCATTTATAATAAAAGATAAATAAGACAATGTATGTGATCATATATAAGAATATATATTTGGAACCTAACCTTTCATATTTTGAAGAACCCATCCTTATTGTTGATACAATAGAACATGTATTGAGTAATCAGACGAATTGTTGGGAAAAGGTTCTCCAAAGAAATAAAAAAAATAAAGAATAAATATATGAAGTAGAGGAATATATGAAAGAGAAATACCACTATATTTTGTAAGATTATAAAAATGAAATTTATAAGATGAAATATTTATATATGGGTATAATTTATAACCCCAAAAATTTACCATATTTTCCTATATTTGTTATAATAGCTTTGGAGTACACAAAACAACTGATTTAAAAAAACATTATTTAGCCACGGTTTAAAAATAAAATAAATTAAAAAATTTAATAGATATTCTGTCATTAATTTATAAATTATATATCCAAACAAATACTTTTACAATCATCTTATAGATTTTATAGGAACAAGATAAGAACAAATCCAATATTACATATAAAATACAATATTTTTATAAAGGTAGTTTTACAACCTTTCGAGGGAGAACCTATTTTAAATCAAATTTCTTAACCTTTTATAAATTTAATTTTTCAAAATATACATCATATTTTTATGATAAATAAAATTATCTTAGGGTGTATTTTTGGTAATTTTCTTGTGATGTTTCTTTTTTAACGAATTGTGAAAAAAATTAAATTTTAATTAAATTTTTTTTGTCTATTTATACTAGAAAATTATATTTTAATTTAGTTATAAAATAAAAATATATTAATTATTTATCAATTAATACATTTTTTGTCATTGAAATCAATATAACATTGAAATTTGTGATAAAAACATAGTACACTTTAGAAAGTTTTTAACTTTAAAGCCCTATCATTGTCATCCCATATGTGGGATTAAATTTAAAATAATTTCTACCACTTATATGATTGGAATTTGGAGAAAATCATTCCATATTTAGAATCATCAAAACATATTATTTTTAATAATTTCAAATTATTTTTTTCCAAAAATATTAGTGCATTTATTTAAAATTAATTATAATGATTAAGGATAAATTAAGCATAGTAAAGAACTAAACCTTAATCTTAATGGACCAAATAAACAATAAAATTTTCCAAGATCTATAGTATAGACATATTTTGACTCTATATTCATTGGGATATAATTTGGTTCATTATGGGAGCTACTTTATAAGGGAAAACATGGGTGGAATTCCTTATCCCGAAATTTACAAGAGTGCCACACTTCAGCCACTATAAAAGGCATCCTTCCTCCTACTTGCTCAAACCACTCAAGAAACATTGTTTTGATCATGATATACCCATATAGTTTCTCATAATAATTACACTCATTAAATAATCCTTCCATTATGTATAAATCTATCCAAGGAATCCCATTGGTACAAACCAAAAGGAGTTAACCAAATAAGAGGTAACATTCTTCCACAAGTTTTGTTATTTAATTTTCATTCTCAACTCATTAATTTATTCCTTTATCATTATAAAAAAAATAAAAAAAGTATCCTTAATTTACTAATATGTTTTTATGATATGTGTTAGACCAAAATTTACACACACGTCCATCAAATGGGTTACAAACTTTCCATTTTTGTGTACGGTGAACTATCGCCTCATGAAATTATGATTATTTGTTCATCCTTTACCAAATATCATGGTGGTAATTATAATGGAAACTATGTTTATATATGATATATATAATATTTATTATGTCATTATTCCTTTTAATTTCTTTTATAACACTTACCTTTATACTTTAGATTTTGTATAAATAAGATAACATAGTTTGTGGAATTCTGGATGGCCACCTCCTCAATAGGATGCGATTCATTGACGCTATACATGGAATATATTATGTATAGTCATAATATAATTATGTAACATATAAGAAATAGATATGATACTTTGATTATAATATCCTTATTTATCATTTATTTTTCATTATTTTAATATGAAAAAGAAACTAAGGTAGCATTCATGCTTACATATGACCTACCATCTCCATGAATTTTGGATTCCATTTATTATTTCGAAACATTATAGATTATTCTAAATAAATTTTTACTAAATATATAATATAATTATTTCTTTGTTAGCATTATGGAGATGATGAAATAATTATCTATGAAATAAGAGCATCAAATAACTTGTTAGAATGTACTTGAAAAAACTAGGCAATTAAAACCTAAAATAGTGAATCTTTTGAATGATTATTAAAAAATAGATTTTAATATATTATAAGAATATGATATATGATATTATAAAAATTATTATGGTTATGGTATATTTTATTAAAATATTTGAACCACTATATAATAGGATAAATACCACACAATAAAAGGATGGTTAAGATAAGTGATGTCATCTCAATTTGTATTTCATTGAGACTTATTTATTGTTATAAAAAATTAAATTTTATTTGATGTATATAATACCATTTGACATTTAATATAGTGAATATAATTAATATCAGTATATCCTAGGTTTCATCTAATGTTATTACTTCATGGGTATTATGATTTAAATATTTCAAAGTGGTATAGGAAACGTTGGAATGCTTAAATATTATTCTTCTCAAGAATGTTATAGATGATTATATTTGTAATATAACTTACTCATTGTGATTGTTAAATTTATCTCGAATTTAATTTATTATAATAATTTATCATTGTCAATTTACATGAATATCAATATTTTAATACAGTAGATTTTATTATTTCCCAAACTGTATATCATTTTGACATACGATGTTCACTATGATACATATTTGATTCACTGGGGAAATATTTATGAAAATCATATTATTTATTCAATATGAATATTTGATAAAGAATATTATTTATTTTTTATTCATTATAAATATTTATTTGGAATGGAAATGGAATATGTGGCCTTGACTTTATATATCCCCTTGACACATCAATGTGTTCTCATGAGACCAATAAGTTGGTTAGATTAAATGGTTTTCTATCCATATTTGTAAACTATCCTATAAATGGTCTTGAATGTATAGATTTTCTTGTGCCTTATACATTACATCTAATAACTATATACTTTCTTCATAGATAATTTAGTTATTATTATTACTTGTCCCTGATATTTTGTATCGACATATCTGTGGATGAATTCTGTTATCATTTTATTAATTAAATGTACTATGTTTTGGTTTCATTCATTTTCATATAGATTTTTTCTTATCTATTAATTTTAGTGGCCTGTTTTATTATCTATTTTAAGTTACATGTTTATTTAATCTCATTTATTCATTATTAATTCTGGTTTACATACCCTTATAGAGAATTTGATCTCACCTTTAGTATTTTTATTTCCCCCCAGTTGTGAAGAATAAATCATTGAATAAGCATTCAAGGTTGCAGTTTATCTAATTTTATAATGTATCATGTTTTTAGTTTCTATATCTCAATGTATTATGGGAATCATGTATGTAATAGGGATTTCAAATACTACTAAATTTATCAATCCTTCAATATTTGATTCCTTATAATAATATCAATGTAATAATATATTTCACTGACTCTGGGCATGTGGGGCTAAGACACGGGAGGACCTTATCCCTTACATAAACACTACTCCAATGCATAGTGAACTCTGATTAAAATAGATAAATATCATATAATTCAATCTACCGATGTGATTGTTTCTTAAAAGATACTTCCCATGACATCAAAAAGGGATTATATTATCAAATTTCATAACGTTAAACTAAATTGGATAACAACCTAGTCACATGAAATTAAGCGATACACCATTATACCATTACCTTAGGATATTATATTTCATGGACCGATTAGAAGTTGTATGAGTTAAAATACATCAAAGTTATGTCCTTAAAAATTTAATTATAAATGAAATATGGTTGTTAGATACTCACCTCACATGTGATGTAGTGTGTTATGAGTATTATTATAATTACCACATATTTATCACACTGAGTATGAATCATGTGGAATAGAAATCTTGGTATATTAATTTAATTATCAGGATTGTGATGCACCATCTCCAAAGGATGGAATCATAATATTGGTTTCATGATGTAAAACGATTCATAATAAGTCATTCCAAATATAATCTAGTTTCTATAAGTACGGTATATGAGACCTATTATCCTTACACAAAAACCATATCCTTAAAAAAATACTTATGTGAATTTTCCCATCCTCGTTCTGTTGGATGACACAAAAAGAAAACACACTCCCTAAAAATAATATAAGCCTTGATTTCTATTGCTATAAGATATATAGTGATGTTTGAACTACGAGACCTAGCCTCACCCTCCGTCATTATTATTCCCATTATTTTTTTTGTTCCAAATACATTTATCAATGAAATGACTCATTTCATTTCTAAACAATAATATTAGGTGACCCTAATATCCCTCATATGTCATAATTATGTGTGACTTTATTTTCATGCCATGAGATATGTATTCATTGATGGATCTCATATTCTAATAGCAACCAAAAACTCTACAAAGAGTGATTTTCACTTAGTGATAATACCATTTTTAATTCAAGACTTATTTTATCCTTTCTTCTACCATTATGATTCCCATTTCACTCCTCTTCCCATAATTATGATCTAGATCTTTATAAAAGGGTAATATATTAATAGAACTACGTTTTTATTGATTTCCATACATCATGATATATTGTGATACTAGGATATCCTATACTAGTACCACCTACATAATATACTCAAGGGGATTGTACCCTAGTGGTGAGACTCCTATTCACTCATATCAGACAACCTCATTCTATCACCAGGTTTTTGATTTCACTACTCTTCGCTAGTACATAATCTAGATCAATATGAAATGATATCATATTAAAAGAAATATGTGCGGATTTGTTCTTGTTAATATAGTATATATAGTCCCACATGTATCTCCTATCTTAAGCCCATCTATATGATATAACTGAATCCCCTACATCATCTATGTTATTATAGCTTTTTACATAGACCATTTTAACCTTCATAGATTTAAATTTTGGATGAATCTATATAATTTTTAAACATGAGATTGATTTTTGAAGAATAATGTACCATATTCTACCATAATGAAACACTCACAACATATAGATACTGATATTCATCCTAATAATGTCTTTTTTTCTATCAATAGGATAAAAAATGAGATAAATTCTTCATTATTGAGTATATGTTCTAGATTAGTGTAAGACCATCAGTGTGTGGTTTTGAATTTATAATGCTACAACTCAGTCAAAATTTCCCCAAAATATTATAGGTGATAGTTTTAATATCTTAAAATACATGACATCTAAGTAATAAACTGTGTGATTATAAAATGTGAAGAATGAAGTCCATGTAGAATGACTATAAAATTTACAAAACATTGTCTAGCCTACTAGCCCTAAAACTATCTATAGTGATCTACCATGTATGACCTATTATACATTTATAATATTTGTATCCATGAATGGTATTCAACAACCCATAGATCCCTATCCATTATTCAACTATTCTACATACAAAATCAATTTATATAGGAGCCTCAAGAATATATTTTTCTTTTCCCAATATATAAGGACCCAGACTTATTACATACATATTCTTGAATTTGGTCAATAAAAAACTTCTTTTTACATTGAATATCTTTTCATGTTTAGAGCTTTAGAGAATTATGATAATACATTCATATAATTACACATTATTACCGAGTGGATAGGATAAAAACTGTTTCCATATTTTTCAAAATATAAAACATTAAATCATAAAACAAGACTCCTTGACAATTATTCAACATTTAACATGGATTTATTCATTGTCTTACACATCTATTAAGCCGTGAGAATCACTTAAAAACATGGGATGATCACAAAAGGTCAGTAAGGGATTGAAAAGAATGAATGATAACATTATTCCATGAATACTCGTAATGTATAAAAGCATTTTCCAAAGACTTTTTAATCACCCATGTATAATTACTTTGTTTAACTTGAAAATTACACAAGATCAACACAATAAATGAGAACATAAAAATAATCATAAATTTATCTTGGGGAATTACTTACATAATCTTGTAACCATTCTTGGCTATCTTATAATTTGTAACCCTCACAGCTACTTTATTTGTGTAACCATCACAGTTACACATAGAGTAACCATACGGATGACCTCCAACATACTCATAACCAATGAATTTGAGGGATATATAGGTCCCAACCTTAATCATAAATAATTATCAAGAACCAAAAAAACAATCATAGAACATGAATAATTCCATAAAAATATTACTTTGTAATTTCGTAAAACCGAATATAAAAAGATGATTTCTAAAGAAAAGCCCCTTATAAATATCATAAAATTGAAGAGATAATTAATAGAGTGGATGGAGTATGTATATATAATGTAAATATACATAATAAAACATAATGTAAATAGAACCCATCACACAAATAATTGAAATAGCACATAAATAAAGAAGTAGAAGGTTAACCCAAAAAATGGTAATCGGGTTAAGATTTCCATTACCTCGGGTTTTTCTTACTTCCAACATGTTTAAACCTCCTGTATAATGGTTAAAAGACTATTATTAGTATTTTAAAGAAATTTTTTCATGTTTATAACATCTAATATGATCATTTAATAACATAATTTCACCCCTTTAATGGTTAGTATTTTTCTCCTTGCACCGTTTTTGGGTAAGTTCTTTACATGATTTCTATGATTGGTTCATGATGGACGTTCTTGTCGTTTGGAAGTGAAACTCCAGAATTTGAATAGAAAGATATTTAAATATTTATAGTACCATAATTTATACCTTTTATCATTTTTATATTTAATATGAAGATGATTCATAAGTTAAAACATTAATGATTTAGGTTTAGATCATTTTAGTGGTTCTTTGATAATAAAGAACTTATTTTGTTTCATAAATTAAAACCAGGAGTAAAAAAGAATTTCAGAACCATGGATGAGACATAAAACATATATTATAACCTATTTCAACCATAAAAATGGTTTCATGACCAGAATTTAAGGATTTAAATAAAAAATGAAATCACATCGTCTACGATGACGGTAATTCGACACATCATGGACAATGTTTTTAATTATTTGAAAAAGTGGCAGAGGAGAAGAAAAATGATGATGAATTTTCCATGAACATGAGAATATATAGAATATTCATGATTCTACAGATTTCATGCCAATTGGGTAAGAAATATGAATAAATAATTAAAAAGGAACTCAAAATAAAAGAATAATTGAGAAATCCCTTACAAAAATTCGGCAATATAAAGGCTACACAACATGGTTTTAGAAAATATTAAAAATAGAGGACAAAATGGTCACCCATCCAGAAATGAATCATAATACAGAGTAAATCTTTTATAATAATTAAATAAGAACATGGTATGGAAACATGAATGTGATACCACAAAAAAAGAACTTGAATGGGAAAAGAATAAAATTGAGAATTTCCTTACCTGGTAGAGTAACTCTTAGAACATGATGGATGAGACCATGGGGGCTTGAGGAAACCTTGGGAGGAATACTAGGAAGGTATGGAGGCCAGATCATCATTGAGGAGGAATTGGGAATGATGTTAATGAATGAATGGGTTGGTATTTATAGGAAAAGTAAGTGAATATTTTAATAATTTTCCAGGGACACCTCATGAGTGGTATTTGAAAAACCATGGGATTTTCCATGGTATTTTCCCATGGTATAAGCCACTTGGGACACCTCACATCTTATTTATCCATACAAAAGTCGACCAGATTTATAAAATCATTATTATATCATTAATTATGTCATTAACACGCCGAAACTAAAAACTGTATTTGTTACTTTTCACCGAAAAATCATTTCTATCAGAAAAATTCCCAAAATTTACCCTAACCATTTATAGACGTGTAGATGTCAAAAATAGAGTCCATTTTTGGAAAATAATTTTATAAAAACTATTAATTTAATTTTTAAATAAAAGCATACTTAATTCAAAAATTAACAATTCTAATTCTGTAACTATTTCTATATCACAAAGAAATATTAACCTAGATGCTATTATCATAAAGCATTAATAAAATAAAATAATAATTAAATTTACTATTCATTATGGTTATATTACAATTCATATTACTATTCATTAGGGTATGTTACTATTCACCAAAAATACAAGTTGGTTCGAATAGACTCTAAAAACATACTGAACACAATTGTACATGATAGTTTCTTGAAATTCAAAACATAGATGTGGAAAAATTATGTTTAAAGGCTAGTTATAAATATTTATTCTAAAACAAAGTTCCATTAATTTCTATTTATTTTTTGAAAAACATGGGGTGTTATATTATCCCCACCTTCTGAAAATTGCATCCTCACAATTTTATTTACTTAATAAACAACTATGGTTTTTTTCATCCTACCATTTTCAGACTCCCATATTGCTTCTACAACCTTGTGGTTTCTCCAAAAAAACCTCTAACTAGGGGATTACCTTATTCCGAAATAAATGTTCCCTTCGATCAAGAATCTAAACTGGTTTCTCTTAATAATAAAGGTTCTATTCTAGCTAAACAGCTTCTAGGCTCATGACATTTGATTAATCTGGAACATACTTTTTCAACATCAAAACATGAAAAACATTGTTTACCTTAAACAGGCTCAGAGGAAAAGATATGAGGTTTGAAACTGTTCCATCTTTATCTATGATTTCAAAATGACCAATTAACCATGGACTTAACTTCACTTTCTTACCGAAACACATCACACTTTTCCAAGGAGAGATTTTAAGAAAAACATGATCACCTACCTCAAAAGGGAATTCTTTCATTCTGTTATCTGCATAACTTTTCTACACGCTCTGAGCTATCCTCATGTGCTGCTAGATCATCCTCACTTTCTCAGCCAATTCTTCTTCAAATTCTGGCACCTTTAAAATTCTTTCACCAACTTCATCCCAAAACACTGGAGTCCGACATTGCTTCCCATACAAGGCCTCAAAAGGTGCTATTTGAATACTGGAATGAAAACTATTATTATAACAAAACTCAACTAAGGAATGATTTTGGTCCCAACTTCCCCGATAATCCATTGAACAATCTTGAAGCATATCCTCCAAAGTTTGAATAATTCATTATTGACTTCCCATCTGATTGAGGATGAAAAACTATAAAGAAATTCAACTCTGTTCCCAACAACTTCTAAAGTCCCTTCCAAAAGATAGAAGTGAACCTATGACAACGATCTGATAAAATGGAGAGAGGAACACTATGTAACGTGACAATCTCCATGAGGTATAGTCAAGAAATCTGATCCAAAGACATTGTATCTTGAATAGAATTAAAATGTGCATGTTTTGTCAGCCAATCAACAATAACCCAAATCACATTATTACCTCGAGAAGTCATTGGTAGTCCCAAAACAAAGTCCATGGATACATTCTCCCATTTCCACACTGGCATTGATAAAGGATAAAGCATCCCCTTTGGTAACTACCTCTCTACATTAACCTCTTGACATGACAAACTTTTCATGGTAAAATCATCAATATCACTTTTCATTCCATCCCACTAATAATACCCCTGAAGGTCTCTATACATCTTAGTACTGCCAGGATTAATAGAAAATGGAGAACTATGAGCTTCACACAACAAATCATTCTTCAACTGAGAATCACTAGTCACACACAACCTTTTTCACAATCTTAAAACACAATATTTATAATGGTCAAATTCTAGAAACTTACCCATTTTAACCACTTCTACCTTTTTTGTAGCTCATAGTCTTCATTTAGTTCTCGCTTAATTTTGACTGACAACAAATATTGCACAGAAACCTGAAACAAAATAGAGGTATTCCCTGCACCAACAACCTCTATGCCAAAATTCATCAAATCATTAATCAAGGGATCATGTTCCAAACATAGCATTGTAAATGATGCATGATGTTTCTGGATTACGACACCTGCCACTTTGTTTTATTTTATGTGATAGAAACTGATCATGCAGTCATAATCCTTTATCAGTTCAACCCATCTTATCTTCCTCATGTTTAATTCCTTCTGAGTGAATATATACTTTAGACTTTTTTGGTTATTATATATTTGGCATTTGGTTCTATATAAATGATTCCTCCAAATTTTCAAAGAAAAAACCATATCTTCCAATTCCAAATCATGTGTGGGAAAATTTAGCACATGAATTTTAACTTTTCTTTAAGGATACGCAATTACCTGATCATTATGCCTCAAAACACAACCATGTACCTTCAAAGAAGCTTCACTGTAGATGAAAACCTCTCCATTTTGAGAAGGTAAGGCCAAAAGTAGAGAATTCACCATTCTTTTATTCAATTCGTGAAAACAATCATTACATTCTTCTATGCAAAAAAAAATTAACCCCTTTCCTTGTTAACATAGTTATCAGGCTAGATAACCATGAAAATTTCTTAACAAACCGTCTGTAATAACCTACCAACCCAAGAAAAATTTGAATCTATGTATCATTTGTGGGTCTTGGCCATTCATTAACTACTTTTTTTGGCTAGATCAAATGTTATTCCATCCTTATTGACAATGTTCCCAATAAAATAAATCTTTTGCAACCAAAAATAACACTTGCTGAATTTTTCATACAGTTTCATTTCTTTTAATGTTTCAAAAACCACCCTCTGATTTTTTTCATGCTCGTATTTGTTTTTAGAAAATACAATAATGTCATCAATAAATACATCCACAAACATAGCCAAGTACTCATGAAATATTTTACTCGTAAGATTTATGAATACAGAAGGTGCATTATTTAATCCAAACGGCATAACAATAAATTCATAATGTCTATATCTAGTACGAAAGGTTGTATTCGAGATGTCATCCTCCATCACCTTCAGGTGATGGTATCCATATCTGAAGTCAATATTGAAAAAGTACTAAACTCCCTAGAGCTGATCAAACAAGTCATCGATATGAGGAAAATGATACTTGTTTTTAATAGTGATGTTATTCAAAGCTCTATAATCACGGAAATGTCTCATGGAACCATCATTTATTAAAAAAAATTAGGGGTTCCCCATGGTGATGTGCTAGGATGAATGAAGCCTTTGTCAGGAAAATCCTGGAACTGATTTTTCAATTCATGAAGTTCTATTGGAGCCATACGATATGGGGGGTTTGAAATTGGCTTAGCATCATGAACTATTTCAATTTTGAAATCGACTTCTCAATCTGGTATAACACTGGGTAACTCATTAGGAAAAAACATTAAGGTATTCATTTACCACAGGCATGTCATGAATTTGAATAGTTCCCTTGTTTTCAACAATATGATCAAGATAACTTTCATTTCCATCATTCAGTAGTTTCTCAGCTTCCTGATATGTTATCAATTGTATGGGTTCATTCCTGTATAAAAACTAAAACTATTTCAGAAAAAAAACTTCTTTATCTCTACAGTCAATTATAGCATGATAATGAAAAACCCATTCCATTCCCAGAATAACATCAAACTCAACTAAGGGTAAATCAACATGGTTTGTAGGTAAAGCCTTTCCACATACCGCAATAGAAAGATTATTATAATTAATCTTTTCTATAACATTTCTTTTTGGTGTTTTCACAATATTTTTGGGTCTCATTTGTTGGGGTGACATTTCCAATTTACCAGAAAATTTCTCAGAGATGATGGAATGTGTAGACCCCATATCAAACAAAACTATAGCAAAATATTAGTGTCCAAAAAAGTACCTGATACAACTTCATTAGATGGCCTGACATCTGCTGACGTCATCGCAAAGGATCTCACTATGTCTTTTTTCTTGTAGTCTGGAATTTTTTCATCAATCAGATCTCTCTTTGGGTAGGCATTTTCAAAATTATCCATCTCACCACATTTAAAACACATTATAGTCTACTTCTTAGGATTAGTCTTAAGATCATTTTCATTACAATCTCGGTCCATATGTCCAGACTTACCACATTAATAACACTTCCCAGTTTTTCTTAGGCATTCCCAAGGGTGTTTCTTTCCACACATTTCACAAATTAGAAATTTGATTTTCTTAGCATCAGATTTCGTTGGTTGATTCATACCCATTGCTTTCCAACTTGACCTCTTCTTCTCCTTTTTTTCAAAATGCACGTGATCATCAGCAAAATCTATCTCTACCCTCTCAGCACATCAGACAAGTATCTCATAACTTTTGAATTCATGGGAGGCCAACGCCCTTTGATACCTTGGCATCAATCCTGAGTAAAAGAGGTTGATCATGATATCAAGATCTAGAATAAGATTTAGAGTATACCTCATCGGTCGGGTGAAGTTCTCTTCATACACGGCCACTAATTCTTCCTCCTTCTGTTTCAATCCATGGAATTGCTTCTCCATCCTAAGTCGTACCACCATAGGAAAATATTTTTCAAGGAAAAGAGTTTTAAATTCATCCCACTCTAATCCATCAAAATCCTCTCTACCCATGATATTCATTACCATTGACCACCACTGATTATCTTCCCCTTAAAAATGATAAATCTCACGACTTACATTTTGATTGTATTAACATCCCATAACATCGAATAACTTTTAAAGGGCTTTGATCCATCCTTTAGTTACTACTGGGTCAGAAGATCCATTGAATGCAGGAGGATATTGTCTCATAAAATTTTCCACTACTTTCATGTTCCATTGTTGTAACTAAATTGGTTCTCTTTCATGGATGGCACCACCATTTATTGCCTACGTTAGCTGACCCATTACTTTCACAAATGCTCGATTCCAATCCCTACCATTTCAGGCTGTAGTTCCATAAGGATGTCATTCTGTCGGTGCCTCTCGTCTTCTGCATCCTTGTTCCTTTTACGGACAACCATTATGAACAAAAATGTATTAGATAAAGGAACCTTATAATATATAAATTCAAAAAAATTTCAAATTAAACATAGAGTGAAAATAATTTATGGTATCCCATTAACATCACCTAAAACCCTAATGTTCTCTAAAACATCCTATGATAACAACTATAATGACCCGACCATATTACATACATAATATTGAATTCAGTCAAGAAAAAAAATTCCTTTTACATTGAGGATATTTTCAAGTTTACATCTTTATATAATTAGGACAATACATTCATAACATTACACATTATTACAAAGTGGATACCATAAAAACAGTTTCCATTTTTTTCAAAATATAAAACATTGAAACTTAAAACTAGACTCCTTGACAATTATTTAACATTTAACATTGCTTAATTCCTTGCCTTACACATCCACTAATGTGTAAAAATCATTTAGAAACATGGTATGAGAACAAAATCTCAATAAGGGATGGAAAAGATGGAAATATCACTTTAGTTCATGAATACTCTTTACGTATGAAATCATTTTCAAAATAAATTATTGTCACCCATATATATATACATTGTGTAACTTGAGAATTACACAAGATCCACACAAAAACATGAGAACATTAATATAATCATAAAGTTATCTTGGTGAATAACTTACATAATCTTGTTACCATTCTTGGCTACCTTATTATTTGTAACCCTCACGGCTACCTTACTTTGTGTAACCATCACAATTACCCTAGGAGTAACTATACAATCGGCCTCAAAAATACTCATAAACAATGCATTTGAGGGAGATATAGGTCCCACCCTTCATCATTAATTATTCCCAAGAACCAAAAAAATAATCATACATCATGAATAATTCCATAAAAAAATTACTTTGGAATTTCTTAAAAATGAATTTAAAAATGGGATTTAAAAAAAAGCCCCTTATAAATATCATACAATTGAAGAGATACTTAATAGAGTGGATGGAGTATGTATATAAACAATAATAACACATAATAAATCATAATATAATCATAACACATCGCACAAAAAAATTAAATAGCACATAAATAATGAAGTAAAAGGTAAAGCCAAAGAATTGAAATTGGGTTAAGAATTCCCTTACCTTGGGTAAGTCTTACATCCAACTAGTTTAAACCTCCTGTATAATGGTTAAAATAGTGTTATTAGTATTTTAGAGAAATATTCTCTTGTTTATATCATCTTATATGATCATTTAATACCATCATTTCACAATTTTAATTATTAGTATTTTTCGCCTTGAACTATTCTGCGTGAGTTCTTTACATGATTTCTATGATTGGTTCGTGATGGACGTTCTTGTATTTTGGAAGTAAAACTCCAGAATTTGAATGGAAATGTATTTAAAAAGTTACATTACCATAATTTATATCACTTATCATTTTGATTTTTAATATTAGGATGATTCATAATTAAAAACATTAATGATGTTCGTTTAGATAATTTTAGTAGTTCTTTGATAATAAAGTCCTCATTTTGTTTTATAAATTAAAAGAATGTTTACAAAACAATTTCAGAACCATGGATGAGAAATAATACTTATATTATAACCTGGTTCAACAATAATAATTGTTTCATGACCAGACCTGGAGGACTTAATGAAAAATGAAATCACAACATCCACGATGTTGGTAATTCGACACATCATGGACAATGTTTTTAATTCTTTGAAAAATTGGGAGAGGAGAAGAACAATGTTGATGGATTTTCCATGAATGTTAGAACGTCCAAAATATAAATGATTCTGTAGATTTCATTCCACTTGGGTAAGGATAGATGAATAAATAATGAGAAAGGAACTCAAAATAAAAGAATTATTGAGTAATCCCTTAAAAAAATTATGCAGCCTAATGGCTACACAACATGGTTTTAGAAAATATTAAAAATTAATGGAACAAGGGTCACCTATCCATAAATGAATAATAATATATAGTAGATCAATAATTTTAAGGAAATAAGAACATGGTATGGAAACTTTAAAGTTATACCACATAAAACAGAACTTGAATGGGAAAAGAAAGAAATTAAGAATTTTCTTGCCTTGTAGAGTAACTCTTAGAACATGAAGGTTGGGACCTTGGGGGCTTTATGAAACCTTGGGATGACTAATAGTAATGTAAGGGGGGCAGATATTCATTGAGGAGGTACTAGTTATGAAGTTAATTAAGTAATGGGTTGGTATTTATAGGAAAAGTAAGGGAATATTTTACCAATTTTCAAGGGACGCCTCATGAGTGGTATTTGGAAAACCACGGGCTTGACCCTGGTATTTTACCATGGTATAAGCCACTTGGGACACCTCACAATTTATTTAACTATACATGAGTCGATCATATTTATGATATCATTATTATATCATTAATGATGTCATTAACACACGGAAGCAAAGAACTGTATTTTTTATTCTTCACCGAAAAATCATATTTTTTCAGAACAATTTCTAAAATTCACCCTAACCATTTATCAACATGTAGATTTCAAAAATTATGTCCATTTTTTGAAAATAGTTTTCTAAATATTATTAACTTAATTTTTAGTTACAATCATAATTAATTCAAAAATTAACAATTCTAATTCTATAACTACTTCTATACCACAATGAAAAATTAACCTAGATGCTATTATCTTAAAGCCTTAATAAAATAAAATAATAATAAAATTTACTATTCATTAGGGTCATATTACTATTTATATTACTATTCATAATGGTATGATACTATTCATCAAACAAACAAGTTGGTTCTAATAGACTCCAAATAACATACTAAACATAATTGTAGATGACAGTTTCTCGAAATTCAAAACATTAAAGCGGAAAAATTTTGTTTAAAGGCTAGTTATAAATATCTACTTTAAAACAAAGTTCCATGCATTTATATTTATCGTTATAAAAACTTGGGGTGTTACACAAAACATATTAAATAAATACTTTATCCAAAAAACCATATTTATATAAATATTCTATGGATATAGCAACCTTTTACTCTATAAATATCATGGTTCATATAAGCTATGACCTAAACCATTCCCCATGTTCATTTTCTTATGAAATTTCTGTGAAATAACAGAACATCATTACCACAAGACATTAGAATACATCATATAGGTCTTTGATGTATGATTTTAAGCTATAGAAGACTGTAGTCATGGTCATATGATGAAAAATTATATCTTATAGAGATTATCTTATTTGAAATTACAATTTCTTGACCATAATGAATTCTATGACCCACTTTCCATATGTGGGACACTGATTCATATATGGGTTCATGACATAAAAGAAACCACGAAAGGTGAAAATTCCCCTTTACTTTAAAATTTTGGGGGTTTGAGCTCACCAAAATCATATTTTACTTTTCCTAGATGCAAAAACCTAGATAAAATCATTATTTTCATTCAGTTTTGAATCCAGTTATAAGATATATAAATTCCCCACCCCTTCAGTTTATCTAAATCAATTCATGGCATATACCATATATGAACATTGTGTGTATTAATTCCTCTTTCATCAGAATATACAGTAACCTCTGAAATACTTATTTTAGACACAATCACAAGTAATAATGAATCTCATCTCTCTCTTTACCCCTGGAAATTCTAACCATAATATGTTTACTATTGGTAAATTCTTACCATATTTTAGATATATTCATCTATATGAATAAATCATGACTTAAGTGTTTCAATATCAATAAGACATATACATATCTAGGAAACATGTGTATCCAACTATATGGGACAACTCTATTTGGCTATGGAAACAAACCCTCATTATGTATTTTAACAAGTTCCTTCAATATAGATTTATAATCAAAGGAATATTCATCCTGAGGACAGGGTCCTCTAATCGATTCTTCGCATTAACATCCTTGTTGTGGAACCCATCATTCAAAAGTCAGTCTGCGGTCATCCTCAACATGTTAGGTTTTTCTCACCATATTCATTCAAATACCTTTGGTTGTGGTTTAAATCATTTCCATTTCCCATTTAGAGGTATTAAAATTCATTAATCTATCGATAGTCGTGTTAGATTTCACATGAAAACTGATACATTTGTTTTATGTATTATGGACTTAAAATGCTAGTTATCCCCTAGAGAAACTCCATAAAAGTAGTGCCACTAGGTTTACAGTAGGGCATACTTACGCCTAATTGCATGAACTATCACTCCATTTTTGTGAACCAACCGCTATTATAATAAAATTTTTAAACCTATCACAAGCATGACTACATTTTTTATGACGGTATTCCATTCATGTAGGGTCAACCATTTCATTATCAGTAGGGAGATTACCCCATTGGTACTTCTATTAAAATCTATGAAACCATATACATTGACCATTTATATGTTTTTTATTATGACTTTAATCTCTATTTATTCCTTCCCAATATAGTACATAATATAATTGGTCTCTTTAACTAATGATGGGTTTTTCATTTTAAAAAACATATAAGCTATCCCATTTACACATTGGAACATAAAATTTGATCTTAACATTTTGGACATATCATTTTAGTATGTTATATAGTTTCAGTGGGAACTCTAATTACATCATGTTTTGTTATAACCTTATTAGTTAGGCTATATTTTTCTATTTTGGTCTATATTGTATGAATTTAAAAACAAAAATTTGTATTAAAATTGATGTAGCTAAAAATATTATCCCATGCAGGTAAAAATTGAATATCCCTTACACTATATAAAAAATAAATATACTGAAAACATTCCATGTCAAAAAAATTAAAGGTAATCCTATGAAAAAGAATATACCCTACTCACTAGGTCATAATTTTCATGACATAGGTAAAAGTTAAAGTGAAAATTAAAGATAAGAAATTACGCTTATGAGGCCCCAAAAATGTCCCTTAAATAGTCAAACTATACAAAATACACTCACAAAATTTTGAACATGTTATAGAAAATTCATGGTGTAACCCCTCTCCCATGATATCTATTTAGTATATAGTGGTATATCATTCAAGGATCATGAACCCATCTGGAGCCCCCATTCCACCCATTAGACAAAATCATTCCTAAAATGTTTAGATACTCCTAAATCTATCATGGAAATAATTATTTACTATATTCATCTCTAGGTAACCCCTATATTTAGAATTGATCATCGTTTCATCTACATTTGGTCCTTCTAACCAAAGGAATATTTTTCTAAATGAAAATACACTCTAATATTTTTAAACCTCAAAATCATCACTGGATAACCAATCAGTAAATTGTGGTCAATGATCATCCCATTCATAAATGTCCCTTATTACAATCCATGATTCAAATTCCATGAGTTATGATTTACAAAACTCAAAATATGTCCATTTAAATGGATTTTAGTACCCTTGATGTTATGAATATGTTAATCACACTCATAATAAATGTAATAATATGAAAATAAATTATTGACCCTTTATTTGTTCTCATCACTTGACCTTAAACTACATCCACCTACCCATAGGTTGTTCTATGATATAAGTAATGGGTTATCAATGCATATTAGGTTCAAAATTTATATTTATAGATTAATCATATCACCTTCTGGTCAATTATATACAACATGAAACATAAATAAAGTATGTTCCCTGAATAATGAAAATAAACTAAATGATCTTGTCCATAAGATTGTATATGTTAGTAGAAAAAGAACTTTCCCTTTCACATTGAGTTTATCATTACTATGTAAATGGATAGGTTTGAACATTTATTGGTCAAATCTATGTAAATATTAATTCTATTCCTCTTTAGTCCATACACATTGACCATGAACTATATGTCCCATTGCATGGGGTTATCTAAATTCATAAAATTGGGATATCCATCCACATAATGTTAGCTTCTCTAATGTTTCTATACAAGACCGCAAAACATATTACACAAAAAAAATAATGATAAACACTAGTTAAATTTATCTAACATGAACAAGAATAAAATTATGAAGGAAAGGTATGTGAAAATCATCAACTTGAAAAAAATGTTGTCTTGGGAAAAAGTTTATTCTCCACTCCTTGGGCATGGATTCTAAATGAAAATGAATAGATTTAGCACCCAAATGGAAAAATAAAAAATTTGTGAAGATGAAAAATGATAATGTGTGCTTTGAGAAAATAAAAGTCTCTTCCCATTAGGACTCATCCATATAAAACCTTGAGAATATTTTGGGCTAAGAAAGAAAATATACAAGCCTTGTGGGATCCAACATATGATCCCAAAAAAAACAATGTGTTGCTCGATGTGTCTCGTAACATAGGAAAATATATTTCATCCTTCTATCCCACAGAAATTGGATCAGATCATCCATGTGAAGTATATAAGGATGTATTTTTGGGGTCCTCAATCACTCTTGATCTTTGTAATCCTTATACCAATTCCCTTATTATGATCTCTATCATCATGAGTAATCCAATTAATGTCTAAATGGTCTACCTCTAGTGTTAAAATGATGGTTTACCTTCTTATACCCAAACATAACCACAAACAGAATAGGAAATAATCTCATATATTAATATAAAAAAATATAATGTTATAATGATGGTTAATATTCTTAAGTCCATTCTTGGTCACACACACAAGATAAAATATTTATGGATCAAGTGTTTCGGAACCATTTTTGACTAAATATATTCCATTTCAAACATAAATAGGGTTCATGTTACCTTGATTTTTCATTTCTTGGGTTTTATGTTCTATATTTCATGAAAAGTATAGTTTGTAAACAGTTATATAATTTACCATGTTAGAGAATTTAATATGTTTTCATTCATATGAAAAAAAGATTTGACTCCAAAAAATGGGCTCTTACATCATAATATTTACACATTAAAAAAATATATATATAAAGGCATTGAGTCATCATATTGATTATTGAAAATTTTCTAAATCATGTTTAACACAATAAAAATTCATAACATTATCTTACTTAATAAGTAAGATCTTATATACCCAACAGGAAGCATTTTTATAATGATTCTTGGAAAATTTTAATAGCCTTTAATTATATATCGACCTCTCTTTAATGGAATCGATCTCAAGATAGAGGAAATCCCCCATAATTTCTTCTTCATCCCCTGGGATATTATATTCAGTTAACTCTATGATATAATGACATATTTTGGGTATGTTATAGCTATTATGCTGGGGAATTGTTTAACTAATTAAGCCCCAATGAGGAGTTTCATTTATTTCTCCTTCACTATAATATTTAAAGCAAATTTTTTTTACATAGGGGATGGTATGAAAATAAAATACACTATATCCTAGTTTTTTAACATTACAAGATGATTATGAAGAATTATTTGTAGATGTTACGTTGAATTTCTCAATACTATTCTCCATATTTCTCTCCATAAAAATCAATTGAAAGAACATAGTATATTATAGTACTCTTATTCATATGAAATTGAACTCTTAGGAAATATTTACTCAAGGACTATCTAATGGAGTGGTGATATTTTTGTTTCACTCATTGGGATCCTAAGACCAGAAACAAGAATAAAACCTACATGCATTAATGCATCAGGTTTTGTGAAATAGGTTTATTCCATTATTTCTAATACATAGTCCTATGTTACTACAAATGGTGATTGAGAAGAATGGAATAAATTGAAAAATACCAAAGGAAAAAATCCTGGATTTTATGATCTATCACTCATGCATGGAAGATGAACTACCCTATTAATGGACACCATTAATAAGGGAACATCTGAATTGTTTTCCTATATATGAATTATAATATTCACAATGGTATGGGTCTCGACTAAAAAATCTTGTTTATGATATAGATCTATTGTAGATTCATTATCTCTTTTCTGTTTTGGGTTGGTAAATTCATTTAAAACATCTCCTATAGTAATGGTGTGGAAATATGACGTGTTAGAGATATCTAATTTAGATGTAAAATTTTAGAGATATTAAGGGTTTACCCTTGTTTAACCAAACATATCTACAATTTATAACTCCTTAACTTGTGATATCTCAACCTGGATATGAGGGATGGACCTGGTCTCCCATTTGAAGGGAAGCTCATCTCCATTCGCTATGAATAATGAATAGTTTTTTTAAATACGTGTCTTAGCCCATAAAGACCAAAGTACAAATATTATAAAATTAAGAGACCACAAGTGTCTAAAATATAGAATCATATTATAATATATTTCATGAAAAAGATGAATATCAACAGGAAGATCATTGAACTAGCTAATGTCTTGATTTAAACCAATGTAGGCCTGACCATCTGCAACCACATTTTCTTCACAGTAAGCATGAGTGATGATGTAGTTGATATCAATATGTGTACGGATTCAGTCCATCCAACATGTAGTAATCAGTTATGCAAGATGTGCTACGCCATTAAAAATCACTTTCACAATGGTATTGAATCAATTTAAATCTAGAGATTGTTCTAACCAAAGAGATTGGAGAAGTCTATAGCATGTATCAAACTCATCATTCATCCTCTATAGAGGAGGAACTTTGAAAACTACCCACGAAGAATCCATGGATCTGACTGAGATGATTCTTGAAGATAGCATCACAAGATGTTGGTCCTGGATTGCCTTTGGGGGGACTATCTTTATTTACTTTAATTGGTATAGGAACATGAGGTCTCAAGAACACATCCAAAGTGATGCTAGGAAAGAAGAAATTTCCATTAATAAAAAGATGTCATAGGATTCCAAATTACTACAAAGTGTTGTTCCAATTACCCTTTTGACTTGAATGTAGCTTCATTTTGGGAAATATTTAGTTTCATCCACCCTGGATTTTGATTTAATGAGTAATTGTTAAGAATAATAGAATTCTGATGATACCAGATCAGATGGTGGAGATAAAAATTTACAACAAGAAAATGTTTCTTAATTTGATGTGAACCTTTTATTTCTAGACATTTCATTAGTTGATATTTGGCAGAGTCCATAATCAACAATCTGTAATAAAAAATTTCAAGAATATAGTTCGAAAGAGAAGAAGAAATATCACAAGAAAGAAAATTTTGGCTATAATATTCTATATTTTAATTGTTGATATTTCATTTAGAATAGAGTTGGATTCTGAAAGACTAAAGGAAACTATCTATGGGGACTCCATTGTGAGAATGACTCCAGATAAGATTGAATCTTTAAGTCTTCTTCCAAGGACTGTTAAAATGGTTTATCCAACTGAAATCACATTCAGAAATAAAAAAATATTATGATTATATTAATTTTTTCGAGTTAAGAATACCATTTTGAGAAGGATCCAAAATTAATAAATCATCAG
The DNA here is from genome assembly GCA_963277665.1 of Viscum album. Classification (NCBI taxonomy): domain Eukaryota; kingdom Viridiplantae; phylum Streptophyta; class Magnoliopsida; order Santalales; family Viscaceae; genus Viscum; species Viscum album. The sequence goes on along the minus strand of OY728132.1, from coordinate 382,117,274 downwards.
TGTTTGAGAAAAAGTATTTTTCAATGACATTCATAATAGTTTTAGGGATATTCTCCTGTTGATAGTTTATCATGTCTCTAATTGAACAATTGATATTATCAGCAGTTTTATCAGAAGGTATCATAGAATTTATGGTCTTTCCAGTCCAGTTATCCAACCAAAAATTCATGGAGGAAGACCTGGAAACCATATTTGTAGAATTAGTCATAACATTGGAGAAATATTGTTTGATGTAGGGACAGATAGAAGATTTGATTTAATTTTAATTCTACTTCTTATGTTTGTCATGAAAATTATTTCTGAGGAGGGAAATAGAATTATACATTTTATTACGAAGCTTCCATGTGAGTTTGGATTGAAGGGCTTCATTAAAGTTCTTAATATTATTAATGCTGATACCACCTTTCTCAATATGCTTTTAACGAGTTGACCAAGGGATAGTAAAATGTTTTCATTCTAGAGTTATACCAGTCTAAATAATTTTTTTTATTGAGTTGTTCATTTTTTTGATAAGACAAACCGACCATTTATAGACCATAATGAATTAAACCATCTTGGAAATAATAGTGGATATGATATGAAATATCATGCCTTCCATAGAGATAAATTTTCCTTTCCAATAAGAATGCTGGTTAAGAACATGGTAAACCATGGTGGCGAAGTGGAAATATTTGGGTCTACCCCAAAAATAGGTACACTATGATATTTAAAAGGGAGATATCCTTCTCTCAAAAATAATTCAGTAATAATGTATAATTTCCTACTGGGAAGAATGTTCATTCCCATGAAGATGTTGGATTTTTTCCAACTTATGGTTTGACCAGAAACTTCTTCATAGTAAGAGAGAGAATTTTTGAAGTGTAGATTGTTTCTTTTATCAACATGAAGGTATAAGATGGTGTCATCATAAAATAATAGGTTGATGGGAGAAACCACATTCCTAGAAAAATGAATGAGATTCAGTTTAATCTGATCCGCCAGACAGGTGAAATTGATTTTATGTTATTCATACACAATCAAGAATAAAATGGAAAAGAGGGGGTAACCTTGCCTAAAACCTTTGGTGCATTTGAAATAGCCATTGGGAGAACCATTAACCTATATGGAAATAGACACCAAATTGAACAGGGTTCTGATTACAGTGAAAAATAAATCACTAAAACTAAAACCATTGAGATCCCTGAAGATAAATCTCAAGTCCAGGGTATTAAAAGATTTTCTAGTGTCATGTTTAATAGAAATATTACTTCTTCTATTATCTTTTTTCATGATATTGAACCATTAAGAGTCAAGACTGATACACTCTTTAATAGATCTACCCATAGTACATACTAATTGGTTCTATGAGACAATTTGGTTTGTGATAGCTGAATGTCAATTGGAAAATGATTTTAGTGATGATTTTATAAATAGTGCTAATGAGAGAAATGGGTCTAAATAAATGAATCTCATAGGTATTATCCAATTTTGTAATCAAGGAAAGAAACTTAGCATTAAGAGCATGAGGAAGGAAACCATTGGATAAAAAATATTTTACAATCTTATAGTGAATGACATGTATGACATCCCAATAGTGTGGGAAGAAACCATTATTGAAACAATCAGGTCCCAAAGCACTATCATGATTCAAAATAAAGATCATGCCATTAATTTGATGATCAAGAGGAGTGTTGAGAAGTAAAGTTTTGTCCTCATCAATGAACAACATCATAATTGCATCAGAAAGGATGTATTTGTTTTTATCATGACCATTGAATAAAGATTCATATGAAGAGAAGATATGATGAGAAATGTCATCATCATTGTCTAAAATCTTATCCCAATATTTAAAAAATTTAGCAGTATGTAATCCTTACTGATTCATTAAAGATTATTATATAACATACTATTTCTATCACCATCTGATAACCATTTAACATTAAAATCTTTCTTCCTCATGTTTTATTTAAAAGTGAGAAAAGAGTTAAGTATTATAGAAAGGTTTAATTCATGATTCATATTAATGTTGAAATTAGAAAATTAGTTATTGTTTTGTAGTTCATTGTGTTATTCTTCAACAAGATAGATTTCATTGATAATTGTTTTGGATTTGGAGCTGCACCAATCTATGAGAGTTTGCTTGTGGTATTTCAATTTGATAGTATAAGACAAGGAATCATTGTTACGAGACATGAAGACCAGTATTTTTTGATGATATTAGTACAATTGACATTATAAATCCCCACATTGTTAAATATGAATGGTAAGGAGGGTTTCATGTTTTTGATGGATAAATTGGCAAGAATATGATGATGGTCAGAGTTAATCTTGTGAACGGTTGTTCTGGAGATATTTTCCCTTTTATTTAATGCGGGAATATTTGTGAAGCCTCTATCCAAATTTGAGTTAACCACCTTATTGTATTTCCTTCTATTCCAAGTAAATTTCATACCAGTGAGATTAATTTCAATTAGATTGTATTCTTCAATTGATGTATTAAATTCTCTCATGGAAATAGTAGCATGATACAGACCAATTTTTTTACTTGTGCTGAGTAGAGAATTAATGTCACTAACAACAAACCAAGGAGCATTAATATTTTAACCTAGATATGAAATGTCATTCCATAGTGGCCTCCATTATTGGTATATGTTATTTACATAACCAATGGAGAAGAATAAACATGTTCCATAAATACTAATGTTTCAGGTAATGAATTTCTGAGAAGCATTGAAAAATAGTAACATTTTGTAAAGAAGAGTGAATAAAATCCAGAGAGATTCAACACTAGATGTATTTTTTAATGAACCTATAAAAGAGTAACTATACTAGAAAAAATGAGAGTACATGGAAGGGAAATTAATTTTTATCTCGGATATTGAAAACCTCATAGGGTGATGACTGTTAACCATCCTTTTTGAAACAATAAACATGACAGAGTATAAAATACCTTGAACATTACAAAAACTGATCTTCATTTAATCCTAAATTTGGAGTAAGAGCTTGATTTTATGTTCCATGAACCTTTATTTATAGATGACCTTCTAAATTTTGGTTATTTCTGTTATTAGTGATATGTTTCTTCTTACTTTCAAAGATGTTAGGGGGGATTTTTTATTTCCTTTCTTAGCATTATCCTTGGGAGAGTCATTCATTGAGGCATTCAGATTTTAATCCTTAGAGTTATTGTTACTAAAACCCATAGCATTATAATTTTGGATAGTAAACATATTTCTTGGATACTCAGATATAACAATGTGATCTATAATTTGAGTACCGTCTATAGAATGGTTTATAGAAACATAGGAAGATGTACCTTAACACTTTAAATAAGTTGTGACTTTCTATAGGAAATTGCAATTATTTGAAGAATTTCCTTGATTTGTTCTGCACACCAAATGATGCAATGATATTGAATGGGGAGGTTCTCTGGTTCTGGATAGTGTTAAAAGATAATGGTGTAAGAGGTCATTGCATCTGCTCTGTTGGATACACCGTATTCTTCAAACTTGGTGTAACTAGACAATTCTTTTTAAGAATTAGGTCAGTGCCATGTACCAAGAGTTTAGGTTCCACTATAGTTTTATAATTTAGATTCACATGCCTCATGATCTTGGAACCAGATTCATTACTCTTATTATTAATAGTGGTATGTGCCTTCTTACTTCTAGGTACGTCAGGAGCACCGATAGGATTACATGGATTAGTATTATTTATAGGAGGGTTATTCAAGGTGGAATTAATTTTTGAAACAATAGAGTTTTTATAAATATCATTGCAATGATCAAAAATCTAGTTAGTGAGATTTTTTTTTGGAGTTTTAGTACTAACAGTGTTACCATGAATTTATGAACCATCTAAAGAATGACTGAAATAAATAAGCGGTATTGTACATGATTCATTTATCTTTCTGTTTATTTCATTATTCACACACATTGTAGCAATGTCATTCAAGAGGGAGGGGCTTTTTATTTGGACAGTTTCCATATCCATGTGCGTGTGTTCATCCATAGATTTCTCAGTAGGTAATATACTGAATTCAGCCTTGTGAATAGTTTCAGTTCATGTGCTGAAAGAAGTGCATGGAATTTTCTATTTTGGAGACATTGTGTCCCTCCTACCTAGTGTAACATGTGTATTTTCTTGCATTCAGACAGTTCCCAGAACCAAATATGTGGCTTACTCTATGAGTTTACTATTTTGGATCACATGACTTGTGGTCATGGAGCTAGATTCATCGCCATTGATGGAATTAGAACATGATACATTTTCAGAACACTTGTAAGTACCATATTCTATCATCTCAGTTTCTTGATTGTAGAGCTTAATGGTATCCAAAACAAGTGTTTTTATATCTTATAAGATATTTTGTTACTTTTTGGTGGTACCTTCTACATCAGCTACATATACCCGGGATACACCCAAATTGTCCCCAAATTGTTCTAAGTTATTTTATTTTTTCACCTAGATTTCTGATTTCATTTCATATGTTTCAGGTATGTCCAACAAGGGGTCATTATATTTCTTATTTTTCATTATTTCAGTCCATTAATTCTCATTTGGTTGATTTACATGTTTCTTAACCACCCTAATATTAGAGATTGAGTGCCCAATGATCTTACAAATCTCAAAAATGGGTGTTTGTCTATCATACTCTATTCTCATTTGTTTTTTATTATCATTGGCATTGAAATTGTCATCCCAAGAATTAATGACGAAAGAATCATATCCTTTCAACTTAATTTATAGGATTATAAGCTATACCATTGAGGTAGGGAAATTTATTTTCACAAAATTATTCCCCATCATTAGAAAAAACATTTAAAGTATGGAAAGGCTTATTAAAAGGAAAACAATTAGAACGTTTTCTATTATAATGATGTTGGGCTCATTCATCATACCTAAAACATCCCCTTCAGCACTAATCGGGGTTGGTGGAACATCCATTACAGGTCCACCCTCATCTATTGATAAAATAGTCATGGTAGTAAGAGTTTTAGATATTTCTAGGATATTTATTTTGATGTCCTTGAGACTCAATATAGACTATTCAATGGATCCAAACTGTAAAGAAAAATAATTTAAATATTTGTATATAGAAAAATAGGAATGATGATAAGTATAAACCTATAATATAATACATTTCACTATAAATGTCATATTTTCCAAACATCAATTCCCTCCACTTGAATTTTTTTATAATGGTGAAGGGTAAACCCTTTATTTTGAATGGAATAGAATAAGAGGAGGGAAAATTCAATAATAGTCTTCACATTGTTTCTTTAATATCATATTTTCTTATGGGATCACTTTACTTATTTCTTACTAGTTATACCCTACATGGGTCCATCCTTCTTAATAAACCTTTAAAAATAATAAAGAGGCTTATCTATCATTACATCCTCACCCATTCAATATAGATAATGTATAAAACAATACACTATAGTGGAGATTAGGATAAATCATGACCTGTACTAGGATATCAATCCTACAACATCAATGTAGATGAATGCATATAGTTTTTTATCCAATTAATTATTGATTATCTCCTCAATGGTTTTCTAGTTTATCATGTCTTGCACTATCATAGGGATGGTAATCCACGGGTTTATGAATGAGATTAACATATAAAAGTGTCAAAAATACTTCACTACCTATGCATGATTGGTTTTGAAGACAATTTCTAGGGAATCCTTCACATTTTTAATTTTTTAATATTAATTCCACACTACAGGACTACTGATATGTATTAGATACCAATGGAGGGTGGTTTACATCAGTAGAACTTGACAACATTAGAATACACATCCTTCAATAGTTATTTATCCATCTTCACCATTTACCATGAGGAATTGCCTATCCCTTTTGAACTATCATACTTACCAAGTATCTGACCTTTTATTTGTAATAATCTTTATTACCATTAGTAATAACTTTTTAGCATTTCCAGTAGACTTGTTGGATAGATTTGTTGTTGTCAAGTGGACTCATGTTCCGAGTGATATAATGATTAAGTTACCACACTCATCACACTCCTTTTATGGGGATTCATTGTCACTATCTGACCTCTATTAATATCATGCTCAACAGTGTCCCTTGGGAATGATATCAACTTTATTCCTCAATAATTTAATGATATCCATTAATGGGAATAATTATGTACTATCCCAAAAAAAAAATCTTATTCAGATATTATGATGCCAACATGTTTGGTTTATTAATTCTTCTTCGACTAGAGTTTTTTGTTATAGATTTGTGTTTTATTCAGGAATAATATTCACTAGAGGTCCCATTGTCTAGTACTAGAAGAATTTAATCAATGAGAAAAAATCTAGGGTGAATAAGCCTCATAGACAATGTCATAGTCAATATGAGGCACTAGTACAATGTCTCTCAAAGCAATAATTTAGGACCTATACTTGTGTTCTCCACTTTCATCTTCTATGGAAATTTAGGTAGGTGTTAAAAAATATATTTAAAAGATAAAAGGATACTTTAGTGTTTGAGAGTACAATTATTCTTTATATATAATTTTATAATTCTAGAAATTAATTAGGTAAATGGGTTGAATATGTTTTTATAAATTTGATCTTCGTGAAGAAGTCATTATGAATTAAAATGAGTCTTTATCCAGCCCTAGTGTACCTAGACTGGTTCTAATACATATAAATGGTTATCCCATTTGTAAATATATTATAGGATCTAGCTAACTATATCATGTACAAGAAAATCTAGGGAAACATTTTCCCCCACCTCTGACATGACAACAATCACAAACATAATTATCACAATGCTATTATAGGATTCATACATTGAAAGAAGTTTCCAATGTAACCATATTTCTAAGAAAGCTATATGATGAGTTTTAGGGGGTATTCGGGTAGATTCATGCCCACACTCCTCATACTGGCCATAATGTTGCTAAATATAATGTATTTTTTGGACTCGTCTATTCTACACGGGTATCCAGATGACTACTTTCATTCGGTCTCATCTGCATGGTTTATCAGTAATATGTTAATTCAAACCAGGAATTTGACTTTAGTTTAAGGATAATTTTACTTTATAATGAAATTATTGTATGATATTAGCAACATCATGTGCATGTATAGTAAACTTAAATGGTTCTCCAAGAATATTTTGAGAGGAAACTCATCATACATAGCTCTGAGGATTGGTGCCTCAAAAAAATTATTGGAATTTCATAAGATGATCCCCACTTCAACATGAAATATGTGAAATTTTTTATTTTGATGAATAAAATTAATTAGGATCATTTGAATTAGATTAAATTTCATTATAAACATATGCTTTGGAGACCAAGATAGATTTTTAAATGGCTGTGTTATTTAACCAGTCCTAAACTTTGGTGCATATTTTCTAAACCCAATAATAAAATATCCGTTGGGAATTAATGAATAATCCCATGAATAGATGCCTATATTCATTCATATATTATGCTTGATCAATGCATGGATGGTTAAATATGGAGGAGAAATAATGCATCACTGCGTATTTATGTGATTACCATTTCATTGAGTAATCATAGAGTAATGACATTGGTATGTCTGAAGAAAACTCTTTTTAGGGTTGTATGAACCCTTTGTAGAAATGTTTGTGATGAATAAATTTATGTATTATTAAATCCATGAGTTTGGATGTTTGAAATATAAGTGAAGGATGTTGACATCAGTAAGAGGCCCATGTCCATACAAGATAAAAAGTCTTATTCTAGTTATTCCAGGTTGTTATTTTTAAGAACGTTATTAAATATTGAAAAAAGGGATTCTAATAGCTTTTATAATCTTCCTTAACAATTATGACTACATACACAATACAAGAATCTACCTTGGTAACTGAGAAAATGATTCATGTTTCAGAAATAAAGAACCTTTAAACAAGTTAAAATATTTTTATCACGGCAATTCAGAATTTAAAAATTCCCTTAAATGACGGTGAACTATCAATAAGAACAATATATTATAAATAAAGAAAATCCAATATCATTTCCCAAATTCCATCATTGAGGAACCTTTTCTAAGGAACCATCACTTAGTTTACTTTACGTAGACAACTTTTACATGGACCCTTTTATAAGGTACCATCACATAGGGTCTGTTCACTCAAGAACCTTCACTCGAGCCCCTTTTTCAAGGGACAATCACTCAGATCTCTATACTTAGTCATTGTTTTATAGTTATCATCACTTAAGTCCATTATCGATGGTAAAATTACCCGGTGTTATTCATAAATATGAATGTGGGATTGATAAGTTGAATTAATATTCATACACTTCCTTGATATAAAAAAATACAACATTTAAAGGGGGGTACAAAATAAAAAAGTTCCACGTGTTAATATAGGTCTTCTCAGGTTGCTGGTGGACTTTTTTTAATTATAGAAATATTTATTCATTTCCTCACATTTTCCATCACAGTTAACTTTGACTAAACACTACAAAATTAACCTATAACACCTATATGAACAACATGAAATGGTCTTGGATTATTATCACACCTATGAATCATTTTTCTCATAACTCAATCCCCTTCATTTTGATCGGATCCCAATATGAGGGGGTGTTTATTATTATTATGATTATAGTAAAAAGATTAAGATTAGTGATGTAAAATGGTAACTATAAAGAAGTAAATTTATTTTCCTAGCACATAGGAAATATTAGTGGTCATTTTTTCATAGTCCTTTGCATAAAACCACGATTCCACACCCAAGTAGGCCAACAAAAAATGAACTTCTTTAATGGTTCCCATAAACATTAGTCTAATTTGTTTTCTATATACATTACCCCAGTGTTCATTATTTTGTAGAACTAGGCCACCATTGGAAAATGGAACCCATGATCACTAATATATTTGTTTTATACTAATAGACCCCTTAGGGAGCACTATAAAAGAGTGAAACACCCCGATTTCCCTCTGGGAAACATCAAGCTCATGTGAACCCTTAGCTCGGGCTTTAATAGGAATATCCCTTTAGTTTTTCCTCAATAAGGATAAACACATTTTTTATCATTAAAATGGAGAAGAAAATTATATATCACTCATTGGGGAGAAGAACCATGCCTCTACCCCACCTAGGTGAAACCCTTTGGATAGACATCACAATATCAAAGTACCTCTTTTTTCTCGCACAAGGGAGAAGAACCTTTCCTAGAATAAAATATTGATTAGTCATTAACCAAAATACAACTATGTTGAATAATCTTATATCCAATGAACTATGGTGATACAGACTATTATAATCTCACACTTTTAATGGATTATAATCCCTTCACCCAAGTCACCTGCTTGAGAAAAAAATATCATGGTCTTTTCCAAAACCATAGGATTTATAAGATCAATTCATAGACACCGTTTTGAACCATTTCAATAATTAATTCCATTGGTACAATGATTCTATATATGTTTCATCAAATATAGGTATATTTCGTGGGGTGATCACAACCATTTATGCCCTTAATAATGGGGGGTCTCCACTATGAGGACACTAGAGTGGTATCTCTTAGAACAAAATGCCCACATTAGATTCATAAATGAAATTTTATGAATCCTTTAGACTTAATGAATTATGGAGAACATGGATTCATTCCAAAATTTAATCCCTGGTACATTCCACATTGATTATTTCATCACCATGAATCATCATATGAGCTAGGGAGATATAAAGGGAAATGACACATCCTCCATTCCAGTTGTTTCCGAGTACATTTAAAAATACTAATATTCATGTATAATACACTATAATTATCTCTTAGCTATTAAGAATATACTAGGATATACCATGCATAATTCATATCTTCTTTCTCATGGGGCTATATCCCCTAATATTCCACTCATCCTTCCTTATCCCATTATTAATAGATGGGAGATACAAATCCATTTATGGGGAATATAATAGGTGTATGCTCTAACAAATTATTCAAAGTTCTATATCCCATGAAAGGCTCATATTTAATCCAACCATGCATAATCCTGATATAATTATTTATTTTCACTTCTTTCAGACCATTGAAATTTTGTTTCATGCAATGTAGAATGACATGACATTGTCCTTGCCACATGAAACTAAATTTCATGGTATGATCTAATCATATGACCATAAATTATGAAACTAAAATTATGTGTACTAGATTATTATTACCAAGAATATGTTGGAAACATCGTTATGGTTCATCACCGACATAATAATTATATATTACCCTACTCATCGGGAAATATTCTCTAACGGCTCAGATGACTATACTCATTATTCCATATTTCCTATAAGAATCATTTTCTAATCCACTAAGGATACATTTTCTATGAACCATCCATATTGTAAGTCCTTATCATTGATGATAATTATATCATCCTCATGGGTCCATATTCTTCTTGATATCGCTTATGTACTTCCTCATCGGGCTCTATTCCTTGTGAGTGAATATGTAGAAAAATGTTTAATAATATCATAATTTAAGATTAATTTATCTAATATTATAAATTCAATATAAAAGTTTGATAAAATTTCATCCATAATGGAAAGTTGAATATAATTTAAAATGGAATTAATAAATTATTTACACCATGAACAATTATTGGATATTTATTTAATACTAACTAAAATAATATTAATGACATAACTTGAATGTATTACATTATATTAATATAATTTAATCATATTACAAAATTATTTTTTTGAAATGTGACACTCCCATGTCACTAGGGTATTTAATATTTTATAGTTATCGTTTATTCTTAAATGATTTGTATTTTTTGTTGTTTTATACGTATTTTGACCCTTCAGGGGTGAGTTTTTAGGTGTCAGGACCTCACTGTGATGTAGAGGGTGTGTATACACTACGATGGTGCTTGGTCTAGTGGGAACACACCATAGTATATGGGATATTACATGGGGGTATTAATTTTTTATGAGGGGTTAATAGTTTTCTTAAAGAGATTTTATAAATTAATGATTACTGAGAAACATTTTATATTTTTTTCATGGTGTGGATGTTTAGTGCTGGTTTGTTACATTGAAAGAGATGGAAACATCTTTGTGTTTTAAATATTGGGGTTGTCAGATCTTCCTAAATCAGTTTCCCATGTTTTCGTTTAATAGGTTTCGATATGGTGGATTATGAAATAGGGTCACTACACCATGGGGTATGTATTTAATGTTTTATGTTTTCTAAATTTCTTTTACACTCCCCATTTTTAGAAAATTTTGATATCCCCTATCAACATGTATGACCCCATGTTACCCTATAAATTATTCTCCTTCACACCTCTATTCCTCCATGGATTTTTAAATGGTTTTATTTTTTTGGACTGATTCTTCAAGGAAAAGTCTTCTAGGTCACATATTTTTCCTAAATTATTATCTGGTTTTATGGTTTTTTCCAATTATGAATTCTAGGGGTCATGTTGGCTGAATATAGAATTCAAGGATTTCTTAATCATGGGGATATTTATTTATATGTATTTTAGACATTGTATTAATACTTTTTTTAATTCTTCATCAGTGGTGACTTATTAAAACCTATATCTAGTAATTGGGATATGTTCTTCTTTGAAATTATTTTATCATTCGCATCCCATAATTATTGGGAATATTATATTTGTTTTCTATGTAAATATATCTATAATCATTACCCTTATTGTGTTTTTAAACTGTTTAAAGGATTTAATTAATTAGAAATGATTATTGAAATTAATTTCTTATATTAATTTTAAATAAAAATATTTTTTCCATGACACATGTCTTTCAAAATTCATAATAAGAACATTTAAATGAATTTTAAGATTCAAATATTTGTTGTTCCTCTATTTCTATTTTTAAAAGGGAGTAACACATGTTAACGGGATTCGTTCATATAAATAGGTAATTGGTATTAAAGTTACATATAAGAGAACAATGTGATGTCATAAACTGATGAATCCCTGATTGATCATTTATAGGATGTTTTATGATAAATTATTTCTATTTACCATCATTTGTTTTGAATAAATAGTTGGAAAATAATAAACTGAGTTCATTTAATGTTTTTACACCATATGATTTCATACCTTAGTTTTTGGTTTTTTATACACTTATTCTTATTTTTATTGTATGTAGATAGACAATTAATATGTAATTCTAGATTGTTAAAAAAATTATTTTTAGTGGGTGTTGGAGTTGAGGTGTGTTGTATTGTTTTTGGTTATTTATTTAACATTTTTATAACCATGTTGCTTATTGATTCCAATGCTCTACATTGACATGTTATGGGAACCCAAGTACATAAATGAGGGATTCGGTTTAATCAATACTTACTATACTGACCTAATGATAATAATGTAGTTAATTTGTATTTCATTATTAGACTATAAGATCTAATCGACATGAACATATCAGATCTTGGGAGATGATCAGAATGACCGGATATGACATTGGGAGCCTACTGATAGACTAATTGACATGATTATGTATTGGAAAATATCATTATATATTGTTGAGATTTTCCTAAGACAATTACTATTTAAATGATCGTAATACTTAGGTGGCATTCACTATAAACTTAATATATATATCCTTGTTACCATTAGATACTAGTGGAACCACCTTTATAGCTGATATAAAATAAAATTATGCTTCCATGAAATGATGGGGCTTGTAGTGCTTGTATTTATTATTTTATTGAATGGTATACTTTTCAATTTTATTTAAGTAATATATTACCAAACAGATTCTAAAAGATGGAAAATTATATGGGATTTTTTCATAATATTGGAAGTAAACATTTAATTTTTATGAATGCCCTATATTTTAAATGTTGGATTTCACCAATTTGGATAAAATGTTTTTTGAATTATATTTTAATGGAATAAATTTTTAATTTTGTGTGGCTTGAAATTTTGGCCTTAAAATATTTTTTTATAAAAGATTTTTTACATTTGTTTTTTAGAAAATTGTATGATACATAATACTTTTTATGTTATGCATTATAACTAGAAAAACATATTATTTAAAATATGTCCAAACTATTATGACCTAAACTGACAAGGTTCAACCAGTGGCTACCCCAAGCCCACCTCTAACAGGCAAGGGGTGGGTGACCAACGTTGAGTAGTCATATCTACAAATGGTAGGAATTACACAAAAGTAACTTTACACACACACAAACACATATCTAAGACCACACAATGATGAAATGTTAAACAACCGAAACAATTCATGTATTTATCTAATATACAACAATAGAATATGATAGTAAAAGTATTGAAAATGGGAATACGGTCCTAAAACAAGCCCAACCAAAAACTGTAAAAGTCTGACTTGCTTCAAGGTGGAGGACTAAGTGTAAAAGAAAGCTCCTGATAAAACCCTCAAGTTTCATTCTCCAACTACACTCCACCCACTCCCTATCCTCCCAAGCCTACTAATATTAAAAAATTTATTTCCAAAATCAATTTTGAGGAAAAGTGGGAAACCATACAAATTCAATGCTAGGAGCTTTAGGCACAGTATGAAATCACAAAGTCATTAATTGTGAGACTAAATATATTTCAATTGCTTTCCCAATATATCCCCCAATGAAGGGCATGGGCCTTTGTATCCAGATCATCTATGACAAGGTCTTTAAAGTAGTGGACATGCTTGTCCCATGTTTGGATGTACTCCTCTGCATTTATTTTCCTCCCAAGACACTGTCAAAAGGGTCATCGTTTTCACAAGTCATGATTCATTCTCAAAATCCCATGCATGGGTGAGTATAGCAATACATAGTAGGACCCCATAGAAATATAAAACATAAAGAACCAAGAACATTAAACACAATAAAAGATATGAAAATAAATGTATAACTGAAATACTCAGATATACTCTGGACATAGACCATACTACCAGTCCATCATACCCAACACCCACCCACATGATTCTACATTATGTAAAATAATTTCTAGGATAACCCACTCAATGAGAAACACTATCTTCAAAGACACTCAACAAAGATGTATATCTAATTTTGACCTTCTCGAGAAAGATCATTGGCCTATGAAGACCCTAATACATAGATATGGGTTCATGCCTAGAACCTGTGGGGGACAACACAAACCCAGTATGAATCAACTTTCTATGTAGGGGATCATATTCAAACTATTCCAAAAACCCTACCAATATGGACTAATATATGTACGATTAGCAACATGCTCAGGGAGGTCACACTGATTCCCAAAAAATCTTACTAGGGAACAAAGGATGATAGTGGATCATACCCGAGTGTCATGGAGGGGCACCACAAATACTTTTTGAGACATGCCTCTGGAGGGGATCACAATCCAATGGTATGGATGAAATTCTATAGTGTACCCTCATGTAAAAGGATAAAGTAAACTTACTCATCATATACTAGTCCAAAATAAGAAAATTAAGACCCCAAAAAACTCTTTATGGGGGTATATGATGTGTACCACATGGTACACGATGTGGAAATCCATCACCAAACCTTCTAGTTTATAAGAGGATCATAAGAAAATTATTTTCCAAATACATAGAGTGTATAAGGAGTACATAATGTGCAGAGAAACATGGTACCCTGACTATGTTGCCTGGCCATGTATGTTTGTGGGTGGCCATGTTTGTGTAGTAGTATATGGAGTGTGATTGTTCATGTACTCTATTTGTGTGTCGCTACATGGGTAATACCATTTACAACTAATCCTTTATTTTTGTTATAATCCTAGTGTCATGGCTATGGGGTACACATTGTGTGTAATGCCATATTACACTCTGTATTGCTCAAAATTCCAAAGTTCACTCTGCATCATCCCATGTTGTGGGATAAAAAATGTGTACAAATATTTCACAATACAAAAGGGGGTGAATTTTATGTTTTAAAAAAATTATATTTTTACATATAGGTATCCTAGTTTAATAAGATTAAAACTAATTCAATTCAGAAAATCCCTTAATGTGTTGAAATATTAATCGGACAGGGCCTCGGGTCCGATGGAAATATTATCATAATTAGTCATTAAGAATTAGTATTCTAGGGGTAGTATTTGAGATTTATTGTTTTCACAATAACGAAAATAAATAATCAGTATAGCATGATATAGATCATAAATACAATGGTTAGCTAAAATGAGTGAAAGAAAAAATGATTCTATCATAAAGTGTATAGAATCATATTGGGTAAATGAATTGATCATAATAAATAAAATTGTAATTACAATGATCTTAATCACTAAATAGATAATAAAAATATTAATATTGAAATGATTCACTTTCTACTACAAAGCAATACTAATGCAAGCAATTAAAAGAATACCATTTTTTAACCCAAAGAGAATGGTATCCAATAACCATGGATAAGGGTCCTTTGATTTATACTTTAATGGAATTATATCTTAACCACACTAGGGTAAACCCTTAATATGATTATTGGATTTCTTCTTGATATAACAAAATGGCATCGATCAAGAGGGTTATCAACAACTCTATGTTCCTATCCTTGAAATAATTCGATCCACAAATTATCAACCAAACAACATTACTATCCATAGAAGATCTCGATTTTAATAGGCAACAATAATTGTCGCACAATGAATAGAAAAACTCTTTGAATGTATAAATTATGTAGAAAAATCCTTTAAAAACATGTACTCTTCAAGGTTTCCTCAATAAAAAACAATATGATAATGCTCTCACAAAATGTATCAAATTTATTAAAAAGTAATAAGTTCATTAAAATAACCTATTATTTATAGGATAACATCCCAACAGTAATATTGAATTATAATAGATGGATTTTAACCTAAAATGTTAGAGGGACTTTGACAACTGACACTCCAACGGTCATCTTATGACTGAAACAACAACATCATTTTTTAAACAATATCATTACAGAATGCAATGAATCATTTTGATTTAGAGGTTTTCAATTTGATACAAATTTATGGATACATGAAAAATTATTTAAATTATTTTTATTATTCTCATTATGATTGTGAGTATAATTTAAATTTCAGTATGATTCTAGATATTGTGTACAATGAAAACTGTTTCTAGTGTATTATATGTAAATCACATTCAGTGTGTAATATAACTACCGTATTATGCCTCATCATGATAGTCATGGAATAAATCATTTCTACAAATTTTTTACAACTATTATTATATTCATATGTAAAATAGAAATGTTAAAATATAAAATAAGATAATTAATGTAAGTAAGATATAGAATATATTATTTTATAAAAAAGAGAGTTTGTGATTTCAAAAAAACTAAATAGAAAGGTTAAAGGAAGTCTTTTGTTTCAATATAGGATTATCTAGAGACAATGACCTTGTCAGAACCTATTCAATAGAATTCATTAGGATGAATCCAACACTGATCTATGGAAAAATAGGTTCAAATCTACTAATAAAACATATTTATATGTCGTTCATCATTGTACATCGAAGAAGGATGAATAATATAAATTTATGTATCCAAAAATGTCTAATTCACCTCTGTTTCCACCATCGTACAACCATTGTTTCATGCCGATCAAGAATATGAGATATCATATCACTATGTTAAGAAAAAAGTGTACAACGATCAATTGATTGTGGTGTTATCAATCCCTAGGGAAAAAAAGGATTTTCCGTGGTGAACAAAGAACTTGGGGAGAAGAGATTAAGAACTAACAATATGATCAAACCTCAATCAATTTTTTTTCTCTCATGATTGTTTTCCATGAGAATAAAAATAATGAAATCAAAATTTCAATGTAATTCTCCCAAAATCTGCCACCAATAAACCCATCCCACGAATACACTTGATCCATGGATCAATTTGGTGGTTGATTGAACTGTGCTCATTGTAGAAATCCGGAATAGGGAAAAGAAAAAAAATCAAAAAACCAACCTACCCCATTTTTAATCAATCACTAATAAAGAAAAATGTGTCGATGTAGTTGTTTTTGAGATCCTTCAATTCCATTCCATTCTGGCCACTGATCCTCTACTTGGTCATCATCCACCAACATGGTCTCGTTCTACACTCTACAAAGTCCCTCTAACAATTTTCATGTTTATGAAACTCACCCTAATTTTTTTCATAAGTTCTTATTTAAAGAGGGGAAAATTTTGTCTCTATTTCACTATGTCAAAAAACAAATAAAATAAAAAAAATATATTATTTTATTTATTTTATGACCCCATTTACTTTTCCACAAATGAACCACCCTAACCTAGCTTATGTTGTGCCTAGGGTAAAACCCGCATTCTGAACTCCATGGACCCCTCATATTTCTAATCTAGGAACCGGTATAAATTTTATACTTGATTATGAAAATAGTATAAACATTTTATTTTATATATTTTATATATTTTATATATTTATTCCATGAACACCAAGAACTAAAAATTGCATGACATCTCGGCACCTAGTCTAAAAAATAAAAAATATAATATACTAAAATAATACCAAAAAAACATTATAGATGTTACATTCACCCCACTTTTATGATTTACTCCCCAAAAAGGAACAACATTGGAAACCCAAAGAGATGTGGGTACTATGAATGAATTTGAGACTCCAAATCCAAATTACCCTCCTAAAAATTCTTGTTCTATCACTACAAAAAACCAATGGGGAATCAATCACCGATAATGGATCCTCTCCCGCAGATCCTCAATATCTACCTGATAATATACAAAGGTAGCTTCATCCTCAATGCCCATCTCACCCCAGTCGATAACTTGTTATGGTTCATGCATATAACTCTTAAGTTGTGACATGAGGAAGACATCATGTACTTGGTCCAACATTAGTAGTAGATATAAGAATTGCACCACCTTTCCCACTATACAATGTAACCAGAAGAGACTAGTGTATATCAGAGATAACATTCCACGATGACCAAATATCCTCAATACATGTTTAGATGAGACCCTTAGAAACACTTGGTATCACTCCAAAAACTATAAAGGTCTTCTTCATCATTCCACCCAAGCCTTATGATGGATCAATTCAGTCTTTATATGCTTGAAGATGACTTTCAACTTCTTGGTAGAAGATTTAAATGTCTCTAATACTATGATTTCTGACTCTCTGGGACCAGTACACCAAAGTGGTGATCTGTAGGGTCACTAATAAAGATCATAAAATGTTTCCATCCAATGATGGAATGTCAGTCATTGCTCTATGAAAATTCCATCAAGGGTAGTTGATCCTCCCAACTATGAACAAATTCCAACATCCGAGACCACAACATGTCTTCCAAGACCTTGTAATCCACTCTATTTGGCTATCAGTTTGAGGATGAAACACTATGATCAAGAAGAATTGAGTTCTAAAAAATTCATGTAATCCTCTCCATAAATGATATTTTAAGTGATAATCATGGTCATAGATGATTGATAAGGTAACTCATGGAGTTAGACTATCTCCTTCATGTAGAGGATTCCCAAGATCTCTACTAAACTTTTCTCTTGAATAGGTAAGAAGTGGGCTGACTAGGTGAGTCATTCTATGATCACTTTAATGGAATCATGTCTCCTAGAAATAAAATGTAAAAGCACCATGAAATCCAATGGATATCCCATACCACTTTCACTCTAGAAAATCAAGGGATTGAGCTAAACCCAGTTGGACTTAGATCTCATCCTTCACTTGCTAACAAGTATGACATCAAGAGACAAACTCTACAAATCCATTAATCATACCTATCCCCAAAAACTGACATCGAGGGTACTATAACATGTTATCCACACTAGTATGTATCACCAAAGGGGATTCATAAAACTCCAACAACACATCCTCAAGGAACATAAAGAGTTCCATGGCTCGTACTATGAAATGATAACATGATATCCTCCTTCAGAATATCCATCAGAAGCACATTCAGTCAATATATGAGTACTTACAGTCTAATAGTTGGTATCTCCTTGCTATACATTTCTTACACACTATAAAACTGGCGGGGTAACAACCATCAACTAAACATATGAATAACTATCCTTGTCTGTGAAGTGCAACTACAACAAGGCTACCTGCCTCGATGCCTTGGTCAACAATTGAGACAAGATCTCATGCTGAGACGATCTACCACCATTTTGCCCTTCTACAGAGAATATAAAATCTATAATTCACAGTCTTAGGGGAACTCTAGACGTCTCGTTTTCATCAAGTTATGATTCATTGAAAAGAAAATAGAGTTGAGAATGATTTGGTTAGTATAAATAATAAATTTCATCGGGCATCAGCTAGTGTCTCGACATCTAAATAGATAAAATTAACATAACTAACAGAAGACCATGGGTCATATAGTTATACTCATTTTGTATCAACTAGAATTAAAAATATAAAATAATTCCCTTCCTCTTCATCGACACAAAATAGTTTCTGGTCCCTAATTCACCACATAACACTATGTACTCGACACCCTCCTCTAGATATCTCAATATGGGGAGCTTATCTACCTTTGACTGAGCACATGAAAGAACATATGGAACCTTTATGTCCAGCCAAAAGGATACCCATTCCACATCAATGCTGTTAAGGGTGTTTCTTATATAGATAAGTTGGGTATTGACCTACGATATTACCTTTCCACACCAAGGAAACTATGGACCCCAGTAACACACTTGGGTGGATCCTAGGAAAGAACCACCTCAACCTTTGCTGGATCCACTACAACTCCATCCCGAGATATAAAGTGTCCTAGAAGGAGGATCTTTCAAATCCAATACTTATCATTCATGATGTAATGGTAATGCTGGTACTCTCAATGTTTTTCTAGGGTCATCCACATGTTTCTTGTGTGCTCCTCATCATACGCCAAATACATTTGGATCTCCATGATAAAGACCAACATAAATTATTCCAAGAAAGGGAGAAAGATCCATTTCCTGATTCCCATACACAATTTTGGAAAATTATTCATGCCAAATAGAATAACCAAGTACTCATAATGACCCTAATGACATCAAAATTCTGTATTTGGTATGTTATCATCCTGTATTCAAAACTAGTGATTGACTGACCCAAGGTCAATCTCCAAGAACCATCGATCCCCTATTAACTAATAAATGAGTTCTAGATCCTTGGTTGTGGATAATAACAAGTCATGGTCACCCGGTTCATGCATCATTAATCCAAAGATAACCTCAATATACCATCTACATTCATGGAAAATAACACTGGGGAAGCCTAAGGGGAAACACTGGGTCCCAAAAATCCCTTCGCCTATAATTCATCCAACTAAAACCTCATCTCACAAAGCTAAACATGATATATCTGATATACTGGTGAATATATTAATGCCATCCCAGAATGCAAGTCGATGTAGAATTCCCCCTTTGGTGGGAAGGTAAAATTGTTACGTCCTTAGGAAATAATTCCTCACACTACATGACTACTATAGGAAAACGATATACCAAAGCATCCAGTACTACGAGAGTCATGCTAGCGAACTAGTGACTAATCAGATTCACTTTTTTACTTCAAAGCTCTTCTAACTCTGCCAAGATTTCTATTTCACCCCAAAAAGAAAAAATTATCCCATCAATAGTTAAACACTATATCCTAAGCCTAAAATAATAAATATGAGCATGAAATGTGGATATCCATTCCACACTCAAGATGATTTCATAAGGCCTCATTAATGAAATAAAGTGATATGATACAAAACTCTCACATCCAAGCATCATATTGCACTTCGTCATAAGTATGAAATTTCT
Source organism: Viscum album (assembly GCA_963277665.1). Taxonomy (NCBI): domain Eukaryota; kingdom Viridiplantae; phylum Streptophyta; class Magnoliopsida; order Santalales; family Viscaceae; genus Viscum; species Viscum album. The sequence continues at coordinate 382,096,589 of OY728132.1, read as the reverse complement.
TGATCACCACCTATCATAGTCTCCAAATATAGGGGTTAATCTAATGGATCAATTGGAATCTCTTTTTCTTTATCCATATATTTGGATAGGAAGGATTTCCAAGAACTCGTGTCTATCAACACTTCTACTAATGTATAAAGAAGATAGATCATAACTCTTATGATTCCCAGATCCTTGGGAACATATGACTATAAAGCCTACAAATAGCCTCATCCATGCCCACCAGATTACTAATCCAAGCATGGACCACCTAGGGGTGGTGGTTTTAGTAGGTATAAACTCTGACAACCTCCTTCTTCCATACCAACCACACTTCCATGTATGCCGCCCTACAGACCACCCTGATCCTATCTCTATCTCTACCTTAGTATTCTCTTAAACATCTCATGATTATTTATATGATGGGGAAGAAAATATAGATCCAGTTATCTTGGACTATCATATTAGAAACACCACTTGACCCTTAGTATATTTTAGCCACCCGGAGAGCCCTGCACCACTGTCCCTGAGTCATGGGATCCCCTCTTAAAGTGTCTAATATGCTTGGATTAATACAAATACCATTGACAACCTATTATTGATGTCTCATCTACCAGGTTCCCACTTCTAGCTCTTACTACTGGTGTCTTCTCTTACCTGAATATCTCCAGTAACAAGGATTTCTCATGAACTCCAGTATAGGTGGAAAAGTAGAATGATACAACCAATTATCAAATATACCAAAACAATCCATTCTTAATGTTCCAATGTCTGAATAACTGGTCTCAAACCATATCAATGGAGTAACCTGAGAGATTAGTAAATCTTACTGAGTAATATTCCATAGTAATTCTACCATACTGGAGATGTTGAAGCGGTTGTATAGGAACAAGTGGAAACATGGCTGGATTGAACTCCTCTATGAGAAAAAACTCAATGTATTTCCAAAAGGGAGTTGTCTCGTCTTGTGACTGGGTCACTAAGCCCCACCATTACCCAACAGATATCTAAAGTAAACAAAAGGAAAGAAATTCCATCTAATAGGTTGGTGTCCTCACAAGGTAGAAAATGAAGGTGAATTTATTTAGCTAGTCCTCATCCACATATGGGTCTCGCCCACCCTGAAACTAGGGAGATCAATGCCTCTATAATTCGTGTAACACACGAAAACATTATTCATCCTTGGATGGTACTACCATCTCTAGCTGCTTATCAATGGGTGGTGGTATAATGGGTAGGCCACTGAAAGAAGATATCTCTTATACATGCCCCTCTGATGAAGCCTCATAATTGATCGGGTCATCCTCATGATCATTTAGTTGAATCCTATTAGGCTCTATATGTAACTAACCAAACATTTTAATTATATTTTTTTCCTAATTTTGTGTGTTATTTTATATTATACTCAACAAAACTATATCCTTCAATTAATAATGTATGTATAATTAAAATGAGACTGTTGGGTTTCAACTTTTATATGACCTTTGGTCAATATGACAATTGGAAACTATATTCTTAACATTGTGTTTTTATAAATACGGTAATCTTGGTTAATTAATACAAAAAAAGATTGAATGACCACATCTAGTAGACTCGGGTCATATGAATCCCATATGTTGGAGCTTGGGAAGGAGGTAGCATCATTGGGATTTTCTCTGGACCAAGCCCAAGCCGAACTTCAACATATGATGCTTGAAAAGAATCATGTAAAGGATAAGTTCCAGCTGATAGAAATCCGCACTCAGGAAATATTGACTGAGAAACCCCAAGATTCAATCACCCTAGCACACCTTACACTTAGGTCCTATGCTGGTGTTTTAAGTGGCTATGTAACGAGACCTTAGCTTCTTTGTGTAATCCTTTTATATAAATAAAATTATTATTTCTTATTATGGAAATTTTTTTGAATATCAAATATCCAGATAAATATAGGATTTGTATTAATGATGAATTTAGAAAAAAGGGTTATTTTAAAATATTTTTTTATTTTTTAAATAATTAATAATGTGAAATGATTTTCAAAAAATGGTCTTCTACCATTGTGTTCAGTGAGAATTTTAGAGTCCAGTAAGATCAAATTGATTTTTAGTGAATAGTAAAGATTGAATAGTAACATACACTTATGAATAGTAATGAATAGTAAATTGGTAAAAAATATAGGAAATTCACCCATGAATGTACAAATACAATTTAAAAATCATAAACGTGAAAAAGCGATAATAGTGTAAGTTTTGGTATTTTTGTATGTCATAAATATTTTATTTTCAATTTCATAATTAATTTAATTATATAAAATGGAAATATATTTTCATAAAATGTAATCATAAATTTTTACTATATTTTATTATGGTTATATGATAAATTTATTGGAACTCGATTATTTTTCTAAGGTGTTACAAAATGATTTATAGTTTTAAAATTGTATTTTTTTATTAAATAATGATTTTATTTAAAAATTAAAATTAAAATATGTAGAATTTTTTTTATAAAATGGATTTCATTTTTGAATTCAAATCATCGATATTAGTTTAGGGTGAATAATTTGGGATTTTTCTAAAACAGTTGAATTTTTTATGAAGATTAAAAATACAGTTTTGAGTTTCAGGTGTTTAATGACATCATTAATGATGAAATAATTATCTATGCTTTCTGGTTGACTAATTAATAGTGATATGTTCTATGAGGTGTACCATGTGGCCAATACCATGGGAAAATACAATGGGAAAGCTCGTGGTTTGGCCAATACCGCCGATAAGGTGTCCCTTGGAAATTAATAATTTATTCACCAACTTTTCCTATAAATACCAATACATTTCCCTCATTCGTTTCATTCCAAAATCCTCCTCAAAGATTTTATGTTCTCCTAACCTCCAAAGGAGTCCTCCCAAGGTTCCCTCCAGCCTCCCATTGTCCTGACCTTCATACTCTTGGCGTTACTCATCAAGGTAAGGGATCCTTTCACCCTCATCTTTTAAGTCCTGACTTCCTTTAGGTTATGTCTTATAGTTCTATTTATCAAGATGTGGATTGTTAATCTATATATTTAATACTATCCATTTTTTCCAAATTATGAGATACCATTTCTTCTTTCATAGATTTAATTTCCTAATCTTTAAGTGGTGCCTTTAGGCTACCGAAATTTTTGTATAAGAAATCGCATCTTCTTTTTCCCTTCGAGTTTAATTTTCATATGGTATTTTCTTAAAATTTCAATAACATGATCTTATTTATTATTATTATATATCCATACTGTGTTATTAGTTATTTATGAGTGGGTTACTATTTTCCCCTCTCATTTCAATGTGTTCTAAAACCATGTTATATAGACGTTTTGCTGCAGAATTTTCTTCTCAAAATCTCTCTCTTTTTCTCAAGAAATTCTCTTTTATTTTTTATGTGAATACCAAATTATATTTTCAAATCCATGGGTATTAATCAATACATACAATTGATCTATTTGAATTTGTAATTGACATACATATAACCCTCACTCCCTTTCTATGGGTTATAAATGACTTAATGGTCATGTTTTTAAGAAGTTTTAAAATGTCACGATTTTGAAATAAAACCCATTTCATTTATTCACTATGGATTATTCATTAAATGTTTGATTATGATATATTTGGCTCACATGAAAATAAATTCATATTAAGGGTTCACCCTGATAGTGCTTTAATGAATTGTGTAATGAAATTAATCTATAGAGATGACATGTTTCACAATACCTTGGTAAATAACCTTGGTAATTTTTATTACAACTCGGCAATAAACCTTGGTGATATGTTCATGAATGTATAAATGAAATGTTGTATCTACATATTAAAGTTATTATTCATGTTATTTTTATAAATATATTCTTATTCTTCCATTTCTCATGCCTTTATGACTTTTATCATGTTCTTATTTATATTTCTCAAGAACAAATGTCAACTATTTCACTTATTTTCATTACTGAGCCTTATGCTCACCCTTTTCATTGTTGTATGTCTGTAGGATTTGATATATAGTTATTGTACATATGATGAACAAATTATGAAGACTAAAAAGTGGTTCAGAAGAATGTTTTAGGTTGTTTTAATGTATTATGTTCTTGATTTCCATGACACTAGACTTTAAAGATCCTCTGTTTGTGAAATGTAATGAAATGTTATGTAATAAAAAGGTAGGATTTCATAGTGGGTATCAAATGATAGTTTAATTATTAATGGAATTTAGTCTATGAAAACATTAGGAATAATCCTATAGAAAAGATTATATATTGGAAAAATTCATGGTATTTTGGTGAGTATTGAAAAAGTGGTTTATCAAGGAAATACATCTCTATATGGATATGAGCAGGTAGAGGCATCTCTGGAACAGAGGTAACTAGGAGTGAAAACTCCAAAAAAGAGTTTCTATCTTGACCTGGGGTATTCTGGTACACGACAACAAGCATTTCTACACTCTAATTTAGGACACTCCTGAGGGATATGTTTGGTTAATTATAACATTTTTATGAATCATTATGAATGATTTATAGAGAAATGTAATTGTTTAAAGAGGATTCATGACATAAAATCCTTCATAGTCAAATGATTCGTAAATTAAATAAGTTTTTCAATGATGTTTTATTATTTTAGAAATGCAGTGAAATAGGAGGCACCGTGAAAATAGTGACCGTAATTGAATTTGCGCTAACAACCCTCCGATGGAAGTCGGAATAGAAACAGTCATGCGAATGAGGAACCAACTAACTCATGTGATGGTAAATAACTTTAATCAAGCTATGTGAATAATCTCACCATAAATAGAAAAACGTTTTGTTGAGTGCTTTATGCTTCAATGACCACCAACCATCAGTGGATAGATCAACCCATTGATTGCTGAATAGTGGATCAGCTCTATAGAGAACATCTTTTCTGTGCTCCATTTTGTAGAGAATGGGATGGTTACCCTGGTTGTCTATTGCTTAGAGGGAGAAACTGATCAGTGGTGGCAACTGAATAAAAATATAAGGCGAATACTGGAAGTTGAAGCTATATAGTGGGAAGATTTCAGAGGGAGATTCTTCAACAAATATTTCCCTTGATTGAGGAGAACAAGAATGGAAAAGGAGTTTCTTGAGAAAAAGTAGAAGGAGAATGAATCTGTGGGAAGCTATGAGATGAACTTCACAAGGCATTCACGTTACACATCTAGCTTTGTCATGGATCCAAACGGTAGAGTTGATAGATTATTCGACGGACTGAGACCACATCTGCAGAAGAATCTAACCAACCGAGACTATGATATCTTTGATGAGATTGATCAGAGTGCGATAAATGTCAAGCTAGAGTTTACTAAGACTTAGTGGTCTCATAAATCAAATGTAAATAAGGTATTGATGGAGCCTAGCTTAGGGAGGAACACTGATCAGGGAAGAGGAGGCAAGAAAGTGCAACATTCCACATGTAATAAATGTGGGATGAAGCTTTCGGGGAACTGCCTGTTCAGGAGCGGGAAATGCTACAAGTGTGGAAGAGATGTACATATTTTGAGGAATTATCATAGTGAGGTGAAACCTCAACTTACAAAAAGTAATGATGAGGATAATATGTTGTAGGCCATACCTGATGTCCAGTGCTTTATGTTTGGACAAGTAGGGCACTTTTCCAATCACTATCCAAATCTGAGGGTAGTGGAGGGGAACCAACATCAGCCTCAGCAAGGGACAAGGGAGCAAGGACGTGATTTTTCTATCACAATAGCTGATGTTGAAGCTCCAAATGATTTTTCAGTAGGTACTCTTGTTTATTTTCTCAAAGCTATAAAGTACTTTTTTTATTCTGGTTCTTTGCATTCCTTTATTTCCTTCAAGTTTATAATGAATTTGGAATCAACACCCAACTTGAAAAAAGTTGAGTTATCAGTCAAGACATCTGGTGGGATTATCCAAGAATCATCAATGTTTAGAAACTCTAGTATTTACATCGGTGAGCACAATCATATCATAAATCTATCATTCATTCCCATGCTAGAATTCGACATTATACTAGGGACGGACTGACTCTCAAAGAATAATGCTAAGATCAAATGCAGAATTAAGTAAATATCAGTAGTCTAGAATGGAAAACCTCTAGTTATCTTCTAAGGAGATATATATCATCCTGATCTTTTTCTAGAAGAACCTCATATATCGTTTTTTATGGAATTGATCAGTGATGAAGAAAAAGGAAATGGGAGTTTTTGGATAGAAAATGTCCCCATCGTTAAGGAATACATTGACGTTTATCTTGAGGATTTTCCTGGAACTCCCCCATAAAGAGAGGTGTTCTCTATAGAACACATTCATGGATATCATCCAATATCAAAGAGCCCATATAGGATGGAAAATGTGATGCTGGGGGACTTAATGAAACAACTCCAAGATCTTTTGGAGAAGTGGTTTTTTCGATCGAGTGTGTCTTCTTGGAGAGCACCTGTTCTCTTTGTGAAGAAGAAGGATGGATCGATACCATTATGAATTTATTATATAGAATTGAATGGGGTCATAGTAAAGAACAAATACCCTCTTCAAATAATTGATAAATTATTTGACCAACCTCGTGGGGCTCAATTCTTCTCTAAGATTGATCTTCGAGCTGGTAATCATCAATTGAGGTTGAAGAAAATAGATATTCCAAAAACTACCTTCTGATCAAGATATGGGCATTATGATTTTCTTGTCACGCCTTTTGGATTGGCTGATGCACCTGCTATTTTTAAGGATTTAATTAGTAGAGTCTTTAAGGACAACCTCAATAACATTGTAGTAGTTTTTATTGATGATATTATGATATAATACAAAAGTCACGATGAGTATAAAGATCTTTGAGGGGTGATTTTACAAACTCTATAGAATATGAGGATTTTTGGAAGGTTCAGTAAATGTGAATTATGTTTACAACAAGTTACTTTCTTGGGGAACATTGTTACCAAGGAAGGAGTTACAACTGACCCTCCAAAGACGAATGTTGTAGAGGAGTGACCTCATCCAACAACAATAACTGGGATTTATAGTTTCCTTGTATTAGCGGGATATTATAGGAGGTTTGTGAAAAACTTTTCACGAATTTCTAAACCATTAAACCACATAACTCAAAATGGGGTCATGTCAATCTGGACAATGGAGTGTGAGGACTGTATCCAGGAGCTGAAGAAGAGATTGGTTACTGCACCTGTGTTAGCTCTGCCCTCAAGTGGAGAAGGATTTCTTATTTTTAGTGGTCCATACCAAAAAGGGCTTAGGTGCATCCTCATGAAAAATGACAAGGTCATTTTTTATGCATCTCAACGGTTGAAGACTCAGGAGAAGGACTATCCTAGGCATAATCTGGAGTTTTTTGTGGTCATTTTTTGCACTGAATTTATGGAGGCACTATCTTTATGGGGATAAATGTGATATATACAAACACCATAAAAGTTTTATGTATATTTTCAAAAAATGGAATTGAACATGAGACAAAGGAGATTGTTGGAAATTCATAAAGGCTATGATTGTTCAATTCATTATCATCCCAGAAGAGAAAACAAATTCACCGATGCATTAAGTAGGAAAGATCCATTTGTTCTATCCATTATGAGGATTAAAAGAGATCATTTGCTCAATGACCTAGTAAAATTGGACATGAGAATTATAAGGGAAGGGACATCATCAACCCTAACCCAAATGGTTTCTCAACCGTCATTACTAGAGAAGATCAAGAATGCTCAGAAAGAAGATCATTTTTCATAGAAGAAGTTTGGGGATATAAAGGATGGGAAGTTTCTTGGGATAAATATTGATCAAGAAGGTGTACTAAAATATCATACAAGACTTTGGGTTCCATCTATTCTGGAAATAAAGAAGGAGATGATGGATGAAGCTCATAGCTCTACTTTCTCTATACTCCTTGGCAGCACAAAAATATATAGGGACCTTCGTGATATTTATTGGTGGGATAATATGAAAATGGAGATTGGTGAATACACGTCAAGGTGCCCGGTATGATATCAAGTTAAGGTAGAGTGACAACATCCTAAAATGGTTTTGAAACCACTACCCATACCAGCATTGAAGTGGGAAAATATCACTATGGAATTTATCACTGCTCTCCCAATAACTTCCAAAGGAAACAATGTGATATAGGTTATTGTGGACTGTCTAACAAAGAATACCCAAATTGTTAAGGTGTTTTGGAGGAACCAAAAATTTGAAGAATCTACATGGGAACCTTAGGAGTCGATGAGATTGAAGTACCCACAACTTTTCTCATCATAGGGTACGAGATAAAATTTTGGGGACACAATTTTGTAAGGGGGAAGAATGTAACAACCCAAACATTTTAATTATATTTGTTTCCTAATTTAGTGTGTTATATTATATTATACTCAACCAAACTATATCCTTTAATTAATTAAGTGGGTATAATTAAAATGAGACCATTGGGTTTTGACTATTATATGTCCGTTGGTCAATATGACCATTAGAAACTATAGTATGAACATTGTGTTCTTATAAATATAGTTATCTTGGTTAATTAATACAGAAAGAAGATTGAATGGCCTCATCCAGTAGACTCGGGCCATATGAAGCCCATATGTCAAATCATGGGAAGGAGGTAACATCACTAGGATTTGCACTGGACCAAGCCTAGCCAAACATCAACATATGAAGCTTGAACAAAATCGCCTAAGGGAGATGTTAAAGCAGATAGAAATCACCACTCAAGCAATGTTTTCTGAGCCACCCAAAGATTCTATCACCAAATCACAATTTACACTTAGGTCATATGATGTAGATATAAGGGGCTATGTAAGAAGACCTTAGCTTCTTTGTGTAATCCTTTTATATAAATAAAATCTCTATTTCTTATTATGGGAAAGTTTGTGAATTTAAAATATCTGGATAAATATAGGATATTTATTATAGATGAATTTAGAAAAAAGGGGGCATTTTAAACAATTGTATTCTTTAAATAATTAATAATGTGAAATGATTTTCAAAAATTGGTCTTCTATTGTTGTGTTCAGTGAGAAATTTAGAGCCTCAAAAGATCAACTTGATTATTATTGAATAGTAATGTATGAATAGTACCAAACCCGTATGAATAGTAATAAATAGTAATTAATTGTAATTAATTGTAAATTGGCCAAACAATTTGAAACTTCACCCATGAATGTATAAATACAATTTAAATATCTTAAAAGTGAAAATGCGATCATAATATAAGTTTGGGTTTTTTTGTATGTCATACATATTTTATTTAAAATTTAATAATTAATTTAATAATTTAAAATGGAAATATATTTTCATGAAATGTATTCATAAATTTTTAATTTATTTTATTATTGTTATAGGATATTTTTATGGGATGTTGATTACTTTTTTATGGTGTTACAAAATGAGTTATAGTTTTAAAGTTGTATTTTTAGAGTAAATAATGATTTTATTTAAAATTTAAATTCAAAATATTTAGAAAATTATTTTCATAAAATGGAGTTCATTTTTTAATTTAGATCATCGATATTATTTTAATGTGAATTTATGTGATTTCTCTGAAATACTTGAATTTTCGGTGAATAGTAAAAATTCAGTTTTGAGTTTCAGGTGTCTAGTGATATCATTAATGATGCAATAATGATGTAATATTTTGGGTCAACTTATGAATAGTTATATGTTATATGAGGTTCCCTATGTGGTCAATACCATTGGAAAATACCATGGGAAATACCTTGGTTTAGAAAATACCACCGATGAGGTGTCCTTTAGAAATTAATAATTTATTCTCCCACTTTTCCTATAAATACCAAGACATTTATTTGATTATTTTCATTAAAAAATCCTCCTCAACAATTTTATGGTCTCCTTACCTCCCAAAGAGTCTTCCCAAAGTTCCCTTAAGCCTTCCAAGGTCTCGAAATTCATGCTTTCGAAGTTACTCATCAAGGTAAGGGATCCTTTCACCCTCCTCTTTTATGTCATGATTTCCTTTAGGTTATGTCTTGTAGTTCAATTTTATCATGATGGGGATTTCTATTATATATATTTACTATTTTCCATTTCATTTCCAAATTATTAGATAAACTTTATACTCTCAAATATTTATTTTTTGAATTTTTAAGTGACGCCGTTTGGCTGCTGAAATTTTTGTAAACGAAATCGCATCTTCTCTTTTCGTTCAAGATTCATTTCCATATGGTATTTCCTTCAAATATCCATACCATGATCTTATATATTTTAATTATATAACCATAATTTGTTATGAGTTATTTATGATTGGTTTACTCATGTCCCCTATCCTTTCAGTTTTTTCTATAACCATGTTATATAGCTATTATGCTGTAGAATTTTCGTCTCAAAATCACTCTCTTTTTCAAGAAATTCCATGTTATTATTTATGAGAATAAAAAATTCTATATTCATATCCAAGGGTATTCAACAATACATAAAATTGATCTATTTTATTCTTTAATTTACATACATATAATCTTCACTCCCTTTCCATGGGTTATAAATGACTTAATGATCACATTTTAAAAAAACTTTTAAAACGTCATGATTTTGAAATGAAACCCGTATATTTTATTCTCTATGGGTTATTTATGAAATTTTGATTATGATATATGTGGATCACATGAAAATAAAGGCATATAAAGGGTGATCCCTAATATCTCTCCAATACATTGGGTAAAGAAATTAGTCTCTATAGATGATAAGTTTCACGGTACCTTGGTGAATAACCTTGGTAATATTTATGACACCTCGGGGATAAACCTTTGTGATATGTACATGAATGTATAAATGAAATTTTGTATCCACATATTCAGGTTACGATTAATTTTTTTTATTAATATATTCTTATTCTTTCATTGCTCATGCCTTTATGACTTTTATCATGTTCTTGTTAATATTGCTCAAGATCACATGTCAGTTGTTTCACTTGTTTTCCTTACGGAGCCTTCTGCTCACCCTTCTCTTTAATGTATGTCTCCAGGATATGATATGTATTAATCGTACATATGGTGATCCAATTATGAAGCCTTACTAGTGGTTTAGAAGAATTTTATTTGTTGTTTTCATGTATTATGTTCCTGATTTCAAAGACAATAGACTTTAAAGATCCTATGTTTGTAAAATGTAATGAAAAGTTATGTAATAAATTGGCGGGATGTCATAGTTTGTTTCAAAGGATAGTTTAGTTATTTATGTAAATTAAGCTATGAAAACTTTATGAATAATCCCATATAAAATTTTAAATATAGGAAAACTTCTAGTTATTTTGGTGAGTGTTGAGTTAGTGGTTTATCAAGAAAACACATCCCTGTCTGGATATGGTCAGGTAGAGACGGTTATGGCACAATGGTACCTTGGATTGGAAACTCTGAAAAGGAGTTTCGATCTTGACCCAGGGTATCCTAGTACACTACAATGGGCCTTGCTGCACTCTTGGTTACAACACTCTTGAAGGATATGTTTGGTTAATCATAATCTTTTTATGAATCATTGTGACAGATTTATAGAGAAATGCAATTATTTAAATAAGTTTTAAGACATAAAATCAATTATAGATAAAATATTCATAAATTACATAAGTTTCTCACTAAGGTTTTATTCTTTTACAAATGGCAGTAAATAGGAGGAACCGTGCAAATGGTGACTTTAATGAACCATGCACTGAGGACCCTCCAATGGAAGCCGGAATGGAAACATTCATGAAAATGATGAACCAACTGACTCAAGTTATGGGAAATAACATGAATAAAGATAATAGGATGATGTCATCATGAAGGGAACAACATTATGTTGAGTCCTTTATGCATCAACGACCACCAACCATCAGTGGATCAACTGACCCATTGATTTTTGAATAGTGGATCAACTTTATAGAGAATATATCTTCCTTGCTTCGCAGTTCAAAAAAAGAGAAGGTTACCCTGGTTGTCTATTGCTTAGAGGGAGAAGCTGATTAGTGGGTGGAAATAATTAAAAACACATGGCCAAGAGTGGAAGTTTAAGCAATGACGAGGGAACAGTTCAGAGGGATATTCTTCAACAAGTATTTTCCTCGATTGATGAGAACATGAATAGAGAAGGAGTTTCTCGAGGTGAAGCAGAAGGAGAATGAATCTGTGGGAAGCTACGAGATTAACATCACAAGGATTTCATGTTACATATCATGCTTTTTCATGGATCCAAATGGTAGGTTTGATAGATTCATTGGTGGAATGAGACCTCGTCTACAGAAGAATCGTGGCAACCGAGACTATAATAACTTGGAGGAGATCATTCGAAGTACAATGAATGTTGAGCTAGTGTCTTTTTGTACCCCCAGTTTCTATTATATAACCCTTTCTTAATGATTTTAATGATTTTAAATTAAGGACGAGGAATGGGAGACTCGGGAGAACTTGGTATAAAGATGGAGGCAGAGGGTAAGTCGCACGGTCAGCACACGGGTTGTCCAAACAGTGTGACTAAACCATGCGTGGAAAACATTGGTGGCAGTGGATTCCTCATGGTCGCTGTAGGTTTTGTCTAACCGTGCAGCAAAAACGTGCATACTAACCATGCAGACACTTAAATCAGATCCTTAAATTGGGTATCTCACGCGTTTTTGCCTCTAAATTCCTCGTTTAAGCTTCTAAGCAGCCCTAACATGGGATTTTGGTTCTCCTAATGTCAAAGAGGGTTCTCCCATCATTCCATAGGCGATCCAAAGGCTTCTCTTATCAAATTGAAGACAGATTCTTGATGTATGTGATCATTATTGATCAGTTTCTAAGATCTACTTAGATCTACATCTCCTATTCTCTCGGTTTCTTTGATCTATGCTCTTTATGGGTAGATCAATGTCTGTGGATGAAAAATATGACAGGATTTGGTCTTGGTTGTGTTGGGAGAAGAGATCTACGGAGGATTTTGGAGAATCGACCCAGTTTTCATCTGCGTTCTTCGACCGTTGTGGTTTTTGTCTAAACCTTTGAGATAGGCAGATTCACTCTAGACTCCTATTGTTATAATTGTCTGACTTACTTTCAAATTGGTTATTTGAATGGAATTGATTGTGAAAATAATGGAATACATCTTCTTTAGAAATGATTTATCATTTTGATGAATCTGTGAAATCTTAGTGAATTGTGTGCAAAGTGACTTGGTTATTTGAATTTAAAATGTTGATTTTAAATTATGAAATTTCTAAAATTGTAAATGGTTTTATGAGAAATGGGTTTTCAATAAAAATAGTTTTTTATTTAAATGGTTTTGATGGATTTTGTTTCCAATAAAAAGTAAGCTCTATTGAAATGGTTTGAATTGTTTGAAGACACTTAGTTTGGATGGAACGAATGGTTTCCAATAGAAAGGTGTTTTTATTGAAATGATGGTTTGGCATTATTTTTGGGAATGTGTGGTGTGTTTTCATTTTTCATGTACGAGGGTTGGTTGAAATAGGACCTTGTGCATGGTGAGAAACGTTTAAAGGAACGTGGTAACCATATGTGTGAGGCTTGGTTGAAATATGACCTTGTGCTCATTGTAGAGGGTGTAATGGAACATTGAAAAGTAATTACATTATGACGCCTTTTTAGATTGATGAGAAACCTCTCATGAGTATGGAACTCTTATAACGAAGCATGCATGGTTGATTTCACAGGTTTTGGAAATGTTTGGGTATGCCAAAATAGGATAGTGTGAAAGGGGTTCAGAACTAGTTTGGTTATTTTTCTGGAAAAATAACTTGTTGGAAATTGGTTTCTAATGAACTTGGAGGCATTTGGGTATGAATAGTTTTGGTAATCTTATTTATATCTTGTTATAAACATTTTTGAGAAATTTTTTTATATAAACAGGTTTTTATATAAATGTTTCTAACTCTTCTATCCTAGTGGCATGTGTCGGGAAGTCATTGGGGAAAACCTACTTAGTATTATACTCACCCCTACTTTGGCACATTGGTTCTTTTGTAGATGTTGTTTTCCGAGACATAGGTAAAGTTAAGGCGTATCATTACTAGTGGTTCGTGGTGAAGCTTGGGAGATGTGGTGGTTCTTGGAGCATGGAGATCTGTGTGGAACTGTGGAGTATGTCTTGGTTTGTTTTGGGTCTTTCTTTAGTCTTCCGCTTGGTACTCTGATATTGTGTTGGTTATGTATTAGTTTTGGAACAGTTTAGTTAACTTTTGGTAATGAATGAGTTGGTTGTTTCTCTAATATGCATCATATAGTGGCTGTTAGGAATGTTTTCGTTTATTTTCTCATAGGTTAAATCGTCCCCCACTTGAATTGAAACCCTCCGACATTTATTGCCAGCCTTTGGTGCCTTGTGGATTACGCTTAAGGCCTAGTAGTGACTCGTTGAACTCTCATGCCAATGGAAATTGGAGGGACATTACAAATGGTATCAGCTTGTTCAGTCATTTCCTAACTTGTGGTCATTGATTTTCATTGGCTTTGAGTTGAAATTCATTCTCTTCTATTCCTTGGGTTGGAATCTTAGATAGAAGTATGATTGTCGGAACTTGAAATGTACAACAAGCCGTTGGAACTCAGTTGACAATGACATGTTGTATCATCCTAAGACGAATGGGCAATCCGAGCGGACGATACAAAATTTGGAAGAAATGTTTCAGGCTTGTGTAATGGATTTTGGTGGATCATGGGAGGATCATATACCCCTAGTGGAGTTCTCATACAATGACAGTTATCAGGCCTCAATAGGCATGGCTCTGCTTGAAGCATTTATGGGCGTCCTTGTCGTTCTCCACTATGTTGGGTGGAAATGGGTGAAACTTTTCTAGTTGGGTAGAGCCATGTCCAAGAAACTATGGAGAATATTTAGTTGATTAGAAAGAGGATGGAGATGGCTCAGAGTCCTCAAAAATCTTATGCATATCACCATCGAAGACCGTTGTCGTTCATAGTTGGTGATCGTGTCTTTTTGAGAATCTCTCCCAGGCGTAGATGTCGTCATTTTGGGAAACATAGAAAATTATATCCTCGATATATAGGACCTTTTGAGATAGTGGAAATGGTTGGCGAGGTGTCACATCGGTTGGAATTACCACCATGATTCAGTGCAGTATATAATGTGTTCCATGTATCTCAGTTGAAGAAGTACCAACCCGATCCTGACCATGTCATCATATGGGATCGAGTTGACCTAGAGTCAGATGTTTCATTGGTATGTATCCTGGTGTGGATTGTGGATAGGTAGGATAAAGTCTTGCGTGGAAAAATAATTAGTCTAGTGCGGGTTTTGTGGCAACATAGTTAATTCTGGAAGGGACTTGGGAACGTGAGAAGGAAATGAAAGAGCAGTGGCCGGAACTCTTTCAGTTGGCTGAAGCTTCTCTACTTTCCGAGGACGGAAAGACCAATGGTGGGGAGAATGTATTACCCTCGGTTTCTGTAATGTAACCCTTTCTTAATGATTTTAATTATTTTAATGTTAAGGATGAGTAATGGGAGACTCGGGGGAACTTGGGATAAATATGGAAACAAAGGGTAAGTCACACGGTCAGCGCACGGGTTGTCCAAACCGTGCGACTAAACCATGCGTAGCAAGACTAGGTGGCAGTGACTTCTGCATGATCAGTGCTCGGTTTACCTAACCATGTGGCCAAACCATGTGAGAAGGGTGGCTGAGGCAGTATCTAGCGCACAGTTAGCTTACATTTTGTCAAACCGTGCGGACTAACCGCGCAGACACTTAAATGAGATCCTTAAATTGTGGATATCACGTGTTTTTGACTCTAAATGGCTCGTTTAAGCTTCTAAGTGGCCCTAACTCGGTATTTTGGTTCTCCTAAGGTCAAGGAGGGTACTCCAATCATTCCGGAGGTGATCCAAAGGCTTCTCATGGTGAATCGAAGTCGAATTCTTGAAGTATGTGATCATTCTTGATCGGTTTCTTAGATCTACGTAGATATACTTCTCTTCTTCTCTCATTTTATAGATATATGCTCGTTATGGGTATCTATATGTTTGTGGATGCCAAATATGACAAGATTTAGTCTTGGTTGTGTTAGGAGAAGAGATCTATGGAGGATTCTTAGAGAATCGACCCAGTTTTCTTGTGCATTCTTCGACCATTGTGGTTTCATCTAAACCATCGAAGTAGGTGGCTTCTATATCGACTACTCTTGTTAGAATTGGATGTCTTAGTTTCAAATTGGTTATTTGAATTGAATTGATTGTCAAAAGCATGGAATAAATCTTCTTTATTAATGATTTATGGTTTTCATGAAATTGTGAAATCTTGGTGAATTGTTTGCAAAGTGACTTGGCTATTTGATTTAAAATGTTTATTTTAAATTATGAAATTGCTGAAATTTTAAATGGTTTGATGAGAAATGGGTTTTCAATAAAAAGATTGTTTTATTGAAATGGTTTTGATGGGTTTGGTTTTCAATAAAAAGGCATCTTTATTGAAATGGATTGAATTGTTTGAACATACTTGGTTTGGATAGAAAGAATGATTTTCAATAAAAGGTTTTTTATTGAATGGATGGTTTGGAATGATTGTTGGGAATGTTTTATGTGTGTTCATATTTCATGTACAAGGCTTGGTTGAAAGAGGACCTTGTGCTTTGTTCCAAACTTTTAATGGAACGTGGTAACTATATGTATGAGGCCTAGTTGAAATATGACCTTGTGCTTGGTGCCAAATGTGTAATGGCACATTGGAAGGTAATTACCTTGTGACGACTTTGTAGATCGACGAGAAACCGCTCATGAGTATGGAACTATCATAACGAAGCATGTATGGGTTACTTCATAGGTTTGTGAAATGTTTGGGTATGATAAAAAGGGATATTGTGAAAGGATTTGAAGACTTGTTTGGTTATTTTTCAGAAAAAATAACTTGTTGGAAATTGGTTTCAAATGCACTTGGAGGATTTTGGGTTTGAATTGTTTTGGGAAGCTTGTTTATATCTTGTTATAAATGTTTTTGAGAAAATGGTTTATATAAAATATTTTTTATATAAATGTTTATAACTCTTATATCCTAGTGGCATGAGTAGGGATGTAATTGGGGAAAACCTAATGAGATTTATACTCACCCCTGCTTTGGCACTTTGGTGATTTTGCAGATGTTGTTTTTCATGACATAGGTAAAGGCAAGACATCTCATTACTAGTGGTTCGTGGTGAATCTTGGGAGATGTGGTGGTCCTTGGAGCATGGATCTCGGTGTGGAACCATGGAGTTTGTCTTGGTTTGTTTGGGGTATTTGTTTAGTCTTCTGCTTGGTACTCTGTTATTGTGTTGGTTATGTATTAGTTTTGGAATAGTTTAGTTCTCTTTTGGTAATGAATGAGTTGTTTGTTACATTAACATGCATCATATAGTGGTTGTTAGGAATGATTTGGTTTATTTTCTCAATGGGTAAATCGTCCCCCACTTTCATTGAAACCCTTTGGAAATTATTGCCAAACTTTGGCACCTTGGGGATGTCACATAAGGCCTATTAATGACTCGTTGAACACTCAAGACAATGGTAATTAGCAGGTCATTACAAGTTTTGTGAAACACAGTAGTCTCATAAATCAAACAAAAGGAAGAGATCAATGGTTCCCAGCTTAGATAGGACCATTGAATACGGTAGAGGATGAAAGAAAGTGCAACATTCGATGTGTAATAAATGTGGGAACAAGAATTTAGGGAACTGCCTGCATGGGAGCAAGAAATTCTACAAGTGTGGAAGAGATGACCATATTACGAGGAAATTTCATAGTGAGGTGAAACCTCAACTTACAAACACTAACGACAAGGGGAATATGGTGCATGCCCGACCTGATTTCCAGTGATTTAACTGTGGACATCATGGGCACTTTTCCAATAACTTTCCAAATACGGGGGGGGGGGGGCAGTGGAGGGGAACCACCATCAGCCTCAACAAAGGCCAAGTGAGAAAGGTCGTTCTTTTTCTATAATGAAATCCAAATTTGAAGCTCTAAATGATGTGGTAGTAGGTATGCATGCTTTTCTCTTAAAGATAGAAATTAGTTTGTTTGATTCTTGTTCTACGCATTCCTTTATTTCCTCTATGTTTGCAAAGAATTTTGAATCATCCCCCATCTTTCTAAAAGTAGAGTTATCATTCAAGTGTCTTTGTGGGATTATCCAAGCTTATTTAGTGTTTAGAAACTCTAGTATTTACTTTGGTTAGCCCAATCTTATCACAAATCTTGCAGTCAATTACATGCTGAAATTTGACATTATACTAGCGATAGATTGGATCTCAATGTATAATGCTAAGATCAAATACAAAAGTAAGGAAATATGAGTAGTCTTTAATGGAAAACCTATAGTTACCTTCCACAGAGAGATATCTCAACCTAAAAATTGTCTAGAATAACCTCATATATCCTTCTCTATGGAATTGACTGGTGAAGAAGAAGAATAAGTAAATGAGAGTTTGAGGATATTAGATGTCCCCATCGTCGAGGAATATATTGACGTATTTCATGAGGACTTTCCAAGTGCTCCCCCAGAAAGAGAGGTAATGTTCTCTATTGAACTCATACCTGGATCTCATCCAATATCAAAGACCCTGTATAGGATGGAAAATGTGGAGGTGGAGGAATTAAAGAAACAACTCCAAGATATTTTGGAGAAGGGGTTTACCCAACTGAGTTTGTCTCTTTGGGGAGCACCAGATCTATTTGTGAAGAAGATGTATTAATTGATGTGGCTTTGCATTGATTATAGAGAACCAAATGAGGTCACAGAAAATTTAAAATACCCTCTTCCAAGAATTTATGACTTATTTGACCAACTTCATGGGGCTAAATTCTTCTATAAGATTTATCTTTGATCTGGTTATCATCAATTGAGGTTGAAGAAATAAGAAATTCCAAAAACTACCTTCTGATCAAGATATGGGCATTATGAGAATCTTTTCACGCCTTTTGGATTGACTAATGCTCCTTCTATTTTTAAGGATTTAACTAATTGAGTCTTTAAGGACTACCTTAATAACTTTGTGGTAGTTTTTATTGATGATATTCTGATATAATCCAAAAGTTAGGAAGATCATAGAGATCTTATAGGGGTGATTTTACAAACTCTATGGAAGAATAGGCTTTTTGTAAGGTTCATTAAATTTGAATTATGTTTACAATAAGTTTCTTTCTTGGGGAACATTGTTACCATGGAAGGAGTCACAGTTGACCCTGCAAAGACAAAAGTTTTAGAGGAGTGGCCTCAGACTACAACAATAAATGGTAATTATATCTTTCTTGGATTAGCAGGATATTATAGGAGGTTTGTGAAAAACTTTTCACGACTTTCTAATCCATTAACCCACTTAACTCAAATGGGGTCAAGGTCATCTGGACAAAGGAGTGTGAAGAATTTTCTAGGATCTAAAGAAGATATTGGTTACTGCACCTAGGTTAACTCTTCCATAAATTAGTGAAGGATTCGTTATTTTTAGAGATGCATTTCTAAAAGGGCGTGGGTGTGTCCTCATGAAAAATGACAAGGTCATTTCATATGCATCTCGACAGTTGAAGACTCATGATCAGAACTATCCTATGCATGATCTGGAGTTGGCAGTGCTAATTTTTTTTTGAAGATATAGAGGTATTATATTTATGGAAAGAAATATAATATACATGAAAACCATCAAATATTGAAGTATATTTTCACACAAATGGAATTGAACATGAGATAACAGAGATTGATGGATCTTCTTAAAAGCTATGATTGTTCAATTCATTATCATCCTGGAAGAGGAAAAAAAGTCGCTGATGCATTAAGCATGAAAGACCCAGTTGTTCTGTTCATTATGAAGATTCAAAGAGATAAATTGATCAATGACCCAGTAAAACTGCACATGGGAATTATATGGGAAGGGAAATCATCAACCCTAATCCAAATGGCTTCTCAACCATCATTACTAGAGAAGATAATTAAATCTCAGAAAGAAGATCCTTTATTACAGAAGAAGTTGGAATCTGTGAAGGATGGGAAGTATCCTGAGTTTAGTATATACCATGAAGGTGTACTAAAATATTGTACAAGACTATGTGATCCATGTATTCTGGAAATAGAGAAGGAGCTTATGGATGAATCTCATAGATCTATTGTGTCTATACTTCCTGGTAGCACCAAAATATATAGGGAACTTCATGATATTTATTGGTGGGATAATATAAAAAGGGATATTGCTAACTACATCTCCAGGTACTATTTATGTTAGCATGTTAAGGCAGAGCGACAACTTCATAAAGGGGTATTGCAACCACAACCCATATAAGCATGGAAGTTAGACAATATCACTATGGACTTTGTCACAGGTCTCCTGATAACTTCCAAAGGAAACAATGTGATATGGGCTATTCTAAACCATCTCACCAAGACTAACCACCTTGTTAAGGTGTTGTAGAGGAACCAAAAATGAGAAGAAGCTATGTGGGATCCAGAGGAGTCTATGAGACAGAAGTACGCACACCATTTCTCATCATAGGGTACGAGATAATATTTCGGGGATGAAATTTATTAAGGGAAGAAGAATGTAATGACCCAAGATTTTTATTTATATTTGTCTCCTAATTTTGTGCGTTATTTTATATTATACCCAATAAAAATATATCCTTTAATTAATGAAGTGGGTATAATTAAAATGAGACCATTGGGTTTCAACTGTTATATTACCGTTGGTCAATATGACGGCTAGAAACTATAATCATAATGTTGTGTTTTTATAAATACGATTATCTTCATTAATTAATACAGAATGAATATTGAATGACATCATCCAGTAGAATCGATCCATATGAAGCCCATCTATCAGAGCTTCGGAAGGAGGTATCATCACTGGGATTTTCTCTAGACAAAGCCCAGGCTGAACTTCAACATATGATGAATGAAAAGAATCACCTATGGGAGATGTTAAAGCTGATTGAAATCACCACTCAGTTAATGTTTTCCGAGCCACCTCATGATTCAATCACCATAGCACACATTACACTTATGTCCTGTACTAGTGTTATAAGGGGCTATGTAAAGAGACCTTAACAGCTTTGTGTAATCCTTTTTCATAAATAAAATTGTTTATTCTTCTTATGTAAATGTTTGTGAATTTCAAATATTCGAAAAAATTTAGGATGTGTATTATTGACGAATTTAGATAAAATAGGGGTATTTTAAAGTATTTTTTATTTTTTTAATAATTAATAATGTGAAATGATTTGCATAAAATGTTCTTCTACAGTTGTGTTCAGTGAGAAATTTAGAGTCTAATAAGATCAAATTGATTTTTTTGTGGATAATAAAGTATGAATAGTAACATACCCTTATGAATAGTAATAAATAGTAATGAATAGTAATAAATATTAAATTGGACAAAAAAATATAAACTTCACCCATTAATGTATAAATACAATTTAAAAATCTTAAAAGTAAAAAAATGATCATAGTATAAGTTTTGGTATTTTTGTATGTCATAAATATTATATATATAATTTTATAATTAATTTTAGAATTTAAAATGGACAAATATTTTCGGAAAATGTAATCATTATTTGTTACATTATTTTATTATGGATGTATGATAATCTTATGGGACCTTGATTACTTTTTTAAGGTGTTACAAAATGAGTTATAGTTTGAAAGTTGTATTTTAGGAATAAAAAATGACTTTATTTAATAATTATATTAAAACTATTTAAAAAAATTATTTTCATAAAATTGAGTTCATTTTTGAATCCAGAGCATCAATATTAGGTTAGGGTGGAGTTTTGGGATTTTTATGAAACAATTGAATTTTCAGTGAATGGTAAAAATACAGTTTTGAGTTTCGGGTGTTTAATGACATCATTAATGATGTAATAATGATATAAGATTTCTATTTGACTTATTAATAGTGATATGGGTTATGAGGTGTCTCAATTGTTCAATACCATGGGAAAATACCATGGGCAAACCCATGGATTTTCAAATACCACCAATGAGGTGTCCCTTGGAAATTTATAATTTATTCCCCCACTTTTCCTATATATACCAAGTCATTTCCATCATTAATTTCATTCTAAAATCCTCCTAAACGATGTTCTGGTCTCCTTACCTCCCAAGGAGTCCTCTCAAGGTGCCCTTATGCCTCCCAAGGCCCCGACCTTCAAGAGTGCGAAGTTACTATTCAAGGAAATGGATCCTCTCACCCTCCTCTTTTAAGTCATGACTTCCTTTAGGATATGTCTTATAGTTCCATTTTATCACGAGGGGGGTTATTATTAAATATCTTTACTACTATCCATTTCATTTACAATTATGAGAAACCATTGCTTCTCCCATAAATTTATTTTCTAACTTTTTATGTGGCACTGTTAGGCTGCCAAATGTTTTATAAAAGAAATTGCATATTCTCTTTTCCATAGAATTTCATTTTCATATGTGATTTCCATAAAATATCCATACCATGATATTATTTCTTTTTATTATATACCCATACTGTATTATCAGTTATTTATGATTGGTTGACTCTTGTCCCCTCTCTTTTCAATGTTTTCTAAATCCATATTATATAGTCGTTATACTGCAGAATTTTCATCTCAAAATCTCACTGTTTTTCTCAAGAAATTCTCTTGAATTTTTTATGTGAATACCCAATTATATTTTAATATCCAAGGGTTTTCATCAATACATAAACTTGATCTATTTTATTCTGGAATTTACATACATATAACCCTCACTCCCCTTCCATGGGTTATAAATGACTTAATGGTCAAGTTTTTAAGAAGTTTTAAAATGTCATGACTTTGAAATGAAACCTGTTTATTTTATTCTCTGTGGGTTATTAATGAAATGTTTGATTATGATATATGTGGATCACATTAATATAAATACATATTAAGGGTTCTCCCTAATAGTGCTCTAATTCACTGGGTAAAGAAATTAATATATAGAGATGATAGGTATCACGATACCTTGGTGAATAACCTTGGTAATTTTTATGACACCTCGGGTATAAACCTTGATGATATGTTCAATAAGGTATAAATTAAATGTTATATACACATATTCAAGTTATTTTTATAGTTATTTTTATTAAGATATTCCTATTATTCTATTACTAATGCTTTTATGACTTTTATCATTTTCTTATTAATATTGCTCAAGATCACATGTAAACTGTTTCACTTGTTTTCTGTACTGAGCCTTATGCTCATCGTTTTCTTTGATGTATGTCTCCAAGATATTATATTCAGTAATTATACATAGTATGAACCTATTCTAATGACTTACGAGTGTTTTAGAAGAATTATTTATGTTTTTTTCATGTATTATGTTCCTGATTTCAAAGACACTGTACTTTAAATATCCCTTATTTGTTAAATGTAATGAAAATTTATGTAATGAAAAGGCATGACGACATAATATAAATGGATTAATCAAAAAATTAAATCAAAATTTAGCTTGTTCAAAAGAGTCTATTTTCTAGATAACTCAAGAAGGACATGGAAAACACAATCAATCATATATGATGGACCAACAAAAAAAATTCCTGGAAACAAATATATACATGTATTGATTTGAAAGGAATGTTATCAGAGTCCTGGTGCATTAATAATCACCCTCCAATCCAACACCATAGTCCCCCACCTAAAATCCTACCCCAAAAAACTAAACATTATTTACCCAGACAAAACTCACCGATTTGATCCCTAAGGTAGAACTGCAATCTGATACCACTCTGTCATGACCAGAACCACTGAGGTCTAACCCTTGAACATCCCAATCACTCCTCCAATAGGAAAGTGTCTAGGGACAAATTCCATATATTCATATCCCACAAATGTGAGGAATTAGACTAAATTACATGTTCACAGACACACATCTTCATGCCCACACACTACTAAAATGTAAAACAATTGAAACAGTTCATGCATAAAACAAAGATCTCACAATATAGTACGTTATTAAAAATAATGAAAATAAAATAATAGGCCAAATAGAAGACCAATAAAAAAATAACTGTAAAAAAAATTAAAGGGAGAGGACTAAGTCAAAAATAAAGCTCTAGGTAAAATGGCTCGGTCTGATGAGCTCAGGCTAGTCTCCACCATCATCCCCCCCCTCATGAATCTATCAAGGGGGCCTTCATCTGCATAAGACTTGAGACATGTGGGAAATTCCATGAAGTTGTGTGTATAAAAATACTCAGTAGGACACCCTAAAAATAATAAACACAAAGCAGCAAGTACAATCAGCTCAATAAAATATATAATAATCAATGTAAAATAGAAACACCCAGATATACTCATGAAAGACACCACACCACCAAGAGATCATAAGAAACTTCCATATATAATATTCTACTAAAATAAATTCTCATTCTAAGAGAAACAAATCCACATTCCATGATGTCATCGAACACACTAAATAAAGAGGTTTTTCTAATTCGGCCCCACCCACAAAATATCAATGGTCTATGAAAACCATGATACATAGATAGGGGTCATTCCGAAAACTACTGGGGATACCACAAAACCAGTATGGATCAACCCAATAAATAGGGGATCATATGTCAATGATTAAAAAACCATATCGATATGGATTTCTAGATGGCAGATCAAAGTCCTTCTCAATGAGGTCATGCTAATTCCAAAAACTATAACTACTAAACAAATGATGATAGAAAATTTTACTCTAGTATCATGGATGGACACCACAAACTCTATTTGATAATAAACCTCTAGAGGGGACCAGAATTGAGTGATATGGATGTAATATCACACTTTACGCTAGAGGAAAATGACCTAGGTAATGTAATCAATGTATACTAATCCAAACTAAGAGAATGAAGAGCCAGAAGAACTCTTCCAGGTGGAACATGACATATACCATTAGGTACACAACATTTCTATATATCACTGCGTCTTTCCATTTGAAAGATCCTCACACAGTATGTAGTCTCAAAATACACAGTGTGTAGAAGGAGTACACAGTGTGTAGAGACACATAATATCCTACCAGGTCTCTTATCCATGTATGTGTCAAGGTTCTTGTATTCATGTTGTTGTAAATAATGTGAGGCTTCCCCATGTACTCTACCCATGTTCTGCTACATGGGTAAACCCATGCACAACTGACCAAGATATGTCCATGAGTGAGTACACTTCATTTCATCTGGCTGTTTACTTCAACCCGTGTCAGTGTACCTACCGGGGTACATGATGAGTCAATTGGGGAAGCCACATCCTGTGTGGTAGGGGTCCCA
The DNA here is from genome assembly GCA_963277665.1 of Viscum album. Taxonomy (NCBI): domain Eukaryota; kingdom Viridiplantae; phylum Streptophyta; class Magnoliopsida; order Santalales; family Viscaceae; genus Viscum; species Viscum album. Next base: position 382,071,407 of record OY728132.1, on the reverse strand, counting down.
TGTTATGTGATTGGGTTCACATTCCATGTGATCCTTAATTTTGGTTGAAACCCAAGCACCAAAACCAGGGGCCCACACAAAGTGTAATGATGGATTACACGTCGTGTTTCTCATGATTTCCCAGATTATCTCCACATCATCTCTCTCCTCGCCGGAGCATCCGCCCATTATCGAACCTACGTAATGAGATTCATATGGACCTTTCCAACACTGGAATATAGAAAACCAAGCTTTAATCTTCTTGGAGAACATATCTTCACATCTTCCATCGTTGCATTCTAAAGAATGTAAATGAATGTTAAATTTAGTATCCAAAACCATTCGATTCACCTCATCTTCTATCATAGGACCACTATCATGTATTGACAATCCCAAATCCGAGATATCAGATCATTGAACCATGAAATGGCTGTTAAAAATTTTATTTATTGGTTTGTTGTCAAACCCTAGGCCAAATGAAGAACACCTACAATGAACGAAGAATCAGGGAAAAAAATCATAAGAACAAATGTGAGGAACAAAATAGATTTATTTTCATTTAAATCTCATTTTTTTCCATGAGAATATAATTATGATGTCATCATTTCCATGTAATTATCCCAAACCACCCAAAAAACCAATCTCGTAGATACACATGATCGATGGATCAATACTTTAGTCAGTTGATCATTGATTGTTTAGAAAAAAATAGGGAATGAAAAAAATTAAAACAACCACCCTTCCTCAATTTGGATCTATCAATAATAAATAATGATATTGTGTCATTGTTTTTTGTGAGAACCTTTGATTCCATTCTGTTTCAGTTTTCTATCCTCGATTTGGTCATCCTCGACCAATGGGATATCATTCCATTTTCTTTGAAGGATCTCAAGTTATTTCCATGTTTATGTTGCATACCCCACAAATTTTCCATAAGCACTTACTTAAATAAGTGAAAATTATGTCACTGCATCAAAGAACCAAATAAAATTATATAATTAATTATTTTATACATTTAACATCCATAATGAAATTTCCCGAAATAACACATGCCGACATAGGTTAAGTCTTTCCTAGGGTAAAACCCACATTCTAAACTCAACAATGTCCACAAATTTCTAATCCTGGAGCATACATATATGTTATTATACTTTTTTATGACAACTAAAAAGGTGCTGAATTTAATATATTTCAAACATTTGTCCCTAGAAAACTGGGCCCCAAAATCATAAGTCTTTTTATTCCGTAGTCTAAAAAATAATCCATAAAGTATCCCAAAATTATACATTTAAAATAAAATATGTTACCAAAAAATGTCATTTATTTAGTTTTTCATAAAATAAATACTATATAATGATTGGTGAAATCCCCTTGGTTCAATTTAGGAGGCACCATCCATACACACCCCCTCATTGACATGTTCTTTTGTGTGTGTGTAGCTCTCATGTTTATATATTGGTGACTTAATCATCAAAATGTTAGGATTTCATTTAGATAGTCCGTTGATGGAAATTGTGGATACGGCCAGTTACCATAAATAACATGGAGTTTTTAGAGTGGTGGTTTATGTTATTTCTATTCTTATAAGATATTATGCATCAAAACATTCTACTAGATGTACTATATATTTGGATCCCTGCTTTTATTTATACATACATTGTATGTTCGAATAATGTTGGGTTTTCATTGATCTTTGTGCTGATGTACGAAATAATCACTTTAATTGATTATGTATCAGGTGGATGTTTATTTTATTTATTCTATGTCTATATTTTTTATTTTGATGAATTAGTTTGTTTAATTTTAAAGGACTTCGAATGTATAAACACACCATGTCAGAATCATTGCAAAAAAATTCAACATTTTTAGTATCATTTATTAGGAGAAACTATTACCAATAGTTTATCCTTAATGACCATAAACTATTTTTCATCTTATGGGGATCAGAAACTCCCTTTGGACCATGTATCAGATTAGCTTGTGAATTTATTTGTACATAGAATGTGCCAGTTTGTTTTAAAATAGTATCATATCACCCTATTTTTTTTTGGGTGTGTTTGGTTTTTAGTGAGATTATGGGAGTTCGAATTATGAAAGTATGTAATGATTAAGTGGATGATCACCACCTTTCATGATGAAACCTGAGATTCCTTGGGTAGTATGGATTAGTGTTATGATTTTTTAGTCACGATTTCTTATTTTTTATATGTTTAAATATTTATTATATAATATCATATACATTATATATTTCCTTGAGTTTAAGATGATGATTAATGGAACTTGATTTAATTTATTAGCTCAAATGGTTTTGAGAACCCTATTGAGAAAATTCACATGGTCATTGGGATAACTTAATATTTTCTACTAGATCAATGCATGGTTTGGAAAACTATTCAAACAAGTCAGATATATCTCTTTATCACTAGATGATTTGTTTTTTAGAACAGTTTTTTTATGGCTCTTAAAGTGGGTTTTAAATTATTGGATATAGATCAACTATTTTTATTTACACTTGTTTTATGATGTTGGTGGGGATTTTCTGGTGTAATGTGGTGTTTCTATTTATTTTTATTGTTTGAGATGAATGTTTTTATATGAAAGGAGTTTAACTATAAAGTTTTATTTTGAAATTAGTTATTTGGTGTTTTATTGGTAAAGGATATAAGATTTCTTAGAATTTGTTTTCAAATCTCTTCTATATTAAAAATAAATTAGGAGGTTGTTTCAAATCAAAATTGAATATTATGAAATAGTTTGGTTTAGAAAAATATTGAGTTTTCTCTTAGAGAAAGTATTTCATGGACTATGTTCATTATAAAATTCAATATTAAGTTTTATAATCAAATTATTTTGAATCTCTTGATGTCACAAAATATAATGGTTCAACCGTGATGTGTGCACCCGAGCTAGTCTATGATAAGGATCAAGAAGAGTTCCTGATCCTCCTAGGACATTAACTAGTATCTAGTATCAAATATAACTCAACCAATAATTATTAGTGAAAAAATTAAAAATAAAATAAACATGTTAAAAAAGAATAATATAAACACGAGAATTGGAGTTCAATAAAATCATATTTACCTATATGTGACCTTGTTGGTCAACACCATCCTCAAAACTATGCTCGATCCGTTAGGATAAAATTTTGGATAAGAAACTGAAACGAAAAAATGACAGAGAATATTTGTGTGAGAATTAAAAAGGATAATAGGGATCATAAAAGTAAACAACAACTGATGTTTGACCTTTAAAAATCAAACAACCTCAGTCGTGTTTTAAATACAATAATAAAAATAAGTGTTTTTTTCAAATAATTTATAACCCAATAACCATAAAAACCATTTTTCCCATTTTATTTTCAACATCATTTCCAAAGAATTATAATCATTTCAAATGATTAGGCATAAGAGGGACTAAGAATTGAAATGAAATTTTCAATGTAATGTAAACCAATAGAAATTCTATCAGAATACGAAAGAAAAAAAGGAATTTATGGAATTTATTTTATAACATAAGCATTAAAAGAATCTTTCTAGATGAGAATATCAGAATATTACCTTGAAAAAAGGAGTAAAAAATAGAATTAACCATGGTAAATCCCTATGTATTTATGTAAAACATGTTCTAGGATCCCCATAATCTTAGTGATCTCTACCAACCATATCTATCCTTATGTATGAGCCACTTCATAGGTTTTCCCTAATGATTAATTGGTACCCAAAACATCATCATCCTCATGTTTAGTTAGTATTATAACATCACCCTACAAGTAAGAATAGTTTTAAACCTATTGTATCTTGATGTGTACTAGTCCCCAGCCCCTACCCATCTTCTTAGGATTCCCATGTTCCCTGATTAAATAGGGGAATCATTTATGATGCTAGAATATGAACACATATCAAATTATTTTAACAAAGAAATCCATACGCCTTCTCACCTCTGATATCCCTCTTTAAGAACACCCACTTAAAAAGTCACATAAATAAGTACCCAAGCCCATTCTCAGTCTTACGACACATTTTACAAAATTATCATGCATGAAAAACATTTCTATTTCAAGGTGCATTATATAAGAGGGGTTTTATATTTTATATAAAATATTAAATTCCGCGACATGACATAAATTTTTAGAGTTGAACCTAAAAAATTTGAAGACCACTTCTCATACCATAACTTTCACATTTTAAATCCATTCTTCACACTTAAAGAGATATACACCTTTATATGTATATATAACCATTTTACTTATGGAAATATTCCCATATCCATGTGAGAATATGTTAAAATATGGAATATATATATAAGTCACATATGACACACATTAGGATTTTAAATCACTCATAGGATGTCTAGGGAACCAGAACATTCCATTGGGCCTTTAAAAAAATCAAAAGACCCAAACACCATTTCCATATCCTTTTCACTTCGAAAAAAACATTTGGAAACCAAAATTAACAAATAATTTGATTTATATTTCAAAATAAAGATAGATTGTTGTTTTAATAAGGAATACTCATGTCATATGTTAAAAAAATAAATATTCCCTTTGAGAAACCATTTCTGAGAACAAAAACCACATTACATTGAATATATATTTTATTTATCTTTGAAAAAAACTACAAATAAAAAAAATAAATCACAGTATTCAAATTAAAATAATTTACATTAGTAACATACATCAAAACCTATCACCTCTATTAATATCCACCCAATACATACAAAAATATTAACATTTATATATATACTTATATATTAATGAAAAAATTTCCCTAATATATATTTTCACACTTCCATGAGTGAATATGTAAGAAATTAATAATTATATATATATAATTAGGATTCAATGATATATATGCCATTTCATTTAATGAATGCTATAAGAACATGCCTCAAATAGATGTGCAGAAACCCATTGAACCATGAAACAAAAAACGATAACCCCAAAATTGAGTTGGGGTTTGGATGTAGTGATTTAACCACAATATAAAAAAATATATATTAGAAAAAGAAAATATAGGAGAGACTATGAGGATAAATTCTATTCAGCAGCGATTTCACCATGAAACAGAATGAAATTAGTATATAAATGGAGATAGGTAGAGTGGGGTGGAGCATCTGGATGAGATAGGGGAGGGGGATGATGTGTGTGAGATTAGATATGGAGTGGGTGGGAAAAAAATTTAAAATCAGGTCATTATAATTATTATTACGTTAAATTAATTTTAATTTTTATTTAATATTTTTTTTAATATCCTATACAATATGCATTGTTTTTCTATTTGGTTTTGAAAAATATACACCAAAAACATTTCATTATTGGTGGCCTAGGACACCTGACACATGTAGGATACATGGCTTCCAAAACATTGCACTGACCATGGGATTTAGCTTTGTCAAAATAACAAACGCTGCCACATAGTCATTACATGGTTTCTATTAATGATTCTCTAACATTGCTCCCATGATGGAAACCCATTACTTTTACAATATAAAACCATTTTATATTAAAATATTAAAATATTAAAAAAATTATAATTATAATTAATGCATTAATTAATAATTTCGGGATGTTACAATTCGCCCCATCAAAAAACCATTTTTCCCAAAAATAAAAATTATACATTATTGATCCAGGTAAAAGTAATGATGATCTACCACCCTAACAAGACCTAAAAATGGAAGTCCAAAGACCACATTTACATCCCTTTAAAATAAAAAACATAAAAAATCCAAAAAAAATAATTAACCTCAATGTCAGTTCCTAAACCAAGTATAATTTTATTGAGATGAATTATCATAGAATACCGAACAAAAGAATGGAAAGAGGCCTCTCATATCTCTCAACACAACCTCTAACAAGAGACACATTTACCCCAATAATATAAAGAAAAATAGATATATTATGTTTTTTTCGGCATATGTAATCGCATATTTTTCATGAACCACAATCTGGTCTATCCAAAATAATATGATCGAGGTTAGGCATGGAGAGAATAAGGGATTACTCCATTACAAATTAATGGAAACCAGGATCACTAAGAGTTCATCTATGGTGGCCTACCCACTATATTAGGTCCCAGGTTGAACACTTATTTCCCATGTTAGAACAAATCATGCGTCCAAACAAGAAATAAGATATGAGAAAAGATTCATGGGTTGAACAGAATCTCCTGTTTAAAAAAGGTTTATTGTATACCAAAAGAAACATAAAAATTAATTTCCAAGAGAATAAAAAGAAATATAAGACTCTTATGAGAATAAATTGATACCCAACTATCCTAAAAACTATTTCAAATGAATCGAGTCCCCTCATATGAGTAACAACCCAAAACCCATAATCACAATCTAAAAAAATACTAAAATGGTATCTAACAAGAATAAATAAATCTAGAACCAAATTATCAGAGAATGTAAAAAATGTACGACTGATAATTCCCTAAATAAGAATTCCTCAGTAAAATCTACATGGTATCTATTTTCTCGTAAATGAGGAAAAACAAATGACAATATCTTGAAACAATACTCCTCAGTAAACCTATCTAACAATAAATATTAAAAACCATTCTCAGTCATCCCAACCACCCACCCAAGTGTTTACCATTCAATTAATTGATACCAAGATAGAGTCATACACCAAATCAACATAGACAATCACTAAAAAATCCAACACAACATAAGGTGCTCTTAAAATGAAAATACCAGAAGTTATACTTATTCATAATTTCTCCAAAGACTATAAGAACCTTGATTATGAGAAACTATATGAAATAAATAATTTCCCTCAAGATATCCAAAACTAAATGGTTTCCGAAAAAAGAAACCCAAACAAGAGAAGGATAAAATGGTTTCAACTCCAACATCAAAAATCTGGATGGGTCAACAACTACCACACCAAAAACTCATCTACTATGGGAAAAGATTTACTAAAAGGCCTATTCATAGAGTGAAAATATTTCGATTCATCAAATAAACTATAATATGGAGGTAATTATCCATAACAAAAACATCATATTTTGGCATCACAACTAACAGAACCAATTTAGGTTGCCCAAATAGTTGCACCAAACCGAACATGAAGATATCCTTGAATCTGAACATCTAGTCATCACATATACCATTATGGGGAATTATTGAAACACTATCCTTTAATACATACCATTACATGATTTTAATAATAACAAAGCATCATATTATAAGACCAGGATCGTAAAGTCTAGTGTCTTTGAAGACTAGGTACATAAATCATAAAACATGGAACTAAATAAAAAATTTCTTTATTTAGTCTTCATAAAGAGATCATAAATTCCATTGTTCTCATTCATCTCTGTAATATAACCTGGGGATAACATGAACTATGTGATGAGCTAAAATCATGGTAATTAAATAAACATAAGAATAAATCATTAGCACATGTGTTAGAAGACATAATATAATGATATAAAAAGACATGAAACAAATAAAATCATAACATATAAACATGTGATCATATAAACATGTAGTCATAATAATGTGGAAGCTATATAAAACATGAACTCAGCCTGATTCAATTTTTATTTCACATAGAGGAGAACAGGTAAAGGTTTTCCACTAAGACCATTGCATATGTTAGCATGAGTCAAGGAAAACTCCCATGACCGTTTCACATAGATTCTCATGAGACTAAGCCTTACACAATGAAGTGAAACACTATCTGGGCACACCCATCATAACATGTTCATGAATATTCCTTCCACATAATGAATTAAACATAATCAATCATAAATAAACCGAACGGTGCCCATGAAATTAATGGGTTTCATAATTATGTTATAAATAATAATAAATGGGTGTATCATACAAGTGTAAATGAAGGAAATGAATCAAAATATACATGGAAATTCATAAGTTAAAAATGGAATATATCATGTCAATTTATTTCAAATTGATGTGGTACCATGTAAAAAGATTATTTAATAAATTTTAGCATTAAAACAATTTAGTGCAGTTTTAAGGAAAACACCAAAGATAATTTAAAATAGAAAAGAGAATAATATTTTATTTAAAACCATAAGTGAAACAATAAGTTTTTTCATAATAAAAAGAGCGATTTTATAAAAATATTGGCTTCTTGAAAATAGATGATTGAGTGAACTTGGAATTGAGTAAGAATTCAGGAAGATACCTTAAACGGGTTTCCTTATCGAGAAGTATTGATGAGATTAACACTTATAAACATGTATATCTTCGAAATATAAGAACAAATGGACCTATAAATGTGATTTATAATCATTTATATATAATTTATAATATTTACATAAAAATTCCAGATAACATTATTTGGGTAAAATAAAGATAGAGAAACCCCAAGGAATAAAAGAGGTTCAAGTAGAATCATTTACCTTAAATCTGATGGTGTCATTCACATGATCTTAATGTCCTAGATAAAAAAATTATGTTCATTAATAAATATTAAAATAATCTATAATTCATTTAATTTATTTATTATAACCTTATTAAGTTAATTCATGACCTTTTTTATGGGTTAAGAGGTTAAATTTCATCGATTAGAAGCGTTTGTTTCTGTGGTTTTCATGATTGGTTTACATATATACATACAAGGATAAACATGTAAGATGATAATGGTTGTCGAGAATTGTAGTTATATGTTGTTAGTGAACATAAATTTTTTACATGGTTATAAAATTCATTTGTTCAATTTTAGTGAAGATGAATCATTATATAAAACTTTATTGATAACTGTTTTGGTTAATTTGTACTTTTTGATCACATCGAACAGATTTTTCTTCATAAATTAATATCAAGTTTAAAAAATATTAGAAAAACTTATAATAGAAATAATACATATACTATTGTTCGGTTTGACCATAAATATGGTTTTATTACGAGAATTGAAGAAGTTGAAATAAATTGAAAACTCGTCGTCAAGGAATGTAATGAATTAACACATCTTGGATGGTGTTTTCAGTTCTAGTATAAATAGAGGTGAATGGAGAGATGATGATGAATTATTACAATATCATAAAAATTTCCTATAAATGTATGGTACGTGAGTTATCATAACATTTGGATGAAATGTGTTGAGGAAAGAAAAATAAAGAATGGAACTTGAATGAAAATAAAATAATTGAAATGATGGAATTTAACTCCTGAATATATCATCATTGGGTACCCTTGTAGGGTAGATGATTTGGTATTTTGAAGAGACAAAGGGCTGATGGATGTGGAATATGGGATTAGGTGTATATTTGAATGTAGTTTGGACTAGTCATAAGGCTTGAGATTTGTGTGTACAGGAGGTAAATAGGGGTGGTATTAATGGTGGAGGAAAGGAGCAGTTGCCCATTATTTTAATGATTAATTTAATATTTTTTCTCAATAAACTGACGAGTGTTGATTATTGTGATCACAAATAGTAATGTTTCCATGTGAGTTTGAACCAATGTCCATTTACATCATCCATGACTCAAGCATGATGCAAAAATTCATTTCTTTAGCATTTATCGCAACTTATCATATTTTACTATTCAAAAAATTAAAGTATTTTAGAAAAATAAAATAAATTTATCTCAATTTTTTTGACATTTATATGTAAAAAAATTCACTTAAATTTATGGAAATAATTTTATAAATATGAAAATTTCAAATTTTAATTTAAATCAATATATACATGAAAAATAAAAATTTTAAAAATAAAACTACTTTTATAACACATTGATAAATCAATTGATGTCTCATAAAATTATCATATGACCATAAGATATAAAATTAATAACTTATGAATTCAATTTTTGAAAAAAAAATTTCTTTTAGTTTATTAAATTAATCATAATATTGTAATTAAGAAAATACAAGACTTAGAAAAATACCAACACTTTATTAATATTATTTAAATTTTTTTACTTAAACAATGATATAATTATATCATATTGTCACTTATATGATGGTTAATTTTTATTTATAATTTAATTAGTGATGTTACTATTTAATTGGATGGTTTATTATTCATAAGGGTCACATTACTATTTCAATTGTCAATCTAATATTTAATCGGTATGCGTTCCATTACTTATATAGATACCTCATATTCCAATCATTCAATATTTATATGTTTTGTATTGTGTTCTTTATGTAATATTATATGATTATAAAAACACAAGTAATTATAATAATGAAATTTCATTGATAAAATATTGGGTCATTACATTTTCCATCCCTTATGAAATTTCTCCCTCAAAATTTCGATTTACATTCTAAGTTATAAACAGGTGTTGGTACTTTTCCTTCATTGCCTCCTCTAGTTCCCATTATTCATCTTCGTACTTTTGGTTCAACAATAGTACATTGGATATGTGAGTAGTCTTGTTATGTAGAAATTTATCTCTATGAGCTATTATCTTCACTAGATTTTTCTCATAAGAAATATCATTCTCCAATGGTACCACCTCTAAAAAGAGTACATTGAATGGTCTGGAATATATTTCCATAAGAGCGATATATGGAATACATCATGTACATTTGACAAAGTAGGTGGATGTTCTAGTAGATAAACCAATGCTCTAAAACGATCAAGAATCTCAAAGTGGCCAATGTACCTAGGGCATAGGTTTTCTTCTTCCCAAACCTCATGAATTTCTTCCATAGAGACATACGAAAAAATACCATGTCTTAATAATTAAACTCAAGGTCCCATAAATGATTTTATACATAATTATTACATCGACTTTGGGGTTCTATGATGTGTTGCTGAATGGTTTTCACATTCTCCACCATTTCATTGACAAGTTCAATTCCTAGCAGCTTAATCTCACCGACATCATACCAACATGCCAATGTTCTGTACCATTTTAGATAAAGGGGTTCATATGTGTCCAGTAAAATAATGGTGCAAAAACTTTTTTTGTAAGAGGGTTTGACCTTTGTAAGATGTTGGGTTCATCCCCCTTTGATGTCCATAGAACAATCTCTCTACATGTATTGCAGTGTCTAGATAGTTTTCAAGGATTGGCACTCATTTTTTGTATGATAGTCCATTTTGAAGTTCAAATCTATGCTTAGAGATTGCTGAAGACTTTTCTAGAATGTCTAGGTGAATCGGGGATCTCTATCAGATTCAATCGATAGTGGTACTCCATTCATCAATACCACATCTTTTATAAATATCTGTGCAAGTTGATCCCACAAGAAGTCCTCTCAAATTATGATAATGTGAGCTATCTTTGTAAGATGATCCACAATGAATCATATGGAATTGTTTCCTCTAGATTTCCATGAAGGTCCAGTGAAAAAGTCCACAATGATTTTCTCCCACAAACGTTTTGGTATGGATAGTGGTTGCATCATCCCCTTATAATTTTTTCTTTAATCCCATACTTGTTAACATACCATGATCTTTGATGTATATTTTACATTATCCTTTTTCATATTGTCCCATGAAAAGATCTCCTGGAGATCTAGATACATCATTTTGTTGTCTGGGTGAATAGAGATGGTTAAGCTATGTGCATCATTTAAAACCACCTTATTTATCTTTGGATTGGATGGTACACTTAATAATGACCAAAATCATACAACATCTTTCTCATAAATCTTGAACAAAAGGATTTCCCATTTTTTATAGCCTCCACCATTTTTTGAGTTTACTTATCATTTATTTGAGTATCCTTTATTTTCTCTATGAGGGATGGTTGAGAAATCACTTGAGGAAGGATTGATTATGTTCATTCCTTTATGATTCACATGCCCATCGTATGAAAAATAAAGAATATTGGATCATTTTTAACTCTCACCATTGATAAAGATGTAGGATCCTTTCTACATAGAGAATCTGCCACCATATTTGTCTTATTGGGATGGTAGTGGATTGAGTATTCATAATCCTTGATGAGATATAACCATATTCTCTTGCCCCTATTATTCTACCTCTATGAGAAAATATATTTTATACTATTGGGATCAGTATATATCACACACTTCACCCCATTGAGATAACACCACTAGATATTCAATGCAATGATCAAACCTCCAACTCCAAATCATATGTCAGATAGTTTTTCTAATGTATTTTTAGATTGATTGAGGCATTTGCATTTATTTTATCATTTTTCAACATCATATAGGGTAAACACTTTTTTGTAGCATTTCTGTAGTGAAAAAAAGGTTCTCCACTTTTTGGCAGTGTGAGTACTAGTGCAGTGATAAACCTATTTTTGGCCTCCTTAATAATTTCCTCACAATATTTAGTAGAGGAAAACATTACTCCATTCATTGTAATCATGTTAATTAGGTTTTATAAAATTGATAAGTTCTTCCCAAATCGTTGATAATACCCAGTTGGAGCCCGAATGTTGTGGATCTCCATTAATTTTGTTGGCTTGGGCCACTCATCAGTTTACTTTGTCTTGGAAAGGTCCACAAATATTCTATTACTAGTGATAACAAGCCCCAAGAATGATACTTCCTCTGTTGATAACACATATTTTTTATAGTTTTCAAAAAGTTTTCAACTTCACAATTTCCAGATAATAGTATTTGAATGATCCCCATGTTCGTCCTTTCTTTTGGAGTAAATCAAATTATCATCAATAAAGACTACCAAAAATTGGTCGAGGTAATCTCTAAAGAATATATTAATTAAAAACATGTATATTATTGGAGCATTAGTGAGTTCTAAGGGAATCACAATGAACTCATAGTGTATATAACTCATTTGAAAGTCTTTTTTAGAATATCTCCCTTCCTCACCATTAATTAGATATATCCAAACTTAAGGTCCACCTTAGGGAAAGAACTGGCCTCACGCAGCTGATCAAACAAGTCTTCTTTCTGAGGTAGGGGATACTTGTCCTTTATCATGATTTTATTGAGGTCACAATAATAAATGTAGAGGCATATTGATCCACCCTTATTTTCAACAAATAGGTCTAGTGCCCCTCATGGTGAGTCACTCGGGCATATAAAACCCTTCTCTAGATTCTCTTATTAATTCTTCTTCGGCACTTCCAGCTCAACAATGGCCATTCAAAAAAAATTCATCATTAAAGGTAGAGATCCAAGAATAAGTTCAATAGTGACATAAACCTCTAAATCAGGAGAAAAATTGTGAAATTATTTATGAAATACATCAGTTCAATCCATCAAGATGGGAATATCTTCATGAAGTAACATCTTATTTGTCTCAATCATTTGAGAAAGATATCCTCGATAAAAAGAAAACTTTATAAACACTTTAGATGATGATTCTGAAGAATATTAATCTTCTTCCCTAGACATTTATAAGATCATAGGATACTCTGGGATGTGAAGAGTGATATCCCATTCCCGAAAGTTAATTTTAGATTTTTATAATGATCTCCAATCCATTCCCAGAATAGCATCAAACTCCACATAAGGAGGTATGATAAGATTTTCTAGGAGGCTCAGTACACAAACATTTACTGGGGAGGAGTTATAAACATTGGATGCAATAATTTTCCCATTAAATGTTACCACAGATAACTCAACATCCAATTTTTGAGGTGGTGTTTGAATATTTCTACTAAACATTCAAGATATGAAAGAATGAATAGAAACATAATCAAATAGCATGTTCTCTATTCATTAATGAATAACTTATCTTGCAGTCACCACATCATTGTCTGACTCCACCTCAACAATAGTGATAGAATAATCCATTCTTTGTTTCCTTGTATGTTGTTTATTTTCTCTAAAAACCATTAGATAAGGGTTATGGTTCTCATAATAACCATGTTTCTCATAGTTGTAACACTACACTTGTAACAACCCAAGATTTTATGAAAAATATTCTTTTTAATTTTATTAATGTCTTGTGTTTTACGCTACACCAAAAGGAGCTTGCACAACACGCATCCTTGACTTGCCTTGCATTACATGCAATCACAACCTTCCTCGATAGCGTGTGTAGTACGCAATCCCGAGTTTCACTAAACAACGATATGCTATTAAAATATTATTATAACTAGCCGTTATGAATAGTAATAACCACCTTTTAAAATTTTAGAAATTTTAACTCTCAAAATGGACTTTATTTTTGGATTCGGAGTATCGAATTTAGCCTAAGGTGAAATTTTGGTACATTTCGGATAACTTCCATATTCTGATGAATAGTGAAAATTACTATATTATAATTAAAAATAACTTTTTTAATCAAAATAATTAATAAAGATAAATTATTAATTTGAGTGGTTTTAAAGTATATTTATAATATATTTTTACAATTTAATACAATGTTGGTCATTGGTTGTAATTTCACATTTAAACCAGACATAATCAAGTGTCAATCTTTTGATATATTTTGTTTCCTAAAAACACGCTATTTATTTTAACAGCGGGATTTAATTATAAAATTAATTAATGAAACTTCTATGTTATGAATTTGGTAAAATAGATTTCATTTTTGAATTCGGAATATGAAATACAGCTTAGGATGAAATTTTGGCATTGTTCTGAAAAACATCAATTTTTGATGAATAGTGAAACTACTAAGTGGTAGTTAAAAAAACTGAATTTTTCATAAAACTTAATTTTACCACTTCTGTGAATGGAATTTCAAAAATCCGAGAGACACGGTTGATGTCAGTAAGTAAAATGTGGTTCAATGAGATGAAAATAATTTTTGGTGAATAGTAACTTTTTACTTTTTTTACCACGGTTAAAAGTAAATAGGGTAATTAAGGGTAAGAATGATATTAATATTACCCTAAAACATGTCCTAATTCTATTGGACAAGTGTATCTCGACCAAAAACAACCTTAAGTGTAAAATATTATCATTTAGGACCACTTGGATTAGATTAGGACATTTATTATTATTTAATTCAAAGAAGAGTTAAAAGAGTTAAAATCAAAGTTTATTTACTAAAACATTTTTATTATAGGGTTATACATAAGATAAATTCGATTGTAAATATTCATTAGAAAGCTAAAAAGATTTCAACATAATGGTATTTTATTTGTAATTTTTAGACATCAAATAATTTAATTTATTTATGACACAAAGATGATGCGGTAATTATCTTATTAATGAAATATTGACATAATTGATGTTATAAACACCAAACTAAATGTAATTTTAGACTTTTTATGACTTCCACTAATTTTATAGGTTACTATGATATATTAGTATTTCTTTAATCAACTTGGTTCGAACATATAATTCTGTTAGGACTTTCACAAAAATCATATATCAAATAGTGTCAAAATTGACACAAAATTGTTTTTAAATAAAATATTATATTATTAATTGTTATTTTATTCCTAAAAATCTATGGTTCGGCCAAATGACTTAGATAAGGATATATGTATTACTAATAAACAATTTGGTGTTCGTTTGGCATGTTATAGTAAGTGTATTAACCATATAGTGAAAGAAAACAAAAAGACACGGTAAAAGATAAATTATTTAACTTAGAGTTAAATCTAATTGATAAGGTTAAAATAATACCCTAAACGTGTCTAAATCTTATTGGCTGACAGGATTTCGACTCAACCCCACTTTAGCTTCGAAATAAGACCCTTTGAAACCATTATTAACCGATTTTGACATTAATATAAAATAATATTTTGAGGTATTCCTAAGGTGCCCCTATCCTCCCTTATAAAAGGACACCTCCTCCCCCTCCTCCTCACACCAATTTGAGCACTCAATCTCGGCCAACCCCTGCCAAAATATCTTCTACACTTCCCTAGAAACATCCTAGAGGTTATGGTCTTCCTCAAAGACCAATTTTAGTGCCCTAAGAGGAGGTCTCAAAGAGGCGCTTCAAAGAAGAGGTAATTACCGTTACCAATTCTTTCATCTTTATTTCTTCTTCCACTTCTTCTTCTTAGGTTGTTTCATTATGAAGTAATAACATCAGTATCACTCATATACTGATATGTTATTATAAGTATGAAACAACCCTATTTCACCATCTATCCATCCTACGGAAAAAGAAATCACCGCGCGTGCGTACGTACGGAATACCGTCTCCACGCCGTGGTGTAATCTATTTTCCACCACCACCTTACATGGATGGGTATAATGGTGTAAAGAATAACTATACATAGTTATTACAACATCATATTGATTCTGATATATTTTATAATCCACTCCACTCCAATTCAATATTTATAGAAATGATATCATCGCTCGTGCGTACGTACGGACTACCGTCTCCACGACGCGACGAGATTCATTCTCCATGATAACCATTTAAGAATGATTATAAAGTATATATAAGAAATAATAATGAAATATATGACATTATAAAGCTACTGGATTCATGCATATATATATATTTATGTCATCTACTTACTTCCATTCAAAACAATAAGGAAAGGAAAACAGCGTTCATGCGTACGTACGGACTACCGTCTCCATGAACGGTGTTTTTCATTTTATTTATCTATATATTATATATAAATACTGAATATATATGATATATAAATCATGTTTTATATTCTGGAAGTAAGTAAATCATGATATAAGTAATAATAATGTCAAGAACAACAAGTCAAAACACCTACGATAAATGAAACGATTTTACCCAAAACGCTTCTTTAACATGGAATTTACAAAACAATGGGTAATATAATGTCATAATTGAACCATATATGATATCATAACAATGAATATGATTCTGTAATAAGTCAATGACATTATTTAAATCATTATACAGGAGGTTCGGACACATACGAAGCAAATCGGACCTAAGGTAAGTGAAATATCACAATCTCATTTTTATCCGAGATTGTTTATTCGTAAGTATTTACTGGGGTGTATTTTATCATCCACATCCATGTTTCCTCAATATGAAATATTATTTCCATCCACGTACAAATGTTTAAATCCAATTTTACCCTTCGGAGAGTTTTTAGTAAAGAATATGAAAGGAATCTTTTGTCATTTTTTCGTACGAGGTACTTTCTGACTTTTCCGACAAAAGTACGAAGAATGTTTTTTTAACTTATACGGCATGAATGGATTTTTAAAACATTATTTCCAAGAAGCTTCCTTTACAAGTTTTCAAGTTTATTTTTAATCAACTTCTTTTTGTTTAAAGTTGTATGACATTTTAAGAAAGAAAAAAATGTTTTTAAAGAAGAAAGGATATTTTCTTCAAGAATGGAGTTCAAGTGTTTTATCAAAATTATTTTCCATCTAAGATAATAAAGGGTTCTGTTTTTATCCCTATTATTACATTGATTTGATTATGTTGTCATGATTTGTTTTATGATGTCATGATGTTTCAAGAATCCCATTTTTGTTACATGTGTTATGTGATGATGTATGATTTATGATTATGTGGCAAACATAAGAAAGGATTCATTATAATATGGGTGGGACCTATATCTCCCTCCAATGCATTGGGTAAAGATTTTATATCTCATGAGATAGACAGGGCTGGAACGGTAGGTTATACCGGTTTAGTGAAACAGGACTGAAACGAGGGTTACTCGATTCAGAAAGGGACTTTGTCCACTAAGATAGTCTTGGCAATGAGTATTGACTAACAAGAAATGATTCTCTATGATTATGTGTGAATGCCACAAAGTTTCATGTTTTAAGTTATGATTATTGTGATTACATTTCACTTCCATGAATTATCCCATGTTATGAAATTATGCTCTCTCTTTTGCAGGTTATGATTTCCAAAATGTTATGTTATTATGAATATGATGTGATTGATATTTATTTTGTTTACCCTTAATGAGCATTTGAGCTCACCCTTTTATGTTTTCTTTTCCCCAGGATATAAAGAAAGGTTTTAGGTAAAAAAAAGGAAGATCTTTATGTGAGATGTTGAAGATCTTTCACCACGATTAGAAGATTTTATTCCGAGTTTCCAAAGACACTAAACTATTACGATCCTTGTGTGTGTGTTTTTTTTATGTACTAAGTATTCCGCAAAAGTAATGTAATGTTCATGTATGTCAAGCTTCGGGTCTCTACAGTTGGTATCAGAAGAAAGGTTTAGTCAACCTTTGGAAACTAGGATGCGAAAACATTAGTGATATCCCTAGAGATATTTCTACGGTATGTCTAGGGATGTCCCTAAGGTTAAGTATATGTATAGGTTATAGTACTAGAACTAAGCTAACGATCATAGAATTTAACCTAAGATGTTAGATATTGAAGGTAATCCCCCTTTATTATGTTGTTTTCCCTAGCATGATTTTTGCCTCTCACACTATTCTTTTTGGGTTTTAGACGATGGCTGGATACCGAAGGAACCGTGTTGATCAATGAAATGGACAATGCAATGATTGTCCTCCTGAACAAACAAATGTTATGGGAGATGGAGTGAAAAATCTTATTGCTATACTTACACAAGCTATGAATCATTCTGGACTTCCAAATGAGCAGAGAAGGGAACAATATTCTATTGAGTCCTTCATGAGGCAACGTCCACCTTCTTTCAGTGGGTCTTCTGATCCACTTGTTGCTGAACAATGGATCAGTACCACTGAAAAGATATTTTCAGTTCTTCAATGTTCTGAACATGATAAAGTCATCTTAGCAGTATATCGTTTGGAAGGTGAAGCTGATCAATGGTGGAATCTTATCAAGAATACAAGGCAAAGAGATGAAATTGAGTCCATGGAATGGGACGAGTTCAAGAACTTATTTTTCAATAAGTACTTCCCTCGTATTCTTCGAACAAATATGGAGAAGGAGTTTCTTGAACTAAAGTAAAAGGTTGATGAATCTGTTGGTATATACGAAGCGAATTTTACAAGACTTGCAAGGTATGCATCTGGCATTATCATCCAACCTGAAAGTAAAGTTGATCGATTTTTCAGTGGCTTAAAACCAAGTCTTCGAAGGGAATTAGCTATAAGAGACTTCAGTAGCTATGAAGAAATTGTGTGTTGTGCTATGAAGGTAGAAATGGAAGTTGGTGTTACATATCCATCTCATGGTTTTGACAAGAAACGAAAGATGGAGTTCAAGGAGAAATCTCAGAATAATGGTGAAAAGAAGATGAATGTTTCCTTATGCACAAAGTGTGGAAAGAAGCATGGTAGAGATTGTCTTAAAGGGACTAGAAAATGTTTTAAGTGTGGAAAAGAAGGTCATCGAGAAGTTGAGTGTCGATGTAATGGAAAAAGTGTTTCTAATGATGTGAATAAAGCAAACACTACAGAGAACGCACCACCAACACTTCAATGCTTCAAGTGCAAGGAAATGGGGAATTATGATAATAATTTCCCTAATCCAAGGGTTAGTGAGGATCAACATGAGCAACCACTGAAGGCAAAGGACAAAGGGAAGTCACATGCGATCACTATTGGCGATGTTGAATATGATAACAATGTGGTGGAATGATTAAGTGTTTATGTAATGGGATTCCAAAATAATGTTGTATCATGGAGTATTGGAATATTTATGTATTGGTTTAATGTGGTATTCAAAGTGATTGAGATATTTTTGGAAATAAGATGATATGCGCATAATGAAGGGAAAACAAGAAAATGAAATGTTTAACAATATTCATGAGCTCATGATTGATATAAGGACTAAGTGATATCATGGTTTGAGTATATAGAATTTTGAGGATTTTGGTATGTGGAAAGTGTTAACTTTAAACTGCATTCATGTTTTCACTAAGGTATTCAAGAGAATACATGATTAAGGATTTTGAATGTTTAGAATGTGACCAACAAGACATATCTTATGGGGATCGACGATGGTGTTAAATCTCTGGTAATCGTTTTCACTATGTTATGAGAGTGGACTGCAGTATTATGGATAATCCTAAAGATTGGAATGGATTATGTTGGACATAAGTTAGTATTGATTAAGGATAGAAGTTTTCTCAATATTATTTATGGGATGTTATAGTAATGTAGTTTTAGAAAAAGGAAAACCTGCAGGACGGGTGACAGCCCATCGCGTTGGACAAGGCTGTGGGAATCGAACCCACAACCGAAGTGCGACTGGCCTTTATCGCCTACCACTGGCCTACAGGAAGTCCCTGTTTCGTAGAAACTAGTTTTATTATATTAAGCAGTATGATATATGAAGTATAAGTCCATTTTAGGAACCATATGTGATTAATCTCACTATAGATCGACTTATGTATATAATTTTTGCTAACTTTTTGTTTGAGACAGATGGAATGACCCGTCATTCTATCACATGATCTGCTAACACTTCACGAATAACAAATTCAACTTCATTTATTTAAGAGATGAAGTGGAAATTGTTCAAGGCTTGAACAACAGTGAGATTGTACCAAAATAATGAAAGTATTTATTCTAATTCAAATTTTCAACTTTAGGGAAATGATCTTGAAAACCAAAAATGTTGTCCTAGTGATCTTATACCTGATGAATCGGATGGTACCTTAGATCATCACAAATTTATGGATTTGTGATTGTTGGCTTTTCCATAGCCATGTTCTCTACCACTCTCCATCAGAACATGATGGTTAGACTTTTCTTCCATATCCATATTTTCACCTATGTGGAAACCCAGTGATTAGTTTATTTGGGTAACCGTTAAGTTTCATACTTTTGTTTTGAAATATTGGTTTTGATATTCCTTTTTATGATGTGGGTTTCTATTAAAGAAACTTTCGAATAGTAAACCATTTATAACCCCGACGAATTTCGAGGGCAAAATTCATTTTAAGGGGGGTAGAATGTAACAGCCCAAGATTTTATGAAAAATATTCTTTTTAATTTTATTAATGTCTTGTGTTTTACGCTACACCAAAAGGAGCTTGCACAACACGCATCCTTGACTTGCCTTGAATTACATGCAATCACAACCTTCCTCGATAGCGTGTGTAGTACGCAATACCGAGTTTCACTAAACAACGATATGCTATTAAAATATTATTATAACTAGCCGTTATGAATAGTAATAACCACCTTTTAAAATTTTAGAAATTTTAACTCTCAAAATGGACTTTATTTTTGGATTCGGAGTATCGAATTTAGCCTAAGGTGAAATTTTGGTACATTTCGGATAACTTCCATATTCTGATGAATAGTGAAAATTACTAAATTATAATTAAAAATAACTTTTTTAATCGAAATAATTAATAGAGATAAATTATTAATTTGAGTGGTTTTAAAGTATATTTAGAATATATTTTTACAATTTAATACAATTTTGGTCATTTGTTGTAATTTCACATTTAAACCAGACATAATCAAGTGTCAATCTTTTGATATATTTTGTTTCCTAAAAACACGCTATTTATTTTCACAGCGGGATTTAATTATAAAATTAATTAATGCAACTTCTATGTTATGAATTTGGTAAAATAGATTTCATTTTTGAATTCGGAATATGAAATATAGCTTAGGATGAAATTTTGGCATTGTTCTGAAAAACATCAATTTTTGATGAATAGTGAAACTACTAAGTGGTAGTTAAAAAAACTGAATTTTTCATAAAACTTAATTTTACCGCTTCTGTGAATGGAATTTCAATAATCCGAGAGACACAGTTGATGTCAGTAAGTAAAATGTGGTTCAATGAGATGAAAATAATTTTTGGTGAATAGTAACTTTTTACTTTTTTTACCACGGTTAAAAGTAAATAGGGTAATTAAGGGTAATAATGATATTAATATTACCCTAACACATGTCCTAATTCTATTGGACAAGTGTATCTCGACCAAAAACAACCTTAAGTGTAAAATATTATCATTTAGGCCCACTTGGATTAGATTAGGACATTTATTATTATTTAATTCAAAGAAGAGTTAAAAGAGTTAAAATCAATGTTTATTTACTAAAACATTTTTAATATAGGGTTATACATAAGATAAATTCGATTGTAAATATTCATTATAAAGTTAAAAAGATTTCCTACATAATGGTATTTTATTTCTAATTTTTAGACATCAAATAATTTAATTTATTTATGACACAAAGATGATGCGGTAATTATCTTATTAATGAAATATTGACATAATTGATGTTATAAACACAAAACTAAATGTAATTTTAGACTTTTTATGAATTCCACTAATTTTATAGGTTACTATGATATATTAGTATTTCTTTAATCAACTTGGTTCGAACATATAATTCTGTTAGGACTTTCACAAAAATCATATATCAAATAGTGTCAAAATTGACACAAAATAGTTTTTAAATCAAATATTATATTATTAATTGTTATTTTATTCCTAAAAATCTAAGGTTCGGCCAAATGACTTAGATAAGGATATATGTATTACTAATAAACAATTTGGGGTTCTTTTGGCATGTTATAGTAAGTGTATTAACCATATAGTGAAAGAAAAAAAAGACACGGTAAAAGTTAAATTATTTAACTTAGAGTTAAATCTAATTGATAAGGTTAAAATAATACCCTAAACTTGTCTAAATATTATTGGTTGATAGGTTTCGACCCAACCCCACTTTATCTTCGATATAAGACCCTTTGGAACCATTATAAACCGATTTTTACATTAATATAAAATAATATTTTGAGGTATTCCTAAGGTGCCCCTCTCCTCCCTTATAAAAGGACACCTCCTCCCCTTCCTCCTCACACCAATTTGAGCACTCAAGCTCGGCCAACCCCTGAAAAAATATCTTCTCCACTTCCCTAGAAACATCCTAGAGGTTATGGTCTTCCTCAAAGACCAATTTTAGTTCCCTAAGAGGAGGTCTCAAAGATGCGCTTCAAAGAAGAGGTAATTACCGTTACCAATTCTTTCATCTTTATTTCTTCTTCAACTTCTTCTTCTTAGGTTGTTTCATTATGAATAAATAACATCAGTATCACTCATATACTGATATGTTATTATAAGTATTAAACAACCATATTTCACCATCTATCCATCCAACGGAAAAAGAAATCACCGCGCGTGCGTACGTACGGAATACCGTCTCCACGCCGTGGTGTAATCTATTTTCCACCACCACCTTACATGGATGGGTATAATGGTGTAAAGAATAACTATAAATAGTTATTAAAACATAATATTGATTCTGATATATTTTATAATCCACTCCAATTCAATTCAATATTTATAGAAATGATATCATCGCTCGTGCGTACGTACGGACTACCGTCTCCACGACGCGATGAGATTCATTCTCCATGATAACCATTTAAGAATGATTATAAAGTATATATAAGAAATAATAATGAAATATATGACATTATAAAGATACTGGATTCATGCATATATATATATGTATGTCATCTACTTACTTCCATTCAAGACAATAAGGAAAGGAAAACAGCGTTCATGCGTACGTACGGACTACCGTCTCCATGAACAGTGTTTTTCATTTTATTTATCTATCTATTATATATATATATACTGAATATATATGATATATAAATCATGTTTTATATTCTGGAAGTAAATAAATCATGATATAAGTAATAATAATGTCAAGAACAACAAGTCAAAACACCTACGATAAATGAAACGATTTTACCCAAAACGCTTCTTTAACATGGAATTTACAAAAGAATGGGTAATATAATGTCATAAGTGAACCATATATGATATCATAACAATGAATATGATTCTGTAATAAGTCAATGACATTATTTAAATCATTATACAGGAAAATCAGACACATACGAAGCAAATCAGACCTAAGGTAAGGGAAATATCACAATCTCATTTTTATCCGAGATTGTTTATTCGTAAGTATTGACTGGAGTGTATTTTATCATCCACATCCATGTTTCCTCAATATGAAATATTATTTCCATCCATGTAAAAATGTTTAAATCCAATTTTACCCTTCGGTGAGTTTTTAGTAAAGAATATGAAAGGAATCTTTTGTCATTTTTTCGTACGAGGTACTTTCTGACTTTTCCGACAAAAGTACGAAGAATGTTTTTTTTAACTTATACGGCATGAATGGATTTTTAAAACATTATTTCCAAGAAGCTTCCTTTACAAGTTTTCAAGTTTATTTTTAATCAACTTCTTTTAGTTTAAAGTTGTATGACATTTTAAGAAAGGAAAAAATGTTTTTAAAGAAGAAAGGATATTTTCTTCAAGAATGGAGTTCAAGTGTTTTATCAAAATTATTTTCCATCTAAGATAATAAAGGGTTCTGTTTTTATCCCTATTATTACATTGATTTGATTATGTTGTCATGATTTGTTTTATGATGTCATGATGTTTCAAGAATCCCATTTTTGTTACATGTGTTATGCGATGATGTATGATTTATGATTATGTGGCACACATAAGAAAGGATTCATTATAAGATGGGTGGGACATATATCTCCCTCCAATGCATTGGGTAAAGATTTTATATCTCATGAGATAGACAGGGCTGGAACGGTAGGTTATACCGGTTTAGTGAAACAGGACTGAAACGAGGGTTACTCGATTCAGAAAGGGACTTTGTCCACTAAGATAGTCTTGGCAATGAGTCTTGACTAACAAGAAATGATTCTCTATGATTATGTGTGAATGCCACAAAGTTTCATGTTTTAAGTTATGATTATTGTGATTACATTTCACTTCCATGAATTATCCCATGTTATGAAATTATGCTCTCTCTTTTGCAGGTTATGATTTCCAAAATGTTATGTTCTTATGAATATGATGTGATCGATATTTATTTTGTTTACCCTTACTGAGAATTTGAGCTCACCCTTTTATGTTTTCTTTTCCCCAGGATATAAAGAAAGGTTTTAGGTAAAAAAAGGAAGATATTTATGTGAGATGTTGAAGATCTTTCATGACGATTAGAAGATTTTATTCCGAGTTTCCAAAGACACTAAACTATTACGATCCTTGTGTGTGTGTTTTTGTTATGTACTAAGTATTCCGCAAAAGTAATGTAATGTTCATGTACGTCAAGCTTCGGGTCTCTACAACACTATAGGATGAGGGTTGATCTTAATATTCAATTATTATTCCAAGTTAGTGTGATAATTTATAACCCTCCACCTATTCTTATTTAGATGTATCATTCCTCCACATTTGAATCAATTCTTGGTTCCCTTTAGATAGTTCCCAAGATGCTTCTTCCAACAATTTTGACACACGAAATGTTTGATATTCTCTCATGCATGATATTTCTTCACCAAACCACCTATATTAGACTCAATTTTTCATTTTTTTCACAAGGACCACGAAGCTATTGAGAGTCTAAGATCTCCATTTCAAACTTGAGGGAATAACAGACAATCTCTTAATAATTTTCAACATCCTAATTCCCCAAAAATTTTCATAGTCTCAACTTTTGGCTGCAAAAGAAGTGATCCACCATGTAATAAGTGATCATGAAAAATACGGAGGTGTCTATTTAAATCCTTGTGAATTTTTGTTCATTTGACTTGATAGACTCATCTTCCCTCTACATAAGTTTGAGGAACTTTCTTCTCATCATGAGACCAAGGGTTTGGGGAAAATATTTATTTATTTTTTTCTTGAATTACTCCTAATATATGGAATCAATTTCTTCCTGGATCTTCATATTCTTTATCATTTTCGACCTCTAATCTGCATCCCCATCATAAAAATAGACCACTAGTATGAATTTTTCGCCTTTTGAGCATTGTGGGAAATATAATATATTTTTCATAGTGTAAATACACTATTCGGTAAAGAGGGGATTAAAATATCCACTAATCATGGAAGAAATTTTCTATATAAAGGATTCAAGGGAAACATTCTCTTTACATGGAGGATGAGGGAGTTCCACATGATTCAAGTTATTATTCATATCTTGAGACAAATGAGAAAATACTATCATAATGTTTTGAGCACCCATTAATATAATATCAAGGATTTTATTTGGGAAATAATCGCATTGCATACCACATTGATTATTGGAACATTTTCTTATATTTTCCCCTATTAACTAAGAAAACAAAGTGAAATTAGGGTGTTTAAAGACATAGAAAATAATCATAAAGGAAAAACTGAACATAAAAGGATAATCCTTTAAAGAAAAATTATATCCTAACTTGTGATTCCCTAGTTTTAAATATATTTTATTCTTGATCTATTTATTAACTTATATTCTTATGGGATATTTTTTTATTACCTTAATAATGGATTCTATAATTCTTATGACTTTACCAAATCATATCCCCGGGGAGTTTCAAACTTGGAGTGAAGAACGGCCCATTTTAATGCACTAGTTCCTGTTTGAGTGTAACTCATAGTGGTATCTTTGTGTTTTTTCCATAGATTCATTTGTTATAGATCCATATCCACTTCTTCATATCTAGACATGGATTTATTGTCATGATAAACCACTTAATCTATAAATACAAAAATTTAGATATTATTCCTTATACATACTCTCATCCCTGAGATTCTTACTAATGTTCTCAATTCTTAATCTCTAAAAATAAGTATAAAATACTTTGATACCAACTAGAGAGACCTTATCATTTTAAAAATATCATTTATGATGTTAATAATAATAAAGAATCATATTACAATCCATGGATCATAAATTCTAGGGTCTTGGAAGACTAGGTACATAAAATATAAAACATGGGGATAAATAAAACATTACATTATATAGTCTTAATGAGGAAATCCTAACTTCCATTTTTCTCACACATCTTCATAAGATAACCTAGGGATAACATAAACAAAGGGATATGATGAAATACTATTAATGGAATAAACATAAGAATAATGCTTTTGAAGAAGGGTTAGAAGAAATGACATAATTATATAAAAAGTCATGGAACATATACAATCATAAAATATAAACATGGGATTATATAAACATAAAGTCATATTAATGTGGAAGAATCATAATACATGACTTCAGAATGAGTCATTTATTATTTGATATATATGAGTGTACGTCAAGGCTAACCACTAAGATCGTTGCACATGGTAGAATGAGTCACGACCAACCACCAAGACTACTGCACATAATGTCTCATGAGTCTAAAATTTACCAAATTCATTGGAGAGATCTATTAGGTAACCCATCATAACATATTTATGAATATTCTTTACACATAAATAACATAATATAATCAATCATAATTAAACATTAGGGTACCCATGGAAAGAAATGGGTATCACAATCATGTCATAAAGCATAAATAATGGGTGTGACATACATGTGTCCCCGAAAAAAAGGAATTAGAATATTAATGGAAATTACTAAAGGAAAATAGACATATTACAAGGAAATTGATTTCAAAAATAAGTTATTACATGTAAAAAGATTATTTATGAAATTTTAGGATTAAAAAATTTTAGTGCAGTTTTAAGGAAAATATTAAAGAGAATTTAGAAGAGACAAGGAATACTATTTTAGATAAAACCAGTAGTGAACCAATA
Source organism: Viscum album (assembly GCA_963277665.1). Lineage (NCBI taxonomy): Eukaryota > Viridiplantae > Streptophyta > Magnoliopsida > Santalales > Viscaceae > Viscum > Viscum album. The sequence goes on along the minus strand of OY728132.1, from coordinate 382,044,160 downwards.
AGGTGTTCATAATTAAATTAGTTATTTTTTATAAATATTGTTTACTTAAAAACAAATGATAGAGTTCACTTGATATTGACTAAGAATATGGGAAGTTCCCTTAAACGAGTTTTCTTATTTTGAAGTATTCAGGAGGGAACCCCATAAAAATGTATATCCCCAAAAGATAATGATGAATGGGATTGATAAACAAGTTTATAGTATTTAAAAAGTATTTATAATAAGTACAGAAAAATAATAGATATATTTATTTGGTTAAAATAATGATATAGTTATCCAAAGGAATAATGGAGGTTCTAGTATAATCCTTTACCACAAATATGATGGTGTCCTTCACATAACCTTAATGTACTGGATAAACAAATTCAATTCATTAATTAATATTACTGGAACCTAACCATTATGTATTTTATTTTTTATAACCTTATTAAGTTCATTCATGACCTTTTTTATGGGTTAAGAAGTTCAATTTAATTTTTTTGAAGCGTTTGTTTCCTTCGTTTTCTTGATTAGTTTACATATATAGAGGTAGAGATAAACTTTTAAGATGAGAATTTTTTTTATAATTGGAGTTAAATGTTGTTATAGAAAACCCAGTTGGTTACATGTTTATAAAATTCATTCAATCATTTGGATTTAAGATGAAACACTATATATTTCATTAATGATAATCGTTTCAGTTAATTGGCATTTCCTGATCACATCGAATAAATTTTGATTTATAAATTATTATCATCTATAAAAATTATAGTAGAACCTTATATTAGAAAAAATGCATATATTATCGTCTTTTTCTACCATAAATATTTTTTCATGACCAAAATTGAATATGTTAAAGGAAATTTAAAACCTATAATTCTTGAATGTGATGAATCAATACATCTCAGATCGTGTTTTCATTTCTTTTATAAGTTGATGGAAACAGATAGAAGATGATGAATTATTCCATTATCATAAAAAAATTATAGTACATGTAATTTAATAGAGTTATCATAACATTTGGATGGAAGGAGAAGAGGAAAGAAAAATAATGAAAGGAACTTGAATGAAATTAAAAGAAATGAGAAGTGGAAATAACCTCTTGAATATATCTTCCATGAGAACCTCTTTAGGGGAGGGGATTTGTTATTTTCAAGAGAAAATGGGCTGGTAGACGAGTGGGAGGGGATTATGGAGATATTTGAGTAGAATTTGGACTAGGAATAAGGCCTGAGAGGTGTGAGTAGTGGAGGTAAAGAGGGGCTTCCCATTATTTTACTCATTAGTTTAATATTTCATCTCAAGATTATGAATAGTCTTGATCTATGTGAACAAAAATATAAATTAGTGCATGTGAATTTAATCCAATGGAAATTTAAATAATCCATGAATCAAGAATGATGAATAAATTCATTTATTTAGCATTTATCGTAAATTATCATATTTTACTATTCACATAAAATTCAAGTATTTTAAAAAAATACAAAAAATATACCCCAACCATATTTCTAAGGGTAGAATTATAAAATGATCACCATTTAATGAAATTTAGTTTCTAAATAAGAGACATTTAATTTTTAATTAAAATCATGATTTACTTGAAAAATGCCAATTTCAAAATTAAAACTATTTTTCAAACAATTTTAAAAATTAATTAAGGTATCATAAAATTATCTTATGATCATACAACATCAAAATAAAAAATTATAAATTCATTTTATGAAACTAAATTTTGTTTTATGTTATTAAATTAATCATAAAATTGTAATTAAATGTACAAGACATAGAAAAATTCTGACACATTATTTATAATTTTTTAAAAATTTATTTACTTATACTACGATATAATTATATCATATATTAACTTATATATGATGGATAAATTATATTTATACTTCCATTAGTGAGGTTACTATTCAGTTAGAATGTTTACTATTCATAAGGGTCACATTAGTATTCCAAAGGCCAAGAAACTATTTCATCAGTATACATTCATTAACTTCTAGTGATACATTTTGTTCCACTCATTATTTATTTATATGGTTTGTATTGTGTTCTATTTATAATCTTATATGATTGTATTATAAAACATAATTATAATAAGGTAATTTCATTGATAAATGATTGGGTGATTATAGGAATACAAAAATATAATGAAACATGAATCCATTAATTCTTGATTCTCACTCTAGACCAAACGATCCAAACATAAAAGTACATAAAACCACAAACACAACTCATAAAAATGTAAACATATTTAAAAAACCATTATATTTTCCATTTAAAATTACATAAATCTAATTTGAAATTCAATTAATCATTTTTTTAAACCATAAAAACATTAATCCCTTTTAAAAAAACATTTTTATGTCACACATTTATTTAAAAAAAATGAGTGCTTCATAGAATTTAATTGAGGATTTGGATTCAATTACCATGAAAATACTTTTGGAAAATATTTACCCAACACAAAAAGTGCCATTTTAATGTCTCAAACTGATATTTCAATATTGAAACATTTCAAAAAACTTGTTTTCATTTTCAAAACAATAAAACATTTTTTGAAAACCGCATTAATATAAAAAACCCTATCCAAATTTAGTTAAACACCATATGAATGATAAAAAACATCAAGTAACAAGACAATCAGGGACAAGAGACTATGCACATATTTACCACATGTCATAGTGGACAATGTGTCAACTACATAAACATTATTGAGATTAATATAGAACCATGTACATAAGCTCCAGATGAGCCACCAATCAAGGTAATATCATCATTAACCACTATTTCAACTCCCATTTCTAACCAAAAAAAAAACTCAACATCAAAAATACCAAAATACTCTGGTGATTCAAAGATATGAACAGGAAAGTGTTCACACCACTATTCTAGAATGTACCACACAAGTCCCAAAACTCTTATCTCTAATATAAATACCATAAAAAACTAGGTATAATTATTAGAGAGACAAGGATTCTATTGGTAAGAGAACATAAATCATATTCTAACACATTTTTTTCACAAAAAACCTAGGTCAATCCTAATTTGAGAACATGGGTCTATCCATGGAGTTTCTTGAGAGGCGCTCTAAAGCCTTCTGGGGTTGCAACAAGTGTTGGTCTTCAAATACAACTCATATGTTATATTTTTTCCCATAAATGGTATTCAAATAAAAAATAAAAAAGAATAAAATACAAATTGGATGTATAATGAAACAAAATGAGACCTATATCCATGTTAATTTGTGATTCACCGCCAACTTTGGAACTATAATAGCTTAATGAGTATCCAAAACTAGGAAATAACTTAAAATTAAAAAAATGGCATAGGATATTTGTGTGACTATTAAAATTACTAGTATTCCAAAATAGTAAAAAATATTATAAAGTTACTTTAAAAAGAAAACCAACTCATTATTTTTTGAAATACATTTTTAAAAATTAGGGTTTTTTATTCTATTAAACCATGTTACGAGTTGATACCAATAAAATATTTTTGGCCAATTTATTTGGAAAATGATTATTGGAACATGATGAAATTTCTAAAAACCTACTCATAAGAAGGAACATGTGATGGGTCAAACTTTTCAGTTTAAAATCAATGATTAGAAAGTATATCCCAAGATAATTAAGAAATTGGAATGTATAAAATTTATTCTAATCACCAAGAAATAGAAAGAAATTATGAGAATCATTATTAAATGGTACCATGAAAACAAGAATATATATGAGAAAGGACCATGGGAAATCCTTCGGTACATAGGTCACATAGGGGCTAAGATCCCCATGATCTGATTTATTATTCAAAACCACATATATCCTCATGCATGGGCAACAAAAGAGGTAATATTAAATGTTCTTATGGTACCCACAACATCATCCTCGTCACATTTAGTTAGTTTTATAGGATCATCCTTCTTGGTTGATTGGGTCAAACCCTTCTATCTGTCCTAGCATACTATTACTTATCCTACCCTCCTTGGTACCTAGTATTATTTTGTTAAATTATTATATAGACCTTAGTTTTTTCATGATATCATATTCATATATGTAATATTTTTTATATAATATCCATCCACATTGTCAGCTCGTATCTCCGTCCTTAAGCACATCCCCTTTCTACGTGATAGAACCAATGCAAAATCCCCATTCATCTGATTACATAAAAGTTCGCAAATTTTTATCTCATACAGCATATTTTTAGTTAAATTGGAATACATTAAGAGTTGTTTTATATTTTCAATAAAGCATTCAATGTGAAAATTGGGTATTATATTTTAATAATTAAACATCGTTCAAATTAAAACCTCTTCTAATAGAACAAACATCACATTTCAAAACAATTATTCCCACTTAAAAAATTTACACCATTATATATATATATATATATATCTTTTACCATATCCTAATTAAAATATTTCCTACACCATGTTATAATATGTAGAAATATGGTACTTACATATATATTTATATTACTCACATGTAAATCCTGTGGGATTTAAAATCACAAATATGATCTTAAGGAAACCAAAACATCCCATTGTGATTTATAAAAAAACAATTTAAAAGGCCAAAATTCCTTATTAATTTCCATTTTACCTGGAAAATTCTATCTGGAAGAACAATTTAATAGTAAATGTGATTTAAATTTCAAAACAAACTGTCAAACATGTTTTAACATGTGAAACTCATGCCGAATGCTTATGAAAAATATGGGAAATAAGTGAGAAACAATTTCCAATCAGCACAAACACTTTTAATAACATATAATTTTTAACTATTAATTTAAAAACCTTTAAGACGATCTAAAAATCATAGTTTTAAAAATTAAATTCTTGGAAATTGGGTATCCTACTTTAAAGCATGTTGGTTATAACAATGACCACTCTATACTTACACACATATGCACCATTATGTATATATACATACCCATTTCCAAATATCTATGTTCATACTACCATGAGTGAATATATATAAATGGGTAATTTTATTTATGAAAATATATTCATTTATAAATTTATTTCATATTCAATGAGAGACAATACATCGCCATTAATGAATTTTGTAAGAACATTCCTCAAATCTACCTTCCTAAATGCTAAAAATAATTAATCTTCCCAAAACAACATCAAAATATTTTTAGGGTTTTATCACAGAACATAAAATACAATAGATAAAATAAGACCTAGAAACAGGGAAATACATGAGAGTAGAGGTGGATAAATGCTTACGAGTGAAGGTAACACCAAGAAACGACATGGAAATCGTACAAAAATAGTGGTAAGATGAGGGGGTTGGGTGTGTATCTGAGAAATGGTAGAGGTTTGGTTCATATGATAGTGTAGATTGATATGGGGGATAAACCTTTTTATAATAATTTTATTATAATGATTAGTATTTTTATTAATTTTATATAGCATTTATTCCTATTTAATTATTTTTATATCCTCGACACTATGCCTGGTTTTTCTACAAGGTTTGTAAAATCAGGCGTCATATGTGTTCTTATACCAGATGTCTTAGAGAATACCCATGGGAAAGAAAGATACTTTCATAGATCGTGCATTAGGTGTTAATATTGAATCTATCAAACCTAAATACAGAATTTAAATGGTATGTGCATTGTTTTTACTAACCATGTGAAAAATGTGCGTTTATTGTTGAATCCCCAAAAAATTTAAATTAAAACTAGTTCAACCTGAAACTAAAAAAAATCCATGTATAATTAGTTAATTAATTAATTTTTGATGGGTTATGTAACTATATATGTTTTAAAATTATTTTAATTCATTATTGGGATTTTGTAAGAGTATTTTAATAGAAAATTTGGGGTATTATAAAAAAATTATAATGAATGTGTACTGAATTAAATTATGATGTTTGAATGCTATTATTATGGAATGTAATTTAACTTTTTTAAGGTCATTTAATTCTTTTATGACATAATGGATTAAAAAAATATTTTTGAAGAAAATTTAATTTTTGTAGCATAATTATTTTAGATGAACGAATCTTGGGGTTAAATATCATTTAGTCAATTGGATTGTTTTGTTAGAAATACGAGCATGGATGAGTTATATGTTTCATGTTACATAAAACATGTCACCTATAATGGTCATGGTGTTATGTATAAATCCTATTTCAAAGGATGATCCTTAGTGTGACTCAACATATTGTTTAGACATAGCCATTATATTTATTGTCCTTACAGAAACATTGAATCAAGTGTTGCAACCAAGTACCTTCATGTTTATTAAATTCAATGGCGAGGAAGACCCACTAGGTTGTATAGAGTATGTATAAATTTACATAAAATTTTACAGTAGATTATTTGAGTGGGATTACATAATTTATCTCATACTCGAGTGATCCTGATTTTTTCATATTTATTATTGACGATTTTAAAGTGGATCAATATTTTGGGGTTATTTTTTATTATTGTATTCTTGGGTGGTTCCTCTATTGTTTTCTGAAAATATGGTTATGGGTTTTGATTTTCATATGATTAATTGTTATTTCCTGACCTTATAGTTTTTATATGATTATATTTACTTGTTGACCCTTAGTTTGAGTTAGGCTGCTTATAGGATTTAATGGGCATCTGATGGGTTGAATCTGATGAGTTCCCCTTAATGAGACTATTTCTAAAACTAGGGGATTGATTCATGATAGAACATGATGGATACTGGGTTGGGTTCTTTATCATGTTCACCATGACAAGGTTTCTCTAGGTGAAAATATCTAGGTTAATTACTCTTTTTTATCCCGATCTATTGTTATATCCCATTTGTTTTATCTTTTATCCCTACTTTTAATGGTTTTATTCTTATCTTCTTTGTTTTTTGAAATGACAATGATTGAGTTTTCTATTAATGGGGTATTTTTTATTTATCGTGTAGTGTTTCCTATGTGTAGTTTTAAACAAATTTCGTGGTTGATTGTGTTTTCTAGAGGATTATTTTCTTCATTATTTTCTTTTGAGGGAACATGATGATTTTGAATCACAGAATTCTAATAGAATAATTTATATTTTATTTAACCATTTAAGATCAATATTAAATGTTGTTTTCCGCTATTGCAAGTCCGGGTTATCACTGAGATTTTTTTAGATTTTGGTATCGAATATTAATATAGATTTTGTCGATATTTGGGGAATTTTTCTTTTGATATTAATGATTTGTTTGTGGTCTTGTGACCATTCTTCACCAATCCTCTCTTGTTTATCCAAGACTCTCCCATACTTATAATTGGTGTTGTGGTTTTATATTCTTTTTGTTGTAATTTTGACTATGACTTTATAGGTGAATATATCAGCACGACGAGGATAATTTTTACCCTCCCAAGTCACTATGGTATTTACTATCTTATAATTTTCCCTTTTTTTAATTTATGCGATGATTTTATGTTTCTTGGGTGTTTTGATCCATAGAGAGGGATGTTTGAGGTGCGGGTGACCTCACCATCATGTGGATGGTGTGTACGTATTGTGCTAGTGATCTATATCTAAAAACACAACAAATAATACTAGATACAATATAGAGGATCATAAATTACCATTTAATTATTTTTCCCATTTCATCATGAGTTTTTGAAAATGACATCCACAATATTGTTGGGGCTCTCTATGTGAAGTTTAGAATGTCGGGTGGATTTGTATGCATTGGATGTGGATGGATATTCGATGTTATATTGAGTCATGGGGTTCTAACATATACCCTATCAAGGGTCCCATTATCAATAAAGAAGAGACTTCATATAGTTGGGTGCCTAAAGAGGGGTGCTGCATTGTGGTGGTAGGTGATGTTCCATGGTTCGGGTCTTTTATTGGTGGTTTCATGAAATGATATAGTTTTTAAACCCTGAATTATAGTTTATTTACAATGTATTTTGAGTTTGATGAGATTTTTTGAAAGTGATTTATTTGATAATGGGATTTATTTGAAAGAGTCATGTTTTGTGGGATTTATTTTTTGGGTTAAATCTCTTGATTTTAAATGGAATGTTCTTTTGGAGATGTAACGAATGTATGATTTGGGTGTTCCTTAGGGGTTCTAAAATTTAAATCCCAGAAAGTCCTATGTGGAATGTAGAAATTTTATTTTTAGGGATGATCTTTAAGGTTACTATCCTTTTTTTTCAACTATATTCATTCTTGTTTTGGTCTTTAAAAGACTCCAAAAATAATGTCAGACCCTTGTTAAATATTTTATAGATTTTAATGGTGATTATGATTCACATGGGTTAATAGGGTATATATAATTTGGGTTCATGTTTTATTCTGAAAAATTTCAGAGGGATTCTTGAACTAAGAAAAGACTCATGTAACCCTTGGCTTTTTTGATTTATTCTTGATGAGATCATATAATATTGGTTCATTGATGTCATATTTAATTGGTTTATTATTTGGTCACTCATCCATTTTAAATTTAAATGGATTTGATTTAAATTATTGTGTTCATGCCTCATTAATTTTTAATACACTTGGGGTTTTTATTTGATGGTATCCATATATTAATCCTTGGATTGTGTTATGTTTTTTAGGAGAATACATAGGTTTTTCATTTAGAGATAAGAATGAGTTTCCCATGTTGAGAATATTTCTCAGAAAATGGTAATCTTCAGTTAGAATATGAGTTATACTGGGTTGGGTTCTCTATCAGATTCACCATTAGAGGGTTTTCTAAGAGCTTGGTCTTTAGTTAATTACAACTATTTTTCAATGCTCAGGGTTTTGGCCCATGTATTTTTATATAGAATAATGTTTTTTGATGGACCAGTCATTCTTTTATTAGTTTTATGAGGTTATGATGATTGGTTTGACTGTGATTGGGATCTTTTGGTATTCCTTGGTTGTGTTTCCTTTAAAGATATCTAAACCAATTTGTAGTTCGATGTATTTGATAGAGTATTATTTTCTCCATTATAATTTGTTGAGGAACCCCAATATCTTTGGCTTATAAAACTCTCATAGGATCATTTAACATTTTTATTATATTGGCTCGACACTTAAGAAAGAATAATTTCATAATTTCGCACATAGATTTCTATAAAATATAATATTGGGATTGAGAGGTCTAATGTCCTAGGATGATGAGAGACATAAATACATCCTCTTGACTATAAAATCAATCTATTAATTTATAATATGAAAAAGTGATATTAACTCAAATAAAACATTTAAATCTATAAAGCAAACCATGGTGGAAAATATGTAAGTAAAAGGGTGATCATGAAGGTATAGTAGGGGTATAAACACGTCAATAAAGAATAACATGAGATTAAATATGAAAATTTGTTATCATAAAGGGAATGATCGTAATAATGGAAACCTATAATAAGGAAATGAAATTGTAAGATCAAAAAATAATGGAATATATTTCAAAAAAATTAATGACTTCATAAAAAAAATTCAAGGGTCACTCCCATCATTATAATGTGGAAAATTTTCCAAGAGGATTTGGTTCACTATCTATTAGAATAATTATAATTGTAATAGTATAGGGGGGATTATATTCACTCCTAGATCCTTTACATATTATCTCATTAAATATAATTCATACCGAATTCAGTGGTGGTAAATATAAATTTAGGAAACCCCATCATATAATATAGTGTTCGTAGTCTAACCACCCATGCACCATACACAGGGTAAAAAGTCCCATTGTTGATTAAGTTCACTCACAACCCCCTGACAAAATAACCCATGAGGTATAAATACTAAACGAATGAATTGGAAGGATATATAATTTTTTCCCACACATAACATAAAATAATATCATATATATGAATTTCACATGAGGAAGATAAACCATACTTAAATATTAAGCATGATCAAACCCATGAGAAAAGGAACATTATTCGATAATTCATATTACCAGCATAACCGAGTCTAAACTATAATTATTTATAAGAGAAGAAGGAATTAATTCCTTTAAGATGTTTATATTTTAAAATGAAACTTATTTCTTCATCACTGTGTTCTAATATAGATAATTTAAATTTGTGATCTCAGAGCTGAAAGTGTAAAAACATATCACATGGGTGAGGATTTATATGTAATGTATATTTCTATAGAATTATGGTCCTTATTTTTTTAAACGTAAAATAAAATTGAACCATTATGGTTAATTATAATTTTTTGAGGGTTTTTATGAATATATTAATGGTTACATAACATCCGATGGGGTGTATTATTCATATAATACAAGAAAAGGGAAATTACCCCATAATTAGTTTTTCTTAAATGAGGGAATTTTCATAGTAACTAAAAACATGTATTATAATATACAGATTTTTTTTCGGTTATATTTTTCAATGGGGATTTCATTTTTATCTCATTTTTTCGATGGTTTTCTAGAGAAGTTGATATTTGAATGAGTTTATGAGTGTTACAATGATTTATGATGATGCCTTTGGATGGGGCAAAAATCCCAAGTGATGACCTGAGGGTCTGGGAGGCCACCAGAGGAGTGTTTGGGCATCTGTGATGATGTGAATATATTATAAAAGAACATTGATATCAGGAATATGGTATTAATAATTTCAGAATGTTTAATTGGATTATTGTAAAATGTATATATGGTGGAAAATATATTTGGAGTCTTAGACTGGAAAGTCAGGATGTGAAGTTGTATTTCACACTATGATACAAGTGTGCGAGACCAATTAAATGATTTTGTGAGAACATTTTCTATACAGGAAGTAATTGTCACATCATGAATATCTCTTATGATGTTTTTATCATTTTAATGTTATGAGGGTTATTTGAAAACCCAATAAATTTATTCTCTCAAATACCTTCATAGAAAATGTTATAAGAATAATGGTAATTGAATTACAAGAGCTCCACTGAACTCGTCTCTACTCCGATTGAATCATTCTCATATATATTCAGTAATAAGATGAAATAGGATTGGATAACCCTGGGATTTATCCTATAACTAAAGGGTCATAATGATTATTTTCTGTTCAATGTAAATTATATTAAATTAATACCTCTATCTATCATTTATTACCATCACTATAAAATATAACTTGATTTTTTAGGCATAGTTGGAGGTGAACTACCATGATTTACTCCAAACCTATTATGGACTCCATTACAATTCGATCCCAAATATTATCATACATGTTTATTAAAGGATCATTTTTGGGATGAGTCTTGATTTAGAATGGTCTATCAGGAGACTAGATGAGGTTCTTCTTGGTGATATAGTAGAACCCTTTTTTCATTTTTCTTTTATTCTATTCATATCTATGACTAATGGAGTGAAAAAATTGGTTTATCCTTAGAATTGATATTCATTACTTTATTTCAATTATTATATAATAATTTTGGTTTTACTTTATTAAAAATACTTGCTTTCTCCCATTGATTTTGTTCAGATATTTATTTGTCATCGCACATGTTAATATATGGGTATAGTCTCCCAACTTTACCATTATGAAATAAAAATACTAGTCAGTATCCTCTAGAGTATGTGGTGGTGATCATGAGGTTTCGTGGATAACATGTATGAATAATGGTTTAATGTCGTCCAAGGTTGTATGTTACAAATTTGTATCAAAGGTTACCATTTCGTCTATTTTATTATTTTGGATTTTTTAGGCTGAAGATATGGGAATGTGTCAGAGCCTATGATGGATACCGATCATGCGCATGAAGAACACAAGTTCGGATATGAATTTTGGGTTACTAGGACATGGGGATGCTATCATGATTTACATTATTATAGATTTATTTTATAGTTTTCTTGGTAAAATCACATGTCTTTTGGATGTTTTTATTTATGATGTATATATCACTCTTACCTCATTATTAAGAGGTCGGCGAGTTGATCATGGCTCATGGATTGTAGTGGAAAGATTTTTCTCATGCATCTTTTTACGAATATAGGGTTCACATGAAATATTGGGCTTATATTTTTTTATTTGAGCTTAATATAGTGGAACTGCTTCTTAGAGTTTCAACCACTTCTCATATAGAAGTTTCACATATCAATTCTTAGTGGAAATTTTCAAAGACGGGATGAGTTGTGTATATGTTGTTCATATAGAAGGTCTGTTAAATCAATAGTGAAATTTTATCTATGGAATAAAATATTTATATGATCCATATTCACAATACATTTTCTGATACTGAAGGGTCACTATGGAATTGGTGCAAAACATTATACCCCATGTGGGTGGTTTTTGGAATTGGTTCGACTATGTAGCCTACTCTACTAAGGAGTTATAAGATGTGCCATATTTTTTTGATAGGACTGGTGACCTAGTTGTGGATGGAAGGATTTATTTTAAGTTTCATTCTATTGTGAGACTCTATATATGGGGTTTTATACATGTATATTCCATGGGATGTTTAGAAGAGTGATCAGATGAATCCTAGGGAGTGTTTACCTTTTGAAAGGTTGTTTGATGGACTGTGTAGTCGAGCCCTGTGGAATTTGTGAGAACTAACTAGGAGGGAATGGTTGGATATCCAGAGTTCCATGGTTTTTAATTATACCCAAGTAAGATGGTGTTTTTGTTTTGTTTTATAGTGACTTGTTATGTGGGTTATGCTGATGTTCTAGATGTCCATACATGCGATACTGATGCACAAGTATTTATCAAGGGTTTGGAGATGATCACATTATATGTTGGTCCTCTATTAGTTATAGTGTAATTATGAGAATATAAATTAGGATAATTCTAGTCCCTTGTGATGAAAACAGTTGGGTAACATAGTCAGAGCAAGGGTGGATTCTCGTTAATTGAGTGATTCCTAGTGATTTAAAATCATGTAAATGATATTGACATGCGACCAAATTATGAAGGGAACCAATGATACTCGATCAACATTTTGGGATAGGTTGTCATGTGAGTAGTCATTGCACATATACGGTTTTTTTCTTTGGAGAGGATTTCCATGGGATATTTCAGCATGTTGAGTCTAGTTAACAATGAGATAGGATCAACTACTTGAAGTGGAATTCATGACTATATCCAGTGATGAGTGACTAATGGGATTTTGAGATGATCTCAATGAAATTTTGAAGTAAGTGGTGTGGCCTTATGGGTTCTGATTAGAATAGGTTATTTGACAAGTTTTGGAGACACATGATTCTCTTTAAGGTGTTTAAAAATGTTTCATGAAAGATATATATTGTTTATTACGGTGAAATGAGAAATATTTAAATGGATTTTAGTGGGATTAATGGGTTTGTATTGGTATAATAAACAATTTGAGTTTCTATTGGAAACTATTCATGTCATGGTGGAGGAACCTAGGTAGTGATGTGGTAGTAATACCACATAATACTATCATTATTGGCTTTTGGAAACAGAGTTATTATGTGTTATGACTTATATGTGAAAATTCACAATTGGTGGGATTAAGAGAGCTTTATATTTACACAATTCAACCTAAAATAATTTCTATTAGGATGAAGGGCCTCCTTGCGTTTTCCCTCTTGGACTAGGATAAGTAATGTAGTGTTCTAGGGAGACTAGTATTGGCTATTGTAGGATGTCGATTATGTGGGAAGGGTAACTTGCTTTGTGGGACCATTCAAGGCATGGTTAAGGTTTTATTTGAGCATAAGAACTTTTTAATGTATAATATATTTGGTTCCTTGAAAATGTGATATTTAATATAATTATGGGGAAATGGATAGGTCCAGTGTGTTTCCATCGAGCTTGAAATTTTTGGGTGTAGTCAAAAAGGGTTTGAGGGGGTGACCATCTTTTCATGACTTGTTTCATTAGGTGAGATATCATTAAGGGCATGTTTATAATAGTTTTCATGGATTATTGACTTTATTCAATGGGTGAACAAATCTTTTTTCTTCTAGATGTGAAACCCTATTTTGTGACCTCTGTTATGGGATAAAAATACAATTAAATATTTTGTTACATTTCTTAATGGGGTGAACGATGGGATGAAAATTGTTAAACATTCAATTTTACCGGAAATTCCTTGAAAAAATTGTGAAATTGGTATTCGGGTTCTAGAATTTCATTTTGAGGAAAATGTTGGTATTCTATGGTTTGCCTAAGCCCACTCAATTAATGGTCATAAAATTCATGAACTATGTATTTGTAATGGATATTCATTTATTTTTTTTTATAATTATAGATGAGGTGTAGTAAAACATTGGGAGGGTTTCCTGGTTGAATACATGTATTGTGTGATGGGTAACGTGTTGATTGGGTTAGATGGTCACCAAAACTAGTGTTTTGAAAGGACACTAAAATTGGTGAACATCATGAATCATAATAAGTCATGATAATATTGTTTCTATTTTTTAGTGAACCATGAATCTTTAATTGAAGTTAATAATGTAATATATTTATTTCATAATAGATAAGAATCCTAAAGTGTTTTTACGGGGTGAATGATGGTAACAATAAGCGGCTCATACATTGGTTAATCAAGCACATCATGTTTCAAGTCTTATATTGGAATCTATTTTAGTTCTTTGGGGTCAAACATGGGGTTTTTTACCATAGGTTTTGATACCCACATTGGTCAGGTTCATTTTATGATTTCTTGATAAGGCTTCTCAAAGATGCAATATTTTTTATTACGATGATGGTATGGACCCATATGGTTAAGAGTTTAGTATTTGAGTGAGAATTCAAATTTTTTCTATTAGTGTACGGTTCATCTGATAAGAAAGAAATATTATTGATTTTAATAGTTTTTAAAAGATAAGAGATGATGTTGTTAGATGGGTTTTGATTCTTGGTTGATTATTCAGGTGTTTGTTGGTCCACCAGAGAAGTTTTTGGGGGGCCCTACAGTGAAAATATATTGTAGAAGCACATTAATAACATGAATAGTTTATTAATAATCTAATAAGGCTTCATGGGGTTACTATAAAATAATTAATACCTGAAAAAGTTCTTTAAAGTCTTTGCTAGAATATTTATGGCATGAAGTAATATTTAACAATGGGACACAAGTGGACATGACCCAGTAAAATCATTTGGATAAAACATTTAACGATACGAAATAATTTTAATTTTGGGAGTTTATAATGATCCCTTCTTAGTGGGTTTAATATGATAGGGTTTCCATGGAAAATTTATAAATTCATTCCATTTAATTCCATTATGGGGAATGTGATGAGAATGAATGTTTTGGTATTCTAAGACCTTTTCGAACATGACAGTCTTCCAATTGATGCACCATTAGTTGTGATGTATTACAATTAATGATATATTAAATTTATGATCCCTATATATTCCCAATTAAAAAAGAATTATCATATGTCTATTAAACCTTTTAATATTTCTAATTAAAGAAATCGAATGGATTCTCTTACAAATATTGACAAATTCCTCTAAGGATAATGTGATCTTATATCTATCTACCAAGGGGGTACCCATGTTGTTAAACACAAATCACTAAAGGGATATAAATTAAAGTTGTATTATTGGTGTTCTCTTTTCAATGTCTATAGTTTTATTTTATTGCATTTTTTGTTATTCTATTACCACATAATAGAGATACTAACCAATTTCTTTATAAAACGGTTTTTTTTCGGACCACCAAAGGGTGGTCAGTTATTATTTCAACGATTTGATGTGGTTCAGTAAGTCTTTATGTATATTAATATTCCAATGTTGGGTGTGATGTTCCTTTTTAGTTTAATTAATCGTATTCATGTTTAAATTCAGTAATCTGGTTTCTTTGGCATGATACATGAATCCATGGAATTTGAGGAATTTTTTGATTGGACTTGGGAAATGTATATAATGTCATTAGACCTTAGTGGGATTAGAGATATATTAATTTTATTCTTAGATACCAAAAACCAAAGTATCTCATAGGTTTTATCGAATTGATTACATTAGAATAAGATAAAAGGAATCAAATCCCAAAGGACCAAATAGTTTTTTTGTCATGTGAAACTAGATACGTATTTGAACTTCTCATTAAATTTTAAAATTAAAATATCTAAAGTTCTTTATTTATGAACACCATTATTACCCTTATCATACTCCATCATATAAATTACATAAACATCCTTGTATATGAGGAAATATAAATAATAACAAATTGGTGACCTAAAATGCTTAGTAATGGTATTCATGCAGAAGAATCTATCATGAATAAAAAATAATAATTAGTATGCGATGTTAAATAACCAAAAGACATTCCATTTAATCAATAACATAATGATAATATATGTGTAATAAATTATGATCAAATAATTCTATATAAGTTATCACATGATAATAAAAACACAACAATGAATATTTTTAGAAATGGAATAATCACATGAAATATCAATATATAAATTCATAATGGGGAAATACATATTTATATACATTTACAACATAACATCAAGCCCTTATACCGTGATATCTAAATAAATGGGTAGATCCTAAGATATGATCCAATTTACTTTCTCTCATGAGACCTACTGATTAATAGAGGGGATATTTTAGGCCCTAATCATTACTTAATAAGTCAAATTCATTCCCCATAATAAATTTTTTATTCATAAATCAGCATAATAATATTAATTGAAAAAATGACATATGAAATGTCAATACTTACAACAATAATTCAATATATTCATAAATTAGCTAGATTAAAATGCTTAATGGTAATAAAATTTTACATCCTTGGTCTATCTGTTCATAAACCATCTGGAAAAGTAATAATAATGGTATCAATACAAAATATCATAAGTGTATCCTATATAAAATAATGGTTTTATATCACGGATCAATAGTAATACTATTAAAGGATCCATAAAAAGTTTTTGAAAAAATAACCTTTTTATTTTTGAAATTCACCGTTTAGAAAATGTTTAAAAAACATTTTAAAAATTATTTTCATTCAATAAAACCAATGAAATATATTATAATAATATTTTAATAAATTATTTATAATTATTTTATAATATTATATTCATATCAAATCTATTAAAATAAATATTTCTTTTACATATTCACTATAAGCTAGACGAGCACGGTTTTGAAAATGGCAAGATTATTACATTAAAAACATATATTAAAAATTAAAAAAGGGTAAAAATTATTTTATGAAATCCATTGGAAAGGATAAGAACATTTTTTAAAATATATATATGAAACATGAGTTTTTATGAAAACGGAATTCTGATCGTAGATGGAAATAAATTTATATTTTCTTAAAAATGCTATGTTAATAATTTTAAGTACCAATGAGTAGAATAATGGAACTATTACATGATAAAATTATTAAATAACTATAGTTTAATAAAATACCTTTATATTATGTTAAAAATATCAATAAATTACCCCCAGGGTGATTTTCACAAAAACAATCTTAAATAGTGATGAGCTTGTGAAACAAACCCTTGACAATTTCATTACTTTTTGATTAAAATACAAATAAAATAAATGTTTTCCATTGAAACCATTAATATCATGTGGATAAATATTTTAATC
Source organism: Viscum album (assembly GCA_963277665.1). NCBI lineage: Eukaryota > Viridiplantae > Streptophyta > Magnoliopsida > Santalales > Viscaceae > Viscum > Viscum album. Next base: position 382,026,746 of record OY728132.1, on the reverse strand, counting down.
ATATAAAAAATTAAATGGGATGTACTTAAACCACATAGATGAAATAAGTGATGAATATAGCATATGTCTCGTGGGAGTAAAATTGAGATGAGAATCCCTTACATTATGTTTGATTTCATACATATGTTTATTAACCGCTGATATAACAAATATAGTTTTATTATACATATATTATTGAATTGTAATCATATATATGATACCATATATTATTTTCTTATACCATTTTACCACCTATTTGTAACTAACATTTTATTATTTTCTCATTTTTGGGTGTTAATTTCCTTGCTTTCTTATTCATGTTTCTTCGTGAATTTTCCTATTATTTTATATTTGATATATTTACATAATTTATATATTTATATTAATATTATTAATATAATATTTTCTCATTATATATATCTTTATAACCTCTTACGAATGGTTTCCATTGAAAATAAATTGCACCACTTCGGGGATATTGTAGGTTGTACATATACCCGGTAAATAATATCATTCCCTCAACAACATAAAGTGTAAGGAATTGGATGATATATCAGTTTTTTATTTTAATTAAAATATCGTGTATATATATATATATATAATTTATTCATTTATTTAATCTTTATTTCATTCTATGTTATGTTTATGTGAAAAATGAAACACCTAGTTTTGTTTGGAAATAATCTATCGCACAGAGAAGTGATGTTATCATATTTGAAATGGAATGAAACCTAAAAATGTATATGTGATATTAAAATAGAAAAATTATAAAAATATCATATATATATATATAATAAATTTGTTAAATCCATCAGTATATCTATCCATTAATTATGTTTTTGGGAAATGAACAATATAGGTTCATGAGATGGTTGTCCGTCACACACATGGATAATGATGTAATTTCCCATTTGATGGAACTTGTGATGGATAAATATTATTTCAAAAACATAATAACATAATTCATTTTTTTATATTCTTGTGTAATTATTTTTTATGCATTAATACCAAATTGAAGCTGAAAAAAGGAGGATAAAAATTAATGAGTTGTTTTAGATAATTACCTTCTCTAAGAGAAACCACATTTAGATCTCCTCTTACAGACCCTAAGGATATTTATTCGGAGGATATTATATCAATAATATATATTTTGATGTTAGGGAGATATTTTTTTAGTGATTCATCCAAAATATTTTCTTGAAATGTGTTATGAAGTGTGGGGATGGAGTACCATCTTGTAAGTGGGGAATGCTAACATTCATGGAAATTACATGGATATTTCCTAAAATAATCCAAAATGATAAAGTAATTAAATGGAAATATAATCCAAGTAACATTATTTTTGAATTTGGTATAGTATAATGTAGAAGTTTGTTCATCAAATAATATTCTTACAATTTATCTGGACATTTTAACCCTTATTTTCTTAGATTATCTCCATAATAAACTCATTATTACAAAAACCAGAGTAATTATTATTATTTTTAATTTTTTCAAAATTCAATTTGGTAACAAATAATTTTAAATTATTAGGTAATATAATTTATTTTAATAATAATACAGAATCAAATTTTGCAAAAAATAATTCCCAGATTCGGAAAAATCAAATTTAATATTATAAACGTAGATGGGGTGAAAAAAGGGTTTGGTGAGAAAATTTCCATTAGAATAGATGTTTTTAATATAATTATTCAACATGAAAAAAATAATCAAAGACCTAAATTATCTAAAATAAAATAAAATTGAACAAATTATACTTTAAAAATAATTTAAAAAATAATTTAGTTTTTCTAAAATTTAAATGAGAAAGAAGTTTCTAGTAAATATCAAAAAATTTCTCCATTCATCTAAACAAAATTCAATTTAAAAAAATCATTAAAATTTACCCTATGATAATTTTTTTTCATATTTAAAAAATTAATTCTATTTTTGAAAATAAGTATTAAAAAAAGTGTCGAAAATTATTTAAAAATTATGCGTGAAATGCCTGAAGATACACCTTTTAAAAATATAGCTTTTCAAAAATCATTTATTTTTAACATTTAGATATTTATTATTTTATTTGTAATATATAGATAACATTTTACATTATTTTATAAATGTGTAAAACATTAAATTTTCATAATGTACAATGTAAAATTTATATCTTGAAACATATTTTATAGGTTATAATGGTTTTTTAAATAATAATATTTTAATAGAGTATAATTTTATGTTTAAACATGACTATGCACGCATCAAAATATATCAATGAGATTGAATCTAAATTACAATAAATATATTATTATGTATTAGGTTATTATATTTAATTTTATGCTAGGTTTCTTTGTGTCCTACTCACTTTAGAATAAGATGTTCCTATTATAAAATACTCAGGGTGTTACATACTCCCCCTAAAAAAATTACATCGTCAAAATTTATTCTTTATCTCGATAATAAAATTTTGACAATTACAAATAAATTCATTGAAACATCACATTTAAAAATGTTTAATAAAATATCCTCTTAATAAAAGAGAAAGGGAATTACAATGGTCATATTAAATAACACATAGCATGGTTTCTTAAATGAATATAATTTGTGTAAAATGAAGACGTGGACATGGAAGAAAAGAAAAAATGAATATGTAATGTGATATATGTCATTGATCAAAAGAATGTTATTGATAAATAAAAATTTGATTTCATAAAATTCATAAATATATCTTGATTTAAGAGACAATTATTTCAAAAAAATGTTTTTTTTATACTAAAATTTGGATTCAATATTATTTTCCTATTGTTGAGGAATTATATAACCTTCTAGACAGTGAATACATAAAAACATAATTACTAGGTATATTTATATTTCATATGAGTAATTTCATACTTCATATATGGTTCGATCAATTACATATTCATCTCTTACTCCAAGAAATTAATATCTAATTGAAATTTTTATGCTTGAAGCACAAAAATTAAGAATTTTGAGATCATTGTCTCAATAAAATAATGGAAACTCATTCCTCCTATATCTAGAAATTTCAAACCCCAAAATGGGTTGAAAATTTTATTCAACAACACCCAGTGTTAAACATTATCCTTTCCATAGTTAATTGACATGAATACTCTTCCAAATTTTGACTCTCTAAATCCGAAGTCTATATTTCTTGAACTAAGGTCTTAAAATGACTATTATTTTCCAAAGGCAATATAACGTGACTATTAATGTCACACTAAAAATATGTTAATACCTTGACCACGATAAAACATAACAAAATAATGAAATCTTACTAATATAAAATCTCATGTTGGAAAATATATTCAATAAAATAATACATGCAATCAGCTCCAATGAAGATAACAGAAACTATTAATCATCTAACAATATTTATATTCATAGAGAATTTCCCATAACTATATTATTATTATCTCAGCCTTGGGAACATATTTAAGATTATCCTCCTTGAATAAATTATTTTCCAAGAGGTTCCATCTTTCAGTGAATCAGTTTTCTTATCCATTTACACCATTCAACATATCATCTTAAATCCTTTAATAAATAGTTATATATTATAATCCATATACATTTCAAAGTACTTATATCCAAAATATCAATGATTAAAATATTCCAATAAAATAAATCATGAAACCCAAAAAATCACATTAATTATTCCACATCATCTGTAAAAATATCATAATTCTTATTTTCATCAATTATATTATTATAAGGTATATTTCTTTTATAAATTGATATTTCATTTGTGTAGTGGCTTATTAACATATAGTTGAACAATTAGAAATATTTACCTTAATTATTTTTCTTTAAATATTTAGTATGGAGTATTTTTTTCTCCACACATGAGGGATACTCCTTTTCCTTCTAAGCATGTAACAAAGTGATTTTTCCATAATTATCACATTTTGGAAAATCCTTATTTCTCTAATTTCATGTGTATATTATTTTATCCACCATCCCACTAATACCATTCTTCCCATTAATGTCATATGGATTGTAGAATTATTTATTTATATTGATAACTCATGATAATATATATTTATATAATAAGAAAGTTTAGGAAACTAATTCATTTATATTTATATTCTTAAGCACATTAACGAAATATTAAATCCTTCAATTTGGATTTATTATTTAGTCTTCATCATTCCTTGGTAAAATTCAATTGTTCACTTCACACATAGAATCATTTTCCACTTCTTTATTTCTTATACACAATACAATTTTCTCTATATCCTATTGTTTATCATGAGTAAAATATTTTTACATAATGATTTCCTGGGAATAATTATAAAACATGATGTTTATTTCATAATCATACATATTGTTTTTAATTTTTTATCCAATATTGATTAATATCTCTTAATATATAATAAACTTAAATGAAAATATTATCCAGGTCACTACATCTTAGTGGAATAAAAATATTCTCTTATGAACTTATCCATTTCTTAACTAGAAATGGATTTTTAGTTTCATTAAATTATAGGATATTTTGACACATGAAGTGGTCTAAAATCATTACATAATGTGGTATTTCACCAATATAATACATATGTGGAATATTTTTAATCATAACCTGAGTCATATTCCTCTACATGGTTATAATTTTGTTAGAAATATAGTTATATCTAGCTCATATATCATTACATTTTCAAGGGGGAAATCCTTACATGGGTTATATTCATTTATAAAATTTCTATTACATTCCTAAGGATCCATTTATAAATAGTTTCATACACTAGATGATATCATATCATCATGGAAGATAATGTATAGTCCTAAATATTATAGAAACACTTAACCAAAATGTAATGTTTTTTTTGCATATAAAATCTCTTAATGATAAACATGTTTTCTCTTGGAATATAATGACATAAAAAATATCTCATACTTGTTGGTGATAAAAATTTGAATTATTCTAATAATATCCCCTGTGAGGGTTTAAAAAAAGTGTGGTGTATGGTTTTTCTCATAAACCAAGTGATGATCATTTCAAAGACAATGTATTTGTTAGTTATTATACCTAGGTGCATCCGAGAAAGAATGAATTCCACTTTTAGTATCCTCACATTGATAAATTTTCTAAGAAACCATACATAATTTCCTTCGAAAAAAATTAATGATGTTCTTTAATACATTTCCTCATATTTAATCATATGTATATATACACAATTTTTTCCCCTAAATCAAGTTCCCAAGGTTTCTACTAGATATTATTTGATAGAAACTATAGTTTCCCTGAATCTATTTTCCAAAAGTCTATTTCTACATTATTACATAGAAATAGGTTACAAAGAATCACACCAAGAAGTAAAAAATAGTTCACTAGGGTTGGTAATCAATACACATAATTTAAATTTACATTACATTTTATATATAAAATAATCTACGTGTTTCATTCATGAATGCCATTATTCTCCTTAGCATATATTTTCATATCAATCCCAAATCACTTCCTATTATCCATTAGAAAATAAAACCTATGAAATGGGTGATATTAGATTCTCTATAAGGTTTTTCATACAGTGAGAGCTATGAAAAATAAATAAGTTTAGTCCATATGGCATGGTAAATAATTGAAACACCTGTCATTTAGTTAATAAATTGAACAAAATTTTGAAGGAATAAACAATGATAAAAAAACTCCCTATAAGTAATCATATGATCTTGAAAACATAAACAAATATATTCTAAAAAATTGAATAATCCAATGTAATAATAATAACTAAATTCATAAATATTGAATACATAATTTTATATATCTTTAAAATACCATTGTTGAATTATAGACAAAAATCTAAATAAATCAGTAATGCCTTATCCAATACCCAAACTAGTTTTCCTAAAGAGACCAACTGAGAATTAAGGGGATATAGTGGTCCCCACATATAACATACTATGTCCAATTAATCTTTTATATGAAAGGGGTGATACAAAATAAACATAAACATTTGTATTGGAAGACTAACAAATGAAATGTTAATACATAACCCAATCAATAAACATAATCACAACGAATCTATAGAAAAATACTGAATGGTAATAAAATTATACATCCCAGGTCAGACAAACCAAAATATAGTGGGATAAATAATAAGGTTTGTATACGTATGACATATTGTCTGTGGAAAATATGTAAAATATATGGTTGATGTAAATGATGAATATGATTACCATGAAAAAAACTATAAGAACATTCTTGAGGAAAATATGACTTGAAATTTAAAAATAACAATATAAAAGGGAAGGTTCAATTTTTTTATAGAAATACATTTTTAAAAAAAATATATAAAATAAAATTTAAAACATTGAGTTGGATTGATGGAGAAAACTTTTGTTCATGTTTTATATGTTAAAACAATTTTTCTCTTCACATTTTTAGTAAAAGACAAATGTGCATTGTTTGGAAAATGAATTTTTGATTAAATTAAAATCATTTTATTAAATGTAACATTGGTAAAAACATATTTACAAAATTATTTGAAATTTTTTAATTCAAACATTCCTATAAGGACATGGGTATTGGTGGAAAATGATTTCCAAACGAAAAGAGATATAATGTACGATTATATTAAGAATTTTCTCAACTAATTTGAAGTACCAAAGAGTGAAAATATGGTACTTTTAATTTAAGAAGTTTAGTAATTACTATATTTTAATAAAATAAATATATTTTAATATATAAATATCACATAATTCCCCCCTGAGAGACTAACACAAAAACAATTCAGTGTAATGATGAGATTTTAAAATAAACTCATCCCACATTAGTGACCTATAAATTATAAGAACCATAAAATAAATGAAATAAATATAAACATAAAATACCATGAATATAAAAATATTTAATATATAATATATTTTAAGGTTTATTGTATACCACACAAAAAAATAAATTATGTATATGGAATATTTCTCACCGAAGTAATATTGAGGTGAGAAATCCTTACAACATGTTTGACTTCCTTAGTATGTATCTGAATATAATTTATAATAAATTTTATTTTATTATAAATTTATGAGATAACCATAACAATGTATTTCTTACCGTATATGATCCTCTTATAACATTTTACCACTCTTTTCTTAATAATATTACATTATTTTCATTGATTTGGTTGTTAATTGCATTGTTATTTCAAACGTGTTTTTTAGGAATTCTTTGCTTATATTATATATGATATAGTTCCATCTCATGGATAATTATATTAATTTAATAAATATCATATTTACTCATTATATATATCATTATAACCACTTATTAACGTTGTACATTTAAAATAAATCACATTGATCAATGGGGATGGTAGGTCATACGTACGCATGGGGTAATGAATTAGGTTATATGTTAATTATCCAGAATTAATATCATCTCATATATATCAAATATGTCGATTAATTTTATCCATATTACATTCCATGTAAACAGTATGCGAATAAAACATGGCACTTCGAGAAGTTGTTGTCCTCATTACACACGAGGACCGTTATCATATTTGGAATGGATTGGAACATGAGAAGGTATATGTGATATTAAAATTAAATTGGTATAATAATAAAATATATGTCATATAAATTTGGCAACTCTAACATAAAATAAATCTTTGAATGTTGGTGATGGTAAATGAACAACATCAGTTTGCGAGTAGGTAGTTCGCCGAATTCGTGATCGAAGAATTTCTTTCCCATTTAATAGAAGTGGAGATGGTTTGATATTATTCCATAAAAATGATGTCATATAAATAAAAGGTAGACAATATTGATATCCTATTTTTATTTTTATGATTTAATTGATGTTTTGAAATGTTGAAAAAAAATTAATGATATTTGTTAAGAAAATTACTTTCTCTAAGAGAAACCTCCTTTGGAACACCTCATAGGGACCATTGGGATAGTCTTCTGGGTGAAACATAAGCTCTAGAATATTTCTTATCATGTTGTGGAGATATTGTCTATAATTTATATATACAATTTTTTTTGTTTTGTGTAGAAGTTAGGTTATATAGTGTCCTTTTATATGTGTGGAAAGTGGTCCTGTCACGACCTGTACCAGTGGAGCCCAAGCCGCATCTCCCCAAGCCCGCCTCTAATAGGACAGGGTCTGGTGACTAGCACGGAGTAGGCATGCTACTAACACGGGAGGCATTCCCTAAAACCTATACACGCACACACATCTCCAAGCCCACAAAGCTGAAAATTAAAAACTACTAAAAGGAAAAGATACATGCATACACTAAAACACAACCAACAGAGTACGACAGGGAAGTAAAGTACAATAAAGTAAAACCCTCGGTCAAAAGTACAAGCCCACCAAAAGAATGTCTGCAACAACGTCCAACCTGGAGAGAAAGGTACTAGGACTACAACCCTTCACCGAAGGAACACACCTTGGCCTGTCTGATCTCACTGAGCATCGTCTGGTCCTGGTTTTCCTAGAATCATGTCAAAGGCTCGCTCGTCTGCACAAGACACGACACATGCGGGCAAAGCCTGTGTAGGGGTGAGTATTACAATACCTAGTAGGACACCCCGAAAACCTCAAAGGAAATATAAAAAAGCAAAATACCACGAAGAAAAGGTACAGTCAGCTCTACACAGTATATGTATAGATAACATATAACAAGAATATCCTGATATACTCATACACAGGCGACCATCACGAAACCACCACTAACATCCAGGTTGAAGATTCCACTAAGCATACCATCGGGAGAACACACTCCTAGGTATGAAGAGAGAGACACGAAGTACTCGTTCCGGGAGAACACACTCCACAAGTACTTTGGGAACAAGATGCGCAGATGAAGATCACAACCATGTCATTGGGTGATTCCAACAACTCAGTCTGAGCTAGTCCACTAAGCAGGGGATCGACGCCTTGTTAAGTTGGTCACGTCGATACCAATAACTCTACCTAGCATTCCAGGAATGAATAAAGGATCCAACACTAAGTCCCACATAGGGGATTCCAACAACACTATTCAGGGAGTTCTACTGAAGGGAGCATACTCCTGTATAAAAGATTTGATACCAGAAGCTTCAGGGGATTACCAAGGGTACGAACCCTAAGAACTAGTCCAAGTCACAGAAGGCAAGTGTCTCAAGCCATGAATAAAAAGTTACATGGTGTGTAGAATGGTTACCTTCCATGTTCTTTAACCCCGGTTACTACCCGTGTAAACGGCTTGTGTCCATTGTTCAAGCCATGCAAAACCAAACTACACAGTATGTAGAAAAGTACATGTCGTGTTCCTTGACCCTGGGTGCTGCCTGTGTAACCGGCCCGTGTCATTCGTCTTGTCGGATAGAAAAAAACTACACGGTGTGTAGAAGAAATCACATGCCGTGTTCGAGCACCTGAGCTCGCTCTGTGTATGCCGGCCATGTGCCCGTACATGGTCTATACCCGTGTCTGTGTCGCCAGCCTGTGTACCAGTACACGGGGTATCCCGTGTATCTGGCCAGGTTTGGCCGGAGAGGGGTATACACGGCGTGTCCATGGCCATGTACCCTTCCCGTGTTCGTGTACTCCCGGAGTACATTCCAGGTCTTTCTCTGACGAACACACGCCGTGTAGCACATACTACACGGCGTGTAGTCGAGAATTTTCCAGAACTGTCATCTTCCTCCGTGCGCCTCGGCTAACCCTCCGGATTTGGATCCAACCATCCGATCATCACGAAACATCAGAGTTAGTGTCGTCCCGCCCCTACGAAACCGATTCTTCTGGTTTCGGGCTTCTGATCGGTCTTGAAAACGCATCCTGATCCATCCACACGAAAACGCCCGAAGAACGGGAACTTCCGAACCTCACTGATTCATCCGCCTTCGTTGTCGTCACACCTCCTCTAGGTAGCCTTGACATTGGATCCTTGATTTCAGATCGTTGAGTCACCAAACAAATGCACAATGATCGTTTTCCTCCAAGAATGCGTAGAACGCAACGAAGAACGCGAGGGGGAAAAACAAGAATCAACAAGAGGGGAGAACCTTGATCGTTGTTCATGACGATCCAGGTTTTTTATCGTTCGATTGAAAACCCAAACAATCTCTAGAATCAAAGCCTCAAATCCCTGCATAAACCCGTCCCACAAGAACGATTGACCCATGAGCTAATCTGTTTGTGGATTTGTCCGCGTACATCATGGAAATCAAAAACAGGGGAAAGAGAAATCAATAACAATCATCCTATCAGGATTTCACGGCATTCGTTGGAGAAGATCCGGTTGCCGAGTCATCGTCTTTGGCGAAGCTCATCAAGAACACCATCTCCGCGTTTGGAGGCTTCCTCCAGGACCTCCAGAGTCGCAAAAGGTTTTTAGGTTTATGGGGTTTGTAACCCTAGACCCTGACGCAAGGCTCTATTTAAAGAGGATAAAAAAAAATTTGTGCAACAGATTTTAAAAAGATTTCGCTGCAGAAACAAGATTTAAATAAAATAGTTTTATTAAATATTTTATTACTGTTGCATCCAAAAACCATATTTCACCACCGACCTGTGTCGGCCGATATTAGGCCTCACCTTAGGTAAAATAGATGTTCTAAATGCAACGGCGCCCTCAGATTTCTGATCCGAGCAACCATTCGAGTGTTTTTCCACATTTTAGGAAAATAGCATGTGCGTGTAATTTAATTATTAAATTAAATTCAATCATTTGTTCCGGGCTCACAGGGCCTCGACACTACACGTAGTCTTAGATCCGGGTCTCGAAATAATTCCCATATAATATTAAACTAATACATGGAAAAATCCGGGAAATTACATCACACCCACCTTAGGGCTTTTACGTCCCCGAAAAGCCCATACAAAGGCTACCCAAAAAGATGTGGGTACTGCATGCGAATCTGAGCCTCCTGATCCCACGTTCTCTCCTGGAGATTCTCGTGATACCACTAGACACGAACCAAGGGAATAGCTCACCCACGAAAGATCCTCTACTGCTGATCCTTGATATTCACTTAGTACTCAGCAAAGGTTGCTCTATCATTGATGTTCGGCTCGCCCCAGTCGATGACGTGCGATGGATCACACACGTACCTTCGTAGCTGCGACACATGGAAGCCGTTTTGTACTCAGTCCATCTAAGGAGGTAGAGCCAAGCGATATGCCACCTCACCAACTCTACTCAGAATCTGAAAAGGGCCAACAAACCTCGGAGATAGCTTGCCACCTCAGCCAAATTTTTGCCATCCTCATTGTGGTGATACCCGAAGGAACACATGGTCTCCCTCCTCGAACTCCAAAGTCCTCCGCCTCTGGTCGGCATAAGACTTTTGCTGTCTTTGTGCAGTCTTAATCCACTCCTGGATGACCTACACCTTCTCTGTAGTTTCTCTCACCATTTTTGGGCCCATGAGTGCTGGCTCTCCCAGGTCAGTCTACAATGTGGCGACCTGCAACGTCGCCCGTATAGAGCCTCGAATGGTGCCATACCAATAGTAGAATGATAACTGTTGTTATAAGCAAATTCCACTAGTGGTAGGTGATCCTCCCAGCTACGACTGACGTCAAGTATGCAAGCTCATAGCATATCCTCCATGACCTGGATGGTCTGCTCTGTCTGACCATTAGTCTGTGGATGAAACGTTGCGATCAAGCGTAACGTAGTCCCAAAATCATCCTACAATCCCTTCCAAATCAGGGATGTGAAATGAGCATCATGATATGAGACGATTGTGAATGGTACTCCATGAAGTGGAACTATCTCCTGCACGTAGAGGCTTCCCAAGCTCTCTACTAAACTATGCTCCCGTATGGCTAGGAAGTGGGCCGACATGGTGAGTCGATCAACGACCACCCAGATGTCATCGTGTCCCATGGACATTTGTGGTAAACCCGTCACAAATTCCATGGATATCCCATCCCACTTCCACTCTGGAACCTCAAGGGGCTGAGTCAAACCTGCTGGAACCTGGTGCTCAGCCTTTACTTGCTGACAAGTAAGGCACTAAGAAACAAACAGTGCCACACTTTTCTTTATCCCTGGACACCAGAACTGATGTCGGTGGTCCTAGTACATCTTTTCCATTCCTGTATGTACCGCTAAAGGGGAAGTATGGAACTCCCTCAAAACCTCCTCCCGCAACGTCACTGGTACTACTGTGTGCCCTCTAAAATGGAAAATGTGCTCCCCTCCTTCTGAAAATCCATCAGCAGTATCACCTGTGGATATCTAAGCTTGTAGAGTCTCACAGCTAGCATCCTCGCGATGTGCTTCCCTAACTCGCTATATGAGTGAAGGGTAACAACCATCGACTGAAGGTAAGCTCCCTCATCTCTATCCACGAAGGACAACTACAATGAGGCCAACTTCCTTGTCGCCTCATCTAGTAACTACGAACTAGATTTCCTACAGAGAGCATCTACCACCATGTTCCCCATCCCAAGAGTATAAATGATCTCAAAGTCGAAATACTAGAGGAACTCATGTCATCGCCTTTGTCTCAAATTCAGATCCTTATGAGAAAAGATATATTTGAGACTCTTGTGATCAGAGTATACGGTAAACCATTCGCCCATCAGGTAGTGTTACCATATCATCCATGCGAAGACTACCACTGCCAAATCAAGATCATGGGTCACGTTGTTCTGGTCATGTGGCCTCAACTGACGTGAGCCATAGGCAATCACTGCTTGCCTCTGCATCAGGACACAACCAAGACCAGTTCCTGATGTGTCGCAGAAAACTACGTACTCAACACCCTCCTTCGTAAATCTCAAGATCGGGGCACTCGTCAGACTCTATCTTAACTATTGGAAAGCCTGATGGCATATCTCGGTCCACACGAAAGGTTTTCCCTTTCAGTTCAAAGATGTCATCAGTGGTGCAATACTTGAGAAATCATGGATGAATCTCCGATAGTAGCCTACCAACCCAAGGATACTCCACACCTCCGTCACGCTCTGGGGTGGATCCCATGCTAGCATTGCCTCTACCTTTGTTGGGTCCACTGCTACACCATCTGTTGAGATAACGTGCCCTAGAAAGTGGACCTCCTGTAACCAGAACTGACACTTAGAGAGTTTCCCATACAACTGGTGCTCTTAGAGTGTGTCCAGAACAATCCTTAGGTGTCTCGCGTGCTCCTCCTCCGACGCATAGTACACAATGCTATCATCAATGAAGACCACCACAAACTATCTAGATAAGCCTGAAATATCTGGTTCATGAGTCCCATGAACACTGCCGGGGCGTTTGTCATACCGAAGGGCGTCACCAAGTACTCATAGTGACCGTAGAGACATCTGAAAGCCGTCTTCGGTATATCCTCCTCCCGTACTCGCAACTGGTGATAGACTGATCGTAGATAAATCTTCGAGAACCATCGTTCCCCTCTCAACTGGTCGAAGAGGTCATCGATCCTCGGTAGTGGCTACTGGTTCATCACGGTCACATGATTTAAGCGCTTGTAATCCACACACAGCCTCAAGCTCCCATCTGCCTTCTTGGAAAACAGCACTGGGGCCGCCCAGGGTGAAACGCTGGGTCTCACAAAGACCTTCTTCTACAGTTCGTCCTGTTGCATCCTCAACTCACAAAGCTCTGCAGGAGCCATCCGATAGGCTGATTCTAATATCGGTGTCTTCCCAGGATTTAACTCAATGCAGAAATCTTTCTCTCAATGGGGAGGTAGCCTGGGGACATCCTCCAGAAAGACGTCCTCATACTCAGCCACCAATGATGGGAACCGGAAACCCATAACATCGACCACGCCAAGGGCTAGGCTATCCAACTAGTGTGAAATTAGCTATGTCCTCCAATGCATGAGTCCATCCTGCGTTGCCTGGGTCTCTCTTTCACTGAAAAAAGAGAACATCATTCCATCACTACGGACAAACAACACCCTTTGCCTAAAACAATCAATATGGGCATGAACTATGGATAAATAATAAATTCCATGAATGACATCTTAAGGCCATAACGCTACCACCAAGAGGTTCCAACCGAAACTCTCACCTCCAAGGGTCAGGTCACACTTCCTGCAAAGGTGTGTGATCTATGAATCTTCTCTAGATGGTGTTTCAAATTGTAAGGGTCGAGTCAAAGTCTCAACTGGAATCTCAAGGTCCCAAAAAAGATAAAAAACCAGAAATGAATGATTATAATCTGTGTCTATAAATATGGAAACCAAAGTAGAAAAGACATAGATAGTACCACTAATCATTCCGGGAGTACATGGGTCATAATCCCCTACTGCCTGCAGCTGTCCTTGCCTCTACTTCGGTGGTCCATACATTGCTCCCGTGTCAGTAGTATGGAAGGTCGGACAATCTCGAGCGAGATGTCCCCTACCGTCACATGAGTAACATCGCCACTCTCAAGTATGTATAGATGCGCCATGTGAACCTTGTACTGCTGATACCCTATACTGGGATCTCCTCTGGAAATGTCTCCCGTGCTTGGGTCCCTGACGTCGGCTCCCCTCCGCTGAGGTCTCTGCTCCAGCTCACCCACTACTGACAACTTTCGGCTATCCATACTCCGTCAGGAAGCTCTCGACCACCAAAGCTCGCTCGAGCACCCCATAATAAGTAGGAATGATCATAGGGATGATGCTAGATAGGATATCTCTGCGCAAGCCCCGCTCAAAATTCTAAGCTCTGAAGTACTAATCTCTGACCATATCCATCAAGTACTGTGAGAGGTCGGTAAACCTCGATGAATAGTCAGCCACCTTCATGGTTCCCTACTAGAGCTGAAGAAGCTCCTGTATACGTACTTCTCTCAGGGTAACCGGTGAAAAAACCTCTCTGAAGATACACTCAAACTCCGACCATGCAAGAGTTGCCTCATCGTGAGTCTGGATGACCAAACTCCACCATCGCCCTGCCGAGCCCTGCAGAAGGCTCGCTGCCAGGATCACCATCTGGTCTGTTGGTGTCTTGACCAAATGGAAGACTCTGGTCACTACCTCAAACCAGTCCTCTACTGCCTGAGAGTAAAGCTCACCTTGAAACCTGAGGGGTCTCTGTCTCTGAAACTCATGGAGGGCGCTCAACCAGCGCTCCTCCTCCATTGGTACAGCAGGCACTAAACAATTCCCCATAGGTGGTGGAATAACTGGCATGCCACCTGGCGGTAGAACTGGGGGATCTGTCCCTGTATCGAAGCATCATCATTGAAGGGGTCACCCTCGGGATAGAGCTGTTGGATCCTAGTGGGTGCGCATCTCAAAGGAATCCTGTTTAAGAAATAAGATGTATCACATTCAGTGAGTATATCTGGAGAGATGACTTAAGGACATGGAAACCACAACCCATTCCTATATGATGCATGTACCATTATTTTTACCCATGAAACTAGTGTTTTCATGTTCCGAGTCGAAAAGAAAGTTATCAGAGTCCTGGTGTATGGATACGTCGGCCGCCATACCATCACTGGTGTCCCTGGCCTGAGAGCCGAACTTGAAACACATAACACCGTTGCCCCAAACCAACTCACAGACTCTTGGTCCTAAGGTATAACCTACCACCTCTGATACCACTCTGTCACGACCCATCCTAGTGGGGCCCAAGCCGCAACTCCAAATGTCCGCCTCCAATAGGCCAGTGGTTGGTGACTAGCACCGAGTAGGCATTCTACTAACATAGGAGGTGTTGTCTATAACCTGTACACACACCCAAACATCTCAAAGACCAAAAAGCTAAAAAGTAAAAACTACTAAAAGGAAAAGAAGCATGCATACACTGAATCCTAACCAATAGAATACGACATGGAAGTAAAGTATAGTAAAGTAAAACCCTTGGCCAAAAGTACAAGCCTACCAAAAGAAAGTCTAAAACAATGTCCAACATGTAGAGAAAGGTACTAGGACGGAAACCCATCGCTGAAGGAATGCACCTCGACCTATCTGATCTCATTGAGCACCATCTGGTCCTGGTCCGCCTAGAATCATGTCATAGGCTCACTCGTATGCACACGACACGACACGTGCGGGCAAAGCCTGTGTAGGGGTGAGTATAACAATATCCAGTAGGACACCCCGAAAACCACAAAGGAAATACAACATTGGAAAATACCACGAAGAAAGGTATAGTCATCTCTACATAGTATATGTCTACGAAACATATGAAAAGAATATCTAGATATACTCATACACAGGTGACCATCACGAAACCACTACTAAGATCTAGCTCGAATATTCCACTAAGCATACCATCGGGAGAACACACTCCTAGGTATGAAAAGAGAGACACAAAGTACTCATTCTGGGAGAACACACACCACAAGTACCTTGGGAAGTAGATGTTCAGATGAGGATCATATCCAAGTCATGGGGTGATTCCGACTACTCAGTCTGAGATAATCTGCTAAGCATAGGATCGGCGCCCGGGTAAAGTTGGTCACATCGATACCAAGAGCTCTACCTAGGGTTTTTGGAATGAATAGAGGATCCAGATCTAAGTCTCACAGAGGAGATTCCAACAACTCTATTCAGGGAGTTCTCCTAAAGGTATCATACACCTGTATAAAAGAATTGATACCAGAACCTTGAGGGGATTACCAAGGGTATGAACCCTAATAACTAGTCCATGTCACAGAAGGCAAGTGGCTCAAGCCATGAAGAAAAGGTTACATGGTGTGTAGTATGGTTACACACCGTGTTCCTTGACCCCGGGTACTGCCCCTGTAAATGGCACATGTCCTTCGTTCAAGCCATGCAAAATAAAACTACATGGCGTGTAGAAAATTAGACACCATGTTCCTTGACCCCAGGTGACGCCCGTGTAACCGGCCCATGTCATTCGGCTTGTCGGATAGAAAACAGCTACACAACGTGTAAAAGAAATCAGACACCATGTTCGATCACCTGGGCTCGCGCCGTGTATGCTGGCCATGTGCCCCTACACGGTCTCTGCCCATGCCCGTGTCGCCTGCCCGTGTAGCAGTACACGGGGTATCCCATGTATCTGGTTGAGTCTAGACAGAGAGGTGTATACACGGCGTGTCCATGGACGTGTACCCTGCTCGTGTCTGTGTACTCCCGGAGTACACGCCAGGTCATTCTCCGACGAACACACTCCGTGTTGCCCATACTACACAGCGTGTAGTTGGGAATTTTCTAGAACCATCGTCTTCCTCCGTGCACCTTGGCTAACCCTCCTGATTTTGATCCAACCGTCCGATCATCACGAAACTTCGGATTTGGGGTCGTCCCGCCCCTAGGAAACTGATTCCGCCAGTTTCGGGCTTCTGATCGGTCTTGAAAATGCATCCCAATCCATCCGCATGAAAATGCCCGAAGAACGAGAACTTTCGAACCGCACTGATTCATCCACCGACGTTTTCGTCGCACCTCCGCTAGGTCGCCTTGACGTTGGATCTTTGATTTCATATCATTGCATCAACAAACAATTATGCAACGATCAATTTCATCCAAGAATTCGTAGAACTCAATGATGAACGCGAGGGGGAAAACAAGATTCAACACGATCATCGATCCTTGATCATTGTTCGTGACGATCCGGGTTTGCCGTTGTTATATTGGAAACCAAAACAATCTCTGGAATCAAATACTCAAATACCCACATGAACCCGTCCCGCAAGAACGATCGACCCGCGAGCTAATCTGTTTGTGGACTAGTCCGATTTCATCATGGAAATCAAAAATGGGGGAAGAGAAATCAATTACAATCATCATACATGGATTTCAAGGCGTTCGTTGGTGAAGATATGATTATTGAGTCGTCGTCGCCGGCAAGGCTCGTCAAGAACACCATCGCTGCGTTGGGAGGCTTCCTCCAGGAGCTCGAGAGCCACCAAGGTTTTTCAAGGTTATGGGGTTTGTAACCCTGGACCCTGGCGCAAGCCTCTATTTAAAGAGGATAAAAGATATTTGGTGCAGCAGATTTTAAAAAGACTTCACTGCAGAAACAAGATTTAAATAAAATATTTTTATTAAATATTTTATTACTGTTGCATCCAAAAACCAGATTTCACCACCAACCTGCGCCGGCCAATATTAGGCCTTGCCTTAGGTAAAATCGTTGTTCTGAACGCAACGGTGCCCTCAGATTTCTGATCTGAGCACCCATTCGGTAGTTATTCCACTTTTTCGGAAACCACACGCGTGCGTAATTTAATTATTAAATTAAATTCAAACATTTGTTTCGGGCTCACCGGGCCCCAGAACAGCACGCCGTCTCAAAGCCTGGTCTCAAACTAATTCCCATATAATATGAAAATAATACATGAAAAAATACGGGACATTACAGGTTCCTCTTAATAATTTATGAAAGAAATCCAAAATATAAAGTAATTCGAATAATAATCATTTGAATAACATTAGATTTGAATATGGGAAAAGATAGATTGGAAATATTTAATTAAACTAATATTTTCAAAACATGGATAGTCAATTTTACCCTTTTATTCTATATTTAACCCCATATTAAATCCATATATACCTTAATCATGACAATTAATTTCATAATTAGTCCACTATTCATTTCAGCAAAAAATTAAGTTGAAATATGTCGATAATATAAATTATTCTGATCCCAAATATGGAATCAATTTTTTGAAACTCATTTCACAGTAGTGGAAGATTTCAATTCAATATTATATTAGTAGACCTGATAAAAAATCATGGTTTTAAAGAGAAAAATCACATTAGAATAGAAGGGTTTAATATCAATGTTCAATAAAAAATTGAATACAATGACCTAAATTAGTTAAATAATAATAAAATAGAAAATATTTTTATGTCAAATAAAATTATAAATAAAATTTCATGTTGTAAATAATTTAAACTAAAAGAGTATTTTTAGTGAAAATTAATATTTTTAACTATTTATCAAAATATGAAAATCTAAAAAACCCCATTATATAACCCAAAGATAATTTTTATATTCATAGTATGAAATTTAATTTAATATAATTATTTAAATATAATTTTTTATAAATATTAAATGAATAATTATAAAATTTTTAAGCAGAGCGTGATGAAACTGCCTTTTAGAATAAGAGAGTTTTTCAGAATACATTTATTTTAATTTAAATTTATTTTTATTTTTATATTTATAATAAATAGGTAATGTTATGAACTTCTTCCAACCACTCAATCAAAACGGTACCCAACCCATGTAACACCCGAGACTTTTATGTTATATAAATCATCAAAGGAATATTTTTCTACACAAAACACTTTCTTGGATTGCTTTACAAGAAATCGCGAGCTTCCTCGATAGCTTGCGTCGTACGCAATACAGAGTTTTACTAAACAACGATATACTATTAAAATATTAATAAAACAAGCCGTTATGAATAGTAATAACCACTTTTTGAAATTTTATAAATTTTATTTTTAAAAATGGACTTCATTTTTGGATTCGTAATATTGAAATTATCCTAGGGTAAAATTTTGGTATTTTTCTAAAAACTTTCAATTTTTGATGAATAGTGAAACCACTAAGTGGTAGTTAAAAAAACTGAATTTTTCATAAAACATAATTTTACCACTTCTGTGAGTGGAATTTCAAAAATCCAAGAGACACGGTTAATATCAAGGACTAAAATTTGGTTCAATGAGATGAAAATAATTTTAGGTGAATAGTAACTTTTTACTTTTTTTACCACGGTTAAAAGTAAATAGGGTAATTAAGGGTAAAAATGATATTATGATTACCCTAACACATGTACTAATTCTATTAGACAAGTGTAATTCGACCAAAAACAACCTTAGGAATAAAGGATTACCATTTAGGCCCACTTGGATTAGATTAGAACATTTATTATTAATTTATTTAAAGAAGGGTTAAAATAGTTAAAATCATAGTTTAATAACTAAATCATTTTAAATATAAGGTCATACATAAGATAAATTATACTATAAATATTAATTATAAATCTAAAATGATTTCCTACATAATGATATTTTATTTTTAATTTTTAGACTTTAAATAATTTAATTTATTTATGACACAATGATGATGTAGTAATTACCATAATAGTGAAACATTAGAATAATTGATATTATAAATACCTAAATAATTATAATTTGAGACTTTTTATGAATTAAAATAAATTTCTAGGTTAATATGACATGTTAGGATTGATTTATGTAACTTTGGTCTAAGTAATCATTCTGTTATGAGTTTCAAAAAAATCATCTATTGAATAGTGTCAAAATTGACATAAAATAGTTTTTAAAACAAATATTATATTATTAATTGTTATTTTATTCCTAAAAATCTAAGGTTTAGCCAAATGACTTAGATAAGGTTATATATATTAATGAAACACAACTTGGGGGTCGCATGGATGTATATGGTATGTTTATTAAATATATAATATAAAAATACAAAGTGACATGGTAAATGTCAATCTAATTAACTAAGAGTTAAAACTAAAAGATAAGGTTAATATAATGACATAAACTTTTATAAATTCTATTGGATGAGAGGATTTTGACCCATCCCCACCTTATATTCTAAATAACTCAATTTGGAGCTATTTAAAACTGAACATGACTTTATAATAAAACAATATTTTTAGTTATTCCAAAGGTGCCCCTCTCCTCCCTTATAAAAGGGAACCTCCTCCCTCTCTTCCTCAAACCACTTTGAGCCTTCATGATTGACCAAACCCTGAAAATTTATCCTCTCCACTTCCCTAGAAACATCTTAGAGGTTCTATTCTTCTTCAAAGACCTATTTTAGTGCCATAAAAGGAGGTCTCAAAGAATCACTTCAAAGAAGAGGTGGTTCGGACACGTACAAAGCATATCGAACCAAAGGTAAGGGAAATATCACAATCTCATTTTTATCCAAGATTGTTTATACTTTAGTATTTACTAGGGTGTATTTTATCATCCACATAAATGTTTCCTCAATATTTAATATTATTTCCATCCACCTACAATTGTTTAAATCCAATTTTACCCTTCGTTGTGTTTTTGGTAAAAGATATGAAAGGAATATGTTGTCGTTTTTTGTACGAGGTACTTTTTTGACTTTTCTGACAAAAGTACGAGAAGAATGTTTTCTTTTAACTTATACGATATGAATGAATTTTTAAAACATTATTTCCAAGAAGCTTCCCTTATAAGCATTCAAGTTTATTTTTAATCAACTTATTTTAGTTATAATTTTATGACATGTAATGAAATGAAAAGTGTTTTTTGAAGTTGAAAGGATATTTCCCTCAAGAATGGAGTTAAAGTTTTTTATCAAAATTATTTTCCATCTAAGATAATAAAGGGTTCTGTTTTCATCCCTATTATTACATTTATTTGATTATGTTGTGATGGAATTATTTTTATGAATTCCATTATCTTATATGAATTGTTTTATGATGTCATGATGTTTAAGATTCCCATTTTTATTACATGGGTTATGCTATGATGTATGGTTTATGATTTTGTGGCACACATAAGAATGGTATCATTATGAGATGGGTGGGACCAATATCTCCCTCCAATTCATTGGGTAATGATTTTATATCTCATGAGATAGACATGGCTGAAACGGTAGGTTATACCGGTTCAGTGAAATAGGACTGAAATGAGGATGAGTCGGTTCAGAAATGGACATTGTTCACTAAGATTGTCTTGGAAATGAGTCTTGACTAATAAAATATGATTCTCTATGATTATGTGTGTATGCCACAAATTTCATGTTTTAAGTTATGATTATTGGGATTTCATTTCACTACTATGATTTATCCCATGTTATGAAATTATGCTCTCTTTTGCAGGTTAAGATTTCCAAAATGTTATGTTCTTATGAAAATGATGTGATTGATATTTCTTTTGTTTACCCTTACTAAGAATTTGAGCTCACCCTTTTATGTTTTCTTTTCCCCAGGATATAAAGAAATGTTTTAGGTAAAAAAAGGAAGATCTTTATGGGAGATGTTGATGATCTTTCACCATGATTAGAAGATTATATTCCGAGTTTCCAAAGACACTAAACTATTACGATCCCTGTGTGTGTATTTTTGTTATGTACTAAGTATTATGAAAATGTAATGTAATGTCCATGTACGTCAAGCTTCGGGTCTCTACAGTTCGTATAAGAGGAAAGGTTTAGTCAACCTTTGGAAACTAGGATGCAAAAATGTTAGTGAGATCCCTAGAGATATTTCTAAGGTATGTCTAGGGATGTCCCTAAGGTTATGTATACATGTAGGTTATAGAACTAGAATTACACTAACGATCCTAGAATTAAACCTAAGATGTTAGATATTGAACGTACTCCCCCTATATTTTTTTGTTTTCCCTAGCATGATTTTTGCCTCTCACACTATTCTTTTTGGGTTTTAGACGATGGCTGGAACCCGAAGGAACCGTGTTGATCAATGAAGTGGACAATACAATGATTTTCCTACTGAACAAACAAATTTTATGGGAGATGGAGTGCAAAATCTTATTGTTATACTTACACAAGCTATGAATCATTCGAGACTTCCAAATGAGCAGAGAAGGGAACAATATTCTATTGAGTCCTTCATGAGGCAACGTCCACCTTCATTCAGTGGGTCTTCTGATCCACTTGTTGTTGAACAATGGATTAGTACTACTGATAAGATATTTTCAGTTATTCAATGTTCTGAGCATGATAAAGTCATCTTAGCAGGGTATTGTTTAGAGGGTGATACTGATCAATGGTGGAATCTTATTAAGAATACGAGGAAAAGGGATGAAATTGAGTCCATGGAATGGGATGAGTTCAAGAACTTATTTTTCAATAAGTACATCCCTCTTATTCTCCGAACAAAGATGGATAAAGAGTTTCTTGAACTGAAGCAAAAGGATGATGAATCTGTTGGTACCTATGAAGCAAATTGTACAAGACTTGCAAGGTACGCTTCTGGTATTATTATCCAACCTGAGAGTATGATCGATCGATTCTTTAGTGGCTTAAAACCAAGTCTTCGAATGGACTTAGCCATAAGGGACTTCAATAGCTATGAGGAAATTGTTCAATGTGCTCTCAAAGTTGAGATGGAGATTGGAGTAACCCATTAGTCATATGGGTTTGATAAGAAGAGGAAAATGGAATTCAAAGGAAAATCTAAAGAGCACACTGAAAATAAGATGAGCTTTCCCTTATGCTCAAAGTGTGGAAAGAAACATGGAGGTAGTTGTCTTAAAGGGACAAGTAAATGTTTCAAATGTGGAAAGGAAGGTCATCAGGCATTTGAATGCCATAATGATGGGAAGAAGATGTCTAATGATGCAAACAAAGGAAGGGATGCACAGAATGAACCTACTACACTTCAATGTTTCAAGTGCAAGGAGATGGGACATTATGCCAATAAATGCCCCAATCCAAGGGTTGATGATGATGGTCGACGTCAACAAACTCTTAAGGCTAAAGACAAAAGAAATGTCACATGCAATTTCTATCAGCGATGTGGAGTATGATAACGATGTGGTGAAAGGTACACTTACCATCCACTCTAAAGTAGCAAATGTTTTATTTTATTCTAGATCCACCCACTCCTTTATTTATGAAGAATTTTCTAAGGATATCATCGTATTACCTCAACAGTTAGATGTTGAGTTAGCTGTGACAACCCCTAATGGCACAACAGTCGCATCAAAAGTTTATAATTCATCTCCGATTGAAGTTTGTGGGAAAGTGCTTCTTGAAAATCCTGTGATCCTTCCTATAGTGGAATTTGATGTGATTCTTGGCATGGATTGGCTTTCTTTACATGGAGCTCATATCAATTGCCAAAGAAGGGAAGTCACATTTCATATTCCAGATCAATCTATGATCGTCTATCGATGCAAGGATGAAAATAACCTTCCAGTAGAAATTCCTTCCATCTTATGGGTCTTGATTCCACTAAATGAAGGTTATTTATCTCAAATGGTTGGTGAGAAACTCAGAATTAAGAATTTTCCCATTGTATGAGAGTTTGATGATGTCTTTCCTGATGAATTACTGGGTCTTCCACCGAATCATGAAGTTGAGTTTTAAATATAACTCGTACCGGGTGCTTTGCCTATTTAAAAGACACCTTATAGAATGGCCCCAATTGAGATACTGGAATTGAAGAAGAAACTCCAAGAGAATATTGATATGGGGTTCATACGCCCTAGTGCGTCACCTTGGGGAGCACATGTTCTGTTTGTTCAGAAGAAAGATGGATCAATGAGACTCTGTGTTGATTATCGAGAACTTAAAAAGATCACTATCAAGAACAAATATCCTCTCCCACGCATTGATGTCCTATTTGACCAACTACGTGGATCTCAATACTTTTCCAAGATTGATCTTCGTTTAGGGTATCATCAATTAAGGGTCAAAAGCAAGGATATACCAAAGACGACTTTCTATACAAGGTATGGACACAATTAATTTATAGTGACGCCATTTGGTCTTACTAATGCCCCTGCTATCATCATGGATCTTATGAATAGAGTCTTTAGAGACTATCTTGATCAGTTTGTGGTAGTCTTTATAGACGATATTATTTTATATTCAAAGAGCAAGGTAGAACATGAAGATCACTTGATAATTATATTGAAGACCCTGAGAAAGGAGAATCTTTATGCCAAATTTACCAAGTGTGAATTTTGGCTTCAAAAAGTTGCATTTTTGGGTCACATAATCTCAAAAGAGGGGATATCTGGGGATCCAGCAAAAACAGAGGTTATCGAAAGATGGTCGAGACCAACAACAGTAACCGAGATACGAAGTTTTCTTGGTTTGTCTGGATATTATCGACGTTTTGTGAATGATTTTTCACGATTATCTAATCCACTCACCAAGTTGACTCAGAAAGGAGTTATGTTTGTTTGGACTGAGGAATGTGAAGGGAATTTCAAGGATTTGAAAAGAAGGTTATCCAGTGCACCTGTGCTCACACTGCCTTGTAGTGGAGAAAGGTTTGTGACCTACAGTGATGCATCCAAGAGGGAATTGGGGTGTGTTCTTATGCAAAATGATATGGTGATAGCTTATGCCTCACGACAGTTGAAAATACATGAGCAAAATTACCCAACTCATGATTTGGAGTTAGCTGCGGTAATCTTTGCATTAAATATTTGGAGGCATTACCTTTATGGTGAAAGGTGTGATATTTGTACTGATAATAAATGTTTAAAGTATATTTTTACACAAAAGGAGCTGAATATGCGCCAAAGAATATGGTTGGAGCTGATTAAGGATTATGACTGCTCAGTCCATTACCACCCTGGGAAAGCAAACAAGGTGGAAGATGCATTAAGTTGACAAGACCATGCCAGTTTATCCATGATGAGGGTCACAAAAGATCCAATATTTATGGATTTACAAATAATGGATCTTGGAATTATAATGGAAGGGGAAAAATATTATCTTTCTCAAATGAATGTTCAACCATCTATACATGTGAAGATTAAAGACGCACAAAAAGAAGATGTCGAGTTACAAAAGAAGGTGAGAAATGTTCATGAATTCAACCTTGATTGTGATGGGATAATAAAGTTCAAGAATCGGGTTTGTGTTCCTACCATCCCCGAATTAAAGAAGGATCATCTGGAAGAGTCTCATAGTTATTCATTCTCTATTCATCCTGGAAGTACAAAGATGTATAGGGACCTGAAAGAGTACTCTTGGTGGGATGGCATGAAAAGAGATGTTGCTGAATATGTCTCTCGATGCTTGGTTTGTCAACAAGTTATAGCTGAGAGAAAGAAGTATAATGGGATGTTACAACCATTACCCATACCCAAATAGAAATGGGAAAACATCACTATGGACTTTGTCACAGGACTTCCTAAAACATGCAAAGGCAATAACGTTATCTAGGTCATAGTTGATCGTCTTACAAAGTCTGCACACTTCATTGCTATTAGAGAGGATTTCCCTCTGGATTAGCTTGCCAGGATATATGTGAAGGAAGTGGTAAGATTGCATGGAGTACCACTTTATATTATATCTGATCGGGATCCGAGATTTACCTCGAAGTTCTGGCGAAGTCTTCAGCATACTCTGGATACAGAGTTGAGTTTCAGCACTGCTTATCATCCTCAGACAGATGGTCAGTCTGAGAGAACAATTCAAACTCTAGAATATATGTTGAGAGCTTGCTCTATGGATTTCAAAGGTGGTTGGGATCAACACCTACCTTTGGTGGAATTTTCTTATAATAATAGCTTTCACTCCAGTTTTCTAGATGGATCTTTATGAAGCTCTCTATGGAAAGAAATGCAGGACTCCAACTTGCTGGGATGAAGTTGGGGAAAGAAAGATATTAGGACCTGATCTCATTGATGAAATGGCAGAAAAGGTCAGATCTATTCAACAACACATAAGAGCATCTCAGAGTCTACAAAAAAGATATTCTGACAACCGAAAAAAAGACCTAGAGTTTGAAGTGGGTGATAAAGTGTTCTTATGAATATCTCCCTGGAAGAGGGTTATGAGATTTGGAAAGAATGGGAAGTTGAGCCCTAGATAAATCGGTCCTTTTGAAATTCTGGATCGTGTTGGGAAGGTAGCTTACTGATTGGCGCTTCCACCGAATCTCTCTCAAGTTCACGATGTGTTCCATGTATCTCTCCTGAGAAAGTACATACCTGATCCATCACATGTACTCAGCTTAGAAGTTGTACAGCTGGAGAAAGATCTTTCTTATGAAGAACAACCGATAGAGATTCTGGATCATGGTGAAAAAGTCCTACGAAACAAGACCACTCGATTGGTGAAAGTTTTATGGAGGAACCACCAATTAGAAGAAGCTACATGGGAGCTTGAGGATATGATGAGGGAGAGGTATCCTCATCTGTTTGTTACAAAGTGACGAATTTCGAGGGAGAAATTCATTTTAAGGGGGGTAGAATGTAACACCCGAGACTTTTATGTTATATAAATCATCAAATGAATCTTTTTCTACACACAACACTTGCTTGGCTTGCTTTACACGAAATTGCGAGCTTCCTCGATAGCTTGCGTCGTACACAATACCGAGTTTCACTAAACAACGATATACTATTAAAATATTATTAAAACTAGCCGTTATGAATATTAATAACCAATTTTTGAAATTTTATAAATTTTATTTCTCAAAATGGACTTCATTTTTGGATTCGTAATATTGATATTAGCCTAGGGTTAAATTTTTGTATTTTTCTGAAAACTTTCAATTTTTGATGAATAGTGAAACCACTAAGTGGTAGTTAAAAAAACTGAATTTTTCATAAAACGTAATTTTACCGTTTCTGTGAGTGGTATTTAAAAATTCCGAGATACATGGTTAATATCAAGGACTAAAATGTGGTTTAATGAGATTAAAACAATTTTTGGTGAATTGTAACTTTTTTCTTTTTTTTACTGCGGTTAAAAATAAATAGAGTAATTAAGGGTAAAAATGATATTATTATTACCATAACACATGTCCTAATTCTATTGTACAAGTGTAATTCGACCAAAACCAACCTTATAAATAAAATATGACCATCTAGGCCCACTTGGATTAGATTAGGATATTTATTATTAATTTATTTAAAGAAGGGTTAAAATAGTTAAAATCAAAGTTTAATAACTAAATAATTTTTAATATAAGGCCATACATAAGATAAATTCGACTATAAATATTCATTAGAAATCTAAAAAGATTTCCTACATAATGATATTTTATTTATAATTTTTAGACTTTAAATAATTTAATTTATTTATGAAACGATGATGATGCAGTAATTACCATAATAGTGAAAAATTAGAATAATTGATATTATAAGTACATAAATATGTATAATTTGAGACTTTTTATGAATTAAAATAATTTTCTAGGTTAATATGACATGTTAGGATTGATTTAATTAACTTTGGTCGAAGTAATCATTCTGTTATGAGTTTCAAAAAAATCAACTATTGAAAAGTGTCAAAATTGACATAAAATAGTTTTTAAAACAAATATTATATTATTAATTGTTATTTTATTCCTAAAAATCTAAGGATCGACCAAATGACTTAGATAAGGTTATATGTATTAATCAAACACAACTTGGGGGTCTCTTGGATATATATGGTAAGTTTATTATCTATATAATATAAAAATACAAAGTGACATGGTAAATGTCAATCTAATTAACTAAGAGTTAAAACTAAAAGATATGGTTAATATAATTACCTAAACTTGTCTAAATTCTATTGGATGAGAGGATTTCGACATATCCCCACCTTATCATTGAAATAACTCAATTTTGAGCTATTTAAAACCGAACCTGACTTTATAATAAAATAATATTTTTAGTTATTCCAAAGGTGCCCCTCTCCTCCCTTATAAAAGAGCACCTCCTCCCTCTCTTCCTCACACCACTTTGAGCCTTCAAGCTCGACCAACCCCTGCCAATTTATCCTCTCCACTTCCCTAGAAACATCTTAGAGGTTCTGGTCTTCCTCAAAGACCTATTTTTGTGCCCTAAAAGGAGGTCTCAAAGATGCACTTCAAAGAAGAGGAGGTTCAGACACGTACAAAGCATACAAGACCAAAGGTAAGGGAAATATCACAATCTCATTTTTATCTGAGATTGTTTATACTTTAGTATTTACTGGGGTGTATTTTATCATCCACATCCATGTTTCATCAATATTTAATATTATTTCCATCCACCTGCAATTGTTTATATCCAATTTTACCCTTCGGTGAGTTTTTGGTAAAAGATATAAAGGAATCTTTTGTCGTTTTTCTTACGAGGTACTTTATTGAATTTTCCGACAAATTACGAGAAGGATGTTTTATTTTAACTTATACGACATGAATGGATTTTTAAAACATTATTTCCATGAAGATTCCCTTATAAGTATTCATGTTTATTTTTAATCAACTTCTTTTAGTTATAATTTTATGACATGTTAAGAAATGAAAAGTGTTTTTTGAAGTTGAAAGGATATTTCCCTCAAGAATGTAGTTCAACTATTTTATCAAAATTATTTTCCATCTAAGATAATAAAGGGTTCTGTTTTCATCCCTATTATTACATTTATTTGATTATGTTGTGATGGAATTATTTTTATGAATTCTTTTATCTTATATGAATTGTTTTATGATGTCATGATGTTTAAGATTCCCATTTTTATTACATGGGTTATACTATGATGTATGGTTTATGATTTTGTGGCACACAAAAGAATGGTATCATTATGAGATGGGTGGGACCTATATCTCTCTCCAATGCATTGGGTTAATATTTTATATCTCATGAGATAGACATGGCTGGAATGGTAGGTTATACTGGTTCAGTGAAACAGTACTGAAATGAGGGTGACTCGGTTCAGAAATGGGCTTTGTCCACTAAGATAGTCTTGGAAATGAGTCTTGACTAATAAGATATGATTCTCTATGATTATGTGTGTATTCCAAAAAGTTTCATGTTTTAAGTTATGATTATTGGGTTTTCATTTCACTACTATGATTTATCCCATGTTATGAAATTATGCTCTCTTTTGCAGGTTAAGATTTCCAAAATGTTATGTTCTTATGAAAATGATGTGATTGATATTTCTTTTGTTTACCCTTACTAAGCATTTGAGCTCAACCTTTTAGGTTTTCCTTTCCCCAGGATATAAAGAAAGGTTTTAGGTAAAAAAAGGAAGATCTTTATTTGAGATGTTGAAAATATTTCACCACGATTAGAAGATTATATTCTGAGTTTCCAAAGTCACTAAACTATTACGATCCTTCTAAGGGTGTTTTTGTTATGTACTAAGTATTCCGAAAAAGTAATGTAATGTCCATGTACGTCAAGCTTCGGGTCTCTACAACCCAGGCCATCACATACCTATAGTTTATCCCTGATCCCCATGCATTGGAGACTAGACTCCAAGTTCAACCAACAAAGAGAGAAAACAATTTCTCCTAAACCGAAGCCAAAACAGTTACATATGTATATTTTAAAACAATGGGACTAATAGAATAAGAGTAAAAATAAATATACATTTCATATATAAATTTATGTAGTATATTTAAAATAACTAAAAAGTATCTAAACAATTTCCAAGATGAAGTCTAATAATAGAAGAAAAAAACAAAAATAGCTACTCCATGTGATAGCATGGGAAAAAATACAACATATCACCACCCTCTAACCTGAATGATTGGGTTAGAAAATCACTTCCTCCATGAAACATCATTAATTTCCCAAAAAATAAATATATATCAAGGTTTATACACCATTGATGGGGTGTGTAAGGTGTGAGATAAACGAGATCAACAATTTCCCATCAAGGCATTTCATAACAACTCAATATAATATAATATGTAAAATGACCAACATTAATTAAATAATGGCCTGATAAATAGTGAAAAAAATATTATATCAAATTCATGGTAAAACATTTCCACTTTTTACAATGTTCTAAATAACTTTGGTGAACATTTTCAGACAATTGCATATACAAAAATTAGTTGACACACTTTTAGGGGTGATATTAATTCCTAATGAGTCTAATTAAAAGAAAAATTGTATAATAACATAATCATTACTAATGAATTAAATAAAATATAGTTTAATACATGTTTTTGGTTAAACCCATGAAGGTGATAAATTATTTTAATTAATATTTTGAAAAAAATGATTACATTTATTTGAAGAAAGTGGTAAATAGAAGATGGGTTTGGTTGATTTTAAAAAAATTAAAGACGAATGAAAAGATGATTAATTGGTTTTGAAATTATATTTTAAAGGAATTCTAGGATTTTTTAGTTTCACTATTTATGTTAAATAAAATTTTAAAAAAAATTATTAATCCATGTTTAGTGTTAGTATTGATATAAGGGTGATCTATTGGTCATGGTTTCCCCTCATTGATGGGGAAATCCCCTCTTTCCATTCTCACTAGTAATTTATGGGTTGTCCATATTGAGTTTATATTGATACCATTATTATTCATTGTTTCTCTACATGATGTAATGGCTATGCCATGATTCTAGGAATCCAATTGAGAAATTATAATGTTTATTTTGGAATAAAATACCAATGATCATGATAAACGTAAAAGAAAGTTATTAAAATTTGATTCAATAAAATCGGGCAATCCAAAATACATGAATAAAAAAGAAATAAGTCCAACAACACATTCCCCCTTTTGACAAATAACCCTAGTATAAGGTGGGTTTAACCTATAAACATAGAGATGAGATAATAATAGTGAATGAATAAATAAAATTAAATAATCATGAAAAATCATATATGGTACTGGTGAGGAACCAATATATTGAACTTCTCACTCCATAATATATACATTGGGATAACATTCACTGTAGAAATCTTGACCTCAATATATAGTCATTAGATGGACTTAAAAAAGCATTGAAGGGCATTAATTAATTACTAAAAGGATGTCATAGATGGGTAAAAATTCTTTAAACATGTCAAATAACAGAAATACAATATATTTGACAGTTTTTCTCCCGTCCGGAACATTACACATCATGCTGTGATAAAAAGACATGAAAATATGGCACCATATGTATCAATTTCAAGGCAAGTTAGCATTCTAGGAACACTATACAACTTTCATGATTTATATTTATTTCATGACTTGCCCCTGCTTACAACCAGTTATGATTAAACGACATGAAAATTCAGTTTTCAGCTCCGAAAGTTGTATTTCGTCCTGGTTCTTCAATTTCATTCCCAGTAATTTTTCCATAATCACAAGAGATTATAGAAAAACATCAAGGAATGGAATTTTTGACCTCTTATCTCCTTTTACTATTCTATCTTTACACGTTGAACCATGAAAAATAATAGAAAAAATTAGGTACATTGGCATGAATTAAAAATTAAATCATCAAAATCACTGAATTAAAAATTATGGTCCTTATTTTTTTAAACGTAAAATAAAATTGAACCATTAGGGTTAATTATAATTTTTTGAGGGTTTTTATGAATATATTAATGGTTACATAACATCCGATGGGGTGTATTATTCATATAATACAAGAAAATGGAAATTACCCCATAATTAGTTTTTCTTAAATGAGGGAATTTTCATAGTAACTAAAAACATGTATTATAATATACTAATTTCTTTTCGGTTATATTTTTCAATGGGGATTTCATTTTTATCTCATTTTTTCGATGGTTTTCTAGAGAAGTTGATATTTGAATGAGTTTATGAGTGTTACAATGATTTATGATGATGCCTTTGGATGGGGAAAAAATCCCAAGTGATGACCTGAGGGTCTGGGAGGCCACCAGAGGAGTGTTTGGGCATCTGTGACGATGTGAATATATTATAAAAGAACATTGATATCAGGAATATGGTATTAATAATTTCATAATGTTTAATTGGATTATTGTAAAAAGTATATATGGTGGAAAATATATTTGGAGTCTTAGACTGGAAAGTCAGGATGTGAAGTTGTATTTCACACTATGATACAAGTGTGCGGGACCAATTAAATGATTTTGTGAGAACATTTTCTATACAGGAAGTAATTGTCACATCATGAATATCTCTTATGATGTTTTTATAATTTTAATGTTATGAGGGTTATTTGAAAACCCAATAAATTTATTCTCTAAAATACCTTTATAGAAAATGTTATAAGAATAATGGTAATTGAATTACAAGAGCTCCACTGAACTCGTCTCTACTCCGATTGAATCATTCTCATAGATATTCAGTAATAAGATGAAATAGGATTGGATAACCCTGGGATTTATCCTATAAATAAAGGTTCATAATGATTATTTTCTGTTCAATGTAAATTATATTAAATTAATACCTCTATCTATCATTTATTACCATCACTATAAAATATAACTTGATTTTTTAGGCATAGTTGGAGGTGAACTACCATGATTTACTCCAAACCTATTATGGACTCCATTACAATTATATCCCAAAGATTATCATACATGTTTATTAAAGGATCATTTTTGGGATGAGTCTTGATTTAGAATGGTCTATCAGGAGACTAGATGAGGTTCTTCTTGGTGATATAGTAGAACCCTTTTTTCGTTTTTCTTTTATTCTATTCATATCTATGACTAATGGAGTGAAAAAATTGGTTTATCCTTAGAATTGATATTCATTACTGTATTTCAATTATTATATAATAATTTTGGTTTTACTTTATTAAAAATACTTTCTTTCTCCCATTGATTTTGTTCAGATATTTATTTGTCACCGCACATGTTAATATATGGGTATAGTCTCCCAACTTTACCATTATGAAATAAAAATAATAGTCAGTATCCTCTAGAGTATGGGGTGGTGATCATGAGGTTTCGTGGATAACATGTATGAATAATGGTTTAATGTGGTCCAAGGTGGTATGTTACAAATTTGTATCAAAGGTTACCATTTCATCTATTTTATTATTTTGGATTTTTTAGGCTGAAGATATGGGAATGTGTCAGAGCCTATGATGGATACCGATCATGCGCATGAAGAACACAAGTTCAGATATTAATTTTGGGTTACTAGGACATGGGGATGCTATCATGATTTACATTATTATAGATTTATTTTATATTTTTCTTGGTAAAATCACATGTCTTTTGGATGTTTTTATTTATGATGTATATCTCACTCTTACCTCATTATTAAGAGGTCGGCGAGTTGATCATGGCTCTTGGCCTGTAGTGGAAAGATGAATCTCATGCATCTTTTTACGAATATAGGGTTCACATGAAATATTGGGCTTATATTTTTTTCATTTGAGCTTAATATAGTGGAACCGCTTCTTAGAGTTTCAACCACTTCTCGTATAGAAGTTTCACATATCAATTCTTAGTGGAAATTTTCAAAGACGGTATGAGTTGTGTATATGTTGTTCATATCGAAGGTCTGTTAAATCAATAGTGAAATTTTATCTATGGAATAAAATATTTATATGATCCATATTCACAATACATTTTCTGATACTGAAGGGTCACTATGGAATTGGTGCAAAACATTATACCCCATGTGGGTGGTTTTTGGAATTGGTTCGACTATGTAGCCTACTCCACTAAGGAGTTATAAGATGTGCCATATTTTTTTGATAGGACTGGTGACCTAGTTGTGGATGGAAGGATTTATTTTAAGTTTCATTCTATTGTGAGACTCTATATATGGGGTTTTATACATGTATATTCCATGGGATTTTTAGAAGAGTGATCAGATGAATCATAGGGAGTGTTTACCTTTTGAGAGGTTGTTTGATGGACTGTGTAGTCGAGCCCTGTGGAATTTGTGAGAACTAACTAGGAGGGAATGGTTGGATATCCAGAGTTCCATGGTTTTTAATTATACCCAAGTAATATGGTGTTTTTGTTTTGTTTTATAGTGACTTGTTATGTGGGTTATGCTGATGTTCTAGATGTCCATACATGCGATACTGATGCACAAGTATTTATCAAGGGTTTGGAGATGATCACATTATATGTTGGTCCTCTATTAGTTATAGTGTAATTATGAGAATATAAATTAGGATAATTCTAGTCCCTTGTGATGAAAACAGTTGGGTAACATAGTCAGAGCAAGGGTGGATTCTCGTTAATTGAGTGATTCCTAGTGATTTAAAATCATGTAAATGATATTGACATGCGACCAAATTATGAAGGGAACCAATGATACTTGATCAACATTTTGGGATAGGTTGTCATGTGAGTATTCATTGCACATATAAGGTTTTTTTCTTTGGAGAGGATTTCCATGGGATATTTCAGGATGTTGAGTCTAGTTAACAATGAGATAGGATCAACTACTTGAAGTGGAATTCATGACTATATCTAGTGATGAGTGACTAATGGGATTTTGAGATGATCTCAATGAAATTTTGAAGTAAGTGGTGTGTCCTTATGGGTTCTGATTAGAATAGGTTATTTGACAACTTTTGGAGACACATGATTCTCTTTAAGGTGTTTAAAAATGTTTCATGAAAGTTATATATTGTTTATTACGGTGAAATGAGAAATATTTAAATGGATTTTAGTGGGATTAATGGGTTTGTATTGGTATAATAAACAATTTGAGTTTCTATTGGAAACTATTCATGTCATGGTGGAGGAACCTAGGTAGTTATGTGGTAGTAATATCACATAATACTATCATTATTGGCTTTTGGAAACAGAGTTATTATGTGTTATGACTTATATGTGAAAATTCCCTATTGGTGGGATTAAGAGAGCTTTAGATTTACACAATTCAACCTAAAATAATTTCTATTAGGATGAAGGGCCTCCTTGTGTTTTCCCTCTTGGACTAGGATAAGTAATGTAGTGTTCTAGGGAGACTAGTATAGGCTATTGTAGGATGTCGATTATGTGGGAAGGGTAACTTGCTTTGTGGGACCATTCAAGGCATGGTTAAGGTTTTATTTGAGCATAAGAACTTTTTAATGTATAATATATTTGGTTCCTTGAAAATGTGATATTTAATATAATTATGGGAAAATGGATAGGTCCAGTGTGTTTCCATCGAGCTTGAAATTTTTGGGTGTAGTCAAAAAGAGTTTGAGGGGGTGACCATCTTTTAATGACTTGTTTCACTAGGTGAGATATCATTAAGGGCATGTTTATAATAGTTTTCATGGATTATTGACTTTATTCAATGGGTGAAAAAATATTTTTTCTTCTAGATGTGAAACCCTATTTTGTGACCTCTGTTATGGGATACAAATACAATTAAATATTTTGTTACATTTCTTAATGGGGTGAACGATGGGATGAAAATTGTTAAACATTCAATTTTAGCGGAAATTCCTTGAAAAAATTGTGAAATTGGTATTCGGGTTCCAGAATTTCATTTTGAGGAAAATGTTGGTATTCTATGGTTTGCCTAAGACCACTCAATTAATGGTCATAAAATTCATGAACTATGTATTTGTAATGGATATTCATTTATTTTTTTTATAATTAGAGATGAGGTGTAGTAAAACATTGGGAGGGTTTCCTGGTTGAATACATGTATTGTGTGATGGGTAACGTGTTGATTGGGTTAGATGGTCACCAAAACCAGTGTTTTGAAAAGACACTAAAATTGGTGAACATCATGAATCATAATAATTCATGATAATATTGTTTCTATTGTTTAGTGAACCATGAATCATTAATTGAAGTTAATAATGTAATATATTTATTTCAGAATAGATAAGAATCCTAAAGTGTTTTTACGGGGTGAATGATGGTTACAATAAGCGGCTCATACATTGGTTAATCAAGCACATCATGTTTCAAGTATTATATTGGAATCTATTTTAGTTCTTTGGGGTCAAACATGGGATTTTTTACCATAGGTTTTGATACCCACATTGGTCAGGTTCATTTGATGATTTCTTGATAAGGCTTCTCAAAGATGCAATATTTTTTATTACGATGATGGTATGGACCCATATGGTTAAGAGTTTAGTATTTGAGTGAGAATTCAAATTTTTTCTATTAGTGTATGGTTCATCTGATAAGAAAGATGTTTTATTGATTTTAATAGTTTTTAAAAGATAAGAGATGATGTTGTTAGATGGGTTTTGATTCTTGGTTGATTATTCAGGTGTTTGTTGGTCCACCAAAGAAGTTTTTGGGGGCCCATACAGTGAAAATATATTGTAGAAGCACATTAATAACATTAATAGTTTATTAATAATCTAATAAGGCTTCATGGGGTTACTATAAAATAATTAATACCTGAAAAAGTGCTTTAAAGTCTTTGCTGGAATATTTATGTAATGAAGTAATATTTAACAGTGGGACACAAGTGGACATGACCCAGTAAAATCATTTGGATAAAACATTTAACGATACGAAATAATTTTAATTTTGGGAGTTTATAATGATCCCTTTTTAGTGGTTTTAATATGATAGGGTTTCCATGGAATATTTATAAATTCATTCCATTTAATTCCATTATGGGGAATGTGATGAGAATGAATGTTTTGGTATTCTAAGACCTTTTCGAACATGACAGTCTTCCAATTGATGCACCATTAGTTGTGATGTATTACAATTAATGATATATTAAATTTATGATCCCTATATATTCCCAATTAAAAAAGAATTATCATATGTCTATTAAACCTTTTACTATTTCTAATTAAAGAAATCGAATGGTTTCTCTTAAAAATATTGACAAATTCCTCTAAGGATAATGTGATCTTAGATCTATCTACCAAGGGGGTACACAGGTTGTTAAACACAAATCGCTAAAGGGATATAAATTAAATTTGTATTATTGGTGTTCTCTTTTCAATGTCAATAGTTTCATTTTATTGCATTTTTTGTTATTCTATTACCACATAATAGAGATACTAACCAATTTCTTTATAAAACGGTTTTTTTCGGACCACCAAAGGGTGGTCAGTTATTATTTCAACAATTTGATGTGGTTCAGTAAGTCTTTATGTATATTCATATTCCAATGTTGGGTGTGATGTTCCTTTTTAGTTTAATTAATCGTATTCATGTTTAAATTCACTAATCTGGTTTCTTTGGCATGATACATAAATCCATGGAATTTGAGGAATTTTTTGATTGGGCTTGGGAAATGTATATAATGTAATTAGACCTTAGTGGGATTAGAGATATATTAATTTTATGCTTAGATACCAAAAACCCAAGTATCTCATAGGTTTTATCGAATTGATTACATTGGAATAAGATAAATGGAATCAAATCCCAAAGGACCAAATAGTTTTTTTGTCATGTGAAACTAGATACATATTTGAACTTCTCATTAAATTTTAAAAATAAAATATCTAAAGTTCTTTATTTATGAACACCATTATTACCCTTATCATACTCCATCATATAAATTACATAAACATCCTTGTATATGAGGAAATATAAATAATAACAAATTGGTGACCTAAAATGCTTAGTAATGGTATTCATGCAGAAGAATCTATCATGAATAAAAAATAATAATTAGTATGCGAAGTTAAATAACCAAAAGACATTCCATTTAATCAATAACATAATGATAATATATGTGTAATAAATTATGATCAAATAATTCTATATAAGTTATCACATGATAATAAAAACACAACAATGAATATTTTTAGAAATGTAATAATCACATGAAATATCAATATATAAATTCATAATGGGGAAATACATATTTATATACATTTATAACATAACATCAAGCCCTTATACCGTGATATCTAAATAAATGGGTAGATCCTAAGATATGATCCAATTTACTTTCTCTCATGAGACCTACAGATTAATAGAGGGGATATTTTAGGCCCTAATCATTACTTAATAAGTCAAATTCATTCCCCATAAAATAAATTTTATTCATAAATCAGCATAATAATATTAATTGAAAAAATGACATATGAAATGTCAATACTTACAACAATAATTCAATATATTCATAAACTAGCTAGATTAAAATGCTTAATGGTAATAAAATTTTACATCCTTGGTCTATCTGTTCATAAACCATCTGGAAAAGTAATAATAATGGTATCAATAAAAAATATCATAAGTGTATCCTATATAAAATAATGGTTTTATATCACGGATCAATAGTAATACTATTAAAAGATCCATAAAAAGTTTTTGAAAAAATAACCTTTTTATTTTTGAAATTCACTGTTTAAAAAATGTATAAAAAACATTTTAAAAATTATTTTCATTCAATAAAACCAATGAAATATATTATAATAATATTTTAATAAATGATTTATAATTATTTTATAAAATTATATTCATATCAAATCTATTAAAATAAATATTTCTTATACATATTCACTATAAGCTAGACGAGCACGGTTTTAAAAATGGCAAGATTATTACATTAAAAACATATATTAAAAAGTAAAAAATGGTAAAAATTATTTTATGAAATCCATTGGAAAGGATAAGAACATTTTTTAATATATATATATGAAACATGAGTTTTTATGAAAACAGAATTCTGATCGTAGATGGAAATAAATTTATATTTTCTTAAAAATGCTATGTTAATAATTTTAAGTACCAATGAGTGGAATAATGGAACTATTACATGATAAAATTATTAAATAACTATAGTTTAATAAAATACCTTTATATTATGTTAAAAATATCAATAAATTACCCCAGGGTTATTTTCACAAAAACAATCTTAAATAGTGATGAGATTGTGAAACAAACCCTTGACAATTTCATTACTTTTTGATTAAAATACAAATAAAATAAATGTATTCCATTGAAACCATTAATATCATGTGGATAAATATTTTAATCATATAAAAAATTAAATGGTATGTACTTAAACCACATAGAAGAAATAAGTGATGAATATAGCATATGTCTCGTGGGAGTAAAATTGAGATGAGAATCCCTTACATTATGTTTGATTTCATACATATGTTTATTAACCGCTGATATAAAAAATATAGTTTTATTATACATATATTATTGAATTGTAATCATATATATGATACCATATATTATTTTCTTATACCATTTTACCACCTATTTGTAACTAACATTTTATTATTTTCTCATTTTTGGGTGTTAATTTCCTTGCTTTATTATTCATGTTTCTTCGTGAATTTTCCTATTATTTTATATTTGATATATTTACATAATTTATATATTTATATTAATATTATTAATATAATATTTTCTCATTATATATATCTTTATAACCACTTACGAATGGTTTCCATTAAAAATAAATTGCACCGCTTTGGGGATATTGTAGGTTGTACATATACCCGGTAAATAATATCATTCCCTCAACAACATAAAGTGTAAGGAATTGGGTGATATATCAGTTTTATATTTTAATTAAAATATCGTATATATATATATATATATATATATATATATCATTTATTCATTTATTTAATCTTTATTTCATTCTATGTTATGTTTATGTGAAAAATGAAACACATAGTTTTGTTTGGAAATAATCTATCGCACAGAGAAGTGATGTTATCATATTTGAAATGGAATGAAACCTAAAAATGTATATGTGATATTAAAATAGAAAAATTATAAAAATATCATATATATATATATAATAAATTTGTTAAATCCATCAGTATATCTATCCATTAATTATGTTTTTGGGAAATGAACAATATAGGTTCATGAGATGGTTGTCTGTCACACACATGGATAATGATGTAATTTCCCATTTGATGGAACTTGTGATGGATAAAAATTATTTCAAAAACATAATAACATAATTCATTTTTTTATATTCTTGTGTAATTATTTTTTATGCATTAATACCAAATTGAAGCTGAAAAAAGGAGGATAAAAATTAATGAGTTGTTTTAGATAATTACCTTATCTAAGAGAAACCACATTTAGATCTCCTCTTACAGACCCTAAGGATATTTATTCGGAGGATATTATATCAATAATATATATTTTGATGTTAGGGAGATATTTTTTTAGTGATTCATCCAAAATATTTTCTTGAAATGTGTTATGAAGTGTGGGGATGGAGTACCATCTTGTAAGTGGGGAATGCGAACATTCATGGAAATTACATGGATATTTCCTAAAATAATCCAAAATGATAAAGTAATTAAATGGAAAAATAATCCAAGTAACATTATTTTTGAATTTGGTATAGTATAATGTAGAAGTTTGTTCATCAAATAATATTCTTACAATTTTGCTGGTCATTTTAACCCTTATTTTCTTAGATTATCTCCATAGTAAACTCATTATTACAAAAACCAGAGTAATTATTATTATTTTTAATTTTTTCAAAATTCAATTTGGTAACAAATAATTTTACCTTATTAGGTAATATAATTTATTTTAATAATAATACAGAATCAAATTTTGCAAAAAATAATTCCCAGATTTGGAAAAATCAAATTTAATATTATAAACGTAGATGGGGTAAAAAAAGGGTTTGGTGAGAAAATTTCCATTAGAATAGATGTTTTTAATATAATTATTCAACATGAAAAAAATACTCAAAGACCTAAATTATCTAAAATAAAATAAAATTGAACAAATTATACTTTAAAAATAATTTAAAAAATAATTTAGTTTTTCTAAAATTTAAATGAGAAAGAAGTTTCTAGTAAATATCAAAAAATTTCTCCATTCATCTAAACAAAATTCAATTTAAAAAAATCATTAAAATTTACCCTATGATATTTTTTTCATATTTAAAAAATTAATTCTATTTTTGAAAATATGTATTAAAAAAGTGTCAAATATTATTTAAAAATTATGTGTGAAATGCCTGAAGATACACCTTTTAAAAATATAGCTTTTTAAAAATCATTTATTTTTAACATTTAGATATTTATTATTTTATTTGTAATATATAGATAAAATTTTACATTATTTTATAAATGTGTAAAATATTAAATTTTCATAATGTACAATGTAAAATTTATATCTTGAAACATATTTTATAGGTTATAATGGTTTTTTTAAATAATAATATTTTAATAGAGTATAATTTTATGTTTAAACATGACTATGCATGCATCAAAAAATATCAATGAGATTGAATCTAAATTACAATAAATATATTATTATGTATCAGGTTATTATATTTAATTTAATGCTAGGTTTCTTTGTGTCCTACTCACTTTAGAATAAGAAGTTACTATTATAAAACACTCAGGGTGTTACATGCTCCCCCTAAAAAAATTACATTGCCAAAATTTATTCTTGATCTCGATAATAAAATTTTGACAATTACAAATAAATTCATTGAAACATCACATTTAAAAATGTTTAATAAAATATCCTCTTAATAAAAGAGAAAGGGAATTACAATGGTCATATTAAATAACACATAGCATGGTTTCTTAAATAAATATAATTTGTGGAAAATGAAGACGTGGACATGGAAGAAAAGAAAAAATGAATATATAATGTGATATATGTCATTGATCAAAAGAATGTTATTGATAAATAAAAAGTTGATTTCATAAAATTCATAAATATATCTTGATTTAAGAGACCATTATTTCAAAAAAATGTTTTTGTTATACTAAAATTTGGATTCAATATTATTTTCCTATAGTTGAGGAATTATATAACCTTCTAGATAGTGAATACATAAAAATATAATTACTAGGTATATTTATATTTCATATGAATAATTTCATACTTCATATATGGTTCGATCAATTACATATTCATCTCTTACTCCAAGAAATTAATATCTAATTGAAATTTTTGTGCTTGAAGCACAAAAATTAAGAATTTTGAGATCATTGTCTCAATAAAAGAATGGAAACTCATTCCTCCTATATCTAGAAATTTCAAACCCCAAAATGGGTTGAAAATTTTATTCAACAACACCCAGTGTTAAACATTATCCTTTCCATAGTTAATTGACATGAATACTCTTCCAAATTTTGACTCTCTAAATCCGAAGTCTATATTTCTTGAACTAAGGTCTTAAAATGACTATTATTTTCCAAAGGCAATATAACGTGACTATTAATGTCACACTAAAAATATGTTAATACCTTGACCACGATAAAACATAACAAAATAATGAAATCTTACTAATATAAAATCTCATGTTGGAAAATATATTCAATAAAATAATACATGCAATAAGCTCCAATGAAGATAACAGAAACCATTAATCGTCTAACAATATTTATATTCATAGATAATTTCCCATAACTATATTATTATTATCTCAGCCTTGGGAACATATTTAAGATTATCCTCCTTGAATAAATTATTTTCCAAGAGGTTCCATCTTTCAGTGAATCAGTTTTCTTATCCATTTACACCATTCAACATATCATCTTAAGTCCTTTAATAAATAGTTATATATTATAATCCATATACATTTCAAAGTACTTATATCCAAAATATCAATGATTAAAATATTCCAATAAAATAAATCATGAAACCCAAAAAATCACATTAATTATTCCACATCATCTGTAAAAATATCATAATTCTTATTTTCATCAATTATATTATTATAAGGTATATTTCTTTTATAAATTGATATTTCATTTGTGTAGTGGCTTATTAACATATAGTTGAACAATTAGAAATATTTACCTTAATTATTTTTCTTTAAATATTCAGTATGGAGTATTTTTTTCTCCACACATGAGGAATACTCTTTTTCCTTCTAAGCATGTAACAACGTGATTTTTCTATAATTATCACATTTTGGAAAATCCTTATTTCTCTAATTTCATGTGTATATTATTTTATCCACCATCCCACTAATACCATTATTCCCATTAATGTCATATGGATTGTAGAATTATTTATTTATATTGATAACACATGATAATATATATTTATATAATAAGAACGTTTAGGAAACTAATTCATTTATATTTATATTCTTAAGCACATTAAAGAAATATTAAATCCTTCAATTTGGATTTATTATTTAGTCTTCATCATTCCTTGGTAAAATTGAATTGTTCACTTCACACATAGAATCATTTTCCACTTCTTTATTTCTTATACACAATACAATTTTTTCTATATCCTATTGTTTATCATGAGTAAAATATTTTTACATAATGATTTCCTGGGAATAATTATAAAACATGATTTTTATTTCATAATCATACATATTGTTTTTAATTTTTTATCCAATATTGATTAATATCTCTTAATATATAATTAACTTAAATGAAAATATTATCCAGTTCACTACA
This sequence comes from Viscum album, assembly GCA_963277665.1. NCBI lineage: Eukaryota > Viridiplantae > Streptophyta > Magnoliopsida > Santalales > Viscaceae > Viscum > Viscum album. The sequence goes on along the minus strand of OY728132.1, from coordinate 381,983,265 downwards.
TCTTAGTGGAATAAAAATATTCTCTTATGAACTTATCCATTTCTTAACTAGAAATGGATTTTTAGTTTCATTAAATTATAGAGGATTTTGATACATGAAGTGGCCTAAAATCATTACATTATGTGGTATTTCACCAATATAATACATATGTGGAATGTTTTTAATCATAACCTGAGTCATATTCTTCTACATGGTTATAATTTTGTTAGAAATATATTTATATCTAGCTCATAAATCATTACATTTTCTAGGGGGAAATCCTTACATGGGTTATATTCATTTATAAAATTTCTATTACATTCCTTAGGATCCATTTATAAATAGTTTCATACACTAGATGATATCATAGCATCATGGAAGATAATGTATAGTCCTAAATATTATAGAAACACTTAACCAAAATGTAATGTTTTTTTGCATATAAAATCGCTTAATGATAAACATGTTTTCTCTTGGAATATAATGACATAAAAAATATCTCATACTTTTTGGTGATAAAAATTTGAATTATTCTAATAATATCCCCTGTGAGGGTTTAAAAAAAGTGTGGTGTATGGTTTTTCTGATAAACCAAGTGATGATCATTTCAAAGACAATGTATTTGTTAGTTATTATACCTAGGTGCATCCGAGAAAGAATGAATTCCACTTTTAGTATCCTCACATTGATAAATTTTCTAAGAAACCATACATAATTTCCTTCGAAAAAAATTAATGATGTTCTTTAATACATTTCCTCATATTTAATCATATGTATATATACAGAATTTTTTCCCCTAAATCAAGTTCCCAAGGTTTCTACTAAATATTATTTGATAGAAACTATAGTGTCCCTGAATCTATTTTCCAAAAGTCTATTTCTACATTATTACATAGAAATAGGTTACAAAGAATCACACCAAGAAGTAAAAAATAGTTCACTAGGGTTGGTAATCAGTACACATAATTTAAATTTACATTACATTTTATATATAAAATAATCTACGTGTTTCATTCATGAATGCCATTATTCTCCTTAGCATATATTTTCATATCAATCCCAAATCACTTCATATTATCCATTAGAAAATAAAACCTAAGAAATGGGTGATATTAGATTCTCTATAAGGTTTTTCATACAGTGAGAGCTATGAAAAATAAATAAGTTTAGTCAATATGGCATGGTAAATAATTGAAACACCTGTCATTTAGTTAATAAATTGAACAAAATTTTGAAGGAATAAACAATGATCAAAAAATTCCTTATAAGTAATCATATGATCTTGAAAACATAAACAAATATATTCTAAAAAATTGAATAATCCAATGTAATACTAATAACTAAATTCATAAATATTGAATACATAATTTTATATATCTTTAAAATACCATTGTTGAATTGTAGACAAAAATCTAAATAAATCAGTAATGCCTTATCCAATACCAAAACTAGTTTTCCTAATGAGACCAACTGAGAATTAAGGGGATATAGTGGTCCCCACATATAACATACTATGTCCAATTAATCTTTTATATGAAAGGGGTGAAACAAAATAAACATAAACATTTGTATTGGAAGACTAAAAAATAAAATTTTAATACATAACCCAATCAATAAACATAATCACAACGAATCTATAGAAAAATACTGAATGGTAATAAAATTATACATCCCAGGTCAGACAAACCAAAATATAGTGGGATAAATAATAAGTTTTGTATACGTATGACATATTGTCTGTGGAAAATATGTAAAATATATGGTTGATGTAAATGATGAATATGATTACCATGAAAAAAACTATAAGAACATTCTTGAGGAAAATATGACTTGAAATTTAAAAATAACAATATAAAAGGGAAGGTTCAATTTTTATCTAAATACATTTTTTTAAAAAATATATAAAATAAAATTTAAAACATTGAGTTGGATTGATGGAGAAAACTATTGTTCATGTTTTATATGTTAAAACAATTTTTCTCTTCACATTTTTAGTAAAAGAAAAATGTGCATTGTTTGGAAAATGAATTTTTGATTAAATTAAAATCATTTTATTAAATGTAACATTGGTAAAAACATATTTACAAAATTATTTGAAATTTTTTAATTCAAACATTCCTATAAGGACATGGGTATTGGTGGAAAATGATTTCCAAACGAAAAGAGATATAATGTACGATTATATTAAGAATTTTCTCAACTAATTTGAAGTACCAAAGAGTGAAAATATGGTACTTTTAATTTAATAAGTTTAGTAATTACTATATTTTAATAAAATAAATATATTTTAATATATAAATATAACATAATTCCCCCCCTGAGAGACTAACACAATAACAATTCAGTATAATGATGAGATTTTAAAATAAACTCATCCCACATTAGTGACCTATAAATTATAAGCACCATAAAATAAATGAAATAAATATAAACATAAAATACCATGAATATAAAAATATTTAATATATAATATATTTAAGGTTTATTGTATACCACACAAAAAAAAATTTATGTATATGGAATATTTCTCACCGAAATAATATTGAGGTGAGAAATCCTTACAACATGTTTGACTTCCTTAGTATGTATCTGAATATAATTTATAATAAATTTTATTTTATTATAAATTTATGAGATAACCATAACAATGTATTTCTTACCATATATGATCCTCTTATAACATTTTACCACTCTTTTCTTAATAATATTACATTATTTTCATTGATTTGGTTGTTAATTGCATTGTTATTTCAAACGTGTTTTTTTAGAAATTATTTGTTTATATTATATATGATATAGTTCCATCTCATGGATAATTATATTAATTTAATAAATATCATATTTACCCATTATATATATCATTATAACCACTTATTAACATTGTACATTTAAAATAAATCACATTGATCAATGGGGATGGTAGGTCGTACGTACGCATGGGGTAATGAATTAGGTTATATGTTAATTATCCAGAATTAATATCATCTCATATATATCAAATATGTCGATTAATTTCATCCATATTACATTCCATGTAAACAGTATGTGAATGAAACATGGCACTTCGTGAAGTGGTTGTCCTCATTACACACGAGGACCGTTATCATATTTGGAATGGATTGGAACATGAGATGGTATATGTGATATTAAAATTAAATTGGTATAATAATAAAATATATGTCATATAAATTTGGGTACTCTAACATAAAATAAATCTTTGAATGTTGGTGATGGTAAATGAACAACATCAGTTTGCGAGTAGGTAGTTCGCCGAATTCGTGATCGAAGAATTTCTTTCCCATTTAATAGAAGTGGAGATGGTTTGATATTATTCCATAAAAATGATGTCATATAAATAAAAGGTAGACAATATTGATATCATATTTTTATTTTTATGATTTAATAGATGTTTTGAAATGTTGAAATAAAATTAATGATATTTGTTAAGAAAATTACTTTCTCTAAGAGAAACCTCCTTTGGAACACCTCATAGGGACCATTGGGATAGTCTTCTGGGTGAAACATAAGCTCTAGAATATTTCTTATCATGTTGTGGAGATATTGTCTATAATTTATATATACAATTTTCTTTGTTTTGTGTAGAAGTTAGGTTATATAGTGTCCTTTTATATGTGTGGAAAGTGGTCCTGTCACGACCTGTCCCAGTGGGGCCCAAGCCGCAACTCCCCAAGCCCGCCTCTAATAGGCCAGGGGCTGGTGAATAGCACGGAGTAGGCATGCTACTAACACAGGAGGAATTTCCTAAAACCTATACACGCACACACATCTCCAAGCCCACAAAGCTGAAAAGTAAAAACTACTAAAAGGAAAAGAGACATGCATACACTAAAACCCAACCAACAGAGTACGACAGGGAAGTAAAGTACAATAAAGTAAAACCCTCGGTCAAAAGTACAATCCCACCAAAAGAATGTCTGCAACAACGTCCAACCTGGAAAGAAAGGTACTAGGACTACAACCCTTCACCGAAGGAACACACCTTGGCCTGTCTGATCTCACTGAGCACCGTCCGGTCCTGGTTTTCCTAGAATCATGTCAAAGGTTCGCTCGTCTGCACAAGACACGACACGTGCGGGCAAAGCCTGTGTAGGGGTGAGTATTACAATACCTAGTAGGACACCCAGAAAACCACAAAGGAAATATAACAAAGTAAAATACCACGAAGAAAAGGTAAATTCATCTCTACACAGTATATGTCTACATAACATATAACAAGAATATCCTGATATACTCATACACAGGAGACCATCACGAAACCACCACTAAGATCCAGGTTGAAGATTCCACTAAGCATACCATCGGGAGAACACACTCCTAGGTATGAAGAGAGAGACACGAAGTACTCGTTCCGGGAGAACACACTCCACAAGTACTTTGGGAACAAGATGCTCAGATGAAGATCACAACCATGTCATTGGGTGATTCCAACAACTCAGTCTGAGCTAATCCACTAAGCAGAGGATCGACGCCTTGTTATGTTGGTCACGTCAATACCAATAACTCTACCTAGCATTCCAGGAATGAATAAAGGATCCAACACTAAGTCCCACACAGGGGATTCCAACAACACTATCCAGGGAGTTCTACTGAAGGGAGTATACTCTTGTATAAAGGATTTGATACCAGAAGCTTCAGGGGATTACCAAGGGTACGAACCCTAAGAACTAGTCCAAGTCACAGAAGGCAAGTGTCTCAAGCCATGAATAAAAAGTTACATGGTGTGTAGTATGGTTACTTGCCATGTTCTTTAACCCCAGGTACTACCCGTGTAAACGGCTTGTGTCCATCGTTCAAGCCATGCAAAACCAAACTACACAGTATGTAGAAAAGTACATGTCGTGTTCCTTGACCCTGGGTGCTGCCTGTGTAACCGGCCCGTGTCATTCGTCTTGTCGGATAGAAAAAAAACTACACGGTGTGTAGAAGAAATCACATGCCGTGTTCGAGCACCTGGGCTTACTCTGTGTATGCCGGCCATGTGCCCGTACATGGTCTCTACCCGTGTCTGTGTCGCCAGCCTGTGTACAAGTACACGGGGTATCCCATGTATCTGGCCGGGTTTGGCCGGAGAGGGGTATACACGGCGTGTCCATGGCCATGTACCCTTCCCGTGTTTGTGTACTCCCGGAGTACATTCCAGGTCTTTCTCCGATGAACACACACCGTGTAGCACATACTACACGGCGTGTAGTCGATAATTTTCCAGAACTGTCGTCTTCCTCCGTGCGCCTCGGCTAACCCTCCGGATTTGGATCCAACCGTCCGATCATCACGAAACATCAGAGTTAGTTTCGTCCCGCCCCTACGAAATCAATTCTTCTGGTTTCGGGCTTCTGATCGGTCTTGAAAACGCATCCCGATCCATCCACACGAAAACGCCCGAAGAACGGGAACTTCTGAACCTCACTGATTCATCCGCCTTCATCGTTGTCACACCTCCTCTAGGTAGCCTTGACATTGGATCCTTGATTTCAGATCGTTGAGTCACCAAACAAATGCACAACGATCGTTTTCCTCCAATAATTCGTAGAACGCAACGAAGAACGCGAGGGGGAAAAACAAGAATCAACAAGAGGGGAGAACCTCGATCGTTGTTCATGACCATCCAGGTTTTTTATCGTTCGATTGAAAACCCAAACAATCTCTAGAATCAAAGCCTCAAATCCCTACATAAACCCGTCCCACAAGAACGATTGACCCACGGGCTAATCTGTTTTTGGATTAGTCTACGTACATCATGGAAATCAAAAACAGGGGAAAGAGAAATCAATAACAATCATCCTATCAGGATTTCACGGCATTCGTTGGAGAAGATCCGGTTGCCGAGTCATCGTCTCTGGCGAAGCTCATCAAGAACACCATCTCCGCGTTTGGAGGCTTCCTCCAGGACCTCCAGAGTCGCAAAAGGTTTTTAGGTTTATGGGGTTTGTAACCCTGGACCCTGACGCAAGGCTCTATTTAAAGAGGATAAAAAAAAATTTGTGCAACAGATTTTAAAAGGATTTCGCTGTAGAAACAAGATTTAAATAAAATTGTTTTATTAAATATTTTATTACTGTTGCATCCAAAAACCATATTTCACCACCGACCTGTGTCGGCCGATATTAGGCCTCACCTTAGGTAAAATCGATGTTCTAAATGCAACGTCGCCCTCAGATTTCTGATCCGAGCAACCATTCGAGAGTTTTTCCACATTTTAGGAAAATAGCATGTGCATGTAATTTAATTATTAAATTAAATTCAATCATTTGTTCCAGGCTCACAGGGCCTCGACACTACACGCAGTCTTAGATCCGGGTCTCGAAATAATTCCCATATAATATTAAACTAATACATGGAAAAATCCGGGAAATTACATCACACCCACCTTAGGGCTTTTACGTCCCCGAAAATCCCATACAAAGGCTACCCAAAAAGATGTGGGTACTGCATGCGAATCTGAGCCTCCTGCTCCCACGTTCTCTCCTGGAGATTCTCGTGCTACCACTAGACACGAACCAAGGGAATAGCTCACCCACGAATGATCCTCTCCTGCCGATCCTTGATATTCACTTAGTACTCAGCAAAGGTTGCTCTATCATTGATGTTCGGCTCGCCCCAGTCGATGACGTGCGATGGATCACACACGTACCTCCGTAGCTGCGACACATGGAAGCCGTTTTGTACTCGGTCCATCTAAGGAGGTAGAGCCAAGCGATATGCCACCTCGCCAACTCTACTCAGAATCTGAAAAGGGCCAAAAAAACCTCGGAGATAGCTTGCCACCTCAGCCAAATTTCTGCCATCCTCATTGTGGTGATACCCGAAGGAACACATGGTCTCCCTCCTCGAACTCCAAAGTCCTCCACCTCTGGTCAGCATAAGACTTTTGCTATCTTTGTGCAGTCTTAATCCACTCCTGGATGAACTGCACCTTCTCTGTAGTTGCTCTCACCATTTTTGGGCCCATGAGTGCTGACTCTCCCAGGTCAGTCTACAATGTGGCGACCTGCAAGGTCGCCCGTATAGAGCCTCGAATGGTGCCATACCAATAGTAGAATGATAATTGTTGTTATAAGAAAATTCCACCAGTGGTAGGTGATCCTCCCAGCTACGACTGACGTCAAGTATGCAAGCTCATAGCATATCCTCCATGACCTGGATGGTCTGCTCTGTCTGACCATTAGTCTGTGGATGAAACACTGTGATCAAGCGTAACGTAGTCCCAAAATCATCCTGCAATCCCTTCCAAAACAGGGGTGTGAAATGAGCATCATGATATGAGACGATTTTGGATGGTACTCCATGAAGTGGAACTATATCCTGTACTTAGAGGCTTCCCAAGCTCTCTACTAAACTATGCTCCCATATGGCTAGGAATTGGGCCGACTTGGTGAGTCGATCAACGACCACCCAGATGTCATCGTGTCCCATGGACATTTGTGGTAAACCCATCACAAAGTCCATGGATATCCCATCCCACTTCCACTCTGGAACCTCAAGGGGCTGAGTCAAACCTGCTGGAACCTGGTGCTCAGCCTTTACTTGCTGACAAGTAAGGCACTAAGAAACAAACAGTGCCACACTTTTCTTTATCCCTGGACACCAGAACTGATGTCGGAGGTCCTAGTACATCTTTTCCATGCCTGGATGTACCGCTAAAGGGGATGTATGGAACTCCCTCAAAACCTCCTCCTGTAACGTCACTGGTACTACTGTGTGCCCTCTAAAATGGAAAATGTGCTCCCCTCCTTCTGAAAATCCATCAGCAGTATCACCTGTGGATATCTAAGCATGTAGAGTCTCACAGCTAGCATCCTCGCGATGTGCTTCCCTAACTCACTATATGAGTGAAGGGTAACAACCATCGACTGAAGGTAAGCTCCCTCATCTCTATCCATGAAGGACAACTACAATGAGGCCAACTTCCTTGTCGCCTCATCTAGTAACTACGAACTAGATTTCCTACTAAGAGCATCTACCACCATGTTCCCCTTCCCAAGAGTATAAACGATCTAAAAGTCGTAATACTAGAGGAACTCATGTCATCGCCTCTGTCTCAAATTCAGATCCTTATGAGAAAAGATATATTTGAGACTCTTGTGATCAGAGTATACGGTAAACCGTTCGCCCGTCAGGTAGTGTTACCATATCATCAATGCGAAGACAACCACTGCCAAATCAAGATCATGGGTCACGTTGTTCTGGTCATGTGGCCACAACTGACGTGAGCCATAGGCAATCACTGCTTGCCTCTGCATCAGGACACAACCAAGCCCAGTTCCTGATGCGTCGCAGAACACTACGTACTCAACACCCTCCTCTGTAAATCTCAAGATCGGGGCACTCGTCAGACTCTATCTCAACAGTTGGAAAGCCTGATGGCATATCTCAGTCCACATGAAAGGTTTTCCCTTTCAGTTCAAAGATGTCATCAGTGGTGCAATACTTGTGAAATCATGGATGAGTCTTCGATAGTAGCCTACCAACCCAAGGATACTCCACACCTTCGTCACGCTCTAGGGTGGATCCCATGATAGCACTACCTCCACCTTTGTTGGGTCCACTGCTACACCATCTATTGAGATAACGTGCCCTAGAAAGTGGACCTCCTGTAACCAGAACTGACACTTAGAGAGTTTCCCATACAACTGGTGCTCTTAGAGTGTGTCCAGAACAATCCTTAGGTGTCTCGCGTGCTCCTCCTCCGACGCATAGTACACAATGCTATCATCAATGAAGACCACCACAAACTATCTAGATAAGCCTGAAAGATCTGGTTCATGAGTCCCATGAACACTACTGGGGAGTTTGTCATACCGAAGGGCGTCACCAAGTACTCATAGTGACCGTAGAGACATCTGAAAGCCGTCTTCGGTATATCCTCCTCCTGTACTCGCAACTGGTGATAGACTGATCGTAGATAAATCTTCGAGAACCATCGTTCCCCTCTCAACTGGTTGAAGAGGTCATCGATCCTCGGTATTGGCTACTGGTTCATCACGGTCACATGATTTAAGCGCTTGTAATCCACACACACCCTCAAGCTCCCATCTGCCTTCTTGGCAAACAGCACTGGGGCCGCCCAGGGTGAAACACTGGGTCTCACAAAGACCTTCTTCTATAGGTCATCCTGTTGCATCCTCAACTCACAAAGCTCTGTAGGAGCCATCCGATAGGCTGATTCTAATATCGGAGTCTTCCCAAGATTCAACTCAATGCAGAAATCTTTCTCTCAATGGGGAGGTAGCCTGGGGACATCCTCCAGAAAGACGTCCTCATACTCAGCCACCAAAGCTGGGAACCGGAAACCCATAACATCGACCACGCCAAGGGCTGGGCTATCCAACTAGTGTGAAATTAGCTATGTCCTCCAATGCATGAGTCCATCCTGCGCTGCCTGGGTCTCTCTTTCACTGAAAAAAGAGAACATCGTTCCATCACTGCGGACACACAACACCCTTTGCCTAAAACAATCAATCTGGGCATGAACTATGGATAAATAATACATTCCATGAATGACATCTTAAGGCCTTAACGCTACCACCAAGAGGTTCCAACCGAAACTCTCACCTCCAAGTGTCAGGTCACACTTCCTGCAAAGGTGTGTGATCTATGAATCTTCTCCAGATGGTGTTTCAAAGTGTAAGGGTCGAGTCAAAGTCTCAACTGGAATCTCAAGTTCTCAAACAAGATAAAAAACCAGAAAGGAATGACTATAACCTGTGTCTATCAATACGGCAACCAATGTAGAAAAGACATAGATAGTACCTCTTATCATTCCGGGAGTACATGGGTCATAAGCCCCTACTGCCTACAGCTGTCCTTGCCTCTGTCTACCAGCTCCCTGAGCCTGGGGTGGACCTCCTGGGGGTGGTGGGGGTGAAGGGTCGAAATGCCGACCACTTCCAACTACTCTCCCAGCTCTTCTGCCACATCTTCCACCTCATGGATCTGCCTACTCTACATGTTGCCTCTGCTTCGGTGGCCCATACATTGCTCCCGTGTCAGTAGTATGGCAGGTCGGACAATCTCAAGCGATATGTCCCCTACCGTCACATGAGTAACATCGCCACTCTCAAGGATGTATGGATGCACCATGTGAACCTTGTACTGCTGATACCCTATACTGGGATCTCCTCTGGAAACGTCTCCCACGCCTGGGTCCCTGACGTCGGCTCCCCTCCGCTGAGGTATCTGCTCCAGCTCACCCACTACTGACAACTTTCGGCTATCCATACTCCGCCAGGAAGCTCTCGACCACCAAAGCTCGCTCGAGCACCCCAGAATAAGTAGGAATGATCATAGGGATGATGCTAGATAGGATATCTCTGCGCAAGCCCCACTCAAAATTCTGAGCTCTGAAGTACTAATCTCTGACCATATCCATAAAGTACCATGAGAGGTCGGTAAACCTTGATGAATAGTCAGCCACCTTCATGGTTCCCTACTAGAGCTGAAGAAGCTCCTGTATACGTACTTCTCTCAGGGTAACCGGTGAAAAAACCTCTCTGAAGATACACTCAAACTCCGACCATGCAAGAGTTGCCTCATCGTGAGTCTGGATGACCAAACTCCACCATCGCCCTGCCAAGCCCTGCAGAAGGCTCGCTGCCAGGATCACCATCTGGTCTGTTGGTGTCTTGACCAAACGGAAGACTCTGGTCACTACCTCAAACCAGTCCTCTACTGCCTGAGAGTAAAGCTCACCTTGAAACCTGAGGGGTCTCTGTCTCTGAAACTCATGGAGGGCGCTCAACCAGCGCTCCTCATCCATTTGTACAGCAGGCACTAAACAATTCCCCATAGGTGGTGGAATAAATGGCATGCCACCTGGCAGTAGAACTGGGGGATCTGTCCCTGTATCGAAGCTTCATCATTGAGGGGGTCACCCTCGGGATAGAGCTGTTGGATCCTAGTGGGTGCGCATCTCAGAGGAATCCTGTTTAAGAAATAAGATGTATCACAGTCAGTGAGTATATCTGGAGAGATGACTTAAGGAAATGGAAACCACAACCCATTCCTATATGATGCATGTACCATTATTTTTCCCCATGAAACTAGTGTTTTCATGTTCCGATTCGAAAAGAAGGTTATCAGAGTCCTGGTTTATGGATACGTCGGCCGCCGTACCATCACTGGTGTCCCTGGCCTGAGAGCTGAACTTGAAACACATAACACCGTTGCCCCAAACCAACTCACAGACTCTTGGTCCTAAGGTATAACCTACCACCTCTGATACCACTCTGTCACGACCCGTCCCAGTGGGGCCCAAGCCGCAACTCCACATGTCCGCCTCCAATAGGCCATTGGTTGGTGACTAGCACCGAGTAGGCATTCTACTAACATGGGAGGTGTTGTCTATAACCTGTACACACACCCAAACATCTCAAAGACCAAAAATCTAAAAAGTAAAAACTACTAAAAGGAAAAGAAGCATGCATACACTGAATCCTAACCAATAGAGTACGACAAGGAAGTAAAGTATAGTAAAGTAAAACCCTTGGCCAAAAGTACAAGCCTACCAAAAGAAAGTATAAAACAATGTCCAACCTGTAGAGAAAGGTACTGGGACGGAAACCCATCGCTGAAGGAATGCACCTCGACCTATCTGATCTCATTGAGAACCATCTGGTCCTGGTCCGCCTAGAATCATGTCATAGGCTCACTCGTATGCACACGACACGACACGTGCGGGCAAAGCCTGTGTAGGGGTGAGTATAACAATATCAAGTAGGACACCCCGAAAACCACAAAGGAAATACAACATTGGAAAATACCACGAAGAAAGGTATAGTCATCTCTACATAGTATATGTCTACGAAACATATGAAAAGAATATCTAGATATACTCATACACAGGCGACCATCACGAAACCACTACTAAGATCTAGCTCGAATATTCCACTAAGCATACCATCGGGAGAACACACTCCTAGGTATGAAAAGAGAGACACAACGTACTCATTCTGGGAGAACACACACCACAAGTACCTTGGGAAGTAGATGTTCAGATGAGGATCACATCCAAGTCATGGGGTGATTCCAACTACTCAGTCTGAGCTAATCTGCTAAGAATAGGATCAGTGCCCGGGTAAAGTTGGTCACATCGATACCAAGACCTCTACCTAGGGTTTTTGGAATGAATAGAGGATCCAGATCTAAGTCTTACAGAGGAGATTCCAACAACTCTATTCAGGGAGTTCTGCTGAAGGTATCATACACCTGTATAAAAGAATTGATACCAGAACCTTGAGGGGATTACCAAGGGTATAAACCCTAATAACTAGTCCATGTCACAGAAGGCAAGTGGTTCAAGCCATGAAGAAAAGGTTACATGGTGTGTAGTATGGTTACACACCGTGTTCCTTGACCCCGGGTACTGCCCCTGTAAACGGCACATGTCCTTCGTTCAAGCCATGAAAAATAAAACTACATGGCGTGTAGAAAATTAGACACCATGTTCCTTGACCCTAGGTGACGCCCGTGTAACCGGCCCATGTCATTCGGCTTGTCGGATAGAAAACAACTACACAACGTGTAAAAGAAATCAGACAACATGTTCGAGCACCTGGGCTCGCTCCGTGTATGCTGGCCATGTGCCCCTACACGGTCTCTGCCCGTGCCCATGTCGCCTGCCCGTGTACCAGTACACGGGGTATCCTGTGTATCTGGTTGAGTCTAGACAGAGAGGTGTATACACGGCGTGTCCATGGACATGTACCCTGCCCGTGTCCGTGTACTCCCGGAGTACACGCCAGGTCATTCGCCGACGAACACACTCCGTGTAGCCCATACTACATAGCGTGTAGTTGGGAATTTTCTAGAACCATCGTCTTCCTCCGTGCACCTTGGCTAACCCTCCTGATTTTGATCCAACCGTCTGATCATCACGAAACTTCGGATTTGGGGTCGTCCCGCCCCTAGGAAACTGATTCCTCCAGTTTCGGGCTTCTGATCGGTCTTGAAAATGCATCCAAATCCATCCGCACGAAAATGCCCGAAGAACGAGAACTTTCGAACCGCACCGATTCATCCACCGACGTTTTTGTCGCACCTCCGCTAGGTCGCCTTGACGTTGGATCTTTGATTTCGTATCATTGCGTCAACAAACAATTATTCAACGATCAATTTCATCCAAGAATTCGTAGAACGCAATGATGAACGCGAGGGGGAAAACAAGATTCAACACGATCATCGATCCTTGATCATTGTTCGTGACGATCCGGGTTTGTCGTTGTTATATTGAAAACCAAAACAATCTCTGGAATCAAATCCTCAAATACCCACATGAACCCGTCCCGCAAGAACGATCGACCCGCGAGCTAATCTGTTTGTGGATTAGTCCAATTTCATCATGGAAATCAAAAATGGGGGAAGAGAAATCAATTACAATCATCATACATGGATTTCAAGGCGTTCGTTGGTGAAGATCTGATTACTGAGTCGTCGCCGCCGGCAAGGCTCGTCAAGAACACCATCGCTGCGTTGGGAGGCTTCCTCCAGGAGCTCGAGAGCCAGCAAGGTTTTTCAAGGTTATGGGGTTTGTAACCCTGGACCCTGGCGCAAGCCTCTATTTAAAGAGGATAAAAGATATTTGGTGCAGCAGATTTTAAAAAGATTTCACTGCAGAAACAAGATTTAAATAAAATATTTTTATTAAATATTTTATTACTGTTGCATCCAAAAACCAGATTTCACCACCAACCTGTGCCGGCCGATATTAGGCCTTGCCTTAGGTAAAATCGTTGTTCTGAACGCAATGGTGCCCTCAGATTTTTGATCTGAGCACCCATTCGGTAGTTATTCCACTTTTTATGAAACCACACGCGTGCGTAATTTAATTATTAAATTAAATTCAAACATTTGTTTCGGGCTCACCGGGCCCCAAAACAGCACGCCGTCTCAAAGCCTGGTCTCAAACTAATTCCCATATAATATGAAAATAATACATGAAAAAATACGGGACATTACAGGTTCCTCTTAATAATTTATGAAAGAAATCCAAAATATAAAGTAATTCGAATAATAATCATTCGAATAACATTAGATTTGAATATGGGAAAAGATAGATTGGAAATATTTAATTAAATTAATATTTTCAAAACATGGATAGTCAATTTTACCCTTTTATTCTATGTTTAACCCCATATTAAATCCATATATACCTTAATCATGACAATTAATTTCATAATTAGTCCACTATTCATTTCAGCAAAAAATTAAGTTGATATATGTCGATAATATAAATTATTCTGATCCCAAATATGGAATCAATTTTTTGAAACTCATTTCAAAGTAGTGGAAGATTTCAATTCAATATTATATTAGTAGACCTGATAAAAAATCATGGTTTTAAAGAGAAAAATCACATTAGAATAGAAGGGTTTAATATCAAAGTTCAATAAAAAATTGAATACAATGACCTAAATTAGTTAAATAATAATAAAATAGAAAATATTTTTATGTCAAATAAAATAATAAATAAAATTTCACGTTGTAAATAATTTAAACTAAAAGTGGATTTTTAGTGAAAATTAGTATTTTTAACTATTTATCAAAATATGAAAATCTAAAAAAACCCATTATATAACCCTAAGATAATTTTTATATTCATAGTATGAAATTTAATTTAATATAATTATTTAAATATAATTTTTTAAAAATATTAAATAATTAATTATAAAATTTTTAAGCAGAGCGTGATGAAACTTCCTTTTAGAATAAGAGAGTTTTTCAGAATACATTTATTTTAATTTTAATTTATTTTTATTTTTATATTTATAATAAATAGGTAATGTTATGAACTTCTTCCGACCACTCAATCAAAACGGTACCCAACCCATGTAACACCCGAGACTTTTATGTTATATAAATCATCAAAGGAATCTTTTTCTACACAAAACACTTGCTTGGATTGCTTTACAAGAAATTGCGAGCTTCCTCGATAGCTTGCGTCGTACGCAATACAGAGTTTTACTAAACAACGATATACTATTAAAATATTAATAAAACAAGGTGTTATGAATAGTAATAACCACTTTTTGAAATTTTATAAATTTTATTTTTCAAAATGGACTTCATTTTTGGATTCGTAATATTGAAATTAGCCTAGGGTGAAATTTTGGTATTTTTCTAAAAACTTTCAATTTTTGATGAATAGTGAAACCACTAAGTGGTAGTTAAAAAAACTGAATTTTTCATAAAACATAATTTTACCACTTCTGTGAGTGTAATTTCAAAAATACAAGATACACGGTTAATATCAAGGACTAAAATGTGGTTCAATGAGATGAAAATAATTTTAGGTGAATAGTAACTTTTTACTTTTTTTACCACAGTTAAAAGTAAATAGGGTAATTAAGGGTAAAAATGATATTATGATTACCCTAACACATGTCCTAATTCTATTAGACAAGTGTAATTAGACCAAAAACAACCTTAGGAATAATGGATTACCATTTAGGCCCACTTGGATTAGATTAGAACATTTATTATTAATTTATTTAAAGAAGGGTTAAAATAGTTAAAATCATAGTTTAATAACTAAATCATTTTAAATATAAGGTCATAAATAAGATAAATTATACTATAAATATTAATTATAAATCTAAAATTATTTCCTACATAATGATATTTTATTTTTAATTTTTAGACTTTAAATAATTTAATTTATTTATGACACAATGATGATGTAGTAATTACCATAATAGTGAAAAATTAGAATAATTGATATTATAAATACCTAAATAATTATAATTTGAGACTTTTTATGCATTAAACTAAATTTCTAGGTTAATATGACATGTTAGGATTGATTTATGTAACTTTGGTCGAAGTAATCATTCTGTTATGAGTTTCAAAAAAATCATCTATTGAATAGTGTCAAAATTGACATAAAATAGTTTTTAAAACAAATATTATATTATTAATTGTTATTTTATTCCTGAAAATCTATGGTTTATCCAAATGACTTAGATAAGGTTATATATATTAATGAAACACAACTTGGGGGTCGCTTGGATGTATATGGTATGTTTATTAAATATATAATATAAAAATACAAAGTGACATGGTACATGTCAATCTAATTAACTAAGAGTTAAAACTAAAAGATAAGGTTAATATAATGACATAAACTTTTCTAAATTCTATTGGATGAGAGTATTTCGACCCATCCCCACCTTATCTTCTAAATAACTCAATTTGGAGCTATTTAAAATTGAACATGACTTTATAATAAAACAATATTTTTAGTTATTCCAAAGGTGCCCCTCTCCTCCCTTATAAATGGGCACCTCCTCCCTCTCTTCCTCAAACCACTTTGAGCCTTCATGATCGGCCAAACCCTGAAAATGTATCCTCTCCACTTCCCTAGAAACATCCTAGAGGTTCTGGTCTTCTTCAAAGACCTATTTTAGTGCCCTAAAAGGAGGTCTCAAAGAAGCACTTCAAAGAAGAGGTGGTTCGGACACGTACAAAGCATATCGAGCCAAAGGTAAGGGAAATATCACAATCTCATTTTTATCCGAGATTGTTTATACTTTAGTATTTACTAGTGTGTATTTTATCATCCACATCAATGTTTCCTCAATATGTAATATTATTTCCATCCACCTATAATTGTTTAAATCCAATTTTACCCTTCGTTGTGTTTTTGGTAAAAGATATGAAAGGAATATTTTGTTGTTTTTTGTACGAGGTACTTTTTTGACTTTTCTGACAAAAGTATGAGAAGAATGTTTTCTTTTAACTTATACGATATGAATGGATTTTTAAAACATTATTTCCAAGAAGCTTCCCTTATAAGTATTCAAGTTTATTTTCAATCAACTTATTTTAGTTATAATTTTATGACATGTAAAGAAATGAAGAGTGTTTTTTGAAGTTGAAAGGATATTTCCCTCAAGAATGGAGTTAAAGTGTTTTATCAAAATTATTTTCCATCTAAGATAATAAAGGGTTCTGTTTTCATCCCTATTATTACATTTATTTGATTATGTTGTGATGGAATTATTTTTATGAATTCCTTTATCTTATATGAATTGTTTTATGATGTCATGATGTTTAAGATTCCCATTTTTATTACATGGGTTATGCTATGATGTATGGTTTAAGATTTTGTGGCACATATAAGAATGGTATCATTATGAGATGGGTGGGACCAATATCTCCCTCCAATGCATTGGTTAATGATTTTATATCTCATGAGATAGACATGGCTGGAACGGTAGGTTATACCGGTTCAGTGAAACAGGACTGAAATGAGGGTGACTCGGTTCAGAAATGGACATTGTCCACTAAGAATGTCTTGGAAATGAGTCTTGACTAATAAGATATGATTCTCTATGATTATGTGTGTATGCCACAAATTTCATGTTTTAAGTTATGATTATTGGGATTTCATTTCACTACTATGATTTATCCCATGTTATGAAATTATGCTCTCTTTTGCAGGTTAAGATTTCAAAAATGTTATGTTCTTATGAAAATGATGTGATTGATATTTCTTTTGTTTACCCTTACTAAGCATTTGAGCTCACCCTTTTATGTTTTCTTTTCCCCAGGATATAAAGAAATGTTTTAGGTAAAAAAAGGAAGATCTTTATGGGAGATGTTGATGATCTTTCACCATGATTAGAAGATTATATTCCGAGTTTCCAAAGACACTAATCTATTACGATCCTTGTGTGTGTGTTTTTGTTATGTACTAAGTATTCAGAAAAAGTAATGTAATGTCCATGTACATCAAGCTTCGGGTCTCTACAGTTCATATCAGAGGAAAGGTTTAGTCAACCTTTGGAAACTAGGATGCAAAAATGTTTGTGAGATCCCTAGAGATATTTCTAAGGTATGTCTAGGGATGTCCCTAAGGTTATGTATACGTGTAGGTTATAGTACTAGAATTACGCTAACGATCCTAGAATTAAACCTAAGATGTTAGATATTGAAGGTACTCCCCCTTTATTTTGTTTTTTTCCCTAGCATGATTTTTGCCTCTCACACTATTCTTTTTGGGTTTTAGACGATGGCTGGAACCCGAAGGAACCGTGTTGATCAATGCAATGGACAATCCAATGATTGTCCTACTGAACAAACAAATGTTATGGGAGATGGAGTGCAAAATCTTATTGCTATACTTACACAAGCTATGAATCATTTGAGACTTCCAAATGAGCAGAGAAGGGAACAATATTCTATTGAGTCCTTCATGAGGCAACGTCCACCTTCATTTAGTGGGTCTTCTGATCCACTTGTTGTTGAACAATGGATTAGTACTACTGATAAGATATTTTCAGTTATTCAACGTTCTGAGCATGATAAAGTCATCTTAGCAGGGTATCGTTTAGAGGGTGATACTGATCAATGGTGGAATCTTATTAAGAATACGAGGCAAAGGGATGAAATTGAGTCCATGGAATGGGATGAGTTCAAGAACTTATTTTTCAATAAGTACATCCCTCATATTCTCCGAACAAAGATGGAGAAAGAGTTTCTTGAACTGAAGCAAAAGATGATGAATCTGTTGGTACCTATGAAGCAAATTGTACAAGACTTGCAAGGTACGCTTCTGGTTTTATTATCCAACCTGAGAGTATGATCGATCGATTCTTTAGTGGCATAAAACCAAGTCTTCGAATGGACTTAGCCATAAGGGACTTCAATAGCTATGAGGAAATCGTTCAATGTGCTCTCAAAGTTGAGATGGAGATTGGAGTAACCCATTAGTCATATGGGTTTGATAAGAAGAGGAAAATGGAATTCAAAGGAAAATCTAAAGAGCACACTGAAAATAAGATGAGCTTTCCCTTATGCTCAAAGTGTGGAAAGAAACATGGAGGTAGTTGTCTTAAAGGTACAAGTAAATGTTTCAAATGTGGAAAGGAAGGTCATCAGGCATTTGAATGCCGTAATGATGGGAAGAAGATGTCTAATGATGCAAACAAAGGAAGGGATGCACAGAAATAACCTACTACACTTCAATGTTTCAAGTGCAAGGAGATGGGACATTATGCCAATAAATGCCCCAATCCAAGGGTTGATGATGTTGGTCGACGTCAACAAACTCTTAAGGCTAAAGACAAAAGAAATGTCACATGCAATTTCTATCAGCGATGTGGATTATGATAATGATGTGGTGAAAGGTACACTTACCATTCACTCTAAAGTAGCAAATGTTTTATTTGATTCTAGATCCACCCACTCCTTTATTTCTGAAGAATTTTCTAAGGATATCATCGTATTACCTCAACATTTAGATGTTGAGTTAGCTGTGACAACCCCTAATGGCACAACAGTCGCATCAAAAGTTTATAATTCATCTCCGATGGAAGTTTGTGGGAAAGTGCTTCTTGAAAATCCTGTGATCCTTCCTATAGTGGAATTTGATGTGATTCTTGTCATGGATTGGCTTTCTTTACATGGAGCTCATATCAATTGCCAATGAAGGGAAGTCACATTTCATATTCGAGATCAATCTATGATCATCTATCGATGCAAGGATGAACATAACCATCCAGTAGAAATTCCTTCCTTCTTATGCGTCTTGATTCCACTAAATGAAGGTTATTTATCTCAAATGGTTGGTGAGAAACTCAGAATTAATAATTTTCCCATTGTACAAGGGTTTGATGATGTCTTTCCTGATGAATTACTAGGTCTTCCACCGAATCATGAAGTTGAGTTTTCAATATAACTCGTACCGGGTGCTTTGCCTATTTCAAAGACACCTTATAGAATGGCCCCAATTGAGATACTGGAATTGAAGAAGAAACTCCAAGAGAATATTGATATGGGGTTCATACTCCCTAGTGCGTCACCTTGGGGAGCACATGTTCTGTTTGTTAAGAAGAAAGATGGATCAATGAGACTCTGCGTTGATTATCGAAAACTTAACAAGATCACTATCAAGAACAAATATCCTCTCCCACACATTGATGTCCTATTTGACCAACTACGTGGAGCTCAATACTTTTCCAAGATTGATCTTTGTTTAGGGTATCATCAATTAAGGGTCAAAAGAGAGGATATACCAAAGACGGCTTTCCGTACAAGGTATGGACACAATTAATTTATAGTGACGCCATTTGGTCTTACTAATGCCCCTGCTATCATCATGGATCTTATGAATAGAGTCTTTAGATACTATCTTGATCAGTTTGTGGTAGTCTTTATAGATGATATTCTTTTATATTCAAAGAGCAAGGTAGAACATGAAGATCACTTGATAATTATATTGAATACCCTGAGAACGGAGAATCTTTATGCCAAATTTACCAAGTGTGAATTTTGGCTTCAAAAAGTTGCATTTTTGGGTCACATAATCTCAAAAGAGGGGATATCTGTGGATCCAGAAAAAACAGAGGTTATCGAAAGATGGTCGAGACCAACAACAGTAACCGAAATACGATGTTTTCTTGGTTTGTCTGGATATTATCGACGTTTTGTGAAAGATTTTTCACGATTATCTAATCCACTCACCAAGTTGACTCAGAAAGGAGTTATGTTTGTTTGGACGGAGGAATGTGAAGGGAATTTCAAGGATTTGAAAAGAAGGTTATCCAGTGCACCTGTGCTCACACAGCCTTGTAGTAGAGAAAGGTTTTTGATCTACAGTGATGCATCCAAGAGGGAATTGGGGTGTGTTCTTATGCAAAATGATATGGTGATAGCTTATGCCTCACGACAGTTGAAAATACATGAGCAAAATTACCCAACTCATGATTTTGGAGTTAGCTGCGGTAATCTTTGCATTAAATATTTGGAGGCATTACCTTTATGGTGAAAGGTGTGATATTTGTACTGATAATAAAAGTTTAAAGTATATTTTTACACAAAAGGAGCTAAATATGCGCCAAAGAAGATGGTTGGAGCTGATTAAGGATTATGACTGCTCAATCCATTACCACCCTGGGAAAGCAAACAAGGTGGAAGATGCATTAAGTTGACAAGACCATGCTGGTTTATCCATGATGAGGGTCACAAAAGATCCAATATTTATGGATTTACAAATATTGGATCTTGGAATTATAATGGAAGGGGAAAATCTTATCTTTCTCAAATGAATGTTCAACCATCTATACATGTGAAGATTAAAGAGGAACAGAAAGAAGATGTCGAGTTACAAAAGAAGGTGAGAAATGTTCCTGAATTCAACCTTGATTGTGATGGGATAATAAAGTTCAAGAATCGGGTTTGTGTTCCTACCATCCCCGAATTAAAGAAGGAGCAGCTGGAAGAGGCTCATAGTTCTTCATTATCTATTCATCCTGGATGTACAAAGATGTATAGGGACCTGAAAGAGTACTTCTTGTGGGATGGCATGAAAAGAGATGTTGCTAAATATGTCTTTCGATTCATGGTTTGTCAACAAGTTATAGCTGAGAGAAAGAAGTATAATGGGATGTTACAACCATTACCCATACCCAAATCGAAATGGGAAAACATCACTATGGACTTTGTCACAGGACTTCCTAAAACATGCAAAGGCAATAATGTTATCTAGGTCATAGTTGATCGTCTTACAAAGTCTGCACACTTCATTGCTATTACAGAGGATTTCCCTCTGGATTAGCTTGCCAGGATATATGTAAAGGAAGTGGTAAGATTGCATGGAGTACCACTTTCTATTATATCTGATCGGGATCCGAGATTTACCTCGAAGTTCTGGCGAAGTCTTCAGCATACTCTGGATACAGAGTTGAGTTTCAGCACTGCTTATCATCCTCAGACAGATGCTCAGTCTGAGAGAACAATTCAAACTCTAGAATATATGTTGAGAGTTTGCTCTATGGATTTCAAAGGTGGTTGGGATCAACACCTACCTTTGGTGTAATTTTCTTATAATAATATCTTTCACTCCAGTATTCAGATGGATCTTTATGAAGATCTCTATGGAAAGAAATGCAGGACTCCAATTTGCTGGGATGAAGTTGGGGAAAGAAAGCTATTAGGACCTGATCTCATTGATGAAATGGCAGAAAAGGTCAGATCTATTCAACAACACATAAGAACATCTCAGAGTCTACAGAAAAGTTATTCCGACAACTGAAGAAAAGACCTAGAGTTCGAAGTGGGTGATAAAGTGTTCTTATGAATATCTCCCTGGAAGAGGGTTATGAGATTTGGAAAGAATGGGAAGTTGAGCCCTAGATATATCGGTCCTTTTGAAATTCTGGATCGTGTTGGGAAGGTAGCTTACCGATTGGCGCTTCCACCGAATCTCTCTCATGTTCACGATGTGTTCCATGTATCTCTCCTGAGAAAGTACATACCTGATCCTTCACTTGTACTCAGCTTAGAAGTTGTACAGCTGGAGAAAGATCTTTCTTATGAAGAACAACCGATAGAGATTCTGGATCATAGTGAAAAAGTCCTATGAAACAAGACCACTCGATTGGTGAAAGTTTTATGGAGGAACCACCAATTAGAAGAAGCTACATGGGAGCTTGAGGATATGATGAGGGAGAGGTATCCTCATCTGTTTGTTACAAAGTGACGAATTTCGAGGGCGAAATTCATTTTAAGGGGGGTAGAATGTAACACTCGAGACTTTTATGTTATATAAATCATCAAAGGAATCTTTTTCTACACACAACACTTTCTTGGCTTGCTTTACACGAAATTGCGAGCTTCCTCGATAGCTTGCGTCGTACGCAATACCGAGTTTCACTAAACAACGATATACTATTAAAATATTATTAAAACTAGCCGTTATGAATAGTAATAACCACTTTTTGAAATTTTATAAATTTTATTTTTCAAAATTGACTTCATTTTTGGATTCGTAATATTTGTATTAGCCTAGGGTTAAATTTTTGTATTTTTCTGAAAACTTTCAATTTTTGATGAATAGTGAAACCACTAAGTGGTAGTTAAAAAAACTGAATTTTTCATAAAACATAATTTTACTGTTTCTGTGAGTGGTATTTAAAAAATCCGAGAGACATGGTTAATATCAAGGACTAAAATGTGGTTCAATGAGATTAAAACAATTTTTGGTGAATAGTAACTTTTTACTTTTTTTACCGCGGTTAAAAATAAATAGAGTAATTAACGGTAAAAATGATATTATTATTACCATAACACATGTCCTAATTCTATTGTACAAGTGTAATTCGACCAAAACCAACCTTAGAAATAAAATATGACCATCTAGTCCCACTTGGATTAGATTAGGACATTTATTATTAATTTATTTAAAGAAGGGTTAAAATAGTTAAAATCAAAGTTTAATAACTAAATAATTTTTAATATAAGGTCATACATAAGATAAATTCGACTATAAATATTCATTAGAAAGATAAAAATATTTCCTACATAATGATATTTTATTTATAATTTTTAGACTTTAAATAATTTAATTTATTTATGACACAATGATGATGTAGTAATTACCATAATAGTGAAAAATTAGAATAATTGATATTATAAATACCTAAATATGTATAATTTTAGAATTTTTATGAATTAAACTAATTTTCTAGGTCAATATGACATGTTAGGATTGATTTAATTAACTTTGGTCGAATTAATCATTCTGTTATGAGTTTCAAAAAAATCAACTATTGAAAAGTGTCAAAATTGACATAAAATAGTTTTTAAAACCAATATTATATTATTAATTGTTATTTTATTCCTAAAAATATAAGGATCGACCAAATGACTTAGATAAGGTTATATATATTAATAAAACACAACTTGCGGGTCTCTTGGATATATATGGTAAGTTTATTATCTATATAATATAAAAATACAAAGTTACATGGTAAATGTCAATCTAATTAACTAAGAGTTAAAACTAAAAGATAAGGTTAATATAATTATCTAAACTTTTCTAAATTCTATTGGATGAGAGGATTTCGACCCATCCCCACCTTATCTTTGAAATAAATCAATTTGGAGCTATTTAAAACCGAACATGACTTTATAATAAAATAATATGTTTAGTTATTCCAAAGGTGCCCCTCTCCTCCCTTATAAAAGAGCACCTCCTCCCTCTCTTCCTCACACCACTTTGAGCCTTCAAGCTCGACCAACCCCTGCCAATTTATCCTCTCCACTTCCCTAGAAACATCCTAGAGGTTCTGTTCTTCCTCAAAGACCTATTTTTGTGCCCTAAAAGGAGGTCTCAAAGATTCACTTCAAAGAAGAGGAGGTTCAGACACGTACAAAGAATATCAGACCAAAGGTAAGGGAAATATCACAATCTCATTTTTATCTGAGATTGTTTATACTTTAGTATTTACTGGGGTGTATTATATCATCCACATCCATGTTTCATCAATATTTAATATTATTTCCATCCACCTACAATTGTTTAAATCCAATTTTACCCTTCGGTGAGTTTTTGGTAAAAGATATGAAAGGAATCTTTTGTCGTTTTTCTTACGAGGTACTTTTTTGACTTTTCCGACAAAATTACGAGAAGAATGTTTTATTTTAACTTATACTACATGAATGGATTTTTAAAACATTATTTCCAAGAAGCTTCCCTTATAAGTATTGATGTTTATTTTTAATCAACTTCTTTTAGTTATAATTTTATGACATGTTAAGAAATGAAAAGTGTTTTTTGAAGTTGAAAGGATATTTCCCTCAAGAATGTAGTTCAAATATTTTATCAAAATTATTTTACATCTAAGATAATAAAGGGTTCTGTTTTCATCCCTATTATTACATTTATTTGATTATGTTGTGATGGAATTATTTTTATGAATTCTTTTATCTTATATGAATTGTTTTATGATGTCATGACGTTTAAGATTCCCATTTTTATTACATGGGTTATGCTATGATGTATGGTTTATGATTTTGTGGCACACATAAGAATGGTATCATTATGAGATGGGTGGGACCTATATCTCTCTACAATGCATTGGTTAAATATTTTATATCTCATGAGATAGACATGGCTGGAACGGTAGGTTATACTGGTTCAGTGAAACAGGACTGAAACGAGGGTGACTCGGTTCAGAAATGGGTTTTGTCCACTAAGATAGTCTTGGAAATGAGTCTTGACTAATAAGATATGATTCTCTATGATTATGTGTGTATTCCAAAAAGTTTCATGTTTTAAGTTATGATTATTGGGATTTCATTTCACTAATATGATTTATCCCATGTTATGAAATTATGCTCTCTTTTGCAGGTTAAGATTTCCAAAATGTTATGTTCTTATGAAAATGATGTGATTGATATTTCTTTTGTTTACCCTTACTGAGCATTTGAGCTCAACCTTTTATGTTTTCTTTTCCCCAGGATATAAAGAAAGGTTTTACGTAAAAAAAGGAAGATCTTTATTTTAGATGTTGAAAATATTTCACCACGATTAGAAGATTATATTCTGAGTTTCCAAAGACACTAAACTATTACGATCCTTCTAAGTGTGTTTTTGTTATGTACTAAGTATTCCGAAAAAGTAATGTAATGTCCATGTACGTCAAGATTCGGGTCTCTACAACCCAGGCCATCACATACCTATAGTTTATCCCTGATCCCCATGCATTGGAGACTAGACTCCAAGTGCCACCAACAAAGAGAGAAAACAATTTCTCCTAAACCGAAGCCAAAACAGTTACATATGTATATTTTAAAACAATGGGACTAATAGAATAAGAGTAAAAATAAATATATATTTCATATAAAAAATTATGTAGTATATTTAAAATAACTAAAAAGTATCTAAACAATTTCCAAGATGAAGTCTAATAATAGAAGAAAAAAACAAAAATAGCTACTCCATGTGATAGCATGGGAAAAAATACAACATATCACCACCCTTTAACCTGAATGATTGGGTTAGAAAATCACTTCCTCCATGAAACATCATTAATTTCCCAAAAAATAAATATATATCAAGGTTTATACACCATTGATGGGGTGTGTAAGGTGTGAGATAAACGAGATCAACAATTTCCCATCAAGGCATTTCATAACAACTCAATATAATATAATATGTAAAATGACCAACATTAATTAAATAATGGCCTGATAAATAGTGAAAAAAAAATATTATATCAAATTCATGGTAAAACATTTCCACTTTTTACAATGTTCTAAATAACTTTGGTGAACATTTTCAGACAATTGCATATACAAAAATTAGTTGACA
Organism: Viscum album; assembly: GCA_963277665.1. Lineage (NCBI taxonomy): Eukaryota > Viridiplantae > Streptophyta > Magnoliopsida > Santalales > Viscaceae > Viscum > Viscum album. The sequence goes on along the minus strand of OY728132.1, from coordinate 381,957,173 downwards.
CACTTTTAGGGGTGATATTAATTCCGAATGAGTCTAATTAAAAGAAAAACTGTATAATAACATAATCATTACTAATGAATTAAATAAAATATAGTTTAATACATGTTTGTGGTTAAACCCATGATGGTGATAAATTATTTTAATTAATATTTAGAAAAAAATGATTACATTTATTTGAAGAAAGTGGTAAATAGAAGATGGGTTTGGTTGATTTTAAAAAAATTAAAGACGAATGAAAAGATGATTAATTGGTTTTGAAATTATATTTTAAAGGAATTCTAGGATTTTTTAGTTTCACTATTTATGTTAAATAAAATTTTAAAAAAAATTATTAATCCATGTTTAGTGTTAGTATTGATATAAGGGTGATCTATTGGTCATGGTTTCCCCTCATTGATGGGGAAATCCCCTCTTTCCATTCTCACTAGTAATTTATGGGTTGTCCATATTGAGTTTATATTGATACCATTATTATTCATGGTTTCTCTACATGATATAATGGCTATGCCATGATTCTAGGAATCCAATTGAGAAATTATAATGTTTATTTTGGAATCAAATACCAATGATCATGATAAACGTAAAAGAAAGTGATTAAAAATTGATTCAATAAAATCGGGCAATCCAAAATACATGAATAAAAAAGAAATAAGTCCAACAACACATTCCCCCTTTTGACAAATAACCCTAGTATAAGGTGGGTTTAACCTATAAACATAGAGATGAGAGAATAATAGTGAATGAATAAATAAAATTAAATAATCATGAAAAATCATATATGGTACTGGTGAGGAACCAATATATTGAACTTCTCACTCCATAATATATACTTTGGGATAACATTCACAGTAGAAATCTTGACCTCAATATATAGTCATTAGATGGACTTAAAAAAGCATTGAAGGGCATTAATTAATTACTAAAAGGATGTCATAGATGGGTAAAAATTCTTTAAACATGTCAAATAACAGAAATACAATATATTTGATAGTTTTTCTCCCGTCCTGAACATTACACATCATACAGTGATAAAAAGACACGAAAATCTGGCACCATATGTATCAATTTCATGGCAAGTTAGCATTATAGGAACACTATAAAACTTTCATGATTTATATTTATTTCATGACTTTCCCCTACTTACAACCAGTTATGATTAAACAACATGAAAATTTAGTTTTCAGCTCCGAAAGTTGTATTTCGTCCTGGTTCTTCAATTTCATTCCCAGTAATTTTTCCATAATCACGAGAGATTATGGAAAAACTTCAAGGAGTGGAATTTTTGACCTCTTATCTCCTTTTACTGTTCTATCTTTATACGTTGAACCATGAAAAATAATAGAAAAAATTAGGTACATTGGCATGAATTAAAAATTAAATCATCAAAATCAATGAATTTTTATATATAAAATTTATTCAAGAATTGTACTTGTCAAATCCCCCAAATATGAATTCATACATTCCCCAAGGATTGAATCTCAATATTCTACTATGGATACATACCATAACCTGATTTAAATTCAATGTTTTCAAAAACATTTATCCAGGGATATGATAAATGTTCTTGTATCACATATAGAAAATTAAACCATTTTCTCTATTTTAATATAAATTAATTCAATTGTGTATTTTACTTAACTTATTTTTAAATACCCAAGACTTTTCATTCATCCATTTCCATTTTTAAATTCTATATTAAAATATATAATGTTTTTTACTTACCTATATTTAATTCTTCTACTCATCATCAAGGTAATAATGAATTGAGTGATGCTCATACCCCAAGATCCTATCATTAACCATAGTAATGAATGGTATTTAAAATATCCATAATAAAAATTAAAATTCAAAAGTAATCATGAGGGAATCACAATTTAAGGTCAAATGTCTCTGAGTCATTAGGTAGGTATTTAAATCATGTAAATCAATAAAGGCTCAAAAAATTTCCCCTCTAAAGTACTTCTCATGGTAATAAAAACAGAAAAATTAAAGTCTCACGTTTCTCTAGTATATCATAGTATGATCATAAATAAATGAAACGAATAAATGAGACACCATAAATTAATAATTTTTTTAGTTGTTATATTGTGATAGTTACAATGGGGAAAATTATTACATACACCTCCCAACAACCAATTATCTCCTCAAGAATTTGTATGTAATTATTATAACAATATCACAAGTCAAGAAATGATTATTTTTAAATTCTCTACAAAAAATCCTCAATATTTTTTTCTATAGTGTGTTCGATATATATAACGAATTTTTTTATCCCCCAATATCATGAAATTTCCTCCAACCATTATTCATTACAAAATATATACCCCTTAAACTAGTCACTATCTCCCCCACTCTTATTTTTAAAATCATTCAAAAATATTTAAAGAAATATAGAAAAGGAAAATATGGTATTTCTAGATGTCTCTTCAATAGAAAGAATTTTCCTCGATTTAATGGTATTAAAAGTGGATTAATGTTTGGATTATATCAGTATAAAGGATAAAAAAATATTCCTTTGTCATATTAAAAGATTTCATGTTCATTTATTTCTTTGTTAAGATGATAGAATATTCTAGGAGTGAATATTCCAGAGTTTCACAAGAAATATAATATAGAAATAATGGAAAAAATTAGTTTATAGGATTTCATAGGAATGAAAAAAATGATTTGGAAAAATATACGTGGAAATGAATATGAATAGAGAGATAAAGTAATAAAAATATGATAAATTTAAAGAATGGTAAAATATCAAAAAATAAATAAATTATAATTATTAAAAGGATCCTAAAATTTTTATTTTTAAAATCCTAATCCTTAGGATTATCTCTGATAATTATTTTTCCCCATTATTATCCTTCAAATTAGTTGAAAATGAAGTTTAAAATTATTGTATTGAATATATACTGTGTTGTTTATTTTTTATAGTTCATTTGATTAAGGAAATAATCAAAGTTGGTAGTTAAAAATAATTGTATGACAAGTATTTCTCTCATGTCACGTGTTTGTCCAGCAACTTCTTATTATTATTTTTTCTACTTTCATTCATCCTTTGTCTTCATGGTGATTCGTGAAATAAAAATACAAAAGTTAATGAACAAGGAAAAATCATTGAGTTTTAAAATATTTTAAGGAAAATAATGCATGGTTAAAAATAATAGTATATAAATAAAATAAAAACATATGGGTTTCCTCCTAGAAGCTACACATTTTTAATGGTCATTTATCTTGACCATACATGGTATATCTAATTGAAGAGTGCTATATAGATAAGAATATTGTGTTCAATCAATTTTGACATTGAAATACACCTAGATCATATCAGTTTCACCTTTTTGAAATTTCCATGGATCATGGAGGTGGTCACCAGAGTTTAATTATAATCAATCATATCTCAACATACATCTCGTCTCGGTAAAATTATTGGTTTTCAAATGCATTGATTCATGTGTTGAATTACTTCAATGATCACCTAGAGTTCAAAATCTTTATCCACAACTTCATCTCTTGTTGTTTCTTCTTTTTTTCCCTCTATGTAGTCATCATTGGGTGAAGCTAGTTCTTCTTTCTCTTCTTCTTTTTCATCATTTGGTTGTAATATCTATTTTTCATGGATGCATTGTAAAATATCGGTATCTGAGTTCTATTATTAATTATTTTTTATTATTCTTCTACATATTATTCTGATTTTAGTTATATGATTTGGGTTTTCCCCACTCATGTTATTGGTATAGTTACCAACTTCATCATCTTGTGAGCCTAAAAAATCAAGGGCATCATTATTAGCATAAAAATAAACTTCATAATTTATATATACCATGGTTTAGTTATCCATACTTCTTTTATAATGGAAATACTTATTGAAATAATGCTCTGAGAAATGTCATATTACTCATTCAATGCCTGGGTATAGTTACATGAACTCATTGGATTGATTTTTCATCATCCTAACATCATTTATTAGTAGTGACTTATCCTCTAGAAGGAAGTAGAACACGCCCTTGGTAGTCATTGATCCTTGAAGCCATTTCATCACAAAAAAACCAATTGTAGTAAAATGTGGAATAGAAATAAATTATAAAATTTAAAATTAATTTTGAAAACCTAGTGACTAACTTTTAACCATCCCTGAAAATGATTCCAGTTTTTACACACCAGTAGGGGAGTCATTTTTTCCATACTGATCTAATCAAAATAAAATATGTATAAAAACATAAACTATTCTACTCAATTAATTATAATATAGTATTAGAAAATTCTAGTCAAAAGCATTAAGAAGGTGAATTTCATTAATAAGGATTTCAAACGATTTTTTTAATTTTAATTGAAAATATAGTTGCAGATAATATGTGTTGGGTTGATTTTATGAAAATAAAAGATGAAAAAAGTATTGATTGGTTGGAAATTAGATTTAAATGGAGTTCCCATTTTTTCATTTAAGGGATTGGGTGAATTTGGGTTAGTAAAATTTGGATTAATCCATTTTTCATGTAATAGTAGATGTAAGGGAGATATTATGGTTATGTTATCCCATCGTTGATGTAGAAGTTCCCTATTTCCCATCATCCCAGTAAGTCAGAGTTTTGACAAATCATGTTTATCTTGATTCCATTTTTAAACTTTGTCACCAAAAATGTGACAATGGTCATGCCATGATTTCGGGAAACCAATTTCAAAATTTATAATGTTACATTCATATTAAAATACCAAATTTCACGATAAATGTAAATGAAATATAATGGAAATTGATTCCAATAATTGTGTGAATCCAAAATACATGAATGAAAAAATAGTAGTAAATCCAACGAGACCTTCCCCTTCAGCTACACAACCCTAGGAAAAGGTGTTTTTAATATAGCACATTAGTGAAAAAATAGTAATAAGAAAGAAATAATGATGAATAATTAAGAATGAATAACTAAAGATAGATCATGTGGGGACCCTTCATAGTGTAACTTCTCACTCTATGCTTTGGTATCCACGATCACCTTCAAATAATCAAGTTAGACCTCAATTAATAGACTATAGTTGGGCTTTTATTGCATTAAAAAAAGTAATTTATGGGTAAAAAGGTTGTCATATGGCACTACCATGTCTTAAAATAGGTAAAATATAAAAAAATATGATGAAATCTTACATTTTTTGGCCCATCTCAAACATTACACATCATATAGTTATTAGAAAACATGTAAATCAGGAACCATGTGTGTAAAATTCCTATCATATGAGCTTTATGGCCATGCATCACACGTTTTCATCCTGTATTTTATTAAAAACATGCATTAGTTCATGATGTGTAATTATTACACGATTTGTAAAGTTAGTTTTCAACTCCAGAATCCTTTTTTCATCCTAGTTCTTCATTTCCGTGCCCCATAATTGTTCCATGATCATCCCGCTTTGCGGAAAACCTTCATTTAATTTTTTTCATGTTTATTTTTATCATTTTACTCAACTTTCATAATCAGTTTCATCCTCATAAATACGAGGAAATAATTAGGTACATAAGAAAGCATAAATAATTAAATCATTAATATCAATGCATTTTAATATAAAAAATTTAATCAATTTGTGCACTTATCCGTAGAAAAATCAAATAATGTATCAAATATTTTAACATAAAAAATAGAAACCAAAATAAAAGGTAAAATCATAACTTGGATTACAATAGGCCAGGATAGCTAGGACACTCATATAGATGCAATGATAATTGAATGCATCAAGCCTTTAAACATTTCAATCAAATCTACAAACCACATGAACACTCTAGAATGTGAACCTCCGGATTGTTTCGACGAAGTACCTTATAAAATGATCCAATGTAGTAGAGTAAAAACTAATTGGTTAAGACTCGAAAATTGTTAATGAAAAAGGACTAATACTTCAACATCCACCTAAGTAACCAAGGCTTCCGATGTTATATATTTTCTAAACCATTTCATCAAGACCATATTTTTTAAACCATTTCAAAAATCTATTTTATAATGATTTGAAAATTCCCATTAAATTTACTAATACAACAGAGAATTCATATTATGTCAAAAACTAACTTCTATAAAGAAAATTCAATCATCTCAATTTATATATAATTTTTTTTATAAAACTACATCAATATAGTTTATCAAATATATGCTAGATATGGAACCACCTACCTTAATCTTAGGTCAAACACACTCACAACATGATCCACTGACATAGAATAATGAAAAGAGAAAAAAAGACCTATAATTAATCCTAACATCTCATAATCATTAAATCATGTAAAACATATTGTAGAGAGGATAGAGAATAAAATAACCTAATGAAAATTACATGCTATACTACAACCAATAATAAGGTTAAACTATGAATGAATATTATACAATTGATTTATAATAGATAAAAATGGATTTTATCATAGATAAATGGATTTATAAACATGGAACAATTGTGCTACCTTGATCAATAATAGTGATGAAGGAGAATGATTATTCTCCTAGAGAGACACACTGCTTCCACAAAGATATCACCACTGAACGAAACAATTTTAAAGAAGAGAGGTCTCAATATTATAATATAGAAGGGATAAATTAGAATTTATAATATAACATTCATTTAGTTCCTAAAATCAAAAAAAATAATTATAATTACATGTCTTGAATTCCTATTTCATGACATGAAATCCCTAAAAAGATAATAGGACAAAAAATCATCACCTCATATTCAAATTTTTATTTTCATCATTTGACAATGAAGACACTTTTCATGGTATGTAAACAATTCATGGATTGTTAAAACTCATGAAATATTCTAGATGAAGGTTTAATATTATGTAATCCATTAATGACATGATAAGTTTTAATAGACAACAAACATTCAAGATTATGAGAAAAAAATAAAACCATCATCGGTTTTCTCTAAACTCAGTGTGAACCTTGAAAATATAGTAAAACATTGATACCCATTGTCTATTAATTATAAAAAATATTCATCTTTGTACATTAGTTATTTTCTCCCAAAAAATATCTACATCTTCAAATGTTTAAAAATGCACAGAAATAATTGGGGAAACAAAAAGTGGTAGGAGAAATACTAGAATTGATGTATCTAGAAGTGAAACAATCCCCTCTCTAAGACATTTCTTCCTATAGAAGTCATATAAAATAATGATATATGTAAAAACGTGAGGCCATAGATCCCTCATAAAAAACTCACACTCTCATGTCTAATGATAATCTAATCAATTTTTCCATAACACTCTCACCACTATAATTAACATCCCACACAATAATATCACCTGAGAGTCAATAATCACTATTGGTTTCACTATAATAGAAGGATCTCACTCAAAATCGATCTCCTCTCAATTTAAAACGTGAGAGGTATAGGGATGGTACTTCTTTAGTAGTTATATGTTGAAAAAATAATGATTTAACATTATCAAAAATGGGAATTCTAACAAATAAACAACCATCCAAGTCTAGTAAATGTCCTCAAATAGTCTAACATATATTGAATCCAAATTCCCCTATTTCTATTAAAATATTGACCAAAAAAGGAGAAACTTTCATGAAACCCCTTTCATCATTGGAAAACTCCATTCAATGGCACGTATGACCAATATTTATTTATTGTTTAATATGAGATATAACCTGATGATAAGGTATATATTTAATCCTCACTAACAACTCTTGAATGAGAAAAAATCCTATAAGAGATCCCTCACCAACTGCTTCCCAAGAAAGGGGTGACTTTCATGGGTTACAGTACAATGAATCAAAAATTCCACTATGATTAAATATTAATCAATATAATGATAATAATATATATCCTGCATTATATAGAAATCCTATTATCCACTAAAATCTAAGATATAGGCACGCATCTTATCCTCCAAGATTTGAAAACTACTAGAATATGGTGTTTTCCCAGTGGTAATATACCAACGGTTTCTTCAAACCGTTGCTATAGTGTAATAGAAGTCAACATTTTCGAAAAGTTTGTTCAAACTGTTGGGAGTGTTTAAATAAACCTTATATTTCCCAACATTTTTCCAAAAATGTTGCGAAATAATTTTTTTCTCTAAGGTATACCAATGGTTTATCAAAACGGCTGGTAAAGAGAGGCTTTCCCAACGGTTTTTAAAAACCATTGGGAATGTTTTCCACCAAATACTCAGCACCCCATCTCCCACTCGGCCTAATTACAGACCCTAATCCAGAGCTCCTCCTGAAGTCTTCTTTGCCGCTAAATTCCTTATATATATATAACCATCTTTAATCAATAAAATTTTTATTTCTACCCATCAAATTAGTAAGTGTTTCCTTAGTTTAAGTATTCTTCCACTTTCTTTTTCTGTTTGCAGTTTTCATTTCGGATAAATTAGAGTTCATGCAGTCACTAAAATACCAAACCCTTTGATTTTTTTTTGTTTTTTGTTCTACACTTAAATCATGGTAAAAGATATGTTTAGTGGGGTGATATGGTACATTCTGTGGAATATAGTTTAGTTGAAAATTGGATTTGGATTTTGGTGTTTCATGGGTGAAGGATTAAAATTGTGACCACCCCCTACCCCCACCCTGTAGAGACCCGAAGCTTAACGTACATGGACATTACATTACTTTTGCGGAATACTTAGTACATAACAAAAACACACACACAAGGATCGTAATAGTTTAGTGTCTTTGGAAACTCGGAACGTAATCTTCTAATCGTGGTGAAAGATATTCAATATCTCCCATAAAGATCTTCCACTTTTTTTTACCTAAAACCTTTCTTTATATCCTGGGGAAAAGAAAACATAAAAGGGTGAGCTCAAATGCTCAGTAAGGGTATAAAAAAGAAATAAAAATCATATCATATCTTTTTTGAAAATCATAACCTGCAAAAGAGATCATAATATCTTATCATGGAATAAATCATAGAAGTGAAAATGAGATCCCCATAATCATAACATAAGACTTGAAACTTTGTGGCATGCACAAATAATCATGGAAAATCATTTGTTGTTAGTCATGACTCATTGCCAAGACTATCTTAGTGGACAAAGTCCCTTTCTGAACCGAGTTCACTCCTCGTTTCAGTCCTGTATCACTGAACCGAAATAACCTTCCGTTCCAGCCATGTCTATCTCATGAGATATAAAATCTTTACCCAATGCATTGGAGGGAGATATAGGTCCCACCCATCTTATAATGAATCCTTTCTTATGTGTGCCACATAATCATAAATCATAAACCATAACGTAACCCATGTAATAAAAATGGGATTCTTAAACAACATGACATCATAAAACAATTCATATAAGATAAAGGAATTCATAAAAATATTTCCATCACAACATAATCAAATCCATGTAATAATAGGTATAAAAACAGAACCCTTTTATTATCTTAGATGGAAAATAATTTTGATAAAATACTTGAACTTCATTCTTGAGGAAAATATCCTTTCTACTTAAAAAAACACTTTTCCTTTCTTAACATGTTATACAATTTTAAACTAAAAGAAGTTGATTAAAAATAAACTTGAAAACTTGTAAAGGAAGATTCTTGGAAATAATGTTTTAAAAATCCATTCATGCCGTATAAGTTAAAAAAACATTCTTCGTACTTTTGTCGGAAAAGTCAAAAAGTACCTCGTACGAAAAACGACAAAAGATTCCTTTCATACATATTACTAAAACTCACCGAAGGGTAAAAATGGATTTAAACAATTGTAGGTGGATGGAAATAATATTACATATTGATGAAACATGGATGTGGATGATAAAATACACCCCAGTAAATACTTACGAATAAACAATCTCGGATAAAAATGAGATTGTGATATTTCCCTTACCTTAGGTCTGACTTGCTTTGTAATTGTCTGAACCTCCTGTATAATGATTTAAATCATGTTATTGACTTATTAAAGAATCATATTCATTGTTATGATATCATATATGGTTCAATTATGATATTATATTACCCGTTCTTTTGTAAATTCCATGTTAAAGAAGCGTTTTGGGTAAAATCGTTTCATTTATCGTAGGTGTTTTGACTTGTTGTTCTTGACATCATTATTACTTATATCATGATTTACTTACTTCCAGAATATAAAATATGATTTATATATCATATATATTCAGTATATATATATATATATAATAGATAGATAAATAAAATGAAAAACACCGTTCATGGAGACGGTAGTCCGTACGTACGCATGAACGCTGTTTTACTTTCCTTATTGTCTTGAAATGGAAGTAAGTAGATGACATACATATGTATATATATACATAAATACAGTAGCTTTATAATGTCATATATTTCATTATTATTTCTTATATATACTTTATAATCATTCTTAAATGGTTAACATGGAGAATGAATCTCATCGCGTCGTGGAGACGGTAGTCCGTACGTACGCACGAGCGATGATATCATTTCCATAAATATTGAACTGAATTGGAGTGGATTATACAATATATCAGAATCAATATGATGTTGTAATAACTATGTATAGTTATTCTTTACACCATTATACCCATCCATGTAAGGTGGTGGTGGAAAATAGATTACACCACGGCGTGGAGACGGTATTCTGTACGTACGCACGCGCGGTGATTTCTTTTTCCGTAGGATGGATAGATGGTGAAATAAGGTTGTTTCATACTTATAATAACATATCAGTATATGAGTGATACTGATGTTATTACTTCATAATGAAACAACCTAAGAAGAAGAAGTGGAAGAAGAAATAAAGATGAAAGAATTGGTAACGGTAATTACCTCTTCTTTGAAGCGCCTCTTTGAGACCTCCTATTAGGGCACTAAAATTGGTCTTTGAGGAAGACCAGAACCTCTAGGATGTTTCTAGGGAAGTGGAGAATAGATTTTGGCAGGGGTTGGCCGAGCTTGAGTGCTCAAATTGGTTTGAGGAGGAGGGGGAGGAGGTGTCCTTTTATAAGGGAGGAGAGGGGCACCTTAGGAATTCTTAAAAATATTAATTTATAATAAATCTAACCCCACTTAAAAACCTCCAAAAATGACTCATATTCAAAGATTAGATGAGATAGTGTTGTAATCTCATCAACCAATCAAATTTAGACATGTTTGGATCTTATTTTAAACCTTATCATTTTGATTTATCCTTATTTAATCTATTTAAGTTTATTTGTGGTAATAAAATTCTAAATTTTAAATTATAACAAATAATTACTTATTTGTTGTGAATTTTCCATAATTGTTTACATTATAACATTATAGACCATATAAATATAAATTTATAATTTTTAAACATTTTTTTGATTTTTAAACAATTTTATAATATTTTATTTTTGTAAAATAACAATAGTGTCAATTTTGACACTATTCATTTATTTGAATTTAAATAAAATATATACAGAAGATATGTTCGAACTAAAAGCTTTAATATATTAATAAAAGTTCATATGTATCTATAAAATTATTGTATCACATTAAATAGTTCATATAATATTTATTTTATTATTTTTAAAACCATTTATTTGGTTTATCTCTTAATAAAATAATTACTACATCATTTTTGTATAATTATTTAATATACTAATTTGTTGTATAAAAATTTAAAATAAAATCCTATGATAAAGATAAATATATTACCTTTCACAATAATACTTTTACTCGAATTTATCATCTTAAAATAACAATATTTAAATTGTTATATTTATTAAATTATGAAGGTGACAACTTTGGCATCATTTAAAATAAAATAATATAAGGGTCATAATCGATTTTATAAGACTCAAAATGGTCAATTATTAGACCATTGGATGATTATGGTTTACATTTACATGGCCAATAAGTTTTGGTTAGGTATTTGTGCATTTTATGGTCACTATTAGTTTAATAAAGACAATATTCTTGATTTTTCACTAGATAAACAATTTCTGCATCACTATTGTTTCATAATTAATGATAATTATTTAATCCCTAAAAATTATAAATAAATTTATATGATGTAGATAATTTAATTATCTTTCTGGAGACTATTCATGTTCTAAGTTTCATGAAGTTTATCACTAAATTAAAATTAATATACTTATAAGATTTAAGAGAGTGACATGTTGTCACTTTCTTTGGTTTTAATAATAATTAAGTTATTTTCATAGACAAATGTCCATTAAATGATTCTAATTCGACCCTTAGGTGATATGGGTCTACTTTTAGTCATCAAATAGGATTTTGACATTTGTTAGGGTAATTTTAGAATATTATATTTACCCTTAATTACCCGATTTACCTTTAACTATGGTAAATAAAATTTACCGTAGTTACTATTCATAATTCCCAAAAATAAAAAGTAGCTTATTAACATAATTTGGACCCACTGATTCCAAATATGGAATCCATTTTTCCAAATTCAATATAAAAAATATGCAGAAATTAAATTAAAATTAATCCTGTTGTCGAAAGAAAACGGGTTTTTCTTTAAAACATTGCAAAAGATTGAATTGATTTAACCTACGAATTCAAGGTAAAATCAATGCTAATGACATACATTATATTAAATGGTAAAAATATATTCTATTTATACTTTAAAACCATTCAATAATATAATTTAACCACATAAGATATTATGATGAAAAAAGTTGTTTTTAATTAAAATATAGCGTGTTTTTACTATTCATTAAAATATGAAAGTTATCGGAAAAATATCAAAACTTTATCTAATGTAAATTTTAATATCCTGATTCAGAAGAAGAATATTATTTTGTCAAATTGAACATATAAACATGTCAAAAACCAGATTTAAAGTGGGTGTGCCATCCAAAGGCGGAAAAACTGCATTTTTTGAAAAATACTTATTTTACCTGAAAAATTTATTTTGTTCTTATACCATGTTCTAGAAATGTGTAAGATGAATAATAATGTTATAAAATTCAAAATTTAGTTAATACTATTCATAACGGCTAGTTCAGGACAATATTATAATAATATAACATTGTTTATTAAAACCCGGTATTGCGTACAACACACGCTATCGAGGAAGGTCGCGATTGCGTGTAATGCAAGCCAAGTCAGGGTTGCGTGTTTTGAAAGAATCCTTCATTGTTTAGTATAACAGAATCCAACCATATTTCATTTATACATTTAGTATATATATATATATATATACTCAATGTTGCGTAGAATAACTATTATCAAAATTATGTGTAACACGGTCCAAGAATAGTGTTGCGTATACTGCAAGCTAATACGGTGTTGCGTATAGCGCAAGGTAATCTTGGTGTAGAATAAAACATAAGACATTAATGAAATTAAAATAATATTTTTCATAAAATCTCGGGGTGTTACATTCTACCCCCCTTAAAATGAATTTCGCCCTCGAAATTCGTCGGGGTTATAAATGGTTTACTATTTGAAAGTTTCTTTGATAGAAACCCACATCGTAAATAGGAATACCAAAACCAATCTTTAAAAAACAAAAGTATGAAACATAACGGTTACCCAAATAAACTAATCACTGGGTTTCTACATAGGTGAAAATATGGATATGGAAGAGAAATCTAACCATCATGTTCTGATGGAGAGTGGTAGAGAACATGGCTATGGAAAATCCAACAATCACAAATCCATAAATTTGTGACGATCTAAGGTACCATCCGATTCATCAGGTATAAGATCACTAGGACAACATTTTTGGTTTTCAAGATCATTTCCCTAAAGTTGAAGAATTTGAATTAGAATAAATACTTACTTTATTTTGGTACAGTCGCACTATTGTTCGTGCCTTGAACAATTTCCACTTCATCTCTTAAATAAATGAAGTTGAATTTGTTATTCGTGAAGTGTTATCAGATCATGTGATAGAATGACGGATCATTCCATCTGTCTCAAACAAAAGGTTAGCAAAAATTATATACATAAGTCGATCTATAGTGATATTAATCATATATGGTTCCTAAAATGGACTTATATTTCATATATCATACTGCTTAATATAATAAAACTTCTTTCTACTAAACAGGGACTTCCTGTAGGCCAGTGGTAGGCAATAAAGGCCAGTCGCACTTCAGTTGTGGGTTCGATTCCCACAGCCTTGTCCGAAGCGATGGGCTGTCGCCCGTCCTGCAGGTTGTCCTTTTTCTAAAACTATATTACTATAATATCCCATCAATAATATCGAAAAAAAACTTCTATCCTTAAACAATACTAACTTATTCCAACATAATCCCTTCCAATCTTTAGGCTTACCCATAATACTGCAGTCCACTCTCATATTATAGTGAAAACAATTACCAGAGATTTAATACCATCGTTCATACCCATAAGATATGTCTTGTTGGTCACATTCTAAACATTCAAAGTCCTTAATCATGTATTCTCTTGAATACCCATTGAACCTTAGTGAAAACATGAATGCAGTTAAATGTTAACACATTCCACATACCAAAATCCAAAAATTCTATATACTCAAACCATGATATAACCTTCTCCTTATATCAGTCATGAACTCATGAATACTATCAAACATTTAATTTTCTCTTTATCCCTTCATTATGCGCATATCATCTACATTCCAAAAATATCTGAATAACCTTTCAAAGATATTGGTAACATTAATCATACACTTTCAAAATTCAAGGAAAGACAACAGTGTAACAATCCATAGATGTCTCTTTATTCCATAGTAGCATGATATTACTTATACAAAATTACACATGATAAACATGTAATAATTCCACTACATTCTTAAACCATTGACCGAGCTTCAAAAATTCTTTCATCTCACATATCATTTGTAGTCTCTTCATCATCATCCACATAAATACTACCCATATGACCATACTGATTCTCTTCATGAGTCTTTCCCTTAGGGAATTTGTTTGCATAATGCCCATACATTCCACATTTAAAACACTTAACCATTTTTGATGTCGTAGCAATACCATTATCCTCATCCATGGTGTTAACCGACCCTTTTCCTTTGCACTTACTTGCTTTGTGTCCTTCTTTTCCACACCCAAAGCATCTTCCAGTTCCCTTGAAACATTCTCCTTGATGCCTCTTCCCACATGATTTACATAGGGGAAATTGAACTTTCTTTCCTCTATGATCATCATGGAACTCCATCTTTCTCTTATTAGTCGAGTCAGGAAACTTACCAAATTTTACTTTATTGATCATATTGTGAGATTGCTGATTCGGCATAATAATGATGTTTGGACTTCCAAATCCCATTTCATTTGGTTGCTCATAAATAATATCATTCCATTGTCCATCATTTCCTCCATTATCGTGAATCATCTTGTTTCCAGCCATTTTCTAAAACCCAAACAGAATAGTGTTAGATGCAAAAATCATAATAAAGGGGGAGTAACTTAAATATCTAACATCTTTGGTTTAATCTAATATCGTTACCATAGTTCTAGGACTATATCCTATACGTATACTTATCCTTAGGGGCATCCCTAGACATACCTTAGAAATACTTCTAGGGATCTCACTAACGTTTTCGCATCCTAGTTTCCAAAGGTTGACTAAACCTCCCTCTGATACCAACTGTAGAGACCCGAAGTTTAACGTACATGGACATTACATTACTTTTGTGGAATACTTAGTACATAACAAAAACACACACACAAGGATCGTAATAGTTTAGTGTATTTGGAAACTCGGAACGTAATCTTCTAATCGTGGTGAAAGATCTTCAATATCTCCCATAAAGATATTCCCCTTTTTTTTACCTAAAACCATTCTTTATATCCTGGGGAAAAGAAAACATAAAAGGGTGAGCTCAAATGCTCAGGAAGGGTATAAAAAAGAAATAAAAATCATATCATATCTTTTTTGAAAATCATAACCTGCAAAAGAGATCATAATATCTTATCATGGAATAAATCATAGAAGTGAAAATGAGATCCCCATAATCATAACATAAGACTTGAAACTTTGTGGCATGCACACATAATCATGGAAAATCATTTCTTGTTAGTCATGACTCATTGCCAAGACTATCTTAGTGGACAAAGTCCCTTTCTGAACTGAGTTCACTCCTCGTTTCAGTCCTGTATCACTGAACCAAAATAACCTTCCGTTCCAGCCATGTCTATCTCATGAGATATAAAATCTTTACCCAATGCATTGGAGGGAGATATAGGTCCCACCCATCTTATAATGAATCCTTTCTTATGTGTGCCACATAATCATAAATCATAAACCATAACGTAACCCATGTAATAAAAATGGGATTCTTAAACAACATGACATCATAAAACAATTCATATATGATAAAGGAATTCATAAAAATATTTCCATCACAACATAATCAAATCCATGTAATAATAGGTATAAAAACAGAACCCTTTTATTATCTTAGATGGAAAATAATTTTGATAAAATACTTGAACTTCATTCTTGAGGAAAATATCATTTCTACTTAAAAAACACTTTTCCTTTCTTAACATGTTATACAATTTTAAACTAAAAGAAGTTGATTAAAAATAAACTTGAAAACTTGTAAAGGAAGATTCTTGGAAATAATGTTTTAAAAATCCATTCATGCCGTATAAGTTAAAAAAAACATTCTTCGTACTTTTGTCGGAAAAGTCAAAAAGTACCTCGTATGAAAAACGACAAAAGATTCCTTTCATACATATTAATAAAACTCACCGAAGGGTAAAAATGAATTTAAACAATTGTAGGTGGATGAAAATAATATTACATATTGATGAAACATGGATGTGGATGATAAAATAAACCCCAGTAAATACTTACGAATAAACAATCTCGGATAAAAATGAGATTGTGATATTTCCCTTACCTTAGGTCCGACTTGCTTTGTAAGTGTCTGAACCTCCTGTATAATGATTTAAATCATGTTATTGACTTATTACAGAATCATATTCATTGTTATGATATCATATATGGTTCAATTATGATATTATATTACCCGTTCTTTTGTAAATTCCATGTTAAAGAAGCGTTTTGGGTAAAATCGTTTCATTTATCGTAGGTGTTTTGACTTGTTGTTCTTGACATCATTATTACTTATATCATGATTTACTTACTTCCAGAATATAAAATATGATTTATATATCATATATATTCAGTATATATATATATAATAGATAGATAAATAAAATGAAAAACACCGTTCATGGAGACGGTAGTCCGTACGTACGCATGAACGCTGTTTTACTTTCCTTATTGTCTTGAAATGGAAGTAAGTAGATGACATACATATGTATATATATACATAAATCCAGTAGCTTTATAATGTCATATATTTCATTATTATTTCTTATATATACTTTATAATCATTCTTAAATGGTTAACATGGAGAATGAATCTCATCGCGTCGTGGAGACGGTAGTCCGTACGTACGCACGAGCGATGATATCATTTCCACAAATATTGAACTGAATTGGAGTGGATTATACAATATATCAGAATCAATATGATGTTGTAATAACTATGTATAGTTATTCTTTACACCATTATACCCATCCATGTAAGGTGGTGGTGGAAAATAGATTACACCACGGCGTGGAGACGGTATTCTGTACGTACGCACGCGCGGTGATTTCTTTTTCCGTAGGATGGATAGATGGTGAAATAAGGTTGTTTCATACTTATAATAACATATCAGTATATGAGTGATACTGATGTTATTACTTCATAATGAAACAACCTAAGAAGAAGAAGTGGAAGAAGAAATAAAGATGAAAGAATTGGTAACGGTAATTACCTCTTCTTTGAAGCGCCTCTTTGAGACCTCCTCTTAGGGCACTAAAATTGGTCTTTGAGGAAGACCAGAACCTCTAGGATGTTTCTAGGGAAGTGGAGAAGAGATTTTGGCAGGGGTTGGCCGAGCTTGAGTGCTCAAATTGGTGTGAGGAGGAGGGGGAGGAGGTGTCCTTTTATAAGGGAGGAGAGGGGCACCTTAGGAATTCTTAAAAATATTAATTTATAATAAATCTAACCCCACTTAAAAACCTCCAAAAATGACTCATATTCAAAGATTAGATGAGATAGTGTTGTAATCTTATCAACCAATCAAATTTAGACATGTTTGGATCTTATTTTAAACCTTATCATTTTGATTTATCCTTATTTAATCTATTTAAGTTTATTTGTGGTAATAAAATTATAAATTTTAAATTATAACAAATAATTACTTATTTGTTGTGAATTTTCCATAATTGTTTACATTATAACATTATAGACCATATAAATATAAATTTATAATTTTTAAATATTTTTGTGATTTTTAAACAATTTTATAATATGTTATTTTTGTAAAATAACAATAGTGTCAATTTTGACACTATTCATTTATTTGAATTTAAATAAAATATATACAGAATATATGTTCGAACTAAAAGCTTTAATATATTAATAAAAGTTCATATGTATCTATAAAATTAGTGTATCACATTAAATAGTTCATATAATATTTATTTTATTATTTTTAAAACCATTTATTTGGTTTATCTCTTAATAAAATAATTACTACATCATTTTTGTATAATTATTTAATATACTAATTTGTTGTATAAAAATTTAAAATAAAATCCTATGATGAAGATAAATATATTACCTTTCACAATAATACTTTTACTCGAATTTATCATCTTAAAATCACAATATTTAAATTGTTATATTTATTAAATTATGAAGGTGACAACTTTGGCATCATTTAAAATAAAATAATATAAGGGTCATAATCGCTTTTATAAGGCTCAAAATGGTCAAATATTCGACCATTGGATGATTATGGTTTACATTTACATGGACAATAAGTTTTGGTTAGGTATTTGTGCATTTTATGGTCACTATTAGTTTAATAAAGACAATATTCTTGATTTTTCACTAGATAAACAATTTCTGCATCACTATTGTTTCATAATTAATGATAATTATTTAATCCCTAAAAATTATAAATAAATTTATATGATGTAGATAATTTAATTATATTTCTGGATACTATTCATGTTCTAAGTTTCATGAAGTTTATCACTAAATTAAAATTAATATACTTATAAGATTTAAGAGAGTGACATGTTGTCACTTTCTTTGGTTTTAATAATAATTAAGTTATTTTCATAGACAAATGTCCATTAAATGATTCTAATTCGACCCTTAGGTGATATGGGTCGACTTTTAGTCATCAAATACGATTTTTACATTTGTTAGGGTAATTTTAGAATATTATATTTACCCTTAATTACCCGATTTACCTTTAACTATGGTAAATAAAATTTACCGTAGTTACTATTCATAATTCCCAAAAATAAAAAGTAGCTTATTAACATAATTTGGACCCACTGATTCCAAATATGGAATCCATTTTTCCAAATTCAATACAAAAAAGATGCAGAAATTAAATTAAAATTAATCCCGTTGTCGAAAGAAAACGGGTTTTTCTTTAAAACATTGCAAAAGATTGAATTGATTTAACCTACGAATTCAAGGTAAAATCAATGCTAATGACATACATTATATTAAATGGTAAAAATATATTCTATTTATACTTTAAAACCATTCAATAATATAATTTAACCACATAAGATATTATGATGAAAAAAGTTGTTTTTAATTAAAATATAGCGTGTTTTTACTATTCATTAAAATATGAAAGTTATCGGAAAAATATCAAAACTTTATCTAATGTAAATTTTAATATCCTGATTCAGAAAAAGAATATTATTTTTTCAAATTGAACATATAAACATGTCAAAAACCATATTTAAAGTGGGTGCGCCATCCAAAGGCGGCAAAACTGCATTTTTTGAAAAATACTTATTTTACCTGAAAAATTTATTTTGTTCTTATACCATGTTCTAGAAATGTGTAAGATGAATAATAATGTTATAAAATTCAAAATTTAGTTAATACTATTCATAACGGCTAGTTCATGACAATATTATAATAATATAACATTGTTTATTAAAACCAGGTATTGCGTACAACACACGCTATCGAGGAAGGTCGCGATTGTGTGTAATGCAAGCCAAGTCAGGGTTGCGTGTTGTGAAAGAATCCTTCATTGTTTCGTATGACAGAATCAAACCATATTTCATTTATACATTTAGTATATATATATATATACTCAATGTTGCGTAGAATAACTATTATCAAAATTATGTGTAACACGGTCCAAGAATAGTGTTGCGTATACTGCAAGCTAATACGGTGTTGCGTATAGCGCAAGGTAATCTTGGTGTAGAATACAACATAAGACATTAATGAAATTAAAATAATATTTTTCATAAAATCTCGGGGTGTTACACACCCCTTGTACACCTCCCACCCCCTGGACAGCCCCCACCCCCTGGACAATCCCCATTTGATACACCCCCCACCCCTGCACCCCACGCCCCATGAACACCAAAAACCCTTAGATAGCTCCCTCCCCCCACCCCTAGACAACCCACCTTCCTTGGACACCCCTCACCTCCCAAGGACAACCCACCCCTTGGACACCCCCACACCCCTTGAACACCCCCACCCTTTGGACAACCCCCTCTCTCCCACCCCTATACACCCCCACCCATTGGAAAGCCCCCTCCCCCACCCCCTAGACACCCTAATCCCCCTAGACACCACCACCCCCACCCTCTTTGGACAACCCTCACTACCATGGACACCCCTCAACTAGTTAGACAACCCCTCTCACCCCCTCCACCACCCCCAAACACCCCACCACCTGAACACCCTCCACACCTTGGACACCCCCCCACTCCACCCCCTAGACAGCCCCCCCCCTAAACACCACCACGCCTCCTAGACACCAACACACCTCCTAAGTGTCTGAACCAATTTTTTAATTGGAATTAACAAAGTATTTGATTTTCCCTTTCCCCAATGACATTTTCTATGTGACCCATAGAGCCTTATAAATTGAATTTTTCTTGTTTTGATAAACTGAATTTTTAATGTTTTGATAAATTTAATGGGTTTGAAATGAAATTTCTAATGCTTGATTGTTTGGTTTTCTTAATGAATAAAATGATTTTAAATAAAATTACCCTAAGGGGGATACAAGAGGGGAAGGGGATATCCAGGTGTGGGGTGGGTTGTCCTGGGGGATAGGAGGTTGAAGGAGGGTGGGGGATATAGGGGTGTTATGAAGGGGGCTATGGGCTGCCCCAAGAAGGGGTGTGAGCTTTCCAAGGGGTCATGGTTGGGTGACCAGGTGAGGGAGGGGGTGTGGGGTGTCCAGGGATTGGGGAGGGGGATATCCAGGTGGGGGTGGGATATCCAGGTGGGGTGAGGCTATCTTGGGGGCTATCCTGGTGGGGGAGGGGGGTATGGTTTGTCTAAGAGGGGGGGCTATCCAGTGGGGGTGGGGTCTGTCTATGGGGCTATGAGGGGGGGGGGGGCTGCAGGGGAGTGGTGTGGGCTATCCAGGGAGGGGGTGGGTTGTCTAGGGGTGGTGGTGGGTGGGCTATCCAGATGGGGGTGGGGTGTGGCCTGTCATGGGGGGTGGGCTATCCAAGGGTGTGGGGGTGGGCAGTCCATGTGGGTGAGGGGGGTGTTGGTTTTCTAGGGAGGAGGGGTTTTGTTGTCCAGGTGTGGTGCGGGTGTCTAGGTGGGGTGGGGGCTATTCCATTATGGGGGTGGTACATGGGGGTAGGGGGACAGTAGGGGTGTGGGGGGAGGTTTGGGCTGTTTAGGGAGGGGGTGGGTCTTCCTCTCCGATACTCTACAAAAAATAGGAATCAAATATAACCAATGTATAGTTGCTTTCACATGTTAAGAGTTTTCTTAATGTTCCATACCAACACTCATTCTTACCCTTCCAATAAAAAGTGATCTCTTGAAAATAAATATCACTTAGGCTCTTATCCACTATCCATACTGATCTCATAGAAATTGAACATTCATAGAACTCCATATCTCTTAATGATATAACAATAATTATACTCCTATGAGTAGTGTCCCATCGAAACATCGCTCATAAAATCTGATCCACGTATGATATTTGGTGGCGTGTTAACAATACGGTGTATTTTGATTTATATGTATGATATTCATCATTTACACCAACAGTCTTCACGGTCATCTATAATAGGATTGAAATCATGATACAATTGGATAACGATTGGATTTTAAGACAGTAGTTTTTTTGGGGACACACCCACCCCTTGAACAACACCTACCCCTCGGACTGCCCCCACCCCCTGGACACCCCACCCACCTGGACAGCACTGCAACCCCCATGGATAGCCCTGCCACCCCATGGACAGCCCAACCACCCCTTATAGATAGCCCGCCAAACCCCTAGACACACTGTACCCCCTAGGACATCCCCACCACCCCCATGGACTGCCCACCCACCCACCCCATACCCCTCGGACAACACCAACACCCCCTAGACAACCCTCCCACCCCCTAAACACCTCATACCCCCTAGACTGCCCCCACCCCCGGAAACCCCCCCCCCCCGGACCTCCCAACCCCTGGGACAGCCCTGCCACCGTTGTGGACAGCCCTACCACCCCCTGGACACCCCATACCCCTGGACAACCCCCCCCCCATGGATATCCCTCCCACCCCCTGGACACCCTGTACCCCCCTGGACAACCCCGCCACCCCCTGGACAGCCCGCCCAGCCCCGCGGACACCTCGTACCCCCTAGACAGGCCCCCTTAGACACCCTGACCTCCCTGGACAGCCCTGCAACCCCCGTGGATAGCCCGCCCACCCCCTAGACCCCCCATGTGAACAAACCCCACCCCTGTGGATAGCCTGCTCACCCCCGATACCCCCCTGTGAACAGCCCCCACCCCCATGGACAACCCACCCACCCCCCCTAGACACCCTCCCACCACCCCTTGGACACCTCCTGGAAAGCCCCCCCCCCCCCACCCCCTAGACACCCCTGACCCCACAAATTAGCCCCACAACCCCCATGGATAGCCCGACCACCCCCCGTGGATAGCGTGCCCACCCCTAGACACCCCTGGACTACCCCGCCATCCCCACCTCCCCCCTAGAGAGCCCGCCCACCCCCTGGACACCTCGTACCCCCTTGACATCCCCCCCCCACCTTTTGGACACCCAACCCTCCTAGATAGCCTTGCCACCCCATTGACATCCCACCCCC
Source organism: Viscum album (assembly GCA_963277665.1). Taxonomy (NCBI): domain Eukaryota; kingdom Viridiplantae; phylum Streptophyta; class Magnoliopsida; order Santalales; family Viscaceae; genus Viscum; species Viscum album. Next base: position 381,934,114 of record OY728132.1, on the reverse strand, counting down.
TGGACACCTCGTACCCCCTATATAGCCCCGACCCTCATGGATAGCTCGCCCACCCCCTGGACACCCCATACTCCCTAGACAGCCCTGCCACCCCATAGAGAGCCTCACCCACCCCCTGGACACCCCCACTCACCCTCCAAGACACCCTGTACCCCCTGGATAGCCCCCCCCACCCTAGAAATCCCTCTACCCCTTGGACACCCCTACCCCCTGGACAGCCTCGCCACACCCATGGACAGCATGCCCACCCCCTGGAGACCTCGTACCCCCCACCCATGTAGACAGACCGCCCACCTAGACACCCCAACCCCATAGACGCCCCCCCCCCCTAGACACCCCCGACCCCCTGGATAGACCAACCACCCCCTGGACACCCTACACACCCTGGATACCCCCACCCTTTTGGGAAATGTAAGTGATCACTAAAATAATCAACTAAAATGTAAAATTTCTTCGATCTAAAATTTATTAAACTCTTGAATAATTCTCCTCCACAAGTGTACATGATCTTGTACACTCATGTATAGTTCTTCAAATATATTTTGTTATAAATATAGTATTTTTTTCTTTTATATTATGTTTCACATATAGAGTAGTGTGTCATGGTTTCATAAAAAGGGAAAAAATCTCATTTATGTAAAAATATTTATAATGAATCTTAAATATTATTGAATTGATTTTGGAAAAAGGACTTATAACATTTTTTACATAATGGATAGAATTTGGATGTATGAAACCGATCAGATCTCAAGAGATTTTCAAAACAATTTGTAGAGATTTTTTAATTTTTCATTTCACAATGCTTCAGATTGTGGTCACATACACTATCCCTATTACAATTTTGTTGGAAGTCCTTAATTGAGCCTTGAAGAAGTCTTCTACCACTTAACCAAGTATGGTTTTCAGTAAAACTTCTCTGTGTGGTATCACAATAAAAAGAATTTGACATCTCAAATTGCAGATGATCTAAATGAGAAGACTGTATTGGAGAATATGTTACATGATCAATTTATGTTTATTCATTATAATGAATAATAGAGGATTATGACCAAATAATATTTAGATATTAGCACACATTATGTGTCTAATGAAAATAATGATGTTTTCAGGGTGAAAAAATTGAATGATTCTGCCACAAACCCTGTATATCAACAATGTGGTAAAATAAAAAAGCTGAAAATTTTAATCCAATTGTTTCATGAGAAAACAAGGTATATGATTTCTAATACTTCCATCAAATATATTCATAATTTATTTAAGGACTTACTTCAATATGATTTAGATATTCCCTCAAACCACTATATGGAATCGAATTTAGTTGAGGAACTTAGATTTTCAAGAAGAAAAACTCATATTTTCCCAAATGATTGCAATTTATTCTAGGAGGAAAATGTAGAATAGAATGATGATATAAAATGTAACACACCCTACTGGAAGCCAAAAGTTTATGGAACACCATACATTGTGCCACAAAAAGTAATGTGGTACTTTCTCATTGATCCCGAGACTCCAGAATCATTTTATATCTAAAGAAATATCAATAAAAATGTGATGGCATGATACCAAAAGAAATAAGACTAATGCTGAGTTGGTTCAACCTGAAAATAGATTTTCATGGTAGAGATTTGAGGCTTGATATCCTGATTTTGCAACTGATGTGCGTAATGTGAGGTTGGGTTTTTTCATGTGACAGTTTTAATCGATTTGGGCATATTCCTACATCGCACATCACATTGCCGATTTTTATACACATTTAAAATCTTCCCCAATGGTTGTATATAAAAAACCCCTCACTTTCATGAGTATACTCATATCTGGCCCTTCTGATCCCAACAAATATATAGAGATATACATGAAACCTTTAATAAAATAGTTTAAACTTCTTTGAGATGTGGGTGTGTGCACATACGATGAAAGTTCAAAAGACATAATTCAGATGTGTGCTATGCTTATGTGGACGATCAATGAATTTTTGGCTTATGAAATAATGTTTAGATGGATCACAAAGGGGAAACTATCATGTCCTGTTTTTATGAAGAATTCATGATCCAGAAGACTGAAACATCGTTGAAGTTTCAGTTTTGTGGGATATCGATGAATCTTGCTGATGGACCATCCATATAGAAATAATTGTTGAAGATTTGACAATAATATTAAGATTGAGGATCCATCTCTACATATGTCTAGAACTAATGTTCTTAATGAATTGAAATATTTTAGTTTTATATTTGGGAAGGGTCAAAAGAAACTTTGAATGAGAAAGAATGTATCCACTAAGACCTGTCATAATTTAACGAAGAGAAGTATCTTCTTTGATTTTCCTTATTGGTCAAACAATTTGTTACTTCATTACTTAGATGTAATGTACATTGTAAAAAATATATTTGAAATGTTACTTTTGATTCTTCTAAATGTTAAGGGAAAGACAAAAGATGATTTACGGTCTTGACGTGACGTGGTGAATTGGGGCATCAGACGTGAATTGCATTTTGTCCATATCAATGAAAAAATGGAATCTTTCATGTTCTTCTTATGTAATGAAACCTATAGAAAAAAGAAATTTCTGGAAGTAATAGAGACTATTAATTTTCCTGATGTCTATTCAAGAAACATATCCAAATTGGTCAATAGATGAGAGTTGAAGATAAAATCTTTGAAGACTCATGATTATCACATCCTTCTACATGAGTTGATTCCAAAAGCAATTCGTCATTTTTTCCAATAATGTATGAGTGTATATTATTCAGTTGATCCATTTGTTTAGAGATCTTTTTTCTAAGAATTTGTCTAATTATTTCTCGCAAAAAAAATTTGGAATATTCCCCATTAATTTTGTTTGTGTTAGAGAAAATATTTCCTCCATCATTTTTCACATGCATACTGCATATGACTGTCTATATTCCAACAGAATTACTTCTCAGAAGACCTATTTATTTTCATTGTATGTATCCAACTGAAAGAAATATGTACACATTAAATTAATATGTCTGTAACATGAATCATCTTGAAGGTTTTATCATGAACAGTTAATTGGATCAAGAATTTGTGGATTTCTAATCTCTATATTTGTCTAATAATACTACAAGAGAAAACAGACCAACGAGAATAGTATGAGAAAATTGAACCCAGTTTTCCATCACTTACTCAAACAAGAAGAGTTCTTGTATCATATACATTGATGACATTAAGACTTAAAGAGTGAGAGATGGCACATCGCACAGTTTTCTTCAACAGTGATTTGTTCAATGACTACATCTTGTAAGTAAATTTTATATTTATATCTTATATATATATATATATATATATATATATATATCTATTGAACTATTCCTATTTATATATAGATGGAACATAAATTGATGAAAAATAGAAAGAATTGTTCTTTATCAATGATAAAGAGGGATACATTTCATAGAAAAGAGTTTTTTGCTTGGTTTAAATTGAAGGTAATAAAAATAATGTACAAAATAATTAAAACAATAATTAATTAATTTTAATATTGATTTATATTTCATGTATTGAGTTTTCTTTCTGACTCTATCTCTGAGAAAATAAGATCTTTGTCTTTGGGTCCTAATATCGTGGTTCGTGACTGTAAATAAATTGTTATCAATGGGTACATATTTATTATCACTAAATGAGCAAAGAACGTGAGAACACAACATGATGGTGTTATGGTTACTACCACAATAGACTATTATGATACTACATCAAAAAGTATACTGCGATTTGAAAATTCATGTTATTACAAAGTCATTAAAAAATTAATAAAATTGAATTATTATTCTCATGGACGAGTCACGCTGATAAACTGAAAGTGGTTTGATTTGATGACTAGGCATGGCAAATTTATTGAGGAATATGGATTTCGAGTAATTTATATGACTCGCACTCTTACTACAGATGAACCATATATATTTCCATCAATGGTAAAACAAAATTTTCATGTCAAATATTATCTCTGACCTAAATGTGGTGTCATTATTGAAGTAATTAAAAGACATATTTTTGATGATGGTGATGAGGGAATTAACACAATCCCTACTGATATTGGAAATGATCTATTTATTACTTTTGATATCTCTAATATATCATTTTTTTAGAGTGGACTGTGAACCTGAAGTTGTAATGAGAAATATATAAAATCATCCATTCATGTTCTCAATTATTTTTTATTCCCTTGACTTGAGCTTTTAAGGCCAGTACTCTTCAAATTGATTTAATATTGATTACAAATATGGTGTATCCGAATTGACCATTATGTGAATTTTCAATGTTAATTGGTTGCAATTTTATTTGAATTACATTTTATATTTTGGAATTGAACTGTATTTAAACCTACAAAAATAACATTTCTAACTTGGTGAACATTTCAATGCTTCAACTGTGATTTCTAGAAAATTTGTATGACTCTATGAACTCTCTTTAACATTTTACCAGGTAATGAAAATGATGGTTTTTATTCTTCTGCGAAACATGTATTGAAACCTACATCATCTACCTGAGCTAAAAGAACTAAATTTTTCCTTAATTTTAATAACTACTTTACCACTTATGAATCTGTAATAATCAACATTCTAGGATTTTAATAGACCAATGACATTTATTAAATAACCATCCTACTATAAATTAAATTTCATTATTACATCATGTAGGATTTATTGACATCATTATATATTTTTTCAAGCTCACCTAAAACAATGGTTAGTTATATTATCCAAGAATTACCCTATTCCCTCTAATTTTTTGTGTGTTACACATTAGGTATCCTTTTCTATTTAATTCTATATTTGTTTTAAAATGAAGGAAATGAAACCAATTAATGAGAGGTGATGAAAACAGATTATGGACAACAATCGTCGCATGACTGAGCTGGCCATTCCACCACTAGTGCCTGTAGTGAGTATTTTATTTCATATATATTGTTTAAAATAATATATAATGTCATGTGATTATTTTTATTTAAACATTTTTTGCAGTGTCCAACTTTTAGGTGATAGTTATTTGATGAGAATCCTAGTAGTGGTCCCCGTACTCAGGGTGTTTGTATGAGGGGATGGTACAAGAGCTAGACGATCTGGTCGGCGTACCCGATTATACCCTTCCCCTCCCACTGACATATCAGCCATCACACATGCGGATCTCGATGTGTCATTAGGGAAACATGGTATATTTAGGCCTCCCATTTTTTTAACACCATTTACATTTGAGCCTCCTCACACGTCTGTACCATATTCGATGATGATTCCCATTACCCATCTAGCTTTTGGCCAGCCATCCCTTTTATCTTCTTTTACTTCTGCTTCCATATCTCAGGGCTTTTATATTGCATATTCATTGACTCCTGCTCTGCCAGATTCTTTCTCTAAAAAGCATACATTGGGAACCACTCCATCTGTACTGGGTGTTCCTTCAGTTTCTGCGGATCCAGTGGCACCCATTTATCAGAATACTGCAGGTATACTTTTACAACCCTAACAAAATTCTACACCATTAATTATTTTCATTATAACATGTATTGATAAAATATTTGTTTTTTCTTTCATAACAGATACATTTAATGATAGGAGGTGGGGGCGGGGGCGTACATGCATGGATGATGTGTGGAACCGCTGCATGTAGTTGATTGTGGACTACAATGAAGATAGTCAGAGGATTGAAAAATCATGGCAGCAATGTCGGAGTTCTTTGGCGATGCTTGCAAAATACTCTGACATCATTCTTGTTAGCCCGCATTCATAGAGACAGTTTCCAAATGAAGTCTTAAATAAATCCTAGGCAGAGATATGGGTAAAAAATCTATTGTATTTAATGAAATATATTAATTTTTTGTATTTATATTAATTAATATTTTGGGGTCTGCTTCGGTTTACTTTCTCCGATGGTGAGGGAGCACGAACAACACGTCTAAAGGATTTAGGTGAGCTTTAGAGAGATCATAAGCATGATTCGTACATTGGATGGCATGATAGAGTGGGAATAGAGTCATATGAGGTCTCCATCAAGGATGATTGTCTGTTAGAATACTACTAATAGATGATTACTCATTGGTAAACTAGCCAATTTATGGTCTTAATAAAATTAGGGGTATTTAAATGAAAATATTCATGTTTTTTGTTAAAAATAATTATTTAATTTTATTTAGTATTCCACGAGAAGAAATAAGTAAACATGGAAGCTAAGGAATACATCCACACATTGGGACGTACTATGATGACAGATCATGAGAGGAAGAAGGTATGATAATTTATAACCCTTCTTTACGACTTCAACTTTTTATTTCTTCCTCCATAATTTACTCGATTTCAAAATATGTTATATAATTTTATTTATGAAAATAATTTTTTTTATCCTATTTCTAATGATGTTTTCCTACATTAAATGTCATTGTAGAGGAATAAATTGAATATAGAAGGATGTGTTCCTTGAGAAAAACTATTTTGCTCGAGTAGAAAGAAGAAATACAGAATTGCAGTTAATGAACCGACTCACCAGCTGATTGTAAGTTTTACATTGTTGATTTAAAATTTTAATCTCTATATTGTAACCTAATAATCAATTTATATTTTTAACAAGCTTCTTTAGAGGCCCTTGATTCCTAGGAGCCTGCCAATTTTGGGAAAAACGATCACATACATCAAGTGTTGGGAGATGAGCACCCTGGTATAGTATGCTGCCGACCTGGGAAGAGTATAGTTTCAAAAAGGTATTGGACCTCCTTAGGTACGAGTTGTAGTGTCACCGAGTTGGAGAAGGTTAAGGAACAGGTAAAACATTCTAAAAAAGGGCCACGAAGACGATAGGATAGTCTGCTTGTGAAAATACTTCATTTATGAAAATGATGGAAGATTTATGTCCAACACTTATACCAGAGGCCAACATTGCAGTTGATGAATATATGTCATTGATACATTCTATATATGTTGCACCTGGTGGGAGTTCTAATGGTTGTCGAGATGATGGTGAGGAGGAGGTCGAGGTGGAGGGGGAGGACACCGAGGAGGAGGCCAAGGCAGAGGAGGAGGGTGATGAGGATGCCGAGGCTGAGTTGAGGATGAGGAGGAGGGTGGGGACGATGATGGGGATGACGATGAGGATGATGGTGTGGGTGATGATCATGGTGATGATAGTGATGGTGATGCGGGAAAGATTGATCCGTTAAATTTTCTACTAATATTACTGAACTTTGAGTTTTATTGATTTGTTGTGCCTAAATATATGTGTGATAAGGGAGGTCACATTATCATTATTTTTTAATCTATAAATAATAAAACATGACTTGATGATTTTTTTTTGACTCATTCACCCCTCCCCTAGATAGCCCCCACTCCCTGGACACCCCATACCATAGGAAAGCCATGCCACCCCCATGGACAGCCCAACCATCCCTGGATATCCCCTCCCCCTATGGACACCACAACCTTCTTAGACACCCCCACCCTTGGACACCCTCTACCACCTCGAAAGCCCCCACCGACCCCCATGGACAGCCCGCCCACCCATGGGACACCCCTACAATTTTGGACACACCCCCCACCCCATGCACACCTTGTAACCCCTGGACAGCCTCGCCCACCACCGTGGACAGCCTGCCCCACCCCTGGATAGCCCATCCCCCTATGGAAAGCCCCCACCCCATGGAAATCTGGTACCCCATAGATAGCCCCACCCACAATCGTGGAAAGGCCTCCAACCCCCTGGATACCCCAAACCCCTATGGAGCACCCACCCACCCCCTGGATAGCCCGACCACCCCACATGGACTCCCCATACCCCCTGGACAACCCAGCCACCCCCAAGGATATCCCTCCCACCCCCATGGACAGCCCCGCTGGACACCCCATACCTGTCCCCACCCCCAGACAGCCCCACCCACCCCGTGGATAGCCCACCCACCCCCCATGGACACCCCTACCCCCCTAGACAGCCTTCCCACCCCATAGACACCCCCACCCCCTAGACACCCCCACCCCCTAGACACCCCTACCCCCTATGAATCCCCACAACCCCATGGACACCACCCCACCCCCCGGACACCGCCCGAACACCACCCCACCACCCTGAACACCCCCATGGATACCCCCCCAACCCCACACCCCTCGGACACCACCCCACCCCCTGGACACCCCCATGGATAGCCCCCCCCCCACCACCCTAATGGATAGCCCCCACCACCACCACCACCACCACCATGGATCCCCCCCCACATCCCACCTAGACACCCCGTGTCCCCTGGACAGCCCCGCCACCCCGGTGGTAGCCCACCCACCCCATGGAGATCCCCTCCCCCCTGTGGACAATCCCCCACCCCATGGACACCACGTACCCCCTAGACAACCCATACCCCCTAGACTACCCCACCCTCCCCACCCACCCCCTAGACACCCCATACCCCCTGAATAGCCCCGCCCACCCCCATGGACATCCCTTCCCACCCCTCTGGAAAACCACACCCACCCCCTGGATAGCCCCTCCCCCTGTAGACCAACCCCACCCATGTGGACAGCTCTCCCACCCCTAGACACCCCTACCCCCGTGAAAAACCTACCCACCACCGGAATCCCTGTAACCCCTAGACAGCCTCACCCACTCCCGTGGACACCCCCTACCACCTGGATATCCTCCCACCCCTGAATACTACCCCACCGACCCCCCTAGACACCCACGACCCCCTGGATAGCCCTCCCACCCACATGGACGGCCCCACCCACTGGATGACCCTCACCGCTTGGATAGCACCCACCCTAAGGACACCACCCAACCCCCCTTGGATGACCCCAAACCACTAGACCTCACCCACCCCCTGGACACCACCCCACCCTCGAGACACCCCCACCCCTGGACACCCCCACCCCTGGAAATCCCCCCCAACCCCCTGGATACCACCCCACCCACTGGACACCCCCCTAGACAGCCCCCCTGGACCCACCCCACCCCTAGTAACCCCCATGGACACCCCCCCCCCCCACGGACACCCCCATACCCCCGGATATCCCTACCCACTTGGACACCCCTACCCCCCCCCCCCCTTAGAAAACCACCCCAAACCCCTGAACAACCCCAAGCCCCTAAATTATGAATTGAATTCTTTATGTATTTAATTTACATATGGATTAGGTGTTAATGGTGTATGGATATACTTTTTGTATGTGTATGTGTGTAGATGGTAATTAAATATAGAGTTGGAGGTATTCATATTTATGTTCGAATTATGTGTTGGATGAATTTTGGTTGAACTCATACAGAATTCTGTATTTATTATGCAGGTATACTTTTAAATGGTGTATTGGGTTACTTTTTGTATGTGTATGTATTATAAAGATATTCTATTGTGTATGAATTTTGGAGTCTTTCTAGTGGAATAGTGGAATTAATATAGCTACACAGGGGGAGTCCAGTAAGTCGGTTTACTACTGCAGGTATAAATAAGATATTCCAACGATTCACAACCATTGGCATATGTATAAAACCATATCTTCTACCAAATATTTTATGTAAACCATTGGTATAAGTATATGACAATGGTTTGTAAACCATTGGAATATATAATTTTACTTGATATTTACCAACGGTTTGTATAAAACCATTGGTAAATTTCTATACCAATGGTTTACACAACCATTGGTATGGATATACTTCATTCTATTACGCACGGTTTAAAACCACTGGCAAACATTTATACCAATGGTTTAATGAAACCATTGGTATATACCAATTATTTCATATATTTACCTATGGATCAAGACCCAATGGTTTGGAAAACTATTAGTATAGTTTATACCAATGGTTGTCCAGCCTTTATGAATGGTTTAAATAGTTGGTAAAGCTAAAATTTCCCATAATTGCACAATGTGCACTATAATAATTTTTTTCTATGGATGGTATGTAGTACTCAACCTGACCTATGCCACCATCACCTCCTAGAGAATATTCTAGAACCATGAGGTAATTTTTTGATCCCTATCGAGTATAATGTCCGAGGGAACTCCATAAAACATTATAATCTATTATACATATATCTTAACGAGTACTTAAGCATTAGTGGTGTCTATGATCATAATAGAGTGATCTGAATTCATCAACATATCAATTGGAACAAAAACAGAATTTATACCTCATGAAGGTTGTGGGAGTCATAAACAATTGTCCTTCAACCCTATGTACTATTTCAAAACAAGAAGTAGAAGTGTGTAGAGTAAAAGAGATGGTTTTATATGCTCTACCTTTAACTGTTTGATGGTGTAATGGTGGAAAACATAGTCTACAATGTCACACTTAATACTTGACCCTCAAAGTCACTGACTAATGTAATAATAAATCTTTTTAGTCACCAATGGACTGTCACATCAAGAACTATGATAGTAAAACATTGCTAAGATCCTCAAAGATACATTCATGTTAAGCTAATCCCCAAAATGCAGAATACATTCTGAGGACCGATACCAACCTGAAACAATCTCCCCACAATAAATGGTTTCTTGAATTCTATAGAACTAATTATTCAATTCTTGAGACAATATAAAGGTCTCAAATAGAGATGATTATAATTGAATACAAGTCATGACTATACCGAAAACATAATCATGAGAATATTTTGGTAACTAAGTGGATATCCCCATAAGTATATACTTTTCATTTGATTCTAGAATATCCTACAATGGTATATTCCAACTAAGAGCATCCACACCGACATTCCCATTCCCTGAGGTGTATGTGATATCTAAGGAAAACATTTTATTTTATTCTACACATAACATCAATTTTTTGGTTCAATTTTATTGAGAAAAGTTATATCTCATGCTCATATGGTAAAAAAATATGTTGAAACTATCCCAAAAATTATTGTTCCTCTAACAATTAAAATCATTCCTAAAATTAGAAATCCCTAGATCAAGAGTGAATTAATTCTTCTGATGTTTTTTAAAAATTTTAGTCCCTTAATCCCTTATATGATCAACTTATATAAGAAAATCACTAAGAACAGAACCCGAGGAATCATAAGAAACCACCAATCCCTTATTAGGATTAGGTAAGATCAAAATATTATTTGATGTTAGAATTAGTTTGATCTTAATGAATGAAGAATGGATCACCCAATCTCAAATAAATTTCACTATGTATAAAATAAGTGTAGATAAAGGTGATAAAAAATTTGATGAATCTATCATGAATTATCAATTATATCTATTAGTATGAAGGATGAACTAATTATAAAAGGCATTATATTGCACTTACCATAATACGACAACATTCTCTTTCTCAGGAGAAACTGATATGCAATAATCATAAATTTCTTTCCTTGAGAACCTATCATCGTGGATCGTGAAATTTCATTTCAAAATATTTTTATAAAAATACTAACTTCTCATTATTTATAGGACCCAAATAAAATAGAGATCATGATCAAGATCATATCATGAATTAAAAAATATGTCAACCAAAAACACTTGCACATAGGTGTTGAAATTATAATGGAATATTTAATTCATTAAACCAATTAAAACAACAAGAGTATTTATAAGGTCAAAAAGAAAAAGAAATTGCATTTAATGTCCCTACCTCATCAAGAATTCCATTTTCAGTATATCGGACTCATAACCTCTGATCTGATTAAAACCTAACCAAAGAACAATATTCTGAAACTATAATTACCATTTAACTATTCAATCAAATCATCCACAATGGGAGAAGAAAATATTAAAAAAAGAATCATTTTCATTAGGCTCAACTAATACAGCAGAAAAAAACTCTTGATCTCTGGGTAGGATGGTCGTGCATGACCCGCCCGCAGATCCCACTCAACCTATGAAAACCAACATATCTGATTGGAAAAAAGAGACATGATAATAATAACAATCAAACTAATCTTGATTACAGACAAGCCAATCTATAACCACAATAATGTTATAAAGATCCATATCGAGAATAAGAAAATCATCAACTAACTCTGTATCATCGATAGACAATGAATAATGACACTAAAACCCCTTACCATTCTAATTCATAATTTTTTTTTCTAAATTCATTAAAATGAAAATTATCTTTTTTATAAGTTTAATAACATATGAAAAATATATGCATATAAATGAGTGGGAAGAACCTATATCATATAAATTAATCACTATTGAACATGAAATAAATGTGGCGTTTCTCACAGTCACTAGACCCATGTCTACATCACCAAAAAACTAATCCAATACGTGAAGGGTTTTCACTCTATAGGCTTATAGCTAAATACAAGTAGACTTTTAATTATTTGACTGTGATGTAGTTTCCCATGGAGCTTATGGTCTTAGACAATGACTAGTCATAGACATCATCAAACGTAAATGAATTTAGATGAAAATTGTATATGCACTATCTCACATTCTGACAAGTGCAGAATAAGAACTTTGGGTGTTATCAACCTTCCCTCACCATTATAATGTTAAGGGTACACTAATATTTTTTATTAAAGGTTCTGAGGTGACCTACTACTGAGAACCAACCTCGACACTATTTTCATGATCATTTCAATTCATCTTTAACCATTAGGAACCAATGAAGAATCCAATAGATTGAAGAGAATTGTAAAGATAACTAACATTTCCTACTCTAGTTAACTATTTAATAATTTCACATTATAAATTGATTGCATAGGATAAAATATTTAACATTAATACATGTGATTTGGTCACTGATCACAACCCATACATTGACTTCTTAGACATTAATTGGTCAATCATTACAACCTATGGAGATAAAAAAAATTTCTCCATAAATTGATTGGTATACATTGATATAGAACTCTCTTCTTTCTTTGAGGAGAGGGACGACCATAACTTCACCATAAATAGTGACTATGGGAATAACTGATGGAAGAATATATTCTTAAAAACCATCTAGTCCATGTTGGCCTATCTATCTTCATGTTTCATGGAGTCCTTCCATCACATGATAGGATCATCAAGTCTAAACTCCACATAATTAACATTGATAATATAGTGTTTATCCAATAAGAAAAAGTCTTGATCGATATTCTCTAGCTAGTCCTCTATCTATATAATGATCATTCATAACCTTAATGGATTCTCTCTTCTCACAAAACAACTCATGTGTGCATTCCCTTTACCCTACATATCTTGTTGCTGATGTAACTTTTTTTTTCTATACTTGAATTATATGTTGATCAATTGAATGAATTTATTACATGATTCTATCAATATGATTTTGGTCTAGAGGCGGATTCCTTAGAGGATCATCAAAAAAACTCTCATATTGAACCCATAGAAGAAGTCATGGAGGAATTATGATACACAATAAAATAGATAAAACTTTCCTAAAATAGAGTAATCTTAGTTAAATACATGAAACCATAAGAAAAAATGATATTAATATCATGAACTAAAAATAAGACAGACATCCAAACATCTCGTGGTATGTTGAGTCTCTACATGATAAGAGTTGTCTAGGAACTCACAGGAACCTACCTCTCAATTATCGACAATCATATCTCTAGTATATCGAATTCCCAAGACAAAGAATCTTTAGAACCAAAATAAACCTATAATAACAAAAATATGAAAACCAAAAATGAATTCCCTCTAGAACTACTATATTTTTCAATCCATCGTATATTAAAAGGGTATTCCTAATCCCCGTAGCATAGAAACTACCACCAGTGAATCAACAACATCCAAAGCGAATGATTTTTTCCAACATGAAGAAGACCACATGTACCTATATATATACACATTAGGAATAATAGAGGAATAGTAGGGAAATATTTTATAGCAAAATATTGGAGAATAAAAACACCTCAAATTTAGATAAAATATATTTAATGAGCATGTCTAATGATAAATTAAAACTAATACAAAAAAAATACTCTATGTCATATAATGAGAAAACCCCCACCATATATCAACCGCTACCAAAACACAGTAGACAGAAACATCCCCACCTCACTATGATGCTAGGAAACTACCAATATTGAAATACATAACATAGCTTATAAACCACTGAAGGGTGCATTAAGTGTAAGGTAAACATGATTAGTATAAACCTACTCATGTGATCTATAAAAATTATTTTTCCAATAATATTATGGATTAAAAGAATTTAAAAAACAAGGAATGATAAATAGTTGAATAGTTTCTATACCCATTTCATGGAAAATCATTTCCTATTTTTCTGAAGTTCCAAATTAATTTGGTAAAAAATTTAAAATCATTGAAAATTCACTAGTGATTTCAAATCAAGTCATGAAAAACATATCATATCATATCCAACAGGATCCAAAATCATAGGAAACATGATTCCAAGGATCACATCAGGATAGGCTAACTCAGAAAGTTCCACCCATACATAGAAGATAACATGCATCAATACAGTAGAAATATACCAATAATCTAGAGAACATAAGAACAGCCTAGAAAGTGAATATTCCAACTATGTATAACAAGTATATAGAAAAATGACACAATATAAGTGGAACAAAACATAAGAAAAGACCCATTTTTTTATGACAATGACTATTACTAAATCTTCTACCTAATTAACCAAGGCTTCCCATGTAGAACATTTTCAAATCCATTTCATCAAAGCTATGATTCAAAAACCATTTCCTAAATCTATTTCAAATTTACTTGAAAATAATGCTTCAATTTAAAAAAATAATATAAATCCCATCATTTATCAAAAACCCATTTTCACATAAACAATTCAATTATTCATACTCCTTTATAAAGCAATTTATAACAACCATATAAATAATATACATTCAATATAGGATCGAGACGGAACCCCTACCTCATACATGGGTCACACATGCCATCAACACAATCCTCCAACATGGAAGAACATAAAGAAAATGATAGAGGTCCTTTAATCTATCCACACATATCATAATCAATAAAACCATAGAAACGATCAATTGAGATGATGGATCAAAACATACCTCAAAGAAACCTACACATTGCAACACATCCAACATGAAGGTGAAACTATGGATGAATATCAAATAATTGATAAAGAAAGAATCAAGAATATTATCATCATAGATCAATAGATCCTGAAACATGGAATAACATTTCTGCCATCATCAATGGAAATTAGGAAAAAGAATTACTACTCACCTATATAGAGGCACCACAACCACAATGGGTATCTATCTTAGAACGAAACGATCTAGAAGGAGAGAGGTATTCAAAATCACAAGGGAGATCTCCTAGGACTAGGGGAAAATATATTCATGTAAATTAAGAATAGTACCATGCATGTAGGACCTTAAAACATTCTGACATCAAGAATTACATGTTATCCATCCCTATTTCATGACTCAAAATCCATGAAATCCAACCATTCCCAAAAATATGTCACCTTGGATTAAAATATTGGTTTTACCTATTCACAATGTGAAAAAACATTGCAATATTTAAATCTTTCAAACCATAAACTAACTCATGACATCTTCTTGATTATGATTTCATATCCTAAAAACCATTCAAGATGCGGTAAATTCTAAAATAAATCAAACATATCATATTATATAGAAAAAACCAAGTCATATCTAGTGTTATATGAACTCAATGATAACCTCTCGAATCATTTATTATATTTATACATAGTATCTATAATTCCAACAGATATACATTCTTGAACATTAGTCCATTATCCTAATAAATCTATCTTCATCATAAAGAGTTCCAAAACACACCCGAATAAAGAGGGAAATGAAACAAGTGTAGATAAACAATTTAAAGGAAGTAACATGATTTGACATATATAGATTTAATTTATTTTAAACATGTTTAATCCATGATTTTTTTGTAAATTAGTCAGTAATATTCATACTCACCAACTTAACATCTAGGTTATAATTGTCATGTTTAAATTACAATATTTTAATAAAATAGGATATTTCATTTAAACTTGGTGTTGAGTGTATAAAGAGCTAATAATGAGATTCATTTTAATTAAAAATAAATGTCTTTTTAAGTATCGGAAATTTATATTGTATTTTAGAATAGTTTTTTGTGTCATGCAATCTATAAAACATGATTTATATATTTTAAAAAACTTTGGGGGTTACCTGAGTTATGTAGTCTAGAACATTCACTCATGTCTTTTTTAATTATATATATATGTATAATGACTGCGATTAGCATTAACACATAGTTTATGATACCTAACTAATTGGTCTATAAATTTCTAGATGATATACTTGTGTTCAAACCTCTCATTTTACCATGTTAGGTTTTTTGTCATTTTGACTTGGATTGCGGCTACTGATGAGGTAAAACTACCATTGAGGTTATTAATTAACCTACTATTGTGATTTTTTGTTTGGATTATCATTATAAATTGTTAGTTTTTCTTGATATTATGATTTTTTAGAGTGTAGAAGTTGGTGTATTCTTGTGATGGGTTCACCAAGATTAAAATCATTTAATTAGAATGTTAATTACTTTTGGATAAATTGATAAATAAAATGTAATTTTTTATGGTTAATTGTAATTATAAAAATTAACCATTACATATTATGATGTAATTATTGATATTCTATGATCTTACTCATGTTTTTTTCTAGATTATCTTAAATTTAAACTTCTACGATTAAAGACCGATGGATAGTTGTTATATGAATATTTATTCATTAATTTATGTTTGAGGGTTTGTTGTTATATACTTTTTTGAATCTATTGACTGATTTTTCATATACATGTGATGGTTTCTTGATATTACCATAAGTGAGACTTTAGGGAAATGTGAATGACTATGATCATACCTGAGGGAAATATTATTTTGGCATAGAACACCTAATAGAGATATATATATATATGAAACTCTTGATGGCAAGTTTCACAGTCACTAGAAGTATGTGGGAAATAATCTTGAATATAATTTTTTTTGTTATAGACAGAACCATATGTGACCCCTATAGGTAAGATTTATGGTTATGTTCATACCTAAGGGAAAGTTATATTAGTTACAGACTACATAAGTGAAAGATTAATTGGATATGAACCAATAGAGAGTAAGATACAAATTAAATAGATTCATATAGGTGATGAGTCTGATTATAATGGATTTATTAGGATGATATTGGTAATTCTATGAGGGTTAGTGATACATTTTCACGAAAATTTTTGTGTGATTCATCTCATGAAAGAAAATATTCCACCAACAACTTGTGATTTCGCATGACATAGGGGGATCTACCACTTGCTATAGGTAATTGTAAATGTGATAAAGTAGGTTATCATGACAATCATTGATTTTGTCTTATGACTTCATTAGTGATATCCATCAATTTATATAGCAGGTTTAGATGACCTAGTATGCTATCCCAAAACTTGTGAGTTAGCCATTATAATTTATGTTCAGTGTTATTTTTTCAAATTAATACACCAATATATTTCTTATTTAATTCACAATATACTTATAATGGATGTTTTAGACAACATTGGATCTTGAATATTGATTTTTACAAACACCATATTCTGGCCTCCATTGCATATGGGTTTTCTAAAAGATCTTATATATTTATTTCAGGAACCTCTTTAGGATGAGGCATGATTTACTACGGTAAATAATGTTTGCTCAGATGGTGTTAGGTGATTGGATGCAGTCAAACATAGTGAGGTGGAAGAGGCCATTTTTTATTTTTTTCATTCACTTTTTATGTATCTATGACCATCCTGGTGGTTGGATTTTTGTTTTTATAACATGGATTTCCAAGGCATTTTTCAATTTAGATATATTATTTTGGGTTATATTTTATTCATTGTACTCAAATTTAATTATAATTGATGACTTTAATATATTTACTTATTATTTCACATATTTTTATGGTGATATAGTCTCCCCACTGTACCATTTGAGACCCCCTCTTATATTCCAAAGTCTTTGGCATATGAGGAGGTGTGCTTGAGGACATGGGGTTGAGTAACTGAGATAATGGTTTAGAGTGAGATGGGGTGGGGACATACAGGTATAAATATAGTAATTAAAAATGTACTTAAATAGTTATATATGTAAGGGACTTATATAAAAAATGGAATAATTTCACAAAAATAATATTTCAAAAAAGTTAGAAAAATAAATTGAATGTGTAACCGAAAATCTGGGAAGGAGGTACACAAGAAGCCTATTATCATGTATGATTGCATTTTGAACTGCTATACAACATATGATTAATTAAATTATTTTTAATAAATTAATTATTATTAACTTTATAATTATATATTTAATATAATTCAGAATTTTATTTTTATATTATATTTATTTAATATAAGTTTTTCTTTCCTACATCAGTTACATGAGGTTGTTTAAATAATTTTTCCATAATAAATTTTGTATATTCACCATGGTAGAATGTTTTATAAAATGGTTTCATAGAATAAAAAATAGTGATAGTTTTATAAATATAATTTTTTTATACACAATATTTTTTTTAAATACATTCACGATGAGTAGTGAAGATAAATAAACACATTTCTAATGGATTCAGTAGTCCTTAAATACGCCTGATTAATATTTTTTTTTTCACAATGATTGGGAGGGAAATAATGTATATGATAATGAGAAATTTAGAAATAAAATTTAAACAATATATATTATAGTTATTCATCAATCCCATTACTAAAATGTAAAATGGAATATCATTATGAAAAATGGAAGGCGTCACTTCATGGATGTGGTAGTTTGCATAACACATTAACGCTTATTTTTTTCTTGGTGAATAGAGTGGAATAAATAATAATTATACCATTTATATAATAAAAAATATTTTTAATAATGAAACTAATTTAAGTATATTTATATGGATATAAAATATTTTTAATAGAATTATTAAGGGGGACAGATTATTAACTAGGTAATACATACATTGGGGACTTCATCTTCTATTGGAGATGTATTTTGAAGTGAATGTCTTAATATAACAATTAGAGTTCAGAGTATTAATAATGATAAATTTATAAATATTATAATTATTAAGAGTATATATTCACGGAAAAATTAAATGATAACTATATCCAAGGAGTGGTGTATGATTTCATTTCATAAGTGAAAAAATGGCACTTTTTGTAATACCCATTACACTTCCATGATATAATTACACTATTCTCTTGTTAATGACTCCAACATTTAAAAATATTGGATTTTAGTGTGCTATTGGGATGATAAATCCTCCTCAAATACATTCAACACATGTATTGAATATTTTTCAAGACATACCATAGGTTTTAGCGTTTTAAAATTTTGATTTTTACCTTCATAACTAGTTTTTAATGGCGTAATTTATATTTTATTTAAAAATAAAAGGAAACACTACTATCAAATTTGTTCATTTTAAACTAGAATTTAATCTTCATCTAATATAATTAAATTTATAAATCTGAAAAAATAAACATTTAAATTGATATATATAATATATAAATAACTATCTTGGCAGAAAAATGACTTTATACCATTATACATTCATTGTAATATTTGTTATTTATTACTAATTTAATGATTGTTATTATAATTATAT
This sequence comes from Viscum album, assembly GCA_963277665.1. Lineage (NCBI taxonomy): Eukaryota > Viridiplantae > Streptophyta > Magnoliopsida > Santalales > Viscaceae > Viscum > Viscum album. Next base: position 381,914,595 of record OY728132.1, on the reverse strand, counting down.
AAATGCATAAACATAATATAAGTGCATTTATTTAAATGAAATCAATTTTTAATATAATTAAAATTACACAACATTATAAAAAATTTCTTTTAAAAATATTTTTTATTCTATTATTATAGTAATTCACATTTATCTTAATAATATTACAATTATGAATAAAAAATAAATTCATACTCTAAAAAAATATTTTCATGTTGAAATAAAATAGGAGCTACATTTTTTATATTTATTTTCTAAAAGTGAAAAGTCTATTTTTTTAATATAAGTGGCTAAAAATATTTCTTAATTTTAAAATGTTACCTGAGATTAAAAAATGTTAAAAATGTTTTTTATAAATTTACAACAATTTTTATATAATTATTTTACTTTATAATTATCAAATTTTCTCTAAAAAATAATATGTGAAAACAATTTTTTAATTGTAATAATTTCTAAAAAATTAATATTTTTATCATTTTCTAAAAAATTGTTTTTTAGAAATCCCTAAAAGTTGATATTAAGATAATATTTATATATTAAGTTTAATAAGGAAGTTAATTTAGTCAAATTAAAACTATTAATGTATTATAAAGATCGAAATTAAAAATTTAGTCACCACTATCTATTAATAATTTTTTAACATCTATAAACATCATCTATAATAATATAATTTTATTGAAGTTTGGTTGTTTTGGGTTTAGTCCATTATCGAATTTAAGATAAATTACTCAACGCAATATTTAATCTAATAAAATAATCCCAAATATATCTATTTGTTACTTTATACACATGAATAAATTTCAGACATGAAATTTTATTTAATAAAATAATGTGAGAAAAAATGAAGATACTTTTGATTCTTGTGGTATTCGGGTTCCCACATTGCCTCTTAAAACATATTGTTTCTTTTGTATAAAATGTAAAGTTGATTTGTTTGGTTATAAGTAACATTGTCTAATAAATCCAAGATCTTTACATGCCACTTCTCATAAGAGAGGTGATTCCCCAACAATACACCAACAATTTCATCATATGTGGGGGAATTGTTATGTACTTATTTAAGAGAGATTTTTTGGAACAAATCATGTACCTTGGAAACATTTTTAGAGAGTTAAATTTTATATTTTATAGAATTGATATAATCAACAATATCAAATTTTTTAATATATCTTAGACATAGGTTCCCCTTCTTCCCAAATTTCAATGTTCTCATTAATATACATATATGATGGAATACATTTTTATGATACAAATTTATTAATTATAAAAAAATTAGTATAACTCCTCAAATAAATTTTTTCATAGTTGATGGTTTCTTGAATGATCTTGATATTTTCAACAATTTAATCATCTATATTAGTTTCCAATTTTTTTTTACTAGCTTAAAGCCAGAATGTTAGAGTTATAAATCACATCCCAAATAGGGATTCATATGGGGTGATTTGGATGATTTATTGCGGAATTGGTTATATAAGAACTCTAAAATTGGAATATATTGGTCCAACCTCCCTTTATGTCTATAGAGAAAGCTCTATACATGTCTTCAAGTGTTGAGATTGTTTTTTAGAATGGTCATACATATGTGGATGATATGACATATTTAATTTCAAATATATTTTTAGAGAATATTTAATTATATTCTAGAACCTTACGGTAAACATCAGATCTCGATTAGATACAATCGATAGTGGTGTTACATGTAGCATCACCACTTCATGAATATATACATTTTCTATATGATCGAGTGATAATCCTTCTTGAATGTAACTTAAGTGATAAATCATGTTAAGAAATTCCATCACAACCCATATAGAATTATTACCTTTTGATATTGTTGTAATTCATGTGAAAAAATCGAACATTATATTTTCCCCTTTCAATGTATTTTTTGTAATTGGATGCATCATTCCATTGTAATTTTGACTCTAAAATTTCACCTACTAAAACAATAGTTTTTTTGTGTATTCTACTATCAGCTTATTCATATTGTCATACTAGTATTGTTCATGGATATATTTTAACAGTTTTATGTCTCCTTGGTGGATAGATAATATCATTATATGAGCATCATTCAACATATCCTTATTTATCTTAGCTAATTGAATATATTTTTGTTTAATAAATATAAAAAATCCTTCATATTCAATATTAAACTCATATCTTTTCCCTTATTACCCAGTGATGGTTGAAAAGTTTTTTGATAATAATATGATGATACTCCCCTCTTCATGATTACCATTTCCATCATTTTCATTCCCAAAATGATTATATAATTTTCAGTCATTATCATTGATATGGTTATAGCAACATCCCTATTTTGATCATATTCCACTTTATTATTCTTTCCTTTACGTAAGTGGATAATTAATCATAATCATGAATCATATTTAACAATTTTCATTGTATCATATTGAGAACATCATTGTGGGAATATATATTTTAGGATCAAGTGGTTCGTATTAATATCACACTTCACTCTATGGAGATAATACCACCAAAATTTCTATTTCAATATTACTACAAAAAACGCTAAATAATGTGTTTGATATTTATATTCAAGAACCTAAAACTATCTTGAATAATAGGCTCTCACATTAACCTTAATTATGTGTGTATATCAAAATGAATTTATTTGATAAATCACTATAGATCACAAATCCTTCCCCATTATTGGGTTTTATGTGTAGAGCTATTTTGTTAAGACTCTAAATCAACTCATTGAATATCTCTTCAAATTCATCTATCCATACATACATAACACCATTACAATTAATCATAGTCAGTTGGTTTTATAAACTTGAGATATTTTTCATGAATCACCAATAGTACCTAACTGATTTGAGGAATCTAACGGTATCTATCACAAATGATTGTATAAGACAATGCTCAATAACCTTATTAATCTAAGGTTCCATATATGACCCATTATTTTTGATACCATACCCCAATATAACAAACTATTCCTAAAAACACATTTTTTTATAATTTTTATATAAATTCTCTTTCTTCAATGCATTCAGCATATCATTCTTGTCCCCATATGTGCTTACTTATTTTTTGAGTATATAAGAATACCATATATAAAGGTTATGAATTTTTTTCTCATCTAATATCTTATGACTCTATTCATTATGCCCATGAATATAATTCGATCATTCATTAGTCCAAATTGAAATATTATGAACTCATAGTGCCATTACCTAGTATGAAAGTTTTCATTTGTAATATCCTCTTTATTCACCTATAGTGGATTATATCATTCCAGATGATTCTCTATTGAGAAATATTGATCTTCACATAACCAAAAAAATATGTCATAGATTCAAGTTAGGGTTGAGTTTTAATTTATCATTATCTTGTTTAGATCATGATAATTAGTACCGATAATCGTATACACATTCTTATTCCTGGTAAATATGACCGGTTATATAGGGGGATCTTGCTTTTTCTTACATAATAATTACATCACTGTTATGATTTACCACATAAAAACATTACAACCAGGATCCAAAGAATAAGTTTCATCAGAACATTAGTACAATACATCACTTATTCAAACCAAAATATAATAATTTTTTATAAATTACTCTCCTTTAACCTTTCATATGTCACATTATCCTTAATACATGAAGTCAGAGAAAGGATATACATCAGAGAAAGGGGTGAGAAAAAAAATCCCAGTGAGGGGATAAATAAAGAAATGAATCGATATAACATGGGTGAGAATAATCACTGTCATCATAACAAATTAATTGGATCATAATCATAATCATGAGAGGAATAATTAGATTATGTTACAGAATGTGAAAATTCATATTGATGGAACATAATGGCTTAGATGAAAAATACCCCACACAGTTTTGAAAATAGATAGCATCATGTTCACATATAACATATATACATAATTATAACATCATAATTTTGAAAAAATAAAGCATCATGTTTACAAATATTCCATTTATCTCATGAGATACATCCTATTACACTATCCATTGGAGGGATATATAAATTTGGAACCACCCATGACATCATACCATTTACATAAACATTCATGACACATAGAACATATATCAATATTAGAAGTAAAATAACCCATGGAAATGAAATGGGCTACCTGATAATTTCAAACAAGAGACATTAGTGAATAAATTTTGGTTTTCCCAAATGAAAAAGTGAAATCATACTTAGAATAAGAATAATATATATTCAGCAATGAAGAAATAATCTAAATAGAATTCATGTAGTGAATTAGAAGGAACGATTATTTAAAAAAAATCTTGTTCATAAAATTAAATTATAAATATGTACATCCTTTAAAATAAAATATAATAAAAATGAAATTATATTTTAAGAATATTAAAATAACATCCACACTAAAATTTCACATGAAAGTGTAAGAACTGAATGAAAGGGAGTTATGTTTTTGAGTCCCCTGACGTTATGTCAGAATAATTTCATCAATTTATTATCTTAGAAAATGAAATTATATTCATCAATTAATAAATAAATAACCTATAATACATTTATTTTATTTGTTATATTTTTATTAAGTTTATTTATGGTGTTTTTTATGAGTTATGGAGTTTAATTTCATTGTTTGATTAGTGTTTGTTTTTATGTTTTCATGTTTGGTTTAATTGCATATAATTATTGAGGTTCATGTACAATGAAAATAATTCTCTAGAATTCAAATTATCTTTTATTAATGAAATTATATAAGTTTAAATTGATTCATATATTATTTGGTATATGGTATGAGAATGATTCATTAGTTAAAACATTGTTCAACATGATATAACTTATTTTTGCGATTTTTACCACCATCAAAAACTAGTGACATTCTATTTAATATCATGAATATATATTGGTTCTAGTACATGTAAGATTATATTACATGTATATTAATATCATATTTATCCATAATAATGGTTTTATGATCATCTTTTAAGGATTTAAGGGAAAATGAAATGTCATCATCCATGAAGGTGATGAATCGAAACATCATGGATGTTGTTTATCATTTTCCTAGAATAAAATGAGTAAAAGGGATTGGATGATTTTTATTTAGTTAAAAAATGAAATATGAGTATATATGTGATTTAATAATATTAATTCCTTTTTTAATAGTGTATGTTAGGAGATAAAATGAAATTAAATTAAATTAAAAGTGTTAGAATGATCATTTTACATCTTGAATTTGTCAACTTGGGAAACTCTTTAATGCACATGGGTTTGTTATTTTGATGAGAAATAAATTACTCATACATCTGAAAGTGTATTTGGGAGGGAAAATGGTTGAATTTATACAGGATACATGGCTATTAATGTGTGAGGAGATAGGGTAGTAAGGGGTTTTATTTATTGGGGAGGAGAGGGGTGTTCAATTTATTTTATTCATTTGATTATTATTTTTTCTCAATACTATAAATAGTAATGCTAAATATTCATAAACACAATAAAATATTCATGATTGTTTGATACAATGGATTATTACCTCATCCATGCATCATCTATTAAGTAATAATTCATGTATTTATCTTATATCATATATGTTCATATTTTACTATTCACCAAAAAATTAACTATTTTAGAAAATTATCAAAAATTAACCCTCACAATTTTTCAATGTGTATAAATAAAAAATTAACTTCATTTTATAAAAATTCATTTTAAAAATATGATAAATTTATTTTTTAATTAGAATTATTATTTATTTGAAAAATATTGATTTTAATATTGGAAGAGATTTTATGACTCTTTGAAATATTTATTAATGTCTAATAAAATTGTCTTATAATTATAATAAAACAAAATATTATTTTATGAATGTATTTTATCAAAAAAAATTCCTTTCAAATTGTTATATTAATTATAAAATTGTATATAAAAAATATATGTTTCACCAAAATATCAACACATAATATATCATTTTTGAAAAATTTATTTACTCCTACTGTTATATAATTATTTCAAATTTTCATTTATAAGACACATAAATTTATTTATAATTTCATAGGATATATTAATATTCTATATTATAAATTAGAATTCCAAAATATAATGTAAATATTCAATCGGTTAGGTTACATATCCATTAGTATAGGTTCCTTAATTTCAATAAATATGATTTATTTCATTATTCATTAATGATAATAATGTTTTTATTGGCCTCTATATGTGATGTATGTGTTTAATAAATATAATATGAGAAGTTTAATTGATAAAAGTTTGGTTTGTGACATTATTCCCCCTTTTTTAAATTTCTCACTCAATTTTTTTTTAAAAATTAATGTGAAAATATGTGAGGGTAATTCTTTTTTATTTATTACTTTAATTACCATGTATCCTCTTCATAATTATTATTCATCCATAGTACATTTACAAGGTGAATTTTTTCTCACAAAAGAATATTTTTCTTTGTACTGTGATTTTTACCTGTTGGTCTTCATATGAGAGGTTGTCCTCCAATTATACTACCTTCAGATTCACTACTTCTGAGGGGTTAGGTATGTACTTCTTGAATAGAGATACATGGAAAAAACATGAAATTATGCCCTAATTAGTGGAACTTAATGTTTATTTTCCACTACTCTTATGTGATCAAGAATCTCCAAGGGTATAACCTACGTTGGGATAATCTTATCCTTCATTACATATTGGATACCTCTCTTCCATAGTGATATTTGAAGGAAGAATTCATCTCCAAATTCAAACATTATGTCCCGTTGAAAATTTTAATATTTGTTATTTTTCCAACTATGAGAAAATTTTATGTGTTTTTGTATTATTTGAAACTTCTTGGTCATCTCATACAAAAGATAATTTCCATGTAACTTTCTTTTTTCATATTAAACACAATAGGTTTGAGTTATACATCTATTCACATACAGAGCTTCATATGAAGCCATCTGGATACATGAGTGGAATTTTTCGTTGGATGAGAACATAACCAATTGGAGAAACTGATCCCATTCACATTTAAATTCCATTTAACGTTATATCATCATTACCTCAAGAATAAGAATTTTCCTTTTAGATTTTCCATCAGTTTAGGGATGATTGGTCATGATGAAATTCTATTAAGTACCCTATTCAAGTTGAAGGCGTGTCTATAATTTAGATGTGAACGTTGGATAATGATCAGATATGATCCAATGTGGTATCCCATACATCCTTAACACTTCCATTAAATATATATTGGCATATTTTCAAGTGAATATTATTCCTGAATAGTGATAATGTGGTTAGTCTTAGTGAGCCGATCCACTGAAACCCATATCACATTGTCACATTGGATGTCTCTGGGAGACCACTAACTATGTTCATAGTGACATTAACCCATTTCCACATGGTTATAGGAAATGTTTTCATCATCTCCTAGGACATTATTTATTATGATTTACTTTTTGACATGTTATGAACCTTGAGATATAATCCTCAATCTACTTTTTCATATTATTACACTAGAATTTCAATCAAAGATCATAGTACATCTCAATACATTTAGGATGGATGGAGAAATATGGGCTATGTGAACATTCTAATAGCACATTCTTTATATCAAGTTATTAAGGAACACAATGTATTATTCCAAACTGAATCACACCATCATCATTGATGAAAAAATATAGTATATTTCCTTTTTTAATAAATTCACCATCTCTATAACTCCAAATAATAACTTTTTGAATCCTTAATGTTCAATTAGATAGATGGTTGGGTAATAATTTGTTCAAGGTGGGATGTATTCCCTTCCGTTATGACTTACAAATCCATCATTTTCATATCAATGAAGATTGGTTCTTTCTCAATCATTATCATGGATAAAATAGAAATTTATTTTCTTGTAAGATCATCAACCACTTTGTTTTCCTCTCTTACAAGTTAGTGAATATACAATTAATAGTTCTTAATTTTTTGTAATAGTATAATTTGACACATGATGAGTTCCTTTTATGTGAATATATAATTTAGACCTTGTGATCAATATATATGTTACACTTCTTACCATAGAGGTTGTTCCACTATATGTTCATTGACAAAATCACTTCTTTTTCCACTAGATTATGTTTTTGGAATTTTTTCAGGGATATTAATTAACTATGAGGCATAGGAGATCAATTTATAATTCTTCATGAGTAAAAATCCCAATCCATTCTTTGAAGCATCACTATATATCACTGAACATTATCCACTTTTTTGTAGTGTGAATAAAGGTGCTATTATTAGCCTTTTCTTAAAATACATTAATATTTACATAAATTAATATTTCAGGACATTCTTTAGCCATTTTCTTTTTAACATAGATTTTAGGGTATATAATCATGATATATTTTTAAAAAAACATCAATTGTTCCCCTATAATCCATGATAAATATGGACTTCTGTGACACTAGTGAGTATGGTCCATTCCTCAGTTTCCCTTCTTATGGGTCTACATAAATTCTACAACTTATTATCACATGTTCCAAGAATGTGACTTTTTTATCAAACAACCACACTTTCATAGCTTGGCTTAAAATTTAAACTTATTTAATGTTACAGTAAAATCCTTATATATAAGAACCCTGTTCTTTTTATTAAATTCATACAGGATTAAAAGACATAAAATTATACTTATTATAACTCCAAAGATTGAGAATTATAGTTTAATGGTAAATTAGGAACAATAGATAAGAACATAAAAAATTAAATACAATGTCATTATTTAAATCATCCTTTATAGGAGAATGACATTCCATCATACTTAGCATTGCATGATATTAGCTGAGGACATACATAAGAACGGGTTGAGATATAAATCCTAGAAAGGTAATAAACACAGAATAACATTAAGAAGAAAACTCATATAAGACAATAGTTGTGTCAATGGATTATAAAATAATCCTGAATAGACAGCCATGATATATAATGTTAATCATAACATCGAAATGTGGAATCAACATAAAACATTGCATCATAGGTCAAGTCTAAACTACCAAGAAATCATTATGGACAAAGTACCATAAAGTATTTAGGTAAACCATTGTTCCAACATTTCATGTCATGATACTAAACATTACCTAATGCATTGGAGTTCATTAATGTTATGGGTACACCATCACATTCATTTCATTCTCATGATTATGTGTACCACATCGATCATAATGAATGCATTCACTCATCATAATAATATATTACATGATTAAGGGGTGTGGAATAAATACATTTCTCTCCTAAAAAGGTATATGTGTGTAAAATTAAACACCCTTCATAGGGAATTGGTACGGTATTCATAAAGAACGTTTTTTGGAATGGAGACTCACGGTGCAATTTTGGAATCTTAAAGGCATGACATAAATATTCATAAAAAAATTATAAAAGAATAATAGTTATCTCATCATACCTAAATGAAATTTAAATTAATAGGGTCATATAAATACATGTCCCATAATGTGGAATTTGGAAATATAAGGCCTAAAAAACTAAAACACGGATAAAGGTGAGAAATGAAATAACTCTTCTGAAATTTTTTCATGGTAACAGGTGTATGTGGGAGGGATTAATAATACTTAATGGGTTATATCATAATTAAAAAATAATAACGGTAGTATTTGGGAGGTATAAAAACATAACCGATCATTTTTAAATGAAAATAAATTTTTTTAAAAATATAAAGAAAGTTGGATAAAATGAGAATAGAAGGAACCCTAACATGAGTGTGTCACATAAAAATATTTAAGAGGGGATTCGTTAGAGACTACGGTTCATTATAAGGATCATAGAGAGGGTATGATAGATTAATAACCTACTCCATGTATTTTAATTAATGTGAAGTGGCATCTTGGGTGGGTCTATATAGGAATTGAGAGGGGAATTCATTAATATTTCACATACTTAGGTTTTTGGAATCTATAGAATTAGGTATTCAAAGCCACAGACCTTACCATTGTTTTTCCCATTTGTATTCTAAAATAAGAGTTGAAAAAATTATTCTATAAGGCCCTGAGATAAAGATATTAAAATATTAGCCTTTCTTATGTGGAGGTGGGTTACATAATTAAAGAAATGAACATAAAATCATAAAATATATTATATATTTTTTAGGAGTCACTAAGGTTATATAAAATAAGTAAAAAAATATAAAATCGCATTATTTAAATGGTAAAAAATTATATTTTTTCAAATATCCCTGTTATATTGTATATAACATCACTAAAGGTCCATTATGATGTCATAAAACCCACAATATATTTATATGGTATTTAATTTTTACCCAAAAATTCTACTATCTCAAAAAATTATGAGAAATTCAATATTTTATATTTTTGAAATCCTCATTCAAAATATAATATTTCATTTGTCCAAATAATTTTCTAAAATTTCAAATTTTCACATTTAAAAAAATCAAAATTTATTGAAAATTGATGCGGTTTGAAAAAATAGTTTTTAAACGGTAATAAAAATTTCCTTTGGCCTCACAAAAATTATATGACCATTTATATTTAATAAATATACTTTCCTAATAATATTTTATTTAAATATTGTTTATTAATTCATCCAAATAGATTTCTTAATTTGATTTGAATATTAACCAAAAATACTATTTTTCATTTATAAAAAATAAAAGTATAATCATTATTATATAAAAAAAATTTATATAATCATAATCCTAGGGTCTTGATACATATCCCTTTACTACACCAGCATATTCCTTAATAGTATGGTGTGCGATGGTGGGGCTTTCATGGGGTCATTCGTTGAACATGTTTTGGTCGTGATCTCGATGAGCTTGAAATTCTCCCATAAACAGTTTGGCTCATGATTATGTTGTTGGATCTCAACTTGCGATTGGTCTAGGGAAAACCCTATAAAGGATATCCCCCTCAGATGCTCTAAAAACTAGGACATATACAGAAAGATTCTACTAGTTGAGGCCATCACATCCTTTGCCTATGTAAAAAGGATTTGTTAAAACGATATATTTATACTAGTCATGTGATCACTGTTCAATGTAGATATTATCAACAATAATGAAACATATTATTCTTTAATATCCGACTAGATATTATAAAATAAATGGATTGAAAGTTTTTTTCATATCTATTTTACAAAATAAGACATTTAGTTAAATCAAAACTGAAATTTCACTTATAATAGTTTGGGAAATTGAAATATCCCCCCTTAAGAAATTTCAACCATGAAATTTTCCTTTACAACATTAAAATAGATTACGGTACTTTTTTCATGGCCACATCCAGTTCCCACATTTCTTATTCAAACTGGTGGTTTCTCACAACCATTTTTACCAGGTGTATTGGATTATTCAATTTACATTTTTCTCTATGATCTATGATCTTCACTGTCATCTCCTCTTAAAAGAGATCATTCTCTAATGGTTGCACTGCTATATTGAGTACATGAGAGGGGTATGGTATATACATTTACAAGAGGGATACATGGAACACATAGTGTACTTGAGATGGATAGGCGGGATTTCCAGTATGTAGTCCACCACTCTGATATGATCAAGAATCTCAAAAGGGCTGAGGAACCTTGGACTAATATTTCCTTTCTTCCAAAGTTTCATTACACTCTTCCATAGAGATAATTTGAGGAATACCATGTCTCCAAAAAAAATATTGGTATTGTCGATGATTTTCAGCATATATTTTTTGTCTACTCTGAGCATCCTTATTGTCCTACTTAATGGTCTTATCAATATCCAGTATTTTCTCAACCATTTTAGGACATAGTAGAATTCATTACCAAACTTCATCCCAGCATTCAGGTGTTATGCACCTATTTCTATAAAAGGGCATCATACGGAGAAATTTGGATTCTTGGGTGGAAACTATTGTTGTAAGGGAACTCAACCAGAGGAAGATGTTGATCCCATCCTCCATTGAATTCAATTGAGCATACTGTAAAAATGCCCTCAAGTTTATGGATAGTTCACTCAGATTGGCCAATAGTTTGAGGGTGATAATCTATGAGGATGTTTAACTTTGAATTCATATCATGATGGAGATTCTTCCAGAATATAGAGGTGAAACACGTATCTCGATAAGATAGAATCTATAATGGTATACCATGAATCCTCACCACTTCACTGATGTATATCTGTGCAAGTTGATCCATTTAGAAATCCTGTCAAATTGAAATGAAGTGTGTATACTATGTAAAACGATCCACCGTAACCAAAAGATGATTGTGTCCTCTAGATGTCTTTGGAATCCCACCGATAAATTCCATGGTGATTTATTCCCATTTCCATGTAGGTATAGGTAATGGTTGCATCATCTCCATAGATTTTGGCCTTTCACCCTTCACTTTCTTACATACAATACATCTTGATGTATATTATGTTAACAACTTCTTTATATTGTCCAACCAATTGTGCTCCCAGAGATCTCGAAACATCTTTTTGATTCAAGGGTTGATATAAAAAGTTGAATTGTGTGTATCATCCAATATCTACTTATTTATATTAGGATTTTATGGAATATATATTCTTGACGAAAATCTTATAACACCTTCTTCATTAATATAGAACTCCAAAGATTTACATTTTCTCATAGTTTCTACATTTTACTGAATTTCCACATCATCTCTATTATCACACTTTAACCTCCCTTAAAGAGATGGTTGATCAATAATTCGTGAATGGATTGATGATGTTTTTTTCTTTATGATTCCAATTTCCATCCTCTTCAAGTCTAATAAGATCCCATCCTTCTCAATTATCATCAATGAAATATTTTTCTAGATCCTTTCTACATAGATCATCTACCACATTATTTTTTTCCCTAAATTGTAGTGAATAGAGAATTCATCATCTTTGATTATCTCTAACCATCTTTGTTCGCACATATTAAACACTTTCTATGTGAAAATATAGTTGATTCTTTTGTGATCTATCTATATTTCACACCTCTCCCAATAACGATAATGTCTCCAAATTTTCTAAGTGAAGATAACAACAGACATTTCTAGATTATGTGTTATATAGTTCTTCTAATGAGATTTTAACATCCTTGAAGTATAGGGAATAACATTGTCATTTGGAATTAACATAAAACCCGTTACCTTTTTTAAGCATCACTGAATACCATAAAAATATCTCCACTTATGGGTATTGTGAGCACATTATTAGTGATAATACTCTTTTTGAACTCCGTGGAGATCTCTTTGTAGTCATTATTCCAATAAAAAATTAATCCCTACCAGGTTATATTGGTTATAAGGATTTGAAATCACGAGAAATTTATCAAAAATTGATGTTAATACCAAGCAAATCCAAGGAAACTATAGATATCTGTCAATGATAATGGACTTAATCATCCTTCAATTGCAACAGCCCTTGAAGAGTCCACATATATCCCATTTCTTATGATGATATTTACCAAGAAAGAGACATCCTTAAATGAGATCCCACAATTTCTTTAATTGGAAAAATGATTCTCCTATCGCATGGTCTTTACAACAGTACTTAAATGTTCCTCATGCTCCTTGTTACTTTTGAAATATAATAGAATATCATCAATAAAGACTTCCACAAATTAATCTAGTTAATATTTATAGAATCTATTATTTAGGATGATGAATATTTTTAGATCATTATGGTGTCTAAATGGCATAAATATGGACTCATAATGCTCATAAATTGTAATAAAAGCAGTCTAAGGGATATCCCCCTTCTTTACCCTTACATGGTAATATCCCAAACATAGATCCACCTTGGAGAATTATTGTGCCCCACGTAGCTTATAAAACATGTCATAAATTAATGGAAATGGATACTTGTTCATTATTGTGATTTTTTTTGATCCCATGATAATCAATGCATAGGGGCACGTACCAATTCTTCTTCTTGAGGAAGAGAACTAGAGCACCCCCTAGTGAAGAACATGGGCATAAAAACCCTCTATCCATATTCTCCTATAGTTTTTTATTTAGATACTTTAGTTTTCAATTTATCTCCTTAAGTTCCATAACTACCATTCTATATGTAGTCTTGTATATTGTAAATTACCTATGTATATAATTAATCAAGATTTAAACATATCTTCTATGAGGAACACTTGTAAGTTCCTCACAAAACACATTAGTGGATTACCTCACAATAGAAATGTCTTTGAGGATGATTCATTCCTTAGAATCAATAATATGAGCAAGATATTCATGATCATATGGGAATAATATCCATTTGTTGATGATGGTGATAAAGAATATTCATCCTCCTTTTTCACTTGAATATAATCATGTTTTTATTTTCTATATGAAGTGTGATTTCCCTATCACAACAATTTATGTCAAATCTATATAGGTAAAGACAATCCATGATAATAATTGAATCAAATTACACCTGGGGAAGTTTGATAATGTTCTTCAAGATATTCAATCCCAAAATTGTGATGGGGGAGGATTTATATGCATGGGTTGTAATAATTTACCCATTTTCTGTTTTCACTGACATCTCTACATCCATGCATTGGGGTGGTGTTTATATTTTTCTTCTAATACTTTACTATATAAAATAATGTGTGGAAGCAGAATCATAAAGTACATTCGCTAATCTTGTATGAATAAATAATTTTCCTATCACCACATCATTTTTAGGAATATTTTTGGAGGTAGTGATGGAAATAGCTCTCCATTGATACTTTGGAGGTTGTTGGTTGCCTCTAAAAACCCTAATATTAGTGATTTTTTAGAAATTAGTTGGTTCTTTATTATTTTAAAAATGAAAAATGCACTGAAGTTTTACAGGATTATTCCTTTCCAATGTCGCAGTAGCGGTGTTTTTCTTTATAGAAATTGCTAGCTAGGTGCCCTTACATGCCACACCTAAAGCATTTCCTCATCCCCTTGAATAAATTTCCAGGGTGCTTCATTCCAAACTATTGTAAAGGGGGTATTGAAATTTCATGGCACCATTAGATCTCTCTTTGAGAATTCTATAATTTGACTCCACCTTCTGCTACTTATTCAAGTGATACCCCTATGATATTTCAATCCCCATTTCTACTTTGAGGGAACATCATGTAATTTCCTCAAAGCTATCAAAGTCAAAAATCGTTGGGGATTTTAATAAGATAGGTTTTATCACACCAATGAAGTGATCAGCCTTTCATTCATGGGTAAACACAGATCCAATGGTGTATCGTGGAAGGCTTGTGTATTTTCCCTCACATGCTCCAATTTATTCGCTATATTTTTTTCATGAGGTCAAGGAATTCCCCACCCATCTAATGTCGGAGGGTTTTAAGAAAATATTTATGGATTTTTTTTCATGTAATCCTTCCATCTCATCACATCGATATCTTCTTCAGGATTTGTATTTTTCATCAATTTCCCCCATTGATCAGCTTCACCATATATATGATAAGCTTTCTAAAGAACCTTCTCTTGTTCAGAGAATTGAAGGATGGAGAAAATCTTCTAAATTGAGTTGATCCATTGTTCAGCAATTGAGGGATCAGAGGATCCATTAATAATAGGTGGACTTTTTCTCATGAATATTTAAATTGAGATTTTTTGTTTCCTAGGGGGGGATGAAATTTCTTCTTGATCTAGGTTACTATTTCATACTTGAGTTAACTAATATAGTATCATGAAAAAGATAGGGATTCCTACTCACATCAGATTGGGCATCTATTTGGGTAGTCCTTATATTAATCATGGAATTTTTTGTTTAAATGAGTCTACATATTTATATCCATTGGCATAATGAAAAATCAGGTGTAAGTATATTAAACTATTAACAACATGACGGGGAATAAAATGAAATTAAAGGTATAACTTATAAATTACATTCATTTCAATAACTTATTAATTTTTAGGATTCAATCTATGTTATCCAATATCTATATCCAAAAATATATTCTTATGGTCATTTATTTTGTAACCTTAATAATGGTTCATACTAATATTATTAGTTTATCAAATAATATCCCCTTGGAGTTTGAAAATTGGATTGCTGAAATGCCCAATGTTGTGCACCAGTTCCTGTCTGAGTGCAGCTCAAAGCGATGTTTGTGGGTTTTCCCCTAGATACATTTGTGATAGAGATGCATCCACTTGTTTGTATCTGGATAGGGATTTATTTTCTTGATAATCCACTTACTCTATAATCACAATGATTTAAGGTTTTTTTCTTAAACATTGTGTAAGACCTAAGGCTCTCACTAGATTTTTCTAATCATAATCTCAAAATTAACCAAACATTCCTCTAATACCAACTATAACATCCATATTATTTATATTACATTCATACATAATTTAATGAAATAAAATTACATTTAATACAACTAGAAATATGAAGAAGTATATTTTCATTGAAAATTAGAATAATTAAATAACAACTTAAAACACTAAATACATCGTCATTATTGAAAACATTCTTTACCTGACCACAACATTCCTTTGTAATTAACATTTCATGGGATTACCTAAGTACATACATAAGAAATGGGTGATTTATAAATCACAATAATGTAATAAACATGGAATAACATGAGGAATTAAAAAATGTTTGAAAATAAGCATATCAATGGGGCATAAAAGAAACATGAACAGAAAGGCACGATATAACATGATAATCATAACATATAAATTTGGAAACAACATAAAACATTGCATCATAGGTCAAGGCTAGACTGTGATGGCATCATAGTGGATAAAGTATAATAAATAAATCTGGTAATCCCATTTCCCAATATATTGTATCATTACACTAAACATTAACCAATGCATTGGAGAGCTATATAATTCTGGGAACATCATCACATTCATTTCATTCTCATCCTTAAGTGTTCTACATATATCATAAATCATGGAATCATTCATCATCATAATATATTCTCTAATAAAGGATTATAGAATTAATATCTGTAAGCTTGGAATAAAAAGTTATATTTGTATAAAATTAATCACCCTTAATAGGTAATGGGTACGACATTCACGTATACAATTGTTTGGGAATAGAGATTCACTGTGGAGTCTCTACAGCCCATCGACATGACATAAAAATTATTAAAAAGGGTTGAAGACAACAAAATAGGTCTCTCATCACATATAAATGAAATGGAAAGTAATAGGGTCAGAGAAATAAATGTCTCAACATAAGTAATTTGTAATTATAAGACATAACATAACAATAAAACATGAAGAAAGAGGGGAAATGGAATAACTCTTGTGAAATGTCACCATGGTAACAGGTGTAAGTGAGAGGGATTAGTGAGAGATAAATGGGTCTCTCATGATTGAAAAATAATAATGGTACTATAGGGGATGTTTTAAAACATACCCCATCATTTCTAAATAAAAATAAACGGGTGTAACAATATAAGGAAACAAGGATAAAAACGAGATAAAAAGGAACCCTTACATGAGTGTGTGAATTAAAAAGCATAAAGAGGGGCTTCTCGAGGGCCTGGGGAACCATGAGAGGATTATAGAGAGGGGTGTTAAAAGTTAGTATATTCTCCAAGTATTTTTAGGGATGATAAGTCAGATATTGGGTGGGATAATATGGTGAATTAGAGGGAAATTCTTTAATATATCACAATCATAGGTTTCATGAATCTATATAATTAATTATTTAAATACACAAACCATCACTTGGTTTTTTCCCATAGTTTTCTCCAATGTGGTATGGAAAAAATTATTTTATAATTTAATGGGTCAAACATAAAAAAATATTATTCTTTCTTATATATAGGTGAGTCACAATAATAATATAATTAACTTAAAATTGAAAAAGCTGTTATACATTTTGGACGATTCACTATGGATTTATAAATCAATTAAAGAATATCTAAAATAAAATTTTTATAATGTTGGAAAATATATTTTGGTGAATATTCCTTTTATAGTTTTTATTATATCACTATTGGGCCATTATGATGTCATAAAACACACTACATATTTATATGATATTTAATGTTTACCCAAAAAATTTAATGCCTCAAAAAATTATGAAAAATTCACCATTAGATATTATTGAAATCCTGATTCAAAAAGTAATATTTATTTTATCCCAATATTTTTCTAAAAATGTTAATTTTCACTTTTAAAATAAAAACCTAATGTTATAGAAAATTGAAGGGTTTTGACAAAAACAATTTTTAATCCTTAATAAAAAATAAAATTTGGAATCATATATATTATATGATCATTTATATTTAATAATGTTAATTTATGAATAATAATTTCTTGAAATTAAATCTAATAATTAATCAAAATATATTTCATAAATAATTTTGAATATTAACCAAAAATACAATTTGTGATTTAATAAAATTTAAAAAATAAACGTATATTCAATATTCTATACATAAAAAATATATATAATTATAATTATAGTATCATAATATATATACCTTTATTACAAAAAAAAAATCTATAAGACTAAGGTGGGTGATGGGTGGATTTCATGGGGCCGTTTGGTGAACATGGTTTGGGTCATGACCTCGATGAGCTTGAACATCTCTTGTAAATGGTTTCTCTTATGCTCATGTTATTGGATCTAGGATTGCGATTGGTCTTGTGAAACGTATTGATATTTTATCTCCCTCACAAGCTCTGATTAACGGTCTTCATATAGAATGATCCTACTGGTGGCGGCCACCACCTCTTTTGTCAAAGTCGAAAGGATTTGTTAAAATGATATATTTCTAACAGTCATGTTATCATTGTTCAACGAATATATTATTAATGTTGATGATACTGAATAGTCATTTAAATCCAATTTTATATAATAAAACAAATGGGGTGCATGTGTTTTCTATATTCATTTTACAAAATAAGATATTTAATTAAATTAAAATGGAAATTTCACTTAAAATAGATTGAGTCATTACAATCTCCCCACTTTTGAAAATTTCCCCTTGAAATTTGCATTTCCCACATTAAAATAGATGAGGGAAACTCTGTTTCATGACCTCCTCTAGTTTCCATGTGGTCTCATTAGACTTATAGTTTTTCCACAACACTTTGACCAGGTGCATTTTCTTATTCCGTAGAGCGTTTTCTCTATAATCTATGTTATTTACTAGCTTCTAGTCCTAAGAGAGTCTATTATCCTATGGTACCAGCACTATATTGAGAACATGAGAGGGGTATAGTATGTATTTTCTGAAAAAGTATGCATGGAATACATCATGTACTTGACATAGGTTAGGTGGGGGTGCTAGTTGGTTGGACACCTCTCTCATGTGATCAAGGATCTCATAAGGTTTGATGTACCTTGGACTATGCTTTACCTTTTTGAAAAATATCATTACTCTATTAAATAGAGATATGAGTAGGAATACCATGTCTCTAACATCAAAATCTAGGTGTTTTCGATGATTGTCAATATAGATTTTATTATGACTCGGAGGTACCTTAATTTGTTGTTGAATGTTCTTAAAATTCTCCACCATTTCCCCGACAATTTTAGGACCTAATAGTTTTTGTTCCCCAATATCATCCCATTATGTAGGTGTTCTACATCTCTTCAAATAAAGGGATTCAAAGGAAAACTTTTGGATGTTTGAGTGGAAACAATTGTTGTAAGAGAACTCAAGTAGAAGAAGATGTTGATCCCATCCTCCTTTCAAGGTAATTGAGAATGATCTCAACATGTGTAGAAGTGTATGGATAGTCCACTCATATTTTCCAACAGTCTAAGGGTGATAGATCGTGTTGGTGTTTAACTCAGTATTCCTATCATGTTAGAGACACTTCTAGAACATAGATGTGAATCATGGATCTTGATTTGATATAATCGATAGTTATACACCACACAACCTCACCACTTCCCTAACGTATATCCATTCCAATTGAACCAATGACCTAATCTCTCAAATCGTAATGAACTGTGAAGTCTTTATAAGATGATCAACCATAACCCAGATATCATTGTTTCCATTTGATGTCTGTAGAAGCTCTATGAGAAATTCCATGGTTATGTTTTCTAATTCCCATATAGGTATGGGTAATGGTTGCATCATCCCATTATATTTATAACTTTCCACCTTCACTTATGAACATACAAGACATTTTTTTTATATTATGTGATATCCTTCTTCGTATTTTCCTTCCAATAGTCTTCATAAATATCATGATACATTATTTTGATTCCAGGGTGGATGGAGAGGGTTTAGATATATGCATCATCCAAAATCCAATTCATTAAATTAGGATTTTATGGTACAAATAGTCTTAACCCAAATATTACAACTCCTTTTTTATTAACATTTAAATCTGAGCTTTTACCTTTTCTAATAGTTTCCACATTCTTTTGAATTCCCACGTTATCTATTTGATCATTCTTTAACCTCCCTATAAGAGATGGTTGACAAACATTTGTGAAAGGATTGATGATGTTCCTTACTTTATGATTCCCATTTCCATCATATTCAAGTCTAAAAATATTGAGTCCTTATTAATCATCTTCCATGAATGAGTTGTTCGATCCTTTCTACTTAGAGAATATTCTAATTTATTCAATTTCCCCGGATGATAGTGAAATGAGTAGTCATAGTTTTATATCATCTCTAACTATCTTCACTGGGGAATATTCCACTCATTTTGTGTGAATATATAAATGAGGATTTTGTGATTTATATAAATTTCAAACATCTCCTTAATGAGGTAATGTCTCTAATATTTCAAAATAAATTTCACTGCATCCATCTCCAGATCATGTGTTCGATAGTTCTGCTCATGATCTTTCATCTTCCTTGAAGCATAGGTAATGACTTTCTCAATTTTCATGAACACACAACCGAAGCCCTTCCTCGAAGATTCAATGATTACCATGAAAATCACTCCACATGTGGTTAATGTGTCCATTAGCACAGTGATAAGCCTCATTTTTAACTCCTTGAAGCTTTCTTCACCTTCATAATTCCAAGAAAACTTACTCTGTCCTGCGTTATGTTGGATTGAGGGTTTGAAAATCACGATGATTTTTTCACAAATTGACATTAATACCCAAATAATAAATGTAAACTACAGATATCTTTCATAGATAATGGGATCATCCATCTTTATATTTCTTCAGTTCTTGAAGGGTCCACATATATCCTCTTGATTTTTATGAGATTCCCCAAGAAAGGTACTTCCTTTAATGGGAACTCTCATTTTCTATACTTGGAATAATTATTTTCCATTTTCAAGGTCTTCAAAAAAGGACTTAAATTATAATCGTGATACATATTACATTTGGTGTATATTAGAATATCATAAATAAATACTACCACAGATTCATCACGGTAATCTCTAAAAAATCTAGTCATCATGTCTATGATGGTTTCTGGAGCATTAGTGAGTGAAAATGGCATCACTGTGATCTCATAATGATAGTAACTTGTACGAAAAGATTTCTTGGGCATATCCTCCTCCTTCACCCTTAATTTGTAGTATCCCAACTGTAGATCCAAGATGGATAATTATTGTGCTCCATGTAGCTTAACAAAAAAGTCATAATCTCATGGAAAAAGATACTTATTCTTTATCATGATATTGATGATCCCAAGATAATATATGCAAAGGTGTATTGACCCATCATTTTTCATGATGATGAGGAATGGTCCACTCTATGGTGAAGCACTTGAGTGTATAAAACCTTTATCCAAATTCTCTTATAGTTGTTTTTTCGCTCTCATGTTCTATATTAACCACTCTGTATGTTGTCTTGGATGTTGAAAATTCCCCAGTTATAAGATCAATCTATAATTCAACATCTCTTATAGGAGGAAGACATAGAAATTCCTTAGGAAAACGTCAGGGAAATCCCTCACAATTGGAATATCTTCAAGGATGGTTCCTTTATTAGAATTGATCATTTGTGCAACATATGCATGCTAATATGGAATTAATATCTATGCTTGGGATTATTGTGCAAAAGAAGATCCATCCTTCTCCTTGAAATTATTTTTGTTAGAACTCGGATCTTTTTTTCAGGTATGCTTTCCTTTTTCTGGTGTTTTTTTAGAAAAATAGGTGTTTATCGAAATTTCTTAAGTACATGCTATGTGCTTTATAAGTGCACACCGTGTACTCGGTTACTGCGGGTAGCCATGTTCTGGCAGTGTAATGGTCATGCACACTACCGTGTGTGGTGGCATGGAGAACTCCTAATGCGGGGGGTGGTAAGGGAAAGTACATGTTGTGTACTTTTTTGATTAAATGGACTGGGGTCACATCTTTTTTATAGAACCAACTTCTTCTCCACCGTCTTCATCTAAGACCATCCGTACGGTGCAGATCATCGCCGAGCCACCGATTGACTATCCGTTCTCCGAATTGAACTTGGTCGGTTGCATTGGAATCGCATCGGTGAGTTCTTTATTCTTCTTAAACACCATATTTTGATTACTTATCTCTCATGAGATATCGGTGGTTGAATTTTTTTTATTTTTTTCTAGAGATACCACATTCTAGGTTGATCCAAGGGCCAACTCCAGGTTATATCAACCACACAACACTGAGGTAGGTGGTTTGTGGCTTTCCATATAAATTCTTTTAGTTACATGTGAAAAAGTTCCAAATACCCTTGATTGGGGTATTGTGTGTTTATGGTTTTAACACTGCTAATTCCCTTCAAATCTTGTATGCTTGAGTAGAGGTAAATTGAATGTGAATAGTGTTAATTTATATGCACTGGAAGTGTTTTACCATGCATGTTTGCATGTTTTGTCTGTTTGTCCTTGTTTTTCGGACATGCTATTTCTGTTTTCCCATGCCTAGTATTGTAGGATGGTGTGATTATTTATCTGACATGTTTTTTTACTGTAGACTATTTAGCCAAGTAGTTATTGAAGTTTACTTTGGCCTATATGCATTGTTCTGCACGTTTGACCTAGACAGGGCTGTGAGAACCTGGTGTGGTAGACCATAAAGAGAATGGACATTGAGGACTTCTCTCGAGTGTTTGATTATTATTATCATGTCAGTCCATAGGGTGGAATTAACGTAAGTTCTTCCTTAGAGTATCTGTAGTTCCATGACGTGGGCCACAGGGGGAATGAGACACAGAGTACTTCCCTAGAGCGCCTATTAGTTACCAATAAGAGACTATAAGGGGAATTGATGGTGAGTGCTTCCTCCAATAATCTTTGATTTTGCTAAACCAGAGGGGTTACACAGTGTGTACCTCCCATAAGGTTGCTTGTGTTTTATTGGTTGAACTAGAGGGGTTAGGATGAGAGTACATCTCCAAGGGTTACCTACTTTTGATTAGCTTCTTGGTTGATATGAATTGATTACAATTGAAATATAGAATTGTTTTCTACCGAGTACTTCCCCGTTCACTGCTTCTTTTTTACTTATTACCTGCCATATATATTGTAACATCCCAAGATTTCATAGTACTTTATTTTCTTCAACATAACTCAATAAATTGCACTACAAAAAATACTGATTTCAAATGCACCACGATTTACCAAACTTGTCGTTCAAAAGCGGTTATGAATCGTATTAACTGAATTTTAATTTTTATATAATCTTTTTAATTTTAGAATCCATATAATGAGTTTCTTAGTCATAATATAAGAACAAATTGATTTTTTTAGATAAAAGAAGTATTTTTTTAAATGTAATTTTACCGCTTTTTTACTGCGAACCTTTTCTTTAAATCCAATATTTGAAACATTTATATATTTATTTGAAAAAAAACATCTTCATTAGAATCGAGACATAAAAATTTAGGTTTGATAATTTTTTGGTGTTTTTCTGATAACTTTCATATTTTGGTGAATAGTGAGAAATACTAAATTTTAAATGAAAACAACTACTTTCATCCAAGTAATTTATAGTGTCAAACTATACATATGAATGGTTTGAAAGCATAATTAGATTATATTTTTACCATTCAATCCAATATTGGTCATTGGAAGTAATTTCACTTTGAAATTGGTCATTAATAAGTGTCAATCTTTTGGTAGTTATTATTTCATAAAAAACACTATTTGGTTTTTAAAATGGGAATTAAATTTAAATTAATAAATAAATTATATATGTTTTGAATTTGGTAAAATATACACATTTGAATTAAAAATATCAAATTACCTTAGGGTTAATGTTTGCTATGTTTCTGAAAACATTCATTTTTTTATGAATACTGAAAAACACTGCGTTATTGCCTAAAACTAACTTTTCATTTAATTAATTATTTATTATAGTTAAAGTTACATTATCTCAAAATAGATACATAATACCTATATGTGTTCAATTTAATCCATTGGAATCATTTTGTAATAATATTAGATATATGAAATTTTATTAAACATTTGACCATCTTTTACAAACCTCCTAGGAGAATTTACAAATTCAAATAAAACCAAATTTTAAAACGTATATGAGTGGAATTTCAAAAATCCAATAGACACAGTTGATATCAGTAATATAAATGTGGTTTAATAAGTTGAAAATAATTTCTGGTGAATAGTAACTTTTTACTTTTATTTACCACAATTAAAAGAAAATATGGTAATTAAGGGTAAAAATGATAGTATTATTACCCTAATACATGTTCTAATTCTATTGGATAAGTGTAATTAGACAAAAAAACCTTATAAATAAAATTTTTTCCTTTAGATCCACTTGGAGTTGATTAGGACAATTATTATTATTTTATTTACAGAAGAGTTAAAATAGTTAAAATCAACGATTAATAACTAAACCATTTTTAATATAGGGATACTCATAATATAAATTCGACTATAAATATTCCTTAGAGAGATAAAAATATTTCCTACATCATGGTATTTTATTTATAATTTTTAGGCATTAAATAATAAAATTTATTTATGACACAATGATGATTCAGTAATTACCTTATAAATGAAAGAATCAAATAAATGTTATTATCAATATTAAAATAAATATAATTTCAAAGTTGGTAGGAGATCAACGAATTTTATTGGTTAATATGACATGTTATGTTTGATTAAATGTATATTTTTCGAAGCAAAAAACTTGTGATGACTTTCAAAAACAAAAAACAAATACCAAATAGTGTCAAAATTGACATTAATAATTTTTTAAAACAAATACTATATTATTGGTGGATATAATATTCATAAAAATATAAGGTTCATCCAAAGTGCTAAAATAATATTAAATATATCATTAATGAACCACATAAGTTTATCCTTGATGTTTAGAGTAATTTCATTAACCATATATTATAAGTATACAAGAAGAAACGATAAAAGATAAACTATTTAACCAAGAGTTAAATCTTAAAGACAAGGTTAGAATGGTAAAATAAACTTGTTTGAAACCTTTTGGTTGAGATTATTTCGACCCATAACCACCGTAACCTAGAAATAAATTATTTTTTAGACATTAGAAACTGAAAATGATTTTATTATAAATTAATATTTCAATCTTTTCTTAAGGTGCCCCTCACCCCTCTTATAAAAGGGCACTTTCCCTTCTCTCAAATTCACACCTGCAAAAACATTTGGCATGGACAACCCCTAACCAAATAACCTCTCAACTATTCTAAATTCATCATATAGGCTTTATTTTGATCCTAAATCTAACCTATAGATCCATTTTGATCAAATCAAAAGGAATAACCCGAAGAAGAGGTAATGATTTCACCACCCTCTTTCATGTTCTTTTCTTCTTCCACTTACTCTTTCATTTTTATTACCATTCCAAAAAAACAAATCCAATAACTTATATATAATGTGATGTTATTATAAATATGGCACAACCGTATTCATTATTCTATCCATCCTATGAATGATAATGTCACCGTGCATACGTCTTACCATCTCCGCGCCATGGTGTAATTTATTATTCAACACTATGATATTTGGATGGATATAATGATGAGTAATATGTATATAAATAATTAAAATAACATGATATTGTCTCTTTAAAATTAATATACCATCGAATTCCACACTTTTAAGAAAATAATATTTTTTATCTTGCGTACATAAAGATTACCGTCTCCACGACGCGATGAGATTCATTTCCATGTTCACCATTCATCGACGATTATAAAAATATATATTACTAACAATTATGTAATATATTATATAATAATGCAACTATATATATATATATATATTTAAGTATTTATTTATGTACTTACATATATCTTATTCAATTACTTCTGTTCAATACGATATGAAAACAGAAACGTCGTTTATGCGTACGTACGGCCTAATGTCTCCATAAAAGGTATTCTCCATTTCATATATCTATATATTATAAATATTTATATTCAAAATATGTATGATATATAAATCCTGGTTTATATTATGTAATTATTTAGATCATGATCTAAATGATTCAATCAAGAATAAAAAGTTAAAATATGTATGGTAAAGAAAGGGATTATTACCCGAAATGTTAATTTAACATGAATATAATTATTAAATTGGTAGTATAATGTCATAAATGAATCATGTATTATAGAATAAATATGAATATGGTTCTCTAATAATCTAATAACTTACAATGGTCATTATACTAGAGGTTAAACGTACCCTCGACCAAAGGAAAGTGCAAGGTAAGGGGTTTCTTATCTCACTTTTAATTCCCTGAGATTTCCATTGTGTGCCACTTATTGAATGTGGTGTGTTTTGTACTACCACTTGATATATATTATCATGATTCTCTTAATATTTATGGCATTCGGGGAATGATTTGGTGTTTATTAACTTTTGGTCATATGACTCGATTGATTACATCGTGGTAACGGTTAATTCCTTTATCTCATTATTATTCCAGATTTTTTATGGGTATGTTTTTACTAGGAAATATTTATTATCCATGTCTATGTTTCGTAAAATAGTTTTCCATGATATCGCTTTTAAGATACAATTTTACTAAAACATTATTTTAAATGTTTTAAATATTTATAATTCTAAAACATTCTCATTAATGTCCATACTTTCAAAATGGTTTTACAGATTTATTTATTTGGGCATGAATGTTTTTAAAATGATAATTCCTTTCAAAAGTTTCTAAGTGGTATAGGACAGTTTGATTCAAAAATGTATTTAAATGTATTCCTTTCTAAATAGTGTGACTCTGAAATGCTTTCAAAATAGAAAGTGATATTTCTCTCAAGAAGTTTAGATTTCTTCTCTGTCAACATCCTTTGATAAATTTTACACTTGTTTGAAGTTAATTTATTACGATAAAAATCTTCCATATTGTATCTATGTTTTGTGATATGTTAGACTGTGGACGAGTTATTTTAATTCCATTGATGGTTTATGGTTAAAGTATATACATTTCATATTCTAGTTTTAATATGAATATTTATGTTATATTTCATCCTCTTCTTATGATTTTTGTGTTGGACTAGTATGTTTTGGGTTGGGGACTAGTAAAAGTAAGCCCTCTGGGTTGCGGTCCGGTTATAGCAGACCCTCCGGGTTGGAGATTGGTTAGAGAGGCTCTACGGGTTCATGTCCAGTTATATAGGCTCTCCGGGATGGAGTCTGGTTACAAAGGCTCTCCGGGTTGGAGTCTGGTTACAGAGGCTCTCCAGGTTGGGGTACGGTTACAGTTAGCCCTCAGGTCCTAACATAAGGCCTTGACACAGAAATTAAAGTCCGGTATTATATATTCGGTCATTATGAAATTAGTTATAACATGTGATTATTTTACTAGTAGAATATCCATGTGCATTTTTATATGGTAATGTTTGATTTATTTTTTCCATATTATGTTCATGTTTATGATTGAAAGGCTGTTGTTTTAATTACACATATTGCCTTAAAAGTTTATAGCTTCCACTAAATTATTTAACCTTATTGAGCGTCTGGGCTTAGCCCATTTTTTTCCCAGGATATGAAGAAGTTAGTTTTGAGTGACGTCCATGAATAATCTAGGAGGCTTGGACATTTCTAATGGAAGAAACTACTGTTTTTTTTATTTTCAAGTTGTAATGTTGAACTACATGTGTGTAATATATTTTCTAATACTACTAAACTGATCAGTCCTTCGAACTTGATTCCTTGTAATCATGCCAATGTATTAAAATAATGTACCGACTCTGGGTAACTGTGGTCTGGTTGTTACAGTTGGTATCATTGGATGTTTATTACAAACAATGGAAACTAGATTTAGATAAACTCCGATTAGAGCACATTATCCTAAGATGGAATTTGAGAATTAGTATAGAAGAAATTCTGAAAATTTTGGTACAGTAGATATTTTGTGATTTTTCAATGCAATACATCCCTGTTTGAATATGAGCAGGTATAGGCACCTCTGGCACAAATTTACCTTGTGGTAAAACCCGAAAACACCACTTTGAGCTAGAATTGATTTAGAACAGGTGCACAACAACGATCATTGGAGTAATCTTGGATATGACACTCTTGGGGGATATGGTTAAGATAATTCGCATTTTTATTAGAAGCCATTATGAATAATTTAGGACTAAATACTTCTCAAAGAAACCCTTTTTATTATTATTGATGATATACATAAAATATTCAATTTACGATTGGTATTTTAAAAGTTTGAAATTATGGATTGTAATTCATAAACTAAAATTGTGTTTTCTATTGTTTCAAAATGTCACTGAGATGATGGAATGAGAACTCCAGCAATATGTGTGATCCAAAGAGTAATAAGGGTCATATATTTCATGGTATTAATCATTCATTTAGAAGAAAAATTATCTCCCATTCATTCTAAACATATGAATAAATAATATCACGTGTTAATAAGATAAGTAAAGAATTCTTTTAGTCATATGTCTTTGAAGGGAAGAAAGAGAAGAAAAGAATGGTAGAGATAAATATGGATAAATAGAAAAGGGGAAAGAAGGATTTTACCATATGTGATAAATGTGGAAAGAATCACCATGGTAAATTCTTGAAGGGAATGGGAGTTTGTTATAAGTGTGGAGAAAATGGACACCAAGTATGTGATAGCAAGGGTAGGAAAAAGGCTTCAAATTTAAAATTCTTCATCTACAGGGCTTTGAGACACTATGCGAATCAATTTCCCAGTCATCAGAGTATACCGTAAACGATGCTATTGGATAATAATCATGTTATGATACTACCTCAAATAAAGAGGAATGACTAGTGTCCTTATGGTGTTATTATAAAATTATTTCATTTGAGTGTTGTATCTACAATATATTGGTTATGTGAATTATGGATATAAAAAAGGATTGTAGTATAGTACTATTTTATTAATGATGTGAGATTATAGGGATATAATAAACTTGAATTAATTGTAAGCTAAACTTTTTGGAAAATACATGGTTGAAGTAATGGTAATCCATAATATGGTCTTGATAATGAGGTAGATATTTTGGAATAATATATGGTTGATTTGGATAAAGTATATTGGATATTATTGACTCCCTTAGAACTGATTAATAGTTTGTTAATTTCATCATTGTTGTAATATTCAAAAAAAATTGAGATATGAGATATATCCATTATTTTATATAGAATAAGAGAGAATGAATGTAATCAATATTGTTTTATGGTAATTTATAGAGTCATTATGTTTTAAAAGAATACATGATGAAGGTGTTCACATATTATTACATGGAAAAAGGATCTTCACTATGTTTAACTTCCATATTAATTTTGGACTGTGAGTTTGGATAGAAGTATTTTGGAAAATTCTAAAGGTTGGAATGGATTTAGTTTGAAATTGGATACAATTGTTAAGGATATTTTTGGATTGTCGTAAAAAGGACAACCCAGAGGTCGGGCGACACCAGTCGCATCCGGCAAGGCTGTGAGACTTGAACCCACAACCGAAGGGAGACAAGGGTGTATCACCTACCACTAGCCTACATTTTGGCCCGGATTTTATAATGTAGTTTTTTTCAAAATGTCTGATAGGTGAATTATAAATTCTTTATATTTGTAACCCTATACGATTAGGATAAATAGAATATTGTTCTGAAATATTTTGGAATGAAAGATGAGTTTGTGGTAGGAATTAGTTAAAAGATGTAATTATACTTGTCATATGTATATATATATATATATATATTACCTCTTATTCTATGACTAAATTAATTATTGAACTTTAGTTAAGGGATTTCCTCTCAATATCCTTTCATTGAGGCATCTTTTGATTTCAAAACGGCTTTCTTTTAAATAGTGTATAAAACCCTTTGACTTTTCATTTCAAGGGGAATATTTTTCTAAGAAGCATTTTACTAATGGAAGAAAAGGAATGTTTTTTTATGTAAGTGGTGAAAATGACCTTTCCAATGTCGTGAGTTTTATTTGATCTTTTTCTTCCTTAAAAAGCCAAAAAAAATTGAAAATAAAATAAATACCATAAACTCTTTTTACGTATTTTGGTATTGAAAGTGGTTTTGATAATGGATTTATTTGTCAATATATTTAAATGATATATTATGATTGATTACCACAATCAATCCCTATAAATATTTGCATTTTTCCACCAAATATGTGTCTTTAATTTCCACCAATGTTCTCTTAATCTAGATCATAATTTAGGGATGACCTTTTTCATTTCCCTTTCCCTCTTATTAAGACTAAATTTTATTAACCCATTTTTCGATGTGAGTTCTCCACAAATGTATTTTTCTATTTTTAACCTTTTTTTGTAGAATGATTTCAAATTTCCAGAATGCTGTTTATTGAAGGAGGGGAGAATGTAACACCCCAAATTTTATAGTATGTTATTTCTTTAATGTAATTCAATAACTTGCACTACACCCAACATTCAGTTCAAGTGCACTACGACTTACCAAACTAGCCTTTCAAAAGCTGTTATGAATAGTATTAACTAAACTTTTAATTTTATATAATCCTTATAATTTTATAACCCATATTATGAGTTCATTAAACATTATATAAGAATAAATTCATTTTTTCAGATAAAAGAAGATGTTTTTTTAAATATAATGTTACCGCCTGTTAATGGAAAACCTTTCATTTAAATCCAATATTTGAAAATTTTATATATTAAATTTTAAAAAACAAACTTATTTTGAATCGGGACATAAAAATTTAGTTTTCATGAATTTTTTTTGTTTTTCTGATAACATTCATATTTGGGTGAATAGTGAAACATACTAAATTTTAACATAATACAACTTTTTTAATCAAAATATTTTATATTGTTCAACTATAAATCTGAATGGTTTGGAATAATAATTAGATTATATTTTTAAAATTTAATCCAATGTTTGTCATTGGATGTAATTTCAATTTGAAATTGGAAATAAATAAGTGTCAATCTTTTGGTAGTTCTTATTTCTTAAAAATAGGATTTTTGGTTTTGACTATGAGAATTAATTTTAATTAATAAATGAAAATTATATTTTTTGAATTTGGTAAAACAAAATTCATTTTGGAATTCAAAATCTCAAAATTAGATTATGGTGATGTTTTGGTATGTTTCTGAAAACATACAATTTCTAACAAATAGTGAAAAACACTACATTATTGGTTAAAACTGACTTTTCATTAAAATAATTATTTATTTTATTTTAATTTATATTAGGTAAAAATAGATATATAATAACTATATATGTTAAATATAATCCATTGGTTTCACTTTGTAATAATATTTGATATATAAAATTTTATTGAACTTTTCATCGTCAATTACCCACCTCCTAGGCAAAATTGCAAATTTGAATAAATCCTAATTTTACCACTTCTATGAGTGTAATTTCAAGAATCAGAGATACATAGTTGATATCATTATTAAATATTTGTTTAAATAAGTAGAAAATATTTTTTGGTGAATAGTAAATTTTTACTTTTATTTTGCCCGGTTAAAAGTAAATAGTGTAATTAAGGGTAAAAATAAGAATATTATTACCCTAAATCATGTCCTAATTCAATTGGATAAGTGTAATTCGACCAATAATAAACATAGGAATAAAATATGATCCTTTAGGTCCACTTTGTACATTTATTATTATTTTTTTTAAAGAAGAGTCAAAAGAGTCAAAATCAAAGTTTCATAACGAAACTATTTTTAGAATAGGGTTACACACAATATAAATTTGACTATAAATATTAATTAGAAGTCTAAAGATATTTCCTACATCATGGTATTTTATTTATAATTTTTAGAGATTAAAGAATTAAATTTATTTATGACACAATGATGATTCAGTAATTATCTTATTAATGAACGAATCAAATAAATGGTATTATAAATATTAAAATAAATATAATTTAAACATTTTTATGAAATAAACGAATTTTATAGTTGAATATTACTTGTTATGGTTGATTCAATGTTTATTTTTCTAAACAATCATGTTGTGATGACTTTCACAAATACCAAATACCAAATAGTGTCAAAATTGTCATAAATTAATTTTTAAAACAAATACTATATTATTGGTTGATATAATATTCCGAAAAATATATGGTCCATCCAAAGGACTTGAATAACATTATATATGTCATTATTTATCCACTTTAGTTTCTCTTGGATGTTTAGATTATGTTTATTAACCATATAGTATAGGAATACTAGAAGACATTGTAAAAGTTAAATTATTTAACCAAGAGTTAAATCTTAAAGATAAGGTTAAATGGGAAACCTAAATATGTATAAATCCTATTGGTTGAGATTATTTCGACCCATAACCACCTTATCATAGAAATAAATCATTTTGGAACAATTAAAAAACGAAAATTATTTTATTTTAAAATAATATTTCAATATTTTCCTACGGTGCCCCTCACCCCTCTTATAAATGGGCACTTCCCATTCTCTCAAATTTACACCTCCAAAGCCATTTGACTCGGCCAAACCCTGGCCAAATATCCTCCCAAATATCCTCCCTTCATCCTAGTTTTATCATAAATCCAACCTAAAAAGGAATTTTGATCAAATCAAAAGGAAGAACATGAAGAAGAAGTAATGATTTCACCACCCTCTTTCAAGTTATTTTCTACTTCCTCTTACTCTTTCATTGTTATTACCATACCAAAATAATAACTCCAATACCTTATATATTCTATGATGTTATTATAAATGTGTCACAACGATATTCATTATTCTTTCCATCCTATGAATGATATTGTCACAGTGGGTGCGTACGTATGGCTTACTATCTCGACGCTGTGGTGTAATTTGTTATTCAACACTATGTTATATAGATAGATATAATTATGAGTTATATGTATATAAATAATTAAAATAACCTGATAATGTCTTGGTAAAATTAATATATCATCCAATTATACAACTTCAAGTAAATGATATTTTCCCTCGTGCGTACGTACGGATTACCGTCTTCATGACGCTATGAGATTAACTTCCACATTCACCATTCATCAGCGATTATAAAAATATATATTACTATTAAGTTTGTAAAATATTACATAATAATTATAATGGAGAAATATATATATATATTTATATATATATTTCTGTGTGTGTGTATGTCTGTGTATTTATGTTCTTACATATATCTTATTCACATACTTCCATTCAATATGATATGAAAACAGAAACAACATTTATGCGTATGTACGGCCTGCCGTCTCCATAAACCGTGTTTTCCATTTCATATATTTATCTATAATAAATATTTATATTCTAAAAATGTATGATAAATAAATCAAGTATTATATTCTGGAAGTATTTAAATCACTATATAAATGATACGATCAAGAATAACAATCTAATATATGTACGATGAGGAAAACGATTATGACCTGAAATGTTAATTTAGCATGAAAATCATTATTAAATGGGTATTATAAAGTCATAAACGAGTCATGAATGATATAATAAATATTAATATGGTTCTAGTATAATCTAATAACATATAGTGGTCTTTATATAAGAGGTTAAGTGTACACTCGACCAAAGGAAAGTGCAAGAGAAGGGGTTTCTTATCTCACTTTTAATTCAATGAGATTTCCATTATTCTCCACTTATTTCATATGGTGTATTCTGTACTGACATTTTATTTATATTATTATGATTCTTTTTATATTCAATGTATTCTATGAATGATTTGGTGGTTATTAACTTTTTTTCACACGACTCGATTGATTAAAACGTGGTAAGGGTTAATTCCTCAATCTCATTATTATTCGAGATTTTTTATAGGTAAGTTTTTATTGGGACATATTTATTATCCATGTCCTTGTTTCATAAAAGAGCTTCCAAATATATCAATTTTAAGGGACACTTTTACAAAAACATATTTTTAAATGTTTTAAATATTTATTCTTCTAAACATTTCTCATTAATGTACATACTTTCAAAATTGTTATAAGGATTTATAAATATGGACATGAATGTTTTTTAAAATGTTAATTCCGATAAAAAGTTTCAAAGTGGTACGGGACACTTTGATTCATAAATGTAATTAAATTTCTTCCTTTATAAATAGTGTGACTCTTAAATGATTTCAAAATAGAAAGAGATATTTCTCCCAAATAGTTTAGATTTCATCTATGTCAAAATCCTTTGATATATTTTACACTTTTTTGAAGTTGATTTATAAGGATACAAATATTTCATATTTTATTTATGGTTTTGTGATATGTTTGACTGTGGATGATTTATTTTTATTCCATTCATGGTTTTTGGTTAAAGTATTTTCATTTCGTATTCCAGTTTTAATATGAATATTTATGTTATATTTCAACCAGTTCTTAAGATGAATGTGTTGGACTAATATGTTCCATGTTGGGGACCGGTAAAAGCAAGCCATCCGAGTTACGGTCTAGTAACAGCAGACCCTCTGGGTTGGAGTCCGGTTATAGAGGCTCTCCAGGTTAAAGTCCAGTTACAGAGGCTCTTTGGGTTGGAGTACTATTACATAGGCTCTCCGGGTTAGAGTCCGATTATAGAGGCTCTTCGGGTTGTGGTTTGGTTACAGTTATCCCCTAAGTCCTAGAACGAGGCCTTGACAAAGAAAGTAATGTCGGGTACTATACATTTCTTCATTATGAAATTAGATATTACATGCGATTACTCGACTATTAGAATATCCATGTACATTTTTGTTTGGTAATGCTTGATTTATTTTTCCCATATTATGTTCAATTTTATGTTTGAAAGGATGTTGTTTTTATTACACATCTTTCCTTAAAAGTGTATAGGTTACGTAAAAATATTTACCCTTACTAAGCATTTGAGCTGTCCCCTTTATTATGTTTTATTTTTCCAGAATATGAAGAAGTTAGTTATGAGTGACTTACAGGCATAATCTAGGATTCTTGAAAATTTCAAATGGAATAAACTAGTTTTGTTTTTCTTTTCACGTTGTAATGTTGAACTTCATATATGTAATCTATTTTCCAATACTACTAAACTAATCGGTCTATTGAGACTTGATTCTTTGTAATCATTCCAATATATTAAAACAATGCACCGAATATGGGTTTCCAGGGTCGGGGTGTTACATATAGTCACTGACTATTAGGCATAGATAATTGGGTGGTTTCCTACTCGGATTAGTATCACACCCTATTTGGGTCATGTTTTTGGGCTCAAACAGATTATATTGTTGGAGTTATAGATAATGGAATGTGCCCTTCTATATCTGGTACATTATTACTGAGGAGCTGGAGAGCATACGACCAAGCTGAGGCTTGCGATGCTTCTGGAGTTTCCTTATTTACTTTTGTAGTTTAGTTATTTCTATATTCCAACATCGTGACTTGTTTGGCTAATTTTCTAGACATATGTATCATGCATCATTTATATATGTGCTCTTGTGGTTTCTTACTTTCAGTCGTTTCTTGTTTACTATTCTATTGTATTGTTACTACTTCCTTTATTAATATATATTTTTTACTTCTGATGTGTTACTATGCCAATGAGGGCATAGGTTCCCCCCTATCAGACCCAATTCCCTCACTTCTAGTCAGCAGACTCTGGAATTTGGGGAAATGCGCTTGAGGTCATGTGACCAATTGGGTATGGGGCAGCACTTGGTGGCTTTTGGAACTGGGACATTTCAAAGTGGAATCAGAGGAATTATTTTCTTCCAGACTAACTGTTTGGAGCCTATAGCCATGAATAAGAAGGAATATGTACTTAATAATAAGCTTTTCCCAGGAGTAGTTAACCTGTGTACAGGAAAAAGCCAATCTACCTTGCTATTGGAATTTTTATGATCTCGCAATTTTATAGTTGATTTGATTTCATCATTGGGTGATTCGCATGCTTTGTCCTGTTATTGTTGATGTTATTGAGGTTATATTTCTATTGCAACATGATGTGATGAGGGTATTCCATCCCATGAATCATATAGTCACTTGCTAGAAATCACATGCCATTCATTCTTTCCATGTAATTTAGGGTGCACTAGAGATTGCATGTTGTTGTGATATATGTTTTGTTAGATATGCATGTTTTTTTTGATAGATGCCTTGATAAAATACTCGCTTTAGATAGGGGTTTTGGATTGTGTAATGTTTTTTTATGAATAAATGGCAGGCTTTGGTTCTCGAGGAGTTATGGGCCCTCATGGACTAGAATTTGGAGGATCATTGCCTTGTTTTTCTTTTATTTAACATGTATAAGATACCAATATTTGATTCGTGGGGAGTATGGTCCATCGCAGATCTGAATAGGGCAGTAAAAATGTCATCTTTAGTGTTTTTTGGGTTTCCGAAGTAGTTTTTGAGGCTTACTGTCCCGAAAAACACAAATTACACAGCGTGTAATAATGAATAGATGCCATGTGTTATTCTTTTTGGGAAGAAACTGTTTTTCTTAAGTACATGTTGTGTACTCTATGTACATCTTGTGTAGTCCCCAACCATGTCCCAGACTGTGTGGATAGAGACATGAGGTTGAGAAATCATTGGTATGACACACTGTGTACCATATGTGCACCCTATGTTGTTGAACTATGTAACCGGCTGTGTGACCAACACCATGGGTCGGTTGAGTCTTTTCATGAACAAGTATTTTCCATCTAGAACATGCCATGTAGTGTATCCCAATTATCATGTGGTGTATCAAACAACACTAGTCGGTGAAATCCTTCTTGTACACGCCGTTTCTGGAATAAACACATCGTGTATAGTCATCTATGTGTTCACCTGTGTGACAGACAACACGAACATTTGAAACATAAGTAGTACATGCAGTGTCCATCTAGAACACACAGTGTAGAGTGATTCGTGTAACCGGCTGCGTGACTAACAACATGGTTCGGTGAAGTTCATCTTGTACACACTGTGTCTGGAACTAACAGGTTGTGGAGTCTTGTTCTAAATGAATCGTGTGGATTATACTTGTAGAAGAACTTGTGTAGGGAAAGCGGATTCAAGTACATGTTGTGTGTTTGGACAACACACCATGTGTATGGGGTGTTACACATCCAGTTTTTGAAGAAGTACACACCCATGTGAAGGCTTAAGGGAACACACCATGTAGTAATTATACACATCCTGTACCCATGTTTTGAAAAACATGAATTCTTTCTTTCTCTTGTTACCTTCTTACACTTATAGTTATCTGTCCATGTTAATCATGATTTAATGTGTGTGCCTGACCTTGCAGAGTCGTTCCCCTGAGACATCCCCTGGTTGTCCTCCAGTTTCAAGGCAGTGATCAGACACCGGACATGGCTGATCAGGGACTACCAGTAGATCCTCCAGTTGTCCCAGTCTTGGAACCAACCATTATTCTAGACACAGCTGCTGATGCACAGTTCTTAGAGGGCTGCATGAGGTTCATGCAGACCTTCCAAGTTGTACCACATCAGACCCCGTCTAAGGAAGAGTTGAAACAGGTTTTCCAGTAGCAGCATCCTCCCACCTTCATAGGGGAAGGAGGACCTTAGGCTAAAGATTCATGGTTAGATGTAATGTTGTCTATCTTCGAGCATCTGAAGACTCATCTATGGAGTATTGTGATGCTCGCTACATATATTCTTTGGGATTCTTCCATGAGATGGTGGGATGTGATCTCACAGGCGAGAGGCCAGTAGGTTATATCTTGGGATGAGTTACAGTGTGCCTTCTATGACTACTTCTATCCAGGGGTTTTGAGGGCCCATCAAGCTCTATAGTTCATGATTCTGTAGTAGGGTAATCTTTCTATTATAGAGTATTCTTCTCTCATTACAGAGCTGCAGTGCTTCATGCCCATTCATAGAGGTGAAGACTTATTCCTAGAAAGGAAGTTTTAGGACGGTCATAGGCACAACATCCGTTCTTAGGTGAACATCTTATGGTTGAATTCCATATCTTCTATAGTCAACTACGCACTGATCACATAGTGAAATCTGAGAGATTCTGGAGTTATGAGCCAGGGCGGCACAACATTCAGAGTTGGTATCCCTCCAACTAACTACCGGAATCACCGCAAGGATTATTCGTGTGGAGATCCCAGGAGGAGAGAGTCTTCTTCTAGTATCCCGGTGGTGTGATACCAGTGCAGGAAGAGTGGTAATATGAGGCCACACTACCTGAGAGTCCTAGTGGAGTTCTGATCTTACAGCAAGATGGGTCATCTTTAGTGCTTCTGCCAGATCTTCTCACTAGTAGTTGGTGACATGGGATCTTCAATAACTCCTTGTTTAATAGAAAAACTACTAGAATCACACCTGTTAGGGAACTGGTGTTCTTATAGCCATTCAAGATGAGGCGGAGGTCGTGGCCATGGTATCCAGTCACCCTGGCTTCAACAACAATAGGGTAGATCAGCTCTGAATGGTTAGGTAGTGTCACATGGCAGCGGTACTGGTCATACTTTTGCGGTGGAGTAGAACCAGCAGGAGAAGGATCCCTGAACCTCTATAGTTCGAGGTACAATTCTTATTGCCGCAGTTTTATATACTACTTTTTTTGAAACAGGGGCTTCCCACAGCTTTATATTTGTTGCTGTTGTGGAGATCCTTAGGTTCTGTATCTTTTCGTCAGCAGATATATTGACGCTAGACACTCCATTAAGAAATAGAATGGCTAGTGTAGGTTAGTTTAAGGAGTGACCTCTTGAGATTGGTGGGTGTCACTTCTTATGGGGCCTCTATGTCCTATAGATGACAGGTTCAAAAGTCATTCTCAGAATAGAATGGTTAGTTCCCTTCTATGCAGTTATCGATTGATATCCCCATAGGGTGAGTTTTACATCACCTGAAGGAAGATCGTTTCTTCATAAGTGAGAATGGGATGTTCAGGAATGTAGAGCAGGACCCAAGCATCATGGGTTGGGTGGAGTTACAGCCCAGATTGAAAGTCTATATCTGGATGACCACGGGAATTCATAGATGGACTTTCCTACAGTGGTGGATCATTTCAGGGATGTCTTTCTAGAGGAATTTTCATGTTATCCTCTGGAGCGTGAGGTGGAATTTTCAGTTGACCGTGTTCCAGGAGGGGTACTGGTGTCCATTCCTCCTTATAGGATGGCTACACCAGAGATTCAGGATCTCAAGAAGTAGTTGGAAATGTTGCAGTCAAAGGGTTTCATCTGGCCAAGTACTTCTCGTTAGGGTACGCCTGTCCTGTTTGCGATGAAGGATGATGGTACTCTCAGGCTTTGAGTGGATTGTCGGAAGATGAACCATTTGATGGTCAAGAACCAATATCCCTTACATAGTATTGATGATTTATTTGATCATCTTCGAGGAGCACGGGTGTTCTCGAAAATTAACTTGAGGTTTGGATACCATTATTTGCGTGTTAGACCATCAGATGTACATATTACAGTGTTCTAGAGTAGGTATGGTCTATTCGAGTATGTGGTTATTCAGTTCGGTCTCATGAAAGAACTTGATGTCCCCATAGAACTAATGAATTGAGTGTTCCATCCATTCAAGGATTATTTCATGGTAGTCTTCATGGACGATATCTTTGTGTACTCCCACACTCGACACGACCATGCCACACATCATGTTATAAATTTGATTACATTGACAGAGAATCGGTTATATGATAAGATATTGAAATTTCATTTTTGGATGGACCATATTCACTTTTTGGGTCATGTTATCTCAGAGATATGAGTATCAATAGACCTAGATAAAGCGAGATCAGTAGTTTACTGGGAGTTTTCAAAGAATGTCTTTGAGGTACAGAGTTTTATTCGTCCAGCTAGATACTACATACATTTCATAAAGTACTTTTATTCTTAGTATCACCACTTTCAGGTATAACTAAGAAGGGTGTGACGTTATTATAGTCAAATTATTGTGAGTCATCCTTTTAGGAGTTTAATTGGAGGTTGACTTCAGCACTGACACTAGTCTTTCCAGATCCAGGAAAGAGCTATACTATTTACTATGATACTTTAGGTATCAGTTTGGGAGAAGTTCTTTTGCAGGGGGAATTAGTCATTGTGTACGAGTCTCGGAAGTTGAGGCCACATGAGAGGAATTACCTAACGCATGATCTTGATTTGGATATTGTTGTTCATGATTTACACAATTGGAGGCACAACCTTCTGGGAGTTCATTTTGTGGTTTTCACCAGCCACAAAAATCTCAAGTATATCGTCAATCAGCATGACCCAAATTTGAGACTGTGATGGTGGGTTGAGCACCATAAGTTTTTTGACTTTGAGCTTGCCTATATGCCTAGAAAATGCAACGTAGTTGCTGATGCGTTGAGTAGGAGAACTCAGATATAGGCAATTCAGGATGCCAGTAGTGAGTGGCAGCTTATGGCTCTATTTTCTTAGAAGCATTTGCTGGTGCATGACATAGAGGGTCATATGTTTCTTTCTTCAGTAGTTGTATCCTATGCTCTTCTTGATCGAGTGCGAATGGGGAAACTATCTTATTCTGAAGTCCTAGTCCTACAGGAGAGTGTGTCAAGAGAGGAACCTATTCCACGATGGACCATAGGCAAGGATGAGATATTTCATTTTTAGGGGAACATATGGGTGACGATATACATACATTAGGAATTGATGTGGGGCATTCAATCCTCAGTTTGGGAAGTTCATCATGGTGTCACCAAGATGTATCGTGAGCTGCACTCTCATTATTAGTGGCCAGGTAGGAAGAGAGATGTTTCTGGTTTTATCATGAGGTGTTCCACCGGTCAGAAGTGAAGATGGAGAATCAGGGACCAGTATGGCTTTTGCAGTAGTTACCCATTCTTGAGTGGAAGTGGAATGATGTAGCGATGGATTTCATGATATGTTTGCTAATGTCTCCTTCAGGGAATGCTGCAGTATGGGTGGTCATTGAAAGACTCACGAAGGTTTCCCACCTCTTACCGATTAAGGAGACCATCATTGTTGATGAGCTGGGACGTTTGTACATCTGATAGATTTTACGTCTACATCAAGTTCCACACTCCATAGTTTCATATAGGGACACCCATTTTACTTATCGGGTCTGGAAATGGCTACAGAAGGATTTGGGTATATTGGTACTTTTGAGTATATCTTACCATCCCCAGACAGATAGATGGTCTGAGCATACGATTCTGGTTATTGAGGACATGCTTCGAGCATCCATCCACAATTTTGGAGGTTCTTGGGAGAATCACATACCTCTAGTGGAGTTTTCATACAATAATAGTTTCCAAGCAACTATTCATATGGCACCTTTTTAGGCTTGTATTGTCGGCCATACCGATCACCCTTAAGTTGGTTAGAGGCAGAAGAGGCACCTATACTGGGACTTCGTCTTTTCCATGAGACCACATAGAAGATCGATATGATTCAAAAGTGGATGCATATTACACAGACTTGACAGAAGTCTTAGGCTGATCGATGGAGACGACCCCTAGAGTTCAAGGTTGGGGATATGGTTTTCTTGCATGTCACACTAAGGATGAGACACAAGAGGATTAAGAGATAGGGTATGCTTATGTCGTGGTATGATGGGACATTTTTGGTTTTGGAGAGAATCATGCTGGTTGCCTATCAGTTTTAGTTACCTCAGAAGTACCATTCAATGCATGACATATTCAACGTTTCTCTTCATCGACGTTACTTCTTAGACCCATCTCATTTTTACTGTCGGAGGAAGTCGAGTTGGAGGTGGATGAATCTTTTGAGAAGTAATCGATCTGGATTGTTGATCGATGTGTAAATGTTCATTGTGGCTAGTTTGTTCTTCTAGTACGATTTCTATGGCATCACGGGCGAGTGAAGGATAAGACATGGGAGAGGTAGGCCGATGTACGCTCACATGGGTGGAAGCTGTTTGAGGTTTCTTATTCTACACCACCTTTCAAGGGATATTTTTGGATTAATTTCTTTAAGGAGGGAAGTTTGAAAGAACCCGGATCTTCTTTTCAGGTATCATTATTTTTTCTGGTGTTTTAGAGAAAAAAGAGGAGTTTTGGAAATTTCATAAGTACATGCCGTGTACATTATAAGTACATGTTGTGTACTCGGTTACCATGGGTAGCCATGTTATGGCCATGTAATGGTTGTGCACACAACCGTGTGTGGTGACTAGGAAACCGCCTAATGAGGGGGCTCGTAAGGGAAAGTACATGTCGTGTACTTATAAATTACACAACATGTACTTTCTTGTTTTTAATTAAACAGACTGGGGTCATGTCTTTTCGAAGAAACCAACTTCATCATCACCTTCTTTGTCCAATAGCATTCGTACGATATGGATCTTCACCAATCCCCCGATCTAGTGTCTGTTCTACGAATCGAACTCCATTCATTACAACAGAATCTCATCGATGGGTTCTCTCTTCTTCTTGAAAACCTTCTTATGATTCATTCTATCTCGTGAGATATTGTTGATTGAAATTTTTCAATGTTTTTGTAGATCTTCCATGTTCTAGGTCGATCCAAGGGCTGAAGTTGGGGTATATCAATCATACAACTCTGAGGTAGGGGGATTATGACTTTCTGTAGAATTTCTTTGAGTTATAAGTGCAAAAGTGTCCAATACCATTGATCTCGGTATTGTGTGTTTACAGTGTTAACCCTATTAAATTCTAGCTATGCTTTTATGCTTGAGTAGAGGGAAATTTAATGTGAATAGTGTTAATTTCTGTGATTTAGAAGTGTTTGCTCGTTCATGTTTTCTTGTTTTTTTCCATTTTCCCTAGTTTCCCTGATAGGATGATGTTGTTTTTCCCATGCCTAGTATTGAAGGATGATGTGATTATTTATCTGACATACTGTTATGTTGTAGAATATTTAGCCAAGTAGTTCCTAAGGTTTATTTTTCCTGTTATGCATTGATGGGCACGTTTGTCTTACACAGGGCCGTGAGAACCTGGTGTGCTCGACCATTGGGAGAATGGACGTTGAGGGATTCTCCAGAGATCATGTTTATTGTTACGATGCGAGAACCAAGGGGGAATTGACGTAAGTGCTTCCTCAGAGTGTCCATAGTTCCTTAACGTGGGAAATAGGGGGAATGAAATGGAAGTGCTTCCAAAGAGCGCCTATTAGTTTCCAATATGAGACTATATGGGGAATTGAAGTCGAGTGCTTCTTCAGAGAGTCTATTAATAAAATGAACTAGAGAGGTTAGGCTATGTGTACTTCCCAGAGGGTTTCTTGGGATGTTTTGGTTGAACCAGAGAGGTTAGGCTAAGAGTACTTCCTAGAGGGTTACCTGATTGTGATTAGGTGATTTATAGATATGAATTGACAGCAATTGAACAATGGGATTGTTTTCTGCCAAGTACGTCCTAGTTTACTGCTTATTTTTACTTATTATATGCCATATATATTCACTCACTGTTTGGCATAGATCTTTGGGTGGTTGCCTCTTGGGATTAGTCTCACATCCTGTTTGGGTCATGCTTTTGGGCCCAATCAGATTATATTGTTGTAGGTATTGTTAAAGGCAGGAGCCCTTATAATTCAGGTACGTGATTTTTGAAGAGCTTGAGAGCATGAGACTAAGATAAGGCTTGCGATGTTGCTGGAGTTTATCAGTTTACTTTTGTACATTGGTTATTTCCATATTCCATCATTGTGACTAGTTTGGATTATTTCCTGTACATATGTATCATGCATCATTTATATATGTTCTCATCTTGTTGCTTACATCCAGCCTTCCGCTGTTTACTATTGTATTGTATTATTACTGCTTCCACTATTGTTATCTTTTTTTACTTATATTGTGTTACTCTACCAATGAGGGAATAGTTTCTCTACTATCACACCCAAGTCCCTCACTGTTAGTCGGCAGCCTCTGGTGTTCATGGAAATGCTCTTGAGGCCATGTGACCAAC
Organism: Viscum album; assembly: GCA_963277665.1. Classification (NCBI taxonomy): domain Eukaryota; kingdom Viridiplantae; phylum Streptophyta; class Magnoliopsida; order Santalales; family Viscaceae; genus Viscum; species Viscum album. The sequence goes on along the minus strand of OY728132.1, from coordinate 381,870,535 downwards.
TAGGTACGAGGCTTCTCTTGGTGGCATCCGAAACCGGGATGTTATAATATATAATAGGTGGTTGATTTTCATTATGGAGAGTGATTTCACTATGATGAAAATTTATGTTGTCGCTTTTTAAGGAAATCCAATCCATGACAATAATTGCATCAAATTCCACCATGGGATGTATGATAAGGTTCATCGGGAAGTAAAATCCACAAATTGTTTTAGGGGAGGAGTTATATACATGGGACGATATAATTTCCCCATTTACTATTTTCTCTAACATCCCTACTTCTATTCTTTGTGGTGGTGTTTTGATTGATCAACTAAAATTTTTGGATATAAAAGAATGCGTAGAATGAGAATAAAAAAATACACTCCATATTATAGTGTGAATAACTAGCATACCTTTCACTATTTTATTGTCAGATTCACTTCTGTGGTAGTGATGGAAAAATCTCTCCCTTTCTACCATAGAGGTTATTGGTTACCCCTAAAAAACATGGATTAGTTCATTGGATTGAAAAATTCCCTAGTTCCTTGAAGTTGTAGTAATGAAAAATGCACTGAGGGTTTACCGGAGCATCACTTTCCTAAATCTATGTAGTGGGATTTTCTTGTTGGAAATAATTGGCTTGGTTCCATTCCTACCAGCACCAAAAGAATTTCCTCATCCATTTCATTCAATTTCCATGGTACTTCTTCCACATCAACGGAAAGTGGGGTGTTGAAATATCACAGAACCATTAGATATCACTATCGGACCACCATAATTTTACATCCCCATTCACTTAAAATCCTCATGATACCACTGAGATTTTTGGACCTCTAGTTATACTTTCCGATCACATCAAACAATTTCCTCAGATATATCAATGTCACAAATCATGAGTAATTTTCTAGGATATGTTTTAGCCCACAAAAGAAGCAGTCAACCTAACATTCTGTGGTAATGAAAAATCTGAAGGTGTATTATGCAAGGATTGTGAAGTTTTCCTCAAATGCACTGATGTATTCATCATCCTTTTTTCATGAGGGAAAGGATGTCCATTTCCAAGATACGTCAGAGAGTGAAAGGAAAATATTTATCGAATTTTCATACCTATAATAATTTCATTACATCACCTCAATCTCTTACTCATGCTTCATATTCTTGATCAATTTAAACCATTGATAAGTATAACCCTCAATAAAATAAGCAACCAAAAGAATATTCTCTTGTTCATATCATTAATTTATGGTGAATATCTTCTCAATGGAGTTGATTTATAGTTCAGAGATTGAGGTAACAAATGATCCATTGAAAGTGGGAAGAATTTTTCTCATGAATTTCTTGATTTCCACTTGTTCATTATTTAGGGGGGGGGGGTGGACTTTCATCGTTATCTAGGTGTCTATTCAACACATTTGTTAAATGAGAGAGTATCAGAAAAATTTTTAAAATTCCTACTCCCTATAGATTGGGCATCTCATTAGGGTATTCATTACATTAATCTTCACATCAGTTCTTTTCTAGATTCCTTGTATTACCAACAATTGTCTAAAATTAAACATAGAAGTATTTTTTAAACTATTAAACACATAAAGTACAATATAAGGACATTAAAAGGTTAACTTATAATTATATTTATTTCCTTAACTTATGAATTAATAGGCTTTAATCTATGTTATCATTGATCTATTTCCTAAAGTATACTCGTATGTGAATTTTTCTACCATAATAATGGTTAATACTAAAATTTTGAATTTATCAAAGCATATACCCTAGGAATTTCAAAACTAGAGTTCAACACGACATGTTGTCATGCATCAGTTCCTGTTCGATTCTAGCTCAAATTGGTGTTTTCAGGTTTTACTCCAAGATACATCTCTTATAGAGCCTCATCCACTTGTTTCTATCTAGAAATTGATTTATTATATTGAGAAAACACTTACTATATAATCACCAATATTTAGGAATGTTTTTATTATACTTAGTGTTATTCCTTAGGCTACCACTAGATTTTTCTGATCCAAATCCCAAAAAACAACTAAACATTCCTCTAATACCAACTATAACAATTGTGTTCTTTTTTTTACATTAATAAATGATATAATGATATAAAATTACACTTAATACAACCAAAATGATCAATAATTCAAGTTTATTTGGAAATTAAGAGCACTAAATAGTTATATAAAATAAGAAATATAACATCATTATTGGAAACATCCCATACATGATCGAAACTTTCATTCGTACATAACATAGAATGGGATAATATAAGGACATGCATAAGAAAGTGGTGATATATAAATCCAAGTAAAGGAATAAACATGAAATAACATGAGTGAGAAAACACAAGTTATAAAATAGGAATATCAATGTAGCATAAAAGAAACATGAACATAAAGGCATGACATAGCATGATAATCATAACATGTAAATGTGGAAACAAATTAGAACAGTACATCATAGGTCAACAAATAAACTGCCAAGATTCCATAATGAACAATGTACCATAAAAAATAAGGTAAAACCATGTCCCAAAAAATCATATCATGATACTAAACACTACCCAAATTCATTGGAATGCTGTATAATCTCAGGCGTACCACTATTTTCATTTATTTCTCATTCTTATGTGTTCCACATAGATCATAGAGAATGAATTCGTTTATCATCATAATTTATTCAATGACCACGGGGTGTGGAATTAAAATATGTATTTCCCGAATAACCATGTATATGTGAAAAGGTGAACACCCTTGATAGGGAATGTGTACCATATTCACATAAACAATTTTTTTGGAAAGGAGATTCACAGTGCAATTTTGGTTGCCTAACTGCGTGACATGAAAATTAATAAAAAGGGTTTGTGATAGTGAAAGTGGTCTCTCATATTATATAAATAATATGGTAAGTAATAGGGTTATATAAATACATGTCCCAATATAAGTAATATAGAAATAGATTTCATAACATAATAAATAAACTTGAAGAAAGAGGAGAAATTGAATAACTCTTATGATATTTCGGCATGGTAACATGTGTACATGAGAGGGATTAATGAGATATAAAGGGGTATCTCAAAATTAAGACTTAACAATGGTAGTATTGGGGAGGTAAAAAAACATACCATGTCATTTTTAAATCAAAATAAAAGTGTGTTACTATATATGAAATCTTTGACCAAAATGGGAATAGAAGGAACCCTTACTTTAGTGTGTGACTTCAAAAGATTGAAGAGGGTCATCTTGAGAGTTTGGGGAACCTTGGGAGGATTCCAAAGAAGGGATAGCATAGTAATGTAATGATCCTAGAATTTTTAGTGAAGATAAGTGGGATCTGTAGAGGGTTTTATAGGAAATGGGAGGGGAATTATTTAATATTTCACAAACTTAGGTTTTGGAATCTATATAATTAAATATTAAAAATCAAAAACATTATTATGGATTTTTCCTACGGTTTTTAAAAATAAGAGTGGATAAAATTTCTTTATAAGGACAAGTGTCAAAGATATTAAAATATTATCCTTTCCTATGTGGAGGTGAGTGATATTTCTAAAGAAATGAACTTAAAATCATAAAATAAATTATACATTTTAGAGGATTCACTATGTATTTATAAAATAAGTCAAAAAATATAAAATAACATTATTTTAAAGTTAAAATATATATATATATGGTCTAATATCCATATTATAGTGTTTATTTTATCACAATTATGCATTTATGATGTCATAAGACACACTATATATTTATAAGGTATTTAATTTTTACCCAAAAAATTATCTTATCATAACAAATTATGAAAAATTCACCATTTTATAATTTTTACATCTTGATTCCTAAAATAATAATCATTTTAAAAAAATCTATGTATTTAAATTTTCCTTTTAAAAATAAAAAACAGCATTTATTTAAAATTGATGGGTTTTGAAAAAAAATGTTTTTAATCATCAATAAAAATTACATTTGGCCTCCTAAAAATTATTTTTTCATTTATATTTAATAAAATTTATTTAATAAAAACAAATTAATAAATTTTTATTTGTTAATTAATAAATATATATTTATTAATTCTGTTTGAATATTAACCAAACAAACTATTTTTCCCTTAAAAATAATAAATAAATAAAGGTATATTCATTATTATATACAAAAATAATGTACATAATGATAATGATATGGTCCTGATTCATATCCCTTTATTATAATATAATACTCTGTATGTGTAAGGTGTGTGATGGTAGGGCTTAATAGAACTGTTCTGTGAAATTGGTTTGGGTCATGATCTTAATGAGCTTGTATTTCTCTCTTAAATAGGTTCACTCATGCTTAAGTTGTTGGATATCATCTTGGGCTTGGGCTTTGTCTAAGGAAAATCCTAGAAATTCTATATTCCTCGGAATCTATAATAAATGGGAATCATAGGGAACAATCTTATTGGTTTATGTTGTCACCTCCATTGTCTATGTCGAAATGATTTGTTAAAACACTATATGTATACTAGTCATGTGATCATTGTTCAACGATTATATTATCAACAATAATTATACTTAATGGTCATTTAAATCCAATTGGATATAATAAATCAATCAAAGTGAATTTGTTTTCTATATCCACTTTTCAAAATAAGACAATTAACTAAATTAAAAGAGAAATTTATCTTATAAAATTTTGGGTTCTTTCATTATATATTCATAATGTTCATCCATTCTATTTTATTAGATTAGAATATATTTGATAAAAACCACCAAAAAATTTTCAAGGTATTGTCTAAAGACTCTATTCATCAAATACATGATGATTTTAGGGAAATTAGAAAGTAAAAAAGATAATATCTAGAAAGACATAGTTCTCATACATTGTATGGAAAGTAGTGTTCTAAATATCTTCCTTATTCAAAATTATATGATGAAATCAAGAATATAGATCCTCTTTTGGAATGTATTGATATTATTCTATTTTCTCTAACAAGTCTCTAATCCATAGAAGAGGCTGTTTTTCCTTGATGTTGGTCTTATTGATATCTCGAATATTGATACACATCCCCAATGATCCACCCTTTTTCTTTTTTAAAGAGAACTGGCACACCCAAAGATGATGAACTTGGGTGTATGAGGCATTTATCTTCATTTTCTTGCAGCTTATTCTTTAAATCCAATAGTTGAATGAGGCCATACTGTAGGGGGATTTTTATATTGGAGTAGCTCTAGGAATAAGTTATTTAGATAACTCAAACTCACTATCTAGGGGGTGGTATGTATAATTAATCATGAAATACATCAAAATATTCCATTATAATTTTAACTTCCACATGGTTGATAAATTCCATTGATTAAAACATTTGAGAAACATATGCTTCTTGATAGGGAATAAATACCCACACCGTTGATGGATTTTATAACGAAGATTCATGGCATTCCATACTATTTTTTAGGTTTAATTAATGGTTTATAATATGAAAACATATGACACTTTACAAATACTAAATGTGTAATATATATAACGATACCCAATACATGCCCAATGTAACATCAAATTCCACCAAGGTATATACCACAAGATTCATTAGAGGAGTCTTCACTCATACACCAACCACAGAATAGTCTGACACATGTGTTTCAATGATGGCACCACTATGTTTTTTATATATATATCTCATTCAAGGTATCACATCTTTGATTAAATATTTATAGAAAACATAAAGATATATTGGAATTTTTAGAACCATAATTGAATAATACATTATCCATTATTGAGAGAATACGAATTGTACCTTGTTCATTTTGATTATCTTGATTCACCTCAGTGATAGTGATGTAATAAGATTTCTGTTGATCCATTATCCTTGGTGGATGTTGTAGCTGATCTTCCTCAACAATTCGAGGTTCAGTGCAGTGGATTTTATAGATCCCATTATTAATTTATTTAAATTATATAATCATGGGTGGTAATCTCTATTAATCTATCATGATGGCTGATGTATTCATGTATCATTGAAATTCCTGAGTCTTATGGACTTCTATCCCACACATGTACCATTTACCCATATATATATTTTTTCAATTCCCATTCTATTTATTCCAACATTTTTTACAAGTACATGGTTAGATCATCTTCTCCCCTTTTTCATTTTATCCACCATCATGAAAATCCATTCTTCTATTCATATCTCCATTACCATGGGAATTTTCCTAGGACTCCATCTCTACTTTTAAATAACATCACACCACTTATTCATAACACTTAAATTTTTGGATAGTTAGATCCTTTCGAAGAAGAAATTTCAATCCACTAATGAATATATATATTTTCATATAATTATTTATAAAAAAATCATGAGGAATACTTTGATATAATTTTGAAGTTATCATCATAGGATATGACAGATTAACCATCATTTTTCTTCAACTCTAGAAATTCCCTCTCTATCATTTTCCAAATAGATCAAGGGAAATACTTATTATAAAATATTTTCTTAATGTCTCCATACTCCATCTCATCTATATTAACCTTCGACATGGCGCTTTTAAACAATTCCCACCATTTATTGGCCTCTCTATCTAAATGATATACAACATGAGACACATTCTTTTTCTTATAATAGTGGAGTATAGAAAATATCTTATCCATTTAGGTAACCCATTGTTACATAGAAAGTGGATCAAAGGATCAACTAAATGACTGTGCTCGCTACTACGTAAAAGTTTTAACTGAATGTTTATCCTTATTAGGTGAAGGTATGTGTTACACGTTGTTAATGTTATTGTTCATAGCTGGAGAAAACTGGGTAAGAATATCCATGAATTTTTTTTAACTCCTCCTACCATGGAATTGGAAATGTCCTTCGGGAAATCCTCGTATTTTACGTCACATGAGTTATTGGTGTAGATTCTCTTGGTTCCCACCATTTTCTAAAATAAATTTTTTTTAACAAAACATTAGCCAAAATTTCTTGAATAAATACCTTTTCCCCTTATAAAATTAACTTCAAATGAATATCTTATGGGATCTATATGTTAATAATTTTTTTAAACATAGATTTATATTCCGTGTATAATATTAAGGGATTCCACTAACATTTTATAATCATAGGTTGCAAATTAACTAAATTGTGAGCTGATACCAACTATAGTGACATTCTATTCCTTGCATTATTATTTAATCATTTTTAATATAAAAAAATAATAGTATTACAATCCCATATCAAAAGGATTAGTTTCTTGCAAAAATTAAGACTATTAATCACTTATTCACAATAAAACATAAAATTTTATTCAAAAGTTTATTCATTATCATTTATCATTTTAAATCTCACATTATAAATAGTAAATGTAGTCACCTGAGAAAATACATCAAAAAATTGGGTAAGATAAAATCCAAGTAAGAGGATTAATAATAAATTGAATAGATATTACATGGGTGAGAATAATCATTACCATCATAAACATAGAATAATATCATCATCAACATCACGAGAGGAAGCATTATATAAAGGCATTGAATTTGGAAATTTACAAAAATTAGATAACATTTCATAGTTTTAAACAAGCACACATAGTTGTGAAAAAATATAGCATCATGTTCACACATAACATAAGAACGTAATCATAATTTCATCACTTTGAAAAAACATATAGCATCATGTTTACTCATATTCATGAGATACATCACATTAACTGATGAAAACAAAGTATATATAATTACAAGCCTACTCGTCACGTCATTGCATTAAGAAATAATGTATGCCACATATGAATATTTAGAAATATTAGTCATAAAACAAAAAATCGAAATTAAATGGGTTTCACAGTAATTTCATAAAAATTACTTTCATGAATAAACTATGGGGTTATGAAAATAAAATAAGGAAAATACACTTGGTATAAGAATCATCAATCTTATGTGAAGAATCATCAATCTCAAGAGGAATCAAGATACGAATTGGAAGGAAATGTTTCTATAGAAAATATTTATATTTGATGTAAAATTAAATTGTAAACATCTATAAAATTAAATATAAAATATAAAAATGATTATATTTATTTTAGTAATACTAAAATAAAATCCACAATAAAATTTCACATAAATGAGGAATAACCGTAATAAAAGGAAACGGGTTTGAGAATGCATTGGCCGTGGGCACTAATTATATATTCACTTTACTATCAAAGATAATATTATTATATTAATTAATTACTAAATCTAGAAGCCATTATACATTTATTTTATTTATTATAGTTTTATTAAGTTCATTTATGTCATTTTTATGTGTTTTAGAGTTCAATTTCATCATTTTTTGAGTATTCATTTTCATTATTTCATGGTCGATTAACTTGTATATAATTATTTAAGTTAATATTAAATGATAAAAAATATAATAATTTAAATTTTAGGTTATTAGTTAAATTAAAGAAGTTTAAATTTCACATATATAATTTGTTTATATGGTATGAGTTTGATTTATTAGATTAAAAGAAGATGAAAATATTTTAATTTATTATGGTGATTTTTACAACAGTTATGAACTTGTATCATTTTATTTAATATCATGATTATATATTTGTTTATATAAATTAAAAGGATTTAATATGTATATTAATACCTTATTTCACCACAATAATGGATTTATGACCAGACCTGAATGCGGTAATGGAAAATGAAAAATAATCGTCTATGAAGGTTGTGAATCAACACATTAGGGACAATATTTTTTTAGAATACAAGGAGGAGAATATATTTCTTGATGAATAATACATTAAAAAACTAATATTAAAAAAAATATATATATCATAATTGAGTTCTCATGCATATTTGGAAAAGGTATTTTAGGTGATAGGAATAAATGGAAATAAATTAATATAGAGGGGTTGTGGATTTGACATCTTCAATGTTGTATCATTGGGAACCTCTCTGATGCACTTGGGTTTGGTATTTTATTGAGTCCAGTACACCTTAGACATTAGGAAGAGGCTGGTGGATGTAATTTGGATTAATTTAGACACTATACAAGGGTTTGATGTTATGAAGAGAAGGAATGGTGAGGGGTGGTATTTATAGGGGAGTATAGGGGTGTTTTTTTATTATTTTGTTCCTTTGTTAATTATTTTGGATCAAGACTATCTATTTTATTGATTATAATGGCTAAATACAGTAAACATGTTTAGGACAGTTTGATGCAATTGGTTCTTACCTTATCCATATATAATCCATGACACAATAATTCACATATTTAGCTCGTATTTTAAATTATTGTATTTCACTAATCACAAAGGATTAAACTATTTTAGTAAAGAAAAATAAATAAACCTAGCCATTTTTCCTAATTTTAAAATTCCAAAATAAAATCCATTTTATGAAAAAAAAATTAAAAATATGAGAAATTTCATTTTTCTTTAAAATCATCTATTTTTTCAAAAAAAATTAATTTTAATATTATTACCATTTTTATAACACTTTAAAAAGTTTATCATGGTATCATAAAATTAAATTATTATTATAATAAAAAAATATTTATTTATGAATCAATATAGTGAAAATAAATTTTCTAATGAGTCACAATATAAATTTTAAAATTGTAAATAATAATTTAAATTCCACCAAAATACTAACATTTAATTTGTCATTTTTAAAACATATATTAACTTATACTATAATATAATCATATATTATTGTCTTCTGTAATATAAATAATAATTATTTAAACATTTATAGTTAAGGTTACTATTATATTTTCTAGATTACTATTCTTAATGGTGATGTTATTATTCAAATGACCAGGTAACACTATCATCAGTATATGTTCCACAGTTTCTATAAATATTATATATTTCAATATTATTTTATGAGAATGATGTTTTTATTGGTCTCTATATGTGATTTATTTATTTTATAAATATTACTAGGGAAATTTCATTTAAACATTTTTGGGTTGTCCCAAGTATACCACATGGTGAAACACTTGGGAATATAAACCCCATATCCATATGTTTTTGTAATTTCATGTTCAGTGCATCCAGTTAAATGGGACATAATATATATAGGGTATTGGATATTAGAATATATCTAGGTATAAGTTCAATTTACAACTCAACCTGTCAATTACGAGGAAGAAGATGCAATTATTAAGGGAATACATAGATATAATCCCTCAAAATGGGCATGTCCCCAATAGTGGTCCTCTATTTCGATTCAATCATTTGAGCCAAATATTTATTTTCATAATGTTAAAATATTCATACCTATGAAGAATATTACAATTCATATACATACACCTATATAATATTTTATATAAAAGGAGGTAAGACAAGATATAGAAGTTGATTTCCTTCTCTCTACAGTAGATGTGAGGTCGAAATAGAGATAACTAGTCTATTACTAGTATATCATAAACTATACTAAAAAAGTTGTGAAAAGTTCCACTGGGAGATTCGTCCAACATATATAAACTACTGAAAAATTATGTACATAGCATGAAAAAGTCCCTCCTTTAGTAGTTTATACTAATAAATTATCCTCCATTAGATTTTGTGGTAATTAACCAAATCTACTAAATATGGATGATATGAGAGAGTGCATACAAAAGATACTCTAAAAGTTTGTCAAAAATTCTTGAATAAATTACCATCATACCTAACACCAAATGATTATCTTCACCCACTTATTCTATATTAATATAATTATACAACCCATTAACTCTTAGCATTGGGTGTTTTTGTAATTAGATATCTTCAACAACTATTTGATTACTTTATTTTTTACATAGTTTTAGTATTCATTACTATTGGAACAATGGAAAACCTGATGAGGATTGATAAATATATTTTTTTTTGTCAGATCTAATTGGTGGGAAACTTCATCTCAACTATACATGTATTCTCATGATGATCATATTTTGGATATATGAAACATTTCATGGTCCACATTAGATATTTTCTAGGATACTTATTTTAACAAATTTGATTTATGTTATGTTTGATTTTATTACCACCATGAGTTTTATATGATCATATTCCATATTTAAATACCCTTATTTTTTTCTTATCTCTAGTCCCACATAACCACTAAAAATCAAACATTTTCATCTCATCATTATGGTCACATAAAAAAACATCTTCATAAATAACTATTTCTTTTATTTATAAAGATCATCATAGACTCTTATTTACTACTCTAAAGAAGTGATTGTTTTTAATTTCATCTTTAATGATATTGGTTAAGGTGTATCATGCACAAACTATGATGTTCACCTTATAATATTTGATAGATTAAAATTCCCTTTATATTTTTTAAAGGAACCCCATATACATTATAATTTAGAGAGAATGAGGTAAATGTTTATTGATAAATGACCACTTGAATTATACCACTACAAAAACAATACATATTTCTTGATATTTTTATTCTTGATCAGTCTCCAATGATGATCATATTCTCTCTCAAGGGGGTAAATAGCTAAAATGACCTTATTATGCTAAGAGAATTAAATAAAATTGAATATCTTCTCAATGTAGTTAATCCATTATTCATTAATTGTGGGATCATATGTTACACAAAAAGATGTAGGGCTCTAATTACAAAAGGTCTAGACCAAAACTATCTCTCATAGAGGGGATTCTATGGAAATCATATTATTTTTTATATATAAGCATGTTATTAAAATAATTCCATGAGTTTCTTATCTCTTTATCCCATTATATTAGGAATTTCATAAGGAATATAAAAACATTTCCCATTGTACATTTTATTTACATTATTCTTTCTACATCTATCTTGTTTCTAAAATAAAGGGTAGTTTGATGTGAGAAAATGTTGAGCAATACATATATAAAAGGTAAATCATAAAAATAGAATAATTAACTCTTACATGATGTGAATAACCTAAAATATTAATCTATAGGTCTCAATCAAGGTTATCCATGGTCATTTTATTATTAAGCTCTCTAACCCAATTATTTTTTGTTTTAACAATATTTCAAATATTTTAAAATTAATTGTGAGGTGGATTGTAATTAACTAAAGAATATATCATGGGAGTGTCAATCCTAGTCACTAGTCATAATACCACCCCTTGTATATTGTAGTGATAAATGAGTAAATTATGAACCAAATATTTTTGAAGTGATTAAACTTAGATAAATCTACCCCACAACTGCAATCACTTGTCATTATCATGACATGAACCCAATATCCAAGATATCACATAATCAAATCTTCCACAATTTAAAATTTTCTAACAGATACTTAGACATATCCCATAGAATTTACAATAGGTTCTCCACCAATTCTATCTCATTCCAATATCTAATAATAGATATAAATTTCCTACAATACCACCTATAGTAACCCAAGCATTAAACAAACTTTATCTCATAACTAATCATATTCATTTCCTATAAGTACAATTCATGGATTGATTTATTAAGTTAATTTAAATTAATAGACACATTAAATTTAATTAATTATTTGAATCTCATAATGAAGATACTAACTCAAATATATACTCCAATTATGAATAAGATACCTAGGTGAAACTATATATAGAAATGGGTGACCAAGAGATCCGATTAACGGAATAAACATAATAATAAGACATAACATGTGATTCAAGAGGCGTAACATGGTATTATAATGAGAATAATAATTTTTATGGAACCATATAAAAAATAAAATAAAATATTAAGATTATGTAATATGTGGAAACAATTTAAGACACAAAAAACTAAACATAACTCAAGGGTCACTCCCAAGACTATAAAAAAATTTGGACAAAGTCCCACGATGGATTGGTTTTACTGCCATTTCCAATCAGCACTGGAAAATGTCCTATGGTGTATTAGCTTAATTCCCTAACCATTAAATATATTACGAAGAGATATAATTCTCTACACAATTAATTTTATGGCTATATAATTTCACTCCCACCCATCCCAGACCGTAGTATAATTAGGTAAATTGCTTTTGCACTATACATAGTGGACATATTCCCATAGTTGATTAGGATCACTCACTAATCTCTTACATAACATATCTTGAGATATAATTATTTAACCAATCCATTATTGGTATATATAATTCCATTATAATAATGATAATAAATGAAAATAATATATATGTGTGGAAGAAGAGGAAAATAAACCTCATACAAATAATAAGCATGATCATACACATGATAAGAAAGTGGGTTTCGTAATTGAAATTTAAGGAATAACCAAAGCCTAATTTATGAGGATTACCAATAAAAGATTGAAATAAATCATTAATAATTTTTATATTTCAATAGTAAACATAACACTTTTTTATTGTGTTCTTATATAGAATATTCATGATAAGAATCTCGTAGAATAAATAGTAAAAATGAACTAGATGGGGGATGCTTTATATGTATGGATATTTTTTAATGAAATAAAGGACTTATAGTTTTCCATAAAACCATAATTAAAAAATTTTGGTTAATCATAAAAAAATTATATTTAGTTTGAATTTATTCATTCTTAAAAAAATTGATGTGGTTAATTCATTACATGAAACAATAAATATGAATGTTCCCCTAAACCACGTTTACTCAAAAGTGATAATTTTGAAGGGAACTAAAATTAGATATCACACTAAAAAAGAAAAGGAAAATTAAATTGGTATATATTAAAGTGACATATATTTTTGGGAATATAATTTGTGAATGGAAAAAAATTTCAAAAATTAGAAAAAATAATGACAATGCATAATTGAGAATTCATAAAGGAGGTATGAAAGATCACACACATTGTGTATGAATTGATTAAAAAAATTTCATAACATCATGGATAATTAAATATTTCTTATTATATTCCTTTTTAGGAACAATATTAATATATATTAAATTTAATCTGGTAAATTTATTTTTTTATGCTTTTTAATTTTTATATGACTTCCTTTCCAATGTCAGTTAGTTGAGGTTGTTTGGTCAATTGTTTTCATAATTACTTTTGTTTGTTGACCATCATAAAAAGTTTAATAAAATATTTTAATAGTAAACAGAATATTAATATTTTTATTTAATTTTTTTTATATATATATTATGTTTTTTAATATATCCTTGGTTGGTGGTGATGAAAAATCTGACCCATTTATCACGAGGGTGGTCGTTCAGATATATGTACGATTAACGATTCCATTTCTCAGTGAATGAGAAGGTAATACATTATATGATATTTTAACATGAAAAAATTTTATATATATATATACATATATATATATATATCACAAATATAATATTATTCATTAGTACCATACTTAAAACCAACTGTGGGAGGAGATTATGAAAAAATAATGAGGTTGATCTGAGGAGGCGGTATTCTGTACAACACACTATAGATGCATTTGTTTTTATTAACATATTCAGATGGATAAATAATTTATATTCCATTAATATAATTTCTTATAATTATATTAAAGTTACTAATTTAATTTTCTTTATATATATTATTTCTTTTGATGTGAATGACAAAGGAGAAATGATTATGAAGAAGGAAATAATTATGTCTGAGACATGATTTCATCTTTGATATCTCTTTTATTTTCAATAAATTAATTTAACATCTACAGATATGGGGTTCCAGAGTAGAAGATAAAATTTATTAGATTAATATTAAACATAAATTCATGGTAAATTAAAATTTCATGTTTAACCATTTTTAGGTGGAAGTGATCACCTTGTATAAGTAAAGAAAATGGAACTTCTGGGAATACCCATAACACGTTAGTGATATCATCCCACTATACCTTGGTAAATGACCCCAAAATTTAATTATAATGGTTTATGGGTTTATATTGGGTGGATAAATTCCCTTGAAATTCTTTCCAAACATGTTTTATATATTTTTCAAGTCTTTCACAATAGGATTTTACATTCTATCATTTGGATTTTTACATTATTAAGTTGTTTCTAAATAAGTAAATAACATTTTATTTAATTATTTTTAATTAAACCATGTAAAAATGTTTTTATGTTTTTAAAAATAATTTAATAACCATTTAGTATGATTAATTTTTACAATATGAAAAAATCATCATTAAAATAAAACTATAAAATATAAAAAAACAGTAGTTTTGTAGATAAATTGCATTTAAACATCATGTGTTCCCAATATTATTTTATTTTGATTATAAATTGAATGAGTATTAGTATAATTGAATTTATGTTTAAACATAATATTACAATCATCATTTAAATTATTCAAATGTTATTGAAAAAATATAAATTAAATGATATTACTAAAATAATTCTTAAGAATAAATATTTTATCACTATCAGGGTAATTGAAATTAATATTACTTATGTTATCTTTATGAACATAAAATAAGTAAATTCAATCATATAATATGGACATGTTGAACTAAAATAGGTAATGAATTTTTATATATTTATTTTATAAATTTAATAAATATCTAATATTTTATATAAGTTAATATAAAAATGTTTTTATTTGGGAAATATTAATTCACTTTCAAAAATATTAAATATGTGTTCTATAAATTAAATATAGTTTTATAAATTGTTATTTTGTCTTTATAAATGTATATTTTGTATCAAATAATGGTTTCCTAATGACATTGTTTTAATAGTGATATTTTTTCCAAAATCTTTATTTTCACTATTCACATAAAATAATTATTTTTTAAAATCCTAAAATTTATTATTATGATAATATTGATATAATAATTCAAATAATGTAGTGAATTTGATAATATTTGGATTCTAAATGTATGAAAATATGAGAATTCAAAATTTAGTTACTAATATCTATTCTGACTATTTTAACAACAATAACATCCATCTGTAATAATTTATTAATATTAATGTGTCATTGTTCTTGGTTTAGTATGGAATTTATTGTAACATAATATTCTCAAAAATATGTTAATTCATGGTAAATAATCACTAATTTCAATGGAAATATATTTCTCACAATTTAAGATGAATTTTAATTGTTTGGGAAGCTATTAAAGGACCCTATAATTGCTGAAAATTGGGTCACTTTATCATTTATTAGATTATTCTATGAGATATTATTGATATACGAGAATTGGTTTTGTTGATATTGATTTTTTCTATGGTTCTCTTTCCTTACTAGACCACTATAGTATTTCCCCAACCAAAAACCTACTTATTATTGGTGCTGATGTTTTTACATTTTGCTGCTCAAACTTTTGACAATGAATTTCTAGGTGTTGAAAGTGGCTTGGTGTGTGGAATTGGGACACCCAATTCCCCTGTGAAATTTAATATCATATAATTTTGTTGTATATTTTGAATTGATATGAGTTTTTGATGTTTTCTCATTGTTTTGAACCTTCAGGGTTTTTGTTTGTGTTATGGATGACCTCTAAACGATGTGGAGGGTGTGAATGTCAAATAATGGTGTTTACTACGGATTGGACACATCAAAATATATTTGTTTCTTAATAGAGGGTATTATTTTTCAAGTGTGATATTTTCGAAAACTTCTTGACATTTTTTCAGGGGTTGGATGACCATATTACAGTCAGGATAGGTTGCACCATGTAATAGTTGTGTAGTGGATCTATGTTCAACAAAGGGGGTTTTAAACTCAATAGTATCTAGAGTATTAGGCTCATTGACTATACCCAATCAAGGATTCCTACATCGTGACCAAGATAGCTATGAATTAGATGTTGGAAAAAGATGGGTGTTGCATTTCTTTGGTTGGTGATTGATAATGGGGTATGTTTTAGAGTTTTTACATTTTTTTATTCTAAATTTTCCCCATTATATTTATAACCATGGGGGTTCTACTATACCAACACATTCAACCCCCAGTGATCCTTAATAATAATACCCACACACAACTCCTTCAACATAGATTTCTGAATATTTTTCTTCTATACGTGATATTGATTATTCAAGGTAGCAACTATAGATCACCTTCTCTTCCTATATTCATTCTTTTATAATGGTTTAAATTCATTTTGTGAACCCTATAGGTCATTTTGTTTAAATTTAGGGATTGGGGTATACTTAATCATAGAGAAGTGGATTATTGGTTTTATATTCATCATTTTCATCCTGATGTTTTTATTCTCCACTGAAGGGACATTATTACAACCCATTTCTAGATATTGAGGTAGGAGATTCTCTATTATCACATTATTCCTCAAATCATGTAATTCAAGTGTTATTTAAATTCATTTTTTATGGATAAATTTCTATAAACTATATTTTTAATGTTTTGTAAATCGAATCCATGGTTCTATTTACATGAAAAGGAAACTTTAAATGAATTTATTATGTCCTTTTAGGGTAAAAAAATTCATCATGCCAAAATGTTTATAAAAATTTATAAGTAGAAATTAAAATAAAAACTTTCGATAGAAATCTGTTATGGACCTATATTGATGTCTAAAATTGTAAACCCATATTCATTTACTTTATTTTCAATTTAATACATATTCATATTTAATGTAGCACTGAAGGGATTAAAATGAGTTTTTAAGTTGATGGATTTATGTTTGTTCAATCAATGCATGTTTTTTAAAATGTTGCCTTTGTTTTCTAATTACTCTTTTAGAGGAGTAGTTGGTACTTTATAAAAAAAGATTGTTTGATGATTTTAAACTTAGTGTTTATCCCATTGATATTTTTCTGGTATACAGTTATGACCCGTTATATGTGATGTGAATTGATCATTATTGTATAATAACTTATGGATAAGAATGTTTACCTCTTGAGAGGGTATTGTAGATGAGATGTTATTTTTTATTTCTCAATATGTATTTCTTCATGTGATGATCATTCTAATTATTTTATAATAACCTAATATTTCAGATTTTCTGGAAACCAAGGTAGCTATGTGTGGGATTTGGTTTACGTAATAATAACTTTAGTTACCCAATTTGGGAATTAGATCTACTCGATATCTTGCAATTACACAATGGGATCTTATCAACAAGATAAGTTCAAAACAAGAGATTTGATTGAAAATGAACACATAATACTATGGTAAATTACAAATAGATTGAGGGTATTTAGTAAATCTTGGATCATCTCATGTTAGGCGTCAAAATATTACCATGAAACATAATTATTTATAGATAATAATACATAAGTGATTTCCTTTGCACACTATTTTTATCCCCTTGTCCTAATTTGTGTACGGTGGCACCACTCTTATTATAAATTTTTTTATTATGCTTCCTTGATATGTAAGTTTCTATTTCATATGTATTATTTCATTTATTATATGGTTTAATTTCATAATTTTTTATGAAAATAGTACTAGTAAAGAGGTGTTGTGTAACAAATTTGACCCCACTATTTTAGGTAAACATTATATCATGTACTATCACCCAATGCACACTATTGAAATCCATTATTCATGATTATATTTTAAATTTTCACTTTTTAATGTTGTAATTTTATTTTATCACATTGAAATTCATATTTTAACTCTTCATAAATATATTAGTATAAAAAAAAATTTGGGTTTTATCAAAATAGTTAATTCTTATGTGAATAGTAAAAAATATAGTTATTACCAAAACTGAAATATTTATTTATATATATAATAGATGGATATGTTCTTAAAAAAATATTACATCTTTTTAGATTAAAATTCTATACATATGAGTATTATCTATCCCATAATAGTAACGATTTAGAGTACTTAGAAGCATAGAATCATATAAAATAGGTTCAAAAAATATCTACATCATATTCTTCTTATATACATCATTACAAGAACCCTTTTTCATCTCATACATAATACCTTTCTTTATATACATGGAAAAATAATCATAAAAAGGGAGATCTCATATGATCAATAAGCGTAAAAAAGAGAGATAACAATGATTTTATAAACAAAAAATGAGAATAAGGGTATATGAACATGACCATAAAATAGTAAAATGATACCATGCATATCAAAGATATTTATCATGAATGATGGAATAAATCATCGATTCTCATAAGAAAATAAGCATAATGAAATCAATGTACATGAAGATTGAGATCATAGCATTAAGACATGTCACGGAATTTTTGGCATACACATAAGCATAGAAAACCATTTCCTTATGAGTTAAGTATCGCATACAAGACCATTATAACAGACAGTATTTTTTTCAAAAATGGTTTCACTCCCAATTCCAGTAATGTCTTAATAAAATGGGTTCATGACTCATTCTATCAATGCTTTACTGAACTGTGTTCACTTCTGATTCCAGTCTTCAATATCTCATGAGATGTAAATAATTACACAATGTATTGGAGGGAGTTATAGGTACCACCCATCACATAATAAAAAACATAGTTATGTGTTCCATATGATCCTAAATCATTTATAATATCAAAACACAAAAAATGAAATGCGATTCATAATCCGTTAATCTGAGAATAATTCATGTAAAGGTAACATAATTCCTAAACATCATGCCATAAAAAGTTCGAACCTTCCAGAGAAATAATAAATATGGTATACTTGGATTAAATCCGATGTAAAACATATTTAATATCAAATAATGTTTTCATATAAGTAAAATTATTTTGAAAGATCACATGAATTAATTCTAAAGGAAAATATCCCTTCTATTTTGAAATTTTTTTCACAAGCTACACAATAAAAATGGAAGATAAATTCTTTGAAAAAAACCTTTTAATACTATGTAGGAATATTTTGATCATTAATGTATAATGAATCCAGGAATATATGCACACATCATATAATATAAAAAAATCCTTTTAATTTTTTGTAAGAAATGTACCAAACTTTCTTGTTTGGGAAATGATAAAAATATTCCTTTATAATGATTTTTATTAAATCATAAAATGGGGTAAATGACATTAAAAATTCAAGGGGGAATTTACAAAACCTGTTTGTAAAAAAATTACAATAAATTAATATGGAAGAAAAATATTCCCCAGCAGATACATCAATATAATCAATATTAAATAATAATGAGACTGTCAAGTAAAACCTTACATAAAGTATTTCATTTCATTATTCATGGTCAAAGCATATGTATAATAAATATGGATTTATTTTAAATTTTTTACAAAACTATAATTATATCAAAAAAGTATTACTGAATTATAACATCTTATCATTGGTTTATTAAAAATTCATTATTAAACCACTATTCTGGGTGATAACTACTTTTTTTCTAGTTCAGAAGACTTTCTCCTTCAATATTGATCTTGGTATCATAATTTATCAAATTTTAATCATGGTAGAAAAAAATATATATTATATTTTATAAAAATTAAAATTAATTAATATAAATTTTATATAGAAATATAAATTTCATTATACACGGAGACGATAGGTCATACACATGAATAAACACTATTTACATTTTTCTATTAGTAGAGTGAAAAGGTAAATAATAATTACTATTTTAAAAAACATTAATATATCATATATTTCAAATATATGCTTCTAACATATAACAATACCAATCCATAAAATATGGTAATGAAAAATGAATTTTATTTCTATGGGGAGATATTAAACCGGAAAAACACATGAACAATAATTTCACTTATTGTTTGATATAAAGGGGGGTGTAATTTTGTTTCATAATAAAAAAATCATCATATTTAAGATATAATTTTTTTTATGAAAATCATCATAGATTAGTGGATGTAAGGAATAGTAGAAAATAAAACTGTTCGGTTAAAGAGATTACCTAATATTTTAAACATTTCCTTTGGATCTCCTCTAAAGGAATTTAGGGTTTATCTTCTAAGGAGACCAAAACATATTGAATGTGGATAGTGAACTTTAGAAGGTATTTTTTAATGGTATGGTAGTGATATATGGATCAAATTGGTGAAAATAAGTGATGGATGAGGTTCCTTTGAGAATTGAGGTTAAGGGAAATTTTGGAAATACTAAATAGATTAAATTATAATAAATTATCATTCTATCATAATACCACCAAATTATAATGGATTTGACGATATGATATTATCTGGTTTTATTAGAATAAACAAATTTATTTTGGACAATTTCTTATTATATTTTAATTCTTATTATTTTTAATCACCCTTAGTTAAAAAAGATTTAATTTTATCTATGATAATAACTTTTCTGATATGATAAGGTTGTACTTTTTTATTATATGTCATAAATTGGAGCATAAATTTACAATTTTTTATATTTTATAAAATAGCATAATCAACTTTTTTAAATAGTTTTGTGATTTCTAATTAATTTAATAAAATATTAATCTCATAAAATATCATTATTTTCATTTTTGAATCTATTCACTACATTGAGTTTTAGAAATATCAAGAGAACATTTAAAATTTAAAATCACTATTTTATAATATCCATAACATGTTAAATACCTTTAGATAATTATATAATAACTTTATGTATCTCAAATAATAATACTTTTATTATTTTTAAAATTATTTATTTTATTTTTATTTTTATTGAATAATTATTTTATCAACATTGTATAGGAAATTAGGTTAATTATATGATTCAAAAAAATTATAAACAAATTACATTTATGAAAATAAATTATTTATATTTTAAAATAAAATTGATACATTATCATATTTTCAGAATTACCCTTATTAAAAATGATATTTTTTAATAACATGAAAAAGAATATCATTGACTTTTCATTATATAAAATATTATAAGGTTTTTAATCTCAACCATGTCTACCCAAAATCAATAAATAATTTTAAATCATGAAAATATGTTTATTACCTTTCAAATTTACACTTAAATTCAATCATAAATTTTTTTCTCTATATGGAAATATAATAAATATCTAACTCAAATAAAGGGACATTAAGTGAATTTTATTGATTAAAACAACATAAAAATCAATTTCCATGAAATTTTTTCATTAACAACTCAATATAGAACATTAGGTGGTAATATTATAATAAATAATTTCGATATGGAATAGGATGAAAAATAATAGCCTTATCAGTTTTTTTAATCCATATTAATATGTTTAAAACTTCTACCGAGGAAATAAAATTTAACACAGTTAATATTAATAGTAAAAAAAAATAAAAGGCGATTAATTACAATATTTGAACATATAAATTCTAAATATATAATCCATTTTTAAAATTAGAAACACTGAATTTGAATAATTTAATTTAAAAATAAATTGAAAAAATGCAACGAAAAATATTTTTTTTAGAAAAACACCTGCTTTAATATAGAATGTTTTAATAATAAATTTATGTACAAAATCATATTGGAAACCAATAATTATATTATTTTAAATAAATAAGAATAAATAATATTTAATCCAATCTCAAAAATATAATTTCGCTTTTTAAATTCATTAAAATAAATTACATTTTAAATTAAAAATCATTATTTTTTAATATATATTGAGAAATAATTATTTTTTGGAAGTTAAAAGAAAAATAATTTTAGGATATTTTTGGAGTAAATAATTCCAAAATTGTATAATTTTTTCAATATATGTTTTATATATTTTTTATATTTTTATATTCCCTCATAAATAGTAGAAAACTCATTTTTGAATAAAATTTAATTTTCAAGAATAACATGACATTAATAAAAATTGTGTGATTATTTTCCTAGCATTAACCAATGAATTCATTTTGAGTTACATATTTTTTTCATAAATTAGTTTTTCTTATTCATTTTATCCAATTTAATGGATTCTTTATAATGGGTATATAATATGTGAATAATAATTCTTGGTTTGTTAAAACTTGCAATTGTGTCTAACACAATCTATCAAGAAAATGTAATTATTTAATCATATATTTCATAAAATATCATAGTGCTGCAATATAATAATGAATGATAAGATAATGAAAACATTTAAATGATAAAATATTTGTTCAAAGGGTAAATATCAATGTCCTGAAAGACTTTTCATAACTAATAAAACCTTTTTTGTAACATTACAGGAAGTTAGGTACTATTTTACATTAAAATAAAATTTTTTGGCCTTTTAATTCATGTAAATATTATCTTTGTAACATGCAGTTTTGATAGCCATAAAAAATTTATTTGTTTTATAATATGACTATTTATGTCATGAAAATAAAAATCATTGATAATTTTATCATAACCATAATTTTAATTATTAAAAATGAACTTTTTCTAAAAAAACATGTTTTACATGGTGTAATTATAAAATTAATTATACCTACACATGAAATTTTTTTTGATAAAATTTATTATATATTTAGAATTATCAGTTCCCAATTTTTAATTATTAATAATTTATATTTAGGTATTGAAAGTAATTTACTTATCTTAAATATTAATTACCCTGTTAAAAGTAATTTGTTTGTTTTCAAAGAAGTAATTTTATAAGAGATATATAATTTCTATCAATATAAATTATATACTTTGAAATATGACTATAATATAATTTTAATACTCATAAAAATATATAAACAATCATTCATTTAGTAATTAATCAGAAATAAGAAGGAAACTAAAATAAGATATAAAAAAGTATTTTTTAATAAAAACTATTTTTCTTGTATATTATTTTATAATTAAAAATACATTTTTATAATATTAATAAATTAATTTTTTTAAATTTTATTTGAAATTAAGATTCATAATTTTGATATTTTTTATTAATTTTAATATTATATTTTTTATAATAAAATAATTACCACGGTCAATGTTTAATTAAGATTAATAAGGGTTAAATTGGGGATTGAGGTATCTCAGATTTTTAATAATTAAAAGGTCTCTTACATCATCTATGAAGTGATGTTAGGTATGAAATTCATACCCATATGTACCACCTACCATTCATACACATAATTTACTTAACTCACCAAACCCACTTAACATCGAGGTCATTAAATTCTTACTCCTTACCAAACAAAAGTTTCCAAGAAAAAACCCCCATCTTTTTCTTATAGAAAATGAAGTCACTCCCACCCATTATCTCAACCCAATCCACTCCAAACCCATTGGTTGATAATTTTCATTCCCTATCCATATCTATGGATCTCTTAATGATATCATAATGATCTACGGAGTCCCCCCAAACTTATAGTATATATGAAAGGAGGTAAGGGTTTCTAATCATTCACTTTTTTTTAAATTAAAATTTATTTGTTTTAATAACATTGAAAAATATATCTTAGACTATATTATCATGTTTTTATATAACATTTTATAGGGTTTGATTTATTTATTACCTATATCATATCAATATTTACTTTTTCTTATGTCATTATTATGCCAACAGAAGGGCTCTCATTACCCCTTCCACTATCAATTAAAATTATTTATTATAGTTTCCTTATGAATGAAATAATTTGGAATTATCACCCAATTGATATATTGAAAAATAGATTATTTTTCACATTAAAAACTATTTTTAAGACATCATATTTCCCAAAAATACAAAATTTAGGAAATGAAAAGTGTTTATGGTATTCCTAGAAGTTAAATCCATGTTAAGATATTTGTAAGTAGATAACACTACATCATAGATTAACCTATGGATAATGAACCTGATAATGGGTTGGTTTAATCATGAACTAATCCATCATATTAATTCACTATGAGTGGGAATAATATAAGACACATGTCTAGAAACTCCCATTTTATATTCTAGAAAATATTGACATGCTCTTTATGAACCATGATAATTAATTTTTCCAACCAATAAAAACTTTTGGAATCAATTATAATGTTCTATTAATAGCCCAAAATATTGTAGGTAGCCATGTCTAGTAAATTACATTTATTTCTTCTGTAATGGTATTTAATTTTCTACTGAGACTATCCAATAGATTCTATATAAATAATATATTATTTAATCAACTTCTTTGTCTCTCTGTATGGGATATGATCATGTAAAACTGTTTATTGACGAGGAGAAAGGTATTAACATTTGATAAAGTGTTATTTTAATATGAATGATTATTGTAAATTTATATATTTTTGTTTTAATAGAGATTATTACCAGAAGGCTGGCTATGTATTGTTTTTTCCATTCAGATTTACTATCATGAAGGGTTTTTATCATTTCATCTTGTTTATTTACATAATTAATAGCATTAGTGTTCAGTATATTGTTATTATAATAAAAACATTACTAGAAATTTTGATCAGTAATTGTTTATTCATTTCATAATATGATATATGAATTGGGCATAAAAATAGAAATAATGGGTCCTATCATTATATATCCCTATGATTCATCATTATGTCTCATTATATATACATGTTTAGGAATTTATGGGTAACATTCCTAGAAAAGGGGTTTCATTGACTGTATCTTCATGAAGAATTAAAATTCTAATTTCTAGGATTATGGTATTATTTGTTCCTTCAAGTATTATGAATTTCATTGCTAAGGAAATTGTCATTATTATCCAAGTAATCTATTTATTTTCATCACTAAAAATGGATATATTATTCTATCAGTGTCAAGATATTATGGGTTCAAACATTTTATTTATTCATGTCACATCATTTATTCCATGTTTATGTTATGATGGATTTTTTATGCTACCACTTACTAAGAATCACTTATAAACCTTTACTATTTACTTCTCCATAGGAAACCTATTAAAGAAATATTTATATTTTTTATTAATATGATTTAAGAGACAATAATGATATCATAATGTGTAAAAACTGTATGCTTTTATTTCAAATGTAATACACTTATGTTTATTGTATTCAAAGACTACTAAGCTGTTAGATGCAGTGGAAACTTTTGTATTATATACCTGTAATGTAATATAACATCCAATACTAGTATTTGAAATTCTGGTTTATCAAAATTATTATTAGATTATGTTATGTTTGAATATTGGATACTGGATTTAAGGGATCTTAGTTATATAGAAATAGTTTTTAAAAAACCCTCAATATTTTTAGGTAGTACTCTAGAAAACATAACGGGATTTCTATTTTACAATTAAATATCATTCATGATTACTGAAAACATTGAATTATTCATCCAAACTCTGAGAATAAGTATGTTAATTAAGACATGTGTCATGAATCATATTGAAACATTGATTTATCATGTAATATCTACTAAGATTCATAAATATTCCCTGGTGGAAAACATGATTATTATAATTATGGTTTAATTTTAAATAATACTTGGTATGTATTGGATCTCAATATATAATGAGATAATTTTTTACTGGGAGAAAAAGATTAAGATTTTTGTATGATATATATAATCCATTATTTTGAAAGTAGAGACTTTACCTCCCTATTTCATTCTAGAACCACCCAATTAACTATCCATAACAAACTTTTGGGAAGAGTGGAAGATGGAGAGTGATCTTTGGATAATAAATATTTCCTAAAATAATAATGGAATTACCATTTTAAATGATTTAATTGGCGTTATTTACGAAAAATTACTACATTATCCAGCTGAGTGTGGAGTCATGTTCTTTATTTAACTCATTCTTGATTAATGAACTAAGTATAATAATTTATACTAAATGGGACCAGTGGAGTATGTGGAGTTGAATAAATACCTATAGGATTTTTGTGATAATGGATTTATATAGAATGGTGTTTCACCGTGGGGAACCCCTTTTTTAATCAAGAAAAATATTATACTTCTATGATATTTGTAAATAAATTATGGAGAAATAAATTATATTAATATAAAGAATAAGTATCCATTAAGATGCATTAAGGCCATATTTCAAAAACTTTACAGATTCATCTCATTTTTTAATGATCTATATATACCCTGTTTATTATCATATTTGGGTGAAGAAGGATGGAATTCCAATGATAACATTTTAAACATTCTATAGACATTATATGTTTACAGTAATGCCTTTTAGACTAAATAAGTCACTATATGTCATTTTGAATATAAGGAATAATATATTGAAGGATTATAATGATATAATAATTACGGTATTTCTTTGATTTTATATTGATATACTCTAAGTGCTATGAAAATTATGAGAGTCATCAAAAAATAATTCTGGAGAATCTAAAAATAGAATTATATATGAAATATAGTATGATTGGTTTTTTTGCAATGAATTATCTTTTATTAGACATGATATCTTAATAATAGAATATATTTAGATGATTTAAAGACAATGGTAGTAAACTAATAGTATATACCCATGAAAATAACTTATATATATTGGTTATATATTTTATTTGGTCACTATCGGTGGTTTATTCGGTATTTTTCCCGATTGGCGAACCCATTAACTTGATTAACAAATTAAAGGGGGTAAATTCTAATTGTGATGGGAATCTAAGGAACATTTTAAATATCTAAAGAGTATACAAATTAATGAAATTATAGGAACTCTACTATCATTTATTAATGGTTTTTTAATAAATAGTGATGCGTCAAATAAAGGAAATGGTTATGTCCTTATGTATAGGGATATGGTAAATAAATATGCATCAAGGTAATTGAAAATTCATCAGCATAACTATCAAAATATTGAGCTTAATATGGTATATGATATAATTTATTTTAAAATATTAGGTAACTACCTCAATGGTTAAATATGTGATATATATATATATACATATCAATATATGGACCCTAGGAGTTAAAATTATAAATTTCATTGAAAGGAGTTACATGAAAAAGTAATGTGGTTGTAACAACTCAAGGAAAATGATTTCATGATACACACTCTCCATAAGAAGATAAAAGTGGAGGATAATAAATTGAGAAGGACTGACCATAGAGTTTTGACCATAATAATGACCAGTAATGATCCCATATACATAGATCTATTAAAGGTTGATATAGTTATTTTTATGCACTAAGAGCCATAATTTAATTTCAGAGTGATTGTTAAAAAATCCTTACTAGAAAATATAAATATATCCTAATACGATAAACATTACTTAAAAAGGAGTAATAATGAATTAAATGATGGGAATTTGAGAGACATCATCTATAAAGATGGAGTGCTTAAATTTGGAATGTTGTTATATGTTCTTTTCAAAATAAAGCTATAGAGGGACCTTCAAACTGAAGCACATGGATTAAATTTACATATACAAACTAGTAACATAGAAATATATAATGATTTAAGAGAACATTTTTAATGGGGTTTTTTAAAGCGGTATATTGTGATTTTTTGTCAAATTTTTATTATTCCAATAGGTAAAGGCTGGAATATAACATAATAAGTGAAGAATTAAGCCTATACCTACTCTTATATGGAATTGAGAAAAGATTATTGCAGAAATTGTCACTAGAATACCAAAGTCTACAAGGAAGAGTGTTCATATATATGAAATCATTGATCATCTTAGCATGTCTGATAATATCATTATATTGAGAGAAAATATACCCCTTGGGAACCCTGATCATATATGTATATATATATATATATGAAATCATAATGATTTATTGGTCACCACTATTAATGGTATCTAATTAAGACCCCCAAATCACATTGAAATTCTGAAATAGTCTCCGGAGATCTCTCCACATTTTAGTACATTGATGTAGCACCAATCATCACCAGGTTGATGCATAGTCTAAAGGTACTATCCATAATTTGGATTATATTATATTCTCATTATATATTAACTTAAGTGGTATGTGATATCATCATCTACCATTAGTGGAATTTTTATAAAATAATTTCTTCCATTCATGAATCCTGATAGAACTATACAAATAATTGTATCGAAGAGGTGTCATTCTCCATCCTATTGGGAATAATTTAGATAAATAAAGCTAGTTTACCTAGATCTTATAAGGGATACGAACATCAATGTTTGGACTCTTTAGGTTCATATTAAATCATTATAAGGCCGATAATAGAGATATATTGATAATCGAAGAAAATAATTGGAATTTCACGTGGGGAATATTTTATTCTTGATGGTTTTACCATGGAAGGTATTATACGATTTTGTGAAAAATATAAATTAATCCCCAGGAAAACTGGGAATTTTTAATTACTAGATTAAATTGGAGTAGTAAATTTATGATTGGTTACAGACCCCAACCATTATAAAGTACACTATGTCTTCCAATTCTCATTATTAAGAAAATACATTAAAGATCCAATGAATGCTCTCACATATGGGGGAATATAGTTGGATCATAATTTTCCTTATAATGTTGAGCATGGATATATTATTAACAATATAATGAAATTATTACAATATTACACCACCCAATTAGTGAATGTCCATTATTAAAATCAAAAAATATGAGAGAACAACATAGATCTTAAAGAAGATATGAGGATGGATTGTCCACATTTGTTCAGTAGCTGATATATACCCCAATTTCAGTGTTGGAATTATATAGGGGGTAATGTAATACCAAATTCTAAATTGTAGTAGGTAAATAGTATATATATGTCATCATACAATTCACACTCTAGAGAGGATTTATTCATGAGTATAATTAAATGTTTCTTTTTATAATGATATAATATGTTTTCAAAAAAATTAAACTCAAATTAGAACTCTTGAGAAATAAATTTTCATAATATAATTTTTAAGGATTTTTTAAAATTGTTGTTTTTGTAGTGAATAGTTAAATATTCAATTTTTATGAAAACTATAACATTTCCTTTTATATATATGAAATATAATTTTATTTTAGAAAGTTAATAGAAAAAGATGTGTTTAATGAGTAAAACCTTATGTTTTAAAATAGTGTTTTGAAAACATATAACATATGTCTACAATTTTATGATCTTATGTAATATTTACCAATAAAAAATTGTTTTTGGTCATTCCCTTTAATTAAAATTTTCTTTTAAAATATGTTTTTATTCTTCACATAAAATTTATTTTTTGTGGTAAAATAGATTTCTTAATAAAAATACATATCATTGATAATTTTATCCTAAACATATTTTTTAAGAGGAAAAATACCTTTTTTTTATGAAACTAATTTTTATATGAGAAAATTATGAAAATAAATCCCTTATAAAAGTTTATTTCATTTAATATAATGAAAAATATATTTTCAATATTTAGTTATAAAATGTTTTACAATTATAATATTATTTTCATTCATTTTAATAAAATTTCATTGGTGAATGATCCGTAGTAAGAGTAAAATGGTTGTTTTTAATGAATTATTTTTATATGGTTTTATAATTTACATATAAATAAATTAGTACAATTTACATAAAAATGGAAATATAATTTTTCTATAAACACATAAAAAATATATAAATATTATTTAAATTAATAATCGATAAAAATATGAATAAAAAAATTAAATTTATAAAAATAAATTTATCTATAAATATAATTTTATATATCTTATGGTTTATTGTAATAGTTAATTTTCTTATGTTAAGAAATATAATTAGGTTAAATTTATCTAAAATATAGATTAAGTACATCAACATTTGGTAATAATAGTATTCTTATAAATTGTATAATAAAATAATTAACATGGTTAATTTTTAATTTAGATTAATATTGGTAAAATTTGTAAATGAGGTGTCTTGATTTTTAACTATTAATAGGATCCTTTCGCCTTATATGATGAATTATTTATTATGAAAGTCATAATAACATATATCATATACTACTTCACAATAAAATTCAACTAACTCACTAAACCTAACTAACACATACAAGATTCTATTCTTACCACATACCTTACATCAGTGTCTATGAAAAAACCTCTCTTTTCACCAATAAAAGTGGCTCACTCTAACCAGTTATCTTATTCCACTAACCCAAAATTGAATTGGTAATGAATTTAAATTCTATGTACCTCTATAAAGTCATCCCAATGAGTTTATAAGGTTCTATAGAATCATGTTAATCATTTTTAACCTACAAATAAATTCAACGGTATCTAATCTTTCTGATTATTTTTTAATTGATATTCTATTTTAATAATAGATTTTAAAATTATTTCATTTATTATAATGTCATTAAGTTATCTGAGGTTTGATATTTTTCTAATAATAGACTTTGTTTTCCCTATTATATATCAATTTTAATATGTCAATATAATGTAAACATAAGATCTCTCATTCCCCCTTCTATTATTAATTAGAAATTCTTATTGTAATTTCATCATGCTTTAATTGTATTGAATTATTTACCATTTTATATTTTTTAAATTATATTTCATCTCATTAAATAATTTTACTAATCAATAATGGTGTGTAGAATCCTAAATTTTGGGAATGTAAAGTGTATCATGCCAGTGCAGTTGTATCACATATGCACCAAGGTGTAACCACTCTAAAAATGGTTGGATAAAATATTAACTAAACCATTACCCTGTTTCATGAAAAGTTTATCTATGATTTCAAAAATGTATAGATTCTAGATTACATAATTTGATATATTTACAATCTATTTTTGAACTATGTTGAAATTTTTATCCTACTTATGAAAACAATTGACCTTAATCACTATCTTCTATTTATAACCCAACAAATTGAATGTACCATACTCTAATACATTGTATTTATTTATACGATAAGGTTATGTCCTTAAATTATAATAAATATCTATTGGATTATATTATTATTATATATCGTTCAACCATCTAAATTCTCCCTCTAGATTTTTTTTGATATGTTTATCCCTTTTATTGATGTGGAGAAATGTATTGGAATTCATTATATTGTATATAAAATATATATAATTATTTTTAAGTTGAATATTAATTATTTAAAAATCCAAATTCTATTTTTAGATTTTTCATAATAATGTTATCCATTTTATATACTTGGGAAAATGTATTGGTTCTTTGTATGTTGTTAATTTAATAAAATTTATTATCAGAAAGATGATTCTGTATTTTTTATCCATCTACGTTCTCCCACTTGATAAATTGTGATAATTTCTTTCTATCTATTGACATGCATAAAAGTTCCAATCTTCCATATGTTATTAATCTAATAAATAAAATATTTTAGAACAATGACTAGGGTTTTTTCTGTTTTATCATATGATGAATGAAGTGGACATAAATAAGTTGATGGGTGGGTAATGACATTATATAAACCCTTGTTTCATTAGTAGGTATCATGAAGAAAAAATATTTTAATATTTTGTAATATGCCTCATCAGAATAAGATATGTCGTAAATGGTAATATAATTATATCTAATATCATGACACATTAGATTATAATATGGAATTAGTTATCTAGAATTATTCATTATATCACTAAGTAACTAGTTATTTTTATAAATGTGATATCTTAATTTATATTTTCATAAATGGATATATTATTCTCATATTTTTAGTTTAATAGGGATTCATGGTGTTTATTTGTTTATTCAATATCACTTGTATTTTATTTATGTCATGATTGACTCAATTATAAGATACCCCTTACTATAAATTTGAGATCGCCCATATTTGTTTTTCTATTCCCTTAGAAGCAAAGTGGAAAACTATGTTAAAATTTTAAGGATATTATAGAAGGTCTATAAATTCTCACAAAATGTGTTCATATTGAATATTATTCTTTCAAATGTAATATGTTTTTGTATTTAGTCATATAATGCTACTAAGTATTTGGATCCTATGAAAACTCTTTTATTATATTTCAATAATGTCATATAAATACTGACTCTATGTTTTGATTGTTTGGGTAGTCAATTTATAAATAATGAAGAATCCTTTTTTTTTCAAAAGTTTCAGAGTCCATATTTTAAATTCATGGAAAAATAATTAAATTTTTAATGGTGCATTCCACCCATTTGATTAAAGTGAAATGAAATATATTTTAATGTAATGATTTATATATTAGATTTAGTTTAAAAAAATTCATTCCTAAGGGATAATTATTTGTTTTCCAAAAAGGATATTTACCTTTCACCTTTAAAAATGTTTAATTACCTAATAGATGTTTGAGTTAAACATTACAACCAGAAAAATGCATTTACTAAAATATCTAAAGACTATAATTTATGATTTTTTAAAAAATTAATTTTATTGATTCTTTGATGAGTTATTACATGGATAATTTAGCTTATACCTTTAATACTTACTCACGTGTGTGTGTGTGTTTTTTTGTTTTTGTTGCTCTCGGGTTTTCATCTAAATTAGGATGATGTTATATCATTATCTATAACATTTATTTTTATGATGATGGATTTTGTGGATATTGTGAGTGACCATCAGTCACATGATGTTAGAATAGAATTGGATCAAATTGTTTCATTAATTATTGATTCTTTTGTATCTACCAATTTAGTTAGATGTATTATTCATTCCAGCCATAGTTTGTATTTATTCTTTTTTATATGTAATGAACATGTTGGATAATTGTTAATAAATGTTCTGTGATTATAAGAATCACTTTTATTGATTTTTCCTTAGGTACATACTTTTTATTTCATGTTTGGATTGTAATATTATCATAATTAGTATATTTAAATTGGAAGGGTGTCTTACGTATTGATGAACCCTAGAAGAATATCATTTCATTTATTTGACTATTTTTAACTAAAATTAGTTCTGAAAGAATAGTTTCCAATGTGTTTCCTTAAAAACAACACATTATTTTACAACCATTACCGATTGAGAACACCATTTGAGGATTGTGATGGACTAGCTCGACCATCAGTTTCAGGGTAGAACATGGTAGTTCATTATAGAACCTCACTATTATTGTCTATATATAGTAACATGGGATATAGTAAAATTGAATTTTTGTTTAAATATTAATAGAAGATAACTTTTTATATTTCCTTATAGAATATTTTCATATAAGATAATTTCATATGGAATGTGTAATCAACTAATTATGATTCAGATATACATTATGGAATTTTTATAGGAAATGATTTAAGAAATAATTATAATTATTTAGTTGGATAATATCCTTGTATGATTTCACTCTCAATCCGTTAATTTCTATACCTTTTCATTGTAGGAGGAATCAAATTAATAATTAGAATTAGTTGTTAATGATTGTGATGGGCTGATTATTGATGTTCAATAATTTCAAATCTTCTGAGTTTACTTTACTAATGTTAATTTTTTTAATTACAGAGTAATAATTAAATTGGTTTTTAAGTTATTGAATAATAAATATATTATTATTATATTCTTAATATTCATTTTTTGTTTTTAAATTAACCTATATAATGTTATTTAATGTCATAAAAAATTCTTTGTATACTGAATTTAGTGAAATTAAATATTACGGTATGAAAATATATTGTCCATGCTCAGTAGAATTCAGAATTGGGGATGAGTTGAGTTTATGAAAAGATAATTATAACCATAGAACATTTACCACATTATTTTGTAAAATTTGTTCAAATTTTTAAAGGCTATGAAGAATTTTATAAGAGATTTAATGAATATTTTTCTATTACAAAATGTTTGATCAATAAATTAATAATGAACATTATTATTTTTAATTTTAATGATAAATATATTGAAATTTTCAAAACATATATGTAGAAATTAATTGATGTTTTAATGTCGATACCTCTCTATTGGGAATTTCATTTTGAAATCTTGTGTGATTCAATTGGTGAATCGGTTGGAATAGTTCTTAGTTAAAGGATTTAAATTTTTGGACATATATGTCATTATAGAAAAAATGAATTTCGGATGTATTATATAATCTAAAAAAATATTCTATTGAGGTATTTAAGGATAATAAATTTTTTAAATTATTTAATTTTAAAAAAGTAGTGGGTTTGGAATTTTTATTATAATTAAAGTATCACTTAAATAAAAAAATGATGAAAAAATACTGGTAATATGGTTAATTTTTCATTAAAAATATGTTTAAAATTTAATTATATAAGGGGATATGAAAATTTGGTAGTGGATTATATATCAAGATTTAAATTACCGGGCTGAGATATTGAAAAAAATATGAATGGTTAACTCCCAATAAAACATTTATTAGCGAATAATTAAAATTGAATGAAATTATTTTCTAAAAATGATAATTTTCATGTGATGATAATTATATTACAAAATTTTAGGATAAGTCAATGAAATATATTGGTTATTGGAGATATTAAATAGATTTTGATGATATTTTTCATTTTTAATTTTATACTATAAGATATATATAAAGGTATTTTATAGAAATTTATATTTAGCTACTTTTAAAAAAATTCCTTCATTCACATTTTATAAAATACAATAATAAAAAAACTAAATTTTAAAACAAATTATGAAGATGTATTTGTTAGATATTTTTGAATATATACACTAAATATGTTATTACAGTGTGTGATAATTATCATTAAACATAGAATTTCTATTAGAAATTAGTGAAACATAAACTACCAATTAAAGAATTTGTTTTATTTTAATTTCAATGAATGGAATTTATTTTACTTTTTTCTTAAATCATTTTGAAAACAATATATCATTGATTATGATAATTATGTTTCAATATGGGATAATGTTACCTCATGTTATAATAAAATAGGTGGAATAGTATGAAAATATATTTATAATAACATTTTTTTTGGTTTGGGGAACCATAACTGATAACTATAGATAAGTGATCAAATGATAATAAAAATTATTAAATAATATTTTGAATAATTGTGAAGATAATAATTATATATGAAAATCGTACCACTGACAAACAAGTTTGTTTTAAAATGTTTCTAATCATGAAATCAACTAAATTTTAAAGAAACATTTAATTTAATAAGAATAGATTTAGAACCTAATCATGACGATTTATTATGGACATAAGATATATCTTATACATCAACATTATTAATTTGAACACTTATATTGTTTTGAGAAAAAAATTAATTTAGAAGTTGAATTATAATATAGATATTTTCAGGTAGTAATAGTTAAAAAAATGTTACATCTTTTTACAAGGAGAGAAACTTCTACAGGAATATAATGCATTTAATATTTTAGATATAGTTTTTATATATTTCAAAAGTATTATATTGAATTAGAAAATCCATGAAATGGTTCTCTCACACCTGATTAAAGTTATAGTGTGAAGAGAACTTTTTACTTTTTAATTCTGGTTACAATTTATTACTATAATATTATAATAATAAACGAAATTTATATACTAATTTTTTAAAACATATGATTATAGTGAAATATAAACTGACGGGAAATATTTACATTAATTTTTAACTAAAATCCATACATTAGAATTTGACTGAAAATCATGATTACTACATTCTAATTATATTGGTATTACTGTTTTGGATGAAAAAATATGCATGGTAATACCGAACTGCTGACATAAAAGTTTTTCTTTCCAGAAGTCATCTTGGTGATATAGATGTGTTTTTAAATCAAACTAAATTAAGAATAAAAAAATCTATTGAGTTTCAGAGTAGTCAATAAATATTTATATGGTAATTTAACATTTACAACATTATTTGATATTAATATATATATATTATATTTTATAAAAATTTCTCTATAAATATTCTCTAAAGAAGATACATTGGTTGGGAATAAATATCAAAAAAATCGATTAAAATTAGAATGATGAATGGAATAATTCCACATATTCTTGGTCCCATTTAATTTTAAATGTAACAATTCAAGCACATTATGAATTTTAATTTTTAATTCATTTCCCATTAATTATTTTATTTTGAATTTTCTTTTGTTTATTTGTTCTGTAACTTAATTACTAAAATCAAAGTGATTTATTATATTTTTAATTTCCATTCACTTTTAGGATTCATTTTTTATTTATTGTATTATTTAAAATTATTTCTTCATCCTTGTAGATTTATTTTTTTTAAATTGTTTTATTTATTTAAATCATTTTTATGTTAATAGATTTAATTATTTTTGGGTAAATTATTTTCAGAAATTTTATTATGTGGTAAAAATCAATGAAATGTTATTAATGATATAAATATAAGGATTTATATTTACAAAAAATAATTATATAAATTGTGGAGATTGATCAAAGCGAAAAAAAATCATTACAATTAAAAAATAGTTTATTTAAAAAGATAAAAAAAAGTGGTTCTTAATATAGAGAGGAATAATATATAATGCTTGAAAACAAGTAAATTATTTTATCTATTCATGTTCAATATATTTACATAACCTCGTATATCAATAATTGAAAATTGAATTATATAGCTCAATTCTAACATGGAAATAGAGACATGATAAAATGGTGGAAGTTATATTTAGGTATAATTATTTGTGATGTAATCATGGAAAACTAAACATAAAAAAAGAAATGTCATAGAATTTTTTTTTATCTTATGGTAAATATGAAATTTCTATTAGTATTAGGTACATTTGTTTAAATATGAATAAAACACTTAATATTTCATTATATGGAAACGGAAAAACTAGTTGAATCAATATTATTTATCCTTTTGTATTTAATATATGTTTGAAAATCATTTTAAAATAATAAACCTGAGGGTGAATTCATTCATAATTTATGATTATTATCTTAATTGTAAGTAAAATTTTTGAACATTAAAAGAAACACGG
Organism: Viscum album; assembly: GCA_963277665.1. Classification (NCBI taxonomy): domain Eukaryota; kingdom Viridiplantae; phylum Streptophyta; class Magnoliopsida; order Santalales; family Viscaceae; genus Viscum; species Viscum album. The sequence continues at coordinate 381,833,169 of OY728132.1, read as the reverse complement.
TGAAACCAAATTTTGGATTGATGGGAAATCGGGAATATAACTACAGACAAAATAAATATCAAAAAAATAAAGTATAATGTAACATAGTATAAAATAGTGTAACATTTTGTTAAAATAAATATTATTTTAAATTATATTTAATAATGATATGGTAACTAATTCTTTTAAAGTTCATTATAAAATTCAGAAGGGCATAATAAATGAAACCTGATATTTTTAATTTTATGGAGTCGGGTATGATATTATTAATGTATACTTTTTTATAAATGAGAATAATGAAAGAATGAATTATAATAAAATATCTATAGTAGTTAATAATGGTTTATTAAACACTCAAAAAGTAATTTGTTGTTCGAGGTAGTGAAGTTTAATTCTTATTTTCAATTTTCATTTTAAAAACATAATACATTATATCATCATCGAACATACAGAAGTAATCATTATATTTTTATGTAGATCCATCAGGTGTAATAAAAATTTTCCTTGGTAATGGACTTGAACTATAATACAAGAAATAAATAATTTAATCCATAATTCCCATTTCATGTGATGTATTACACTATTTCATGCCTTTGAAAAAAATCCTTTTTTTATTTCTGATTATTTTACATCAATTCTAATTAATTATTTTGACTTTTTAAATATACAATTGAAATAAATATTAATAAAATTTCATAGTTTCTATATAAATTATTCTTGTTAAAATTTTATGACAATGGATGGACATTAGAACATGATTTGTTTAATAATGTATAACAATTTTTATTAACAACATTAATGAGATATTAATTTAACGCCCTTATCAAATTGTCTAGACCTCAAGACTTCTTTAATACATGTTTAAAAATATGATTCAACTAAAACCCAAAATATAAATATTCTCATGATTAAATTTTGATCAAATTTTAGTTGATTTATATTTGCATGGAAGTGGTTAAATTGCGTAAATAGAGTATTATAATTTACATGGATAGATTTAATATCAATTTTTCATTTCTTATTAGATATTTATTTAAATGTAACTAAATTTATTGGTTATTGAAATGGTAACCCTAATTTTTATAGATACCTATTAATGCAATATCCAATTACTTGTGGTTTTGGATTGTTATATTTGAATTTAATAAATATACATTAGTTTGAAAAAAAAATTCCTATTTTGGGAATTTTTTTTGGATGGATTAAGTTATTTTATTAGGGATAATAAAAATTTATTTATATAATAATTATGTTTTTTTAATAAATTATTATTGATATTACATACCTAATATTAATGATTTCTATCATCCATATTGATTAATAATTTTTATGATTTATCCTCTATACCATAAGCATAATAATTAATTTAACCTTATTAATAGTTTTGAATAATTGTTTAATATTTTTATTTTCATACAAGGGAGATGTAATATTCATATAAATATGGTGTTAGGCACCCATGAATCTTACAATTGAACATAACCCTTAGAAAAAATTATAAGAGATGTGAGATATATTGAGTTATTCCATATTCTTTCAAATCTATAGATAATTTTTTAAAAAATAATAAAAGTAAAAAAGAACTTATGTTTTAAAATTTTTAAATTTTAATTGCGGAATTATATTTTTAGTGTAAAAAGAATTATTTTTTTTCAACTTGATTTTTTTTCATTTTTCATATGGTGTTTTTTCAACTTTTGTTTGTTTTCCCCAATAGTATAATGGTTTGAGTGTGGGGTATTATGATATATATTATAGAATCGTGGTTTTTTCATGTATATGACTTTATGTTTATTTTTATTAATGTATTTTTTTATATAACCCTTAATGTTGATTTTTTCTATAAAAGTGAAACAATTCATATTAAAAATATTTCATATTCTTGGATTCATTTAATTAAAAATTCAAATAAAAAGATAAGTTTTATAATAAATTATTCTGAATAAATAGAGGGTTCTTTAACTGTACCCATAATTTTTCAATTTCAATTTTCCAGAATATGATTATATAATAATTATAATATGTGTTTTGAAAATTTTAATTAAAAATTGTGACATGTTATGCCACATTCACATGGTTTCATGCCAATATTATTATGAAAAATAAATTTGGAAATAATTTGTAATACAAAGTCTCTTAAAATGGGAACAATATACTAGATAAATCAATAATGAGATATCGACTATGGGGGACTGTTTTTATCCATTTTTATTTTTTCATGAAATATATCTGTTATATATATATTATGGATTTGATGATCTATTTTTTTATGATAAAATTACACCCAATTTGAAAATTTCACAACTTTTATGAATAATATATTTTTAATATTAAATCTATATTCCTAGATTTTGTAGAAGGATTTATTATGATCTTATTATCCAAGATAATAATTATTAAATGAGTACATGACTTTATTTTATAAAAGAAATACAAAAAACCTATATAAAATTAGAAAATTATATGGTCTACGTTGATGAATTTTTTTTATTAAGTAATACTAACCGCTATTGTCCATTGAATAATATAAAAATGAGTTTGGATTAATTGGAAGATTCACTCATGAGATATTTACCCCCACCCCTCCGTGGTATTTTATTATATATATAACATGGATTGTTCTAATAAAATGAAAAACGTATTCTGAAAATCTAAATAATTTTAAAAATAAATTAGATTTATAATCAACAATGTCTATCCACACCAAGATATTTTCATGATATTTGTTTTCAAAATCTTCAAAAAAACTTTTAAAAACTTTTATCATGATATTGAACTATGAAACTTATTTTAGATTTGTGGAAAAATTTCTAGTGGTTTAACCCTAAAAATCATATAACACACCATGTATGAAAATGATAAGTCTTATAGATTTCAAATATCTATTTTTCACATATGATGACCTCACCAATATCATATTATATTCATAAAATTTTATTCTGATTTGATTAGCCACCATGGTATCCTAATTAAATTTTACATGATTCAACAAATCCTATTCTAATTTTTTCCAAGGAAATGTTTAGTCACCAATATCAATACAATATAGTATGGAAGGAAATGTTCATCTATAAAATAATTTCCCATTTTGATTGACTAATGATAATTATTAATATAATATTAATTTTCAAGGGTATATAACTAGCTAGTTATCTAGAAAAACTGATAACACATACTTTCAAATTTTCCTCAAATTATTGAATTATTCTCCTAGATTAAACATCTTTCTAAGGATACAATGTTGTATAAAGAAACAATATTCTCTCAAATTTAGAAAACAATTTTCCCTCTAAATGAAAAGTTAATGTATAATCATGAATTGATATTATACTTTTCAGATGTCCACGAAAATCACTACTTCCATCTTATATAGTTGAGATAATATCTCAATTAATATATACATTATTATAGAGATTTTATTTGTAAATTTGATTAATCAATAAATTATAAAACATATAACATAGAAATATCTAAGTGATTAATTTAGAAAATATGTAAACATTGATGTATATATCCAATAATTTCTACTATATAATACATGTGGTCTATAATTTACCAATTGGTAATCGATGCTATGTCAGTTACTATTGAAATCTCAAACATTTATTCACATGAAATATTAAAAATATCTATTCTTTACGATAAAAATTGTATTTAGAAATATCATAATTCACATTGGAATATTTTAGGTGTATTTATAATATGGAAATTGAAATTTCAATAATTTTTCATCAGGAACAACCCAAGGAATATAAAACTATCGACGGTAAAAATGATTACTCTTCCTACCATTAAACCAACCCTCACATGCAGTTCATTAAATAATATGATTAATTTACCAAGATTCAACAATAATAAATTAACACACTAAAATAAAAACTATTTCATAATGAACAATTGATTATTTTATCACAATAGTAAAAAAATTAAACTATAATATTACATTCAGTATAATAGTTGAGACTAGTATAACAAAATAAGTAATAATATTGGGAAACACAATAATATTTAACTCTAGATAATCATAAACTAAAAATAATGATAAGTATATAGGATAAATTTTTAATATAAAAGAAATAATATGCAGTGGAATTAATAGGGAATATAAACTAATAGACACAGGTTAATGATTTTATATATTAGGAAGAGTTGTATTTATAAGGGGAAATATAACCAATGGGTGGGTAATGTGACCATTAGAATATGATCATCGGTAATCTGATCCTTAGTTCCATAACATCCCTATAAGATTCTAGTACTAGTAATGTAACAATTTTAGACATAATATTAAAATTAAATAATTAAATAATTTAGTCATAAAACATTAAATAATTATTAATAATGTTTATAGATCAATGAATAATATGTTAATTACCCATATATTTCTTATAAGAAATATAATATTTTTTAATAAAGTGTTTCTAAAATGTTGGCACCAAATATATGGTTTCAAAATACTCTACGGATTTTGTATAAAAATAAAATTTCATGTTAATAATGTTTATATTCATCAAAAGGATATGATATTTAGAATCAGTTCATCAAAATGATATAAATTTTAAATTTCCAAAACTATCACAGATAGGTAAATTTTTGGAAAAATTATAAAATATGTTATGTTGGTCGGAGTAGATTACTCAAGAGGGGAGGGTTCAATTGAGTAACAATAAAAAATTTCTATAAAAATTATTTCTAAAAATGTTTACCCAAAGATTATATTCAGGCCATTTAATCAAGGTTATACTGTAATAAGAGTTTTACTGTTTAAATAAATTCTTAGAAGATTGATTAATTCTCATCAATCTTAATTTGTGCAGTTAATATTTTTTTTGAAGTTATTATACCTATAAAATACACTTATAACTTCTTTACAATACTAAATATCAATGTGAAATTAGAGATTTCAGAATTATATAGTAAAGAAATAAAATGGAGAAAACTAATTTAAGCAGCACAGCGGATATGAAACAAGTGGTTCAGTCTCAAGCTGAGTCATAATACACTCCACTTAGTGATCACCTACCACCAAGAAGTTTATATAAATAAAAATTGATCCACACCCTAGATCGTGGTTTACAACTATACTCAGAATATCCAGTCCACACATGGACCTATTTCAAAGTTTTCATGGGTACAAAATAATCAGGCCACACAGGGACCTCTTCCACACTTATCTGTGGGTATACACAAGGGTAAGAGGACGGTTGAGTAAGGATATCTTGTATCCCTGAGTTTAATGTAGGAGACAGAGTTTGTTGTTCAACAGGTACACACTCTTCTCGAAAGGTAATAAACATATACACAATATAGCAGAAATATAGACATGGGTTTAGAGATGTTGTGAGTGTTTATCTATGCAGCTTTGGACTTATGAGATGAAGCATATGCAGAGTTCGAGTCCTTCTCTGTAAAACATAGTGATGCAATTCAACTTGTGTTCTTCATAAGGTTCAATAGGTCGAAGATGTTCTCTAAAATTAAAATATGCTTTGTATGTCCTTCAGTAGTGTCATGTTTCATGCAGTGGGACTTTCATTTGAAACTTTCTCTTATTATGTTCTTCGTTATCCTTCTCATGGCCTTGATTTTTTTTGTATCACGCTCTTGATTCATGGTCACACATTGCTTTTGTCTTGGAAATTCATGTGTTGGAGCCTCCATGTGGCATGTATTCTACACCTCATACCTTGTACTATCTGATGATATGTCTACAAAGAAACATTAATTATGTCAGTGCATTAAAATCATCAAATATTACTGTTAGAAATTAAATTGAAAGACAACATAATAGTTTAAGAAATAGTGCCACATTAAGTCATGGAAATGGTGTCTCCTTCACACAGTGTCTAGATTGATCACTGTGTCTGTGTGTCACAGTGTCTCATGGTCACGGTGTCTCCTGGTCATGGTGTATTGTCCACGTTTCATGTTCACTCTCTCTACTTCACAGTTCCTTGTTCACGGTGTCTTGCTTCATGTTGTCCCACGATCACAGTGTCTTGTTCCCAGTGTCAGCATCTTGGTGCCAGAAAGTCATAGCGAGTGGCAGACTCACGGTGTCTCAGAATTTTCAAATTAACTATGTTCGTACATGAGTAATGATGATAATAGTATGGATTAGACTTAAGCATTTGTCAAAGAAGGTATTATGAGAGTAGATCAAAGATAACATAAAGTAGTTAAACTGAATATAGATAAAGTAAGATCGTGAATGGATATTCTTAAAGAATGAGAAAACATTAAACATAAATAGACATAATTGGATATAATTTATAGGAGTTAACTAGGTTGAATAAAATTTTTGATCTTTAAAACATGATTAATACATGAGGAGTCCAACAATATCCCCCTTTTGGATGATCAAAAATCATGTAAAGTTAATGTGTATATAGCTAACATATATAAATTTATCCCCCTTTGAGGATTATAAAAAATATGGAGTAAGAGAATCCAAAAATGAACATTCAATTAAGAGTAAACAAGGTTCAGTACAAAACAAAAGAGCAATAAAAAAGCAAAAGAATCCCCATTGAAAAGGGATTAATCACTATTCTTCTTCATGGTTTGGCCTTCTATTTTCCTTTTGCAGTAGTGGCAGAATAGGAATCCAAAGGGGCAAAGGAAGAGGTATAATAAGCCAGAGAGGTGGTTGATAAAGAGGGTAATGGAAGGCCTTCAAGGGTAGAGGGATCCAAGGTAGGAGCAGTAGAAGATCTAGGTAGTTGGTGATCAAGAATCAGAGGCTTGATCCGAATTAGTGCTTGGTTGACAGACATGGTGGTTGAGGCAAGGGCAGAGGTGAAGGTAGGAATCCCAGGTTTGAGAGTTGCAGCCACTGGAGAAACAATGGCTATACTCTAGACATGAAGATAGGGTCTCAAGAGTTTTATGAAATCTGTAATGATCTCTCCACCATACTGCATGAATTTTTAAAAATAATTCGTGTTCTCCATAATCTTGTCCAACTATCGAGTAAACTCTGTGAGATTCTGGACTTGGGTCTTCAAATCTTGAGTCACAGGAGGAATCTGCAGATTTTCTACAAGGTACATGAATTTTTTTGTCATATCGGCCTTCTTGAAGATTCTGTTGAAGTAGAAATCCACTTTCATGGCAATCAATTGCTGTCAATAATTATCAATTTTGGAGTGGATTTGTACTAGGTCAATAACTCTATCACTGTTCTTGAACACTTCAGATAATGAAGTCGTATTAAAACCATTGAGTACATTCTGATGATATTTTTTTACTACAGTTCTAAGTAGATCACAGTCCATGGAGGGTTTAGAGGACTGACCAGATGCTTTGACAATTTTGGTTAGAGATTTTAGTAGATTAAGAACCTTTTGAAGACACCATGTATACTCATCAATGAGTTTATTAATATTTGAAACAAGCTATTTCATTTCCTTCACAATTTTTTTGTTCCTTTCAGTGATCTTTTCATATAAGGAAGATAGATATGGTTAAATATGAGACACACCAACCTGTGGGATTTGAGGAGAAATAGGATCTACAGGAGGAGAAATAGGCTCAGATCTTGAATGCAGCTCTCTCTGCATGTCTTCAACCATACTTCTTAGGGTCATCACTTCATTACTGACCAGCTTATTTTAAACTCTTACTTCTTGAATCTCATGAAGCATCTTAGGTTGTATTTGCCAAATAATTTTCTACAATAATATTGAGGCATCTCTCTCACTTAAATTTGTCATAGGACGAGGTTGGGTATTCATGAGTTTCTCAACTCTAGATAAGAAGGTAGCACCAAATTCCGTCAGATCATCCTTACTCACAAAAGTTTGCGGTTCAGATAAGGTTTTAGGAGTAAGGATTGGTATAGGCTCTGGTTCCTTCTCAGGTGCTATATTAGAGACTAATTTCAACTGAAATATAGTGGTAAGATCAATTCTGGTTGCTGTAACCTGCTAAGAGTCATCCACATCATAGAAATTGGGAAATTTATACCAAGTTTCTATAAGACTTGACTCAGTTGGATGTGAGGCTTCAATAGACTCAGGATTTGTGGTTTTCCTTCCCTCAATAGGTTCCTCCTTATCAGGACTGAGAGGGTTATGTTATTGGTCTAATTCCACAGACTCAGTTCTATGTTCCTCACTCATTTTATATCTAGCCAGATGAAAATTGGGCTTCGTCCATTCTTCAGCTGTAGGTATGATTTTAGGAAAAAATTCTTCCTTAAGGACTCCCTCAAGATTGACCTCTTTCAAAACAGGGGCTCCCCCACTATAGGAACTTTTATGGCATGCTTTTCAGATTCTGTGAAAAGTTATTATGTTTCATCCTCGAGTTGAATTTCTAGATTAAGAGCTTCAGTAGGGGCATGGTCTTCTTCTTCATGAACGTCAGGAGGAGCAGTTTTCCTGACTTCATCAATAGTAATAGCTTCCCTAGGTGGCACTATAGCCTCTTCTTCCTCTTTTTCAGGATACTCAACAATATCATCTGGTTCTAAACCAGGATCAGAAATGGCTTTGAGTCTTGAGGGATAATCCACATGATTGAATTTCTCATGAACTCTATAATTGTCTTCCACCCATTCATTTTTCCAAGGATTCCATTTTATCTTCAGTCTTTTGATAGTGTATTTTTAGAGACAATACTCACAGTCCATAATTACTTCTTCATTAGGTCCAACCATTCCTTTGTAAAGAATCGTGGCTGAGATTAGCCAAGAGTAAATAGAGAAGATGACATGGATGTGACTTTGATCAACTCACACATATGGTGTATAATATACATGCACAGGTTGATCTTATGCCCATTTTTCATGAGGTGAAATAGAAAAACATATTGATATTTTAAAATATAAAAATCACCTTTTATCGAACCAACCAAATTATGCATAAACTTGAACAGAAGCCTTGATTTTCCATCTAATTCATCAGCAATAGCCCTCCTTTAGGTGCAATTTCTAATTAAGGAATTTAGGGCATCATCAAAATCAATAAATTCAGTTGAAGGTGGAGGTCCTCCTTGATAATCGTCACAGATGACTTCATGAGGTATCCTAAGGCATGTAGCCTCTAACCTCGATGAGAATGAGAACCTCTGGTTGTTGACTCAGCTTCTTACAACATAACTATCACCTGAACGGAAGGATAATTGAATTTACTAGAAAAACTGAGCCACTATCCTAGGGTAGATGGCTCTATCTTCCAATGAGAACCATTATAACCAGACTTGTTGTTTTAACACATTAAATACCAGAGACTTACTAGAATGAAGCCATTTGGGGAAAATCCCTTTCTCAGGTACAACAATGCGGTTTACCAGATTCGGATTTAAAGGTCCTTGGGTTTCATCTTAGGTGCAATCTTCTTCTTTTTCGAGCTGTACTTATCAGGTTTCGATGATGAAAAACATTTGATTCTTGTCATTCACTAAATGTTTGAGCAATAGAACGGTTGTCGGGATGATGAAGGGTTTGAAAAGTGTAAGTAGAAGAAACCTCGTGGGATGAATCGAGTGATACTTTCTTTATTTTATCATTTAGGAATACCAGACGTCACAAAAATAAAAATGTTGGAAAATAAAACATGTGAAAAGGATAATTACCGCGATACGAGTTTAAAGTAAAACATGAACAATTTTTACATTGAGATTGTGTCTGGTCATTGCGGTGAGTCAGCAAACGAGCTTCAATGTGAGACTGTGAATGAACTTCTCAGTGTTTGTTACAGTGAGACAGTAAACGTCAGACAGTAAGTAAAAAATACCAACTGTGAAACTGTAAACCTAAAACTTAATGGTGAGATAGTAAACATGAGAGACAATAACTTAGAAACCATAATCATGAAATAGTAAAGTATAAAGTTGTAAGATATCGAATAGTATGACCTGAAATTGTAACTATTAAGGAATCTATTTGAGATTTATCCTGCCCAGTTCATGTATGATTTAGTCTATTCTCTCAGAATTTAATGGTTTGCAGAATATATCAGTAAGTTGATATTCAGTACCAATGAATTCCAAAGTGATATCACCTTTTTGATAATGATCTCTCAAAATGTGATGTCTTACATCAATGTGAATTATCCTAGAATGTGAAATAGGATTCATTGATATGTTAATAGCACTTGTGTTGTCACAATTTATAGGTACATGTCTAAATTGATATCCATAATTTAGTAATGTGTGTTTCATCCACAAAATTTGTGCACAAAAACTGCCAGCAACTATGTATTCATCTTCGGTAGTAGATAATTTAACAGATTTTTCTTTCTTACTACACCATGATACAAGTGACTTGCCTAAATGGTGACATGTTACATAGGTTCATTATCTATATAACCTACAGCCACTGAATTAATCATTATAATAACTAACGAATTCAAATGGTTGTCCTTTAGGATAAAATAGTTCTAGATTGGGTGTATGCTTGAGGTATTTGAAAATTCTCTTTACAACATTTCAATGATATTCCTTAAGGATTCCATGAAAATGAGCACACATACACACACTAAACATAATTTCAGGATGACTAGCCATTAAGTAATGTAAACTTCCAATCATTATTATATAATTGGTTTGATTAATAGATTTTCCATATTCATCAAGTTCCAATTTAAATGTATTACTCATGGGAGTGTCACTACATTTAGTGTCATCCAATCCAAAATGATTTAGAAGACCTCTATTATATATACGTTGTGTTAAAACAATTCCATCATTATTTTGAATGATTAGAAATCCCAGAAAGAATTTTATTTTACCCATTAATATCATTTCAAATTCATTTTGCATCATTTTAGAATAATCAACACAAAATTGATTCTTCAAAGATCCAAAAATAATGTCATCTACATAGATTTGAACAACTTAAAAATCATTATAAATTCATTTTATTAAATGATTAGGATAATCTATTACTTTTGTAAAACCTTTTGAAATAAGAAAAGTACTCTATCAATTATACCAAGCTCTTGGAGCCTTATTTAAACCATATAAAGTTTTTGGTAGTTTAAAAATATGATTTGGAAAATGGGTGTTTGTATATATAGGGGTTTTTCAACAAAAACATCCTCAGCTATATACCCATTTAATAATTCACTCTTAAAATCCGTTTTATATAGATTGAAATTCAAATGTGCAGCATAGGCAAGCAGGATTCTGATGGCTTCTGGTCTACCTACTGGTGCAAAGGTCTCATCATAGTCAATTCCTTCTTATTGACTATAGCCTTGTGCAACTAGTCTAGCCTTGTTTTTAAATATGTTACCAGCTTTATCTACCTTATTTCTAAATACCCATATAGTTCCTATGGTAAAAGTGTCATTGGGTCTTTCATCACGTTTCCAAACTTTTTTCCATTTAAACTGATAAAGTTATTCTTGTGTAGCCATCTCCTAAAATTAATCATTGATAGCATCATTAATGTTTTTAGGTTCCAGTTGTGACAAAAATACTTGATGTTAAACCTGATTTAGCAGAGAAGCTCTAGTTTGAGTTGTTTTGTCTAAGTCTCCAACAACAGCATCCAAGGGATGGTTCTCAAGGGATTTAATAGTTTTAGAATACGAGGTACTTGTGACTTTAGGTTCATCAATAGATTTAGGTTCATTGTGACCTAATATTAGTGAATTTTCAGAGTAGGAAGTTTACACAGATTCTTTCATAGATGAATTTGAGGATTTTGAATTCATATTCAAATTTGATACATCATCCTCCAGATTCTTTAGGAAGGTTTTCAGCTCATGTGGATCTATTTCATAAAATTTGATATGAATAGATTCTTCCACACATTTATTTATTTTATTGAACACTCTATAGGATTTACTAGACATGGTATATCCTAAAAAGATAGCTTCATCACTTTTGGATGCAAATTTTCTAATATTTTCTTTGGTATTAATAATATATACTTTGCAACCAAAATCATTGAAGTAACTAACGTTTAGTTTTATATTGTTACATAATTCATAAGGAGTCCTCTTAAAAATAGGTCTGGTCAACACTCCATTGATTATGTAGCATGCTAAATTGATAGCTTCATCCCAAAAATAAATAGTTAAGTCATATTCATTAAGCATTGTTCTAGAAATCTCTTGCAGGGTTCTATTACTTCTCTCTACAACTCCATTCTTCTGAAGTGTTCTAGGGGTAGAGAAATTGTGATTATAACCATTTTGTATGTAAAATAATTCAAAATATTGATTTTCAAACTCACAACCATGATCAATTTTTATGGATTTAATTATAAGTCCACGAATAATTTCTACAGACTTGACATACTTAGTGAAATAAAAGCATTCATCACTTTTGTAATCCATAAAGAAGGTAAAATTATATTTAGAAAAGTCATCTACAAGTACATAAACATAGTGCTTCCCATTTAAACTCGAAACTCTAGATGGTCCAAACATATCCATGTGAACCAATTCGAGAGGTTGAGAAGTTGACACATTTTTTCAGTGGTATGAAAGAAACTTTTTGTTGTTTTCCTTTTTGACAGGGATTACAAACTTTCATTTGGAAACTCAAGTTCGGGTGAGTCTTTAACTAGGATTTTTCTAGATAGCTTTCTAAGGGAGTAAACATTACAGCGTTATAGTTTCAAAGGCCTGAGCCAACATTCCTTATGAAATACACTTAATCATGAAGCATTTTGAGAATCTAAATAATCTAAATTAACTGAATAAACATTTTCACTTTTTAATGCAGAAAATAATAATTAATCTTTATATTTGAAGACATTATAGATATTATCTTCAAATTAAAAATGAAATCCATCATCACATAATTGTGAGATACTAAGAAGATTGTATTTTAAACCATCAACAAACAGTACTTTAGAAATTGAAACTAACATAGAGTTACCAATATGTCCTAAACCAATAATATTTCCCAAGGCATTGTCACCAAATGTGGCATGTCCTCCGTCTAATTTTACCAGGTTCTTGAAGCATGAGTAGTCTCATATCATGGGCCTTGAAAATCCACTATCCAAGTACCATAGACTTTTGTAGGATCTCTTTAAGGATTTTTCCTACAAAAAGATTATGCAAAAAAATATTTTGGTACCCAAACTTGTTTGGGACTAGTAATATTAGCAATAAGTGCTTTAGGAAGCCATATTTTCCTAATAGGTTTCCTATAAGCATTGTGTAATGTATTTGAAAAATAAACTGCATTCGGTCCAGAAAATATTGAAATAGTAGAACATGTTTCGGGGATTGAATTAGTTGATTTAAGTCTAGAGTTGGGAGTAAAACTATATATCCTAGATCAGGAAACAAACGTTATTCTACCGAGATTTCTTTTACCAGGTTGATAACCAATGCCACCATTTTATTTAGGGGAAATCTATTTTCCTAGAATTTCGGTAGGGGAAATTTTCCTATTAGTAGACTTTTCAAAATCACTCTTTAATTTCTCATTAAAAATTTTTCACTCATTGTTTTCTTTGAGCAGTTGAGCATTTTTCTCCTTTTCAGTAGTAAGTTCTTATTTAACATTCATAGTTAGAGCATGTTGTTTCTTAAATTATTTATATTTGTCTTTTACTTCATTGCATATCTCTTCAATCATGTTACAGTATTCAAAAATTTCATCATATGTCATTTTTTTAGAGTTACTTTAATCTTCAGAATATTATGAGTTATGTATAGAAGAGTCTAGTGTTACCTCAGATGTGTTTGTCATAAAACACATATTGGCTTCATTATCCTGTTCATCATTTTATGTCTTTAAGTTTCTTGAACTATGCTCAAAATAACTCCAGGTTGCTTTCATAGCCTTTTTGTACCTCCTATCCTTGTCCTCATATTTATTTTTGTACATGAGATTTGGAAAGATAGAATTAAATGTCTTTTGTTCTTACACTCATAGAAGACGATTTCATCAGTCTTGTCACTTCATTTCCAATCCTTCTTCTAGTTTCCTTTTTGGTCGTATTTTCCCTTGAAGTTAGGCTTTTTGAAAAACTTCTTCTTTTTGTAAAATTGTTTGAGTCTTCTGGCTAGTTGAGCCATCTCCTCATCACTGTCAGATGATGATTGTTCACTGGTGGAGCTTTCTACAGAAGCTTCATGTTTCCCTTTGCATTTGTGCTTAGAGGAGGTGGTCTTGAATGCAACAGATTTCCTCTTTGCCTCATCCTCTTCTTTATTGAATTTCATCTCTTCCTCACACATCATTAGTTTCCCAATGAGTTATATTACATGTAGTTTGCTGATGTCAGACAATTATCTAATAAAGACAGAGGTTCCCCTCCATCTGTTAGGTAGACATCTAAGGATTCTCATGATCCATTCCTTGGTAGTGACTTCTCTTCCAAGAGAAATCACTGTGTTGACGGTCTCGTTGAACCTAAGATATATGTCAGAAATAGGCTCATTAGGTTTCATTATAAAATTATCATATTTTATGGTATAATTATTAAGTCCCATTTATTTTACACTAGATGTTCCTTCATGTGAGATAGACAAGGTATCCCAAAATTCATGGGCAGTCTTACAAGAAGAAATTCAATTAAACTCTTCATCTTCTAAGGAGCAGTATAAAGAATTCATAGCTTTGCAGTTGTTATTATAGGCAGTTTTGGTGGGTTCATCCAATGTGATTCTATTAGTAGTAGTAATTTTGTATTCATCTATAATGGTTGACCAAATTTCAAAACTCATACTCTCTAAATGCATATTAATTTTAATTTCCCATTGAGAATAATTGGTTTCATTAAAGAATGGTGGTATGTTGGTTACAAAACCTTCCAATCTATTATCTATAATAAAGTATTACTTTAAAAGATCTAGAAATTTAGAATTAACTGAAATTTACAGATCTTTAATGTAGAACTACAATCACATTTTAATAAGATTACACAGAGTCCAAATAAACATCACTTTGATACCAAATGTTAGTCGGAGTAGATTACTCAGAGGGAAGGGGTGAATTGAGTAACTATAAAAAATTTTGTAAATATTATTTCTAAAAAGGTTTCTAGAAAGATTAAATATAGCCCAATTAATCAAGGTTATACTGTTATAAGAGTTCAATGCCATAGAACGGGGGAAAGCCAGCACCACACTTTTAACAGCGCTAACAAAAAAGTGCTGATAAAGGGGGGTAGATTTATCAGTGCTAAAAAACAATAATAAAAGTACCCCTTTATCAGCACTTTTTTATAGCACTGATAAAGGTGCCCCCTTTAACAGCACTTTTTTTAGCACTGTTATAGGTACCCCCCTTTATCAGCGCTTTTTCATTAGCACTGATAAAGGGGGGTCTTTATCAGCCCTTTTTTTAAAAGCACTGATAAAGGGTCTTCTTCCAAAAAACATTAAAAATCATATTAATATTTAAATATATAGATATAGTTATTTTGATATAAATGTACTATATATTTTTTAAATATATTTTTAAATATATTTTAGATAAGTATAAATATACTGTTACACTTAATATATAAAATATTTAGTGAAAATGGTCTATAAAAAAATTTTATTTTTTTTAATTCATAATTTGATAATTATTATAGAGTAATAGTCATTTAATAATAATTTGAAGACTAAAAAATTAAAAAAAATTAAAAAAGATCCAAAATATGTTGAAAGCACAACTCAAACTTCAAACTGCTATATGTTTTGATCCGGGTGTCCGTTTAAGCTCTACCACATATCAAATCGAAGTCTGCGACGAGCTCTACGACGCTATGACCTTGGGGGTCCCCTATCAAGGTTTATTCAAGGCCAAAATGGCCATGATGGCCTCTAAAACTGAGTTTTTAGTCGGGGTACCCTGATTTTTTAAACATTTTTTGGATTTTCATCCTCGTTTAAGGGGGTATTATTGTCTTTTTTTGGTGGGGACTGAATTTTTTCCAAGGTATTACATTCATATTGATATTATTCCTTTGAAATTTATTCGTTTTTTATAATTCACTGTAGTTTATAATCAAATATATTACAATATATGCATATTTTTTATATATTCACAAAATAAAATTTAATTATAATCATAAATAATATAATATATTTACATATAAAATATATTAGCTTTATCTAAATAATAACTAATATCCATTTTATTTAAAATACAAGTACATACATATTTATATACCTATATATTAATCTAACTATATATATATATATTAATATAACTATATATATATTAATATCACTATAAATATATATATTAATATCACTATAAATATATATATTAATATAACAATATATATATATTTTAATATATATATATATATTACTATACGAATAAATATTACAATATATATATATATATATATATTAATATACCTATATACATATATTAATATAACTATATATATATATTAATATAACTATATATATATTAAGTTAACTATATATATATAAATATTACTATATATATACTAATATAAATATATATTACTATACGAATAAATATAACTATATATATATATCATGAAATGGAAAACAAATAAAAATAGAGTAGTGGTAAGGGCTTAGGGGTGTAGGGGGGAGGTCTCGAGTTCAAAACCCGGTGGAGGCAGCGGCATGTGCGCATTGGTGAATATGGGAGCTAGCGTTGATAAAGGGTGGAGGGGGTGTGTGGGGGACTAGAGGGGGGAGAACTGTAAAATAGGGGGCTCAAGCGCTATAAAATCTCCCTGATAAGATAGATTTTTTATTTTTTTTTATTTTTTTTTAATTTTTTAACTTTTATCAGCGCATTTATAAAAGCGTTGATAAAACGGGTTCTTTATTATTGCTAAAAAGAAATCACTAATAAAGGAAGCGCTGATAAAGGACCCTTTTATCAGTACTTTGTTTTAGCACTGATAAAATAACCATTTTATCAGCCCTTTTTTAGCGCTGATAAAAGGGGTCTTTATCAGCACATTTTGGAGCACTGATAAAGCCCCCCTAGTCTTCGCTGGCTTTAACAGCACTTTTCTAGCGCTGATAAAAGGGATTTTTTAGCATTCATAAAAGGGGTATTTTTAGAAGTGGTTTGATGTTTAAAAAACTTCTTAGAAGATTTATTAATTCTTAGTTATCTTAATTTGTTTTATTAATATTACTTTTGAAGTTATTCTACTAAGACAAGCGAGTTATAACTTATTTTCAATAATAAATATCAAAGTGAAATTATATATATGAATTATATAGTAAAGCAATAAAACATAAAAGACTAATTTAAGCAGCACAGCAGATATGAAACATTTGGTTCAGTCTCAAGCTGAGACCTAATGCACTCTACTTGGTGATCACCTACCACCAAGCAGTGTATATAAATAAAATTCTATCCACACCCTGGATCATGGTTAACAACAATACTCAGATTTTCCAGGCCACACAAGGACCTCTTCCACAGTTTTCGTGGGTACAAAATAACCCGGACACACATGGACCTCTTCCACACTTATTCATGGGTATACATATGAGTTAGAGAAAGGTTGGGTAAAGATATCTTATATCCTTTAGTTTAATGTAGGAGAAGGAGTCTATTTTTCTACAGGTACACACTCTGATTGAATGGTAATAAACAGATACACAATAGATCAGAAATATGGAGATGGGTTTATAGATGATCTGAGTGTTTGTCTTTGTAGCTTTGGAATTATGAGATGAAGAATATGCAGAGATCAAGTCATTGTATGTAAAATAGAGTGTCACGATTCAGCTTGTGTTCTTCATAAGGTTCAAAAGGGTGAAGGTGTTCTCTATGCTTCAAATATGCTTCGTGTGTTCTTTAGTAGTATCTAGTTGCATGTAGTGGGTCTTTCTTTTGAAACTTGATCTAAGAATGTTATTTTTTATCATGCTTACAACCTTGATTTTTTTACTTTTATATCGCGCTCTTGATTCTTGGTCACAGTTCGCTTTTATCTTGGAAATGCATGGTTTATAGCCAACAGGTTGCATGTATTCTACACCTCGTACCTCGTACTATATGATGACAAGTCTAAAAAGAAACATTAATTATGTCAGTGCATTAAAATCATCAAATATAAACATTAGAAATTAAATTATAAAATGACAAAATAGTTTAAGAAACAGTGTCACAGTAATTCATGAAAACAGTGTCTCCATCACATGGTGTCTAGATTGATCGCAGTGTCTGAGTGTCACGTTGTATCATGTTCATGGTGTATCGCGGTCATGGTGTCTTGTTCACAGTGTCTGCTTCATGGTGTCCGCTTCACAGTTTCTTGCTACATGGGGTCTCACTGTCATGTTGTCTTGCTCATGGTGCCTTGCTTCACGGTGTCTCGTGGTCACGGTGTCTTGTTCATGGTGTCTGCATCATGGTGCCAGAAAGACATAGCTAGTGGCAGACTCACGGTGTCTCATACATTTCAATGTAACTGTGTTTAGGCTTAAGTAATGATGATAATAGAATGTATTAGACTTAAGCATTTTTCAAAGAAGGTATTATGAGAGTTGATCAAAGATAGCATAAAGTAAGTAAACTGAATATAGAGAAATTAAGATATTTCATGGATATTCTTAAAGCATGAGAAAACATTAAACATAAATACACATGTTTGGATATAATTTAAAGGAGTTAACTAGGTTGAATAAGATTTGTGATCATTAAAACATTATTAATACATGAGGAGTCCAACATGTTACAAATATAAAAAATCTTCTATGACTTCATGATGGAATAAAAATGATGTATATAATATAAAGTATATATCAAACAGATTTATTATCCTTCATAAAATAATTTATTTTATAACAATAAAATTAATTTTCTTGACCTGAAGATAAGGTTCCAAATACTGACACATATTTTATGATTTTAAAAACAATTCTTTATGAAAAAATATTTTTCAATCTCCAAAATTATATAATTTATGGGATTTCAATTATCAACCATATAAAAGTGGAAAACCTGGCCCCCAATTTCAAATACCATTATCTAGAACCATGGGAATTCCAATGATTTTAAAATTTTCATAAAAAATTCACAAGCCTATGTTTTAAAATTAATAAACAATCCCACCTCATTTGAAATAAATAGCAACTAATTTTTTCATTCCTCTCCACCAAAAAAATGACTATATTTTTTCTCTCAATTTACCTATCAGAAAACAATGGGAATATGCTTTGGTAGATTCTATATATAATCTCTATTGTTGTTTCTCTCTTATATCTAATCATAGTAGATTTTATCAAGTAACATAATGGGGTAGGTATTTTAAAACATGTGTTTAAATTTTTCATAAGACATCATAGACTATAATAATCAATGGAGTTGATTCTCGATCTTTTTAATGTAAATGTTAAGTTTGGTGTTTTCATATATATTTTTTTAATTTCTATATCAAAATTATTTTTAATTATTTTAAGTTTACATTTCTATTGATGTTAAAATTCATTATTAAAAATATATGATCATATTGCGAATAAGAATATGAAATTTACATATAAAATAAAACCCTCTTATGTTGTTACATTTCCATTATTTTCTTTTTTTATTCCATGAGAAAATATCTATATAATTGCATTGGCCTCTAACCAAGTCATCCTCGGATACCAAGTAACAACCCTATACAATGGATGTATCCTATCCAATTTTATAATTATCAATGATACATTCCATTATATTTTTATTATCCTATAATTTGTATATGATTATCATTTATATAGATTGATTTTAATGTAATTATAATGATTATGGAATGTGTAAAAATATTAATACTGAATAATTCTATATGGATACATTTTTATTAATAAGACATGTGTATGTATGTGGATCCTTTTACAGAAAAATATATTGATATTTAAACACTTTCATTTGATGGATGATTTCAAATTAAAATTTAATGGGTGGGGTATAAAATTATATATCCCTATTATGATTTGTTTTGTATCACGAGACAAACTAGTTTAGGTATTTGGGGTATGGATTACCTATTATGTATTAATCCTTGACACAAGACCTTGGAATTATATCTAATATGTATGAAATTTTAAATATTATCAATTTGATATTATTGGTCATTTTATATGTAATCATTTACTTCCACTAATATTTTATCCATGTATTTTTTTCTCATGTTTCGAGTATTATATAAATATTATATTATTATATTATCTATATTATGTATGAAATGTTTATTCTATGAATTTTTTTATTACACTACCTCTTACTAAGAATATGAGAATATCTTTTTATTTTGTTTCCCATTTTTCCAAATGATCCAAGATGAGTACTATGAATGATGTAAGTAAATACTTATATAAATAAAAATGTATTCATTTAACAGGTATGATGTATTTATGGTTTTAAAATAAATTATATGGATCATGCATGTATTATTTATACTAATAAAACTAAACTATTGAATCCTATGTAATATGATATATTTTATTCTAAAAATATGTAATATAATTATCATAAAATATTTGATACTAGAATCATGTTGTTATAATATTTATTACTAAAGATTTTGTAGAAGCATAGGAAATATATTTAGAAAATTTTCTTAACTAGAAGAAACATTATAAAAAACCCTTTGGATACTGAATAATTTATTCTACAATACTTTACATAAATATTCATGTTATACAAAAATTTAAAATTTATAGTTTTAAAAACTAATTAACTATATTATATTAATTATAAATGGTGATTAATGTAAGTAGAAAATTTTTCCCAGCCCCAGTAATCAATGTAGGGTTTTCCCTCTAGAAAAATTAAACGATACTATTGTTATTCCATAGAATATTACCAATATATTAGAGAAGTTAACTTTGATTATAAAAAATATCCTTTAGCCTGTGGAAGAACATATTTCTACCTAACAGGATCTAATAATATTGGACCACTTCATATTAAAGAAAAATTGTATCCTTTAACAGAACCACTAATCCTTTAGCAGCTAAATAATGAAAAATGCCTCATGAGATGATATTCATAACTTTTAGATGTAACGAAAGGGATAACATTATAATAAAAGTATATCAGATATGGGGAAATAATAAACATTTGTGGACATTTATTCAATACACTATGATGGAGAAGTAAAAAGTGTATGGAATAAAACTCTTTTATGTTTATATTCATTAAAAATTACATTCCTCTTGAGAAATAGATAAGATATATAAAAGAATCTCAAAATTTATGGCCAAATAGAAGTGAAATATGATTATGGGTATGTTTAAAACCATATAATTTTAATAATACATGGTGGTTATTATTTTTGTAATATGGAATTTATGATTAGTCACATAAATTATAGGATAAATCCAAACCAGTGTTGGGAGTTAGTCCTTAGAAAATATTAAATATATTATGAGGTAGTATCAAGTGTCATAAATATGGAGAAATAATTCTTAATGTATTATATTTATCAATGTTTTCAATAGAATAAAAGGAACTTTTATTACCATATATGGTGATATATAACAAATTAAAAGTATGAATGTAAAAAATTTATAACTTTTCATAATAATGTAACGAAACACTCATGGAATTGGTTGAATAAAATGAACTTTTTCTATAAAAAAGGTTAAATTCCATTAAATCATGAACAAGAAATAGAAAATTAATCCATCACTATATAATGCATCAATTTCAAGGATATCAAAACTATTCCCTCCAATTAAATATGTGTTAAAAGTAATTTATCTCATACATGGCTAGAGAGAATGTTCAACCAAATGTGATATATACAATAGAAGTTAAGTTATTCAATGAGGTTATTATAGGTATATTGTTAGAATATAAATGATATATAATTGATATTTGGATTCAACATCTAAAAACAACTTTATAACACCCATGATTTTAGTACACATTGAATAATCCCCATACACAATATGAAAATATTTTTCAATCCAAAAGTATATTGAAATTATCATTGAATGAAAGATATATTATGGAGTTTTCGTGATGATTTACAGAGATTACCTACATACAAACATGACTATTACACCAATGGATGAATCATTCAAAATATATTTCATGGGTTGGATCTCAATGTATTGTAAAATAATTTTCTTGTATAAAAAATTATTAATTTTTTAGATGGAATTTTATCAATTTTTAGAGGGGAGATTCCATTATCATATAATTTTTTAGAACCACCTCTAGTTTTCTTTATGAATAAAATTTTGGATGAATAAGAGTATAAAATTAAATATTTGGATTGTAAGGGTTTGATAATACATATGATTACGTGGATATTTTGAAATATTTGTTTTATGTATTTCCTTAGGAATTACTAGTAGATCCCCTAAAATGTTTTTTAAAATTTTCATTTGAAATCCTACCTAATGTATAGTCCAAATATAATCCATCGAGAAAAATACCCTTTAAAATTTTTTAAAGATAAATAATCATCTTTAGATTTATGTGATAAATTATTCATACACCATTGTGTTTAAAATTTGTCCTTATATGACAAGTTTATAAAAAAGAAGGATCTACCTATGAGGTAGTTTATTGATTATAGAGATGAAAATGTCAAAAATATAGTAGAAAATTATCATTTTACATGGATTCATTAATTATTTGATCATGTCCAAGAATCTGAACAATTATAAAAGGTTTAAATTTATCATCTTTATCATCATTTATTAGGGAAGAAAATGATATAATTAAGATAACATTTCATAAAAGTTGTTGAATTTATGTGTTTACAGTAATTTTATTTACATTAACTAATGCACCATAAGTGTTTATATATTTTATTAATAGAGTTTTGAATGATTATATAGTGAAATTGTTTTTGATATTTACTAATTATATCTTTAAACACTATATAACTTATGAAGATCATGAAAATAATTTCCTAATAGTTCTTTATACTCTTAATGGAAATGAGTTCTATAGAAATTTAGCAATTTTTCTTTTTTTCGTTAACCAGTTTATTTTCTTATCTATATTGTCTCTATAGATGTAAATATATTTATACTTAAAATTATAAGGTATCTAATGAATTATAAAAAACAAAGAAAATAGACAAGATATTTAACAATGTTTCCATGTGTAGGGATCAAATTCCCATGGTAAAACGAATTTGAATAATGTTTTGATAAATTCAATAATAGATTGATATATTCATTAGTATTAACCTTTCCATTGGTGATTTCATTATTTATAATATATAGTGAGGCATTAATTAAAGGAATAATGTTATTTTTTATGAAAATTTATAGAACAATTTCTTATGTATTAATGAAATTGATGATTAATTAATAAAACTATAAAATTCATGATTTGGAAATGGTATCCTTAATCACTTCCATTAAAATATGGTGAAAGTATATTTATGGAGAATATGGGACACATATATAGATAACATTATTTTTATGTATATATTCACATATATGTAATTCCAAATGGGACAAGTTATACAACATTTATTACTTATAGAATAGGACTATAAGATACACTGACACATTCGGAAGGAAAACAATGTGGCCACTCTATTGAGTTGAAATGATCATAGTGTTATTTCAATATTGAGGATAGAAAAAGATACAATTTCATTGTTTTTGTTATGTAATAAATATAAATTATTATGTAAAGGGAGACATATTCCATGTAATTTCCCATAAAGATTTACTAATGAAGATAAATAATTTTAATAAATTTTATATAAGTGTAAAATATAGTATTAAAGAAATGAATAATTTTAAATTGATATATTTTCATTCATGGAGGTTGTATAATGATGTTTGGAAGCAGAATTTATATTCCACGATACCTAAGATAAATTTAAAATTTATAAATAGAGGCCATATATGAAAATTATATATACACCTAGGCATCACCATGATGTAAAATAATTTAAGAGAATATTTTGTTGAGGTAAAATGGTTTGTGAAGTCCTTGAGTATATGTTAAGACACTTGGGGATCTATTAAGTTGTGCCTGATAGGGAAGAGCCTATGGGTGTCATGAAAATACAGAATTGGGTTAATATAACTCTTTAATAATTTACTAGAATCCTCAGGATGTTTAAAAATTATTATGTATTATTGGTTATTGTTTATAACCTTAATAAGATAGCATATTTTCGGATAATAAGGTAGGATCTTCCGCTTAAACATCTTTCATATCTCTATATTAATAATTTTGTTTCTATTAACGGTGAAACACTACAAATTATATTTTAGCATGAATCCCATTTTTATTAAAATTTTAGATGAGTATTTTGAAGGATTAAAATATTAAGATACATTTGAGCATTGTCTACCATCATAAAACTAATGTGTATTTTGAATGAACACTTCAAATATAAAATCACATATTGAGGCCATAAACGATTTTATTTCAATATCATAGGACCAATATATACCTAATATGAAACATTCATAGAATAATATATTCTTTTCTACAATTGAAGTGGAACCACACAACGAATATGGAAAAGGATGTTGTACCCCAATCTCACAGGATGTAGTTAGGGAAAGGATTTTAGAGGGTCCAGAACTAATTAAGAAAAAAACCATGAATGGTTT
This sequence comes from Viscum album, assembly GCA_963277665.1. NCBI lineage: Eukaryota > Viridiplantae > Streptophyta > Magnoliopsida > Santalales > Viscaceae > Viscum > Viscum album. The sequence goes on along the minus strand of OY728132.1, from coordinate 381,808,747 downwards.
ATCCATTCATAATCATATCAAGAAAAATAAAATTAGTTAAGGGATAAATACTTATAATTAGAAGAAGGAAATGGAAATATATGAAGGGGATAATGTGTTCTAAATTTTATCTTTATTAAAATAATTTATAATTTTTAGTAAGAAGGTGATGCTATATTCGTGGTTTATTTGAGCTTTTGAAATTTTAATAAGAATTTTTATTTCTTAATGAGTATATATGTCACTGAAACTCTCTAAATTTAATCTTTTATGTTCTAACTAACTACTAGTGAAGTATAATACATATCCAACACGGATTCTGAAAAATATTTAAATAGAATTGACACGAACATGAATTATATTGAACAGTCTATCCTTATTCTTATTGATAGTGTGAAACTATTGATAAAGTAGAAAGCTCCACCAGTAAAAGTACATTCAATGAATCCTAAGATAGAAGAAAAAAATAGGATCTTAAATAAAGAATTATGAAATATTACCCACCTTTTTTATAGATATATATATATATATATTCCAAAAATTGTGAGGATGAAACTTTTTAAGGGGGATGTGACACTTAATATCCAAGAATGGTAAATAAACACTTCATCAGAAATAAAATCTCATTCACTTGTAGTGAAACAAACTTTTAGGTGGATTGATTTAGGGGAATTCCATTTGGTGGTATCTATCAACTCTATTATCAACCACTAAATGGTGGTCTCTATGATTTAGTACCTCCTTGACCTAATTTACATCCTCTTCAATCATTGAACCCCTACTCACATGTCGAGCTCACACCCATCCCCCATCTCAACACTATGTTGTTTTAGTTCCATTACTCATTAGTCCCTCCTTTTCCCTCCACATCCACATATAAATATTTTACCACCAACCATCTAGCCGTAACCGGTCCCCCATCCAAAACCATTGTCTCTCCATCATCAATACCACATACCACCCATCCCCTCTCTATAATCACATTCCCTCCTAAACCCATCATAGAGCCCCCATCCCAACCCATACTCTTCCCATTGTATATCCCCATCACTCTCCCCACATTAACCAAAAATTCAACCCCCACCCCTATCAACATTACCACACATTTCCCCCACTAGAAATACACTCTTCTCCCATCATGGTTGAACCACCATCCCACCTACCATGTCGCACAACCCCCCAAATGGTCACCTGCAATCGTTCTCATATCTTCCTCCCCTTCCATTTGTATACCCTCTATTGGGATGTGTTTCTAAGGCCCCTTACATCCTTTACATCGATTTAACCCTTATGTAGAGACCCTTTCCCCTCAATTACTCCAATGGGATCCCTAAACCTAGATTCCCCTTCTTCATATCAACCCCCTACAACTTCTTTCCTAATATCATAAGCAAACATGGACCCACAACAATATGGACCCCTTATCAAGGTATTGTTCTCATGTTTTAGGTATTGAAATATTTATTTAGCATTATTTTTCATGATTATACTTTCATATGTTATTTATGCTAGATTTGATAAATTATCCTACTATTTTGGTATCATTGGTCATTTTTTTCCACATCCGCTATAAAATATTCATCAGATTGTGGATTTATTGTTTTGTAAGACCTAATATCATGAGTATATTTCTAATTTAATTAATGTATTCCCGTTATATTAATTTTAATGAAAATATCTATAGATAAGAGAATCCTTAACATCACTAATATATTTTTTCTAAATATTATGAGGGAATTAACTGATTTATTGATTTTACTAGTTGATCTAAAAGATATCTGAGAATTTTTTCATGAAAAATGTGGTCAAATTTGATATCCCTCTAAGAGAGGTACTGTTAGGGAACATTTTCTCTATATTGTATTTTGTAAAACTACATGAAATTTAAATTTCAAGTATAATACTCTATTCTATGTCAATAATAATAATGTATTCATATGGATGGTGATTTCAGAAGAGTTGGCCCAATGAAAATAATTGGTAATGATATGATGCATCAGTTTCATCCTGAAGATAGTAATTTCATAATTAAAAACACTGGAGAGAGTAAACCTTATTCATCTGTATATAAAGAAGTATTGTTTTTATTTAATGTCTGTGATGATGTTTATAATGAATTATATCATGGATACACTAAATTATTTAAAAAAATTATTCATCATTGAATTTTCACACATCAATTCCAGGAATTAGTTGAAATGATCCTAATTTGACATGTTATTGGAACTGTAATAAAAGGAACTCCTAAAAAAGTGATGATTCTAGAGTAATACTATTAATCATAGAAGGTAAATGATTACCTTAGTATCACATATGAGAACATTGGTGTCTACCACAGTAATTGTATGTTGTTCATAGGGGTGAATGTGAAAATAAATACATGTACTATTTTTACACATATAGGTGAATGGATAATTAGATTAATAAAGGTAGTTTGATTATTCAAAGCATGGTCTAGAACCAATGGAATCAGGTTTCCTCAAAGAATATGTTTTATTTCCCATTGAAACTGAGGTTGCAAAGATTCTTCATGTCAAATAAAATTTATAACTTGATTACTTTTCATTCGGAGAGAAAATATAAGGTTGATAAATTAACTCACCGTTTAGGTTTACTGGCATGGAAATTCATTCATCAAATACACCCAAACATTTCTCAGTATTGTCATAATTTTCAATTTGTTTTGGTAGCATGTGGTTTTAAATAATTCATGTTCATGTTTGGTGTGACATATAGTATGTGGCTAATGGTTTTGGTTCCATAAATCATTCCCTAATGCATAAAAAAAATAAATTTATTTTTACTTTTAACTCATATTGATGATTTCTAAGGACAGAGTGATAAAATATTGTTTTATATGAAACCATTGATAGATGAGTTGCCTAAATTTGAGGTAGATTACATAATGGATACTGGTTCAGAAGCTAATGAAATATTTAGATTCTGTAATTTTTGTTATGAAAATCTAATGACATACAATCATATTATAACTCAAAGGTATACATTAAAAACTAATAACACAACTTCCCTTGTTGTAATAAAATAAATAATTCTATATGAATTATGCAAAAGAGAGTGTGATCATACCTTTATCATTCACACTTTCTCCTTTAATTGTATCTGTTTGTAAAGACCGTGAGTTGTTTGGTATGAATAAATAGCATGGACCATACCCAAAGGTAATTAGTGGGATTTGAATTCTTACAAAAATATTTCTCGAAATAACTTTCCCAATAGATGATTTTCAATAATTGATGGCTCCAAAAATGTCTTATCTTTCTAATACATGTATATTATCCAATCATAACAAGATGAACTGGTGCAATTTCTTTGAATTTAATGATAGAAAAGAAAATAGTTTTAATCCAAAATTTGGATTTGATTTACAATGAAATTTTTTTCGGTGATATTATATTTTTCCACATTTTCATATTCAAGGAGAAATAAAAGGAAATTTTTAACATTCTACTTGATTTGAAAAAATGTATTGAAAAACACTATAATTTTATAGCTGGTAGATGTTAATCAACCATTCATAATTTCTTAAAAAATGATGAAAAATTGGATGTAAACATTTCTATTAATTTTTTTCATTTTCATGGTGACAGGTTTGCATTGATCAATTATTTCAAATAATATCAAAATGATGAGAAAAGCATTTTAGGGGATGAAGAGACATGATAATCATATTATTCTTTAATAGTTATTCCCAATTTTAGTTTTTGACTGGTTACATGCCCATGTCTTTGATCCATTGATTAATGATTTAATTTTTTTTTCAGATAAATCTATTTATGGAATCATTAAATGAGTGATTTGAAAATGAATTATTAAAATAATGTCATTTCTCAATGTCACCTACAAAAAATATTTATTCCATCTTTTTTGAATTCATCACCCACTTTAATATGCATTTCAATTGTGTGGTTATTGCCAGTGGTCTTGTGAAATTCTATTGGATGTATCTAATAGAGATATACTTAAATACATTGATATGATATCTGTGCCAAAAAACGTGTCTAATAGATTAAATTGACAAGTGTTATATTGATGGATGAGTGAACTAGTTGTTTTATTTATATAATTATGAGTTTGAAATAAAAATAGATAAAACCTCTAGAATTTTTGAAGATCCAATTAAATAATTCATAACATTTTACTTTTAAAATGATTAGTGGGTTTAATCTCATCAATAAGTTCTATTAAACACTCTATCTATTATTACATTGAAACACTAGGTTTCATAGTTGATATATTATTCAATATGATTCTTTATTTAATTTATCACTTATCTTTTATTGTGTATTAATTTAAGATACATATTACTATGTTTAAATGGTAATGTCCCCATTTAACTCACCATTAAATCTAAAAACATCATTTCCACTCATTTTTTATTTTTTCAAGAATTCTATATTTATGAATTATTTATTTAATATATTTATAATTTAACTATGTTGTATTTTGAAAACTATTTTTCTAGTGAATTTTCTCAAATTTGTAGATTCACAATATGCATGATTCATGTTCTCATATAGTGAGCCAATAACTCAACCAATTATAGAATAGACCCTATATTACTTATCAACACAACAATATTTTGGATGCTTATAGATATGATTTCAAATTATAAATATTGACATGTACCATGTAAGGTTAGAAAATTGTGCTAGTTGTTCATCTGTTGACGAATGTTATTATTATCAATTGTTGATGGATATTATAGAGGTCATTTAGGTTGATGAATAAAAACATAAATTATTAATGTGTGACTAGTTCAATCTAGTTCCTGGAATGAAAGGTGGAAATTTACAATTTATTTTGGTAAACATAAACAATATGTTATATAAATATGACAGAGTAATAAATGAGGCCTTCAAATTATAAATATAGGCATAGAATGCTTAATTTTCAATCATTGATTCTATTTGGAATATTTTTTTGGAAATTTTTTGAAGTGGGGTTTTTTAATTAACTAATTGGATCTAATTTTTTTCCACATTTCTAATGAAATACATGACCAAAAACCAATATCATTACAAGAATAATATATATAATGGTTCAGAGAGGTATGTGAAGGATATATTATATACATTAATTTTTAGTGATTTTTTAAAAAATTTCCCTTTTAATGTTTGTAAAAATATTTATACATTATATGTTTAAATATATATTTATTTAACTATAATTTTTATTAATGTATTTATGTCACAGGGTGGTCACAATTGATAACTAGTTGTTTTTAGTAAGTATTTTTTCATTTTTAAAACAAATTTAATAAAATGTTATATATGGATATTCTAATTATTATTTATATTTTTATAATGATTATATCTTATATTGATAATTGGATTATGAATTTATGTTCCACAGGATCTAGTGTGTCTTCCTGTAGGTATAGAGTTTCAGGTAGAGGGGTTTAATCCATGAACTCTGAAGCCTAGTTGGATTGTTTTTTTATAACACATTTCTCCCTGTAAGAGAAGGTGTTGGTGTATAGATTTAGTAGTTGGGGAATATGATAAAATACCCTCATAGACTCCCTGTGATAACTCATGATTGGACATCATCCCCTTGGTATAATATTGAAATATATAGGGGTTTGGGTAAATTAAATGTTTAATTACTCATGAAATTCTTTTTATTGTTATCATGAAAACATACTAGTTTTAAATAAGATAATCTGAAATCATATATTTATGAGTTTGAGTGAGCATTCATCCCATACTTTTTAAAGTTATGGTAATATTATAAGGGACGGATGAATAGGTATCCCTGGATACCATTTATGGGAGTGATAAACATTCATAAAATTAGCCCCTCTAGTCATTCTTCCTATGTAGTAGATAGATTTTGCTATGTTATAGTCATGTAAGGTTAAAATTGTAAAATGTGTTTCAATAAATCTAAAAATTTATCTAATTGTTAATAATTATATTAACTGGATATGATGAATATATACTGAGTCTTATTTTAATCTATTTAATCCGCTGGTATAGGTAAAACCTTTCAGAAATGGTACTAAATACGTGTCACCACTTAGACATGATATATGTTTACAATTCAATTTTCATTAATATATAAAAAAATTTATAGTATAACATTAATATAAATAATTATTTTGTGGAAACCATCTATATAGTTACACCTATGAGCTGAACCGACTGCACATATGTCAATATGGGTGAGGACTCATCGGGTGACTGATCCTGATGTTACATGCATTATGCTGAGAAAATTTATTAGTAATAGTTGTAGTTTTATTTCAATTAAATTATTAAAATTCATTCATCAATTCATTATTTATATTCAAAATTCAAATTTGAAAACCGTTTTAGTGGAACTCGTTGAGGAAATAATATTATAGTATTGTGTGTGGAGATAAGATATTTCAGCATGTCGTGGTGTTTGGCGGTCATGTTTATTCATTGACATATGGAACTGGTGTCCTAAAATGATAAGTTGTTAGAGAATAGGTGATAGGTACATGTAGAGATGTAGTGATATGAACACCAAAAAAATGTAGACTATATAAATAAGGATATGAATCACAGTACAGATGAGCGGTTTTAGTCATTACTTGCTGATTATGAGGAGAGATTATCACAGATGTTATCATGTATTGATAAATAGAGGATTTAGAATCCTATTGTTGGTATAAAATTCATTCCATAAGTAAAAATAAAAATAGTTTGTACTCATATTATATTTTGTTGATATTCTTAAGATACATAATATTTATATATGTTGTAGACTTTGGATATTACCGGATAACGTCACAATGATTTCATTGGTGATCCAGAATAGGATTCACCTCATTCATGAGAAAATTAACATTACCATTTAAAAATTAAATTTTTAATTTTAGATGAATATTTTAAATGTTATTTATATCTAGAAGACCCCAAAAAATATTCTAATCATTATAAGCCAGGTAAATTTGATTGAATTCACAATAGAACCTATTTGCATCGATACCACTTCTTATATAATTAATCATATCTCTAATGAAACTCAATATTTTCCCTAATTTTCTTATTTTAATATCCATTCCAAATATGCCTATCTATCCTTCCTCAAAAAATATATAAAAAAAATGTCACTCTACCTCCTTGATCCTTGTTAAAAATAATAGATTTAGTAGTGAAATTTTGTTTCTATTTTCACATATTATTTTTTAGAAATCCATGTCTACTATTCAAAAAAGATATAACTTAACCATCATATACATCATATTTTCAAAAATAATTCTATGATACAATTATATCCATCCAGATGATTAAGTTTCATATTTTTTTGAAGGGTTCTTTCCCAAATGTATGGACATTGAATTCATCCCATAAGGTTTCTCTAGAATGCACATCATGGTAATCTCAATATTTTTTACATTAATTCCAATATCCTCATATAGTTTATCCATTCTATACCAACTTTCATAGTTATATCTAACCTCATTCATTGAATCCCAAATAAAACCATTGAGAATTGATTCAATTATTTTGATGAAATTTTTTGGGGTCCGAATGAATGTAAGTATATTCATTGAGATAGATGAAACTAAAATTCTGATAAGTTATATTCTTCCTCAAAAAGAGGGTAATTGGATTTTCTATCTAGTTATTCTTCTAGGAATTTAATTCTTAATACATTAAAAATAGTGAAGTTTGACCCTTTTTTAAACCATTGAATTGAGTTTATTTAACAATAATGAAGATGAAACTTTTAGATGCAAAAAATTAGTAAATTATCATAACAAAGACAAAATTTATTTTGAAATATTGGAAAATAACATATAATGTTAATCTTGTATGAATATTTCAGGCCAGTTGTTCTAGATTCTAGTTTCTTAAATTGATATATAGTATAACTCAAGATGAGATATTTTGGAATGGGGAACCCCTAAGTTGTGATATGGATAATGAATCAAGATAATTCATTCTATAGGGTGGATAATATTTTAAATGTTATATGGATATGGATATAAAGGAGGGGATAATAATTTTTCTATTAAATATGGATATGAATTTGTATCCCACACAAATGTTATGTTGATTAAATAGTATAATCAGGGAAGAATTTAAAATATATGAATAAAACATATTAAAAATAAATGAAAATAAAAGAAATAAAACTCTTGGTAGTTAGACTAAAAATAAATAAATGTTATACGTGTTATAAAAATTAGAATAAAATAAATATATAACAAATTCATATATTTTTGAGTAACAACTCAAACACCCATTAGTGATATGATTTACTGATTTTCTTATAACTCATATGAATAATAATATCTTATAAAAAGAGAAAGAGTAATTTCGAAACATAATTATATGAATTTAAGATATTTACAATGATGTTACATGACTGTAACCTCATCACCGTCAATATATTCCACAGAAGGAGTCTCTTTGACATGAGTGTAAAAACATGTTACTCAGCCCCGAGGTGTGTATAAGGGTTAAAAAAATAAAAAGGAATCCAAGTGTTGTGAAATTAGATGATAAAGACTATAGAGTTAATTTTGATATTGTAATCATTAATGGTGATTTAATTTGAGGAATGGAGACACACTTTTGTTATCTCAAAACACCAAAACACATATTTAATTACTAGACCCATAAGAAACGGCACCATAATTCTTAAAAATCACAGGAAAGCCATATTATTATTTTTTATGATGTTTATGAGGAGGATACACATAAATCAGATGTGTGTTCCATCTAGAATGATAAAATATTCCTTTTTTCAATGTTTGACACCCTTTATAAAAATTGGGGGTGGGTTTAAGAAGAACCAAAAAAACATATGAATGCTGTAAAATCAAATGTCGGTAACTCTCTTTTAGTGGAATAAAAACCTAAACATTCAATTAAAAATAATATCTATATAAAATGATAATGAAATGAAATGAAATCAAAGGTAACCTATATTATTATTATTTATGGAATGTACGATAATATTTCACAACGATCAGATTTTCAGTATGACTAAGAGCACCGAATGTACAGTTTTTAAAGGTTCAAAACCCTTTAAAAAGGTGCATCTGAAGGTAAAAAAACCACACAACATATTAATTCTTTGAAATTATGAAAATCATCAATATAGTGAATTATGAATTTGTTGTATGGAAATAATTTCAATTTTAAGTTAGGTGTATTTGGAAGGACCGAAAAAAGAACTATTAGTTTCATAAAACACCGAACGACATGTTTAACAGTCACATCCATAGAAAAAGAACACAGAATGAAGTGAAATCATAGTAAATCAATAGTAATATGATTTTTGATATGGAAAATAATATGAAACATAAACTGAACTTGTGGTATTCCTATAATGACTGAATATACAAGGTTTAATTGTTTAAACCCAATTAAAATCACAAGTGGGTGAGTGGGGGGGTGAAAACCATAAAATAACATCAAAATGATTAATATTCATATAGAAACAACCTTAGTGTGAATTATGAGTTTTTCAAGTATATGGTATGTTAGTAAGTTGTTTTGTTATACTAAGATGTGGGATCATGCACTTTTAGTGTCATAAAATAGGAAAACGTGCATTTTACGGTCATATCAATAGAAAATTACTATGGAATGACATGAAATCATTAGAATTAAATATTGTTACTATTCATGATATTTGATAATAGAAGGAAAATCCTTCAAACACACAGTCTTTCTAAAATTAATAGATATGTTGTTTTTAATGGTTTCACTTCCTTGAAAAAGGTATGTTCGGTGGTCAAACCCAACTAAATGGAATATAAATACTGTGAAATAAGAAATAAATAAATTTAGTCTGAATATGTAAATTTCTATTAGACATAATTTCAGTCAAAGGGTTTGTTTTCCCATGAGAAATGATGACACACATTTAGTTCCAAAAAATAGTAAAACACACATTTAGTGGCCAGATTAATAAAAAACCCTGATGATATTTAATATCCTTGTAAAATTGTGTTATTATTCTTTATTGATGTGTAAAAGGGGATGAAATTTCAACCATGTGTCAGTATTACATGGAATGACTAAATATTTAGTTTTTAAAGGTTAAACCCCAATTAAGAACATGATGGGGTGGTAAAAACTAACATGGATACCTACAAATGACATGAAATCATTCAAAAACAACTTTAGAAATAATTTTTAAAAATTAGATTTTATGGTACATCAATCATAGTTTTTATTTTCCCCCACTAATGGAAATCACAATTGTAGTGTCATAAGAGACCAAAAAATTTATTTAAAGGTCAAATTAATATATTACAAACTCATAATGAATTAAAATCATAGTATACCCATAGTATTATTAGTATCATGTTTGAGTATAATAAAAATCAATTAGACATGTTGCCTTCCTAAAATGACTGGATATTTGATTTTTAAATGTTTAATTCCCATTAACTTATTTTTTCTAGAGGTTAAAACTAACTAAATTACATCTGAATGCTATGAAATTTGAAGAGAACTCCCATATGGGGATCTTATAAATGATCAAGTAAATGGGATGTCAATTTGAGGTGGCACTTTTTCAGGAAGACCAAAAACATACTATTAGTGTCACACAAAAAAACAAAAATAACACTTTTAATAATTATATCAATAGAAAATAACCCCACAATGAAATTAAATTATTGTAAATTCATAATATTATTATTTTTGACATGCATTATGAGAAAACAATTCAATTAGATGTGTATATTTCCATGAACAACCTAATATTCATTTATAATTGTTTGAAACCCTATAAAAACATTGTGTCTCTGTTTGTGGAAGGGGGGTCAAAACCAACCAAAAGACAATAAAAAGAGTAATCAGATAAAAACGTAGTTAGTGTGAATTTGGAATTGTTTATGTAGATGGCGTGTCACTCTACGGTGTCGTTTCTTCAAGATTAAGGTAAATTAACTTTATTGTCATAAAATACCAAACTGTGGGTTTAATGGATATATCCATAGAAAAAGAATACATAATGAATTTAAATCATAGGAAAACTATCTTATTTTTACATATGATGTGTATGATAAGATTAATCGTTATTAAAACATGTGGTTTTCCCAAAATGATATAAAATGGGATTTTCAAAAGTTTGACTCCTTTTAAAATGGTGTTCCGTAGGGTGAAAACCAACCAAAAGAATATTAATTACAGGAAATTAGATAAAAAAATAGAAGATTAAATTTTGAAATGGTCAAGAATAATGAATCTTACAAAAAAGTATCATTTTCCAGGGAGGATAATAGCACACTATTAGTGTCATATAACACCAAAACACACATTTAAAAATCAAATCCCAAGTAAGCTACCCTATAATGATATAAAATTATGGAAAACCCACACTATTATTATTTTTGATGTTTAAGATGATTCTATACATCAATTGGATGTGTGTTTAGTTCAAAAAGGTTGAATATGTAGTTTTTAATGGGTTGACGCCTTTTATAACACTGGCGGGTAAAAACTAGATGAATGGACATTAAATGGATAGAAGAATGATTAAAAAATAGAATTTTTTGTAGAATATTCTAGAACATGGTATGTGAATTTTAGATGTTGTTTTCCTAGGATGAAAAAAGACACAATTAGTGTTAAAAACACCAAATGGGCATTTAAGTGTCATGTTTATAAGCAAAAACTTAAAATGACATGTAATTATTGGAATGAAAAATTATTATTATTTTTCATGTGTATAAAAAGATGAAACATCTATCAGAAAAGTTGTCTTCGCAAAATGATGGAATATTTGGGGTCAAGATAGGAGGACTAAAAACTATTTTCAATGTTATAAAACACTAAAATGCACATTTTATGATCATATCTATAGAAAATGACCCTATAATGATATGAAATCCTAGGAAAACCATATTATTATTATTATTTAAATGTATTAGGAAATATAAATTCAATCATTAGTGTGGTATTCCTAGAAATATAGAATTTATAGTTTTTAAATGTTTGGTGCCCTTAAAAAACACACAAGGGCTCAAAACCAAATGATCGGACACCGAATTCCCTGAAATCACATGTAGAAACCCATATAGAGAATTATGAAATGGTTGACTAGATGTTATGTCAATAATAGGTTCCACTATCCCATGCTAATGGATAATGAACATTTAGTGTGACAAAACACCAAAATCCACATTTAATGGTCAGATCTATAGAAAATGACATCAGAAAAACATGAAATCACATGAAAAATATATTATTATTATTTGTAACATTTTTTAGGACACATAACATCAACCTTCAATACAGCCATGTCGGAATGAAAAAAATAACTGTTTCAAATTTTAAATAAATGGTTTCAAATTATTAATATTTTTTTCAAAATCAAATAACTTCATTTTTTTATAATAGTAGTTAATTGAAATATTTTACGTCATTTTACTTATTACTTTTGGATGATATATTTTACTACACTACTAAGTTTATTAACATTTTTCGTAAGCTGTTTTATTCGATAATGTGTGTGTAGCATGGAATACGACAAGGAATGAAGATTTGGAGACAATTTGTTGTACATATTTTGGAAATATTTACTTTTTTAAAACTATAGTGGTTGTTTGTAATTATTTTGTGATATTTTTGAAAAAATAACAAACTATAATAGTGGATATTGGATATGTTAATGGAATAATGTGAGAATAATCAATAATGTGACATCAACTATAGAGAATTTTCATAATTGTATATTATTTTCTCTTGAAGCATATATCTCTTATCTATATCATTGAACCACTAATCCATTTTAATTTATCTGTTATGATGAAACCCAAATAGAAAATTTCATAAATTTTATGAATAAGTTATTTTTATTATTAAATAACATTCCAAAATTTTGATGAAGGATTTACTATGTTCTTAGTTTCAAAAAAATAATCATTAAATGAGTAATTTATTCTCATCTATTCAATTAACTATAAAACCTTATTTAAATTAGATGAATAATAGGGTTTTAGTTGATTAAAATATATATTAAATAGTTTTGACAACAATTTTCCATGGAATACTATAAAACAATGGTTGGAATATTAGGTATATTCATTAAGGTTGTACTTAACCACACCCCTATATAGTTATCTAATATATATATATATATATTATATTTTTCAAGAAAATTTAGTAGTATTATAAAAAAAATGAATTTTAAAAATAATTAGATTCAGAATCATCTTGGACTATCCTCCCTAAATAGATATTTGATCAAAATTTCCAACAGCTTAAAAACATTTTAAACCCTTGTATATTGTTAGTGAATTATGATAATTATATTCAATTTGTGCCAAAATTTCAAGTGGTTCAACTAATAGATTTCTATAAATGAACTTATGTTAAGGAGATATCTCATAAAACGTATTAAACATTTAGTGTTCACTTATGATAACATCACCAATATCATAAATTCATTATAAAATTTCTTTCTAAATTTTACTTCCTATATGATATCATAAATTTATATCACTTTATTTAATATGTACTATTATAATTTTCCCCCAAAAAATAAAAAATTCCAATATCTAACCGATATAGTATATATAGAAATTTATATCCATAAAATGTAGTCCCATTTTTTATTTATTAATGATTATTATTAATATAAGAGAACTCTTCCAAGGGAAAATAATTAGCCATATATCCACCAAAACCCATAATACATGGCCTAAAAACATCACCAAATGCATGAATTATTATCCAAGATTGGCCTTCTATATGTGGATCCCATAATGTAAATAGAAACAATATACTCTAAAAATCTCACTATAACATGCTCTCAATATGATAGTTAAACCTGTTATCAGGAATTGATATTATGATTTGGGGAAGTCCATGAATCCTTGCTACATCCACTACATATATTCCAATTAATATCTCAACTATAATCTTCTACATTAATGACTATAAATTAAGAAATTTCATCTTTCTATCCATAATAAAACATATCACATAATAACCTCCAATTGAATGAGTAAATAAAATATTAAATTTGATGGATACATCCTCTAATTTCCATGAAAGAACACTCAGTGTATGTAATAAACGATTTGGTATTTTATGGTATAAAATGTTCAATTGAAAGGTTAAATATTTCTCCATATGAAATGTTATAATTATTTTATCTTTAGGATACCAATACAGTTTACAAATACCATGATTAATCATTGAATAATTTAAGTGTACCACTAGAGATGAACTTTGAAATATAAATTTTAATTTAATAATAACATCCCATTTAATATATAACAATCCAAGGTAAATATTATTATTCTTCCCATATTCACAACAACTATCACATGTAGTTCCTTAAATAATATATTATATATCCCTAAATTCAACTTTAGTAAATAAACACAATAATAGAAAAATGATTTCACAACGAATATTGGATTATTTTATCGTAAAAATTTAAAATTAGAAATGACTATTAAATTCACTATAATAGTTTCAAATAGTATTATATAATTAGTAAATATATAGGGAGACAACATAATATTGAGCAATAGAAAATCATTCACTAAAAATAATGATAAATATATATTATACATTTTAATTATGAAAAAAATATTTAATATAATAAAACATGGTATATGAAGTAAAATATATATATTAATGATTTTATTTGTTATAAAGAAATGTATATATATATAGGGTAATATAATAATTGGATAGTTAGAGTGATCATTACAATCATACCATTTTGAATTATATTGTTAGAACCATAACATCCTCAATGACTATTGTAATAATATTGTATCTCTTATACATATAAGTGTATAATAAATATTGAAAATTATTTGGTAATAATATAATTAATAATTAATAATAATTTACATTTATGAATTAAAATTACTTTGATTAAAAAAATGCATATTTGAAATTAAATTATATTCATTAAAAATAGTTTTTAAATTTTTTAAACCAAATGACTTGTTTTAAAATACACTAAGAATTTTATTTATAAATTAATTTTATTATACAAAGAAAATTATTCTTATAAAAATGACATGAAATTTAGATTTAGTGCATGAAAGTGAGATAAATATAAAATTTTCAGAATTATATATGATAGTTCAATTTTTGGATAAATACTAAAAGATGTTGTCAATATATAGAATGTATTATGACATAATAATGAGATAAAAATGTTGTAATAAATAATATAATGAATTTATTGAAAAAATATATTTGTTTAATAAAATAATGTATTTTATAATAAAAAATATACTTTTATAAACCTCTATATAAGATTGAAAATCCTACGGTATATTTAGGTATTTGCAGAAAACTTATTTAAGAAAAAATATTTTTTTTATATATCCAAAATGTTATAATTCAAAGGGGTTGAGTTCTTAACCTTGTAAAACTCAAACATTGTGCCATAAATGTCAAATTCCATTATTTAAAAAAAATGAATTCCCATGGTTTTTAATTTTTCATCAACCTAAATTCTAAGGCCTATGATTAGAAACTAATAATAATTTCCCCCTCATTTGAAATATATACCCACCAATTATCTCATTCTAATCAACACTAAAATATTTGACCATTTTTTTTATAAATTTATATATTAAGAGTCATCTAGAAGAGGATTAGGTAGTTAATATTTATAGATTATATATTATCTCCCTCTAAAATATACTCCTAATAGAATATCTCAATTGATAAGGTATGGTAAGGGTTACTATACCCTTCCTTAAATTTCATATAAAATCAATCAACAAGTAAGAATAAAAGGATTTCATTCTCAATATTGTGTAACAAACAATTCATGGTATGTGTTTTAATATATTTTTATTAATTTCTCTTTTATGTGTCATAGTAATTCATTTACATTTTAATTTTGAATGGTTTTATATTTTATTATTATAAATCATTAATTATATTGTGAATAGTAATTTTCAATCACATCTTATTATTCCACCCTTATAAGTAATTTTTTTTCATAATTTATTTTGTTATTACAAGTTAATATTTTTATATGCTAATGTTGGTTTCTGAACATGGAATTATTTGATACTTATTAACACCCCATTACTATGGTTGTGTCTCACCTTACTACACAATTATCAAGGATATGTTTCATTGAAATCTAAATATCTTTCTAATCCTGTTCGATTATGGTATATTAATGATTATTTCCATGAAATAAAATTAATTTCCAAATGGTTGAAAATGTGTATACTCATTTATTCTATATGGATTAGTGTTGATTACAATAACATGTGTATACAAGTTGTTATATTTGGAACAATATGTTTTGTTATCCAAACTCTTCCATATTATGGATGAATTGTAATTATAATATTATGGGTAGGGAAAATTATATTTACCATTGTTTTATAGGTAGGTATGATGAAAAAAAACTAGTTTTTGGTATTTTTTTTATTTCTTCCATATTATATATGAATCTTTGAATCAAAGACAAAAAATAATAATTAATATGTACAACCATATACAATCTATCATTTGAAATTATTTTTTATTATCAATTTGATTATTTATTTACATTTTTATTATATGTATGGAAATATTTTATGCTTATGTAATCAGTTTTATAAAATTAATTATTTATTATAAATTCCATATTATGTATGACTAATTTATTAAATTGTATTTTTTATATACTACCCCTTACAAATATTCTAAGATCACCCATTTTTTCCTTTTTTTAGGGATCCCTAAGGGGTAATATGAATTATTGAAGGAAATAAATAGAGTAACAATAAATTAACATTGAATTATTATGAATTATTTTATGTTTTAAAATGTAATGTAAGGATCATGTATGTATTTAGTCTACATTGTTATGCAATCCATTGATATATTTTAAGCTCGTGTTATGAGTTTTATAAAATTGTTGGATTATTATACATTCCAAATTATCTATGTATTGTTTATTTAAAAAATGTTTAATAAAATTTCCACTATATTTATCATACTAGAGTCATGGTGTTATAGTTTGAACTACTGAAAATTTAGTAGAAACCATGGAAAAATAGATGGAAGAGTTTTTTTGATAGAATAAACATTATAAAAACCCCTTAGGATAATCCATATTTTTGACAATAATACATTATATACCTAGGTATGTTATACAATAGTTTAATATTTATGGTTTTTTATGATAATTATACATATTATAATATTTAAAAATGGTTCCAAATACAATGAAAGGAAATCATATCCACACTCGTAATCAATGTAGAGAGTTCCCTCAATAGAAAATTAATTCGGATGGTGTTGGGCATGAGAAAATTATAAAATTATAAATGTTTTTATCTTAAGATAGGTCAAATAAACATTCACATGTGGATGAAAATTATTCTCCAAAACATGGTGTACCAATATTGACCTCTTTATACGACAACATCCTTTATCCTTTAATTAAACAACTGATACATTAGTAACTTAATAATGGATCAAGTATCACAATATGATGTTCCTAAATTTTTTATGTAATGTTTGGGATATGGATATAAAAAAAATATCATCTATAGTAATAAAATTATCAATGGTGAACATTTATTCAAGAAAAATTTTTAGAGGATATAGAAAATATGAAATAGAAGTGTTTTTTATTATATTCATTAAAATGTACTTTTTTCAGGAGAAATGATAATACATAGAAAGTAAATTCATAAATTTGAGTCCAAAAATATGTGTAACATAATTATGAGTATGAGGGTAATATTTTTATATTAATAATACATGTTAAATTTTATTTGTATAACATGGAATTTAATATTGATAACTTATTTTATTGGATAAATATATTCAAACATAGGTTATTATCCTCTCAATTTTTTTTAATGTTTGACGAGATAATATAAGGTGTCCTAAAAATGGAGATAGAAATATTAAAGTCATATATTTTTAGTGTATAGAATGAGAAGAAGAGGAAAATTAAGAACCATATATAGAACGTTTCATAATTAAAATAATGTATGGGTATAATCTCAAACATGTAATAATAATTGAATTAAATAGTATGGTACATGGTTTAAGGAAATAAAGAATTTATATAACTATAATGATAATTTCTATCATCTCATGAATAGGAAGGAATAAATAAAGTCCCTAATATTCAATGTTTCAATATCATGGGTATCAGGCACTATTCCATCCAATTCCTTATGTGTTAAATGGAATTTACCTCATAAGATGCTATTGTATAAGGTTATTTTAATGTTATTAATACAATTTATGATGAAGTATTGAATGAAATGATACCATGTAATTAGCTTAGAAAGTCAACCATAGATAATTTTTTATTATTTTATGAATCTATAAAATATCTTATAACTTACTTGTTTTATATGAAAATTTAATAATCCCCTAACACACTAAAAGAGCTTTCAATATGAACACCAATTTTATTTAACATTAAAACTAATATATATTGGGTAGTTTTTTATGATGAGTAGAGTTTCCCTACTTAAAAAATGATTGTTACACCTATGTATGACTCTAACATAATCCCTCTGAATATTTGGATCCCAATTTATGATTTTATAATTTAATTTCAAGATAATAATACTATGATTTTTTAATAAGGCACAAAATATTTTGTTTTTACTGGATAGATTGCATTATATGAGACTTGTCTAGAACCTTCTATAGCATCTTCTTTTAATGAATTTTGGGAAAAGATGAGTAGAAGAGTAAATCTATGGATGTTAAGGATTTAATAATAATGTATCGTGCCCCCTTTTTTAATGAATATGGTTTTTTATTTCATAAATAATTACATCTACATCTAGATGAATTTTTCATTGAATTTTACTTTAAAATTACCCCTTTTGTAAAACCCAAATCAAATCCATCCTATCAAATGCCATTTTTGGAACATTCATATCTAAAGTATCAAATTTTTAGAGTTAAGTGATAATGGATTCATACAAATTTTTATTTCGAAAAGGGTATTACATGCCATGTTTATAAGATATAATCATAGAAAAATCCTGTTTTGTATTGACTATAGATAAATAAATGACACAGATATAATGAAAATTTAACAATTACACCGAAACGATGAATTATTTTTTCAACTTCATGGATCTCCACAATATTCCAATATTTATCTTCATTATGGTGATCATTATTTAATATTTAAGATAGATGATATATTAAATAATACATTTAAATAGTGGTATAGAAATTAAGAGTCTATACTAATTCCATGTGTATTAACTAATGAAGCATAATTTTTTAGGGATTTGAAAAATTAAATGGTCATTTATTATATTTTTTGTCTATTGGTGATATCTATTATTGATATCTTGATATAATATAAAATATATGAAAAAAACGAGATCCATTTATTAATTATTATGTAGATTCTTAATTGAAATATGTTATTTGGGAAATTTAGTAATTGTTAATGTAACATCCCAGGTAATTAATGAATATGATATTTTCATATTTATTAAAATTGGAGAATTAAATATTAATTTTACTTAAATGGGGAGGATATGTATGATGGTTTACTCTATACACAACAGCTGGTTTCATTGAAGTCTAATGTTACACACAATGCTGAGTCATACTGAAAAATAATAATATAATATTTTTTTAAATGGTAGTTAATGCCTAGACATGGTATTATCTGGAATTAATAGGACTAACTTGAAAATTATTATATATATTTGTTAATTTTTTTTTACAATTATCCAATAAATGTTAGAGGATTAAAATGTGAATGAATCCAATTTTAAGCGTAAATATTCTAATATTCTTTAAAAGGTCGATTTACCACCTTTTAATGGTGATTCCTTTTTAAAGATAGTTTTTTTCAATTTTATATGTTCTATTTGAAAAAATAAAATTATTCTTTAGAATTGGGATATCAAAATTTATTTGGGTGAAGGTATGGTATTTTTCTACTAAGATTCATTTCTTAAGGAATAGTGGTAATACTATATGTTAAATTCAAAACATTGTTTTAATCTAATTTATTTATATGGTTATATTATTTTAATCATTTATTATAAAGTGTAATTAATGTTTATTTTTACCATTTAATCCAATGTATGTCATTTTATGTGATTTCACTTTGAAATTGGACATAAACAAGTGTCAATCTTTTGATAGTGATTATTTCTTTAAAACACGCGTTTTGCTTTGACAATGGGAATCAATTTTAAATTAATTAATGCAACTTATATGTTTTTAATTTGGTAAAATATATATCATTTTTTAATTAATAATATCAAATATAGCATAGGATGAATTTTTTGCATTTTTCTAAAAACCTTTAATTTTTGATGAATTGTGAAAACCCCGTGTAGTAGTTAAAAAAATAGACTTCTTCATTTGAATGAAATTTTACCACTTCTATGAATTGAATTTCAAAAATCTGACATATTTTTTTGTCATTAGTAAGTAAAATGGGGTTCAATTAGATGAAAATAATTTTTGGTGAATAGTAACTTTTGGCTTTTATTTGCCGCGGTTAATGGTAAATAGGGTAATTCAAGGTAAAAATAATATTATAACAATGTTGAATTATTCTAATATGTGTAATAATCCAATTGGTTGATATATTTCTAACCATGGGCATCATTGGGTTGATTTGAGGACCCCATGGATCCACTTAAGAGTGATAATGACAGTTTATATTAATTAATTTAAAATAATGTCAAAAATGACAGAAACATATATCTTTTAGTTAAACAATTTTAAATGGGGTAATATAAGTTATCTCTTTGACTCTAAATATTAATTTGAATGTTAAAAAGATATCCCACATCAGGTTAATTTTTTATAATTTTTAGACATCAAATTTATTATATTATTTATGACATAATAATGATGCATTGTTCACCTCATTAATTAATGATTTAAATAAATAAGAATATAAAGATTCAAAAAATATAAAAAAACATATCAAATTCATATTGGATGATTTTATTTCAAACAATAATCATCTTATCTTCTACTTAAATAAGTTTTGGAACTTTGGAACTGAAAATAAATATATTATAAAATAATATTTTAAAACATTCCTAAAGAGCCCCTGCTCCACCTTATAAAAAGTCCTCACCTCTAACTCATTACTCACACCTCTCAATCCCTTTATCTCGTCGAAAATCTTCCCAATTAATCTTCCTATATCCATCTATTTCTTCTAGAAGCCTTACATTAGGTAGAAAAAATTTCAAGAAACCCTTTTGGTTCTAACCAAAGGCAGATAATCAATTTAATGGCAACATCTTCTCTACAGTTATTTTCTTTCATTTTATTTCTCCAACCCCCAAAACACTCATTATTCATTTCTTTTATAGTTATATGAGTATACTCAATATAAAATTTTGTTGTTATTATATGTATTCGAACTACACATACACACAGCTCCATCTAATTGGTAAAGAACATATTATTTCTCTGAATGACGAACAAATGCCTTACAAAACAATGATGGTTCAATCTTCATCTACCACCTATTTATGGTGTCCATTAAGAATGACCAATATTTATATGTGATATATATTATATTTATATTGTCTCTATACTTCTATATGTTTAATTTATATCATAACTTTATGGTTTCTATAATTGGTAATATAATAATCTCATTTGAGAAAGTGTGGAATACAACCCCCTCAATGTTATATGACTTGTTCAAGCCATAAGTGGGATGTATAAAGGATAGGGTTAATTAAATTATATATTATTTTATAACAGAATTATAATATACCTACGTATCATTATGTTTTCATTCCATTAAATAAAAAATAGAAATGAAATTAGCATTCATGCGTACGCATGGCTTACCGTCTCCATGAACGGTGAATTTCATTTTTTACCACAAAACACTATGTACTATTCTAAATAAAAATATATACTAGATATATATCATATATATGATATATATGATATATAAATCAGGAATATCATTCTAGAGATAATGAATTTTGGACCACATGAACAACATGTAACTATAGGAAGTTCATTTTTGACTTAGGTGCCAAATATCAACAAAATGACCATTATTAACTTAAATGATTAAATAATATTTATAACATGGTAATAAGTGATATAAAAGGAATGAAAAACTTGAAATCGGTTCTTAAGCTAGTAAAAATTAAATTTATTTTGTTATTCAGAATATTAAAAAACAAACGGGTCATGTCGGACACGAGGTAAAAGACATCGTCTCAATCTTCTTTGACTAAGGCATACTTTGTTTTATACACGAATTTCTTTTATACATTGTGTATACCCCTTTTACTTTTAATTTCATTCAATGGAAATATTTTCTTTATGAATCATTGTACTAAATGAAAAAAAATAAGGTTTCTTTTTTACATAAGCGCTGACAAAAACCATTTCCACCGCATCGAGTATTATTTGATATTTAGCTTCCTTAACAAGTTGTAATGTTTTTAAAAGGAAAATAAATATCATACACTCATTTAAATATTTTGGTATTTAAATGGATTTGATAATTGAGTAATTATTTAAATATATTCAAATGTTATATTGTGATTACAACGTGGGAATGTTATATTTCCTTTATGCTTATGTTATGTGTTATGATTATGTTATGGTTATTAGGTATTGTTTATGTATATGGGTGGTTCCATGAAAAACATAGGGAGGGTGAGCCTGATATAGCTCTCCAATGCATTGGGTAATGTGACAGAGGTAAACATGAACGTTTCCCCAATTAGATTTAGGGAATATACTGTGATGGGTATTCCAAATGTAACTTCATATGTATCTGTGAAACCTACATCAGAAGTATGTTATGGCTGCCACAAGTTACCTTTATGATTTTTGATTACAATGTGTTATTAATAAATCTTATGTTGTCATGAGGTATGTTAAAGATCTAATGTTATTTATGTATTGATGACCTTGTGTTTACTTTCTTTGTTTTATAACCCTTACTGGCCTTTTTATGCTCATTAGAAAATTTTAAAATGTTTTTTGCTATACATAAAGATGAATAAGGTCAATGATGGTATCAAAGAAAAGTCATGATATCTAAAACATTGAACTATTCATGACTCTTTTTTCAAGAGTTTTTTTAAAGGAAACTGAGTATAAGTTTATACTTTGTAATTCAAGAGACGTTATGTAAATGTTATGGCCTAATTCTCATAAAGTCTAAACCTGAAAAGATCCTCAATGTGAATTATTAATTTAATTCAATATTATGTAATGATTTATGGGTGGGTCCTTATAGTTGGTATTAGTGGTTGGTTTAGAAAGCTTTAGAACATAGAATATTGTTAAATTAATGTCTATAAATTAATTTATAGTCAAATTTAATAGAAAGAGAATTTATTGGTTACCATATAGATTTTCCTATGATATTTCATTGTTTAGAATGGTTTTCCATAGAGGAAACATGGAAGCTATGATGGGACGATATTAGGAGGAAGACCACTTTCCAAATCAGCAACCTTAGAAGGTAGTAATTAGTACTGAACAGTTTGCTGCAGTGATGGAACCGTTTACTCAGGCTATAAATGGTGGTGGTATCCATGAACGAGATCATTCAGATCAACCACAGAGGAACATCACAGTAGTGGAGCATTTCATAACGCAACATCCCCCATCCTTCAGAGGATCATCTAGCCATGTTCTATCTTATGGGTGGATTTAAACACTGGAGAATATTTTTTATGTCATGGGTTGTTTAGAACATCAAATGGTTAGTCCTACTATTTTCCTTTTTGAAGGTGAATCTGATCAGTGTTGGTCGATGGTGAAAAATATTAGGTATAATGAGAACATTAATGATCTTGATTGGGATGAATTCAAAGGTATGTTTCTTGAGAAATATTTTCCTTATGTGGTTCATCATTGGATGGAAAAGAAATTCCTAGAATTGAGGGAGAGGGATAAATTAGTGGCTGCTGATAAAACCAAAATTCACTCGACTTATAAGGTATGCTCGAAATTTTATACATGATATTGATAGTAAAATTAACCATTTCTACTCAAGATAAAAGCAAAATTATAGAATGGATTTAGCTTTCATGAGATCAAAATTTATGAAAAATGTGTTCGATGTGCGTAGAAGGAGGAAGTGGATTTTTCCAAGGATTATGTGTTCTTTGAAAAACATAAGAATAAAAGATCTAGGTGGTAGACAAAAGGGATGAAATCTTCAGAGAAGTCTAATGGTAAGATACGTAAGTTTATAGTTAGTGAAAATTGTTGTAAAAAGAATGTCGGGGAATGTATTTTTAATTCTGGTTAGTGCTACTGGTGTGAAAAAATGTGATATAAGTCTCGTAATTGAACCAAAAATGATCACGTTAATGGTAAGAAAAAATCATATTTATAGTCAGTATGATGTTTTTTGTGAAATAAAATGGTAAATTATACAAATGAGTGTCCAACAAAGAACTCGACTGAGGGAAAGCATCCAGACTACAAGCAGAAAGTGGAGGTGAAATCATTTGAAACTACTTCAGTAGACGTTGGGCCATCAAATGAAGTAGTATTAGGTATATTTTTTGTTTTTTCAGATTATACCAATGAATTGTTTGATTCAGGTTCTAAACATTCATTCATTTATGAGAAGTTTTCTAGTAAATTATGAATTCTATATCGAGTTATAAATCCTAAACATATGGTAAAAAATCTAATGGGAAATCTCGGCACAAAAATAAATTATAAGAACTTTCTGGTCCTTATGTGCAGAAATAATTTAACAGCAAACCTAATCGTTTTCCTCCAGTGGAGTTTGATGTTATTTTTGGTATGGATTGGATTTTTGTTTATCATGATAATATTAACTATAGAGCTAAATAGGATTCCTTTTAGAATTATTTTCAGTTTGTGCACAAGAATGAACCCCCACATCTGATAGTATATCAAGTATTTTAGAAACTAGTAAATGATGGAAATGAATTTTACCATGCACATATTGTTGTAAACAAAAGTACTATACAGATTAATGATGTGCCAATGGTAAATGAGGAAATTGATGTTATTCCTTATGAGTTTCTTGGTATTATACCTAATCGGGAAGTTGAATTTACTATTGTCTTAGTTCCTGATGCTAATCCAATTTCAAAACCCCCTTATCGAATAGATCAAATTGAACATTAATATTTAAAGAAGAAACTGCATGAGTAATTTGATAAATGTTTCATTCGACCTAGCACATTTCCATGGGGTTCCCTTGTCTTGTTTGTTAAAAATAAAGATGGTTCAATGATACTTTTCATTGATTATATAACATTGAATAACATCACTATTAAGAATAAGTATCCATTGCCTCATATTGATTATTTGTTTGATTAGCTCCAGGGAGCTCCATATTTTTCGAAGATTGACTTGAGGTTGGGGTACAATCAATTGAAAGTAAAGGAAGCATACATTCTGAATACTGCATATTATACAAGATGTGTCCATTATGAATTTTTGGTTATTCATTTTTAATTAACCAATGCACCTATTGTATTCATGGAACTTATTAATAGAAATTTTTGTGAGTTCTTGGATAAGTTTGTGGTTGTGTTTGTTGATGATATTTTATTTATTCCAAAAGTAAAGAGGAATATAAAAGCCATTTAAGGGTTGTCTTGAAAAACATATAATAATAGAAACAATTTACTAAATTCAGCATGTGTGAGTTTTTTTTACAACAAATTTCATTCATTGGTCACATTGTTTCAAAAAATGGCAAAACTGTTTATCTTGCTAAAACAAAAGTTGTTCAATAATGGCCAAGACCAAAAAATATAATAGAAATCTATAGTTTCCTTAGCTCGGTAGGTTATTGAAGGAGGATTGTTGATAATTTTTCATGGATATCTATCCCACTGACTATGTTAAATCAAAAATGTGTTAAATTCATATGGATAAAATAATGTAATGATTGTTTTTAGGAATTGAAAACAAGATTGGTGAATAGTCCAATTTTGGAACTGCCTTCCAGAAATGGTGAGTTTTTTATCTACAGTTATTGTTCATTGAAAGTACATGGTTGTGTTCTAATGTAGAATGATCTGGAAATTTCTTATGCTTCACTTCAGTTGAAGCCTCCTGAGTTAAATTAACATACACATGATTTCAATTATCAGTTGATTTTTTTCTTTAAAAATTTAGAGGCATCATTTGTATGGAGTCAACTCTAAAATATATAATGATCACAAAATTTTGAAGTATATATTCACTCTGAAGGAATTAAACATGATAGAGAATATATTGTTATAATTAATCAATGATGATGATTAAAAAATCCATTATCATCCAAGAAAGTAAAATAAATTGGCTGATGCTTTGAGCCGAAAATGTAATGCTTCCTTAACCATGCTACATTTGGAATGAGATCCATTGGTTTTTGGTTTGAGGAACTTTGGAATAGAATTTATTGGTATAGAAAATGCCTCTGTTTTGTTTAAGGTGTTAGGGAAATCATCTCTATCAAACAGAATTAAGAAATCACAGAAGGAAGACAATGAGTTATAGAAAAAGGTAGTGTTGGTTAAGATGGGTAAGATTCTTGATTTTAACATTGATAATGACTGAGTTTTGTTTTTTTTTGGAAGTGATTATTTCTGCATTGTGATTCAATGTTGAAGAAATATTTATTATGCGAAGCTCATAGTTCTCCAATTTCAGTTAATCCTGGTAGTACTAGGATGTGCATAGATCTTCGGCAGTATTACTGGTGGGATTGAATGAAAAAAGATTTTATTGACTTTGCTGTGAAGTGTTTGACTTTAAATAGGTTAAAGCAGAGTAAAAGTTACCGAATGGGATGATTCGGTCTTTAACGAAACCAGAGTGGAAATGAAAACAATATATCCATGTATTGTGTTGTGGGATTACCAAAGACATCATGAGGTAATAATGCAATATGGGTTATTGTTGATCTATTGACTAAATCTGCTCATTTCCTTCCTATTTGAGATACATTGCCTCTAGATCAACATTCTTGGTTGTATGTTAAAGAGATAGTAAAGTTTCATGGATTTACCCTCTCCATTACTTCTGATCATGATCACATGATTAATTATAACTTTTGGAAAGACCTTCATAAGTCCTTGTGTAGTGAAATAAATTTTAGTACAACTTTTTATCCGCAATCAGATGGGAAGATAGAACGAACAATTCAGACCTTGGAGAATATGTTACGTGCTTGCTCAAATGATTACCAGGGAAGTTGGGACCAATATAATTTTTTGGTTGAATTTTCATATAATAATAGTTTTCATTGTAGTATATAGATGGCTCTATTTGTGGCATTGTATGGGAAGTAGTGTTGAACTCCATATTTTTGGGATGATGTAGGTGAAAGGAAGCTGATGGGACCCAAATTCGATGAAAAGATGGCAGAAACGTTTTAGTTGATTTAGAAGCACATGGGAAAAGCTTAGAGTAGGTAGAAAACTTATGCAGTTAACTAGAGGAAGGATATTTCTTTTAAGGTAGGTGATCATGTCTTTCTCAAATATCAATGGAAATGTTTGAGGAATTTTGGTTAGAACGGAAAGTAGAGTCTGAGGATCATTGAACCTTATGAAATCCTAGAGAATGTATGATTAGTTGAGTAAAAAGTGTCTTTACGCCCATGTTTATCCAATGTACACAATGTTTTCATATTTCAATGTTGAGAAAGTATATGATAGATCCATCAAATGTTTTCAGTCCAGAGGTAGTTCAGCTAGAAGAGAATCTCACTTATGGAGAACAACCAGTCTAGATTCATGATAGAAGAGAGAAAGTGTTGTGGAATAAGGTAATTCATCATGTAATGTTTTTTGTGGAAAACGCATATGTTTGAAGAGGAAACATGGGAATTTGAAAATTCGACAAGGGATAAATACACCCACTCAATTATTAAGTGAATAAAAATAGTGAGGGCACAATTTCCAAAAGAGGAGAAGAATCTAACATCATAGGTAAATAAAGAATATGAAAATTTCATAATTTTTAAAATTGGTGAATTAAATATTAATTTTACTTATAAGGTGATGTTGTGTTTGATGACGTAACCGATACAGAACAATGGGTTTCTTTGAAGTCTAATGTTACACACAAATCTAAGTCATACTAGAAAATAATAATATAATATTATTTTAAATGGTAGTTAACGCCTTGCCTTTGTAATGGTGGGAATGAATAGAACTAACTAAAATATGAGTATACATGTTTGTTAAATGTTTTTTCATTTATCCAATAAAATTTAGAGGCTTAAAATGTGAATGAATCAAATTATAATCATAAACACTATAATATTCTTTAAAATGTCTATTTACTGCCATTTCATAGAGAACCACATTTAAATCTATTTTTTTAGCTTTTATATGTTCTATTTGACAAAATAAAATTATTCTTTAGAATCAGGACAACAAAATTTACTTTGGGTAAATTTTTGGTATTTTTCTGATAAAATTCATTTCTTAATGAATAGTGAAAATGTTGTATTTTAAATTCAAAAATACATTTATATATAATTTATTTTTATGGATAGATTATATTTTAAATTGGTTTTAATGTTTAACTAAAATAAATTCTTACCATTCAATCCAATTTTGTTCATTAGAAGTAATTTCACATTGAAATTGTACATAAACAAGTGTCAATCATTTTATAGTGAGTATTTCTTAAAAACACATTTTTTTTGTTTTGACGACAGGAATTAATTTTAAAATTTTGAATGAAACTTTTATGTTTTGAATTCATTAAAATAAGCATCATTTTTTAAATCATAATATCAAATTTATCATAGGCTGAATTTTTTGTATTTTTTTGAAAACCTTCAATTTTTGATGAATAGTGAAAACACTGAGAAGTGGTTAAAAAACTGACTTCTTTATGAAAATTACATTTTACCCCTTCTATAAATTGAATTTAAAAAATCTGACATAAATGGTTGTTATTATTAAGTAAAATTAGGTTCAATAAGATGAAAATATTTTTTGTTGAATAGTAACTTATGATTTTTATTTACTGCGGTTAAAGATAAAAAGGGTAATTCAAGGTAATAATAATATTATAATAATATTAAATTTCCCTAACATGTGTCCTAATCCTGTTGGATGATATTTTTCTGACCATGGTCATCCTTGGGTCAATTTTGGGACCCCATGGAGCCACATAAGAGGGATAATGACACTTTATATTAATTAATTTAAAGTAATGAAAAAAATTACATAAACATATATCTTTCATTAAATAAATTTTTACATAGAGTTATATAAGTTATCTCTTAGACTATAAATAGTCATTAGAAATATAAAAATGATTTCATACATCATGGTATTTTTTATAATACTTTTATATCAAATAAATAAAATTATTTATGACACAATAATGAGGGAGTGTTGACCTCATTAATGAATGATTAAAATAAATAAGATTATAAAGATCAAAAAATATAGAAAACCTGTCCATTTATTATTGGATGATTTTATTTTGAACAAGATTAATATTATCATTTACTTGAATAAGTTTTTGATCTTTAGAAACACTAAAACATTATCTAATAAAATAATATTTTCAAACATTCTTAAAGAGCCCCTCCTCCCCCTTATAAAAATCCTTCACCTCTAACCCATTGCTCAAACCTCTAAAGCCCCTTATCTTATCGAAAATATTCCCAATTATGCTCCCTAAATCCCAATATTACTCTTAGAATCCTTACCTTTGGAATAGGGCACTTCAAGTAAATCATTTGGTTCAAACAAAAGAGGGATAACCAATTTAAAGGTAACAGCCTCTCTTAAGTTCTTTTTTTTATTTTACTTCTCCAACCCCCTAAAATCTCTTTATTCATTTATTTTATATCAAATAAATTATCCTAAATATACTAGGTTTATTTATGTCAATTATTTGAACTACACTTACACACACCTCCATCAAATGTGTAAAGAATATACTGTTTTTGTGGACGATGAACTTCTTCCTCCCAAAATGATGATTGTTCAATATTCTTCTACCACCTCTTATGGTGGTCATTAAGATGGAACTATATTTATATGTGATATATATTATTTTTATATTGTGTATATTCTTCTTTATTTTTAATTTATATCATATCTTTATGGTTTACATAATTCGTAATACGATAATGTCATTTGAGGAAGTGCATACTACCACCCCCTCAAAGTGATTTGACTCATTCATGTCATAAGTGGGACGTATAAAAGAAGGATATATGAAATTATATATTATATTATACAGGAATCATAATATACCTATGTATCATTATGTTTCAATTCCATTAAATACAAATTAGAAATGAAAGTAGTGTTCATGCATGCGTACGGCTTATCTTCTCTCTGAACGGAGCATTTTATTTACCATTTCCAAAGGTTATATACTATTATAAATACATATATAATGTATATATATGATATATATGATATCTAAATCATGAATATAATTCTGGAGATAATGTAGTTTTGACTACATGAACATCTTGTAATTATAGAAAGTTCATTTTTGACTCAAGTGCCAAATATCAACAAAACGACCATTATTATCATAAATGATTACATAAAGTTCATATCTTGGTAATAAGTGATATAAATAGAATAATGAACTTTAAAATGGTTCTTAAGAAAGTAGAAATTAGCTTTAGTTTATTATTTAGGATATTAAACAAGGAAAAGGTCAAGTCGGACATGAGGTAAGGGACAACGTCTCAATCTCCTTTCATTGAGGCATATTTTGTTTTGTACACAAATTTATTTTATACACTGTATAAACCCATTTGACTTTTAATTTCATTCAAAGGGAATATCTTATCTATGAAGCATTTCATTAAATGAAAAAAATAATGTTTCTTTTTAATGTAAGTGGTGACAATGACTTTTTCTGCCGTTGCGAGTATTATTTAATCTTTGGCTTCCTTAACAAGTTGTATTGTTTTTGAAAGTAAAATAAATACAATATATATTTTACGTATTTTGGTATTGAAAATGGTTTTTATAATTGAGTTATTATTTCAATATCTTGAAATGATATAATGTGATTGAAATGAACGGAATGTTATTTTTCCTCTATGCTTATATTATGTGTTATGATTATGTTATTTTTCTTGGGAATTTTTTACATATACGGGTGGTTCTATGTTAAACCAACGGTGGGTGAGCCCGAGATAGCTCTCCAATGCATTGGGTAACATGATGTATGTAATCATAAATGTTTATCCTAAGAGATTTAGGGAATATACTATGATGGGTACTCCAAATGTAACTCCCTACGTAGCTATGAAAGCTGCAACGTAGGTACGTTATGGGTGCCACAAGTTACCTTTATGATTTTTGATTACTATGTGTTATTCATAAATCTTATGATTTCATGAGTTATGTTAACATTCTTATGTTATGTATATATGGATTAAATAATGATTTATTCTATTTTTTTATATCCCTTACTGATATTTTTACGCTCATCCCTAGTTTTAAAATGTTTTTCACAGGACATAAAGATGAATTGGGTCATGGATGGGATCAAGGAAAAGTCAAGCTGTTTAAAACATGAAACAAGGCATGACTCCTTTTTTCAAGAGTTTTTATTTTAGGAAAAAATGGATATGGAGTAGAAGTGTCTAATTTGTAGTTTTTTATAAGTAATGTAATAGTTATGGCCTAATTGTTTTAAACTCAATCCCTGAAAATATCCTCAATGTGAGTTATTCATTTAATTCAAGATTATGTAATTTTTTAATGTGGGTTCCTTATAGTTAATTATTACATAATCTAGTTTATTTTCATTGCCACATTATCGATTTGGATGGAATCTCAATTGGACCTTCAATGAATAAGGTATTTAAAAAATAAAAAACAAGAATGAAAATTCATGAGATACCAAAAAATTATTTCATGTAATGAGGTCGAATTCACATGGTCAATTGAATGTAAAAAAATGTTTTATGGAATTGAAGACGATATTATTCAATTCATTGGTATTAAATTTTCTATTTATAATGGAAACATTTCTAATATACTATGATTCACAAATGAAAATATTAAAGTGTTTTTTATGTAAAATGATTGAGTTGTTTCAAATGCATTAAGGAAATTAATGATTCATGAACAAAACTAACTATTCATTTTATATATTTGGTATTAGTAATCATTTATTTTAATATATTATGTTACTATCTATACGGTAAAATATGTCAAAAATATACAGAAAAAAATATTTCAAAGTGTATATTGACATAAAAATTTATCTACATGAGATAAATTTTATGGATATTTCTCATTATAAACTATGACTACATGATGAAATAATGACATAATAAGGATGAAATAATGGTTTCATTATTGTGTATGGTGTATTATAGAGGTC
The DNA here is from genome assembly GCA_963277665.1 of Viscum album. Lineage (NCBI taxonomy): Eukaryota > Viridiplantae > Streptophyta > Magnoliopsida > Santalales > Viscaceae > Viscum > Viscum album. The sequence goes on along the minus strand of OY728132.1, from coordinate 381,776,495 downwards.
TATCCATATTGAGGTTGGATAAATATACAGTATTCAAGTATTATGATAATTTAGGTATATAAATTAGTTGTGAAAGACAAACATAATTCCTTTTTCATGTAATTACCCAAACATCATTATATTGAAAATAAAGGAGTCTCAACTATATGATAAATGTTTACAATAGATAATTAAATCCATGAAATAGGGTAAATTAATATAATTATTATATGAAATCTATGTTTATAATTTTAAAAGGAAACTATATGATAAATGATACCTTAACAAAATTGGAAATTAATAGAAGGTGGTTATATATAAAATTTCTCTATATAATTTTATAGCACAAAGATGTGTAATAATTTTAGATAATATGTTTTTTTGGAAAAATGAAGTGTGAAATTATTTTAATATGTTCCATGATGATTAGTGTACTAATAATTTAGAACTAATAGGAAACAACCAAAGGGTATCATAAAAATATATAAGTGAGAAAATATCACAATGGAAATTGGTACTAGAATTCCCAAGATATTTAATAATGATGATGTAGTATGAGTTATTATGGATCACCTTAAAAATTCATCATATTTCAAAACAACAAGGGAGTATATTATACTTAGATATCTTGCATTGTTCTATATTAATAATGTTTTTTGGATTCATGATAAACCAAAACCAATTATATTAGATTATGGCTATTGTTTCACATTAAATGTTTAGAGGATTATTTAGAACAGTTGAAACATTGAGATACATTTGATCATTGTCTACCTTCCAGAAACTGATGGGTAGTTCGAAAGGACTATTCACAAAATAAAGAACATTTTTAGTCCTTGGTCACTTTTATATCAGTAACATGAGACCAATATGATCCTTTTCTGAAATATGAAACAAATAATATATTTTATTCTAGAATTAACATTGGACCATACAAATCCTTTTCTGGGAAAAGAAGATACACCCAAATCTCATTAGAAGAAGTTATGTAAAGGAATCTAGTATGTCCAAAACTCATCAAGGAGAAATATGATAAATATAGACCCATTTAGAATCATATAAATATAGTTAGAATAAAATCCAATATCAATACTAATAATCAGGGGAATGGGTTCAAATTTTGAGTAGGGTTCATGTCTTCGAAATGGAATCTTCATGGAAATGGGTTGTGAGTTTTGGTAATAGGGTGAATTTAAGGTCATGTAATACTTTAAATTTTGAAATATTTAGGATAAATCGTCTTTTGGTTTTATGTTTTTATATGTCATCCACTTCTATAAATTTATTATATATTCTCTATCTCACTACTAAGGAAGTATTTTCCAAATCCAACACATTTACTCTCCACTATGAAATAGATATTTAATGTTACGTTATATATTAGAATTAGTATTTAAAAATTATTGATCGTAGAGAGAAAGTGTAATAGAAAAAAAATAAACTGGTGAAATAACATTCAAGGAATCACAAGTTAAAAAAAGAAACATGGAATGTGGTGGAAGCAATGATGAAAAATTACCAACATTCTTTTATAGATACTTGTATACAATATATTTTATGAATGAAATCATTTAAGGGGTATATATGACATGATATTGAACTATAGTAAATAACATGATCATAAAAAACCATTTCACCTTTTTTTAAGTTCATCATGATAACACAACACCAAACATGAATATTACATTCCATATAAAAATTGTACTAATAAAGTGGAGAAAATAAAAATATATGGAATCACAATTATAAGAAACTCCAAAATAACTACACTACAAAGAATGGAATTTATACGAGAAAATGTTTTATTATGAAAAATCGAAGAAAAATAGAATAGACATGATATATAAAATTAAATGAATGATATTTAATTATAATATTATGTTCACATATAAAAGATAGTATGACTATTGGAAGGGTAGCTATTTGGAATCAGACTATTAGATTAATAACATTCCATTACAACCATTGAAGTATTAATATAACCCTTATACAAAAATGAATCTAATAAAACACGTAAGATAAATTACTATTAATTTAATTATTAATTATTAATATTTCTTCATAATATAACTTCCCAAATACATCACTCTGAATTACAATTTTTATTTTATGAAGAAGTGGGATCCAAAAAAACATTCACGTGATTTTTTTAATCATATGAAATAATATTTCATTAATCTACTAAAAAACCTAGGGAAATTTTGTGTCAATAACTTGAAGATTATCTATACATACATTTTTGAATTCTTTTATCAAAAATATTCTAGGTGAAAATTATTTTTAATATTAATACATTAAGGAAGCATCAACAATTTTATCATTGGATTTTAGTCTAAATGTGGAATGACTAATTCCACCTTCTCTAGAATTAAAAAAAATGAAAAGATTAAAGATATATATATATATATATTTGTATAATTAATTTATATATTAATTGAATTTTTTTATAAATACATACATATATATATATATATATATATATTTAATAATATTATTTGTATTAATAATTAAATTTTTTATGTCACTAAAATTATTATAATTTACTTTAATAATATATTGTTGCATAATTTATTAGCTATGTGAATAATTATAATATTTCAATTTTTATTAATATTTATTATTTTAATTATTCTAAATATTTAATGATATAAATTATATATATTAATAATTTTAATGTTTACATTTAATTATAATAAAGAAATTAATAATATTTCATAGTAATTTAATTAATAAAATAAAAAATAATTTGTATTATGGATATCAATATTTTTAGTTAAGATGTATTTTTCAAAAGAAATAAGTTTTATAACATATAAATTTGCTTTTGGTTATTATATATTATTTTACTATTTGAAATTGTTCTTTATATTTTGACTTAGTTTGTCAAATTTCATTTATATTTCATTTTAAATTTATAATTTATATATTTTCAAAGTCATTAAGATAGCACATAATATGGTTTCAAGTAAGTGGATCTGAAGGGTAAAAATTCATAAAGTAGAATTACAATCAAAATGAAATTTTATGCAATTAATGAAAATATAAAATCCAATTGAAATTAAAAAAATCATAAAATCAATTAATAAAATATAAATTTTAGTTTCACAATATATGTTTATTTTAAATCATTACATTTTTATCTTTCATCTTTTTTTTACATTCCTTTAATTTTCAATTATTTTTTTATATAATTATACAATTTTCTAGATTAAATTTATATTTTCATTATACCATAACTAATGATGGTATATTATTTAATGTTTGAGTACTATTCATTTAATCAGTAATGTTTCTATTAGGTAAATTTTTTTTTGTTTATTATAATGACGTAATAATTTTTATATTTAGATATCTTTTAGTTTGTTTAGGCTATTTTTTATTTTTTATTTTCATTTTTTATAGTTTTTGTTTTATAATATTTTATAGTTACCTACTTGAAATATAATAAAATTTCCATTATTTCATGTATTTTACATTTAGTGCTTATAAAAGTAAAATTATAAATAAACTATATTTTAATATTATATAAATACCTATACATTTAAAAAATGTTTGAAAGTAATAATAATTTCAACACTTTAATAGATAGAAAGACCTAAAAATGATTTAATAATTTTTTATAATTAATTATGTAAATTGAAAACATATAAATGAATTATTATAATCACAATTTTTGATGTGGCCCCCACCCACCTGATTGTCCATACCGAGATAATGTTCCCCTATGCTGGAATGAGGTATGATGTCTAAGAGAGGGTTCTTCCTCAGGTGCTAGAATATTGAATATCTGATGATCTTCTTATGAATCATTCGGGTGAGGAGGAATATTTTTTTCATCATGTGCAGATGATCCTTTTAATATTACATAAGTGAATGTACATTCCATCATCTGTTGGGGGGAACCATAAGGCTTATGAATGGTATAAAATGAAATGTAGATGCATGGGAAATGACCCCTGATAGAAGATCATAATAGATATTCTCAGAGAAGAACATGGATATCAAGAAAAACTAGATGTATCACAAGCCTCTTAATGCACATACCCATTCAGATGAGCCTGTACTGATGGAGGTGCATCCCATTCTTATGGAATAGGTGAGTCCTCACCTATAACATGGCACAGTCTATGTCATTGTCGTCATATCTATGCCAAATAAGCATATATTTTCTAAGTTTGCAATGTTGGATCCACTTATCCCTAGGAAGGAAAAGAATCTCCCTGAAGTGGATAATCAAATATACTGTGGTGTAAAACATGATATTCTATAATAGACACCTAAAGTATTTTAATGTATTCTATATTGTTAAAAACATCAAGATCCTCTGGATCATACATGTGGAATATATAAATTAGTTGAGGATGGTGTAAATATATTAAAAATTATTTAAAATGAGTTCAAAAAAATAAGTTAATGAAAAATTATTAACAATCCAAATTTTGAAGTCCTCTTATATGTAGAGTATGATACAATATAGTCAGTAGTCTATACTATGGATCATACACATGTTTCTTTGACTGAGGTAGTAAAATTATATTTAAACCCATGATATGAAATGCCTCTCATCTTTTCCAGAGGTAAAATTAAATTAAGGTTTTTGGTACCACTCAACATCTTGCCTCTTGGTCAACATCACAAAATGATGCACTGATGATTGTGTAGATCAAAAAGTAATATGATGAAGAAATCCAAACTCGGGCATGACCCTATCAAAATGGTTCCACTCAACAACATGAATATTAATGAGAGTAATTTCATCCATGGAATCATGAATCCCATCATAAATGTATAAAAATAGATGGTCTAATAAATCCACATGTTCAATCGATTAAATTTTAAATTACATGTTAATTTTATTAAAAAAAATTATTTCTTTAAAACAAACAAAATATTGTGAAATTTATTAGATAAGGAAAGAAAGTATATACATACCTAAAAAGGTACTAAACTATCTTATATGATATTATATTTACCCATGTTTTGACTTAGTTTCCATAAAAAGTGGTGTTCTTGAATCCTCGTATAACATACACCATAAAAAGTGAAAAATAATAAAAATAAATAAATTTAATAACTCATTGTATAATTATAAAACATTAAATATGAGTGATCCTACCATCCTTTACATGTAGTTTCATGAATTACATCTATATGAAGCTCCTATCAATCAACAAAAGGGGATAGGGGTGGATGTGATCCCTTTCACACATCAAAATAAGGATTAAACATCCCATGAGATCAATGTGATTTGATGGTCATGCCTTTCATAGTTTTCAGTATGTATATTCCTATCACACAGATCCCAAGCAATATTTCATGGAAAAATAAGAATCCTCCAATGTCCCTAGACATATCATGTGGTCTTTCATAAAAAATGTATTAGTTAAATGTGTCGCTCTAATTAGATGGAATACATATATTCACATGTGTAATCCATTAATTTATTTTTGTTAATTTTATATAGTAACTATGCAATGATAATCTAAATACTTCACTTTGATATTGACCCTCTATCTATTGCATCTCTATCTTCCATAATTTCAATGTATATAAACTTCTATATAATATTAGGTTAGTATCGTGAATTGGGTCAAATAACAGTATCCTGTAGATAGGAAAACCATGTTGAAATTCCATATTCTCAAGGTTGATTGTAATATCCCCCTTGGGAATGTGTAATGTGTGTTTCTCATATCTCCATCTACCAGTGTGGGTAACGAGGAGGTGGTGACCATGGAATATTATATCATAAAAAATAGATTCATAGAATATAAAATAATACAAGTAATTTATAAAGGAATATAAAAGTGGAATGTGGGTATAATGATTTGCTTTACACATGCCTATCTGTTGAACCACATATTCCACATGTACGCCATGTGAAACATGACAATACTACCCAGTTAGTAGTTTAGTGTCCTCCATGTATATGTTTAATGATGAAATATATCTAATTTAAGTGAATATATGAATATAAATTTATGGAAAAAATAATGTTATGATTTTTAGAATGTGATATATTACAGGTATATTCCCATTATTTTAGGGTAAACATTCAAAATAAAATGGAATGTCTTCTGGTTTCCCAAACCATACTACTAACTACGTTTTAGATTTGGTTTTACCTTGGAATTGTTGTGTGGTTAAACTGGGAATTTTTTATTTATTAAATATATTTTTGATTTACTTGATTCATATGGTCAGTTTCTAGTGAAGTGTTGGAATGGAGTATTATCTGGATTAATTAGGTTGTGGGCAAGATGTTTATCAATTTACATTAACATGGTTTATTTTCAAGTGGTTTAGTTTTGTATTAGATTTCAAATTAGTTATCAATTTTCAAGGATTAATACTAAAATATATTCATGGTGGTATCCTACTGATCTTTAGGCATTAAAATATTCATAGGTCCATCTTAGGTGTCCGTAGATTTCATTTTCTTTCCAAGTATTTCACTACATATATAACAACGTAATCTTTATTTTATGAAATTTTTACAATTTCTTCTTATATCCTGAAAGATGATTGTAATTTTTCATTGAAATTTTTTTTAAATTCCAAATAGTATGTTTTCTGGGTTATAACTATAATGTGATTCATCTTAAATATATCTTTTGAGATTATTGGACCAAGCTTCCAAAAAGGTATGAATCATCTAAATCACTAGAGTAACAAATTAGGTGCTTGATTTTTCCTCTTTGTCATGCAGTTATCCATCATTGATACTATTCAAATTATATTTTAGTCCATAGTGTAGTCTTGTGATTTTCTTATCTCTGGATGATTTTTACTAGTAGCCACTATAAAATAAAAATTTTCCCTTGGAGATTCTATGCTCACTATATCAAGGACTACACTACAGTGAACACTTGATGACCTATTTCCCATAGGATGTCAATCCACACAACATGTCAAAAAACGGGATCACATAAGAACTTCCTCTACCCTATTTTCAATTGGAGGACACCTGAGTAAAATTCCATCCAAAATGGAAAACCTATCTATTTTTATCACCATAGGGAATTCCACTTCAACATTCCATATCCATGATGAACCTCAAAGAACCTATATTTAAAACACCATTCCCTATGATCATTCCTCCATATAGGATTGAAAACAACCTTCATCATTCCCACAATTCTGTTGTGGTGACACTATATGTGGAATAACTCAAACATTGCTTTTGGGACACCAGAAAAATTATTCCAAACACCACCATGCCTTGAAAAAATGTAAAGGGAGGGTTTAGGGAATCTTGGTCCACACTTTTGATATGTATCCAAAAATTCCCATCCTAAAGAATAAAAAGTACACACAAAGGAAGATGTGAGATGGACTGTTCTAATTAAATATCACAAGAGATAGCTCTGTAGGTTCTCGTTATGGATACCAATTTTCTTTTCTCCAAGAAACCATGCCACCACAACACATAAAACAAATAGATCACTCCCCCACACATCATGTTCTTTAGATTGTTATGGCCTCAATTACTTACTCCTTGAATTTCATGCCATCCTCGATATTCATTTATCTAAAGTGAGTTAAATAGGATTAATCAAGATGGTATTGATAGATATGAGACATAAGGAAGATGTTGTGGATCAAATATAGTTGTTGTGGGAGATAAATTCTATACACCACCTCAAAAATTTTCTTAAATTCCAAACAAGTGTCCAATAAATGAGGGGAAATATTAATCACCAAGTTATACCTCTGTATCCCTTGATGAGGATTAACTATTAAGAAACAATGGTTACTAACCTTAAACTATAGGGGCCCTTGCATATGATCACCATAGGCCATGTTACATTCCTATCTAACCCTTATCAACTCGTAGAACATCTTGATCTTATTTGGTATTCTCTACACCACATTGTGACCATTGACTATTGTGTCCCAATCCATGATATAGAATAATAAAGAATGGCATGATCATTCAAAAAAATATGATCCACCCAAAACCTAGGGTATCCCTATTATGAAATCCAATGAAATTACCTTATAATTCTACTCAGAGACATAAAAATTTTATAACAACCCACCTAGAACAGTGATCTCTAACTTTTCCAATTGGAATTCTATACACCTGGCCACAAACTCTGCCAATAACTGCTTCATTCTAAGAAAATATAGATGCCTCATCATTCAACTATATGTATTATACATGCTCATATTTAACACTAAGGGTGAGATGTGAGTGCCACGAAGTACTTACTCATGTATTGGAAACATAAAGAACAACCTTCCACGAGACAAAATTCAGGTCTATCTATCTTCTGACCAAACCATTGGAGTATCACTTTGATTAAGACAGTATCACATAACCTCATCCAATGGATCTCCTTACTAAGACTACACCACCCACCAAATGAAATATAATTTCATTGTTATATAATGTTGTTAATATCTATCACTTATATTCTCTTCACTAAGATAATTTGTTTTAATCTATTCCACCCCTCTTCATTAATGACTAAAATCTCAAATGATTGCACCTCATGAATTCCCACTCAATGCATCAACACATATTTTTTCATTAAATGGGGTGAAAAAGATCTCAAAATCATTATCTTTTAAAAACTCCACCCACCTCCACTATCATAGATTCATATCCCACAAAGATAAAACATAACATTAGCTCTTTTAAATAGTTAAGTACACCTTTTTCTACATTAAGATGCATCCCCAAAAAAACATGGTATCAATCAATAGACTTAAAAATCACTCATTCCTTTTTCATTTGAAGAGTCAAAGAATTGGTCAACCTATCTATTATATAGTTGAATTCTACACAACACTAATCATTAGAGATGAAATCCTTATCCTTCTTATTCAATGAAATTAACAGGGCTCTGATTTGAGAGAAATAGGACTCAATCCTCCAGTAATATCCCCAAATACACATGTAATATTTGAACACAGTTCTTATTATTCATTGAATCACAATAAACATCTACCTATATCTTTTATGGTTCTATGGACAAACTATTTCAGGACACCACATTCAAAAGAAAATAAACATCCTTTATCCAAAACATTCACATGAAAAATTTTCCACATAACTATTGGTGTTGAAGAATCTGTGGGATATCATGGAGTTACTTGATATGTTCCACTTTTTATCTCAATTAGATAAGGACGTTAATAATGAAAAAAATATTAAACTAGTATAGGAACATGTGGAACACAATTTTTATTACACATACGAACATATCTGGTGCATTCATGATGCAAAATGACATGACCATGAAATTTTTGTTTCCATACATTCATATGAAGGCAGTCCTCAAGATATCCTCATTTTTAACCTCATATGATGATATCCACTCCAGTGGTTGATCTTAGAAAATTAACTGGACCCCTTCATCTGATCAAGGATATCATATATAATTGCAAGAGGGTAATGGTTCTTCTCTATTACCTTATTAAACCTTTGGAAGTTTATGCACAACCTCATACTACCATTTTATTCCTTGGTAAAAAATAATATACTACCCTAATGGAACCTAATGGTTCATTTTAAATCTTTCAACATTGGAACATAAACATCAATCCTTAACCCCTATATTCTAATAGGATACATTTGAGAAGGATTCATTGAAATCAGTGATATACCTAGTTTCATATTTATCCCAAACTCGATGTCACAACAAGGGGGTACTATGAAAACCTCATCTAATAAGAAATATAAAAACTATTCAATGACATTGGGAACATCCACCACATCGAACCCACTGACATCTCTACCATCTTAGATAAAATTGGATCTGCTCACCTTCTACCCATTAGATTAAAAATCTCTAAAATAAATACTATTCTATAACATTCCATTTCAGGAAAAAAAATCACCTTCAGAAAAATTCATCAACCACATGAATATAGTTATATATATCAGGGATAAAAATTTCTAGATTTACTTGAAGTAAGAAGAAACCCCCTACCGATTCATGCTTCCCCTATATCAGTTAAAATTACAGTCACGCATAAAAAAACATGACCTTTAACTTGCATAGAAAACACCAAGGGAACTGGAAACCCTTCCACCTACTACAAAAATGCATGGACAAAAAAGAAATAAAAATGAGTGTGAGGATAAAAAATAAAAAATACTGAAACAATGTTAAATGAAAAACTAATTATTATGCCTTAAAAACTAGGGATCCTATAGAACTAAAACCACTATATCATTAATATACCTTCTTCCAATACCAATGTCTCACTATTAACGTCATTTATGAACATTATATTTTGGGTTTCTAATGATTATAATAGAAATTCCATTGACCACTACTAGCTACATTTCCACATAATTGAGTTTAATCTGTCTAGATAGGCTGTTGAAAATAACTATGACCCTACAATATAAAATTGCCATAACCTCCCACACCGTATTGTACTCCATTAGTGTCTAGTCACTAAGTCTAATGGTTACCTCAAATACTGAAAACATAACAAAGAAAATAAATTCACTTGGAAGGAAAAAGTGACACACCGACCATAAAATGGCATAAAAATTATTGTATTATTGAGAATACCACTAGCCAAGTCATCATGTAGCCCAACATATGTTATATTATTCTTTAATCTCTACACTTTGATATGTATCATCGGACACCCTCAAAATTCTATCCTAGAAATTATTACATCCATTCAGTCACAAAGTTATTATTATTCTACTCTCTATATGTTGGAATCATAGAAGGGGTGACTAAAAATTAGATCACAAGGAAAAATACCCCATCAAGATCTGACACTCAAGACTCTTTACCTATAAATTTGTTTTATGGAAATAAGAAATGTTATCAATTATAATTTGATGCATTCATAGAATCCGGATCCTGTATTTATGGGAGAACAGCTCCAATATCTCTACCCTCAGCATCTTCATTGATAAGATAACTAAATAAAACACAGTATTAATTTTACCCACCAAAATTAATCATCTTTTAAAAATATGAGATGCAACATAAATATCTAATGTACCACCCCTTACATCTAGCTTACATCCAAAAAACCCAAAACTCGGTTCAAGATCAAATAAAACCAAAAGGAATCCAGATGTCCTACATCCAAAACTCTCTCTCTATATCAATGACATCCCATCATCAATTTCTATATTATATCACTAATAGGCTCCCAAGACCCTCTAACCTACCTAATTATACTGTTTTGGTTTGGTCATAAAATCATAAACAATGGTTTTCTATTGAACCCCCACTATAAGAGCTTCTTGTGCACGGTGACAGTGACCCCTTCCAGAAAACAAAAGAGGAACCATAATCATGGATGATTTAAATTTTCATGAAATTTTTTATTGAAGTCATTATAATTTAAATAAAACACTTTATTATATCATTAGAAAAACGTGAAGGATGAACGTACCTCCCCTAGGTATCCACCTTTCTTGAAAAAACACTTCACTTTATTGTTTGATAAACTCATTTTCCATATATAAGATAACAGGAGCCCATAAAACCTATTTTCTAGCCAGTTTACATACTCTATGTGACATTCTCTAATTGACTGATATTGTATCCCTATAATCCTATGAAATCCTCACATTTGAGTAACCCCAATATCCATTATATTTGTCATCCTAAAACATTAATACCACACTATCATGACCCCTCCCTCTAAAGGTGACCCTCCATGACCTATAATGATAGAAGGATGATAATGACACATGGGTCCCGCCTCTAATAGGCCCTTGGACGAAAACTAGTTGTGAGGGTGTAAAAAATCGCATATATTAAATGAATTTACCATTAAATAAAAGTAGGATCTGTATATTGGAAATCTACCTGCAGAAAACATTGTTACATAAAATTAAAGGTGTGGAAAACAATCCCAAAATTATTGAACAAAACATGATGAATAAAAATAAGGTCTCCACGTGAGTACTAAAAAGGAAACCCTATAAAAAAATAACAATATATATACAATGATAAATATTTTAATATCAAGATTTTTTCAACAAAATACTCACGGAATACTGAAAAATAGGTTATATATATCTATGTTGAGCATAATATATATACTTAACATGATCACACCTGATGTCTCTCATGTAAATATGAATGATTATTACTAATTAACTAATGAAAAAGTAGAAAAAATATACCAAAATGTGAATACTATAACTTTACAACATCAATACAAAACACTCAACCAATAACACAGACAATTACAATAACATATTAAGGAATGAAAAGAATAAGCAAGGCTCCCCAGAACCACTTCCCCACTAATTTTCATTTCCAATGCCTCAATATAAAATGGATTTTTCTACCATTACATAAATTTCACCACATCATATGTCCATTAAAATATGTTGTGTGTTTTAAAAGTGTATCATTTGATGACTCTATCATATTTTTCATTTGATTTTGTTGATAGATTTGTAAAACAAACAACACCCAATTCACATAAAACACTATTTAGTCATATATTTCGTTGTAAATTAAATTATAACACTTTTATATAGTTTATTTAGTAAATAAATATATTATATATCCAAAAAAATATTTTTACACACACCTAATGAATTTAATAGGTATAAGATAAGAACAAACACAGTATTACACATTGTATAATTATTTTTGTAAATATTGTTTTGTCGCCTTTTAATAGAGAACTTATTTTAAATCCAATTTTAACCCTTTTATAAATTTAATATTTGAATAAATTTATATTTGGAATAGAAACTTAAAAATTATCTTATGGTGGAATTTTGGTATTTTTCTATGAAGTTTCATTTTAAATTAATATTGAAAAAAATGAAAGTTAAATCAATTTTTTTCATATAATTTATTTATAGTGTTAAAGTATATTTTAATACAATTTTAAAGTCACATAATATCAATCATTTTTAAATTAATCCAATTTAGGTCATTTTAGCCAATTTCACTTTCAAATTCGGTATAAACACTTATAATATTCTCAATGATTTTACACTAAAACATGTGCTGTCATCCCATCCATGGGATTAATTTTAAATTAATTTCTAGGATATATTTGATTGGAATTTTAAAAAAATTCATTTCATATTGTTAATAAAAATTATTTATAATATCTAATAATGTAGTCTTATTATTTATCAAAAATATTAGTTAATGAAATTAACAGTAATTACAACAATTACGTATAAATTAAGCATAATAAGGGAAAACCCATTAATCGTAAGTGCTCAAATCAACTAGAAACCTCCCCAAGAGACAGTTTATGGACATATTTAGACCCTAGAATCCATTTTATATAATTATTTCCATTATTAGAGTAAATTTTCTAGGGAATAAAGTGGTTTTAATTCCCTTTCCCCAATTTTACAAATGTGACACTCCTCCCCACTATAAAAAGGCCTCCCCACCTCCAACATACTCACACAAATCAAGACACTTAATATTGTCCAATATCAACCAAAATAACTACTCAACATCTCTTACCTTGCCCTGGAATCCTCAACTTGGGCATAAAACCATCCAAGTAATCCCTTTGGTGCAAACCAAAAGGACTTACCCAAATAAGAGGTATCATTGTTCCTAAAGATCATTTATTTTATAATCATTCTCTACTCCTTTAATTATTCTTATATAATTCATATATAATAAAACAAGTATCTTAAATATAAAAAAAAGTTTATTCTAAGGATTATACCTATACTTACACACACTTACATCTAATTCATAATGAACATACCATTTATGTGTACGATTAACAATCGCACCACGAAACAATGACAGCTTGTTCTTCCTTTACCACCTCTAATGGGGGGAATTATGACAAAGAATGTGTTTATATAAAATTTATATTATATTTGTTATTTTATAATTCATATTTAATAATTTTTGACTCATACCTACATACATTATATTTTGTAAAATTATGATAACTTTGTTTGTCTAAGTGTGCATAATGACCTCCTTAATGTGATGTGATCATTCGTGCTATACATGAAACATATTAAGGAGAATTTTAATAAACCTATATCACATATAAGACATATATATGATACTAAAATTATAATAAAAATTTTTATCATTTACATTTCATTCTTTTAATATGAAAAATAAATTAAATTAGCATTCATGTGTACAAACGACAAACCCTCTCTAGGAATAATGCATTTCATTTCATATCTCCACAATTTATAGATTATTATAAATACATATATAATGCATATATAATATAATGAAGTTATATTTTACAAAATTTATATTTTTAAATAATTATGTATGTAATAGGAGTATAAATTAAAAATTCAAAATATATTTGAGAAAACTAGGAAATTTACACACGAAATAGTGATACTTTTGAAAGGTTGTTAACAAAAAGATTGTAAGATATTATAAAAAGATGATATGGGATATTATAAAAATTGTTAAGGTTATTTTATAAGTTAAAAGTATATTTTATTCCACTATAATTGAGGATAAATACCACACAATAAAAGGATGGTTAAGGTAATATATTTCATCTCAATTTAATTTCCATTGAGATTTATTTGTTGTTATTCCCCAATTTACTTTTATGTGATGTATATAATACAAATTGACATTTAATATAATTAATATCATTATTATAATGACCTTATATGTTTCATATAATGTTATTCATTCATGTTAATTATAACTTAATTTTTCAAAGTGGTATAGGACACATTGGAATGTTTAAAAATTATTCTCCTCAAGAATGTATTATCTTTGCAATCTCACTTTTTTTATGGTTAAAGTTATCCTGAGACTATCACTTTATCGTAAAAATTTTACCTTATAAATTTACATCTATATTCATATTCTCAAAAAATGGATACTATAATTTCTTAAACCATGTATCATTTTTACATATGGTGTTCACTTTTTTGTTATTTGATTAACAAGGTAAATATTGATAAAAATTATTTTTTTACTAAATATGAATATTTGATAAGGCATATTATTTATTTTTATTACTAGATAAGATGAATTATTTAGAATATAAAGGAATGGTGGTGATAAAACATTATAAATCCCCTCTATCCATTGACTGGGTCTCATAGGATGAAAAAATGTGCTAAATTAAATGAGTTTTTATCCATAGTTTTATATCACCTTGTGAAATTTCTTAAAGGTATATGTTTTCAAGTGCCATAAAAATGATTTCAAATAAGTAACCATTTTATTCAATGGTATTTAATTTATATTATCACTTATCCATGAGATTTTTCATCAATATATCTATAGATGTATTCTCTTCTCAATTTATTGATTAAATGGCTTCGGTTTCAGTTTCTTACCTTTCCATATTGATTTTTCATTATCTAGTTACTAGAATGGAATGTGTTATTATCTATTTACCTATCCGTGTTGATTTATTCTCATTGATTCATTGTTAATTCATCATTAAATATCCTAAAAGAGTATTTCCACTCCCCCTTATTATGTTTCCATTACTCGGATTATGAATATGAAATCTTTTAATAAGCATCTATGGATAAAGTTTATTTAATTATTTTATATTTTCTATTTTATGTTTCTATTTCCCAATTTATTGTTGGTATCATGAATGAAATATAACATTCAAATACTATTAATATGATCTATCCTTCGAGATTGGATTCATTTTAACCATGCCAATGTAATTAAACAATGCACTAAATCTAGGATTCTGGGTTTGGGGAATTATAATTGGTGTTAAACAATGTTTAGAAGCAATATTAGAAATTATATTTAGAGAATATATATTAGGGAACATAACCACAAGACATGTTTTGTGTATAATAATAAAATAAAATACTATAATTTTGGTAAGGTAGTGATTATATGGGTATTCTAAGGAGTACATCATTGTATGGATACTACAAGTGCATGAGGTTCTGGAATAGATGTACTTATGATTAACAAATCCCAAAAGTTGACTAGAAATAACTCAATGAAACCCGATACAAGATAACAGGGAAAACGACACACCTGATTTGACACTCCTAAGGGATATGCTTAGGATAGTTTATATTTTCTTTACCTACCACTATAAAGGATTTTAATGTAATGATTTCCCAAATGTAATCAAATTTTATGATTATAGGATTTATAATTTATAAATGTATGTGATATGGTATACCATATTTGGAATTATACATTTTGTTTTTACGATGTAACCCAGTATATTCCATTTCTTATAAATAGATCCGAGAAGTAATAATAGTGTAAATAATCATGATAAATGTATAAATTTACTTATGGAAGAAACCAATTCAGTTAGTATTGGAACAGATAAAATTCTAGAAAAATGAGAGAAATGTAATCAGGTCATGGAAAATAACCTTTCCTGAATTGAAAATCTTATTACATGGATGGAATAACCAATAATGGATCGCTTTATGTGGCAAAATACCACATTATTTAGTAAGATCTATAATGTAATTGTAGTTAAGAAATAAATTAACTCTCTGGGGAAGATATTTAATATTTGGAATGTAGTAAAAACAGTTACACATGAAGTCTATTTTATCTAATGTAATGTTGATTAGTGGTGGTCTCTGATCTAGAATACAAGGGTGGAAGTGTAAATTTAACTGATGGAATGGAGAAATTTTAAGGATATATTTGTTGATAAAAACATCTATCATGGTCAACAAATTGAGATAAAGAGAATCTTCTTTTCTTAAAGAATAAGGAAGAAAAATTGGTTCTAGATTGTGAAGCTACATATTAATAGTTTGACAGTCCTATTATAGGTTATATATGAAACCCTGAGTATATAATTGACCTCATATTTTAAGGTCTTATGATAGTCTCTAAAGGGAGATGGCCTCCAAAAAAAATTCATCATACGAAGAGATAGTTTTCTGCCCCATGAATATAGAGAGGTAATTTTATTGAATCAATATATTAAAAGGAAACCAAGATAAGAAGATGTCATCTGATAACTATGAAAAGTATAATTCGTAAAAGAAAAATTAGATGTTTTTAGAAATTATCATCATGTGAAAACTCTGAAAACAAATAACTATGGTAAATGTTTGAAGGGGATGAGAGTTTTCTATAAATGTTGATATAGGGGTGACCAAGGTCATGAATTTATGTGGAAGAATATGATCAATGATTTCAATTTCTATAATTTTAAATATATGGTTCATTATGAAAATCATTTCCCCAATCTTGATGGGAACACAGCACAGAAGTATCCAAGAGATGATGGACATGCTTAAGCGATCACCACAACGAAGTTATAAGTACCAATGATTTAGTAGAAGGTACTTTAATCCTATATTCTTGTTTACCCAATTCATCATTTTATTCTAAAAACAATATATATTCTTTTACATATACACAATTTTCTAAGAAAAATATATATTTCACTATTGATTTAATAAGGTAATTTTGAGTCAAAACACCTAAGGGAAGTATCTTTTCTACAAAGTTGTGTTGGTCAGTCCCAATTATAATGCATAAACATGATTTATGTAATGAAATTATAATCATAACTATGAATTAATTAGATATAGTTCTTAATGTGGACTATGTCTCAAATTTTTATGCAAATATTTATTACAATAGGAAAATAATCATGATTTGTGAGGAGGATGTAAAAATCCTCAACTTTAAAGCATAATCTTACTCACTAGATTATTATCTAGATTGTCCCCCAGTATCTCTACTAAATGGTATAATTTGGGGTGAAGATAAAATAGAACACATTAAAGAAAAATGTAATATTAATATTTATGATAGACCAATTTTGTAGGAATACATTGATGTATTTTTTGAGGAATTACCAGGAAATCCCCCAGAGCATGAAGTTGAATTTTTCATGAATTTATTCCCTGAAGAAAGGCCTATATTAACAAATCCCCATGGAATATTCACTGTGGAATTATTGAAGTTTAAGAAACAACTCTATGATTTGAGAAATAAGGTATTTATTCTCCCTACTATTTCACCATTGAGAGACCCTATTCTTTTTGTTAAATATAAATATGGATACATGACGTGGTGTGTTGATTATAGGGAAATCAATTTCGTTATAATAAGGAAAACGTATCCTCTAGCTCACATAGATCTCTTTTTTGATCAATTTCATGGAGCTTGGTATATTTTAATGATTTGTATACTTTCTTGTTATCACCAACTACAGGTGAATAAGGAATACATTCAAAATAAAAAAAATTAATGAGGTATGGACATTACGAATTTACAATAATTCTATTCTAATTTACTAATGTTGCCTCTTTTTTTTAAATATAATGAATACAGTATTCAAGGAATATCTTGATGATTTTCTTGTGGTATTCATTGATAATATTATGGTGTAATCTTAAATATATGAGGAATATGAGATTCACTTGCATATAATTCTAAATAACCTTACAAGGGTTGAGATATATGATAAATTTGAAAAGTAATATTTCTAGATTCAATAAGACCCTTTATTGGCTATATTTTATCCATGGATGTAATTTTAGTTGATCCTACAATGGAAAAAGTATTCAGATAATTTCCTCTTCTTAAAATCATAAAATACGAGCACAGTTTCATTGGTTTGGAATGTTACTATTAGCTATTCATTCTGAATTTCTCACAATTAGCTAACTGGGTGACCAATCTCTTATATAAAGGGGTTATATTTTTCTGGACAAAGGAATGTGCAGGATTCTATAATGAACTGATCAAAAAATTATTCCTTTCTATGATTTTGATTATTCGATATGGGAATGATTGGTTTGTTATATATTGTGACTCATTAATGGAGGGACTTGGTTGTGCCATAATAATAAATTATACGGTTATTGATTATGAAATATGTAAATTGATTATTCACAAAAAAAACTATCGAACCCCTCATTTTGAGTTAGAAACTATAATATTCTATTTAAAAATATGGAGAAATTATATCTATGGTAAAATATGTGATATATACATAGATCATAAGAGCCTCAAATACATCTTCTCATATAAATACATCAATATGAGACAAAGGTGATAGATTGAGCTACTGAATGATTATGATTTATCAATAAAATACCACCCATGAAATGAAAATAAGGTCACAGATGGATTGATTAGGAATGATCAGGGAGGTCTAACCCAAAAAAGGATTGAGAAGGATACTATGTTCCTAGATCTAGTAAATATGGATATGAGAATTTAGAATAAAGGGGAGACATCAAATTTTTTTCAAATTATTGTAAATCCATATCTATTTTAGAGGATAAATGATTCTTAATCTGGTGATGTAGAATTTTAATAGAAAATTTATGGCATGAATATTGAAAAATTAACTGATTTTTTGTATGAAATGGTTTTTATAAAATATGAAAAGAGTCAATATATTACCTATATACCTAAGAAAGAAAGATAGTTGTTGGTAGAAGATGACAGATCATGTTACTCTATACAACCTGGAATCACAAAGATTTATATGGACTTGAAGGAACATTTTTAGTGAGAAACATGATATTGTAAATTGCTAATTATGTGTTCAAATTCCTAATTATTTAGTAACCGAAAGATATGAGGTAGAATCCTAAAATAATACACCAACCTCTTCATATTCCTATGTGAAAATGGGTTGAAATTACTACCGAATTTTTGAAATTACTACCAAATACTCCTAGAAGTAATATGCGTTATTGTGGTTTTCTTATCCAAATATGAAAATTTCATTGCCATAAGAGAAGATCTTATTCTTGATGGACATGATAGGGTATTCATTAATGATGTTTCAAGACATCATGGTGCACCGATTTTAATCATATCTGGTTGAGAATCCCAATTTACATCGAAATTATGGACAAGTACTCTAAAGGATTTTGACCCTAATCCTCTTTTGAGTACTACCTACTAAACAGGACGAAGTTCCTCACAGCCCTCAAAATTACTTTTTTACTCCTACACTAGTATAGCAGTGTAGGGTCGATCCACATAGAAGGAAGATGAGAATTCTAGGTTTTATTCTAATGTAACTTCACTGTTGTCAGCAGTGGAGTTAGTGAACAATGATTGTATTATTACTTTTAATTTTTTTTAATATTTATTTTAGATAAAGCAGTGAACTAAACAATTCTTAAAAAGAGACTAAATCCTTTACTAGTTTACTAATGAACTATGATCTACAGTAAAACTAACATAAGAGAACATAATACTAAAATAAAGCAGCATGATTGAAGGAGAAGATCAAAAGTATTACTCAAGAATCCCAATCTACTGGTTTAATGGAGATCATATCCACTACACTTTATTGAGTCACACCTCAAGAAAAATGTGAAATGTCTCCCTCACCAGGAAACTCAACACACAGAAGAATGACTTTAGGAGTTCCACACTCCAAAATCAGTCAAACTGATTGACAGTTATAAAATGATAACATTTGGAAATAAACTCTCCATAAATTTCCAGATGTAAAGACATAAATTCTTTGAAAAAGTATTCAATAACAACCCCTCCAGTTGATCTTGAATTAATGAATTAAGAAAACATTTGAGGTGTGAAGCAACTAAACAGAGAATCACTAATCAATCTCGCCAATTGATTACGATTCTGAAAAATGTAGTGTGCATGAAGAAGACTAAAAGATTAACTAATATAATTATATTCTCGAGCTAAGTCAATTCTTCCTTTGATCATCTAGATTAAAGATGTGAAAAACATCAATGAACAGAGTACAAAATTTATTGACTAAGGGAAGAAGATCTCCCCAAATCTTGCACTGCTCTCGGGCTCCTCGGTCCATTGCTCAACTCCAGTGCTGGTCCCGGGTATCTTCTCTCAATGATGGTGTGGTGTGGAATTAGACTGAGAGTCCCCCACTAATGAGAATGAGTGTCTTCCAAACTCCCCCTATTCTACTTCTTGCTCTGATTTATGTAGACATTGTCTTCTACTCAATGTCACTGAAACTCTTCACCAACTTGAATTCATCTTTAACTATTACACATCACATGTGTGTGTGTTCTCAAGTGGAACGTCGCGCTAGTTTTTCCCTCGTAAGTAACTTTTGTTATGTTAGTTATATGTATTTAGACATATACATGTCTCTTGAATGAACCTGCATCGATAGAATATAAAAGTAAACAAATGAGAACACAATTAAAGAAAAATAGTTATTTTTTTATGTTAAGTGTTATATTACTCATTACAAGTTAACTAATGTTATGTAATAAATATCTTAATTGATAATTATTATTTACTTTTATATTATTTATAAAAAAATATTCACTTAACAGTACTATGGTAATACATAAATTTATCGTTAAGTTATTAATTATATTAAGTTAATAGTTATAGTTACTATGTTATTAATTTTATCATTTTTAACTAAGTTGTTAAAGTTTTACCTTAAATGTAAAGAATTAATTGAAATAAAAATTAAACAGTATTAATTAATAATTTTATTATCATTATTATTATTACATTTAATTAAATTAAATTGATCTATTAATCTATTAATTAGTTAATTTTAATTTATTCATTAGACTTAATACTTTAGTTTTAAAAATTTATTTAAATTAATAAGTAAAATGTATAGTTTATTTATAATTATTATTAATTATATATTTATACTAGAAAAAGTATGTTAAATTATTATTATCACTATTTATTAATTTAGTTTTGTATTCTTATTTATAATTAATATATTTGTTAATAATATAATTGTTTAAATTTATGACTTAAACAAATTATATTATATTCATTTGATTAATTAATATAACTTTAACTTTAACTTTATTATTAATTTTATTTTTCTTTTTGTTTTATATTACTTTTATTATTATAAATTTTCTATTTTTTATCCCATATTTCGGCGCACAGGAGGTCTTCTTCCTCCTGGAAACCGGCGGTGGTGAGCTCCTCCACTCCAGCACAGCATAGCGGCTTTATCAGCGAAAACCCACGGCGGCTCGGCTCAATAATAGCTTCAGTGCAGGACTAGAAATGGATCAAATCAAAGGCGCTACATCCCAACTCCTGTGGGTGTCTCCTCCCTCCATCCACATTGGCTTCTTATCAGTGGTGGGACTTCACCATTATCAGTGCACAGCAAGGGTCTCGGCTTCTGCAAGCTACGGCCCTCCTTGTGGTGACTGGTTGTGAAACTCTTTAGGCGATGACGAAAGTCCCACAAATGGGCGAACTCCAACTCCATAAGCAGGCGTCGGCGAAGCTTCAACTCTAAGGGTGTGATCTGATGAGATCTGGTTCCAATTTAAAATTAGCTCTATGTTATAGTGGTTGATTTTACTGTTTGAGTCTATGTTGAAAAGAAAAGATAAAATAAAAGGTTGGGAAGGAAAGGGTGGAAACTGGATGAGGTTTGATTGCTTAACAGGGGATCGGTGAGGGTTGAGGCAGAGGAAGTATGATGGATTGAAACTTTGAGGTAAAGTGGAGTTGGGTAACAGTGAGGTAAAGGGGAGAAATTCTAATGGTGAGGTGCCGAAAAACAAAGGGTCGATGTTATAGTAATTAAAAAACATCGGTGTAACAATGTGGTGTGGGGGCGGGGGTCACCGTTAGAAAAAATAAAAAGTCCACTATTACTTTAAATCAGTAGGTCACCAATAAAAATAAAATTAAAGATAAAAACTCACCGTTAATGAATAAATCCATGGGTTACCGGTACCAAAAATGAGGTTACCATTATAAATAATTGAGGACTACTAGCAAGCTACAAAAAGGCACCATTGCAAGATAAAAGTAGAGTCATAGGTACATTTAAATAGAATAGATTACCGTTATAGAGTAAAATAATAAGAGTAGCGACAAAGGTAACAAGTAGAAAAAAAAATTAAAGGAAAGAACCAGTGGGAGGGTCACCGGTACATTAAATGAAATATCACTGTTACTTCAAAAGAAAAGGGTCACCGTTAGGACTAAAATATAAAACTAATAGTGACCTTCAAAAATGAAAAACACATAAATAAAACACAGAATGAAAACTTAAGTAAACTAAATAAAAATACTAAAAAAATAATTAATTAAAATAATTATTAACACCATTAATTAAGACATAATTTTTATTAACCGTTAAAATATTAAAATTATTAAATAAAAAAACCATAATTTTAAACTGAATAATTGTTAAAATAAATTAATAAAAGACTAAAATTAAAGTAACTAAACAAGCTAACTACATGGTAACGATGAATAATAAAAATTAGCATCGGTGACCCAAATAATTTGCCCCAAGTTCTTGTCTACCTCACCGGTAAACTAGAGTCAATATTTAGTGACATAATAATTTATCTGCATATATGAGATTAAATATTTAATGTTATATAACACAAGATTAATTCATTAAACAACTAATTAGTCATATAAAATTTAAAGTGAACTACTTAATTTAATTAAAAACACAAATTATTCACTTAAATGATTAGCAGGATGACTAAACATATTAATTAACATTGTTAACCTATTCTAATGTAACTATATTAAAAGATAAAATATTAAATTAATAATTAAGTTAATTAAATATAATTACGTTGATAAACTAATTGTTTTATAAAAGTTCCTATTTATTAAAAAGTCAGGCAGACTTAAATTAACCAAACTAAATAAGACATAATTAAAGTTGATTAGTTTAGTATGATTAAAAGTATTAATTTAAAGAATAAAAATACATAATTGTTTATAAAAATTGATTAATTAACAAAGTTAACTATAAAAATAAAAAAGTGAAAATATTTAGTATAAATTGATTAAATAATTAATTAAATCATTAAAAGTCAATTAAAAAGATGTGGCAATACTATGTAAAAATAGAGCCCCATCAAATTCCCCCACACATAAGAATTTTTTGTCCTCAGACAATCTCATGATTTATTTTCTTTGAAAAATAGTAAAATGTATTTATGATTAAGATAACACTGTAACATGTCCAGCACTCAAAATAGATGACAAAACATAATAGTAGGATTTATGAAAATGAATTACTCATATGAATCATGCCTATAACAAATACTCTCGGGGAATTAAGAGAGCTATGAGTCGTCAAGCAATGAAGATTTCATGCCTCATATGTGATACAACATAGTGACTCATTTCAATCCAGTCCCAGGTTCTAATTTCAAGAGTGACATGAGGTAAAATATTTATGGAATTAAGATATTAACCAAGGAACTTTTTACGTTGATTATTTCACCTAGGCTCCAAAAATAAATAATTTTTTGTGAATCACATTATTGATATAACCTAAATTATTTCCATTAAAATCAACTGACCCCTTCTTCATCTGGAATTCATCATTCCACTCACCTTAATGAGCTCATTTTTGACCCTAGACATGTTATTTATTATTCCCAAGTCATGTTTCATTGTACTAAGAACTTTGCATAAGCACTTATTCAAATTGAACAGAGGGATTAAAGTTTATAGAAATGCACTGAGCATCTAGGGTCTCAGAGACTCACTGTGGGATCCCAGACGCCCAAATTACTCCAGTTTCAAAAGATTTATATCAAAAATCATTTAAATTGGCCCATTAATGCTATAAATTTTAATAAAGTAAATAAAAATGAATCCCATAATATCAATTAAAACATCCAGGTCCAAGGGTTATGATCATAATTCCACAACAGATCACCCTAATCAATCTCAAAAGTAGTTCCTAAAATAAATTTCCATCAAATCACTAAGTAATATCACTCAACAATCATTAATTATCATCAATTTTAGGCTCTAAGCAGTTCATAACTACCAAAAAGGAACTAGTCCTAAGGCAAGACCCAAATGAGTACAGTGTAAAGCCTATAATTTTGAAAAAATTTAACAATTTTTTACAAGAAATTTGAATTAAAGTGAGAATTGATGGACTCTCGTTGAATTGGGAATTCAAGTTGGAATTTACCCCCTCCCCCACACTTAAAACTCAACTTTTCCCACAATGTTGACTTCTAAATATGGAGAAGAACAATTAAATAATTTATGTTCAACACAGATTTTCAATTAAGTAGATAGATTAATTGTATAAAAGGTCACAATGAAGTTCAAAGATATTGTTTTCCACAAAGGTTAAATATATAGTAGTTTTATATCCAAGTACATTAATCAACACTAAATCCAATAAAAAATATCTTCCAGTAAAGTAAAAACAATGCATGTAACTTGGAACTTCATAGTGAACTAGTTATAAGCATTTTAAAAGATTGAGTTCAATAATATTTTCCATAGAGAAGATAAATGAATGCTAAAAACACCCCATCCTAAAGCAGACTCAACATACCTTTATCATGTATCCCCTACACTTAATTTCATGCAATGAATGGTTTTAATAACAATGAAATTCAATTTTCACCAGTGAAGTACATGCAGAATTATTTAGTATATGCAAGATATGTAGCAGATTTTATCCTTAAAGTCAATAGGAGTATAAAAATAAATGTAGCAATTATGAATTGTGTACATCCATGAATATATTTGTCAATTTTCCTCCAGTATGGGAATTCCATTCCATAAAAAACCAACAGTAGCACCATAAAAATTTAAAGCATGAACACCACAGATAAATAACCATCATAGACATTGCAAACAGAAAGCATCACAAAAGAACATTATTCAATGTAAAACAGAAAAAAAAAAGTAACCACAAAACAAGGAACATGGGTTTACTCCCATTAAGCACTGAATTTAAATTCTTTAGTTAGACATTATTTAATCGCAAATTTTTATTTATTAACACAACAAAGGCCTTGGGTTTCCTCCCATGCAGCGCTAGAGTTATAGTCCCCAGCCATACTCACCTAGCAACTAACCATAGTCACGAGGTGGATGTGGTTTTCTTAATAAGAACCACCACATGTGTTTGGATCAATTATTTTTAATAGAAAGATGGGATTTGTGGGAAACAATTCTAATGTAGACTAAAACCAATTTCTCATTAGTTTCATAAATCCCTAAAGAACACCCATTAACAGTTAGGGACATGGTTCTCTCCACTACCAAAATTGTTTCAGATTTGACAATATTAAAATTTTTAGGTAGTGGAAGCAATGTATTAGGGGCATCAAAGGGTATGAAGATTTTCTCACATCTATCTTCTTGAACTTCAACACTAACAGGTTCACATTCAAGGGTGAAAATGGGTAAAATCTAATTAATTGGTTCAAAAGGGGATTTATTAAAGTGATAAACCAAATCATGAACATTGGAACTCACATGTGATTCCTCCTATAGACTGTTATCAGTAACACAAGATGGCTTTACACCCTTCACAGTCCAGGATGAAAGTGATAGACAATGAAGAAAATATATTTTATCACCAACAGATTCAGGTCTAACCATATTGTAAATCTCTTCCAAAAGATCCTCATCTATTAACTCACAAGGAACAACTACTTCTTCTATAAAATCAATTATGCAACCATCATCAGATGCGTTTTCAACCTCTACATTAAGTTCAAGTTCAAAAGGCTCACTTTCTAAAACAATGTCTATAGTGTGTTCTAGAATGTTCAGTTCCGGGGAAGAAATGTTCAATTCAACTTCAATAAATTCATGTTCAAGATTGATCAATTTCAAAAAGTCTACCATAGGAATGACAACACTGCTTTCCATTTTAGTACACAAAGTTTCAAAAAAGTGATCACTATGATAATTGGGAAATGAGAACTCATCAGTTAGATTTTATTCAAATATCATTCCCTCTTCCTCATTATCCAACAACAGTTCAGAAATTATTGGGTTTACAGGTTCAAAACATGAAAGATATGTATTCAATTGAGGTTCATATATTTCAGATTATTTAACTTCATGATAATTTTTTTCTTCCAAAGTGTTCCCCATTTATATTTCAGGTTCAGTATTCAGAATGTTAGAAAAATTGGGTGAAGAGTTTTTATCATTTTAGTATTCAGTTTCGAGTATCTCTTCTACTCGAGTAACTTCCTTCTCAAAACTTCTAAAACGTTTATTATTCTCAAAAAAAGTGATGATAAAAAGAATTGGACAATCATTTTTCAATCTATTTCAATTCATCTTCAAAATTTTCCAACACAACTGTATTTAAGTTCATTATTAGATTTTCATTATTATTGTCATGATTCAGTGAGTTGGTTATTTCCAGATTTAGTTCAACAGAATCATATTTTTTAAAGAGAATTATCTCTTGTCTAGATTCACTATCACTTTCCTTTTACACTTGATTTTCAAATATTTTATAAACATTTTCTTTTTCACTTTATTCAAATTCTTCTTCTTCTTTAACCCTTTGTTGTAATTCCAAGAGAATGTTTTCCAATCTTTTCATTCATTGATCTCACTCTAAAGAATCTCTAATTTGAATTTCATGGGTTTTAGTTAACCAATTATTAATTACTTCCACCCTAGAATCCAATTTAGAATCAATTAGTTCAATTCTAGCAAGGGTGTCAGGACTGGGCTAAAGATATTCATCCTCTTCAATGAAAGAAATCTGTTTTGGCTGGTTATAGACACATTGTCCGTCATTATGTACATAATCTCCACAACAAATGCAATGAGGTCTAGTGCAGTAGTTTGAGCCTTCAAAACATTCCATTTTTTAATTTTTCAGATTAACAACATAGAGTTTGACAGTTGATGCTGAATTTTAATGGACAACTAAAGCAGTAGTTTTTAGTTCACCGTATTTTTTTAATATTTTTAGATTTTTTTTATATGATTTCTTTTGTGTGTTTTTATGTATTTTATTTAAGACCTTAGATTCTCATTATGTTCCTTCCCCGACAACGGAGCCAAATTTTGAATAGTTTGGAGGTCTTCAAATCCCCCAAAATTAAATTTATTTCTCTTACACTAGTATAGCAGTGCAGGGTCGATCCACAGAGAAGGCAGATATGAATTCTTGGTTTTATTAAAATGTAACTTCATTATTGTCAGTAATGGAGTTAGTGAACATTGATTTTATTATTAATTATTAATTTTTTTAATATTTATTTTAATGAAAGCATTAATGTAAACAATTTTTAAAAAGAGACTAAATCATTAACTAGTTTACTAATTAACTAAGAAATACAGTAAAACTAATATAAGAGTACATAATACTAAAATAAATTAGTATGATCAAAGGACCAGATCAAAATTAATACTCGAGAATCCCAATCTAATGGTTTTATGGATATCTTCTCCACTACACTTTATTGAGTCACACCTCATGAAATAAAGGTGAATGTTCTCCCTCTCCATGAAACTCAACACATGGAAGACCGACTTTAGGAGTTTTCCACTCCAAAATCAGTCAAAATGCTTGACAATTATAAAATGATAAATTTTGGAAATAAACTCTCCATAAATTTCCAGATGTAAAGACATTAATTCTTTGAAAAAAGTATTCAAGAACAACCTTTCCAGTTGATCTTGAAATAATGAATTAAGAAATTATTTGAGGTGTGAAGCAAATAAACATAGAATCATTAATCAATCTTGCCAATTTATTACATTTCTAAATAATGTAGTGTGCATAAAGAAGACTAAAATATTAACTAATAGAATTGAATTCTTGTGATAATTCAATTCAACTTTTGATCATCTAGATTAAATATGTGAAAAAATACCAAGAATAGAGTAGAAAATTTAAGGACTAAAAGAGGAGGAGCTCCCCAAATACTGTGCTGATCTCGGGCTCCTCGGTCCCCTGGTCATCACCAGTGTTGCTCCTAGGTATCTTCTCTCAAAGATGGTGTGGCGTGGAATCAGAATGAGAGTCCCCCTACAAAGTAAATGAGTGTCGTCCAAACTCCCCATATTCTGATTCTTTCTATGATTTAAGTAGCCACTATCTTCTACTCCTTGTCACTGGAACTCTTCACCAACTTGAATTCTTCTTTAACTATTGCACCGCATAAGTGTGTGTGTTTGCGACAGGAACGTCGCACTAGTTTTTCCCTCATAACTAACTTTCACTAAGTTTGTTATATATATTTATACATATAAACGTTTCTTGAATAAACCTACACAAATAGAATAGAAAAGTAAGTAAATGAGAACGCAAATAAAGAAAAAATTTTATTTTTTTAAGTTAAATGTTATATTACTCGTTACAAGTTAACAAAAGTTAATTAATAAATATCTTAATTGATAATTATTATTTACTTTTATATTATTTATAAAAATTATTCAGTTAACAATACTATGTTAATACATATATTTATCAAGAAGTTATTAATTAAATTAAGTTAACAGTTATAGTTACTAAGTTATTAATTTTATCATTTTTACCTATTTATTAATGTTTAACGTCATAATTAATGAAGTAATTGAAATAAAAATTTAGATAGTATTAATTAATAATTTTATTATCATTATTATTAATACTTATAAATAAATTAAATTGTTCGATTTATCTATTTATCTATTAATTAGTTAATTTTAATATAGTAATTATAATTATTACTTTAGTTTTAAATTTTTCTTTAAATTAATAAGTTTATTATATAGTTTATTTATAATTACTATTAATTATGTATTTATATAATAAACAACATATTAAATTATAATTAACACTTATTATTAATTTATTTTTGTATTTTAATTTATAATTAATCTATTTGTTAATATTTTCAGTGTTTGAATTTATGACTTTAACAAATAATATTATATTAATTTTATTATTAAGGTTACCTTTAACTTTAACATTACTTTTACATTACTTTTTCTTTTTGTTTTATATTAATTTAATTATTATTATTTTTTATTGTTATTTTATCCCCTATTTCAGTGCACAGGACGTCTTCTTCCTCCTGGGAACTAGCGGTGGCAAGATCCTCCACCCCAGCGCAGCACGGCGGCTTCAGCAATGAACACCCACAGTGGTTCGGCTCAACACCAGCTTCAGGGCCGGATCAGCAGCGGCGCACAACAATGTCTCTACATCCCGGCTCATACGGGTGTCTCCTCCATCCATCCACAACGGCTTCTTATCAGTAGCAGTACTTCACCATTCTCAGCACACAACCAGTGTCTCAGCATCAGCAAGTGACGGCCCTCCTTGTGGCGACTGGTTTGGAAACTCTTTAGGCGATGAAGAAAGTCCCACAAAGCAGTGAACTCCAACTCTTTAAGCAAGCGTCGGCGCAGATTCAACTCCGAGGGTGTGATCTGATGAGATCTTGTTCCAATTTGAAATTAGATCTAAGTTATAGTGGTTGATTTTTTAGGTTGAGTCTGCATTGAAATGAAAATAAAAAGGAGAAGTTTGGGAAGGAAAGGGTGGAAACTCGATGAGGTTTGATCACTTAATATGGGAGTGGTGAGGGATGAGGCAAAGAATGTATGATGGATTGAAACGGTGAGGTAAAAGGGAGTTACGTAACAGTGAGGTGAAGGAGAGAAATTCTAACAATGAGCTGTAGAAAAACAAAGGGTCACTATTATAATAATAATAATAATAAAACAGCAGTGTAATAGCGAGGAGTTGGAGCAGGGGTCACCGTTAGAAAAAATAAAAATCCCTCCATTACATTAAATCAGCAGGTCACCAATAATAATAAAATTAAAAATAAAAACTCACTGTTAGTGAATAAATCAAAGGGTCACCAGTTCCAAAATTGAGGATATTTTTATACTTAATTGAGGAATACCAGCAAGCTGTAAAAAGGCACCGTTACAAGATAAAACAAAGAGTTACTGGTACATTTAAATTGAACAGATTACCTTTATAGAGTAAAATAATAAGATCAGCGGCAAAGTCACTCGTAAAAAAAGTTAAAGGAAAGAACCGGCGTGAGGGTTCCAGGTACACAGAATGAAATCTCACCATTACATCAATAGAAAAGGGTCGATGTTATGTATAAAATAAAAAACTAACGGGGACCTTCAAAAATTAAAAACACATAAATTAAACACAAAATTAAAACCTAAGTAAACTAATTAAAGAGTCTAAAAAATAATTAATTAAAATAATGCTAAACACCATTTATTAAGACAAAATTTCTATTAACATTTAAAACATTAAAATTATTAACTGAAAACACCTAAATTATAAACTGAAAAATTGTTAAACTAAATTAATAAAATAATAAAAGTAAAGTAACTAAAAAAGATAATTACAAGGTAACGACAAATAATAAAAATTAGCATCGGTTACCCAAATAAGTCACTGCAAGTTCTTTTCTACCTCACCGGTATACCATAGTCTATATTTAGTGAAAAAATAATTTATCTGTGTATATAAGATTAATTATTTAATGTTAAATAATAATGTATTAATTCATTAAACAACTAATTAATCACATAAAATTAAAAGAGAACTACTTAATTTAATTAAAAACACAAATTATTCACTTAAATGATTAGCAGGATAACTAAACATATTAATTAACAAATTCAGGAAGACTTAAATTAACCAAACTAAATAACACATAGTTTAAGTTGATTAGATTAGTAAGTTTAAAATTATTAATTTAAAGACAAAAAATAAATAATTAATTACCAAAGTTAACTATAAAAATAAAAAAGTAAAATTATTTAGTATAAAGTGATTGAATAATTAATTAAATAAAGTAAAAATATTTGGTAAAACTATGTAAAAATAGAGCCACATCACCTAATATCCTCAAACTGATGGACAATTGGAAAACAAAAATCATACAATGAAAGACATGTTGATGTATTTATCCCTCAATATTCAAGGTGTGTGGGATAAGTACATATAATTAGTATACTTTCCCTAAAATAATAGTTCACATTCATGTATTCAAATAGTGAAGTATGGAGCACTATATTGAAAGATATGTCTTACACTATCTTTTTGGGATGAAGTTGGTGAAAGGAAACTCATAGGACTAGAACACATTGAAAAAATGAACAAATATGTAAAGGACATTCAAGATCATATTAAAGTGGATCAATGTTGGGAAAAGAGTTATGATGATAAATGGAGGAATGATTTGGAATTCTGAGTTGGAGACTATATTTTCCATATCGTTTATCAATAGAAGTTTGTTATACGGTTTATTAAGAAAGGGAAACTGAGTCTTTGGTAATTATGAACCTTATAAATTATTTAATGAGTTGTATTCATTTCGTATCAATTTAAAATGAATCAAAATATTTCAAAAGTACATTATTTGTTCTACATACATGATAAGAAAATACATGCTAGACCCAACACATGTGATAGTATCTAATGAGACAGATTTGGAACCTAAACTTTGATATTATTAAGAACACATCTGGATTCATGATACCATAATATGGTTATTGAGGAATCTGATGACCCATCTAATAAATGTTCTTTGAATAAAACAAAAAATGGATGATGAAATGTGGGAAATATAATATTATATGAAAGAGAAATACCAACATATTTAATAAGGTAATAAATCTAAAATTTCAATGAATAAATTTTTTTATGAGGAAATAATGTATCAACCCAATTCATTACCATATTTTCCATTACTTTTGTTGATATTTATGAAATACACACAACACCGAATTTTAAAAATACTATTTAGTCATGTTTTCCATAGTAAATTAAATTATAAAACATTTTGAGAGTTTCTTTAGTAAAATTGTATATTTAATATCCAAAAATATATTTTTACACTCATCTTATGTATTTGATATGCACATGATAAGGAAAACCCCCATACTACACATAAAATACTATATTTTTTTAAAGTTAGTTTTGAAACCTTTTAATATAGAACCTATTTTAAATCTAATATTCATCATTTTATAAATTAAAATTTTCCAAATAATATTCATATTTAGAAGAAAACAGAACAAATATCTTATTGTAAATTTTTTGTATTTTTATGTGTAGTTTCATTTTGAAAGAATGGTGAAAAATATTATAATTTAATTCAAAAATTCTTTTTTATATAACATATTAATAGTGTTAAATTATAAATATTTATGGTTTTAGTGTTAAATTATCTCAAATCTTACTCAACTAAACTAATTTATGTTATTGTATTCAATTTGACTTTTAAATTTGGCATAGAGACTTCGAAAACTTTTGGATGTTTTATTTAAAAAACATAATGTCATCTCATTCAGGGTATTGAACTAAAATTAATTTCATTCACTTATCTGACTGGAATTTGGAAAATTTTCGTCCATATTTGGAATCAAAATATTTCTAGTTTCTAATTTTTTCCAAATTATTTTTATACAAAATGAACGCTGAATGTAATAAAAATTAATTATAATGATAAAGAAAAAATTAAGCATAATAAGGGACTAAACCTTAATCATAA
Source organism: Viscum album (assembly GCA_963277665.1). Lineage (NCBI taxonomy): Eukaryota > Viridiplantae > Streptophyta > Magnoliopsida > Santalales > Viscaceae > Viscum > Viscum album. The sequence continues at coordinate 381,743,365 of OY728132.1, read as the reverse complement.
GGACTAAACTGATCTATAATCATGTCCAATATCCATTAGATGGACATATTTAGAACCTACACACCATTTTATCTAATTTAATCAACAATGTGATTGAATTTTCATGGGAAAACGTGTGTGGAATTCCCTTCCCCAAAATTTACAAGAGTGCCAATCCTCCTCCACTATGAAATACCTTCTCTCATTCCACTTCCTCACAACTATCAAGAAACATTTTTTCAACCAATATCTGTCAAAATATTTCCTTAAAATACCTAAATTATTTGTATATTCCTAAACTTGGGTTTAAATATATCAAATGATGTCCTCTTGTGCCATCCAAAAGGAGTTACCCAAATGAGAGGCGATGTTCGTCCTCTTGTTATTTTATATTGTTTTCATTATATCTTCATTAAAGTATTAATATATCATTATTATATAATATAAATAGAATATAAAATAAACTTATATTTTTTTTGTAGAGTTTTCTACATACACTTACAGACAATTCTTTTTAATGGGAAATGAGGTTACCATTTATGTGTATAATGAACTATCATCTCATGAAATAATGATTGAATGTCCTTCCAATACGCCTCTCATGGTGTGAATTATGATGCGAAATATAAACATATATGATATGCATGATATTTATTATTTAACTATGATTATTTAAATAATTTATAACACATAAATAAATACTTTCCATTTTCAATAAATTTGATAACATTGTTTGTAGATGTTTAGACTAACTTCTCCTCAAAGAGATGTGATTCGTTCACACTGTTAATAAAATGTATTAAGGATTATTTGAATTAACCTATGTAAAATATTTAAAATATATATTATTATAAAATTATAATATACATATTTATCATTTAATTTTCATTCTTCTAATAAGTCAAATAAATCATTGTAGCCTTCATGTGTATGTATGGCCTAAAGTCACCTTGAATGATGCATTTCATTTTTTATCATGAAAGGTTATATATTATTACAAAAAAATATTTAATGAATAAATAATATAATTAAGAAATGGTTTGAATTCTTTAGATTATGATTTCATGATCTAAATAATAAGAGCCTCAAATAACAAGTCAAAACTTACCACAGAAAACTAGGCAATTAACACCTGAAATGGTGAAAATAATTAAAGATTGTTAACAAACAAGAAATAAGATATTTTAAGAAGAAGATATATGATATTATAAAAATGAGTATGGTTCTGGTATAAGTTAGTAACATATTTTAAACCAATATACCAGTGTATATAGACTACACAATAAATTTAAGGTTAAGTTAATAGATTTGACATCAATTTTTTTTCAATTGAGACTTATTTTTCATTATGAAAAAATTAACTTTTATATGGTTTATATACTACCCATTGACAATTAATATATTGAATACCCTTATTCTCAGGATATTTAAAGTTTAATTTAATTTAATTTTATAATTATAATTGTGATTTAAATTTTTCAATGTGGTATGGATGGATTTGGAATGTTTAATGATTTTTCTCCTTAAGAACACCCTTAATGGTTATCTTTTCAATCCCACTCCATTTTTTATTGTTAAATTTTAATTAAAAAATCGATTTATTGTAATAATTTTGCATTGGAAACATACTTTAATATCATTATTATAATAAAATAGGTTTTATTATTTCATAAACTGTAAATCATTTTCAAATACAGTGTTCACTTTGATAGTTATCTATTTAATTGGGGATATTTTTTAAAAACCATATTATTTAATCAATAAATATATTTTATATGAAATATTATTTATTATGAAAATAAGGCATGGGTAATAATTTAGAATGTAATTGAATAGTGGTTCCTATAAGTTATATATCTCCTCGATGCATCGATATGTTCTCATGAGACAATTAGGTTACTGAATTAAATGAGTTTCTATCTGTAGTTATAAATTCTTATGAGAAATGTCGTGACGATATAAGTTTTCATGTTCCTTATAGATGATCTTCAATAAATAATAATTTACATCCAAGATATTTTGATTACTATTCTTACATAACCATGATATTTTGAACAAAAAAATCTATGGATGCATAGTATTATCTGTTTATTGATCAAATAGAATGTGATTCAGATATTTCTTTTTCCATGTTGATTTTTTCCTTTTCTAGTTATTTTAATAGATTATGTTATTATCTATTTAACATTTTATGTTGATTTATTCTCATTGATTCATTATTTCTTCCTCTTCTCCTACCCTTATCTGTAATTTGAGGTCACCCTTATTATGTTTCTATTCCACAGGTCATGATGAAGAAATCCATGAAAAAGAATTCAAGAATGATGTTTATTTTATTTTATTATGTATAATGTTTGTAGTTAATATTTCCCAAATTATTATGGGTATCATGTATGTAATATAGAAATCCAAGATAGCAAAACTGATCATTCCTTTTGGGATTTTAATCATTGTAATCAGTGCAATGTAATAAAATAATTCACTGAATTCGTGCTTGTTGGGTAGGGGAATTACAAATAAAAACCTACTACCCCACTCACACATGGTCTATCATCCATTTAAATAATAATATAAAATGAAAAATGAAAAATTATCATATAACCAATGAATTTGGGTATCATTTACAAAAAATGAAATTAACCTTATCCCTCCTCTTATAATGAATTCCATTGAGAATATATAATTTCATCACCATTACTATAAATCATTAAAACCCTTAATCATAATCACTAAGAATATACAACACTGACCTTCAATTTTAGTACTACCAAATGAAGTTAATGGAATTGTGGGTAGCCATCCAACCTTTTCACCACCAACCTATATGTTTGGTGAAATCTAAGAACCCAAAGAAATTTTCCTCAATAAATCATTACAACACGGTTGGGGAAAATATATAAATACTTTTAAAATACATGATTGATAAATGACCCATAACAAAAAAACTATTGGTTATCATACCATTTCAATAACATATCACTCAACACTACCACAACATATTATAAACTCTTCTTCTAATGTAATACACAAAATAAAAAAACCAACCACAAGCCCTACTTCTTAAATCCTTTTTCATGTTAACAAATTATATGATTTACTAGTTTGGAAACTATTGAGTTATATTTTTTACTTCTTACTTTTCAATTCCTTTAGTTTTGTAAATTAGAAATACTCTATTAAAACATAGTTAAATAACTTTTTATGTCCCATGTTCTTTCTTATTTTGATTGTAGAAATCATTACTTTAAACATTTCATTGAAATTTCATATTTAATTAAAATTATAAACAATGAATCAATAAATAAAATATATCATACTAAAGACTAATCCAGTTATCAGAAGGGATTTTATTCCTAAGAGTGGTTAGATTTAAGTTTTATCTAGCTAATGAAAAAAATTAATCACCATCAGACAAACCATAATACCAATAGATTGGAATAATCCTAATTTATTTCATCTTGTTGATAATGAATAAGGTTGTACATTTGAATGACTACAAATTATAATCAAAAGAACAAAAAAAATTATTTCTATTATTGGTAATACTATTAAAACTATAATAGTGTAAAAAATAAAATCATAAATTTAGTGGTTCTATAATATTATGTCATTTCAAGCACCATTTATCTAAGTATGTTTCAAAAAAACTACGAAATATAATACATTGATTGTATCCTATAAATTTCTAGTCATTTAAAGAGTTTGTTAATGATCACATATTCAACTCAATCTTATTGAATTGTTCACCATGTTAAAATATCATTCTAAAATCTATGTAATAATCTAGGGAGTCGTTGCACTATATAATCCTTATCCAGATTATTTCCTTTAGATTTGTTTTCTTTTTTAGTCACGTCTAATCATTATTATGATCGTGGGATTTTAGGGTTAGAAGGATGGTGGATCAGATTCATTAGATTGAGGGATTTGGTGGAAAGGAAAAAATATTATGATCATCATATTGAGGGATTCCAAGGATTTGAAGAAAACGCATATTATGAACATTGAATCGAGGTATAACCTAGTAATAAAATATAAACATTATAGTAAGTATAAATACTTGGATTTAGTTAGTCATGTTTATTATGTACCTTAATCTTAAGGTTAAAAGTCAGTATTATATTAATATATCATGTAAGTAATTGATACATTTACAACCAATTGTATTTCTTCATTATACAAGTCTGTTCTTCTTTATACGTAATATAAAGATTGAATTTTTTACATATATTTCTATTCTATTCTTCTATCAGTGTAGCTGTGAATATAATAATTACAAACTTTGATATAATATGATCAATGGTGATTTTGATTCTTCACTCTCATATTCAAATGATGTTTGAGTTTTATAAAAATATATTATGCGGTTTTTTGTTTTGTTTAGTTTAATCTTTTTAAAATAAATATGACCCCCAATTATAATTATTTCCACATAAAATATTTTTATCGTTCAAAAAATATTGCAAGAGTATGAATATATTTCTAATATACTTGAAGAATTTAAACTTTCATTAGATATTTGATGTTTTAAATTTTTTTATAAAATTAATATTTATAAAACATTGTTATAATGAATTATATTTATATAATAGATTTTAAATTCCTTTAATATGGTGGGTATGAATATTGGATGTCCTGACAATATTATTCCAATTCTACCACCTATCTGTGATAGTAATTACTATAGATATTGGAGTGATTGAATGAATTTTTTTAATGAAAACTAGAGTTGATAAATTCTCCATGTTTACTAGAAAATACATGATTCTTAATAAGTAATATTTTTCTTTCAAAAATGCTAATAATTTAGAAAATCAATTAAAAAAAATTATAAATACTTTATTGTGTTCTACGATGTGGAATGTGTACATTTAGATATCAACATTTGTATATTTTAATATTATTTGGTGTAAATTATAATTAAAAGGTTTTGGCACATCCAATGTTATGGAAACAAGAAGAGTTATGCTCAGAGATGATTACCAAGTCTTTTATATTCTATCTAGGGAATAATTTTACAAGATGCACCAAATGTTTATGAATATTATTAATATCTCTCACTATCTTTTAAAAAAGGTCTTGATGATAAAATTATTGTTGAAATTATTATATAACTAATTCCCAATGATTGGGAATCAAAAAGAACACACATGGATGATACAAGGATACTTAATAATAAAAATTATGATTACATGATTACTAATCTCATCACGTATGAGGGAATAATTAAAAGCTATTCAAAGAAATGAAAAATAAAAAATGGGGGTGTTTTTTTCTAAAACAACTACTATATATAATAATCTATAATCACCTAAGAATGTTGTGAAATCTTCAAGAAATAAGAAACATATTGTTCGGTCATATTCAAGTACATGAGAACATTATAAAAATGATTTGTCTAGTCATTACAAAAGATTGATCAATATATTGGGGAAGTAATATTTTCAATATTTATATAGGAATGGTTATAAGTAAAATGGTGACTAAAAAGATTATGGTGTCACTTTTTATGAATGTAAGAAAGATGGTCCAATCAGACCCAAATTTCCAACGATGAAAATGATATAAAAAAAGGAAAATAATATATATTGAAATAACTAGAAATGTTATAACTAATAAGGAAATAATTTTTTGAAGTATTATGATGCATAGAGGGATAATGGTGGAGATTCAATTTATAATACTTCTGATAATAAATGTTCTAAAAAAGAGAAATTGGTTTTTTTTTCAAATATACCAATGGTAAATAAATATCTAATAAAAATGAATATATAGATGAATACTTAAATAATATATATTTAAAAAAAATTATCCTTGTGAGAAAAATTTTACATCTTCTGGTGAAGAATATTCCTCAGCTAGGTATAATACCTTACCTCATTATGATGATGCCGTCAGATTTTGAAAAATATTAAAGAAATAAAATAGTCAGATTTCTAAAAAATTTGATATTGGAATAACTAAAAGTTCTATGGAATATTCAAGAATATAACTTCTATACAATGAGGAATCCAATATTTTAAAAAAATCTTGAAAAACTAATATTTATAATGAATATATTTTTTAATATTTTGAAAAAGTTTTTTTTGGGGGAAAAAGATCAAACAATAATTTTGAAAAACACAGTTCCAAATTTATTACCAATGAGGATAAGAACATAATTTTAAAACTAAAATATAAAATTTCTATCTTAAATAAAAATTCATCATATATACTACAAATTATTAGATAGATGATGTGATAGTATTGAATAGAAATATTCTATAAAAGGAGAAGGAGATGTGTAGGCTCAGATCATGTGAAGATGAATTGATAATTATGAGGGGGGGGAATATATAAATCTCAGAGAAATTTAAAATTCTCAAGGATATAGTTCAAAAGTATATGGCATTGGAAAAAAAGGTCACAAAGATAGAAAAGGACCAACATGAGTTCAAGATAATAATGTCCTCCATGAAGAATATTATCAAGAAAGAATAATATTTTTATTTGAACTCTCGATGTATATTTTTGTAAAAAATTTGAAAAGATATTTGTTATGAATTAATTTTCTTCAAAATTATTTATTCTTGAATATTTTTTCTAGTTTTTATTGGTTATATGTTATATTATATTATTCATGGAAGGTTATTTAGTTCAATTCATTATTTTATATGTGATATCTTCTAATATTTTTGGGATCTTCGTATTTTATCCCATTTCTTTTTGAAAATAACAAAGGTGGAGAATGTTTTATTATGAGGAAGATTATTTAATAAAGGGGAATAATTTCTTTAAAAAATATAGATACTATTCTTTTTTGGTGAAATGTTATTATTGCAAAGAAGTTTTCGTTGAGGAATAATTTTTCTAATATCTATCCATCGTATTTAAAATAATTATAAACTCATGGGAATATTTAACAAGTATGATAAATGTTATTAAAATAACTCAAGTATGTATGTATTTTAGGTTATATAGTTTCATTTATGTAGTTATGGTTTTTACATTCAATAAATGTGGAAAATGTTGAGTCATAAGTTTTACTTCTTACTTTTCCAATCTATTAGTTTTCGAAATCACAAACACTCTCTTAAATTTTTTATACTAAAATTTCATGTTCTAAATGTTTTACTATGTTTTTGTAAATAAAAATAATTTCTAGAATACATAGAAGTATTATAATATATTATGAATATAAAATTAAAATTACTCAGTATGATACTTCTGAAAAATGATGCATTTGATTATTGGAATGTATCTTATTCAGACCAGTGGTTATACTTATGTTTTTCCAACACGATTTACAAAAGTAAAGAACATAATACTAACCATTGCAAAGATATATCAATCTTATTCATTTAGTTCATTATATTGAAAATCAGTTTGGAAACCCATCAGTCTAATTGAATTTAATAAACAAAATCATATACTAATTATTTCTATTGTATTGAATATACGTAGCATTGTAATGGTGTTAAAACAAAATGACATCAAACATTCTATTGTGCCATAATATTGTGGGCTATAAAATTTCAACTATCTAAGGATGTTGTAGAAAACATATAAACATGATCATTTAAGCTTCAATTTTACAAAACAAGTCATTTGAATAGTTTTTGGTTGATCACATTCGTATCGATGGCTTCTGTGGATAGAAAGACATATCTTATTCTGATCATCACATTAAGGGATTTCCTTGTAAGGATATATATGTATTATAATAAGTATAAAACTGTGTATACATTTATTTAATGATATTTACTACTATTAACTTTTAAGATAAATGTGTGAATTCTTTTTCATGTAGCAAATAAGTCATTCTTACTTTTACAATTTAGTGTATTTCTTGTTTTTACAAGCCTATTTCACTTCTCACATAATAGAAAGTTAGTATATTTACTTATATTTCAATGAAATTTATTTTATCAATATATATATTAAAAAAATAATGACATAATTTGATTCAATTATATTAAATATGATTTTTATTCTTAACTATGATCATTAGATGAAGTACGAGTCCAATAATATTACTTTAATAGGTTTTGTGTTTGTCTAGTTTAATCTTTTTAAACTACAATTCTCCCCCTCTTCTAAGTATAGACATATAAGATACTTTATGATCCTAAACCAACCTTTTTACACTTATTAACCCCTTCATTTTATATTTTATGAAATCCCAACCTAACAATCCCTTCCCATGAAAATATATAAGTTTATTAATCATTACATATGTTAATAAAATTATCATGATTTTACTCCGTCATGATAAAAATTAATTTTAATCTCATGGTATTTTAGATTCATTATTATGAATTCAAACCATCATAATTAGGGTACTACTATTAAATACCACAATATTCTAAATACACATAAACAATAGACCCCTCAAAACACATAAACTATCATGAAAACCCACTTATCTCACTAAAAAATGCTACAACATTCTCTTAGGTCATCACCATATCTCAAACATCACATATCCATTACAATAAACCAAGAACCATAATTAATTCAACAAAATACTTCATACTATAACATATCATAATCATTATCACATGAGCTATAACAATGTTCACATATCCAACAATGAATAATATAAATCACATAATCACATGAAAACACATTTAAGATTCCACTTCAACTATAAATTCTATTTCAAAGTGTGGTATAATATGGATTACGCAATCATATTATTACATCTATGTTTTTACAAAAATAAATATTTACAGGGTAATTCTACCCATTGGCTAGGGGAATGATCTTAAACTTTTCTTCATGAGTTGTTTAATAAATATGTCATAATAAGATCCAAAAATAATAACAACCATTATAAAAACCTGATTTCTAGAAACTATGATTTTCATCCATGGAAAATAAAAAGTTAAAAGATATAAGAAATATTGTAAAACAAGTAATCTCATTTAAATAATATCATTCGATTCAATTTCAATTAATGATATCTATTTTTCTAATTACGTTAACATATATTATCCACGAAAACTAAAAAAAAACTTGATATTTCCTCATATGTGAATATAATTAGAGAAAATGAGGATATCCTAAGTAAAAAATATGTTTAATTCACATAAAGTCATAAAATATGGTCAATAATCATCCACCACTAAAGTAAATACCAATAGAACCTAAGAAAAGTCATGAACCGTCAATACCTACTCAATTTTGAATACAAAATAGAGGATATCACCCAAATTAACTTCTTGAAGACTAAAGAATAAGAACAATAGATAAATATGGGAAATATGAGTTCCTTAATTTGGAAGGATTTGATATAGATGAACCATGTTTTTAAAACACCCAAGAGGTGGGTTTGGAAGGTTATTATAGTTCAAAGGTGTATCCAGATTTGAATAGAAGAATTATAAACTAACAATGAATGTTGGGATCCCCTTTTTTCTATAGGATTATTTTTAAGACATCACCATGAGGTAGGGTTACACAAAAAACATATTTTGAGTTTAATAAAAGATCATATCAAGAATTGAAGAATTGAACCCTTGATTATCATGTGGTTTAAATATCACTTTTTAAATCCTAATGTTTTCATCTAGATTATGATCTTGGGAAATTTATATCCCCTCGAGCTTGTCACAACTAAAAAAATGATGTATTTAAAATCACTTAGAGTTATTATCCTCAAGAAACTCCAGATTATATTTTAGGGATCAACACAAAACCTATTCCCTCAATGAAACTATCCAAGTGGTGTGAATAAAAAATTGTGACCCCCATAGAATTTCTACTAGCCCCATTTCCAATAGTTTGACACCCAAAGTGGAATGCCCTCCAAAATAGCCAACCAAGTCATTTAGCTTACCACTAAACATATATATACCAAACAAAAAACTCTATAGATAATATTCATGATCTTAACGAGAATAAGACCCAAACTATGCTCATTCATCTATCTAATATTCAAAACGACCAACACTATTCCCACCACCATGGTGTGGCGACCCTTTAAAATACCAAAACACTCCCATAGACTTAAAAAAAACTCCAAACTCTCTATAAAACCCACCAAGATATGGATTCACATATATAATGGTTTTAGGAATATTATTACTCACATTTGTGGTTATTTTAAAATTTTCAATGAAATATGTTACTTGGGTAAAAACCAGTTACCTATGTGAAAATAACTAGAATTTTAAATGTTAATTTTGAGTGTAAAATAATTATAAAATGATTAATACATGTATAGAAAAACATAATTGAGACATCATTGAATATATCTCACCTACACCCAATTTCCACTTTTTTGGACCACTAAACCTTTCATAGCATCATAAAATTATTTAATAATAATCAGGGATTAAAATATTTACCATTTATTCAATTCTATAATGGGATCAATTACAACCATTTAATAATACCAATAAACATATAAATTTCTATTAAAATGTGAAAATGTATCTTTTACTATATTCATATTAAATTTTCTATAACCCCTAATCACTATATGTTATCCCATTCCCTTCAATTATGACGAGACCCACAAGATAAATTTCAAAGTCCCAAATATTTGGTTACTTGGTAAATATTTCTTTCATAGTAATTCTCTACAAAACTACCCTAATGAAATTAATATAATTAACTCAATATCATTATTAGGTTAAATTATTATTATGTTGATGAGATAGAACTTATTTAGTGCATCTAAAACACATAGAAAAAAAGGATCAATGATCACGTGATTTTGTGGACTATCACCTCTAGAAAGCGGCCTACGTTGTTTTTCATGAAAATCTATTATAGATTAATTTAAAAATAAAATAAACTAACAATATGAATTTTATCAAAAGATTAAAATTTTATAATAATAAAATTTGAAATTCATTGAGTGGTATGTATAGTAAATGTCCATAGTAAAATTAACAACATTAAATGAACATAAATGAGTACCTCTCATATTTTGAGGTTATTTTATAAAAAACTATATAATTGTTCTGATTTTTTATTATAATATAATAATAAATTACGTTAACCACGAAATTTTTTTTGATAATGTTGTAATAATATAATGTAACAGCCTATTATTTTAAATTAATAACACAATAAAAAATAATACATGTGACATGCGACGTCGGGCTCAAAAAAACCAAAAAGTAACATTATTTAAATGTGAACATTATAAACAATCAATTAAATTTGTGGATAATAATAATATTAACTGAATTATGAAATTTATAATTTTCCTACTTATTTTATTGTATTGAATAATAATTTCTTAGTAAGCACTTTATTTTTTGTAAAGGTATTTTATTTATCAAAGAAATGTTTTAATCAAAAATGAATTTACATTATTTTTATGAGTTAATATTATAATAAAATTAAGTAAAAATTATATTTTATTTATAAAAAATATATAATTTTTAATAAATTAATATTAACATTATCATAGGCCTTATTTGTATATTTTGTTTTGAAACGATTTCTTTTCTAATGAATAGTGATAACATTTATTTTTATAAAATGGTAATTTTCATTATACAAGAAAATACCTTTCTGATTTTAATTTCATATCAAATTAACATAAGTAATATTTATTTATATATAATCAAATTAATTACATTTTATTTATCCTAATACCATATTTTTGTATAAGTACATTTGCAGGCATAAAAAATATTTTTTTAAATAAAACTAATTTTCATTGTCTTTTGCTGATTTAATATTAGATTAAAATTTTAAACATCTATGTTAATAATTTTGAGAAATTAATTCTATATTGGGAACAATTTAGTCAAATTATAGTAAATTGTTTTCTTTTTTGGTCAATATGTACTTAGTAATTTTGTTACAATGGTAAAGGGTAAATTGGGAAATTAGGTTTAAAAACATAATAAGAACCATTAAATAACTCATTCACTTATATAAATGTTATTTAATGAATATATATATAACATAATCATCTAGGGGTTGAATTTATGTCCTTTTGAAGCCACTTGGATGGGATTATGACCCTTATAGTTTTTTATTTAATGAAAAGTCAATTATGTCACACTCTTGTTTATAATAAATGTATCATTTTTAAAATGGTATCATCCAAAAGACATATTAATAATTAGATATTATTTTGAAAAAAATATATTTATATATATAATTCTCATTTATTATTAATTTTTAGTTAATAAATAGTTTATATAAATTCATACACAACACATATGCATTATTTAATTAATTAGTAGAATAATCGAATAAACTATATTTAAAATATTAAAATTAAAAAAAAATTAAGATGTTAATGGTGATCACTGAATTATATATTTTACCATGATTAGGATTTAAGGGAATAAATATTTCCGAATTTTACTTCATGTATTGATGTTTTTAAAGCTAAAGTAATTAATAGAATCAATATTGACGTTAATGGTATTTTAAGTCATTAATATCAAATTAATTTATTTAAAAATAATAATAATAATAAATATGAGAAAAATGGGTAATATATGATAGATAATATCATCCATTGTGTATTTATAGGCAACTTTGATGTATTTCCCTTATGAACATTCTTATTATATTTTAATGTTTTGTGAAATTCCAAAAGTGCCCCTCAACTGAATTATAAAAGGGAACAGATTCCTTCACGAAATTACACTGAATTGAACTATCTAGATCAACAAAAACCACTCCAAAACAAAAAATCCTTATATTGGTTCATTTTTTTATCTCCATTCTAATATACCAACCCAATATCCATTAAGATGAGATCTAAATGGTGTCTGTTATGTAATCGTCTTTTCCAACCCATCCAAATATATTTATTATTCAATATCATCTAAACATGTTATTTCATAATAAATTTAAAAAAATATAGAATAATATAAAGTCTGATATGTTATTATGATTATTAGACAACTATATTATGTCTTCTATCCATCCTATCAAAAATTACTGTTATGCATATGCGTATGTACTGCTTTTCATCTCCACAGAATAGTGTAATTTATTTTCCATGAACACATTACATGGATAGTTATAATGATGGAATTAATTAATATTTATATTATACTTATGAAATGACATAGACTTTAAAAAATTAATATATTTAATTTTTCCCCTACCCATTCACTATTAAGTAAATGAAACTCTTTCTCATATGTATGTAAAGCCTATTGTCTCTACGAAGTGATGTGACTCATTTTACATTACAAAAATTTCAAAAAAATGGTTCTAAAACAATATTAAATACTTTAATATGATACATATATAATTAATAAAAATCCATATATAATCAATCTATATCCAATTAACATAAACCAGATCTTACTGGAAAAAACATGCATGAAAAAATAATGTAGGTAACACCCAAAACAATGGTAATAAAAATATATTATTAAATAACTATTGATAAGATGTTATATTAGGATTATATATGATATAATACAAATTATTATTATTTAGGTATACATTTATATCATTATTTAAAAAAAATTATGAAATTAAATTGTGTTCAACTAAAGTAAAGAAGAATTTAATGGTTTCTCATATCACTTTTACTTCTGTGAGACATATCCAAAATTCATAGGTTATTTATTTTTTTGTGGTGTATTTACTACCCCATTGATATATTATATCATTAATATATTTTTATTCATTGAATTTAAATATTCATTTGATGGTATTTCGTTCCTAGGGCTACAAAAAACCCATTTGGTAAGTGTTAATTTCATAATCTCTTTATTATTCTAGATTGTTTATGTTTATATCCGAACATTAGAACATTTTTATTTAATTTACATGTTTTCTATATGTTTTTTAAAAACTTTTTGAAAATTATTCTATAATTAATTTAATTTTAATCATTTTTTACGTTTTATAAAATAGGTTGAATGAAATATTTTTTATCGTATTCCAAACGAGTTACTTTTTGACATATCTGACAAAATTATATAAAGAATGATTTATGTAACTTTTTATATAATGAGTGTATTTTCCCACCATCATGATTCCATTATAGTTATATGCATCCATTATACGTTTTGAAGGTTATTTTCAAATAAAAGTTTCCTTCATATTTTTATTGTTTTTAATAATTTAATTTCAAAGAAACAAATGTATTTTTTAACAAAAATGTTTTCAATGATCTTTTAGTGTCCTTCTATTCATCAAAGATAGAAAACCTTTGGTTTTATAATTCACCGTTAGTTATATGATTTAATGATACCCTTATTTTATTCATTAGCATACTTGTGATCATTGATAATTGATTTTATCTTAAAAATCAATACTCACATTTGATTAATTTCATTATTACCTAAAATATATAAAAATTTTATAAATAGTGGTTACCTTGAATTTTATTTGATTATGTAAAGAAACATTGATAATTTCATATCCTTTAATTAATATATATTTTATATAATAAGTAATATTTATTAATAAATTAAATTTGTCATTACATATATGAGAAATTTGTTGGACATATAGTGATTAGTGGGGACCAGAATTATAAAATCCCTCAATGCATTGATATGCCTCATGAGAAAAATAAAAAATAAAAATAAACTGACTTTTACCCATTATGGTTGTCTCTTATTTTTTGTAATTATTTTATCATTTACTTTCCATACTTTAATTGCTTATTGTCTAATGATTGGAAGAATATTTTTCCCTTCTTTCTTGGTTTTTATGATCAGTATATGTAGACTCAAGTTCTTCAGGAATGAAAAAAATTCATACTCATTATTTGGATCAACAAATAAGTGTTTGGAGGAAATTCATTAAAGAATGAAAATATATATGGGATGTAATTATATTTTCATATGTTATTACATGAGGCTGTAAAATAATTCTTCAAATCAAGAAAAATAATTTTGGAAAAAAGACATTATTAGTTTAATTTTATCATTGAAAAATCATTTTTCTTTTTAACTCATCACATATTTAGTGTTTTGTGGTTCTTAACATTCTCATTACCATGATCTCTATCAGTCAATATCAGTCCATGGGAGTTTTTTTTTCTTATATGTCAATGTTTTAAAATTTCACTGATGATTTCTTATATGGAATCATGGTATGTGTAATTCCATATGTCCATCATATATCGATTTCTATAATTTTATGAGGAAGTATTATTGACTTTATTATGATGCAGGATCTCAAAAAAGGTATTTTATAATGTCAAACATTTCACTATTGAATCTAATTCTAAATTCATAAAATTAAAATTATTTACTGTGATTGGGGGGATATAACACCACAATATGTTCAAATAAGAGTGTTATATATGATAGCATATGTGACAAGTGACATCATGCTCAAACAAACTATAAAATATTATTTTTTAATTGTGATAATTATATATTATCGTTAAATTAGTGAAAATTAATAATATTAACTAAATTATATATTCTATACATAAGAAAATATAATGTATTAATTAATTATTTTTAATAATAAATTGATGTTTGATAATTTCATTTTATTCTTTAAAAATTTGATTTCTTTAAAAATGAGATTTCATTTATTTAAGGATTGAATATTATAATAAATATATGTGAACTATATGATTTATATTTGTAAAAATTCTACCATTTTTAAAATATTCATATTAATAATATATTAGAGTAATGTTTTTTTTCTGAAAATATTGATTTTCTTGTGAATAGTAACAAATGCATATTTTTATAAAATCGTTAATTTTTTTATATTAAGAATTTGTTTTTTTAATTTTAAATGAATGTAAAATAAGTGATTTTTTGTTATATTTATCTAATTAATTACATTTTAATCATATTTATACCGAATTGTGGAAAATGTAAATTTTTATTCTTAAAAACTAATTTATCTAGATAAAAATTTATCATTGCATTTTGCGAATTTCATATTAAAGTAAATTCTAAGAAATAATTTTTATTAATTTTTAAATATGGATTAAATATGTATAATTAGTGTACGAACATTTGTTAAATAATATCCTGATAGTTTTGTTCAATAAGTATAGTACAATTACTAATTTTATTACCAAGGTAAATGATAAATTGGGTAATATATATCAAAAATAAAATGATATGATCCAGAAAATGATGAAAAAAACTTCATTTATATTGTTAGATTAGTATACATAGAATATAATCATCGAAGGGTATAATTTATGACCTTTTACGTTTATTTTTTTATAATTATGACCTTTATATTATTTTATTTTATTGAAAAGTAAAATAAGTCACACTCTCATTTTTAAGAAGTGAAATATTTTAATATGGTATCCTTATAAGGTTATGTTTGACTACGAATAAATATTGAAATATGAAATTTTTATATTCATCATGGTAATTTATTTTTAATTATTATTAAAGAAATAATTAACTTAAATTCTAACCCAAAATTATTCTTGTAATTATTTATTTAATGTTAGAATAATATAAATGATGTAAAAAAATATTAAAAGTAAAATTATTTGAGATATCAATGGTGATACATGAATTATATAGATAGCTATGAAATATTTTGGATATAATAAAATATTTTTTCATAATTTAAATTGTTTACTTGATTTTATAACGTTAAAGTAATTAGTACTATCATGGTTGACAATAATGATATTTTATGGGAAAAATATTATAATAAATTATTTTAGAATAATAAAATTCTAAAATAAGAACAATGGGGATAAGATATGGTGTATAATTTTACCCATTATTCATTAATTTTCAATTTGGATGTACTTCACTATAGAATAGGTTTATTTTATTTTAATATTTCGAGAAATTCCAAAAGTACCCCTCACCTCAATTATAAAAGGGTGCCTCTTCTATAACTTATGTACATCAATTTGTGTTATCCAGCTAAAACAAACTGAATAACTTCCATTTTCTATATCATTATCCAGGTTATTGAGTATCTAGTCCTTCTAATAGACCTCCCTTATTTCCCAAAAAAAGTGATCTAAAGGTTGTTCGCCAAAGAAGAGAAAATATTATTTACAGGCTCTTTCAAGATAATTTCTTTTTATACATCCTATTCATTTATTTTTTTAATAATATGTTAAAAAATAAAGTTTCATACATATACTGATTTTTTATTTTATTATGAGAGAACAAAAGTACACCATATATCCATCATGTGAAAATGGAAAGCATTGGGTGTGCGTGCAAATGAATTATAGTCACCACACGACAGTGTACTTTTTCCATGGACACATTACATGTATAGTTATAATGATTTATATAATGGATATATATTATAATTATGAAATAATAATGACTATAAAAAATTAAAATATCATCTATTTTCCCTACTCATTCACCATTAATGGAATAATACCGCAATTTGTATGTACATACAACCAACCATCTCCATGAAGTGATGTGACTCATATTATATTTAAAATATTAAATAATGGCTATAAAAATGTATTAAATAATTAAATATCATTTTATATAATTAATAAAATTCTCTAGATACATGATAGGGTACCACTGTTTACTTGAGGAGTGATGAAGATGGGAAGTGTATCTTTTCTCCCATGATGCGACCATGACTGGTAGGGTTTCATAATGATAGTGGGGGTCCCACACATCCGTAGATTCAATCATCTTCATCCTCTTGGAATACCTACATTGGTGGATCCTTCTACGTTGAACCTATTCTCGGTGGCTCACGTCCTGCATGACTCTGATGATGTTCGACATGTAGCGGGGAAGCAGATAGCTTCAACCAGCTCTCAATCAATCCCATTTCTTGGTATGGTCGTGGGATCTGAAGATGATTTGTGGGTTTAGGTCATTAGTTCTGTTAATGAGGAGTCAGTCAGATGAAAATATACAGTAGTGATGAATTCCTCTTCCTTGTATGTGGTGTTGTGGGTTGTTTGGATGATTCTTATTTAGTCTTGAGGTGATATTTCATGCGATTCATATACTGATGCAGCTGTAGAGCCGAATATAGGTGTATTCAGTTCATTATAAATGTTAAAAGACTCATTTCCAGGTAGAATCCTCTATAAGGGCTCATCAGTCTATGATGAAGTCAACACCGTAGTGTTTGCTGATTGTATGGAAATTGGATATTATTCTCAGATTTCAAGCATTGTTTTACTTAATGGTGATCAACCATAGAAGCATAAATATTTTACACAAGGAATCTCTATTTTGTGGGGTTTCTCTAACTAAAAATGTGAATATCTTGGTTTTGTATTTTTTCACTGGTTATTTTCTTCAAATGAAAAGAAACTTTGAGCATGGATCATTGCCTCTCTCTGGTCGAAACCTAGTTGGATTTATTTGCATGAATGCTCTTTGAAATATGTTATTTCACATGCTCAAAATGAAATTTTTAGGTACAGTTTCATCTTCATGTAATTAATTGTGTCATCTATAATCCAATTATATTTCATGATATAGGCACGACAATCGCGACTTTAATCCACCTCAACAAGGAAATGTAACATGTGCGGTTGAAAGTTTGGATGCTGGTTCAGATTGATCTCAGCTCTACACTGATTGAAAAGGTAACCGTTTCGACAGCCTTTGATAAAAACCATAATGATGTTGAGTATGAGAAAAATCCTTTTTCCTTCAATGAATGTATGACAATTGGGGACTCTTTTAGAGCAATGTTGTAAGAAGGATTCTTATGAGGGATGTGGGATGAAAGGTCACTCAAAAAATCACTGTCAAATTAATCCCATAATGAAAAATGAAGACATGTCAAAAAATATTGTTCATGATTGATATTCCCTTAATTTTACAATATCAAAATTTGTGAATGTGCTGATTCCTGGCTCTCAAGAGCCAAATGGAATGGGGCTACTGGAGGAGTCTTTGATGAAGTATAGATCATGGGCTGCCATATTCTCTAAGAAGGAAAATATCAACAATGCTGATACTTCTAGGAATAAAAAATGTATTGACTTGCAGAAAACATAAATTTATGATAATCCCTAAATTAGAGGAAGTGAAAATTATTTGAATGAAATAGTAAATGAAGTAGAAATAGAAGACAAAGTTGATCAGCATCTATCATTATATAGGATGGATTCTTTAGGTAACCAAAAGGGTAATCAAATCTTAGAAGATTATTCTTCAGAAACTTCTATATATTTCACGGATTTATCAAAATTCCTCATGGATAATGAAGGTATTAAACTTCTTTCCTATAATAAGACAAGGTCAATGGGGGTCCACATGTGGTAATTGAGAAACCAAATAATATTGCTACTTCTCCAAAATAAAAAAATTAGTTTTCAATTGTGTTTCATGTTACATAAGAAACAAAATACCAAAAGAATCACCCTCATGCTGGATCAATGGATGTAGATGGTATGATGACTATAATGTGAAGGGACACCTCCCCTGAAAGAATCAAAGAGAAGAAGATGGGCATATTTGTCTATAATAGAATTCATACTGAGAACCTACATGAAAAGATTAATGGTATTCCCGAGTGTATGAGAATATCTAGAGGTGGGTGGAATAGCCACAAAAGTGTTGATAGGTGTACAATTCTAGGGGAAGAACGAAAACTAAGCGAATGATTATGGAAAATGATAGGATGATATCTTATGCTTTGGCTATAATTAATTTTTTCCCATACCCTCTTTAAATCCATTATTTTATTTCTTAGAACCAATAAAAGAGGCAATTCCTCTACCACTATAAAAAAATTCTAATGGTTATGAATATATATCCTATTCATATGGAATGGATCTTAAGGGAGATAACATGTCTGCTGATCAAAGTAGTTAACACCGAAAAAAGTGGTATTAATGAATTATAATTGAAAAAATGTTTGAATGATGTCAAATAAAAATTATATAGGACATATATATATGGATATGGTTCTAGTATAAATTAATTACATGAATTAAATTATTATATAGTATAATAAATAATGTTCAATGAAAGGAAAGTGAAAGGGAAGGGTTTCTCTTCTCACTTTTACATCTATGAGACATATTCCATATTAACAACTTATTTATTTCATGTGTTTTATATAATTCTGCTTGGATATATTATATCTAAAATATCTTTTCCATCATGGTACTCGATGTTTCATTTAATTTTATTTTTTCATTGGTCTTATGATTCAATGAAAACCATGTGGCTAGGGTTTATTTCACAATCTCTAGATTATTTGGGATTGTCTATGATAAATTCCCTAATGGGGAATATTTATCATCCATGTAAATGTTTTATAAATGTTTTTTAAATGACTTTAACAATGATGTTATATTTTTTTGATTAATTTTTATCTATGATTTACATTTTACAAAATACATTGAATGGAATATTAGTATCATTTTCCAAATGAGGTAAATTGTGAAATAAATTAATTTGGAATGAATTTATAATGTATACATAATGTGAATATTTTTACACCATTATAGAACCATAATGATTCATGGAATCCCATAAATGTTTACAAGGTTATTTTCTGTGTAATTATTTTTATTTTCCTTTGAGTAGTTTTTTGAAAATTTATTTTCAACATGAAAAAGATATTTTTCCACAATTTTCTTTGGTAAACATATTTGGGTAATTTTGTTCATCAAATGAAACAATCCATGTTTTTCACTGATTTGCTAATGGGAATATTTTTTATTAAACCCATTTGTTGAATAATTCACTTAATTGTGATCATTAAATATTCCATTTGTCTTAAATTTCAATATTATTGTATGATGGATATGAATTTTCCCTAATCTATATTCAATTCTTTGATATAGTGTTTAATATGAATGTTATTTGACTACATAAAGAAATATTTACAAATATTTATCATTTAATCAGTATATATATTTGATGATAATGAATACTGATTCATGAATTCTATTGATCATTTGACATGTGAGGGATGTTTTTGACCATCAGTGATGGGTGACAACTAGGATTATATATCCCCTAAATTAATTGATAGGTCTTACGGGAACAAAATTGGAATAATTAAATGGATGTTTTCTCATAATGATTAAATTTCCTTGTGAATGGTCTTAAAAGTATATATATCATGATGTTTGAGATCATTTCATCCATATTAATAATCACCCTTAGTAATAATTTAGTTATTATTATCCATGTTATTTTTACTATGATATTATAAATAGATTAGATTTTTTACAAGGTATTTATTAAATGGAATTTTTCCCAATTATTTTCATTTCCATAATTATATTTTCCTATTTTTTCATGGTAAAAGAGTTATTATTTATCTAGAATGTATGTTCAGTTATTTACATTTCCATATTTATTATGAATTATTGATTCAGGATAACCACCACTATATTTAACCCTTATTGATAATTGCATCTCACCCTTATTTTGTTTTCATTCCCTATGATAGGATAGGGAATCCATGGAATGAGTTCAATGATGTCAAATGGATTCCATTACTATGTTTCATTTCTTATCATCGATGTAAAATGGGTGTCATATGTTTACCTAGTTTTCTAGAACTACTAAATAGATTAAACCTTGGGATTTGAATATATATACTTATGCTAATGTAAACAAGTCACCACTGAATATGGGCTCTTGGAGTTGGGGTTTTTACATAAAATAACATTAACCCCAGTGAAAATACCAAAAGTGTTAAGTTAAAAATTTCTTAAACCACCTCAAATAACCAAAATAAAAAAATAAATATAATCAATAAATAGAACATGAATATAATTACTCCTTGTTAAATGAAATATAATTGTACATGGTTCTTAATTATGTATCTATTAAAATTAATTTTACTATTTTTGAAATTAGATGCACGTACAGAGCGAGTTAGTACCACAGTATGAGCTTCTTGCCTCAATTTTCAACCCTTTAGATATATTTCTTGTTATACCATTTCTTTTATTTAAAATAATTAAACTATTTTACACATCATTACTATTTATGTTTTAGTATTTGGATGAAATATGATCCTGATAACAAAGATTATAAATGATTGTATCATGAATCCACTATGTCTTATAATATAATAATACAAAATACCTAAATGGTTTAAAATTAATATATTACTATAATGATGGAAAAAGAGTGTTTCCAAGTCTTACGCAAGGTCGTGAGGTTGATATCTAAATTGATAATAAATATTATCACTCTAAGATTTTTTTCACTGTAGACTAATAATTATTGAAGATATATTTTTATATTCTAAATGTTATCATAGCTTTTTTAATCATCGAACAATTTTTTAGAAGTTTTACTTTAATGGTTTGGAAAAATATATTAAATTGTATTAATATCCCTAAAAAGTTATTCCATGAAAATGTTATATTTTGGGGATTACTATTAAAGAACCCATTATTGAGGTATGGATAATTATTAGGTTTAAAATTTTATAGATTTTGAGGTATTAAAGTGTTGATTTATTTTGATAAAATTGAGTTATATTTTATCGATATCCAGTTAATTGTTTATTGATCTAATGAATAAGTAATCAATGATATTTTTGATGTTTTATTTCTTTTTTGGGATTATAAAATATATTGAGTAGTGTGTAATATTATAAACTGGTAGTATAATGTATGTGTAAATTTTTGATGTGTACATGATTTCACAACAGTTTAATGTCTTCAATATTGAAATGTATTTGAGAAATGTATGTTATTTTGAATATATTATTAACATATATACATATTTAGGTATATGTTGGTGTGAAACTCATGATGTTTAAGGAAAGGTATGAAACATTATATATCATAATAGAGTATTTTACATGTAAAATTGCAATATTTTAATATGTGATTACATTTTTATATTTTAAAGTGGTTAAAATCGTTCTCCCTACAAAACACCACATTTAAAAGAAATCACGATATATTTAAATAACATATAAATATGTCTTTATGACCACTAAAAACTACCAATTACATGAGTAACAATTAATATGAGAAACCACATTATGAAATAAATAAATTAAAAAAATCGGAATTTTAAAATGAATGAAATTTATTTATTTCATCTAATATTGTATAAAGATCATTTATTTCTTTAAAAGATTTATTTTAATAATTCCCTTTTTGTATGATAAAATTTTCACTTCCAAAGCAAATATGATTAATGATTGTAAAGTATGTTTCATATTATTCATTTTTAATGACAATTTAGTTTGTAAATGATATGAAAAAGAATAATAATAGTTTATTTTTGAAAATTCCATTTCCAAAAAGAAATTCACAATATGTTCTAATTTTTTTAAGAAATATAATTTTTAAATTATTTAATTTTAATTTTATTATATGGAAATATTTTCTAGATATTAGAAAATAATATTATGTTATGTTGAAATTTTGTGTTTCCTAAAAAAGTAATTTTTCTTAATCATGAAATAAGTTTTGTAAGAAAATTATAAATTATATGTTTATATCATTATGTATTTTTGTCATAAAATTTTATTTTATTTATGTAATTAAAAAAATATTTAAGAATAAAATTTATTTTACAATATTCTTTGATCTTGTAAATCCTATGTTTAAATTTTTTATAACAAAATTATAATGATAGTCTAATTAAAACTATTGTTTGTCTATTAATTTAATCAAGTAATTTCTTAGTGAGATTTTTTTCTTTATTGGCATGAAATCCTAATAAATTGTTTTATTTTTATAATAAAATATAATATTAATTTTTTATTTATAATTTCAATAACTTTATAATAAACATAAATTTTATGCATAAAATACCCCATTTCTGTAAACTGTTTCTTTTGGTTGTGTGTGATTATTAAAAATTTATTTTTTCAGAACCACAAAAAAATTTGGATATTAATAATTAAAATTTGTAAATAATATTTTTCATATTATGTAAATGGATAAATATTAAAATAATATACTTAAATTTTAAAACTATGAAAATAATTATTTACCATAGTAAAATTAACTTTTGGAAAAATGCTAAATGTAAAAAATAAAATCCCATAAATAATAAAATATAACTCTTAAATGAGTAGTTGAGGTTATTTTATACCAGAAATCACATTCCCCACTTTTTTCATTTATAATTAATTAACCATGGTATTGTATAAACACATTATTGAAAGTTTCTATAGTGTTTCAAAATGTCCCATTCTCTTCACTTATAAAAGCTAACACTCTCTCAAATTGATGACTCATATATTTAAGGGAATTGTACTTGAAAATATGATATTTTCCACCATATATGTCCTTATATGATAAAAATAATCCTCAAAACACACTATGATTCTCTAAGACCTTCAATTACAAGAAGTATTCCAAGGAAAATAAAGTTTACTATGAAAGTATTATCATCTGTATAGTTTTTATTGTCAATATTAATATTTCAAATTTATTATGAAATAAATTTTTATAATTATATTATTAACACAAATATAATAATATAATAATATATTTATGAAATATCCTAATATATTCAACATTATCACCCATCAAGAAAATCAAAATCCTCATTTTTTTTACACAAATACCATCACCTCCACAAAACAATGATTTTCATATATTATTTAACATATGATGGAATATTATTAGGATTTTATTGATGAATAGATATTTTTATATAATTTATTTGTTATTCATTAATGTTAAATTATCATACACTATCATTTCATCAATTTATATTGAAATAAGATTGTTAGTTTCATGTAAGGGAAGACTACTGCCTCCCCAAGCAAATAATTTCATTTTTCATTACAAACGAACACGGATGGGAATAAGAATGATTTTAATAGAGATATAAGAAATATGTGAAATTTTTGTGGTTATATAAAAGTTAATTAAAATAATATATTAAAATATTATTATTTTCTAAAATGAAATAAAAATATCTTATTTTGTTCGGTTTTATCGCATAAATTAATGATATTGAATAGTTTATGTGATGAATGTTTAAAGAATGTAATATATTAGTAAAAAATAATAATTTTTTTTGAAATTATTAATAATTATGGAATAGTAATATTTATATCTAAATAGGAAATTAATATAGCATATTCATTCATTAAATATTGAGAAAACATTCTTGATATCAGTTTCATCTTTGTGGGACATAATTAAAAATATCATTGAATGAATGAGGAACATTATATATTTTTTTAAAATTATATTAAAATAACATTAATAATCTAAGAATTATGATCTTTAATCCACTTAGATATAATAAATGTTGTCTTCATGAAGCTATTAATAAATAAACAACCAAAATTATTAACACCCCATAATGAAAATAGACTCAAATTTGTATTTATATTTCTAGTATTTTGTTTCAAAATAATTAATACAAAGTTACTATGTTTATATTATTGAATTGAGATGAGTTATTAAAATATTAATGTTTATTATATATGAGGATAGAAAATGATTGAATATGAAAGAGTAAGAGTGAAAGGGTTTTCACCTAAAATTACATTTTTTGGGACAAATATGTTATTAGGCACCTAATTTGTTTTTTCTGGTGTATATAGTACTAATTTGAGATATAATATAAAATTTATATTTTATTCATTTTATTTTATATTCAATTATAATATATGTCTTTCATGTATTTATTATTAACATGTTACTCATGTTGTATAAGTTTTCTTGGTCTCAATTTTGATTCTTTGAGACATGTTCCATGTTATGCACCATGTCACTTTTGTTTAGTTGTATATTTATTTACTATCCCTTGAATGATTATTAAATTACATCCTTATGTTTCATGTAATATGCAATCTAAATATTTTTCCCTTATTAATTTGTCTATCGGTTTAGTTGTTTAAAAAAAAATTTAACTAAACATTATTTCACTATGTTATTATCATTATCCTGAAAATATTTCATTTATGTTGGAAAAATTATGCCCTTATTATGCTTTATTTTACCATTAATTCTAGATGAGTACATTTCTTCCAAATAAACTCTTTTGTATATTTATTTCTCACATAATTGATTAAATTATTTTTCAACAATTTACATTTCCCTAGATGAATTAGGTGAAGGATATTATAGTAATGAAATTGTTATATAATAAAAGCTTTATATGGTGTGAACATGTCCTAAATCTACCCAATGGGGCCCGAGACACAACTACCCTATGCCCACCAACAATGATCCATGTTATTATGATAATCACAAAGATGGAATATTAGACACATGGGATACATTATCCTAAAGTACATCTATTCATGCACACACCCCTAATCCCATAAAATGAGTAAATATAAAACAAATTATAAAAATGAATGAATAAAAATATAATACCAAAACCATATTATGAAAAAAAAAGTATTGGAATATGGAAAAAGGGCCCAAATACGAGCCCAACCAAAACTAGAAAGTAAAATCCCACTTGCTCATCCAATGGGGACTATTATCTAAAGAAACACTAGTATACATCATAGTCTATACATCTCAATATTTTTTCACTTGATCTATGACCACCAAGGAATCAAAAAAAATAGAATGATGTTTGCATAAGACATGAGATGTGTAGGTAGAGTGCATGTAGGGATGAGTATGAAAATACCGTGTAGACCACTAATAATGGTGGAAACTAGTACCGTAATTAACCCAAAAAATAGCTCAAGGATTTAAGTGGGGAATATTACCTAAGACCAAAACACACATTATGTACCAGTTATAAGGTGTTTCATTATTCACTAAAGATTCATAGAGGTTCTACATCTTGGAAGTAAGTACCTATTACCAATACACCATAGGTAAGAGACTAGAGGATAACTCAATGAAATGTACTTATATTATAAGTGTATCAAATCAATTATTTTGTTAGATACAAGTCATAATTTGAAGAAAGGAAATATATTTTTGGAAAACATAATGATCAAGTAGGGTTATGTCCTCCTAAAAGTTGTGTCGCCTCCTTGTGAACAGATTATCATAGTGAGGATATGTGAAGAATAATTTCCCTATATTTTTCCAAGACTAGAGTGGTCAAGAAAGCGTGGATAATATTTCACTAGTGTTTCGTGATGGGCCCAAAAATATTTACACCACCCATATTCACTATTAAGTTATCATCAAATTTATATATGAAGTGTTATAAAGAACAAACTTTTTTATTTCATTAATATTACATCATTTTTAAAAATAAAAAACAAAATATTTATAAATTGATGGATCTAATGGTTTTGTAATTTTGGAAAATTATGACTATAAATCACTTATAAAGAAAAAAACATAAAAATTATTATAATACTTCTTCTCTATCCACATAAAAGCATCATATTATCTTTATTATATGTTGTCACCTGAAGATATACATCAAACAATGTGGTGATCTAAAAGTTTTATAAGAGGGTGAATAAGGGACATGAATCAATATTACATGGGTATGAAGAATTATTATCATCGCATCACAAGAACATGATCATCATCATAATCACAAGGTAAAATTTTATAATGAAATGGATTTTGGACATTCATTAAAATGAGACATCATTTCATAGTATAAAAATACCGCACATTATTGTAAAAAATATAGCATCATGTCTACATATAACATATATGAATACTCATAACAACATCATTATGAACAAATATAGCATCAAGTTAACTCATAATATACATTATCTCCTAAGATAAATCACACTACAAAATTCAATGGATGGATATATAATTTTGGACCCCACATCACATGATGATATGTATATAATGATGCATGGAACATAAAACATATTACAGTTATTTTAATGAAATAACACATGGAAAAAATTGTATATATTAAGGTTTTAATCAAGATTAATTTCATTAATAGAAAAGTGTTTTCTGAATTAATAATGTAACAACAATTTGGCAAAAAATCATCATTCTTGAGTAAGGAAGAAACAAATCATGTGGGGAAAATATGCATTTTGGAAGGACATGTCATTTTTAAAAATTTATGTATTTAAATTATATTCAATGTTAAAACATGTATATCCATTAAATTAATAGGTTAGAATATAAAAATTATATTTAAGGATCACAAGATGATTTTCCATACATTAAATTATTTTAAATATAGGTAACCCAAAGAAAGGGAGTGGGATTTGAGAATCCCTATACCCTTTTTCCAAATTTAATTTTGGATTTTTTACATCTTGTATAATAAGAATTGGATTATTAGAAAAAATTTCCAGAAGAAAATTATGTTCATTTCTTCCATTATTAATCAACTACAAATAATTTATTATATTTTATAACTTTCATTGTTTAAATAAATTATTTTATATAATTCATTCAATAAATATTTCAGTTTTGATTCGCTTACACTAATTTTATTAAAATTCATTATAAAATAGTATAATTAATTATATAATAATATAATAAATTTAAGTACATTTTAGATATTATATATAATTGATAAAATCAACCAATTATTATGATTATAAGTGTTTACATTGAAATGTCTCCGTAGGTGGTTAACTGACCTATGACGGAAAATTTTGGGGAGAGATGGAAAGCGAATGTTGAAATTTAAATACATAAAAAAATTAATTTCTATTATGTTGACATAATTAATATAATTTTATAATAAATTTTAAATAATCCAATAATCTTAGGTTTCTAAATGGGTTTTGAAAAAAAATATAAGAATAATAAGAGAAGAGTTAATAAAATCTTTCTTAATTCTTAGGGTATAATCTCTTTTATGAGGCTAAAAATACATTGCTTCGTGGATTTATATTACTCTATAACATAACAAGATTTTATTAGGGGATTTATAGAGAATATTTTTATATAAAATTTCTTTTTTCATGTGAGGGAGGAATGATTTTCCATGGAGAGGGAGATGTGTTAATATACTTGGGAGGAGATTTATTTTAAGAATAAATTATTAAATAATATAATACATCAAAGATAAAAAAAATTATATTGAATTTATAAAAATATAAATATGATATAAATATAATATAATGGTTTTTATACTTTAATCCTCTTTGTAATTGGAATTCATTATTTTATTAAAAAGGAATATGTAAAAAAGGAAATTTGTTATTTTAAGAGATCACTTCTCACTTTAGGTTTTGGAATATTATTTTTAGGAATGTATTTTTTGTTTCAATTATTTTGATGAATAATTTATGATTTTTATTATGATTTTTTTGGGACGAAATTGTGTATAAGGTTGTATTTTTTTTCAATAGTGGTCAATGAATATTAAAATGGATGATATGAAGAACTCCAATGAAATTAAGGAAAGGAGAATGATAATTTGAAGAAGACCATGAAATTATTCGAGATTCTATGAGAACCATGTATGTGATTACTTGATGAATAGAATTGTATGATTTTCATGATGTAGATAATGATGGTTGAAGAAGAAGAGAGTGTGGAAGGTCTTGGAATTATGAGATGGCCATGTGTCTCACATTGTATCAAAACCAAATGATGTTAAAGCTAATCTATCGAAGGATATAGAGATAACACGATAGTGGAGTTCATGATTAAAGAATTAGAGTTGTTGAAGAAGCCAAATCATAGAAAAGATTAATGAAAGTAATGACCAAATCATATATTGAAGGTGGCACTGTTCTCTAGTGTTTTCCAAATTTTGGGGCATTAAAATATGAAGATGAAGAAATGTGTTTTTTATAGAGAAATTTTCATGATTAATTCAAGGGGTTTTGAATAGTTGTGTGGAACTGATGCTTTAGGATGAAAACAATGAAATTTTGAAAAGTCATGGAGTGTGCAAAAACTTGGGCAATGTGTGTGAAAAATGAGGTTGCATGAATGATTGGTTTTGTGTGCAATATGGAAAGTTGTATACAATTTTTGCGCACAAGGGGTGTTTTGATATTTCAATCCATAAAAATGGAAAGTGCATGAGGTGTGCAAAAAACTCAATAAAGTGTACAAAATATGATTTGCGTGAAAGAGTTTTTACAAGCATGAAGAGTGTTTTATATGCTGATTAGTGTTTTACGCATAGGGTTGAAAACACCTATAAATAGGATGTGACCCCTCCCATTAGATGATTCTCAAATCTAGGACAAATATCAAGCTCTATCTTCCATAAAATATTATGTATAGAGTGGGGCACAAGAAGAAAAATTTTTGTACAAAAAAGAAGGTGTTGTGGGAAAAGGGAACTTCTGTGCGAAAAATAATAGTTGTGCAAAACGTTTTTTTGACACCAAAAGGTGTCATTATATGCAAGGATTGAATTGTATGCACAAGACACCTAGACGGGTGTGTGAAATTATTTTGTGGTCCTATAGGCCTTTTATAGGTGGTTAGCACTCTCAAAGAGGCTTCGTGAAGAAGGAAGTATAGTGAACCATTCAGTTTTTTTGGGGAGAAGTACTACCGCACACACACGACTAGTGTTGTAACACCTTTATTGTGATTTGTGAAGTGAAGAAGAATATGTGATTGTAAACTCATATCTACACTGAAAGAAGTATGTATACTGATACACATAGCTGTTGGTATTTGGAATTAATGGAGGAGAAGAAGAAGACGAACATAGTGTTCCCAACTAAAAATTATGAATTATTCAGGGCAGTACAATTGTAATGATGCTTTGCTGAGATGATATTAATATCATGAACAATCACCTTGTATTTTTTTATTCTATACAAGAAGATAACGAGAAGATTTAGTGCATTCGGTTATTATACTAAATGATAATATTGAATAAAAAAGAGAATCAATTCAGGACTTCGATGCAGATTGTGTCTCATGTTGAACCGAGACGAAGACTTCAACAAAAATTTATTGAGGGGACCTTCATGTCTTTAAACTGAGTGCGACCTAAACTAGGGAAGTGAGATAGGTGGAGTCTATGGGAGAGACCCGAGGGAAGCAGTGAGCTTTCCCTGAATAATTATGTAGTGATCCTAGGACAAAGTGATTGTGCCTGAACCCTTGTAATCAATAACAAATGAAGAATCATGGAATTAGGTACACCCGAAAACATGTTGACGTATTCTCCTTGGATGTATCCCTTAGTGTAGAACCAAATAAATAGTTTTATGTTATCCTTCTTCATGTGAATGTTTTAATTACTACACATATCCATCATACAAGAATTAAAAATGGTTCCTACCATTGTGGGAGCAAGATCCAGTAAAGAAGAGAAAACATTGACACCCTGATTCACCCCCCCCCCCTCTCAGGGTGGTCCAGGGTCCTTCAGTTCTTTAAGAACATTATTTTCAATAAATTATTATCTCATTATTACATCTAGAATGATATGATTTAGGATAAAATGGTTTCATGAAAAAATAGTGTTATACTATTCACATGAAAATTGAAGTATTTCTGAAAATATCTAAAAAATCCCCAATAAAAAATTTTACTTTCTCATTTAAAAAATTATATTAATTTTATAATAATTGATTTTTGATAGAGGTTATTTATAATTTTAATATAAAATTTATAATATTTACAAAATACATTAATATAATTTTTATCAAAAGATGTGATTGTATTTTATTCATATTTTTCATCATTATATTTAATTTTTTATGATAATGTTGTTATATAATTAATTAATTAATTATAAATATTATCTATATGATAATAAAATTTTTCATGTTAAATTACTATTCTAATTTTCAGGGTATTATTCCCAAAATTCATCTAACTATTCCAATTGTCATACAACTATTTACAATGGTCATATTAATATTCAAACTATCACATTAAAATTCTTATAGTTACCTTACATTCTGTAATTACCACTTCATTCATTCAGTCAATATTCAAATCAATTCCTCTCGTTGTTTAAAATTTCTATTTTCTATAATGTTGATTGGTTAAGAAATTTTTTTTATTTTATATTAAATGGTTTATTAGAGGGTTGATTCTATTTGATTGAGGTTATCCATATTTTGTCATTATATTTTCAATATTTTCCTTTTTCACATTTAAATAATTTTCACATTAATGGGTTTCTTCATTGACTAATGAAATTATTCTTTTTAATGAAATAATGTGTTACTGGTTTTTATATATTTCGTTTTTTTATAATATTGTATAAAATAATACATTATACATACATATCAAGAAGTAAATATAATTTATATACTTAGGGTTGTTACATTCACCCCCTAAGAAAATTTCATCCCAAAAAATTTAAACTCGTATTATTGGTTGAGAATTACTGAGGGTAAATATGTTTCATTGTTTCTTATGGTTACCATGTTACCTATTCATACATATGGTTACATCATATAATATTGAGAAGGTGACCTATCTGGTTGTGTAGAACTCTATATCTATAGTTTAATAATGTTATATGCTTCTCCTCACAAGGGAGTTCATTCTCTAGTTTTACCCCTCCAAATTCATTACATGTGAGGGATCATTTATGTACTAACTCATGAGAGATACATGGAACACATCATGAACCTAAGACTTTTTTAGTAGAAGGGGAAGTTGATAGGGAACTACTTCTTTATGATCAAGGATCCCAATGGTGAAAATGTACCTAGTGATTATATTCCATTTCATTCCAATCTGGATGGATCTCTTCCATGATGATATTAAAAAGAAAAAAATCCACTTAGATCAAACTCCAATTTTATTTTATGGTTTTCTGTGTATTTTTTTTCTAACTCTGACCATATTTTATATGATAATTGATGGATTAAACATTTTTTGTCATCTATTTCATAAGATTAGGTCCAAGTATCTTTAGTTTACACACATTATCCCAGCTAGTAGGAGTTCAAAATCACTTCCCATAAAGAGATTCATATGATTCCATTATAATAATAATGTGGAAGATATTTTTATATTATAACTCAAAAATGGTATTTATTGATCCCCTCCAATTTAAATTCCATTAATTAGGCTACTAGCATGTCCTCAAGTATCTGAATAGTTCTTTTAGAATGGCCAATAGTTTTGGGGAGATAGAACATACTAAAATTCCTTTAAATATTCAATATATATTGATGATTTATCCAATATATTGAGGTTAACCTTGAGTCACAATAAGATATAATCAAAATTGGAACCCAATAAACATGACATCATCCTCGATGTATATCATGGTAAGTTGTTCTAGCGGTAAATCATCCAAAATTGGGATGATGATGGAAGCCTTGGATAGTTGATCCACCACTTCACATATTGCATTGTTTACATTATATGTCTTTAAGAGGCTTTTGATTATGTCCATGTTTATTTTATCCCATTTCAACATGGTTATAGGAAATGTTTTCATCATCTTGTTAGCCTATTATTTCTCTTTTTTATTTTTCTCACATAGTAAGCACCTTGAGTTATATGCAAAAATATCATTCTTTATGATGTCCCATCAAAAGTGCATTGGAATATCACAAAACATCTGGGTACATCCAATATGGATAGCTAATGTTGATATATGAGAAATATATAGTATCCCCATATATATATTAAGTGATGAAGTCATGAAATGTCTAGTTAAAACCAAATAACACCGTAATAATCAATGGGTAACTCATGTAGCTTCCATTCTGGTATAGCCTCAACCATCAATTTTAGCTCCATGTCATCCATTTGTGACTCCTAGATCATCTCTTGGATATAAGTTTGGACACTAATTTGGGTAATGTAGTATTTATTCCCTTCTGTTATGATCCATAGATCCATTTTATTCAAATCCATGAATATAGGGTATTTCTCAACCCTCATCATGGATAATGTGTTATGTTATTTTCTTTTATGAGATTCTTCTACCTTATATTCCTTTAATGGTTGGTAGTGAATAGAGTAATAGTAGTCCTTGATTGGATCTTACTACATTAATTGATGCATTCTGAGATCTTATTATGTGAATGTATACTTTAAACTCTTATGATTAGTATATACATCATGTATCTCACCATAGAGACAGTGCCACTAAATATTTAGAAAAAACATCACATATTCAGACTCCATATCATACGTCAGATTTTTATAATCCTGGATCATCAATTTTCAGGATGCATATTGTTTCACTAAATCATTCTACATGAGTATACAAACCAATAATTTATTTTAGGAATGACAATATATCACAAAACTTTGTCCACCTATTGGTAGTGTAATTACATTTATAGTGATAAGCCTCTTCTTGAGATAATTAATTATTTCAACTTATTCGTATTTCTATAAAAATGATACACCTTTATGTGGTAATTTATTTATAAGGTAATATAATCATGATAAATTTATCACAAAACATTGGTTGTACCCACCTAGTCTATGATACCTATGGATTTCGCTGGCACCAATGGGTCTTGGAAATTCTTAAATTTTGTTTACCATTGAAGGGTCCACAGAAATTACCTCACATGTGATCACATACCCCATAAATGAGACTTTATAAATCAAAATGGCACACTTACATAACTTATAATATATTTTATCCTTCCTTAATGTCACTATCACAATCCTTATATACTCATCATTTTCCTCCTTTCTCTTTTAGAAAATGATAATATTATCAATAAACACTACCAATTGTTTTTCGAGGTAGTCCCAAAAAATATATTCAACAAATCCATGATTCATAATGTGGGATTAGTATGAATTAAGGGAATAATGATGAATTATTAGTTTGTATACCATGTACAAATAGTATTCTTCTTAAAATCAGTATTCTTCACATTAAACTGATGATATAAAGAATGAATAGCCACAATTGTGATGTACTGAGCTCCTTACAGTTGATCAAACAAGTCATCAATCTATTGGATTAGATAAATTCACATTAGGGTGAAATTTTTTTTAATTCTTGATAATCGATACACATCTGTGTTGATCAATCCATTTTCATTACTACGAGAACAGGTTCACCCTAAGGTGATTCTCTATGGAATATGAACCCTTTGTCAAAATGCTATAACATCTACTTTTTATGTAATTTAGTTTTATTTGGTGCATCCTATAGAGAAATTTAATGATATGAGTGGATCCATCTATAAATTATATTGAGAAATCTACCTCAGAATCGGGAAGAAGTTTGGGTAACTCTTTGGGAAGTACATCTGGTTATTAACCAAAAATGGGTATTTCCACTAGGATGATACATTCCTTTGACTCACCCATTTGGGAATGGTATTCTTCATCATAGTGTATCAACACCCATACTATTTATTAATTTTCCAATGTATATTCATGATCTTACTATCATTTTTTAGGGTCATAGGATGGTTCAAAATATGAAAATAGATATCATTTTCCCAATAATTAATGTGTTCATTATATAATGACATCCAATCCATGCCATTAATATAATAAAATTTCATTGAGGGAAGAATTATGATAATATCTATAAGAATAATCCCATATACACTAATAGGATGAGATTCAAACACGAGGTTTGTACCAATCGCACCACAAAATGTTTTAAATATATGTCTACTTAAAGGTATTAGGTGTTTGATTCGATTGTTTCAGAACACCTATAGGATATAAAAAAATTAACAAAACCAAAATAAAATTGATATCTTCGTTTATTGAGTGAATAATAAGTGTACCTTATATGAATTAATATTCATGACCCACGTATGAAGCAATGACAGTATAATCATTCCATTTCTTCTTTGGATTTTATATTAGTTACACCAATTACCCTAAAGTGGATCTGATTATGTTCACTAGATTGGTAGTGACCTCTCTCGATATAGTTGAAGGATTGTAAAAGGGGTAGTGAATTAGGATGTGTCTTCATTTCCACAATATTTTGGGATGGATTATTTAAGTATCTTCGACATTCAATAGCTTTGTGGTATTCTCTTCCACACATGAATCATTTCCCCTTTACATTGAGGAAATTAAAATGATGATTCTTCCCATATTTTGACACTTGGTTATCTATATCCTCATTCCCCCTTTTTCCACTTACCAAAAATCATTAAACAAAATTTTCTCTTCATATGTTAATAAAAATGGTTCCATTACATAAACTACATCTCTATATTGAGAGCACATCAAACTACTTATTTGGAATTGATGTCTTCCATTCCACCATTCAGAAAGGTTTTCTTTATAAAATTCCACCATTTAACGACTTATACATCTAAATGATAGAATATTAGAGTCACCATCTCCTTATCACAAGAGTCTGTCATAGGAAATATCTTCTCCATTGAGTTAACCCACCATTCTACAATAATTATACTAGAAGATAAAATAAAATTTATAGGCCATTTCCATATAAACTACTCAATGTCTAGTTGTTCCTTCTTCTATAAAGGATAAAATTCCACAATGTTTAGGTTGTTTCATATAGAATGAGATTGATAGGTAAAAATTTCCATAATTTTTTGAACACCACCTTCTATATAATTGGGGATTTCGACTGGAGAATCATTTTATTGTCCCTCACCTTGGTTATTGGCATGGATTCTCCTTATTCCCACCATTCTGTAAAATATAAATGTTTTGAAAAAAATAATGTCAAATAATAATTAAAATATAAATAATTCCTTTTAAAAATTAACTCTAAAGTAACATCTTAGGGGATCAATTTGTTTATCCTTCATCCAGAACAATGCTTCCTGGAAGTTTCTATATACTTATTTTTAGACATATAGATTTAAAAATATTATCAATTCTAATTTCCAAATTAACTAAATCATACATCTGATAAGAAATATAGAGACATTAATTTTTCATTCATGGTTATTTCATCATTTTTAAGGATAAAAAATATTATAATTATTCATTCAAGGATCATAAGGTTTAGTATATTATTAGTACAAGTACTATATATCACATATACCTAACAAAACACAAAAAGTATTAAAAAAAGACTTCTTTATCCACTTAGAATCTCTAACATTATCCTTTTTACTTGTAGTCACCTAAGGATATATATCAAATAAAGGGGTCGGTTAAAATCATAGTCAAAGGTGGAATAAAAAAAGGGATTGATATATCGAGGGTGATAATAACCATAATCATCAAATCATAAGTATAATATTTTTTTAATAATTATGAGGGAAGAAGTTTATGAAGGAATGGAATGTGGAAATTCAAAAAATAACGAGTCATCATTTATAGTTTTTGAATTCCACACAAATTTGAGAAAAAATGGCATCATGTTCACACATAAAATGGGTTCATAATCATAACATCATAATTGAGAAGAAATTTTGAATCATGTTCTAGAATCATAAACATTAGTTATTTATAGAAATCACATTACCCAATTAGTTAGAGTACTATATAATATCAGGACCACACCTCACATTATAATATTTACATAATCTTGCATGACACATAGAACGCATTACAATCATAGTCATGAAATAATACATGGAATGGAATGGGTATCATAAATATTTCATCATGAATAATTTCATGAATAAAAATGGGGTGTAAAAATTAATATGGGTAAAAAATATCATATAATCATCATCATTGTTGAGTGAATAAGTAAAAAATAAAGTGGAGTAAAATATGTATCTAGAAAGAAAACAATTTTTGTAAAATCACGGTGTTTGGATTATAAATCAATTTGGAAAAATGTAAATCCTATAAATGAAATTGGGATAATATTGAAATAATATTTAACAAGAATACTATAATTTCAATATGAAAAATTATTTCAAAGAGGGGTAACCCAAAGAATGGGTGTTGGGTTCATGAATCCCCTTACCTTAATCCCCACTTTATTTCATCACTTTTATGCCTCATAAAAAATAAATATTGGATTATTAAAATATAGTTAAAAAGGTGAATACTGTTAATTTTGTCCAATATTTTTCCTTTATAATTATTTTATTATATTTTATACCACTATTTTTTAAGCATAAATTGTCTTGATATTGTGTTTTCAATAAATTATCTAATTTTTTTGATTTCAGTAATTTTGATCAAAGTCATTATACCAGAGTAAAATTAATTTCATAATATTATACTATATTAAATTAAATATTTATATAGAATATAGGATTATTAATATCCATATAGAATGATGGTTATAAGTGTTTATGTGGAATTGTGTCCATATGTGGTTAACTGACCATTGATGGGAAATTATTCCGAGAGTGGGAAACGGATGTCTGAAATTCATATATATCTAAAATATGATTCATACAGTAGGACAATATCATTACCATAATGTTAAAATACATTATATTTAATCTTATATAATTTTTTATCAAAGGGGTGTAGAAAATGAAGAGAATTAGAAAAATAGAAATTTTGATCGAAACTTACTTAATCCCCATTGTAGCTTCTCATATATGACACAAAAACATCATTGATTCTTGGTGTGGGATTACTCTAAAATGTACCATGTTAATTAATGGGGTTATAAAGGGATTATTTTGGTTGAAAATGTCATTTTAAATTTAGGGATAAGTGTTTTATCAAGTGGATGGAGAGGGGTTATTTATACATGAGGTTATGTGTGTTTTAGAATAAAAAATTAAATTAAATAATATATCAAAGTTAAAACATCCAATAATAAATTTTCTAAAATGATAATATAATATAATGGTTTTTAAGACTTTAAAACTATTTAAAATTTTAATTCATTATTTTATTAAAAAGGATTATAGGAAAAAGAAAATTTTTCTATTTTAAGGGATCACTTTAACCTTTAAATTTTTGAAAATGGATTTTTTTAATTATTTTTTAATTTATTTTAATGGAAAAATTTTGAAATTGAATATATTTTTTTCAAATCTATAATTTTTATAAATTATTAGGCTCTTATTATGTTATGTATGATTTAATTTGAGATATATCAGTTATGAGGGAAACTATATTTTTACTATTAACAATAAAATTAATGCATTTTAGAGAATTGTCAAAAAATAACCATTGGAAATTTTCAACTTGATGATTTTCAAAATGATATTCATCTTATAAAAATAAATTTCTTACATAATAAATTACAATTTTTAATATAATTTTTTCTATTTTATGATATACTTTTAAATGTAGTTTTTTTAAAATGTGTTTATATTTTATTTATGTTTCTTAGTAATGAAATTTATTTTTTTATATAATAATATATATTTACTTGAATTATTAATGATAAATTTAATACCCTAAAATTATAAAGTGAGAAACTTATATTTAATAGCATAAATGAGAGAAGACGCCAAGATTTTACGGGAAAATAATTCCCTAATACGTTAAAATATATTTATTATTTTAAATATATTTCATATATTCTATATTTAGTAATGCAATTGACATTGAGTTATATTTTGTTACATGAATGGGTGACATTCATTGAATTCTGACACTACACACATGGCTAAGTTTTACCAAATAATGATATATTAGTATATATAATAAGATATAACCTATTATTAAAATTTTTAGTTATAAAAATAGGTAACCAATTTATGAAATAATATGGTTTTCAAAAATTTATAATGAATTCATTAGTTATTATTTCATTAGAAATGAATATGAAAACTGATTGAGTATAACAGAAAATATTATTATTTCCACAAAGCTGTTTTACCATTATAGATTTAATTATTAATAATTAGTGTGTGATATTAATATAATATATTTCATATATTCAATATTATATTCTAATTTTCATAAAATATATTTTATAATAATAAGATAATAAAAACCACTATTACACTTAAAAATGAATATTTTTATAAAGGAAATTTTACCACCTTTTAATGGAGAACCCATTTTAAATATGAATTTTTATAGTTTAGTTGATTTAAAATGTAAAAATAAACACAAAATTTGAATTAAAAACATAATAATTAAGTTAGGGTAAATCATCTATATTTTCAGTAAAATATCCTTTTAAATGAATAGTTAAAATATTAATTTTAATTCAAATCTGTTTT
Source organism: Viscum album (assembly GCA_963277665.1). NCBI lineage: Eukaryota > Viridiplantae > Streptophyta > Magnoliopsida > Santalales > Viscaceae > Viscum > Viscum album. The sequence continues at coordinate 381,703,723 of OY728132.1, read as the reverse complement.
TTCATCTAATTTATTTATAAGAATAATGATTATTTCTAATTGGTTTTAAAGTTTAATTATATAATATTTTTATTAATTAATATAATCTTTGTCATTGGGATCAATATTACTTTGAAATTGACTATAAATACAAAGCATTCTTTTAAACGTTTTACTTAAAAACCCACATTGTCATCCTGCATGCAGGATGAATTTCAAATTAATTTTTTGCAATTATATGATTTTAATTTGGAAAAAATAAGTCTATATTTTGAATTATAATAATTTATAATGTTAAATAAGGCCAACATGTTTTTGGAAAAAATATAAGTGAATGTAATTAAAATTAATTACAATTATTAATGTAAAATTAAGCTTAATAATGGATATAATATTTAATGAAAGGGCCAAAATGACCTATCCACAAGTCCAACATCCATTGGATGTAAATAATTAGTACATGAACATTAAATTATGGTGTTGTTTTTTATAATAAATTTTTATTAAAAAACATTGGTACACCAAACTTCTATTCAAAAATACCAACTGAGTCATTTTCTTTCCCTATAAATCGCCACCAACTCTCCCCATTCCTCACACATATCAAAACACATTAATTTAGAAAAGATCTTACTATATTTCATCCCAACATCCCTACCCTCTACCATGGATCCTCACTTTTCAATAAATTAATCCAATTAATCCTTTGTGAATAAACCAAAAGAAGTTACCAAATTAAGAGGTAACATCTTCTCTCATGCTCTCTAGTTTGAATTCTATTATCCAGCCCTAAATTCACATTATTACATTATTATATAACAAAAAATTATCTTATATATACTAGGATATTATGAATTAAATGTTTCTACCAACACTTACACACAGCTATATATAATGTTTAAAGAACATACCATTTATAGGAACGACGAACTACAACCTTACAAAACAATGATTGTTCATTTTTTCCTTTACCAATTATCATGGAGGAAATTGTGATAAAAAATAAGTTTATATGTGTTATATATGATATTAATTGTCTTTATATTTCATTAATTTTTTTTAGAAAATAAATTTATTCTTTTTATCTTTTGTAAATATGATAATTTCATTTGAGGAAATGTGGACTACCGCCCCCTCCAAGAGATATGACTCGTTCATGTCATACATGGATCAAACACATGATGGTTTTTATAAATATATATAACATATATATAATATATATGATAATTTATTTATAATATAAATAGGTATCATTTAGTTTCCATTCTTTCAATACAATAATGAGATAAAAGTAGTGTTCCTATGTACCTATGACCTACCGTCACCATGAACAATGCACATTATTTCAAATATGAAAAAATTATAGATTACCATAAATATGTTTGTATTGAAAAGATAGAATAATTAAATATTTTTTTACATTATGGATATGATTAAATAATGATCTATATAACTGGAACAAGAAATTAAATCTCATAATTAAGGAAATTAAAATGTGAAATAGTTAAATTAATGAATGAGTGTTAACAAATGGGTAATAAAAAAATATAAGGAATTAATATATTATATTATAAACATGACTATGGTTTTGATACAAGTTAGTGACATATTTTAATCCACTATAAAAGAATATAAATACCACATATCAAATTTAAGGTTAGGGTAAGTGATTTTTCTCAATTTACATTCCATTGAGACTTATTTTGGTTATATATAAATTCACTTTTATTTGGTGTATATACTTCCCTTTGACTTATTAGATCATGAGTGTCATTATTCTCATTATATTATATGTTTCATTTAGTTCTAGGGGTATTTTGATTTAAATTTTTCAATGTGGTATTAGACACATTAGAATGTTTTAATGTTATTGTTCCTCAAGAATGTTTTAGTTTCAACAACCCTTGCTATTATTTATCCTCCTTTGAGGTATTACTGATAATTCCATATTATTTATTAAATATGGATATTTGATAAGTCACATTATTTATTTTATATATGAGAAAATCATTGGACATGAAATACATGGATTGGGGACCATTTAAGATAAGTCATGTGGGTTGGGGATTGGTTAATGAAATCCCCTTAATCCATCAGGTAGTCTCATGAGATGAAATATTTGGATAAAATGGATGGATTTTAACACAATAACTAAAAATACTTGTGAATTTTCTTGATAGTACTGCTTCCACATACCTAGGAAACATGGATTCTAATAATTAATCATTTTTTCCTTTAGTCTCAGATATTATTCATCCATGAGATTTTTTATCGACATATCTTTGGATACATATAATTATCAGTTCATTGGTTATATATAATTTTTTTAGTTTCGAACCCTTCCACATTAAATTTTATTTATCTAGTTATATTAATGTAATTTGATATCAGTTACTTAACTTTCCATGTTAATTTATTCATATTTATTCATTATTTCAAATAATTTAATCATATTTACATATAATTTTATCCCACCCTTATTATGTTTCCCCATGTTTTGAAAAGGAAATCATTGAATAAGTGCTTAGGGATGGAGTTTATTTCATTTTATTGTGTGTAATTTTTTTATTTCCTTTTTTCCAATTGTAGTGTGTGTATCAGGTTTGTAATATTGATTTCTAAGACTACTAAATTGATTGTTCATTAAAGATTTGATTCCTCATAACCGTACCAATGTATTAAATCAATCCACCAGTTCCGAGATTTTGGGGTACGAGTGTTATATTTTTTATTAGGGTATTTTTAGAAACAAACATGGATTGTAGATTTAGAAAATATTGATTAGTGGGAAGAACCCTATAATATTCACTAAATAAAGGTGTATAATAACATCCTAGAATTATGGTAAGGTATGAATTATGTGGGTATTACGAGCAATTCATTCCTATCTGGATACTATAAATAGACGTGGATCTGGAACATATATTCATAGGAGTAATAATTTTGACATTGTGTTATTGTCCTAACTCAGAGTAACCTGGTACATGACAACCAACCTTATTATATACCAAGTTTGAAACATCTAGGGGATACTCGTAGGATAATTCAAATATGATTTACCTGTCATTATATAGAATTTTAAATTGATGATTACCCCAAAGAAAGCAAAGATTATGATTCGGGGATTCAAGATGAATAAATATATCTTCTTTTCTATATAATATTTGGAGTTATAAAAAGGTCATAACATTATGATATAATCTTTTATATTATATTTATTAGAAATTGTGCCTAGAAGGAATAATTGTATCAGTACTCATGGCAAATGTAATGATTTCCATACTTAGAAAAAAAATATATCTTGTATTTCAATTGATCAAGTTTTTGGATATATTAGGGAAACATAGTCATGTTATCAAAAATAACCTTTCAATAATGGAGTAACCTACTCGATGGATAGAATCTTATATGTTGTATCACTTTATGTGGAATAATCCCACAATGATTAGTCGGACTAGAAATCAAATTGTATAAGAGCAACTCATTTAGTATCTAGAAAATATATTTACAACCTTGGAATACAACAAAAAGAAAAAGGTTACAATTGTGTTCTATTATATACTAGGTGACCCTGACCAATGGTGGTCTCCAATCCAAAATACAAGGGACAAAAAAGAAATTTAACTCATGGGATGGATAAATTTTAAGGGGAAACTCATCGATAAATAATCATCCCATGATCAATAAATTGGGAGGAAGAATATGTTACTTGGCTTAATTAAAAAGGAATAAGAGAGTGTTGTAGAGTATAGATATTCCATTAAAAGGATTTCTAGCTAATCTAAGGATGATATGTGCAATACAAATCTAAATATCGACCACTTCTCAAAAGTAATTAATCCATGTATCTGAAGGGAGATAGTGTCTCAAAAATTTTCATCATATAATAAAATATTGATATTTTCTATCAAGATAGAGAAAGATTTATCCAAGTCCTATGAACTCTAGGGAAACCAAGAGATGAATAGGACTTCTAAAAACCATGAAAAGGGGAATTAGTCAAAGAAGATGAAGGTAATAGTGAATTTCACAACATGTGATAACTATGGAAGTAATAACCTTGTTAAATAATTGAATAGATTGGGAGTTTATTATAAGTGTGGAGAAAACAATCACCAAGAAAAAGATTACAAAAGAATGAAGAAAACGACTGCTAATAAATGTTACAACTACAAGGAGATGTGGAACTATGAAAATGAATCCCCCAATTTTCAATAGAATATAACTTAGAAGAAGCTAAGGGATAAAGGTCAAGAATTATTTATTGACACAACCAAAGTAAAATGATTAATCTAGTTCTGTGTTTTGATCTGAGCAATATGTTGTAAAAGTATTTTGTTTATGATGTTCTAATCATATTATTTATGAAATATGTCTATATTTTACTGTACTAATTTTTTGTTAAGTATATGTGATCTTATGATAAATCATACCATAAAAATTGATTCATTAGAATGTTTACATTTTTGGAAAACATATAATTAATTGAAATAAAAACCATAATATATTCCGGATGTTGAGATAATGAGGAATAAATGTTTAATTTGGACTGGTGTTAACTACCTAGGAATTGATTAATGACTTTTTGACATGTTATATATGCTATTATTGATGGATTTTACCACACTTTTTAATTAAAATAATATATCCAGTAACCTATGTCATACTTATTAAATAAAGCAGAATTCATGTTTTCAATGGGGTTGAATAGTGATTTGAGTTATTGCCATCTTTTAAGAGGATACATGGTGAAGTTATTCACATGTATGCAATGTGAAAATTTAGATCTACTTTATGTTGAATAAATGATAATTATATTTTCATCTTTTAAATTCAGTTAGATTCATTTTAAATTTTTGGATCATAATATTTTAAATATGTTAACCATTTATGAAATGGTTTAAGTTGATCTTTAGTCATGTTTTTCTATATTTTTGTAAAAATACATCCTATGATGCATCATGTTAAAAGAGATGAAGTATAAATAGTGTATGGAATAATCAAAGGAAAATATTATTTATATAGAAATAGATATTTCTTTATATTCTTAGAGTCTTAAAGAATTATTGAACTCTTGGAAAAAGTGATCTTGAAACAAAAAAATGTTATCCTAGTACATTTATTTCTATTTATTCAAATGGCCCCTTTGATCAATGAATATTTACAGATTTTTTATTTTTAACATCCTCCAAACAATGTTCTCTAGGACTCTCAATCAAGTCTTGATTTTTAGATTTTATCCTATGTATCCATGTTTTCCATTTCCTACCAATGTTCACTTACAAAGGGACCTATTTACATAAATATTATACATTTCTTAATCTTTTGTTAATAATTTGTGATATTAGAACTTTTATGATGTAGGTCTTTCAATAATAGTTTATTATCAATCCCTATATTTATGAGTTCAATTTTAAATTGAGAGCACACAATTTATTAAATATGGGGTGAATGTAGAACCCCAAAAATATAAAGTAAGAACCTTGTATTTGATATTGTGAATGAAACACGACACCAAGAACGTGACGGAAAATAAAAAAATGATACGTTAAAAATATATTCAATAATTTAATTATATTTTATTTCACCAACTAAATTTGGTCACTATCCAAACCTGCACTAAAACTGTCCAAAGACAAGGCCCGGAGGGAATTCTCGATATCCATAGTCTGGCACAAGTGTCTGGGTATCAAAAAAATGAAATTTTGGATCAATTTCCCTGAGGTTATAAACATAAAAAAATAAAAAATTTCAATAATCCAAATATGGATTTTTTAAATAAAAACATCTTTTACAAAAATTCAGAACTGAATTACATAGGTTAAAACAACTCTCAATGACTATAACAAAGGCAAAAACAGAAAAAGGACATTCTAAGAACCTCTTCATGGCATGAGGCACAACCCTTAAGCCATCTCCATACATACACCAAAAGGTTTATGTTGGGTGTGATCCAAATCCCATTAAAATACCACCACTAATATATTATATTTCATAAACATTCAAAGATGAAAATCTTACAAGTTTTCTAATCAATAAATGGTAGTTACAATTTCTAAAAGATGCAACTTTAAATAAAAATAGTTTTCAAGAGGGATATTTTAAAGAATCAACACTTCTAAAAATTATTACAATGATACTAAATTTTCCATCCAACCATACCATATTCTGATGGTAAGAACAAATTATATAATGAGAACAAGCAGTGGGAAATAACCCCTAGGCAATAGCTCATTATGGGTCCCAAGTACCTCGTATCTCGTTGAGAGTAACCATCACAATATCCATTCTCATAAACATGAGACACTAGTTAGGATCATACCCATAACCTAGTGGTCCCCAAACATCATCATCCTCATTGTTTAGTTAGTTTTTTTATCGTAAATCTTGCTATGTGAAACTGAGCCCAAACCCCACGGGATCACTAGCATGCTAGTACACGTCCACCAACCTAGATACCCGAATTTTCCTCTTGTGCTCAAACAAGTTCATCATGCCATGAAATATAATTTTCACATGAAAATACCACTTCCACATCACACTTTAATCAAACATCCCCCATGTATATCACACATGTCACATAATCCACTTTTTCATTCAAATACATTTTGAAATTATACTCACACCAAAATAGCCCACAACAATTTTCACATTTATTTTAAACTTCCCCAAATCCTTTAAAAAAATTCCTAAAACCATTACATGATATTAAAAATCACATAAAATCCCACACAATTATCACATATTACCCTTCTCACCTTCAAAATTCATTTTATCCTCAAACTCACATGAAACAGTACAAAAACAAGTTTTTCTCCCACGTCACAATTTAGTAAAACATTTCAAAAATTTATAAAATATTCTAAAAATGTTTGACATCTTAAATCATAACCTTACCTTTCAAAAACCCTTATTATGTGAACAAAATCACTAAACAGTACACATACACCATTTTCCCACATTGTATAACCAAATTAAACATTTAATATTGTCATAAAACAGCCCCATGGGGCGTAACTATGTATTGCACACAACAACCATTTCAAAACCCTCTTTCAAGGCCAAAATCACACCAATACCATAGCTAAGTGAGAATGGGATTCCCTTTAAACATTTATTAAACCATTCTCATGTTCTATAAAGTTACCTCAAATAATACCACAAATGATACCCATGAAAAACACACATCTTCAAAAAACACTTTCAAGGAGTGGAACAAGGTTTTACAGATATAAACCATTCAAAAAACCACTTTTGAGGCCCACATGGTACCAAAGAATTAACAAACCAGAATTGGAAGCCCCTTTCCATACTAATATATCACTTTCATATGTCATAAAATACACACAAATATTACCCCAAGAGTCACACATGAAAATCACCCAATTTCAAGCTAAAATGCAACTATAAAATTAAATGCTTAACCAAATCCATCAAAAATAGTTTTTTCACCACACACAACATATGAGAAACATGAAAAATAAGTAAATCATGCATGATAAATCATCATGGAATGTCTACATATGGAATCGCCTACCTTTTGTGTTGAAACCATCAAAACATGGTGTGAAACATCAATCATGCCACTGTTGCACCACATGGGGGTGAAAACTGACCCTAAACCACAAGATTTCACCAAAAAGACTCATGTTTAAACCCTAATTACGAACCATATCTTCTAGATATTTTTTAACTCGTGAAAGGGTGAAAGAAACCGTAAGGAAATGGAATAAATCAAAGAAAGAATTACTTGGCTTCATGATTGGGAAGTTTCCCCCATCAAAACCCCCATCAAAGATGGGTTCAAATGGATATTGAGGGAGCTTAGAGGTTCTCCATGGTGGTAGGTCACAAAATGGGGATGAAATGGGAAGATTTGGATTCATTATGTAATGGAAAAATGGTAATTACAAAATAATTTCAATGACTTGGATAATTCTGGATGGTTGGGATGCATGGTTTAACAAATCATGGGGCCAAACCGAGAATCCTGTTATGGCCACCCAAAACCATGCCATTCACCTCCAATTTTAGGGGGGGTCCAAGAAGTAAAAAATGGCGAGAGATATTCCAAGGTTATTGGAGAAAATTCCTAAAATGAAATAATGCCTTTCACCAAAAAATTCATCCAACTCAAGGGTACAAACCACCTCAACAACTTACCCCACTAGTGGTTCCACTATGTGTGTCACTAATCCATGTCCAAAACAATGCAACCTCACACCATACCTTTTACACAATAAGAGTCCAATTTCCATCAAAGACCCCCAATACTAAGGTCATAGATCAATAACACAAGAGACACTAAAATTTCAAACTCAGAACCCAAGAGAAAGATGGGGAAAAAATAGGATTTAAAGCAATGCATGGATTCAAAACTACGAGTGTGACAATTCTCCCCACCATAAAGCTTTCCACCCCCGGAAATCCCTAGAAAGGCCAAAAGTAAAAAACCCAAACCCAACTAATAAACCATGATGGAATTCCTTACCATGTTTGATCCACCCCAAAGGCCAAAACACCTCTAGTGATTAGTTATGGAAGGAATACTATCACATCCTAAAATGTACACCACTTTCCTGAAACAATCAAGTAAATTCAGTCTTTATCCCAAATGAAAAATACCCAGACACTATCTAATCCAGACTCAAGCAACATACCCAAACGAACAACAACATTAGAAAATGTTACACTTACCTGACTATAACTAAATCGTTGGGTGCTCCCCAATCCCAACATTTACCCAAGGAAGATGTTAGTTGTTATAAAGCTCTGAATGAGACTCCCTACCGAAAATCCAAGACCATGGAAGAATCTGAGTTACTAGTATGGGTATACAGAAATTGGCTCCCCACCATAATAGAAAACTCTAATTCTCCCAAGAAAGGATCATGACACTAACAGGGGTAGGCCCGAACAGACTCCCTGGTACTAAGGGTATACGTCCATTACAAATTTCCAAAAGAACATAAATGAGACTCATAGTTGGTTTCCCACTATAAAAACCAACCATATTAAATGATTAGAATGGATTGGCATAAAAAGACCCTGAAATTTAAAAATTTGGGATGACAGCACAGTAGTCTGCACCATTTGGGAAATCATGTCCTAACTGTTGGGATCATTATGTGTTCATGGCTTCCTAGAACATGGTCACTACAAATCATTCCCAAACCGTGTGATCAACCTATCTATCCAAATTTCAAACCTTTCTTCAAAAACTCAATAAAATCCAAAACGGTTGGAAATGACATTGGGAAAAAACATGGACACGAGGTCCTCCAAACTCTTTCCATCGAACAAGAACAAAAAAAGTAAGATGGTGACACCATAGGTTTAAACTATTCCCTATCTTTAATTATGATGATAGGACTTTGTATTAGGTTTTATAAAACCCTAGGAATTCCCCTAATTATATTCTAGCTTCCCTTTGGGACCTATGGCTATAGCTCAAATGATTGAAGCATCATTGGCCTCTCATTTAGGCTTTGGAAACCCCTGAATGGAACTTCTTCTTCTGGTACTACAAAATATTACACCTCAAACCTCGATGGGTTTACCAAGACATAACACACTCCAAAAGTCAATTTACCCTAACCCAATATTTCACTGAAATGAGTTCTTAGAAGATTGACACACATCACACCTTGTTTCTTTGAGTGATAAACAATAGAAGGAAAGGACACATATAAACACCTCCATATAAAATAGATGATTTTAATGTTTTTAGAAGGGAGACATACTACCAAAATAATAGAGACTCTTAGAGTATTTCACGAGCTTCACCATTACGTTAAAATTAGCTCACGACATCACAAGGAATCACTGAACATGACCATTGTGACTGATAGAAACAATACATGGAAAGGGAACTTATGCCAAATCCCCAAACAACAAAAAATTCCCGCAAGTTACCATAACCACCTATCAAGACCAAATTTCCCACCCTGGTGGTTTGACATGAACTACTACTTCTAAGAGAATACGATGTACCCAGAGGCCTTCTTAGAAACCATCAAGACAATCATCCACACTAACAACCCCATACCACTTCCACATTTGACAAAGCTGGTAACTTAAGAAACTAAGCCCTCTTTATACCATCCTCAAGAGATCTCCTTATACAAGTGTTTCAACAAAACAAATAAAGTTAGTGTTGTAAACTCAATCTCTAAATTTTGACAAGATTATTCCTTATATTGATCAACTGGAAGGTCTTCCAATGAAGAAACAATATAGGATGCACTTCTGTCATGCACTAACCCTTAATGGGGGCGTACCTTATCCAATGAGAGAACCCAATGACCGAACCAAGCTGATCTATTGGTCAAAACGTTCCACAAACCATAACCAAACACATGAAGGCAACCACTGTAAATGAATCTTGTAACATTTCTCATAAGGATACCACTAACCATCCCTTCAACCCAGCTTACCGACCAAACACAAACCCAAAACATTGTTCCAACAATAGGGGTTCTTGGACTCAAAACAACACAAAACAACATTTCCAAAAACACATAACACACACCATACCAAACTAGTCATCAAGGCTTCATGTTTTTCTTTAAAATAATCTCTTTTAAAATAAATGGTTCTGCGGTTATCGTATCCACCAATGGTACCCCATGGGCCTCACACTTGCATGATTCGGTGCCACTCCAGTTTCCATCCTCATATTCATCCTGGAATTCATCCATTCATTCCATTAACCATCCATAATCCCATATAACCCCATGAATTTTGTATCTCATTGAAATAACAAAGGTTAAAAAAAATTCCTTCCACTTTTAAAAACCAAAACAGCCAACCAATACTTTCTTATTCTCAGGGCCGCAAACCACATGATCAAAATCCCATTTTAAATCTTAAAAAACCATTCAGAAAGAAGTAATCATTAAAATGAAAACCCAATTTCAATATATTCATGTCAATTTAAAAACATATCATCCCATTAAATCACCTTTAAATATTTTAGAAAACCCTATTTTGAACACCTTTTCAAAAACAACTTTAAAATAGTTCATGCTTTACAAACAGGTGTAAACACACCATTTTCCATTTCAAAACAATTTTGAAAATTCATATCAAACATTTCACAAATCAAACAATTCAGTATTTATTAGAAAATAATTTCACAAAAACATTACGCTTCTTTAAACCATGTCATTATTTCTTTAAAACCAAACATCTAGTATTCCAAAACTAAAGCACATGAGTAGATGCAAGAAGAAACTAGTTCTAGTCGGTGACTTGGACTTATGGTTGGCATCCATATTACAATCCCTTCACCATCACATAGAGTGTTCTAGGCAATATCACCTACTCCACATGTCTTTAAAATCCCTAAAATATCACTGAGACTAGTAACCCAACTCTCTTTTCATTTCCCCTAATCATCATCAAACCAAAAAAAACCAGAGGACTATAATAAATCATAAGTTTCATTAGATACTCTAATCTCGTCATGAAGGTGTGGTTATCAAGAACACTACCCATAACCAGAACACCAATTCCCTAAAATCATAACACTATAGTATCATGAATGTTCCCCAAATAACATGACTCGAAGAGTTAACCTGAACCTCCTTTGAAACCATTTTGTCATGAATAGAATTCGGTCACCATAAAAACTTGCACCAAACCTAGCCCAAGACAAGGCCCGAAGAGAATTAAAAATACCCACAGGGTGGAAAAAGTTCCTGCGTATCAAATAATTAATTTTGGTAACTATTTACCTGAGTTTATAATAATAAAAAAACAAACAAGTACAGTAAACCAAATCAGGATTTTTCAAACCCAATAAGAATTACCAAAAAAATCAGAACTAAATTATAGATTTTAAAACAACTCTCAAAAACTAATAGAAAGTTAAAAACCAAAAATGGTATCCCAAAAACCTCCTCGTAGAAAGAGGCACCACCCTCATGCTATCCACACAACACGGCATCACAAAGGACCGCTAAACTCAAACCGTTGGCACAAAAGATGTACCTGAACTTGTGATAAAAATAAACAAGTCTACTTACACCCAAAGGTGTAAATAGGGTGTGATCAAAAGACCAATAAGATACCACCACTAAGAGATTACTTGTGATAAACATTAAAATATGAAAATCCTGCAATTTTTGTTAATATAAAATGCTAGTTAGAATTTCTAAAAAATGTGACTTTAAATAAAAAAAGTTCTCATGTGGCATATTTTAAAGATTCGACACTTTTAAAAATAATTCCAACACTACTGAACTTTCTAGGAAACCATACCGTATTCTAAATGTAATCCAAAAGTATCTAATGAGCACAATAAATGGGAAATAACCCCAAGGCACTAGCTTGTTGTGGGTCCCAGGATCCTGGTATCTCTGTGAGAGTAACCATCACAATATCTGTTCACGTGCACACGAGCCACTTGTAGGGATCATAACCATAAACTTTTGGTCCCCAAACATCATCATAATCATAGTTTATTTAGTGTTTTCATTATCAATCATTCTATGTGAAACTAAGCACAAACCCCACAGGATCACTCGCATACTAGTACACGTCTACCCACCTAGATACCCAGGTTTCCTTCTTATGCTCAAAAAATTTCAAAAAGCCATGAAATATAATTTTCACATGAAAATACCACTTCGAAATTAAACATTAACCAAATTTCCCCATGTATATCACCTAAGTCACATAATACACTTTTTCATTCAGATGCATTTTGAAATCATACTCACACCAAAATAGCCCACAACACTTTTAACATTTCTTTAACACTTCCACATATCCATTAAAAAATATTATAAAAAATTACAAGATATTATAACTCATATAACAGCCCACACACATATCACATAATTCCCTACTCATCATAAAAATTCATTTTATCATCATACTCACAAAAAACTGTCCACAAACATGTTTCGCACCCACTTCACAATTTAGTATAGCATTTCATCATTTTATAAAACATTATATAAATGTTTGACATCTTAAATCATCACTTTACTTTTCAAAAACACATATTAGGTGAACACACTCAACAAACAGCACACATACACCATTTTTTCACTTTGTTTAACCAAATAAAATAATTTCAATTTTCAAAAAACTACCCCAAGGGGTGTAACTATTTCTTGCGAATAGCACCCATTTCAAAACCCTCTTTTAAGGAAAAAATCACACCAAGACCATACCAAATAAGAAATGTGAAGCCCTTAAAACATTTATTAAACCAATATCAAGATTCTATAAAATTACCTCTAATAATACCACAAAATATACCCATGAAAAACACAAATTTTTAAAAAACACTTTCAAGGAGTATAATAATGTTTTACAAGTAACACCCATTCAAAAACCCCCTATTGAGGGCCACATGGCACAAAAAAATTAACAAAACGTAATTTTAATCATATTTAAACACTAATAAATTTCAGCCATATGTTATAAAATACAACCAAATATTACCACAAGAGTCACACAAGAAAAGCACCTAATTTCAAGCTAAAATGAGACTATAAAATTAAATGCTCATCCAAATCCATCAAAAACAATTTTCACACCACACAAAGCATATTAAGAAAATTAAAAATAAGTAAATAAATCATGATAACTCATCATGGAATGTATACATACGAAATCTCCTACCTTTTGTTTCCAAACCCTCAAAACATGGTGCAAAACATAAACTGAACCACTACCACACCACAAGGGGTGAAAACCAACTCTAAACCACAATATTTCACCAAACAAGACTCATGGTTAATCCCTAGGTACGAACCCCAGCTTTTGGATATTTTATAACTCATGAAAGGGTGAATGAAACCCTATGTAAAGAGAATAAATCAAAGAAATATTGACTTACTTCCATGATTTTGAATTTCCCCCCATCAAAAACCCCATCAAAGATGGGTTCCAAGGGAGATTGATGGAGCTTGGAAGATTTACATGGAGGTATAGAATGAAACATGGAATAAATGGGTGGTTTTGGGGTTGATTTTGGAAGGATAAAATGGGAATTACAAAATATTTTTAAGGACCTGGACAAGGTAGCATGGTTTGGACGCATGGTGTAACAAACTGTGCAGCCAACCCGTGTAGGCTTTTTTGGCCACCCAAAACCATGCTATTTCCCTCCAATTTTATGGAGGTCCAATGGGTAATATAAGGGGGGAAATATAGGCCAAGTAATGGGGAGGAAAATTCCCAATAGAAACTATCTTTTCATCCCAAAACTCATCCAACTCAAGGGTACAAACCACCTAAACAACATACCCAACTAGTGGTTCCACTAGGAGTGTCACTAATCCAACTCCAAAACACCACAACATCACAAAATCTCTTTGAAAAAATAGGAGGTCAATTACTATCCAAGACCCCTAATATTAACTTCATAGACCAATAACACAAGAGGCGCCAAAATTTCAAACCCGGAACACCTAGAACACAAAAGAAATCTAAGAACAAAAAAATGATTTGAAACAAATCATTGAATCAAAAATAAAAGTGTCACATTTTATATAGTCTACATTTGGAAATTCAATTGACACTATGCTTCCATGTTTTACATAAAGGATCAATTTCATTGAAACGTTACTTTAAGCACAAAATCGAGTTTTAACGAATAATAATATATTATTAAATATAATAAGTTATAACATAGGCATTAAATTAGTAGTTATGAAAAGGGGTGAGTAATTTATTAAATTATATGTTATAAAAAAAATTATAGTGAATTCAATGGTTATAAATTAATTAGACATGATATTTGAGATTTAATATAAAAATAAATATTATTATTTTCAAAATGTTTTTTTACCTGAAATGATTTAATTAATAGAAATTATTGGTTGATATTAATGTTATATAAATATAATATATTGAATATAATATATAATAATTTCATCCAATATATTTTACAATTATAAGATAAGAAAAAAAATATTACACTAAATCCCATATATTTTTATAGAGGCAAGTTTACTACCTTTAAATAGAGAAACCATTTTGATATGAATCTGTAAACATTAATTAATTTAATTTTTAAAAATAAATATCATCTTCTAAATTTAAACATAAAATTTTGATTAGGGTGAATTATTATATTTTTTGGAAACATATCATTTTTTAATGAAATTTAAAAAATACAGAATTTTAGTTGAAAAACTACTTTTTCATATAATTTATTTATAAGGTTAAATTATATTTCTAATTTGTTTTAAATTATAATTATATTATTTTTTTTTTAATTAATAAAATTCTTTTCATTAATATCAATTTCACTTTGAAATTGATTAAAAAATAGAACAATTAGTTGGATGTGTTTACGTCAAAAACCCACATTGTCGTCCTGTAAGAAGGATTAATTTTAAATTAGTTTATGGATATTATATGATTGTTAATTTTAAAAATTGATTCCATATTTGTAATAAACATAATTTTTAATATCTAATAATGCTAATTATCTTTACAAAAAGATATTAGTTGAAGTAATTAAAATTTATTACAATTGTGGAGGTAAAATAAGGCTTCATAAAGGACTAAACCATCAATTTAAGGGTCAAAATGACCTATAAACATTTAAAATAGAATTATATAGAAATAAATAGTGCATAAAACATACATTATTATGTTTTGTGGGTTTTTTAAAACTTGTTTAGGTAAAAACGTGGGTAAACCTAACTTCTTTTTAAAAATACCATGTGAGTCCTTTTCATTCACTATAAAAGGTCGCCAACTCTACCAATTCATGTCACTTCTCAAACCACATAGGTTTGGCCAATATCTACCCATATAGACTCCTAATATCCCTTAACATGGCCTCTAGTCATTCCTTTTTGCATAAATCCTTCCAAATAAGTCTTTGGGTACAAACCAAAATAAGTTACTTAATTAAGAGATAGTGTCTTATCTCAAGCTCTATAGTTTCATTTATATTATCTAACCCCCAAAATCTATTTATTCATTTCTTATATGAAAAAAGGACCATAAATATACTAGTATTTTTTTCATGGAAATTTTTTGACCTACACTTATAAACATATCCATCTAATTTGTAATGAACATACTGTTTCATTGTACGGAAAACTACAACCTCACTAAAAATGATTCTTAATTTTTAATTTACAACCTATCATGGACTCCATTATGATGGAAAAAAATTTATATGTGTTATATATTATATTTATAATGACTTTATTCTTATGTAATACTTATTTATAATATACCATTATGCTTTCCATCTTGTGTAATTATGATAATTTTGTTTTACAAAGTGTGAAATATTTCACCCTCAATGCGATATGACTTGTTCATGCCATACATAGAACATATAAAGGAATTTTTTAATATAAAATTGAAACATATATAACATATTTATGATAATTTAATAATAAAATACAAAATTATTATTTATTTTTCATTCTTCTAATACAAAAAATAAATGAAAGTAGCCTTCATGCATTCGTACGGACGATCATCTCCATGAACGGTTCGCTTTATTTATAATCTCAAAATATCATTGATTACCCTAAATGCATATTTATTGAATATATAAGATAGTTGAATCATTATTCACATTATTTAGATGATTAAATCATGATCTATGTAATATAAACAACAAATGAAAGTCGTATCAAATGTAATTAACAACCCAAATAGATAAAATAATTAATGAGTGTAAAGAAACAGCTAATAAAATATAATATGAGATTTTGATATGATATTATAAAAATTATTACATTTCTAGAATTAGTTACTAATATTTCAGACCACTATAGTAGAGGATAATTACCACACACAATAATGATGTTTAAGGTTAGTGATTTCATCTCAATTTAAATTCTATTCAGACTTAATTTTCTTATGCCCCAATTCACATTTATTTAATGTATGTACTTCCCTTTTTCATATAATATAGTGAATTTAATTATTCTCATGATATTATAAGTCTAATTTATTTCATTGGGAATTATAATTTAAATCTTCAATGAGTTATGGGATACATTGTAATGTATAAATATTGTTTTTCCTTAATAATTATTTAATGTAAACAACCCTTTTTGTTACATATCCTCCTATATGATATTATTGATAAATCCATATTATTTGTTCAATATGGGGATTTTATATTGTTCATTATTTATTTTATATATGAATAATTATTTTTGACATGGAATATACAAGTTTGGGACTACTTAAGGTAAGCCCTATGAGTTGGGGACGGGTTAACGAAATCCCCTCTATGCATCTGTAGTATCATGAGATGAAACAGTTTTCCCAAATAGTTGGGTTTTACCTAGTAGCTAAATCATCTTGTGAAATGTCTTTACGGTTCTAGTTCTATGTTCTTAGGAAACATTCTATCCAATAATTAAACATTTCCCTCATTTAGATATAGTTATTATTCATCTATAAGATTTTGCGTTGACATATCTATGGATAAATATAAATATCAGTTCATTGATAAAATGTAATGTGATTAATTTTCTTACCTTTTCATATAGAATTTTACATATCTAGTTATTTTAATGGCATGTGTTTTCAGTTACATACCATTCCATGTTAATTTATTCCTATTTATACATTATTTTACTCGTACTGAGAATTTCATCTCACCATTATTATATTTACTATCCCCAAATTATAAAAAATTAATATTTATATATGTTTTAAAGGATTAAGTTTATTTAATTTTATTTTGTATCATGTTTCTATTTCCTATTTCCAAACATATTATGTGTTTCATGAATGTAATTTGGATTTCAAAAATTGCAAAACTGGTCATTCCTTTTGTATTTGATTCCTTGCAATCATTGAATTATAATAAATTATTGAACCAAATATGGGCTTCAAGGGTAGGGTGTGACAATAAGTATTATTAATTTCACAATTTCATATATTTTTATGTAATTAGTACTCCAACTATCATGTTACTATTCTCAATGGTCAAGTTACTATTCCCAATGGTCTGGTCAGTATTCTGAATAGACATGTTTCTATTCCAATCGACACATTACTTTTCTGATGGTCACCTTACCACTTAAATATACCATAACATTATTTCACTCAAAATTATACTCAATTACTCTAGTTAAAATATGTTTCAATATTCAATAATTTTTATTCATTTTTTAATATTTTACATCTTCCCATTATGGTTTTCCATGAGGGTTATGATTCTAGAATATTGGGTTGATCCAAAATTTACCAATGTAGATTTCATATTTTCAATTATTTTACTCATTGAAATAATTTTCACTTTAATTTATTTAATAATTCACTAATGTAACAATTTAAATTAGTGAAATTATGAATTAATGGTTTTAATATATGTTGTATCTGAATAATATTCTATTATATAATATAATACACATTCATTTCAGGAGTTCTACTCTTTGAGACATGAATTTTTATTATACTATCCTTTGAAGATTTTTATCCCCACGTGTTTTTTGTCTCCTCCCTAGATGTTTAAGGTATTATGACATGGATCATTAATGGATAATGTTTAAAGTAGTATATATTTTATTAAAGTTCATGATGATTAAGGTGTTGATAGACTTTAAACTATTATCATAGGGAAGTTTCATAACATTAAAATTAGGATTCCAAAGTTCACGAGTACTCCAACTCGCTTCGAAGATAAGGATTATTATGATATAAATCATCGCTCATGGTTATTGGATCCTAAGAATTGGAATGAGATTATCACATCTAGGATGATCTTGAATCAGCCTAAAGTGACATGATCTATTGTGATATTATTATTCTTCACACATATTAGAGGTCCTTTACCATAAGGGGGATATGCCTATAATTTATGGGTAAAAGGCCCTTATTCTTGATCCCATAGGGTGTAGTCTTATGTTATTGTCCTTTATTCACTTATTTGACTCATATTAGCATAATAAATACATAGATCTGATTCATATGTAGAAAATTGAGTTAGTGTGACTTGAACATCCCAAAATATATTAATGTACTATGAGTAGAACAGTTCAGAGGGGAATATGAAATATTTATAGTTGGATTTTTTGGTATTGAAAATAAATTTTTTAAGGTAAGGAATCATTCCCTAGGTTTATTTCTAAATTGGATCCAAATAGGGATCAAACTAACATATGGGGAGGAAACATTTTGATCATTCCATGTACAATATATTTGAGGCTTTATATTTACGTATTTAGCTCTGGTGAAGTGATAGATTATTAAGACCTACCATAACCCACATCATTTTGGAAAGTGAAATATCACCACTAAGGTCCACATAAATAGGTATGGGAAATATATATATATATGTTCTCAAATTTATTGATGGGTCCAGAGAGGAAGATTTTGGGGTCACTATATATCTGAAAATAATAAAAAACAAACCATACATAGTTCTTATGAAGACTCCCTACACAAATATCATTAGTATCAGGAAATTTTTTATCTTCCCTTGGTGAACGAATACATTGAAATCAGAAAGAGGTTCATTTAATTTGATTAAGAACATACATAATGAAAGATAATTTCTAATTCTTATCTTGAATACCTGATACAAACTATTATCTAATACAGATTTATTATTATTACATACCAATCTAAGTAGTTTTATGTCTTTGGAGGATAAACTATTTTGGGTTTCCATAAAGAATGACATAATCATGGTATTTGGGTCATCATTTGAGGTTTATAAAATAAAATTAGTGGTTATAAGAATGAAATATTATAATAATTCATTGAAAATGATTATGATGAATATGTGAGTAACACCAAGGCTGATAAAATCCCCTAGAATAGTTGGTTTATGGGAATTGTAAATCATTACCCAATAATATCCAAGTCAATGAGATACAAGTATAGGTGGGTATATGTCAATCATTAATAATGGAGGAAGCCGATATTCCATGAAATATGGAAAATAGTTCCTAGATTTATGTGGGAACCTACATTAAGGACCAAAAAATCACATATGCACAAGTGCCTTGTCATTATGTTATTGACCCATGAATCCAAGTGGTTTCCCATAGGATCAGACATATCCTTTTACCAGGACACTAAATTAATTAATTGAGATAAATAACTAAAGGCTATTGAATTCAAAGGGAATTATAAAAACTAAAATAAAATGTTTGCATGAGCTTAAATACTAATTATATAAAGATCATTCATGGAGAATGTATGATTAAATAGGGGTTTGAGCACCCTAGAGTTATCAAATTGGGTATTGAATACATATTATGGGAAAAGAGATGAAACATGTATTCAATGAGTACATAGTCATTAAGAATGGTTTTTTGATCATGAAGTACGCATTTCATGATGTTTAATATCAAGTGATTGGGAAATTTTCCATATAGTTTAACATCATGAAAGAAGGATGTGGTTCCGTATTTTTGAATGAAATTCACCTTAATCTTTGTAATCATAGTGGATTTAAATGTCCCCTAATTTCACATGAGTCATGGTCAGCAAAATAAAAATAAGAAAATTGGACAACAATGGAACTGTGCTTGGGTGTGTTATAAGTAAGTCGCAGTGGCTTCTACACTTTGGTACAAGTAAGAATTTGCCAAAAAAAATGTTGGTATCTAGGCGCATTGTTTAGGGTGATAATAATTTATAGATAGGTTTCAAATAGTAGATATATGAATAACTACATATATCAAAATATGGAACATGAAATAATATGTAATACTTAATAAGTCTCCATGTATAAATATTACATGTAGAGGGGTGGAATTTCTTATCCTCCCCTGATGAACTGTGACATCATAATCTACGAGTGGGTCTTTTTCACGGATGAAGCAGATACGTTTTGAATGTGTATTTCCTTGTTTTATCATGTAAAAAGTTGAAACAATCCTCACTAATATAGATTTTTAGATATAATATCTCATTATGGGTAGTTTTTGGTCTCTACTGAATGTACTATATGGAGTTCCTGAGAATAATGAAAAACTCAGGGTAGTTGGGTCTTCCTCGGTTTTACATACCACAAAATGAAATGGTACATGAATAAAAAATTATAATTATTAATTATGAATGAGTATGATTAAAATGTTAGTAACATCACGGGTATCTAAATCATCATTAATATTTGGGTTATGGTAATTGTAAATCATAATCGAAGAATATCAAAGTCCAATAGAGGGGAGGGCCAGTGGGTTTGGGTTAACCATTACTAATGTGGAAGGCCATATTCCATATAATCAATATAATAACCAGATAATTTAAGGGTACTGTTTATCTATAGTTAAAAACCCACATACACACATTCACAAATGAATTGTGTTATTCACCAGTGAATCTTAACAACATCCCTTTGGGTCATCCAATCCCTTTTACCGGGACACTACAAGGAATAACCAAGTGGAAAAAAATATTGTGTGATTTTAAAATAAGTATTAACATTCAAGGCTTATATTGATATATACTCATATATATAATATATGACATTGGTCCCTAGATAATGATTTATTTATGAATGGTTTGAGAACAATGAAGTATATTACAACTTTTATTGGACACAACTTTAGGGCTAAGAGATGAAACATGTGACCCCTGAGTATACAGTCATTAGGAGGATGATCTACAGAACATGAATACCTCATGTTGTGTAATTTAACATCTTTTGAATAGTATGGTTTCCATGAATTTTAACGACATGTTGTAAGGAAATGGTTTCCTAGTTTCAAATAGAACACAACTTAATAAAACATGTTTGAAAATCTCTCCATGTTCCCAATTTTCACATGATTCATACTCATCATGAGAAGAAAGACACAGCTACCATCGGATAAACCATGGAAGGATGAACAATGTGGACTATATAGGTGAATATAAACTTTGTTATGAGTTGATATCCCCTATGAAAATATGGTTCTAATCAATTATAATTGCTTAGGGTGTTGAGAATTCATGGGTGGATATAAAATAGTAGATTGATGCATTACTATGTATCCTATAATAAGAGGAAACAAGACATATGTAATTATGGTACGAGATGTCCCTATATAAGTATAGAATATAAAGATAGAGGGGAATTTTCAATTTTATATTTCTGTGAGGACCCTTGATTTTGGATATGGGCATCACTACATATCCAGTTTTGTGTGTATTAATCCACACAATGTTCTTTTAGGGAAAAATCCATAAACAAGCCTAAAACGAATATAGAGAGAGGGAATATATATATATATGTATGTATATAAATTGTGTATTGACTCGTGATTGTATATCTATAAATCTATATGCATCATATGGGTATATGAATCCAACCACACATAGTTTTTAAAGAGCAAAATCACTCCACGTTTTATACACATATGAAGTGAGGGGGTATTTATTTTTCTTTTATTATATTACAGATTGACCCAAGATTTTTTATTTGAGAATTATCATGTAATCGATGGGGATTGAAATCAATCCACACATATTTTTTATAAGGAATATTTATGGCATATGACAGACCTATATAAAAATATAGAGTATTTTACATTCATTTTGTGAAAGGGCACATTATTTGGGATTTGGATGTCACTACATCTCTTGAAATATTAGTAATCATGTCCCATGTAGTTATTCGTAAGGTTTCATGCATGGGTCCTACCGTTGTTCTGGGATAGGTGGAAGTTTTAATATGTTGCAGTCATGATAAAGATTAGGGATCAAGAAGTCACTAAATATCCTTTTGGTAATTCAAAAAAATACCCACATTATACTTGAATGGGAATTTCCCTGATTAAGTGTGACCCATACATAGGGTTTGTAAATTTTTAATATTTTATATTTTGGATGCACCCATGATTGGAGAATTTTATGTCACGTTATATCTCCTAGTAATAAGAATCAAGTCACATGTAGTTCTTGATTATAGAAGTTATATATAAGATTCTAACCCATACATAATGTGGAGGAATTTCACGTTGTCCTTAACAGAAATCTATATCATATATAAAAATCATACATATGCATTAAAATATGACCAAGTGTCCTATAGTATAACATCATGTGACTAGGAAATCTTCCCTATAGTTTTTACAACATTTAGTGAAGATTTATTCCATATATATTAACAATATATAGCAAGGATAAATGATTCCATGATGTTTAAAGCCTTAATTATGGAAAATATTCTCATAGTGGCGGTTATGAATATTATTTCTTGAGGAAATTCTTGTTTTTTGAGGGTTTAACACATTACACACCCATCAGGGATAGTGAGTAGACACTATTGGAATAGCACTTATATAGGATATAAGTTCATTACCCTTTAGGTTCGAGATTTGGAGGCTTCATCTATATTATTATGTGGATTTTAAGAAGAAATACCAATTATCCCTAAAGGAGGGAAAAATAGAGAACCCTTTTATTGAAGGATCACAAATCCAATTGTAATTAACCTAGAGAATTTTCATTGTAAACTTCATATTCTAAATGGGTTATTCTAACACATTTGGATTCTTATGAATTTTTTTATAATTTGATATTTGTAAATATATGGATATTCAAATTCAAAGAAACATGACATCTATGGGAAACAATACCTCTATCCCACTCACCAATGAATATGTCATCTCTTTCATGGAACTGTTCATGGTGTAATGGTATTCCCATAAATGATGAATGAGGTTATCCATCCAAAACATCATATAATTGCACATAATTTTACAGAGATTATTTGATTGTTTCTTATTGAAGGCCACTATGTTTTCATTTTCCATTAAATCATAGAATTATAAATGGTTACACTTGATGGTGTACTCATGACACATTTTCTTCAGATCAGAAGAAACAATTTTGTTCCAAAATCATTAAATATTGTGTGATGGACATTGAATCTAGTAATAATATTGGACTTTACAATGTTAAAAATATTATTCATCTAGGAATCCTTGAGTGGTATGAAGTCATCCCATTTGGAAATCAATTTTCTAGAAGTACAGATGTATATACATTTCTTAGATATAGCTATGGTAAGTATCCCAACATCATCCACTCCCTACAAGAAAAATGGGCAAGAATACTTATATATATGTAAAAAATACATTGGATTATAGATAAATATTTCAGGATTTCTAAATGTGTTAAACATAACAGTAAATTCTATAGTCATGCTTCATCCTTTTCCAATAATAACCATGCCTCTCAATTAGGTGGGAGAGTCTAGTTCTGGACTGCTGATCACTGTAGGAGACTACATTGACATTCTTCATAATGGTGTGAGTCCCTCATGCTATAATACATTTAAGGTGGACTCCGCCATATAATGATTTATTAAGGAAATTCAACCCATTTTTTTATCTTGAAGGGTGTTGTTTTCTTCCAACTATTGAATTTATACCCTTCTGACTGAATCTGTTGGTATATTCCCATTTTGGTGGTAACCAGTTTTAGGATCTGTTCATCTAGGGGTGGATTCCAACTCATTGTGGTCTAGGGAAGGGTGGATTTTATTGATTTCATTCATGTCGTAGATGTTTACTTGTGTGAAATCACTTTAGTGCATGATTAAAATGAATTTCTCATCTTAATCAAGATTATCAAGGACTTTAAAAACATTATATAATG
The DNA here is from genome assembly GCA_963277665.1 of Viscum album. Taxonomy (NCBI): domain Eukaryota; kingdom Viridiplantae; phylum Streptophyta; class Magnoliopsida; order Santalales; family Viscaceae; genus Viscum; species Viscum album. The sequence continues at coordinate 381,679,195 of OY728132.1, read as the reverse complement.
CATTATCAAAAGTATTTTTCGATCGATGGTGATGAATAAAATTTTATTAAATGGGATCTATTCCATCAGTCCACTTATGAAATTGTTGGGAAGGGAAATGTCTTCCATTTATTAGAGATTAGTCACCCTTGAACTTTTTGATAACTAGATCAGAGTTCCCTTTGATATTTTGGTTGGATATATATAGAAACAGAAATATCTCCAATATGGTTTTAATGGCTTGGTATTTTGCTTCATTATCTGTGAATCCTTTAGTAAATTTGAAATATTATAGAAAAATTGCTTCCCTCGGGGAAACGAATAGGATACATTACCTAACTAGGTTGGATTCAAGGTTTCTATTCTCTTACCAATCATGTTTTAGGAGGCCACATCAATATACAACTCTAACTTTTTAGGTGTGGTATCATGGGTATAAAAAAGCTATTAGTATAGAATTTTTGTATCCAGTGGCATGATTTTTGTGGTGGGATATGACGTAAGTAAATTTTGAAGGGATTACAATTTAACATCCTTATGATAAAATAATTAAATGACATACTATTTAAAGATTATAAGATATTGGGGAAATTAAATAGTTAACATATGGTGACCAATGATATACTTGAGTTGATAGATGTAAGAGACCAATATGAATTTTTGATCCAACAAGTAATATCTCATAACCACAATGCATAGTTGGTCATGAGGAAGTTATTCTTAATGATATAATACTATGTCTACATACCTAGAATTGTTTTTCTGGGAAATTGTAGATTTTTATCACTTCCCATGTGATTTTATTATACGAAGATAGTTCCAAGAGATCATTCTATGGAATAATCATAAATTATTACTTTATTTCCTTCACCTAAAAGTATCAACACTGGTGGATGTAATAGGTACCACTAAGAAATATTGAATTATTATTGAATATATCCATCCCATTGGTTGGAGAATCAATTCTTAATTAATATAGTTAAAGGGAGATATCTTCTTGCCCGATTAGTTATTAAACATAGAATATACGTGTGGTTCCCATGGATCCCTATAAATTATATATGATTCCAATGAGTTTACATTTCCACGATTTCACAAGTGTACTCTGGGTCAACAGTAATGGAAATGTATCATACTACAAAGGAAAGATAATTTTCCTAACATAACCACAAAATAACACATTAGTGGGTTCATATTGAAACAATTCCACTTCAATTTTCAGAATAATATTTGAAGGTTAGTGACGTGTTCACAATGATTCCTATATTTAATCATTTTTCCATTTAAATAGAATTCTACGTTGTGTCTAAATAGTTGATAAATAATATGATTCATGGTGTGTTGGTAAGTAGTGCCAACATTGTTCATTCTGAAATGCATGAAATGATTACAAAATATCATTAGTATCCATCAATGATAATGTGTCTTGGAATCTATTGGTTTCATCGATCAAATATTATATTATTTGTACATGAATGTAATCATTTGGGTATCATTGATTAAGGTTCAAGAAATTGATGTAGTCCTGATCATCCCATTCTTCTTCATGAAGGATTTGATGCTAGGAAATCATTATTTTCCCATCAACTCCCCTTCAATATTGTCCTTGGTCAATTTTTCAACTTCAAACTATATATTGGTAGTATTATAATGGATAATTCATCTATAAATATTCTTGAATCCTCTATGGGCATCAGGTAAGCCTAGGAGGGGAGTAGAAATATGGTGGTTCAGCATGGGAATATCAATATAATTATAATATGTCTTCTATCTTTTCTTCTTTTAAAATGATATATTTATCTCATGATCCACAAGAGTGATGGAGGAACTAATCAGTGTAGGTCACAAATCTTATTTTTTTCCTATATTCACATCCATGAGCACACTAATGGTGGTAGAGAGGACATCCTCAAATTAAGGAGGGGTGTTCCTCGGGTTATCCTCATCACCATCATTCATTATGTCTATGAGGGAATTTATTTTCATGGTGAATAATTTGGGGGAATCTCTGTCACATTTAAGATAATGGACTCTATGCAAAGAAACATTGACATCATTTTCTTCTAGTGTCATCATGGAAGGATTTTTTTTTATTCTTTTATTTCATTATGCTTCTATCAGTGGTACGAATTTTATGACCATTTTGAGTTGGAGAGTATGTATTGGGAGTATTTCTAATTTCTACCAATGGAAAAATTTAATTATCAAATCCATATAGAGCATTATCATGACTGCCTTTTGATCAATACACTTTAGATAATGTTATTTATATCACATGTAAATGGAATATCAAGGTTAGTAACCCAAAATATATTTGTGGGATTGAATATACTACCTTAGTCCAGTTTATATGTAGCACATAATCACCTCCATTCATTATCAAAGGATTTGTAGGAACAGTTCTGAATCATTTGATAGTGTAAACCTACATATCATCAACCACTAGTGGTTTTGTTATCATCCCTATTTTAGAAATTTTCTTTAATATATATGGTGTCACATTATTCAAATGGGGAGCTGTCATCAGGTAGTAAACCAATATTTCCATTTATGGGGTATTACAAATATTGGTGAAATTATGAAGGTACCATGACATTACTATGACAACAAGGAATTACATATGGGAAATTATATATTATGTAATTCTAGATAACCATGAACTCAATATTAAATGTGAGTCCCCTAAACTGACCCTTGAGATTGATAATTTTGATAGGTATTCTATCTCTCTTATCATACCCTTGAATGGTTATATTTTTTTGAGATAGTTCAACCTCACTTCATCAAATATGTTGGAGAGTATGGACAATGATGAGGTTGATTCTATAAACATTATCAACAAATGATCACTAAATGTCTACATTATCGATTTTTTGGGGAATCATAATGCGGTCAGATATGTTCCTATATGAATTTTTCTTGGTCATGTTCTTTGAATGAGTTGATGTTATTAAATTCTAATGGATTAGTATCTACTCAATAATCCTTACCAACATCGACTTCTCTCTTAATCTCTTGTGGTATCAAGTGGTCCATGTAGAGTATATCACTGAGTTCTTTTGAATGATAGAGAGAATATAGGATTGATTGTTCGGTTGGGACTACTAAAAACATTTTTATAATATCATATGTCAATGTAAGTGGTATTATTTTCCAAACGTGGTATTTCTCATTATAATTATATATCAAGAGATAATATTATTAAAGTAGATGATCCTGGTACTCAGGAAGAGGTCAAGGGAGAATCTGTTGCATGTGGAATTGGTTGTGTTATCCAATTCTTTTTCATGGCTAGTCAAACAGTCGCACCCCCACTAGTTGAATATTTATAATTATTGGTCTTGAACGATCTCTAAATGGTTCTTAGGGGTCTCTATGTTTTTTGGGATTTCAGAACTGATCGACTGCATATATAGATTCCAAAGGGATGTTAATTAATATTTGGTTTGAACAAGGTATCATCGTTCCCTTTACCCTCAACATATGTATCATCAGCCTTGGTATCCCAAATAAGGTATGGGAAATTCTTAATCAATGGAAAATTCTTTATCAAAGAAGTTATTTTCATTTAAATGAAATTATCAATACTAAATATAATGTCTTCATCTGATGAGGATTTAGTTTGGTGGGATAGTTTCAATTATACCATTTGGTGGGTTGGTTATCATTTTACTGTTTTATCTATCAGTGCCTATTTTACAATTTATATGGATTATTGATCATTCTCCTTATATTGAATAGAAGAAATAAAAATGTTTTAGATTTTGTGTTTTATTTGAATATAACTCTTCTTCTTGTTTATTTTCCTTTGTCTAACAATTACACCTCCCTCTAGATGGCATATTAAATGATTCCTTCAGAAGTTTTAGGATTGTCACTTGTGTTTGAAGGTATGCTATTAGGTTGGAATGATCTCGATAAACCATATTAACAGTCTTCTAGTTATAAATATCATATATAAGATTAACCAAACATTATTCAAGTCAACCTTTTCTTCTTGTTTGGTGATGGTTATATAGGTCACATATGTTAGGGTCTTCCCCAACATATTTAGGTTAACCAAGGAGGTTAACTGCATTGGGTTTTTAAGTATCTAGTATTATAATAATGTAATTTTACATGACATTATAGAAATAGCTAGGTGTTATTAATTTAATGAAGAAAGTACTTTGGAGATCAATTAATCAAATTAGGTGTGGCCCGGAACTCTTTTTACATTTAGTGGAGTGTGACATTGTAGTAGCTTCCACTCAATGGGAGGTGGTAGATGATCCCGGGCTGACCTGGGTGCTTGAGAAGGCACTACTATTGGTTTTAGGGTAATATTAGTATTCATTTCCTTACGAGGAATTTTCTAAATATTAAGGGAATGGTATGAGAATTCCCCAGGGTTATTGAGATGGAAAATTTATGGAAATTTTCTGTCTCTATGAAGTCATGGAATCTGGTAGGATTATATATTGGGATCAGCGGTGTTTGAAGTTCATCCTAGAGAATATTGGCACAATTTTCATGAAATTTCTATTCTAAGAGTACGACACTAATTGAATAAGTTAAACTATTCCATTTGGTGATGAATTTAGAAAGCCTCTCATTTTATAATTTTTTTTTTCAATTTGTGAGATCGACAATCATTATTTTCCTTAATATAGAGCTACAATGTTAGTAGAATTGATCAAAAAGGTATTACCAACCCATAAAAGATCCCATTGGATTAAAAATGTACCAAATGAAGGCTAGATGTGCCAGAGTAAGTAAACAAATATCATTTTGGTCACCTTATGCTAGTCCTGGGCCCATTATTGGGCCACATCAAGACACGATGTGCATGAGATTCTGTTTTGGATCACCCATTTCTTCAAATGTCTATAATATAGAATTATCGAAATCCTCAAGGGGAATAGTTTCATAAAACCACTCAATATATGGATTAATTTTGGGCTATATAGGGGAACATATCCCTTTCATGGATTCCATCATATAAAAAGGTGATTAAATTCCATTGTTTTTTTCTAGAGGTATCATTGTCTTGGACACCTCATGTCAATACAGAGTGGGAGAGGCTTGATTTGTTGACCCTATATTGAAATACGACCGACTCCCAATCTATTTCAGGACCGATTGATCTCCTTGATTGGGTGATTTTGTCTCCATATTGGTGGAATGATATTATGAGCCTCAATTTATTTATTTATATAGACCAAATTCTGAGAACCAAAGATGAAATGACTCTCAAATGATTCCTTTATAGGAAAATTTCCTCTGTTCTAATTTATAGGAGGTGGGATAATAATTTCTTCTTAAAAATAATACCTTGTCGAAATATTTCCCCTGAGTAGTTCCTTATTGAATTGTCAATGATTCTGTATCTCACTCTATTATTTCACCAGTCATTCCACTACAATGTGGATTTCATCTCCACTTGGTGGTGAGTGGGATTTTTCCACACCTTTCCCTTTTAAAATTGGTTGAGTTCTTTTGGAGTGTTTTCAAATCATCTTGCAGAGGTTGTAGGTTCTAGAAACTTGTATAGTTCTTTATACAAAATTCCTCAAAATGGGAACCAATATAATCTACGTACCTATGTATGGTTTTTGTGATACATACCTATGTATTTCCTTCTTTGTTTTCATCACGTCCTTGATTGATGGTAACAATATTAACTATTGTGTATCAAGCAATAGTATCCACCCCATCATTGACCAAATGGTAGGGACACATCGTACCACATGTTTTCCATTAGAATGGTTTGTGGTTTTCTTTCCACTATCCTAACATTTTGGGCCATTTTGAATTACAAACCTAGTGATTTTTTATTTTTGTTTCACAATGTCCTGAAGTCATGACCTATGAATTATGAAACTCATGGAATTTATTATTGTTTGTTCCAAATGGGCCTCATATGAAAGTGGTGTGTCTCATGGTAGGACAGACATCAGAGAGAATTTATATCAATATTTACCGCATTACATGATGAATAATGAATCTAATTAAAATAATGTTAAATATTCACCAAGATCTTCAGTATGGTGTTTATTGGGAGCCATCATTTGCACTTTCTTATCATGTGGATAAGGATGTGTCGATGTGTCATGTGGAAAAAGTGATATAAATTCCACCGGCCTAGTGGGTTGGAGACAATGTGTATCTGCCTACATGTTCTTAGGGAATCAATGTGTGTTTGTAGACATTATGGGTACAGGAAGTGGTAAAAATTCCCCCATATTTTTATTGGTTTCAGTCATCGATGACTAATACAATGGATGTTATTGAAATACATCTGATTTAGTGTTATCTGACTCATGTATGGGCTAGGTAAATCGACTAGATATGATGGGATTAAATTATTGTGGCTTTTTTTGGGTATTCCATGACATCATATTATTATATATATATATAGAGTCTAATTATAATAGTTTATTTGTGTCCCTCACCCTCTACTCATAATGAATTTTCACCCTCAAATTGATTGAGTATATTTGTATTTACAATCCTTGTCATGTGTTACTTAGTACCATAATCTCTCTTTTTTATATATAACATTATAGGATTTCATGTCCAGGGATCTTCCTTATTCTGACAATTCAATTAAGTGAAATTCCTTAAACACACACAAACATTACATACAAATGTTTGGTGAGGCTTCAAAAATCAGTTTCTAGAGAGTTTTGATATGGAAAAAATCATGTTGTACATATTTTATATACCATTACCATCTAAGGTTACATGAAATATAGATAAAATATAACATAACTTGAAAATGAAGTATGATTATGTTCTAGAGGAGATCCTTATATAATTTTTAAGAGACTTGTATAGAATTTAATAGATAAAATGTTTCGTGAATGTTCTGATGAATGTAGGGAACATAATCAATTTTTAACTTTGTTGGGTCTTTATAATTAGAAGTGTTTATAGTAAAAAAATAATTTAGAGGTTATTTTCAGCTAACTATCTCCATAAATCCTTGACAGCTTCACTACTATGGGATTCATGTTGCTTCACTAGGTTATACCATGGAAATTGCTTCTCTAGTTCACAGGATAACCATATCGAGGTGTTTCTGAGAGCTAACATGGAACTATATATTGTTGACCCTGGATTTTTGAAGCACATAACAATGAATATTTCTATAGGTTTGGATAACATATCTATACAAGGGTTTATATACAATGAAATGATTTACTTTTTGGATAAGAGATTACCATTGTGAGGTTTTCTACCGAGGATGTCAGGATTACAAGCCATTTGATCCTTCTCTATACTACTATGAGGTGTAATGTCGATGTAGTTTATACCTTATTCTGTAAGATAATAGTTGTAGGACTCTCAAGGTCTTTTGAGTATACATGTTATAGCCTTGAGGACACCAATATTGGTCTATTCAGGGATATGGTCCTCAACAAGCTTTGTGGTTAGGATACATTGGCAACCAATTGTGGTTGAGCTGAAATATGAGCATGATATAGAGAGGACACCAGAATATATTGATAACCATATAATATTGTGGTGATAAGACACAAATACTATGAAACTAATGGAATATGTTGGTTAGCCTCAATATTTTTTGCGGGATATGATACTTCTTTTGGGAGGCCTCTAGAATATACTGATCAACCTTGATTGAAGCGGGTGTACGAACTCGGTTTAATTGTTCATTCGATAATCAAATACATTGATGGACCTAAAAAGTGGGAAAGGATACATGATCCTCTTATTTAATTTCTACTGAATGATTTAATATCAATCATTCATTAAACCCATCCATATTACCATTGATGTAAATCTTTAAAAAATCGCATCACTTGATGAGTTAGTACTCTATCGTACACTTGAGAAAGGTTATCATAGTCCCACAAAATGGAATGTACAAAGTTATATTTTACATAATAGTTATTTAAGTATGATATTATATCTAATGAAATATAAACACATTTATTTCATCATTATATCCATCTGTGATAATTTGTGATTGAAAATGAAAAACATTGGTTCGAGAGGAAATAATCTATTAGACACATGAATGATGATTCTGTATCCGGTTTGATGGAAGATGAGTTAAATATATGTTATCCCATGAACACAAAAACAACTCAGTTTTTGGAATATAGTAGTTTTATAATATCATAATAATTAATTAATATTATAAGGAGTTATAATAATAGGTAAAAACACATAGTTTAAAGCATTATGTCTTCTTCGAACAATAACATCAGGTTTGAGCAAAAATCATTCTATATTGGATTTTAAATCCCACCAAGTTATATAAGATATGGGGAGAGATACAAGGAAAATATTTGGTTAGGTTTTGGTTGAAATAAAGATTTTTTTTTATTTTTTAATAGGATTAGAGAATATGTGGCCTTTTATAAGTGAGGCGAGTGTCATGCTTGTAATTTTTTAAAAGAAAAAGGTTTACCCACGTTTTCACACTCCACAAGGAATCAAAATAGAAAAATATAACCAATTGTTCATGATAGTTTCTAAATATCTCTAGAAATTAAATTTTATACCATTTTGAGGCCATTTTAAATCTTATAATGTCAGTTTAACTCCCATATAAACTCATTTTATCATAACAACATTAATTATTTTTTACATTTTCATTATTCATTGTGGTAAAGTATTGAGTTGAAACTATTAGAAAATAAAAATTATGATGAATAAATTTATGATATCCATTTTTAAAAAAATCCATTAATAAAATAAGAAAATTTTAATTTTGAATTGCACCCCTAGAAGAGATGAGAAAGTGATTTTCTTGAGAGAAAATTGTCAAAAGTTTATTAAACAATTTATAAACAATTCAATATGAAAATTTTTCCAATGAAGAAAATTTCATTGAAAGATAAATAAATAAACTAAATTTACTTTTAAACCCATTTTAATATAACATGGGGCCTTATGAAATCTTGAAATTAAATGATACTGTTTGAAAAACTCTAATATTTTTACTATTGATCAAAAGAATTAATGATTTCAAAAAAAATTAAAATATCCCCCCTCATATAATTTTGAGATGATGGTTTAAAAAATTATGAATACTTTAAGATGTTAACTTTCTATAACATTCAATAATGTAATTTATCATTTTTCACAAAAAATAAATACAATAAATTTTTGAAAAAAATAGTATTTTTTAAACATATTATCTTTTATCGGAATTAAGCAGTTCTTTCAATATTTTTTTTATATAAAACCATTTTATATATTATTTTAAAAAATTATTCATATTAATTCCACCATTTTTAAAATCTAGGTTATACGAGTCATCTTTAAAAAAATAATATTAATAGCTAGTTTTGGTATTTTAAAACCCAATGTTGCATGTGAAGCAAGATATCGATGAAATTAATGTTTTAAAAAAATAGAATATTAGTGTGTGACATACTACGACAATTTAAATGAACCACTCCTAAAAACTCATTATATTGATAAAATATATGAGTTTACCTATACCTCAGCATATCCTCGAGTTTCCACATAATCTTCCAAAACAAGTGGTTTTACCACAAAAAAAATTGACTAGGTGAGTGGAATTATATCATAGGATAGTCTCTACACAATCCATAATATGTACAAGTTATTCATAATAATAATGATCATACTATATAAATATTAAATATATTTTTAGTACATGTTAGGTTTCAGGAATGTACATTCTTAAAAGAGATACATGGAACACAATGTTAACATTAGAGAGGATTGTTGGAAGCCCCAAATGATAGGGTTTTGTCCCAACACGATCAATAATTTCAAAGTGATCAATATACCTAGGGAGAAGTTTTCAATTTTTTAAAAATAAAAATACCTTCTAACATTTAGAATTTTTTATAAATACCTTTTCACAAACTACAAATTCCAAACCCCACTAGTGAATATCATTATAGCATTTATATTGAAATTGTGCTTCCCATATGCACTGTTAAAGGGATCTAGCCTAAAATTCCATTTTTCAACTGTCTCAAGTCCCAATATATTTATTTGTACAACTTAATCACATTTATTTGTATTCCTACACTTATTTTCATAAATAGACTCATACTGATCCATTTTAATAAAAATTTGAATGTGATTGTTCTATGTAAACTCTATTGTAGGAAGGTTCTCATCCCAACCCCAATTAAAATATGGAGATAAAAATATAAAAATATTCTCTAGGGTTTGAGTCAGAACTATTCTAGGCTAGGAACTATTTTGTACGATGACCATCTTTGGTTCATGACAAAATGGTATCAGTGTAGGTTTTGGTTTATCCATTTTACTCATGTTATTTGTGTTGAGTCTAGATAGACAAGAGATAGGATTTATAGGGCTCAGAGTTCTTGTGCGAGTAGGGTGTCTAGGTAGCACACCCTGTGATAGACCATATTTTCTCAGGGATGTCATGATTCTTGTTTGTATTCTCCCCTAGGTGGGACTTTCAAGCTACATATAGTATGTGGACATCAGGTCGGAGTGAGGTGGTTTAGTCATTGTGTTTCCTTGTCATTTATTGATTTATTTTTTTTTTAAAAATTGTTATGGTTTTTTAGACCAGATGTGTTAATGGTTATATAATGTGAAAATTCTCATGTGGCCATTTCTTTTTATCAACATGACTCTCTGAAGAGTTCCCCTAGAACAACAGGATGAAGTCAGAGAGATTTCTCCCCCCCCCACATGATCGTTGGCTAGAATTTTCTATGGTTCGATCTATTCAGGTCCTAGGATAGAGATTGGGTCATGCTCCTACTTCAGTTGGGGAATCTGAGAATGGATCTCAAAATAAAAAATCCCGAGACTTATTGATTAATAAACCACCATATTTACGAGGTAGCTTCAATCCTCATGAAGCGGATGAATGTATCAAGAAGATAGAGTGTATGTTCTCGTTCCTGGACCCTTTAGAAGTGTTCAGGGTGAAGTGTGATTCATTTCTGCTAGAAGGTCCAATTTGAAGGTGGTGGGACGTAGTGATTAATGATGGGAAGCATGAGCAGATGAGTGTTATGGAGTTCAATGAGGTCTTCAAAAAACTAATACTACCCCAAAATCTAGGCACATGTGAAATCTTGGGAGTTCATGGATCTTATTTGGGGTGACCAGTTTGTGATGTAGTATTAAAAACAACTTTTCTTAGATGGTTTGGAATGCCCCCAAAATAGTTTCCAATGATTAGATGATGTCTCCAAGGTTTGATAATGGATTGAGGGAATAGATCTACTCATAGGTTTTCTTGTTCAAGATGGAGAATTATGCTGAAATATTTGGCCGACATTCTATTTTGAAGACTGGTCATTGGGGAGGGTCAGGAATATCTGTGATTATGTCAGTAATGGGTAGTGGAGGTTCTTCAGAGAAGAAGAGGACTCTTGAGGAGCAATAGAAGAAGAGAGGGGGAAGCTCAGGGGAACCTTCCAAGAATCCATCATCTGTGGATTCTGATGTAGTATCGGTTGTGTATCACTAGTGTGGGAATGTGGGACACACTCAACCCACTTGTGAGTCTCCTCTTAAATCCAATCATCAATGTGGATAATTGGGGAACTTTCAATGATTATAAAGAGCTACATGTTCTTATTAGTTAGTTGTATGATCATAGTCTTACAAAGAAATGACAGTTTAGTAAGAACTATCCATGATAGTGGGGTATCATTTTGGTGGTTGAGGTGGCAGGATCAAATCATATTCTATTCATAGTAATCTCAGAGTAGAGAAACATAATAGTGGTCATGTTAAGTCTCAGGAAAGGACTAGACTTCTTTATGTAGTAGATCTAACCCTAGTGGGATAAAATATAGGGCCCTTGACTGTTTGAGGTACCATTCAGATTGCATCATCTTTAGATACTATTTTATTTGACCCTTGTGCATCTATTTTATTTATATCATCATGTTGTGTGAACTTTTTAAATTTTTTGATCGAGTTGTTTTCTTTTATAATGGAGTTGGTGATTTTGTTGGTTATGACGAAGGAGAAGGGCCTTAGGTTCCCATCGTGTATGCTTTCTATTTTAGGTTTGATATGGAGTGGGACTTCTTGGTCCTGGATATGCACATATTGGATGTGATCCTTAGCATGGATTGAATAGTTTTCTTCTAAGAGAACATTTATTGTTGTCTACTTTTAGTTATTTTTGTGGATCCTGATAGAAGTTCCCAGGTTTTTGTCGGATAATTGGATCCTCGGTCTTGTTGTGCCAAAACTCCACTCCAATAGTTAGGTAATAATTCTTTTCAATTATCATCACTCATGTTTGAGGAATATGGTGGCACTCCTAAGGATAGACTACCTCATGTCGTGGATGTGTTCCCAACGTAATTTCCAATTGATTTTCCAGGTTATCCCTTACAGGGGTTTGTGATGTTCTCAATCCATTTGGAATTGTGAACACATCCAATATCTCTTCCCTCATATCATATTGACCCCCATAGAATTGAGGGAATTAAAGATATAGTAGGATGATTTGGAATCCAAAAGGATCATTCAGATGATAATAACGTCTTGGGTTTCCCCTATTTTTTATGCAAAGAAGTCCAACCGATCTCCCAGTTTTTTCACTGACTACCAAAATCTCAACAACGTTACCAAAGAAAATAAGTACCATTTTTCATGAATTAATAATTTATTTCAATAGCTAAAAGGGGAAATGTAGTACTCTAAAATAGATTGGTGTTCTGGTTACCACCAAGTTAGGGTAAAAGGGGTGGATATCCTGAAAATGGCTTTATGAAGTAGGTATGACCACTTCGAGTATTTTTTCATGCCACTTGGATTGAACAATGCTTCAGTGGTCTTTTTGGTTCTCAAGAGTATGGTGTTCCTCTAGTGTCTTAACTCCTTCATTTTGGTATTTGTGAATGAAATCCTAGTATAATATAAATCTGAAAGAGAGCATGAGGATCAATTATGGTTTTTTGGGAACCTTGCGAGATCATCACATTTATGCAATGATCTCGAAGTGAACATTCTAGATTAGGGAAGTGAAATTTCTAGGCCAAGTCATATATGAGAATGGGGTATCTGTGGACCCTGAGAAGATTAGTATTGTTATGTCATGGGAGCATCCAAAGGATGCGTTTGAGGTTAGGAACATGCTCGGCCTAGAGGGGTATTACAGATGGTTCTTTTAGGATTTCTAATGACTAACTTCGTCCATGACCGCACTCACCTATAATGGGGTGAATTTGGAATGGATATCAGAATTTCAAGCATCTTTTGAAGAGTTGATGTTTCAATAGACTACGGAACTCATTTGGATATTTCTACAATTAGGAAAGGGGTATGTTTTTTATTTCAATGCTTCAGGAATGGGTCTTGGGTGTGTGCTTATGTTTGATGATCACATGGTGGAATATGGTTCACGCCAACTCTAACAACATGAGAATAATTAACCAACCCATGAATTGGAGTTATCAGTGGTGATTCAAACTTTTATGACATGGAGTCACTACCTCTTTGGGGAAATTTTTTTGGTCTACTCTGATAATAATATCTTAACCGACATCTTCTCATAGAATGATCTTAATCTGAGGTAGTTCCATTGGATCGAATATCAATAAGGGATTAAATTTGATAATATCTAGACAATTGGAAGGAGTAATGTGGTGGATGATTCCTTGAGTAGGAATATTCAGATGTAGGCAATGAGGAATTCCTATGATGAGTGGATTTTTATGGGGCTCTTTGTCCAAATGCACTTAGAGGCCAAGGATCACAGTAGAGGTTCATTCTTGTAGAGTGTGCATTTAGCTTCATCTTTTATATAGCTAGTTCGATGGGATCATCCTTGTGATGAGTTTTTTCATTGGTATACAAAGTTTTTCCATGGTCGGGAGAAGTCCTCTGATTAGTTGTTGTCCCCCAAGGGAATTATATGTATCCAGAGGGTCACTATTTCTGAGGAAGGTGGTGTTGCAAGATATACACTAGTATAGGTGGGTCATTCATCCCAGTGCCACCAAGATGTATTAAGATGTTCATCAATAGTTTTGGTGGTCGGGTATGAGACGATACATAGCATTCATTTTATCAAGATGACATACTTGTCATCTGGTGAAAGTAGAGATTCAATGTCCCTCTAGTTTTCGATAGTCGTTACCTATTCCTAACTGGAAGTGGGACATGGTCTCCATGGACTTCATCATTATCTAACCTCACACACCACATGGAATGAACACTATTTGGGTAGTGATTATCACTTTAACAAGTCATCCCACTTCATTCCAATCAATGATTCAATAATGTTGGATGATCAAGGACTGTTGAATATTCATAATGTGGTCAGACTACATGGTGAACCATCAACAATTGTTTCTAACAGAGACCCCTAGATTTGCCTCTCGGTTTTGGGAAGGCCATCAAGGGGCTTTGGAGTCACAGAATAAATTGAACATGACATACCAACCCCAAATGGGCCGTCATATGGAATGGTAAAGTTGGATTCTAGAGGACATTCTTCGAGAATGTGTTTTGGATTTCGGAGGTTTTTGGGATAGCTATTTGGGATTGGTTGAATTTTCTTATATTAACAGTTACCAATCCTCTATTCAAATGGTTCCCTTTGAGCCACTCTAGGGTCAGCCTTGTTGTTAACTATTATTTTGGCCTGAGGTATGTGAGACCTCTCTTTTGGGATTGATCTTTATGAAATAGACATCTAAGAAAGAAAATTTTATCAAGATGTAGTTATTCAATGATCGGATTCACCACAAATCATATACTGATCTGAGGCTTCGATATGTGAGTTTTTTAAGGGTGATAGGGTGTTCTTAAAGGTGGACCCTCTCTTGGGAAATTGTAGTTTGGGGATCCAAGGATATATAATGGTGAGGTATGTCAGATATTTCGAAATATCTGAGCATATTGAAATGGTGGAATGCAGGTTAGCCTCGCCTTCTTAGTTGAAATCAACTCATGACATATTCCATGACTCCCAATTGAAGAACTGTACTCTAGACCTGTATCATGGGTTAAATTGGGAGGAAATAGAGTTGGAGCCCAATTTCTTAGTGTTTTAACTATCAATATGGATAGTTGATTTCCAATAGATGTCTCTTTATAGGAAGTTTATTCCGTTTTTCTGTGTCCTTTGAAAGCATGTTAATGATAAAAATGAGACCTGGGAGCAGTAGTCTTGGCTCGAGCAAGAGAACCCATTTTTTCTAATCATGTTTCAGGTTGACTTTCTAAGAGTGTAATTTTTTCATAGTGGGGAGAATTATCAGATCCATGATAATATTTCTATTTTTTTGTTCTATTTTTTGACTATTATTTTCCCTTGGTTTCATATTAAATTATGGATAAAATGGGTGATTTTGGCAGGGCAGACCCCTACACATGGGTGGCCCATATTTATTAGTAACCATGCGCTCAGTCCAGCTAATTGTCTTGTAGGAGACATGACATATAACTTGTCATTATCACAGCCAAGCTGAAACGACCCAATGTTTTCAATGAAAATTATTTTCATGTAAATATGACCACATGAAATCACAACATAATGAAATACTATGTGATTTTCACCATTAAACATGTGTTTTTCACATCTGTTTTTGGAATTTTGAAAATCTAACATACATAGTTGTGATCTATAATTTATTTGGAGAGGGATAAAAAAACACATTTTTGTGAATAGTAACATACCATTATGAATATTAATGTTACCCTTGTGAATAAAAATATAACCTAATGAATAATAACCTTAATTATGATAATATATAAAAATGATTCAAGTAAAAGTATCATGGACCTATATTTTGGAATAAGTAAATAAATGTTTTAAAATAGTTTTTTTAGAAAGAATTATGAATTTAATTAAATATTAAATTAACTATAGATAGAAAATTATTTTTGAAAAATGGACTTAGTTTTTTGTTTCTACATGTCGAGAAATGGTTAGGGTTTATTTTTTGGATTTCTCTGAAATACATGAATTTTTTAGTGAATTGTAAAATACATTAATTTACCATATAAGTACATTATAATTTAAATCTTCTATTCCAGAAATCATAAGTGATGTAATAACCCAAATATCAAACTCACTTTCACTTAAGACTATACATGTTAATGGAATAATCACTATTTCTAGCCTTGAGAGAAATTAATAATCTAATGATTGAAAATTATGAAAACACTATTCTCTTACACTATAACCCCCCCCCCCCCCCACCGCCTCTTCCCTTCACTACTCTCAATACTTTTTCCATGCCAATATTTTTCCCCAATCTCTCCCCAAGATCTTACCCCACGTCCAACATCCCCAAGACTCTTTTAAATACCAACACCTCTCCCCTTAAGAGAGTCTCAAATGAGATAAACTCAAGAGGTAAATTCCTCTTTCCTATTCTTTTATTTCTTTTATGTTCATATATTTTCTTATTTCATTCCTCAAATCCCTTCACACAAAAGGTATGATTACTCCATTAACATACATATAATATAATTCTTCTATTCTAATGGTATATTTCTTTATCTTCTCTCATTTTTTCATCTTTTAATGGAAGGAATTGAAAATACCATTTCAGATGTGTTAATTTAACACATTCAAGGACAACAGTTTATCAATTTATATTATCATATTAATTCTGGATGAGAAACCATTTGTGTTATGGTTGAACTAGATTATCATATATTTAATACATCCTATTTAAGGTTCTGTAATAATTTTGAATAGATGGTATTATATAATAAATCATAACATGTTCGTTGTAATCAAAACCCACCCATTAACCAAAATGGTAGTCACTACGGTTTTATATAATAATTAATCTTCACTCCCATTAACCTAATTAATTTTTATAACCATTTAATCTTTTTATGCTCACTAGTAACATACAACATAAACTCTTGAAAACCACTTTCATCATACGTGTTAATTTGAACATGAATACAAGTAAACCAATCATGAAAACCATGAAAACAAATTGTCCCAATCAATGAAATTGAACAACTTAAATCATTAAAATGTCCATGAATGAACATAAAAAGGTTATAATAAATTAATTACATATATAATAGGATCTTTATATTTTAATAAACCTAATTTTTTTATTCATGTCCTTAATAACAAGTTAAGAACACCTTCAGAAAAAAGTTAAGGGATCCTCTCCATTTCTATTTTATTCCATATTTTCCCCTTGTTATGTAATTTAATGTGTAATTAATAGTTATGTAGTATCATTACACACCTCCACCATACTGTGATCATGATTTATATGTGATTATAATCCCATTTATCTCTCATCAATCCCACTTAGGTACAACTGACATTATGCCGATAAACCGTAACAAATTCTACCCGAACCACCTTTGTTCTTTCGGGTTGCCTTATATTTCTCTATATCAAAATTAAGTTATCTCATATGTTTATATGAATATTCGAAATACTTTTTAGTTGTACAAAATTAATTTATCAACACCCTTTCATCACCCTCTTTTTGGGGATATACAGGTTTTTTAAGGATTCCATTTTTTGTGCTTTTCGATAAGCAAACCTGTTTTAAGGGAACTTCTCAAATTCTTACCTATTTACAAGTGCATTCTATATTTTTTTAAGTCCCCATTGTGATTATAAAATAATAATTTTTATTATTAAAATCTTATTGGTTATCTTTTTTTTCTATAAAATATTTTTCCTTTTTCTATTTTGAAATCTCTATAGTATTTTCCTTAAAACCGCTAAAAAAATGTTAACGCTATTGTTTCTCCAAAACATTTCTTATATGTTGTAACTTCTGTTTGACATCACATACCATGTGATATATATATTTTACTTTATGAAAGTCTATATATATACTAATCCCTTTCTTTCAAGGACACTTTCAGGATACACCCATTGCTTTTACTTTATGTCTTGATTACGGTACACAATTCTTTCCATGGGTAACCCTTATGTTTATGTATTATTGATTATGTATGATTATTTATATTTAAAAAATATTCATGAAATGTAATATTGGTGTGCCCAGATAGAACTCCAATTATTTGGATAATGTTAAGTCTCATGAGATGTTATCTGCAACGGTCTTGGCGGTTAGCCTTGGCTTGTGCTACTATGGGAAACTAGATTGGCAGTTAGCCTTGACCCGTACTACTATGGGAAATGTAATTGGCGAATTGCCTTGACTTGTACTAAACATAGGTTTTAGGTTTTTTTACATTTCTATGATTCCATATTTATATATTCCCATGTTTATAAGTTATTATTTTATATGTACTATGCTTTTGATATCATTATGTCATGCCTCCTAACTCATGTTCTTATGCGTTATTCTTATGATCATTCCCCTACTGGGATTTTTATATCATTATTTTGTTCATATATTTCCTAGGGTACCCTATGTAGATGTAAGAGCTCAATGGAAGTTAGGTTCTCTTTATGGAGATTAAATAATAATGTGTTTTATAGCCCCATATTTTCAATTTTATGTACCGAGTCTTCCAAGACACTAGTCAAAATGATCCATGGATTATACTCTAATGTATAATTATGCTTAAAATCATGTAATTTTTTATGTAAAAGTATATTTTCTCTATATTTGTTATCATAGGATGGTCTAGTTATTCTTTGAGAATAGGAATCGAGCATTTTAGTAAGAACCTTAAGAACGAGACGAAGTATAAGAAAACATCCCAAAATTTTTGAAAGTATAGAGTAAGGAGTTTATTAAGAAAATATATTCCCGTTTGGACTAAAATGGTAGAGGAGGCACTGGAATAGATGTACCTAAGAATGAAAACTTTGACAAGGAGTTTTGGGCTTGACCTAGGGTATCTGGGTACATGAAAACAGGCCTTGCGGCACTCTTGGTATTGAAACTCTTGAGGGTATGCTTTGATAAATTCCTATGATTAGTATAAACCATTATTAAGGGAATAAAAACCCATAAGAATATAAGTAAAGAAGTAGATCAACGGTGACGTATATTAAAACCTAATTAATCACATGTTAAGATATACTTATCCTCTACAAGTTTATCATTTTATGTTCAAAAGTATTCTTTTTTATGATCATTATCTAATTATTCAAGCCCTCTAATTATAAGTTCTTTTTCTTTCATAATGGTGGGAAATATAAGAACTTGCTCCAACAACCAATGTGATAGGAAATGTTAATATTAACCTAATTATATTCCTTATATGACGGGAACGAGAGCTCAAAACATCATGATAGTACTTTCTCAGCTGGCTCAAGTTATGAATAAAAACATGAATCATATGAAACTGCCAACATCTCCATGGAAAGATCAAGTTGTCTTAGAATCCTTCATGCAGCAAAGGCCTCTCATATTTATCAAATCTTCTGTTCCCCTCCTTGTAGAAAAGTGGATTAACTCTATTGAAAATATATTCTCTGTCCTCCAATGCTCGGAAGAATATAAAGTTGTACTGGTGGCCTATCTTTTTTATGGGAAAGCAGATCAGTGGGGGACACTGGTCAAGAATACAATGTCCCAAGAGAAAATTGATTCCATAAATTGGGAGGAATTCAAGAGGATGTCTTTCAATAAATAATTTCCTCAAACCCTCCATCTAATGATGGAAATAGAGTTACTCGAACTCAATTAGAAGGAAGATGATTTCATCGGGACGTTTGAAAGAAACATTACAACACTTTCAAGGTTTGAATTTGTCTTTTTTATGAACAAAAAATCTAGGTGGATTTATTTTTTAGTGGACTAAAGACGAGTATATGAACATTTTTGGTGATTTCATACTTGAACAAATATTAGAAGATTTTCCGTTGTGCCCTCAAGGTTGAAATTGATATTAGAGAATCTTAGTAGTCTCATGGGCCCGATGACAAGAAGAAAAAAAGTGTAAAACATGGGTGGTTCAGAAAAAAAAATCCCATGATGGAAAGAAGCTCGAATATCTGACAAGTAATGGTTTTTGGAAGAAGCATCCTAGGAAATGTTTGATGGGAATAAAGAATTGCTTCAAATGTGGAAAGTTTGGTCATATGGATAAATACTACATAAGGGATAAGAAAAATACCACTAATGTGGGAGAAGAAAAGAAGGTTCAAATAAATACATAGCCAGTAGTGCATTGTTACAACTGTAAGGAGCACATTAATAATGAAAACAATTGATTGAAGCCAAGGGTTATCAGTGGAATATATCAACAAACTCCAAGGCATCAAGGAAGGGCTTATGCTATCACTACTACTGAGGTGGGGATAGAAAATGATGGGGTGATAGGTATGCTAGTTATTAATTCAAGAATAGAAAACATTTTATTTGATCTGGTCCTATACATTCTTTCATATCATACATGTATAGTAGAACTATTCAAACGCCACCTAAAAATTTGGAGGAAATGTAATCTGTGAGAACAAATAATAGGGAAACTGGTGCGTCCATGGTTTATAACCCCTCCTCAGTAAATGTTTGTGGATTGATCCTCTGATAAAATCTCATCATACATCCTCTAGTGAAGTTTGATTCTATCTTGGGAATTTATTGTCTATATTTATACAAATCCAACATCAACTATCGGGAAAAGGATATCACTTTTCACATTCCCAAGCATCCTCCGATTCCTTACATGGGTAAAGAAGAAGATGAATCTCCTTTTGAATCATCATAACAAGTGTGGATATTTTGGCCTTATGAGCAAGCATATCTACTAAAATGAGTGAGACAAAGGAGACAATCATGCTTGAAGACATGCCCACCATGAGGGATTACACTGATGTATTCCCTAAAGAGTTGTCTACTATTCATCATGATCGAGAGGTTGATTTATCAATTGAAATTATCCATGTATATCTTCCTTTAACAATGATACCATATAGAATGGCCACCATAGAGCTGGAGAAGAACAAGAAGTAATTACAGGAGAATCTGGCGAAGGGTTTTATATGCCTGAGTGCTTCACCATGGGGTGTGTCAGTCCTCTTTGTGAAGAAGAAGGATAGATCAATGCACCTCTACATTGATTTTCATGAGCTTAATAAAATCACTATAAAGAACAATTATACCCTTCACCAGATAGATGACTTGTTCGGTTAGCTTTGTGGGGCCTGTTATTTCTCTAAGGTGGACCTTCAGTCGAAATATCAATAATTAAATGTGAGGAAGGAATATATTTCCCAAGGCTACCTTTAGAATGAGGTATAGACACTATGAGTTTATATTGATGCCCTTCAGACTCACTAATGTTCCAGAAATTTTCAAGGATTTAATTAATAGAGTCTTTAAAGGTTACCTCAAAAAAATAATTGGTCATCTTTATTGACGATATTCTGATATACTCCAAGTGCAAGGAGGAACACAAGGGGAATTTGAATACTGTGTTAAAAACTTTGCAAAGGGTGAAGTTGTATGAAAAGTATAGTAAATGTGAGTTCTTGATGGAGGAAGTATCATTCTTGGGGAATATTATCAACATAAATGGGGTATATTTGGATCCTTCTAAGACAAAGGTAATTGAATAGTGGCCTTGACCATCATCGAAAATGGAGGTCCACAACTAATTGGTTCCTGCTGGGTATTATCAATGATTTGGGAAGAAATTTTCACTATTGTCAACTCAATGACAAAGATGAAATGGAATGAAGTAATGTTTGTCTGGACTACGGAATATGAATATTGTTTCAAGGATATTAACAATAGGCTTATCACTATGCTAATACACTCACTCCCATCTAGTAGAGAACACTTTGTGGTGTATAGTGATGCTTAAAATAATTAATTAGGATGTGTTTTGATTCAAAATGTTAAATTGATAGCAAGAGCTTAAAGGTAGCTGCAAATCCATGATAAAAACTATCATACGCTTTATCTGGAGTTGGTGGCAGTGATCTTTGTGTTGAAAATCTGGTGGAATTTTCTCTAAAGGGAGAAATATGAAATATATACTAATCACAAGAGTATAAAATATATATTCACACAAACAGAGCTTAATATGCACCAATAATGATGGATAAATCTCATCAAGCATTATGACTACACAATCCACTACCATCCTAGAAAGTAAAATAATATGGTGGATGCTATATGTTGAAAGGATCCTTCAACATTGTCAATAATGAGAATTGAAAAGGATAGGGACTTCTTAGATTTGTAGAGGATGGACATGGGAATCATTAGGGTAGGAACATCATTAATCCTTTCTCAAATTATTTCTCAACCATCACTCATTGATAAAATCAAATATTCTTAATGAAAATATATGGAAATTCTAAAAAGGGTGGAAGCTATTAGAAATGGGAAATCCCCAGAGTTCATGGTTGAAAAGGATAAATTTGTAATATTTGGGACACAATTATGTCTACCATATGATCTAGAAATAAAGAAGTAGCTTCTAAATGATGCATATAGCTCAACCTTCTCTATCCACCTATGGAGCACAAAGATGTATCAAGATCTATCAGAAAACCTTTTTTGGTACAATAAGAAAAGGGATATTGCTGAGTATACATCAAATTTATTGGTATGTCAACAAGTGAATGGTGAGATGAAAAATTCTAAAGGGATGATGCAACCAATACCAATACCAACATGAAAGTGGTAGAACATTACCATGGAATTTTTCACTAGAATTATTAGGAAATCCAGAGGAAACAATGCTATATGGGTTATTTTGGATCATCTCACAAAGACAACTCACTTTATCGCAATTCGAGAGGACTTCTCATTGGATAAAATTTTACATATTTGCATCAATGAGGTGGTAGGGGTACATGGAATGCCACTGTCTATTGTCTCTGATCATGATCGTAGATTCACCATGATGTTCTGGAAGAGTGTCCAACTTTCTCTAAGCACTGAACTAAACTTCAATATGGCCTATCATCCTCAAACTAATGTCAAATTTGAGAAGACTAGTCAAACACTAGAAGTCATGTTGAGAGAATATACTATATAATTCAATGGAGGATGGTTCCAATATCTTCCATTGGTTGAATTCTCCTACAACAAAATTTTCCACTCGAGCATCCAAACAGAACCATATGAATCCATTTATGGGAAAAGGTGAAGAACACTGGTGTGATGGGATGAAGTTGGTGAGAAAATGATGGTAGGACTTGAAATGGTCAAAGAAATGGTGTAGAAGGTGAAAACCATTCAGTGGCATATCAACCCATCCCAATGTCAACAGTAGAGCTATATAAACAATCGTCGATGAGACCTTGAGTACAAGGTTGGATACATGGTATTTCTACACTTATCTCTGTGTAATAAGGTCATTAGGTTTGGAAAGAAAGGGAATTTAATTCCTAGGTACATCGTACCTGTCAAGATCCTTGATCGAGTGGGAGCTGTGTCCTATCGACTGGCACTTTCACCTATAATTTCAATAGTACATGATGTCTTTCATTTATCCCTATTAAGGAATTACATACCAAAACATTCACATGTACTCTCTTTAGAGGTGGTACAGTTTGAGGAAGATCTTTCTTATGAGGAGCGGCCAGTGGAGATCTTGGATCATTGATATAAAGTTCTACATAACAAGACTTCTCATATGGTCAAGGTACTATGGCAGAACCATAATTACAAAGAGGAAACAAGGGAATTAGAGGAGGCAATGAAGGAAAAGTAACCTCACCTATTTATGGCCAAGAATGTAAAATTAAATTTCAAGGGGGAAATATCTTATGGGTGGAAGAATGTAACGACCTAATGTTTTCAATGGAAATTATTTTCAAATAGATATAACTATGTTAAATCACCACATAATGAACTACTAATTACTTTGTGACCATTGAATATATGTTTTTCACATCTATGTTTGGAATTTCTAAAGCTGACATACACTGTTGTGATCAGTAAGTTATTTGGAGAGCGATAGGGAAAATTTAATTTTTAGTGAATTGTAACATACCATTATGAATAGTAATGTTTCCCTTATGAGTTGTGATATACCATAATTAATTGTAACATTTACTATGATATTATAATAATAATATTCAAGTGAATGTATTATCTACCATTATTTTGGAATAAGTAAAGAAATGTTTTAAAAAAATATAATAAATTATGAATTTAATTAAATATTAAATTATTCATATATAGGAAATTATTTCTAAAAAAATAGATTTCATTTTTGGTTTCTACCCATCGAGAAATGGTCAGGGTTAATTATTGGGATTTTTCTGAAATACATTAATTTTTTAGTGAATAATAAAATACATTAATTGACCGTATAAATACATTATAATTTAAATCCACTATTCCTGACATCATAAGTGATATAATCACCCAAATCTAGAACTCACATTCATTTATGACTATTCTTCGACATGGAATCATCACTATTTCTGGTCTTGAGGGATATTAATAAACTAATGATTAAATTTTTTTGAAAACCCTCCTCTCCTGCACAATAACCCCCCCCCCCCCCCCCCCCCCACTCCCTCTTCCCTTCACTAATCTCAAGCCATGTGCCTTGCCAATATTCTAGAGAAATCTCTCCCTAAGATCTTCCCCCACATCCAACTGCCCCTACTCTCTTCAAAATACCAAAACATATCCTCTTAAGAGGTTCTCAAATGAGAAAAACTGAAGAGGTACATTCCTCTTTCCAATTCTTTTATTTCTTTTATGTTCTTTTGTTTTCTTATTTATTTCCTCAACTCCATTCACCAAAATGGTATTATAACTCCAGTAAAATAAATTTACTATAATTATATTATTCTAATGTTATATTTCACTATCTTATCTCCTTTCCTGATATTTTATTTGAATGAAATGAAAACACCATTTGAGATGTGTTAATTTATCACATTCAAAGACAATAGTTTATAAATTTATAGTATCATCTTAATTCTGGTCATGAAACAATTTTTATTATGGTTGAAATAGATTATTATATATGTAATATATCCTAAATAAGGTTCTATAATCCATTTTTTTAAATAATATTACGTTATAAAGAATAACATGTTCGTTGTAATCAAAACCCACTTATTAACCAAAACATTTGTAACTAAAGTTTTATATGATAATTCATATTCACTCCCATTAACCGAAGGAATTTTTATAACCATGTAATATCCTATATGTTCAATAATAACATAAAACCTCAATTATGTACAACCACTTTCATCGTACATGTTTATCCGAAGATGAATATAAGTAAACCAATCTTGTAAACCAAGAAAACAAACGGTCCCAAACAATGAAATTGAACAACTTAACCCATTAAAAAGGCCATGAATGAATTTAAAAAAGGTATAATTAATCAATTACATATATAATAGGTTCTATAAATATTAATTAATAAACCTAATTTGTTTATTCAAGTCATTAATTATAAGGGAAGAACACCTTCAGACAAAAGGTAAGGGATCCTCTTGATTTCTATTTTATTCAACATTGTCCCCTATGTTGTGCCCTTTTATGTGTAACTCTTAGTGATGGGGTATGATTAAGAAACTCCCCCATACATCCCTCATGATGTATCAATTATGAGAAACCCTTTTCTTTCTCATCAATCCCTCTTCGGTACACCTGACACCATGTGGATAAACTGTAATGAATTTTACCTGATCCAACTTTGTTCTTTTGTGTTGCCTTATCCTTATTTATATAAAAATTGAGTTATATAATATATTTATATGAATTTTATAAATTCTATTTATTTTTACAAAATTCATTTATCAATACACTTTCATCATTATCTTTTGGGGATATACATGTTTTTAAAAGATTCCCACCTTAGTACTTTCGGATAAGCAAACATGTTTTAAGGGAACTTCTTGATTTTATATATATTATCAAGTGAAATATATATTCTCATTTAAGACAGAATTATCCTTATAAAATCAATTTTTTATTATGAAAACCTTTTTGGTTAACTCCTGGTTTTCTATAAAAGATTTTTCCCATTTCTATTTTGAAATCTCTATTTTATTTTCCTTAAAACCACACAAAAATGTTTTAATGCTAATGTTTCTCAAAAACATTTCTTATATATTGTCACTTATGCTTGAAATCAATTATCATTTTATATTCTTATTTCGACTTATGAACGACCATGTCTATTCTAATCTCTTTTTTTCATCGACACTTTCATTATACGCCCATTGGTTATGGTTGATGTCATGATTGTGTTACCCAATTATTTCCATGGGTAAACCTTATATTTATGTAATATTTATTTTTTATGATTACTTATGTCGAAATGATATTTATGAAATTTAAGATGGCTTCACCAAGATAGAGCTTCCAATTCATTGGGTAAAGTTAATTATTGTAAGACTCTATGTGCAACGGTCTTGGCAGTTAGCCTTGGCTTGTGCTACTATGGGAAACAGGATTGGTTGTTAGCCTTGATCATACTACTATGGGAAATAGGATTGGTGGTTATACTTGTCTCTCACTAAATACATGCTTTATGTTTCTTAGACATTTCTAAGATTCCATGTTTATATGTTCCCATGCTTATATGTTATTATTTCTTATAAAACATGATTTTGATATCATTATGGCATGCCTCTTAACTCATGTGCTTTATTATTATGTTAATTCCCTAATGGGATTCTTAGCTCATCCCTTTATTCTGGTGTTCCCTAGGGTACCCTATGAATATTCAAGTGCTCAAACGAATTTAGGATCTCTTTATAAAGATTATATACAAAAGTTTTTTTTGCCTAGGTTTTTATGTTTTATGTAGCTAGTATTCCAAGACACTAGACATAACGATCCTTAGCTTGTAATCTGATGTATAATTATGATTAAAATCATGAAATGGTATATGTAAAATGATTGGGTTTCTATACATACAACTAGTCCCATGTAACCCTGTGGAGGGTCATTCATTAGATATAATGATCCACCCAAGTCCCACACAGTTTAGTAAACTGTGCGGGCCAACTATGCGTGGTGTCTAGGTTATTAAATATTTATCTATACTCTTTGGTTTAACAATTAACCGACCTCATTTATCCCCTAATTTTGGATTCCTCGCCCATAATTATTCCTCTCTCTCCTACAACACCCTTGTAGTTTCTATTTTGTGGTGGATTTAGAGCAGTTTCTCCATAAATAATCAAGTAATCCATCATTCTTCTCCCAATCTCACTCTATTCAAGGGTTTCCAAAATTATTTTAGTATTTTACACATCTCATGTTTCAAGGTTCCAATTTTAGGGTTTTATTTTAAAATTATTCTTTTGATCATTTAGATTGGGGTTTGATCTTGCATTCTTATGCTGTGGTTGAGGTTTCATTGGAGTTTCTCACCAATTTCTAGAACTTTCTCCACTAGTGGTAAGTGATTCCTTGCATAAATGTTTCTTGATTAATTTATTAGGATATCTGGTGATCCTTATCATGTTTATTAGTTATAAATGTGGTGAAAATTTTTTTTTAAGAGATTTTATATAACATTGGTTTTAAGATGGACTTTACATGAGAAATTGGTGTATTCTTGAAGTAATCCCTTGTTTTTTTCTTTAGAAATTTTTTATTAATTGAGTAAATTATTTATTAAGTTGTATTTGTAATGAATTTCATTGTTAGAGAGGTTTTGGTTTGAATCTGATTTTTTTAAGAGGATTTGGGTGTGAAAAGGGTGGATTTTGGTGTGTGTAGTGCCTTGTGTTTCCTGTGTGTGTGAATGTGGTGTATCTTGTGGAAAATGAAACTTGATTAGGAACACTAAGGAAAGCCTGGGTAGCTAAAATGGTAGACTAGTACAATATTTCTACTGATACCGAGGTGACTATTACATGGTTTCTCTTAGTGGTATTAACAATGGAAACACTAACTAAATATTGATGATGATCGGAGACCACTAAAATTTTTTTATGTTTCTTCTCTATAGTGGCCGGTGCAAAGGAACTTAGATGATTGTGGTTCCTATAAAACATTAATCCTAGACAAAAGGTTCTAGGGTCCCATTTACTAGCTATTACCCATATGGCCACTCCCATGTCTAGTGCTCTTGACTATGTTTCTCTCACTATCATCATACGTTGTGGCATTTGAGTTACATCAAAGGTACATGTTTTTTTACATAATGTTTCTCTCTTTTAAAAGTATTTTTTTAATATTCTTTCTTTTCAATTTTTATATCCTTTACTTTAATTTATTAAACCTACATGATTATTTTTCATTTAATTTTTAGATCCTGGAATACATTTGGGTGGAATCCTAATGGGAAATATCTCACACCTTGCTCTGACCTTTGGGTGTAAGCAGACATGGTCATGTTTGATACAAGTATGGGAAAGGATTTTTGTGATCGTGATTTGTGACGACGGTTATCCTCTTGGGTGGTGTTTTGGTGTTGGATTGAGGGAGATGATCCACTTTCCTTGTGGTGTTTTTTTGTTCTGTTTTTTTAGGAGCACTATTTTGGTTTTTATAAACATGTAGATTAAAATATGAAACCTTGTAAATGCTTGTTTGGTTTTGTTCTACCGATTTTTTTATTTTATATTGTTTTTTTTCAATGGTATGTTTGGGTAAATCATTCCCACATTCTATTATTGATACTTGGGAACTTATGCCATCTCGTGGGGATCAATAATTCCCTTTAAGCCTTGCCACAGACTTGGTTGGGCAATAGTTCGGATGACAACCCAGCTTGGTTAATGATAGTTTGAAATTTTGTCTAAGACTAGACATCTATTTAAGGATGATATAATATTGTGTATCCCAACTCCATATCAATATATTGACAGAGAATTCTTCATAATCTTGAGATAAACTCCATATTCTGATCATGCATAATTTAATGTGGTACTCCAGGAAAATATTACCATATTATTAATGTATATCCATGCATGTTGATCAAGAGATAATTCTTCTCTAAACAATATTAAGTGTGATGAATTTCAAAATTTATTGGATAAAACCCATATTTAACTATTCTATATATATTTTTTGGGGAGTCGGAAAACAAAATAAATGGTAATTTATTCCAATTTACATTATAGTATGGGTAATGGATATAACCACTCTATAATCATTTGTCTCTCATCCATAATATTTTGACTTACAATTAACTGAGATACAAACTCTATGATATCTATCTTCATTTTATCTTACCATAAGTAATCTTTCAAATCTATATATATATTTTTACTTCTAGGATAAATAGATAATAAATAAATATGACCTTATATAACAACACCTTCATTAAATATGTTATGGTATGAACACATACAAAGTTCACAAACCTTATCATTCAATAATAATCATAGTCACATTTAAAAAAATATATATCCTTCTTTTACAGATCTAAATATTTCTTTTGAACATCTTTAATAGTTTAATGGATATATGGAAGAAAATTTAACTTATTAGGAAAATATTTTCCCCCTCCTTTAGGATTCACATATCCATCATTTGAAATTTTATAAATGTTGGAGATTTTGGGTTCCTAAATATCGAAAACCTAGTATGGTCATTTTGACTCAAACCATCAGACACCTTTTTCTCTTTCCCATTATAGTAATTTATTGAAAAGTAATACCCTTAAATCATCTTTAACTATCTTATCTAGTGCATATTCAACTCATTATGTGTGATTATACACTTTTAAATTTTTAACTTATATATATATCACACTTTTCTTCTTATAGATAATGCATCAATATCAGAATGAAAAAATTATTGTACCTGTCTCCAAATAGTGGGTTAGGTTATTTGTCTTATAAAATGTCAATTTTCTGGAGGAATAAGATATAAACATATAATTTTACTTAATAATTAATCAATAAATCTACTTGGATGCATCAATATTGTCTAAAAACATTAACCACTCTAGGTTAATGTAATCTTAGGTTCACTGACTATTCATCTCATTAGTTACTTGAAATTTTTGTCACCTTCATATATCTAGATGAACATGGACCCCATTCAAGTTAACATGGTGATTCTGTTATGTCATCATGAAAAATTCTCCACCAAATAATAAAAATATACATCCAAACATTGAAAAATATAGATCTGAGTCACCGTGGTTTTTCTGGAATAATATTCAATTGCATCAATCTAAGATGAATCTACCAATATACCATTAATTAAGATTATATGACATAAAAAAGAAACAATTTTCATCAAAAACTAAAACAATGTAAAACTTTCGTATATTTTATCCTTTAACATGTTATTTAGTAAAATTCTCATGTTATATTAATGCTCTTCCTTTCTATCTAAATAGATAATAATATCACATATAAGGACTTTTAAAAACTGATAATGTAAATCAATGATGTCTCTATTCATTAAATCCATAATGATAGAGGGGGTATTAGTAATACCAAATGTTATCACTATATATTCATAGTTTTTATACATTATATGGAATGTTATATTGGGTATATCAAAAAAATTTAACCATAATTACCTGAGAAAAGAATAATCTTGAAAAACTATTAAACTCTGTATAGTTCGTCAAATAGTTCATCAATATGGGGTGGTGGATACTTATTGTTTATAAAGATCTTGTTAAACTATGGATTATCAATACAGAGTCACATCAATCCATCTTTTCTTTTAACAAAATAAAAATGTTCACCCGAAGGTGATACACCTAGAAAAATTATTCTCATTTTAGGGTTCTATAGGATATTCCTTTTAAATTACTATAACTCAATTTTATTTATTCTATAGGGATTCATTGAAATAATAATAGAACCGTTTTTGAATTATTTTGATAAATCAACTTCAAATTTTGGTAAAAGGTTATGAACATATTTTAGAAATCCATAAAAAATGTCTTGTACAATTGGAATATAATCAATGTTGGGTTTGAACCTAACAATATATGTTTATCCCCCAATTTAATAGGAATCAAAACTGATAGAATGGATGTGATTTATATAAGTATATTTTTATCATCGCACAAATATATGATCATTGGTTTGTTTGAAATATGAAATTTCACTTCAGTTTCATGGAATTTAATTTATTATTTATGAAGAGGAATAACTTCCATTCCTAATAAAAAAAATTGACCATAGGAAGAATGATAAGATTTGTTGGAATCACATTCTCACAAACATCAAGATATGAGGAATCATACTATTCAGATGAGATCATGGAATATTAATGGGATTTCAAAGAAAATTATATATCTAATCATTTACATCAAATCTAGATACCCTTATCAGATCCATTTTATCTAAATGATTTGGTGGATCTCGATTCAAGTAGTACATTAGCAGTTATAGAGTGGATGGAAAATATACCATTCACCACATCTTTATTTCATAGCTCATTAGAAATACGAATAACATGATATTTTCCCTTTCACTATGGCCTAGGAGGTTTATAATGTCGATCATCATTATTAACCATCAAATTTGGTTATTGGTTATATTAATTACCATAATATATTATGTTGAAATATTGGAGTGTTGGTGGTCCATTTTGTAGATATTTCTCTCAATTTTCACAATTAGCTAAAATTATCCCATCACATGAGATTTAATTTTCTGATTATCATCCATTCCAAACATAAAATATTTTCTGATCCACTTAATATATTCAATCCATGATTACACCCAAAAATGGATATTGAATGAAGTATCATCTTCTTTTCTCCATGGTTTTTTCAGTTTCCTTTGAATTCCATTTATCTTTTCTTATCAAAACCATGAGATTAATGGGTAACTGTGATCTTCATTTCCACCATGATAGAAAACCAAATGATCTATTCATAGATACTGAATTCTTATTAGAATAAAGAAATTTTGATAATTGTTTTAAATCTAATGAAGAATCTATCCACCTTACATTCTGGTTGGATGATAATTCTTGAAGCATACCATGCAAGTCCTGTAAAATTTACCTCAAAAATAATTATAAATTCATCATCCTTATTATTTGTCTCATGAAATCCCTTCTCTAATTTTTTATAAATCATATAACGGATGTGATTATTAAAATATAATAACATAACTCATCCCACTATATAGAGTTGATTTCATATTGTTTTCCTACATTCTTGATGAGATTTGATCATTGATATGCTTCTCCATCGAACTGATAAACTACCAAAATGAATTTTTAATTATCCAAAAATGGAGAATGGAAAATTAGTTTTCAATGGTACTAATACAATTCTATGTAACTATAAAATCAATATATCCACTAGAGGAATGTGGAAATTCACCCATAAAGGACCCAACAAAATGTTGTTCCCTCCTTTTCTCTTTTGGATGTTCAGAATGTTTCATAGCTCAAAATATTTTTGTGTTCATAAAAACAATATTTTTATTAATAGTTATAATAATGTTTTCTATATAGAAGGAAAGTAATTTCATTATACACAATAATCCACATTAACATAGTTCATTCAGGAACAAATGATTGAAAAAAAAAAGAATATTTTAGGAAACAACAATCCTATTGGGGAGCCACATAATCATTAAAAATCATTTATAATATGTCTAAACCATGAAAAAAAATTTAAATTTATTAAATATTAGAATTAATTATGGTAATTTTTGGATATTATTCAAATCTCTCAGGATTTTCTTAATGATTTTGTGAATATTAAAATAATATACTCTAGTATCTTTAAACCATGTGTACAATAAGAACCACTTTTTGTGCATAATGTGATGATAGAGTTTAGATAAATAAATTCATTTGGTATTTATTACCACATTGTACCTCTATACTAGGTCCACATTAACTTGTATTAACTAGAATGTGATCTAGATTATTAGAGTCCACTTGCTCTATCCTTTACCAAAATGTGATGACATCTTCGTATATTTTGAATCATCCATAGACTTATACATAGGGGTCTCACAAATTTTTTCCCATCATAATGTCAAAGGTTAACTAAAATAATCTTTAATACCAAATTTAATGTTCTACAAAATCTCAAACAATAATATTACCACTTAATGGATGAGTGTTCAATAAATTTCGCCAATATAGGCTTGAGTATCCTAAAGGAATAATGCTTTTGGAATCTTGGACACATAAAAAAGGTTAATCAGAGAACTACATCAACTACCACTAAGTATTTCTTCACTAAAACACTTCTTATACATATAAAGCACGTCAAATTTCTTCATAACATTGGGAATTGAGACATATGAAAGGGTAATATTAGATGCTTATTATGGGTAAAAAATGTAGATACTTGACCATAACATGAACTTAACAATATGATAACATGAGAATAACAAATGAAAACCATGTGATGCATATCAAATGAAAACATCTTGAGTTATAGAATAATAATGAAATTTAATAAGAAACTAATCATAAAGGAATCAATGCACATAATCCATGATAGAAAAAAATATCCATAATCTGTGGATTTTTTGAATAAACATAATTATAGATAATTATTTCTTTACTAGTTCAATGCTAACTTCCAAGTCTATAATAGTGAATTGAGTTTACTACCAAAACCATCATAGTAGTCAAAGTTCACTCTAAATAATATCATAGTGGATGCAGAGAATTAATTAACTGGGTCAACTCCCCATCCGTATCCTATTTATCTCATTAGATATCAATCATTACCTAATGTGTTAGAGGTAGATATAGGTCTCACTCATCAGATAATTAAAATCATACATAATTATTTCATAGGATCAAAAGAAATTAAATATATCAAAACCCATGAAAATAAATAGGTTTCATAAACATTTAATCATAACATAATCAATGTAAAATAACTGGGATTTATAATCATTTCATCAATTCGTCAGAGCATAACCTGTGGGAAAATAATCCACTACCACAAATATGGGATTTCGTAGAGACACCCTTTAACAGTGCTAAAAATGTGTTGATAAAGGTTACTTTTAAAATTGCTAAAAATTCATTGTTAAAAGTACCCCATAATCAGTGATTTATTTAGCATTGATAAAGGTACCCCTTTTATCATTTCTTTTTTAACGCTGTTAAAGGGGTATCCTTTATCAGATATTTTTGTATTAGTGCTGATAACATGGGTTCTTTATCTATTTTTATTAATATATACCAACATTTTTTATTTTATTTAAGAGACCGGCACAAAGCCAGGGAGACATGCCCCACAAGGGTGTGAAAATGATGAAGACCCAGAGCATCTCTATGAATGGTAGCCACAATGTCTTCAGAAAGAGAACCCAAATTATCATTAATGACCAACGTATGCTTCAGAATTCTCCTATGTGCAAGAGAGTCGGCTACGAAATTTTCTTCTCTTCAGATATGATGGAGGGTGTTCCCTCTCTTAGTATCCAAAGCACATCTACGGATAATTTTGACCCACTCTCAGGGTACCATATTCCATCCTTGGACTACTATCACTAATATTTTGGAATCAGATTCCTCTACATCAACCAAGAAGCCACGTTCCCTGCAAAGTGTGAGTCCTGTCAGCAATGCACAATCCTCTTCACCTAGGTAACTTCTTGAACTGAAGAAGGCAGTGAAGCCTAGCAGAACCGACTTTAAGGAGTTATGAAGGACCCCACCGCCCCTCATCATCCCTCCTGCAAATGTTCCATCCAAGTTCAATTTCACATTAGCGGGGGGAGGCTCCCATCGGACCCACAAGCCAACTGTGATGGGAAGGAAAGATCTTATCAAAGGATTTCACAGTGTAACAGACCATCCCACCCCCCCCCCCTCAATAGAGAAGTAAGCTCAAAGTCTAGATAATGAACACTCACTTTCAGAAAAAGTAGAGAATGACTATAACCAAGCCGAGTCTAGTTGAGAGCATCCAACATGGTCCAGAATATGGAAATTAGGATCACAAACTATGACTTCCTTTCCATACCCATGTGCTCCAAACCACCACACCATACTGACAAGATTCCAGGAATAGAAAGCCTATGAGAATCCATACATGTTTGTGGTGTGAAGATGGACAAAAGATAGATTGCCCATCTTCTCTAGAAGAACAACTGGAGAGCAGTCTCTGTTTGGAGAGACACACAACAGTAACAACAGGATGTGTGAGGGATGACTTTCCTTTGAATATTGTCATTGGTTGTAAGAGCCTTGTTCCTAGGCGCCACACCATAATGCTCATTTTTGTAGGAATCTATTTTCACCAGAACTGGGAAGATAACTCTTATGTATTAGGATTGGCATGAAGTAAAGTTCTATAGTACTGGGATGTAATCCTTCCTAAATAGGAATGGGTGAAAAAACACTTGTCCGGCTCATTATTCATCATAAAACATTGAAAAACCTGCATTTGGTTAGGTGTGAGGATCGGGAGAATAAGATCATAGATATCAGAATCCTCGCTGAATGAAAGGTCCGAGGAGGGATAGCCTAGGTAGGCCAGTCTTTCTCCTTCCCTTGTATTTGTCTATAAGTTTATTTCACCAACTCTGATGATCCTGCAATTATACTCACATAGGACCTCCAGGTGTTGGAATCTGCATTGCGCAAGCCCGATTGGTTTTCATCCATGAGTAATAGGTACCTCCCAAGGGTCCCCGTATCTACCCTGAAAGACCTCTTCCCACAAAGACTCCCCTTCAAGAATGTCCCACGCTAAATTACCTTGCATTCCTTGAATGGACTCATTGAGGTCCTGGATGCCAACCCCTCCCTTAGCAAGTGGATTGCCAAGATGCGACCAGGAAGCCCAGTGAGAGCGGTCGGTATGGTTGGAATCCCAAAGGAAGGTGGTGCGAATTTTTTCCATCGTTCCCATGACACCTTGGGGAGTGTTGATGATTGAGAATATGTGTGTCGGTATGGAGTATAAGACATTTTTTATCAGAGTTATGTGCCCATCGAATGAAAGAAGATGTTTTTTCAGTTAAGTACCCTTCTCTATAGTCAATTGATAATGTCCTTGAAGTTTATCATTTTGATGCGACCGCAGGAAATTAGAACCTCGAGATAGAGAATTGGAATCTTTTTATGATGACACCCAAGAATGTTTTGAATTTCACTACATCTTCTTCCAGAGCACCTATTGGATATTTAAACATGACATTTAGTAGAACTGGTTCATTGGCCTCCCAAGTCACCATAGACTTTCATGATCTCCATGAGTTTGGAAACGTTTATGTGCTTACTGTTTGTAAAAATCAAAATATAATCAGCAAACATTAAGTGCAAGATACCTATCCTACCACAGCTACAACAAAAAGGGTAGAGGCTCCCCTACTCAATACCTTGAATAAGGCTTCTTGATATGGTTTCATGTGCATGAATAAAGAGTCCTAGGGAGGGAGGATCACTTTGGCACACCCCGCGGACAGATTTAAATAAACTGTAGCTTTTCCCGAGGAGGGATATAGAAAGCCATGGAGAAGAGTTGCACCTGAAGAAGAGGTCCCATAACCACTCCTGGAACCCAAAAATTCTCATTACATGAATAATGTATCTTTATTATCTTTTATCATACGCCTTGTCCATATCCACTTAGTATATAACATTGGAACCTTGATTTTTTCTGTGCAGGTCGCTGACCAGTTCATTCGCTATTCCGACAACACCTTGAATACCCCGCCCCTGGACAAACCCATGCCGCTCTCTAGAAACCAACCTTGGGATTACCCCATTCATCCTTCATGAAAGGATAGAGGCTAATATCTTTTAAGAGGTATTGCATAGGCATATGGTCTAGTAGTGATTGATCCTCGAAGGGTATTTCTTCTTAGGAATGATAACCGGCCTAGAATATAAAGTGGAAAAATTCATCATTCTACCATTAATGAAGTCCTGGATGGCTTCTAAAACTTGTAAACCTACCACCTCCCATACAGCAATGTAGAAAGTGGATGGGAAGTCGTCCGACCTTGGCGCACTATCCTATGCCATACCCATAACTGAGTCCTCGATCTCACTCTCCAAAGGCACTGTCGATATGGAAATATTATCATATATCTCCATCAAATGTGGTAGGTAATATAAAAAACCTTCCCTTGACAAGGCGTTATTTGTGGGATCGACCCTGGGGTCCAACTACCCAGCTAAATGATTTTTGAAGTGTTCCAATGCCACCCTGCCTATAATGGAAACATCCGAGGTGAAAACCCCATTGCCAAGGTTAAGGTTGATCTTCGTGCTTCTCCTCTCCTTCAGACATGCATGGAAGAAGTTGGTATTTTAGTAGCCCTACATAAGCCACCTAACCCAGGACCTTTTCCTATAAAGGATACTGATCTCCAACAGTTTCTCAGCAAGGGCCGTTCTTTTGTCACAGAGGGTAATAAAATAGTTCTCATCCTATTGATGTATAAGGTCTTCCTCCAAACTATAGATGTCCAATTGCAAATGGTCCGACCCAGTAGCATCATTCGGTATGTTGAGTATCCTGCCTTGTATATCCTTTATGAGCTGCGTGAGTTAGGCGGTCAAGCCACACAAAGATCCCCCCCCCTTGGTCCTAGGTTTTTCTCACCCTCTGCATGAAATATTCTTCTTGATGCCATGTGGTAGAATAGAAGAAACCTTGCTTATGGGAGGCGTCACGTTTTAGTTTCACTAGGAGTGGTGCATGGTCTGAAAGAGTGTGGGGAAGGTGAGAAAATGACACCCTATAGAAGGAATCTAGCCCCTGGAAATTCAAATATCACTTATCATGTCGACACCATATACGGTTGGGACCATGACGATTATTTCACCAAGTGTACTTAGAACCCGAGAACCCATGATTCAGTAACCCCGCGGAAGCCACACAGTCCTGAAAGTCTTGTGAAAAACTATTTTTGAAGGATGAACCACCTCTTTTTTCAGATGAATCCATGATTGTATTGAATCCACCCCCAATTAACCATGGGAGGGTTCCTGAATCAAAGGGTTACAAATGCTTCCATAGTGCTCTCCTCTCTTCTAGGTTCGTACTGGAGTAGAAAAACAATATGCAGGTATAAATTCTATTGCCAGAATTCTTGGTGTTGATTCATTGTAATGTGAGACTCACTATCTTCACTAATAGGTGATTCTTCCAGCATATCCAAATGTGGGCATTATCTGGGCTACCATGCAGAATGTTCGGGTAACCCATTCGTCTTTCCATAGAATATAGTTTGTCCTGGTTTTGTTTAGGCTCCACTAAAGAAATGAGAGAAGTGAGATGTTTCTGGGATTCTATAGAGATATAGGCATGCTTCACCAACCTTCCCAAACCCCATGTGTTCCAAATATTAAACGAAATCATTATAGATGACCCTTCTGGCCTAACATACCAGAATATTTTGGAGAAGGCGTTGTAGCGGATAACCCTGACTCCTTTAAGATATAAGAATTTTAGTTAAAAGGATTAAATATATTTTAAAAAATATTTTTAATAAATTATTTTCTAATTATAATCAACTAATAAAAATTTAATAAAAATTTGAAGGCCCAAAAAATCACAAAATTAAAAAAATATCTAAAATATGATTAAAACGTAAAACAAACTTCGAACGACCATAACTTTTGATTCGGTTGTCCGTTTGAACTCTAAATCATATCAAATAAAATCCTATAGAGAGATCAACAATATATCAAACACAAGGGGGCCTTTTATCACATTTTTCAATACTAAAATGGCCCATAATGTCTCTAAAAATATTTTTTTTTAGTTAGGATACCCTAGTTTTTTTAACATTCGATGGAATTTCAGCCTCATTTGAGGGGGTCTTTTTTCCATTTTTCAGTTAGGACTAAAATTATTCTGAGGGATTACATTCATATTGATATTATGGAATTAAAATTTTATCATTTTTAACAATTTAATGTTATTTATTTTCAAATATATAACAATATATATACATTTTATATATTCACACATTAAAATTTAATTTTATAAATAAAAAATTAAACATATTTATATATAAAGGATATTTCATAATATGTAATCCTTATATTATATATTTTATTTAAAATAAAAATATGTGTATATTTATATACCTATATAATGTGTGTGTGTGTGAATATATATATATTTGTGTGTGTTTGTATTAACAAGTTGATATATGTTATCAATATGTTCTAACATATGAATATATAATATATGAAAATATATATATATATATGCATAATTATACATATACCTACACACAAACAACATATATATATAATATATATAAGTGTATGTATGTTTTATATATGAATGTATTTATTTATTTATAAACAGACACACACACAAATATATTTTTTAAGTGTATATATAACTAATTTTATAAATATATATTAAAATACGAAATACTATATGTAAAAATATTTATCAATATATATGTATATATTATTAATATAATAGTATATATTAATATAATTCTATATTAATATAAGAATAAATATAACTAATTATATATAAATAAATACAGATATCATTAAATGGAGAACAAACAAACATGGGGGACTGGTAAAGGGTCCAAGCGCGCAGAGGAGAGGTCCCATGTTTGAATCCTTGGAGAGGAAGAGGCATGTGTTTGGGTGTAGGGGGGATTGCTTGTGGGTGGGTGCTGGGTTTGGGGGGGTTGATCTATTATCGGAGGGTGGTAGAGGCACGGGCAGGTGCTGGTGGGGGATATCTCTATTAGGGGGGTTAATTACTGTTAAATGTGGGGGCACCTATTTAATGATTTTATTTAAAATTTTTTAGTTTTAACTGTTCATTTTTAAAATCACTAATAAGACGGATCTTTTAGAAATGCTAAAAAATGCTGATAAATTACTCTTTTATCAACGCCTATTTTAGCACAGATAAAATCCCTCTTTTATCAGCATTTTTTATCTCTAATAAATGAATAATTTATCAGTTCTTTTTTGAGAATTGATAAAAGGGACCCACTATATCTTCTCTAAGATTAACAATACTTTTTCGCACTATAAATTCCCTTTTCTAGCACATTGAAGGGCCATATTTTCTGTAGTGATCTTGTTTCCTAAGCATTTTATCATGGTATAACCCATGGAAGTGAAACAGGTTTCATAATAATCTTTTTATCATAAAAATTATCAATCCATTGAAAGAATAATACATAGATCATATCTCTAATAAATCATTAGTATCATCAATGGATATTATTTTATATGGAAAATTATTTTGAAAATCACAAGGAACATTTCTTACAGAATATAATTTTTCATCGAAAATATTTTTTTTAAAACTAAAAATCCATAAAATATTTTGAAAATACTCATCCTTGAAAATAAAAATGAAAAACTATAACTTAATAATTAATTAATTTGACGTTCATGATAGAGGGGAATTATGTTCATCCCATACATGTGAACTCTACAATTACAATCAAATTTTTGTTAAAACCCAAATGGGAATTGTTTGGAAAAAATATGATGATTTCTATTAACACTACTATAAAAATTATAAAAAGGGTTAAAATTGAAATAATAATTTATTTTTGAATATTATAACATTTTTAATACAATATTTGAAAATGTGGAAATGGAAGATAAATGGATTTCCACCAAATATAGAAATAATATTCAATTTTTTTATATTTTTTAAATAATGAGTAAATAATTAAGAGAAAATACATTTTAAAAATTGTATCTCCATGAAATGACATGGTTATCAAAATATTTTGGGGTTCCTTGATAGATTCATTATAATATTCCCTCATCTCAAGGATAATCATGAATAATCTAGATGAACAATAAGATCCTAACACCAAAACCTTATCAATAAGGTAAATTATTATTCATAAGCCACATTAATGGAAAACATATAAATAAAACATTAATATAATAAATATAAGTTTATTCATGATATTAAAAGTAAAATGGTCAGTATATACATCACAAAAAATTAAACCAGCGGTGAATATGGCATATATCCCCTTGAAATAACAGAGAGACTAGAAATCCCTAAACGAAGTCTCAAATTACTTCATACATGTTCCAACATGAATTACAATAAATATATGTTCATTATATATCTTTAATGAACCATATTTATATATATAATAATATATATTATTTACTAATGTCCTTTTATAACTCATTTTTTATCAATTTAATGTTAACATCATGTTTCGTGCAATAACAGATTTTTTTTGTGTTTCTTTTGATTTTTTATTTTTTCTTAACACATTGATCATGGTCGCATAAATTCATAAATTTAACCTTGATATAAATATATTATATATTCCTTATATATTTATTTATATTAATCCATATAATATATATATTGAAAAATAAATACATAGTTCATGGAGATAGTAGGTTGTACATATGCATGAATGTTGTTTCCATTTTTTGAATCATTTAAAGAAATAATGGTATATAATATGTTACCATATTCAAAAATAATATTTCATATATATCACATATGTTTATTAAAACCATCCTTTTCACCTTCTAGGTAAAGCATGATTGAATCACATCACTTCATGAGGTGGTATTCTGTTGTACACATGAGTGACGTTATCATATTCCACCATAATGGAATGTAATAAGCTATATATGTTATAAATGTATAATAATATCATAAATATCATATTAAAATATTATATCCATCATTATTCCATAAATGAGATGTGGTGATGAAAAAAACATTGGTTTGTGAGGCGGTAAAATGTCGTAGACACGAATGATGATTTCATATCTAATTTAATGGAAGAGGATATAGATAAAATTTATTACATTAAAAAATAAAATTTCAATATATGGTAGATATATGTGTTATTATAAAAGTATAAATGTGAAATAATAGAAGGAGTCAAAAGGAGTAGTATAACAAATACATAGTTAAATACACTACCTCTTCTCCAGAAAAGCACATTATTTTTAAACTAAACCCTTCCTAGATTGGCTTTATTACGTCCAAATTTCCTCTAAAAATTATATTGTTATGTAAGTAAGTTATTAGGGTAGTTATAGGAATAAAAAAAAATTTAATTGAGAAGAGGACAATATAATGGGTTCCCTTTTTTATGTGAGGCGAGTCACACACATGTAATTTTTTAAATGAAAATGGGGTACCATTGTTTTCTACATGAAAAAATATAAAAAAATGGATCATTATCAATACATATACATTATAAGGTAGAAATAGGGAAACCAAATTGATTTTATACATGTTTTAAGAAATTTGAATCATTATATTTTTTGATTAACCGTTGGTAAACATTATTCAAACATAACCACAATAACATATTTTTACTATTTACACTACTCATTATGGTAAAAAAGGAGAACTTATTAGATAATGTAAATTATACATATCCCAATTATGGAATCTATTTATCTGAAATAAATTCATATAACTGGAAAATTTTAATTTAAAATTAAAACCATAGTCATGATGAGAATGATTTTTTCCAAAGGGAATATGTTCAAAAGATTAAAAAATATATAAAAATTCAATATGAAAAAAATTGAAATGATATAAATTATAAAATTAGAAATGTAATGGAAATATATTTAATTTTGAACCATATTTTAAATTAAAAAATAACCACATAAATTCGTTAAATTTAAATGTAGATTCCAATAAAAAATATTATTTTTTACAATTCATCGAAACATTATTCATTTCAGAAAAATAAAAGAAATTCACTCTAAGATTATTTTGAAATGATGATTTCAAAAATGAATTTTATGTCAAATTCATTTTCAAAAACATTTCATAAGTTTATTTTAATATTGAAACATGAATAATTAAATAAAAATTTCATAAAATAATATTTTCGAAATATATAATGACTTGACTGAAAATTAAATAATTTTTGATGTTTCTATTTTGTTTATAAAAATACATCATAATTAATATATAACATATTGATATTAATAATCATTCCACCATATGGAAAATCTATGTAATGTTTTTTGTTTTAAATAATAATGTCAATTATTTGTCTCAATTCATTAAAACACATAGTTGCGTGTTACACAATATATCAAAGAAACTAAATTATATTAAAAAATACATTGAATATCAGAGTTTTACAATATATCATGGGAACCTTAAATATGATTTATTATTTAAAAATTTCATGTCTAATTCACCAAACAAAAATTCTATAAATTTACAAGCAATTTGGCCTTATGTGGTTGAAGCTACCCTCCTTAGTAACATCATGATTTACATCAGGTTCACCACTTTTGTTATATTGAAGGTTAAAAAACTGGATGTAAGAATAGACACTTGATTCTTTGTTCTTTATCGTTGTTTTTTAATCATTTACATTGGGTTCATCATTAATTTTTCAGTAACGATTCCTAAAAACTCTCACACTGATCACATACATTCTTTTAAAAGGCTAGTGGTTATTTGGGGTTTCAATCCCAATGACACTTATGAGCTATCATTTTATGAGAGGATCTCAGTTTATGCTAGTCACACCTTTCTCGTGGGTAATTCATTCTAACTTGAGGAATATCTTATAGATTTAATATATAATCATAAAACATTCTAAAATACTAATATGAGACTTCTTGTCCAAATAAAAAATCTTGTTTAAACCCTGAAACATGTGATACATTGTTCTATTGAAAACCAAATTTGATGTATTAGT
Organism: Viscum album; assembly: GCA_963277665.1. Classification (NCBI taxonomy): domain Eukaryota; kingdom Viridiplantae; phylum Streptophyta; class Magnoliopsida; order Santalales; family Viscaceae; genus Viscum; species Viscum album. The sequence goes on along the minus strand of OY728132.1, from coordinate 381,635,874 downwards.
GGGTGTCTATTTAGATCCCATTAGATCTTATCATTGATGAATTTATAATACATTGAATCCATTAAACCAGGAACTCTAGAGTCTTACAATAGTCTAGGAATGAAATTAGTGTTACAACGTTGGGATTGAACCTCCAAGAGGCATCCAACATATCCAATGAGAACAATAATCGAAACATGTGTAGTGAAATTATGAATAAGACATAAATTTTCAAATCATGGAGAAAGGAAATACATGATGGAATTTAATCACAACGTATAAGGGCTAGGCCTTATAAAGGCATCATACATATATTGACATATTAACAGGAATCCATGTGTTATACTACATTTATTAATCCCAAATCTAATCCTAGTATTCGGAGGCCTATGTATTAGGGTACTGATATGATCAACATGAATATCTAAGACTACACAAGTCATGATATTTTTGAGAAACAAGAGAAACAATATTACAAAACTTTTCCTAATCAATGAAAAACTATGTTTGTATTATATCTACACACTGAGGTTTCCCATTGTGTTGAATGGTAAGTACTCTCTAATGTCACCCATATTGAGGGGTTGGGATTATTATTATGATGAAAATTATATTGAGAGTCACTAATCTCTTCAGAGTCATTATCAGTTTGAGAAAAAATATAGATTATAGTCAGGCACATTGTGAATGGATGCATGACTATTCTATTATATAAACCTTGATAGAATGTTTCAATATAGAGCTCGAACGTTAGTTTGTATCCCTATGTGTCCAAATTATAATAGGAATTAATTTTCTTGTAGTTATGTTTACCCTCAAACAATTGATGGGTGAGGGAGCATGGTATTCACATAAGGGGAATTTCCAATGTGCTAGAATATATGGGATGTCATGGGGCTTATACCAAGGGGGATGTCCAATGAATCGAACACTTTTTATCTATCATACAAAGTGTAGGGACTATGAGATTTCTACATGAAACATAATGATTTTATTGTTTTGATAATGATGGTTGGGTGTGCACTCATCATAACAAAATGTTCATATGATTTGATGGTACCTGTCTGAGTGGGCCACTTATATAAGGATGATAAATATATGGATGTCTGGCAGACATGTCTAAGGATGTCTGTCTGACATGGATAACATGGTTGTGGTTGTTTTCCCAAAACATATTAGGATGTTTGTATGACAAGGCTTACATGTCTATCTAAAAAGGTTGACATGTCTAGGGATGTCTTCCTATCATTTCTAGAATTTTTCATATGATCTGCTAGATATATGTGAAGGCCATCAACTGATCTGACTAGCATGTCTAGATTCCTTCGCATGACATGGCCAAAAATGTATAGGTTTGTCCGCATGAACTGGGTATTAGGAATAAAATGTTGTTTTGTGATATTTTTATCATGTCCAATGAGTGTTTCATAATTTTCATGGCATGAATGTGGACCCTTTAATGATCTGACTCACATGTATGGATTAATTCACATGTCCATGCCGACATGTTTTTGTTTATACTCATGAACATGATGACATGTCTAAAAGGTTGTTTTGTTATATTAATAATATTTATAGAATGTTTCATGGGACCTGTATGACATATCCAAAAGAAATTGTGTTATGTTCCCAACATTTCTAGCCACCATCACGTGACTAGTGAAGAGGTAACGTTAGGTGCATGACCCTTTGTGTGAAAATAAGTGTATTCATATTTCTTTTTCGATTCATCCTTTTTTAACCATTATCTAATTAATTCCATGATATTAATTATGATACTACCTAATAGGGAATCATGTGATTAGGTTCACACTTCAAAACCCATTCATATGATCCCAATGACATGTGAGATAACATTAAAATGATCTTCATATTGATCACGTAATGTTTATAACCATTTTAACCACCAAATATGTTAGGAACCAGTCTTTATAAGATAATTAAATAAAAAATCATGGATTCAATTAATGGAGGGAACACAAATCACATGTTTCCCATGATCCAAATATGGGTCATCAATGATGTATCCCTTATTTTACATCACAAATAGTGACCTCATAATCACTCAGTCATTTGAATATTTATTGAACATGTATCTTGTAAAAGGGTTTTTTATGACCAAATTGAAATGTAAAACAAACTACACAAGGTTAGTCAATACATCAGAAGGCCTTCAAAAGATCTATTTTTGAAAAATATTTCCAAGACACCATCCCTATAAAGAAACCCCTCCTATGATAGCAATGGAGAAAGGGAGAAAATGACTCTTGATTCCTCTATCTAGTAGGCCCCAAATCGGTGACTAGAACCAATGGTGTTCAAATAACATAATATGGGAGGTAGTACCATTTATAAAGAACAAGATCGAAAGATAAGATGAATCATCCACAAACAAATCCATGATGTGAATATAATAAAAGAAAAAACATCCCACAATGTATGTGTAAAAATAAATGTTACATATAAAAATTTATATGGTTAAATAGGAAAAATAAATCTATGAAGTGAAAAATGAATTATCCCAAGGTCTGATCTAGTATCACCCAAAATGTTCCACATAATCATCCTGGAAACCAGAAAACAGTTTGTATATATGTAGGGTGATAATACAAGTATACTCAGTAGGAAAACCAATGTCTCTAATGAACATGTGAAATAATCATACTAATTCTCTTATGAGAAAACAACCGAAAAAACAACATCTAAACATTTTTTCTAGCCATCCCAAACTCACCAAGGCACACTCACTAAATAATGCAATCCAAGTGATATAATATGACGTAAATCACATCAATGATAGGGTTCCCGACACTACATTGCAACTAATTATCCACTCTCACACAAAAATTAAAGACGTCATAGTGCTCACACATCTTTTGAATATACAACATCACATCCCACCCACACACACTTACCCCACAGACCACATCACTTCCCTCTCGCACCCACCTGAACAACAGACCACAACACATCTTTCCCACACACACCAAGGACATACACCACAACATATCCCACTCACACACGCCTAGGAAACATACCATAACACATCACATCACATCTTTATCTCATCCCAAAGGAACATGGAAAATAACATCACAACTCATCCCAAAGACACATGGGATACCACTTCACAACTCACCCAAAGAAAATAGATCCATCAACGCCTTCATGAGGGGACAATGAATAGTGACTGACCAACCATCCATCATTCTATCTGGATATTGGGAAAGACACCCCCCCTGGGACTGTGAGGGTGTTCAGAGCATATTTCTCAATGTTGGTGGGGTTATTAATAAAATAACATTAAAAATGTATAATTATATGTATATATAGTCTCAAATACTCAATCCCAACAGATGGTTTCCCAAAAAAACAACTCACAACATCGTCACCATTGCCTCCACCTATAAATACAATTATTAGAATCTACATCAATTATTCTAAAAGGTGAATATCATTGATAATCTAGTGAATATTCACATTTCATCCATGTTTAATAATCATTCATTTAATTATTAATTTTCATGATCCACAATTAATCACCAAACCCATTATTATGATTTCCAATAAAAATTTTCCATCCCATAAACCAAACCAACACATTCCATTTCAAACAATATTAAACATTAATTTATTCTATCACTACTCAATAATCTAGAAGAAATAATATATATATCATAAGAAACGTTTCATCCCCAATAATCACACCTCATCGCCCCAAAAGCTTGTCCAAACAAGTACCACCTCACCACCCCAAAAGAATGGAACAAAAACCATCATCTCCACAATCCTCAACAACACATATCCATAAAACAAGCATGTCCACACACATAACATCACATCAAGATCCATTTACATATTCATAAAGGTAATTTTATCAAATTCCACTTTAATTTTGGGGTGTTATCACACAAACCAAGATCTTGGGGAAACCATTTTTTTATCCAAGAATGATTAATTAACCAATTTCTATTTAGGGGGTATAAAGGCAATCAAACCCAAATTAACAATCACATCAGAAATATCCATCACACAATAATCCCCCAAATACAAAGAATTTCTTGTGGGGAATAAAGACTATACAATCACAGTATCACAAATAATATCAATGCCATAAAAGAATGACAATCAAACACCACATTACCCATTCAATTAAAAAACAATTCATAATATTTTATTTATTCGGAAAAAACGTAATCTGTTGGTATAATAAATAAAAACACTCCCATATGATACACAATAAAATGAAATGAGGGAATCCCTACCTCAAAGAAGATTTTCAACTCACTGCACACTTTAGGGAAATAAAGAACGTCTTAAATCCACAACCAAACCATGGTAAAACCAGTATCAACCTATAACACACTAAAATATCATAAAAACTAATCCCAACACACAACCCCAACTAAAATTCGCCACTAAAGTGAATCCTCGAAGAACAATGGAATTAAACAGATGATAATGATAGGAGAACTCATAACATATCAAAGATGGAAGGCTAAGGATCGATCCCTATCGAATGGAATATAAAAAATGTGGAAGGATATGGTCGTAAATATATTGGAATCAGAGAAGTGCTACATGATATTCAGTTTAATAAAACACAAGAAACTGAAACCGTTAAGACTATACAACAACATCGAATTACACTACATGCAATCTTCTTTAACGATGTCTAATCTTAAGATCCCAGGTTTTTTCAAAAAAACATCTCACTTTCTTATCACTTAACCTTGAAAAATTACACATCATGAAATGTCCATGGAAAATCCATGAAACAAACTTTTATGTTGTGTAATACAGTTTCTGGGAATATATTTCCTACCGCATCTCTACTGAATCTCCATCTTCCATCTAGAACTCCTAAAACCTCCCCTGAACACCTCCAACCACCAAAACCAGAAAAGTAATGAACCAAGAGGTCATAATCTATTACATAATATGCCTCTGAAATTATTCTCTCCCTCAAGAATCAGAAAACAAGACCATAAGGAAGAGGGGTCCGAACAACCACCCCATGAGATAATTCTCTAGATTTTCATCACACCTCAAACTCTAAAACTATCCAAACACTCCAAAAAATGAAAAAAACACACCACACAACAACATCATCTTTACCACAAGTCACCTCCTCTCACACAACCACACTTCTACACAACCACTACAAAACCATATCAACCCCCACACAGCCTGAAATAGAAATAGCTACAACCAAAAAATTACACTATAAGAGACACACAAATCAAGTAATTATGTCTTCAATGATAAGATATTATCAACTCCAGGCTGCACTGACTCCCCAGCACATGTTTAATCACATCGTAGTTAATGCGTCTCAATTCGGAATTATGTCCTCCATTTTTCACATCTGAAGATGTTATCAGAAATCACACTTGAGACATCACAAAAAAAGGAAAATATCTCATCCCATAAACATAAATATCCAACCATCAAATCGCAAAGAAAAAACAGAGCATAAAAAAACTAAGAACATTTTTGGGTACTAGGAACATGTCTACATATTTCAACCCCATGTACTCTCCTTATATCCACCATTCCTTCCCAACACATGAATCAAATGAATGGTATGTCTACACATTTCCTTCTCTTGGTGATCATGGATATCTATATGTTATTCCACAAATTTTCATGATCATCAATAATCATCTCTCTCCAATAAATGGCATGAGAGTCAGCATGAAGATAATGATAAAGCTTAGAGATATGGAAGACATCGTGGATCCCCTTCAACTATGGTGTCAACACAATCTGATATTCCACTTCACAAACTCTCCCCAACACCTCAAATGGCCCAATAAACTTAATAGAATTCTTACTCCCTCTTCCAAACCCCTGATTCCCATGTCAAGGGTAAACCATCATGAAAATGTGTTCTCGATCCTCGAAATCTAGGGGATACCTCCTATGATCATCATCAGACTTCTACAGGTCTTGCGCTGCTTTCATTCTCTCATGAATGAGCTCAAATTTCTCTATCATGCTCTACACCACATTGGGACCAAGACTAGTTGTCTCCCCAACCTCCATCCCAAACAACATTTAATTCCATAGTCATGCTTATAGATCCTCAAAAGGATATATTTGAATGGAAGAGTGAAAACTATTATTATAAAAACCACTACCAATGGCAGCTGTCATACCCAAGAACCTCCAATGTCCAATAAGAAAAATTGAAACATATCCTCCAATGTTTGGAATGTCTGTTCTATCTGCAAATATGTCTATGGTTGAAATTAAGGTATGAGGCTTTATTGATTGAAAAAATAATTTTGAAATCCTTTCCATAATCATTTTGTACACCATGAATCCCAATATGAGATAATGGACTACATAACTACATACATCCCCCCCATCTCATCCACAAACCACTTAGCTAAGGAATCCACTATGCCCGAGTCCTTGATCACTAATAAATGGTTCTATTTTTTAAACTAATCTACTATCACCCAGATAACATCATAGCCTCCCTGAGTTATAGGTAACTCTATGACAAAATCCATTGATATTTCATCTCATTTCAACACAGGAACCTCGAAGTCCTATTATAAACCACTCGTAACATGATCCTCGACCTTTACATACTAGAAAACAAATCTCTTCCCCACAATCTCTTCCATTTCCCATTTCATTCTTGGCCACCAATATTGCATCCTCAGGAAATGGATCGTCTAAGCAGTTCCTAGGTGTATTGAAAATGTTGATCTGTAAAACTCAAGAAGAACTATATTATGCATTTCTACAGAAAAAACCTTCCATAAAACTACATATGATTCATAATATCCTCTAATGACCCCTATGTTGAATCACCATGGAAACACGATCTCGCATCACCTGTAAAGACCCGTAAATTTAAAGGAAATTTTTTTTCTTATTTTTCTTTGGAATTTTACAAGAGCGCAGTTTCTGACGGCACCTGATTCTGAGGCCTGGTGTGCCCGGAATCATTTTCCGAAGTTTGGCTCGGGTACGTTCAGTGAACGGACGAGCGTGTTTTTCTAACTTTTGAACCGGTGCTCAGAATCGAATTCTGAGGGCTCCGATGAAATCGCAGCGCCGGTATTCGCTTAGAAACGCCTCTTCCGAATTTGCCTTTGCTCGGGTGTGGTTTTTAATTTGCGGGCTTAAGGTTAAGAAATAAAATAATTTTTCGACAACTTTATTTTATATCACTTAAGCCACATGGAAGCCACTTGAAGCCACTTAAAGGTGGCTTGAACTGAGTTGAACCGGATATGATGCTATCCAAAAATATCCTACCCCCTTTGTAGGATATTTGTGAGGTGGGGCCCGCACGAGCCCCGCCGTTTCTTTCCTCTAAGTAACTCACCCGCGAAAACCCGTCTTTATGAATGTCAACTAACGCGTTTTCTAAATTCTTAACAGACCATTTAATTGGGCGGTTTATTTCATAAATTAAATGATCTGTTTCTTTCGTTCAATTAATTCAACAAATTGATGGGTCGTTACCTACCCTTTTTCATGTGTTGGCATAATAATAAAATAAGACCAACCTTTTTCTTTTGGAGGATTACTCGTTGAGAAACGATCCTTGAACCTTCAGCCTCCTTCGCGAAGAACGCGAAGAACGCCGAACCCAGAAATCGACGACGCGACGCCGTGATCCGTGACGCTGACAACGTTCTTCTGCGACATCTCTTCCTCCGTGACGGATCTTCGATCGGCTGCTTGAGGTAAGAGTCTCGGACCTTCCTTTTTATCTCCTTCGTGGTTCTTAACCAAAACACGGATTTAATTAATTAAATTAAATCTGTTGTTTCATGGTGCGTTGAGTTCGCCGACTCAACGTCGTGTTCCGCGACGACGCGACGCCCTTCCGTGATGACACGACGATCTCCACCTTCCGCGACGAGCAATTTCCACGAAGAACGCCCACGCGCGACGTCCAGCGAGGTAGGGATTTTATATTTTGGAAATACCCCTCCTTATATTCCCGTGAACATTCTTTAAAAATTAAAGAACCGGAATCAAAGAAACAATTTTATTTTATTAAAATTGTTGGTTCATGTGTTGAACATTTTATTTTCTCCCGTTGATTATCTCTAACGCGGAGGGTGCGGGCCAAACGAACACGGCCCGATGACCCTCCGTCGTTCTTCGATTTGTGCGGATTTGACGGGCGATGACGGAACGTGCCGCAACGGATGTTTAATGTTTCCGAAGTGAAGGACGAGTCCCGGGAGGAGCAACGGAGCAGACAGGAAGGAAAACGGGCCACCAGAACGACTCTGGCGGCCCGCGGAAGCCAACGGCGGCGCGGGTCGCTGGCGCGGCGGCGGCGGCGGCTGGAGGTGGCGGCGCCCGTGGACCCGCGGCCGCGCGGGTCCGGCGCGCCTGGGTGTCCAGGGCGACACCCCGTGGGTGCCGCGGGGTTGTCACGCGACACCCCGCCGGTGTCCAGGGCAGCACCCCGCGGGTGCCGCGGGGTTGTCACGCGACACCCCGCAGGTGTCCAGGGCGGCACCCCGCTGGTGCCGCGGGGTTGTCACGCGGCACCCCGCGGGTGTCCAGGGCGGCACCCCGCGGGTGCCGCGGGGTTTTCACGCTGCACCCCGCGGTGGTCCAGGGCGGCACCCCGCGGGTGTCGCGAGGTTGTCATGCGGCACCCCGCGGGTGTCCAGGGCGGCACCCCGCGGGTGCCGCGGGGTTGTCACGCGGCTCGTCCGGCTATCTGGCCGACACCCCGTGGGTGCCGCGGGGGTGTCACGCGGGGCGGCGGCTTTCCCCCGTGTCGGCCGCTTGGCCGAGCCGAGCCGGACCAGCCCTGGCCGGGCCGGGCCGGGCCAACCGGGTCAGACCTGACCCGGTTCGGGCCAACCAGGGGGTGTCGGCCCGGGCCCGGACCCCCCCCCCCCCCCCCGTCTTCGGAAGACTTTCGTTCAAACGCCCGTAACTTGAGCTACGAGCCTCCAAACGACTCGCCGTCAGTGGCAACGCAATCCTTGGAACGAGACGGTCGTTTCGGTTTGTCTCACTCAAGGTTTCGGAATACTTGGGGTTCGGCAGGGTTGGTTCGTACACGAAACCAATTGGGCCCTCGGAGTGGAAACGCTCATATCTTGAGCTACGGACGTCCGATTGACGTACCGTCAGCTTTTTTAGTTTCCTCTAAGTGAGACGGATCTTTTGGATTACTCCGCTCAAGGTTGGGATGCCGTCGGAGTGTGGTCGGGTTGGTTCGCTCACGAATCCAACCGGGCTCCTGGAACGAAAAGGCCAATAACTCACAGACCGGGCATCCGATTGATGTGTCGTCTGTCTCGTTGCTTTCCTTTTGATGAGACAGAACTTTTGGCATCCTCCGCCCGAGTTTTGGATGCAGATGGATAGTGGCCGGGTTGGATCACACTGAAATCCAACCGGGCCCCTGGAACGGAAAAGGTGATATCTTTCAGACCAGACGTCCGTTTGACAAAACGTCAGCGGCGTTGGTGATCACGTTGAAAAACGGTCCCTATGAGTATACCCTATGAGTGTTCGGGGTATAGTTGAGTTTCGGCCGGATTGGTTCGCACACGAAACCAACCAGGCCCCTAGGACGAAAAGTCTAATAACTCACAGACCGGGCGTCCGATTGACGCGTCGTCTGTTGCGTTGAGACCCCTAAGACGAGGTGGTCCTTTGAGATACTTCCTTGTGGGACTTTTTGATACATGGAGTATCGACCAGTAGCTCGTGGAGCGGACCCTCCCTGAGACGAGCAGGCGGAGCACGGAGACCGTGTAGCTGACTGAGACCCGACGACTGCTGATCGAACGACTCGGTGTGTTACAGAGGTGCGCTTGGTTGTAGCGGCACATGGGAGCGCTTGGTTGTAGCGGCAGACCCACGACAGAGGTGCGCTTGGTTGTAGCGGCACATGGGAGCGCTTGGTTGTAGCGGCAGACCCACGACAGAGGTGCGCTTGGTTGTAGCGGCACATGGGAGTGCTTGTTTGTAGCGGCAGACCCACGACAGTGGTGCGCTTGGTTGTAGCGGCACATGGGAGTGCTTGGTTGTAGCGGCAGACCCACGACAGTGGTGCGCTTGGTTGTAGCGGTACACGGGAGCGCTTGGTTGTAGCGGCTAGCCCGAAATACTCGATACGTGGAGTACTACAGCAGTCTTAAGTTAGTGGGAAGTACCTCGGAGTTGTGACAGGACCACTGTACACTCCATAGACGGAGCTATTCAGCAGTTACGGTTTCGATGATGAAAATCCTGGTTTGAGCTGAGACTTTTGACCTTGTGTTTGCCTCATGATTGAGATGGGTTACTTGATAACTTAGGTATATGTATGGGAATATATCTAAGTAGAGGTTATCTTTTGAGATCTTCTTGTGGTTATCCTTGTTGGTTTTAGTGAGACCTTGAGGGTCTCGGGGTCCCTACTGAGTATCGTTATACTCACCCCTGCACGGGCTATGCCCGCACTACGTTGTGTTGGTTGAAGACGATGGACAGTGTTGATCGTGGCTGAGGCTTGCAGAGCAAGACGGTACCTGGAGGTGGACCACTGGGCGGGACGTGCTCGGAGCGGACGGCGGGACCCGAGGAGCATTGGAGCTATCTGTACCCACCCTTCAGGTGGGATTTCCAGTGGACAGCTCGGTGTAGCGGCTTTTACTTTACAGTTGTTGTTTTCCCTTTCGAGTTGTACTTTACTTTCAGTTAGGTTTGTATACTGGCCCATTTACTTTTCCGCACATCATTTGTACTCTGTTTTTACTTAGTGTTTACTTTTCCGCTTGCTTACTCTGTGGTGCTTATTTACTTTACAAAGGCAATGCCTTCCCTTTTTACCGGTATTTACGCCTTGGTGCTAGTCGCCAGCCCCTGGCCTATGGAAGGCGGGCATGGGGTAGTCACGGCATGGGCCCCGAGGACGGGTCGTGACATCACCTATACTACTATGTCTCCCCACTGAGGCACCTTCACCAGATTTATTAGAGAATATTTCAACTTCATCTGAATCAAAAAAACTCTGCCACCATCCATTTTTTCATCTAAGTGTAAGGACTACAACACTTCTATTTCTGTCCTAGCATCCATAGGCTCCCAAAAAGCACCTTTCCATGAATTCCTGCATAAAGAATAAACCATGACATTCACCTTTATAATGGTATTGGAGATCTTAATATCATAATCCTGAGGAAAATCCATCCACCTACACTTCTACAAGTTTAGATCACGCAGAGAAAAGATAAACCTCAAGCTCTTATTATCTGCGAAGATGAAAAATCTATATCTAATAAGGTAATGCCAACAAACATAAGCATGAACAAAACTACTTCGAGACCAAGATCATGATTTTTAATGTTTTTCTCATGAGGATGTAACTACCCAGACACATAAGTTATTAGTTTCCACTACTGCTTCATTACACATCCCAGACCCAGACATGATGCATCACAAAACACCTCAAACAACACACCCACTTATGGTAGCTGTAGAATTAGAGCACTGAATTACTTCTACTTCAGGTTACCGAAAGCTTCCTGACATTGATAACTCCACACAAAGGAATAGTAGTTCCTAGTAAAATATGGAAATGAGGATGTAAATTTTGGTAAATTGTGAACAAACCTCCCATAATAGCCTATAAGATTAGGAAAACTATGAACATATTCCATGTTCTAAGGTGATACCCACGAAAAACTACTTTAAAAATTGATAGGTCAACTAACACACCCTATTTAGACAACACATGCCTGAGGAATTGCACATCTTACATCTAAAATATACACTTGGACTACTTTCGATAATTTTGGTGGTACTGAAGAACATGTAAGACAATTCTAGGATGCTCTGTAGAGACCCGTAGCCTGACGTACATGGACATTACATTACATTTGCGGAATACTTAGTACATAACAAAAACACACACTAAAGGATCGTAATAGTTTAGTCTCTTTGGAAACTCAGAACGTAATCTTCTAATCGTGGTGAAAGTTCTTCAATATCTCCCATAAAGGTCATTCTTTTTTTTTACCTAAAACCTTTCTTTATATCCTGGGGAAAAGAAAACATAAAAGGGTGAGCTCAAATGCTCAGTAAGGGTAAACAAAAGAAATATCAATCACATAATTTTCATAAGAACATAACTTTTTTGGAAATCTTAACCTGCAAAAGAGAGCATAATTTCATAACATGGGATAAATCATAGTAGTGAAATGAAATCATAACTTAAAACATTACTCATTGTGGCATACACACATAATCATAGAGAATCATTTCTTGTTAGTCAAGACTCATTTCCAAGACTATCTTAGTGGACAAAGTCCCTTTCTGAATCGAGTAATCCTCGTTTCAGTCCTGTTTCACTGAACCGGTATAACCTACCATTCCAGCCATGTCTATCTCATTAGATATAAAATCTTTACACAATTCATTGGAGGGAGATATAGGTCCCACCCATCTCATAATGAAACCATTCTTATGTGTGCCACAAAATCATAAACCATACATCATAGCATAACCCATGTAATAAAAATGGGAATCTTAAACATCATGACATCATAAAACAGTTCATATAAGATAAAGGAATTCATAAAAATAATTCCATCACAACATGATCAAATCAATTTAATAATAGGGAGAAAAACAGAACCCTTTATTATCTTAGATGGAAAATAATTTTGATAAAACACTTGAACTCCATTCTTGAGGAAAATATCCTTTCTTCTTCAAAAACTTTTTTCCTTTCATAACATGTCATACAACTTTAAAATAAAAGAAGTTGATTAAAAATAAACTTGAAAACTTATAAAGGAAGCTTCTTGGAAATAATGTTTAAAAAATCCATCCATGTCGTATAAGTTAAAAAAAACATTCTTCGTACTTTTGTCGGAAAAGTCAAAAAGTACCTCGTACGAAAAACGACAAAAGATTCCTTTCATTTCTTTTACTAAAAACTCACCGAAGGGTAAAAATGGGTTTAAAAAATTGTAGGTGGATGGAAATAATATTACATATTTATGAAACATGGATGTGGATGATAAAATACACCCCAGTAAATACTTACGAATAAACAATCTCGGATAAAAATGAGATTGTGATATTTCCCTTACCTTAGGTCCGACTTGCTTTCTAAGTGTCCGAACCTCCTGTATAATGATTTAAATCATGTTATTGACTTATTACAGAATCATATTCATTGTTATGATATCATATATGGTTCACTTATTACATTATATTACCCGTTCTTTTGTAAATTCCATGTTAAAGAAGCGTTTTGGGTAAAATCGTTTCATTTATCGTAGGTGTTTTGACTTGTTGTTCTTGACATCATTATTACTTATATCATGATTTACTTACTTCCAGAATATAAAATATGATTTGTATATCATATATATTCAGTATATATATATAAATAATAGGTAGATAAATAAAATCAAAAACACCGTTCATGGAGATGGTAGTCCGTACGTACGCATGAACGCTGTTTTTCTTTCCTTATTGTCTTGAAATGGAAGTAAGTAGATGACATACATATGTATATATACATAAATCCAGTAGCTTTATAATTTCATATATTTCATTATTATTTCTTATATATACATTATAATCATTCTTAAATGGTTAACATGGAGAATGAATCTCATCGCGTCGTGGAGACGGTAGTCCGTACGTACGCACGAGCGATGATATCATTTCTATAAATATTGAATTGATTTGGAGTGGATTATACAATATATCAGAATCAATATGATGTTGTAATAACTATGTATAGTTATTCTTTACACCATTATACCCATCCATGTAAGGTGGTGGTGGAAAATAGATTACACCACGGCGTGGAGACGGTATTCCGTACGTACGCACGCGCGGTGATTTCTTTTTCCGTAGGATGGATAGATGGTGAAATAGGGTTGTTTCATACTTATAATAACATATCAGTATATGAGTGATACTGATGTTATTACTTCATAATGAAACAACCTAAGAAGAAGAAGTGGAAGAAGAAATAAAGATGAAAGAATTGGTAACGGTAATTACCTCTTCTTTGAAGTGCCTCTTTGAGACCTCCTCTTAGGGAACTAGAATTGGTCTTTGAGGAAGACCAGAACCTCTAGGATGTTGCTAGGGAAGTGGAGAAGAGATTTTTGCAGGGGTTGGCCGAGCTTGAGTGCTCAAATTGGTGTGAGGAGGAGGGGGAGGAGGTGTCCTTTTATAAGGGAGGAGAGGGGCACCTTAGGAATTCTTAAAAATATTAATTTATAATAAATCTAACCCCACTTAAAAACCTCAAAAAATGACCCATATTCGAAGATTAGATGAGATAGGGTTGTAATCTCATCAACCAATTAAATTTAGACATGTTTGGATATTATTTTAAACCTTATCAATTAGATTTAACTCTAAGTTAAATAATTTAACTTTTACCGTGTCTTTTTGTTTTCTTTCACTATATGGTTAATAAACTTACTATAACATGCCAAAAGAACCCCAAATTGTATATTATTAATACATATATCCTTATCTAAGTCATTTGGCCGAACCTTAGATTTTTAGGAATAAAATAACAATTAATAATATAATATTTGATTTAAAAACTATTTTGTGTCAATTTTGACACTATTTGATATATGATTTTTGTGAAAGTCATAACAGAATTATATGTTCGAACCAAGTTGATTAAATCAACACTAATATATCATAGTAACCTATAAAATTAGTGTAATTCATAAAAAATCTCAAATTACATTTATTTTAGTGTTATAACATCAATTATGTCAATATTTCATTAATAAGATAATTACTGCATCATCGTTGTGTCATAAATAAATTAAATTATTTTATGTCTAAAAATTACAAATAAAATACCATCATGTAGTAAATCTTTTTAGCTTTCTAATGAATATTTACAATCGAATATATCTTATGTATAACCCCATATTAAAAATGATTTACTTATTAAACTTTGATTTTAACTATTTTAACCTTTCTTTAAATAAATTAATAATAAATGTCCTAATCTAATCCAAGTGGGCCTAAATGGTCATATTTTATTCCTAAGTTTGTTTTTGGTCGAATTACACTTGTCCAATATAATTAGGACATGTGTTAGGGTAATAGTAATATCATATTTACCCTTAGTTACCCTATTTACTATTAACCGCGGTAAAAAAAAAGTAAAAAGTTACTATTCACCAAAAATTATTTTCATCTCATTGAACCACATTTTAGTCCTTGATATTAACCGTGTCTCTCGGATTTTCGAAATTCCATTCACAGAAGCGGTAAAATTAAGTTTTATGCAAAATTCAGTTTTTAACCTACCACTTAGTAGTTTCACTATTCATCAAAAATTGATGTTTTTCAGAACAATGCCAAAATTTCATCCCAAGCTATATTTCATATTCCGAATTCAAAAATGAAGTCTATTTTACCAAATTCATAACATAAAAGTTGCATTACTTAATTTTATAATTAAATCCCGCTGTTAAAACAAATAGCGTGTTTTTTAAGAAACAATATCTATCAAAAGATTGACACTTGTTTATGTCTAGTTTAAATGTGAAATTACATCCAATGACCAACATTGTATTAAATTGTAAAAATATAATCTAAATATACTTTAAAACCACTCAAATTAATGATTTATCACTATTAATTATTTCGATTAAAAAAGTTGTTTTTTAATTATAATTTAGTAATTTTCACTATTCATCAAAATATGAAAGTTATCCGAAAATCACCAAAATTTCAACCTAAGCTAATTTCGATATTCCGAATCCAAAAATGAAGTTCATTTTGAAAAATAAGATTTATAGAATTTTAAAAAGTGGTTATTACTATTCATAACGGGTAGTTTTAATAATATTTTAATAGCATATCGTTGTTTAGTGAAACTCGTTATTGCGTACTACACACACTATCGAGGAAGGTTGCGATTGCGTGTAATGCAAGGCAAGTCAAGGATGCGTGTTGTGCAAGCTCCTTTTGGTGTAGCGTACAACACAAGACATTAATAAAATTAAAAAGAATATTTTTCATAAAATCTTGGGCTGTTACATTCTACCCCCCTTAAAATGAATTTCGCCCTCGAAATTCGTCGGGGTTATAAATGGTTTTCTATTCGAAAGTTTCCCACATCGTAAAAAGGAATACCAAAACTTGGCTTTAAAAACTAAAGTATGAAATGTAACGATTACCCAAATAAACTAATTGTTGGGTTTCCACATAGGTAAAAATATGGATATGGAAGAAAAATCTAACCATCATGTTCTGATGGAGAGTGGTAGAGAACATGGCTATGGAAAAGCCAAAAATCACAAATCCATAAATTTGTGATGATATAAGGTACCATCTGATTCCTCAGGTATAAGATCACTAGGACAACATTTTTGGTTTTCAAGATCATTTCCCTAAAGTTGAAAATTTGAATTAGAATAAATACTTACTTTATTTTGGTACAATCTCACTGTTGTTCGTGCCTTGAACAATTTCCACTTCATTTCTTAAATAAATGAAGTTGAATTTGTTATTCGTGAAGTGTTGGCAGATAATGTGATAGAATGACGGGTCATTCCATCTGTCTCAAACAAAAGGATAGCAAAAATTATATACATTAGTCGATCTATAATGAGATTAATCATATATGGTTCCTAAAATGGGCTTATACTTCATATATCATACTGCTTAATATAATAACACTAGTTTCTACTAAACAGGGACATCCTGTAGGTCAGTGATAGGCGATAAAGGCCAGTCGCACTTCGGTTGTGGGTTCGATTCCTACAGCCTTGTCCGAAGCGATGGGTTGTCGTCCGTCCTGCAGGTTGTCCCTTTTTCTAAAACTACGTTACTATAACATCCCATCAATAATATCGAAAATCTTATATCCTTAAACAATACTAACTTATGTCCAACATAATCCAGTCTAATCTTTAGGCTTATACATAATACTGCAGTCCACTCTCATAATATAGTGATATCGATTACCAGAGATTTAATACTGTCGTTGATCCCCACATATCATAAGATATGTCTTGTTGGTCACATTCTAAACATTCAAAGTCCTTAATCATGTATTCTCTTGAATACCTTAGTGAAAACATGAATGCAGTTTAAAGTTAACACTTTCCACATACCAAAATCCTCAAAATTCTATATACTCAAACCATGATATCACTTAGTCCTTATATCAATCATGAGCTCATGAATACTGTTAAACATTTCATTTTCTTATTTTCCCTTCATTATGCGCATATCATCTTATTTCCAAAAATATCTCAATCACTTTGAATACCACATTAAACCAATACATAAATATTCCAATACTCCATGATACAACATTATTTTGGAATCCCATTACATAAACACTTAATCATTCCACCACATCGTTATCATATTCAACATTGCCAATAGTGATCGCATGTGATTTCCCTTTGTCCTTTGCCTTCAGTGGTTGCTCATGTTGATCATCACTAACCCTTGGATTAGGGCAATTATTAGCATAATGCCCCATTTCCTTGCACTTGAAGCATTGAAGTGTTGGTGGTGCGTTCTCTGCAGTGTTTGCTTTATTCACATCAATAGAAACCCTTTTTCTATTACTTCGACACTCAGCTGCTCGATGACCTTCTTTTCCACACTTAAAACATTTTCTAGTCCCTTTAAGACAATCTCCACCATGCTTCTTTCCACACTTTGTGCATAAGGAAACATTCATCTTCTTTTCACCATTATTCTGAGATTTCTCCTTGAACTCCATCTTTCGTTTCTTGTCAAAACCATGAGATGGATATGTAACACCAACTTCCATTTCTACCTTGATATTACAACGCACAATTTCTTCATAGCTACTGAAGTCTCTTATAGCTAATGCCCTTCGAAGACTTGGTTTTAAGCCACTGAAAAATCGATCAACTTTACTTTCAGGTTGGATGATAATGCCAGATGCATACCTTGCAAGTCTTGTAAAATTCGCTTCGTATATACCAACAGATTCATCATCCTTCTGTTTCAGCTCAAGAAACTCCTTTTCCATCTTCGTTCGAAGAATACGAGGGAAGTACTTACTGAAAAACAAGTTCTTGAACTCGTCCCATTCCATGGACTCAATTTCATCTCTTGGCCTCGTATTCTTGATAAGATTCCACCATTGATCAGATTCACCTTCCAAACGATATACTGCTAAGATGACTTTATCATGTTCAGAACATTGAAGAACTGAAAATATATTTTCAGTAGTACTAATCCATTGTTCAGCAACTAATGGATCAGTAGACCCACTGAAAGAAGGCGGACGCTGCCTCATGAAGGATTCAACGGAATGTTGCTCCTTCCTTTGCTCGTTTGGAAGTCCTTCATGATTCATAGATTGAGAAAGTTGTGTGAGCATGGCTACAAGATTTTTCATTCCAGATCCCATATCGTTTGGTTGCTCAGGGGGACAATCATTGCATTGTCCATTGCATTGATCAACACGGTTCCTTCGGGTTCTAGCCATCGTCTAAAACCCCAAAAGAATAGTGTGAGAGGCAAAAATAATTCTAGGGAAAACAACATAATAAAGGGGTAGTACCCTCAATATCTAACATCTTAGGTTAAATTCTAAGATCGTTAGCGCAATTCTAGGACTATAACCTATACGTATACTTAACCTTAGAGACATCCCTAGACATACCTTAGAAATATCTCTAGGGATCTCACTAACGTTTTCTCATCCTAGTTTCCAAAGGTTGACTAAACCTTTCCTCTGATACCAACTGTAGAGACCCGTAGCCTGACGTACATGGACATTACATTACATTTTCGGAATACTTAGTACATAACAAAAACACACACTAAAGGATCGTAATATTTTAGTGTCTTTGGAAACTCGGAACGTAATCTTCTAATCGTGGTGAAAGTTCTTCAATATCTCCCATAAAGGTCATTCTTTTTTTTACCTAAAACCTTTCTTTATATCCTGGGGAAAAGAAAACATAAAAGGGTGAGCTCAAATGCTCAGTAAGGGTAAACAAAAGAAATATCAATCACATAATTTTCATAAGAACATAACTTTTTTGGAAATCTTAACCTGCAAAAGAGAGCATAATTTCATAACATGGGATAAATCATAGTAGTGAAATGAAATCATAACTTAAAACATTACTCATTGTGGCATACACACATAATCATAGAGAATCATTTCTTGTTAGTCAAGACTCATTGCCAAGACTATCTTAGTGGACAAAGTCTCTTTCTGAATCGAGTAATCCTCGTTTCAGTCCTGTTTCACTGAACCGGTATAACCTACCATTCCAGCCATGTCTATCTCATGAGATATAAAATCTTTACCCAATGCATTGGAGGGAGATATAGGTCCCACCCATCTCATAATGAAACCATTCTTATGTGTGCCACAAAATCATAAACCATACATCATAGCATAACCCATGTAATAAAAATGGGAATCTTAAACATCATGACATCATAAAACAGTTCATATAAGATAACGGAATTCATAAAAATAATTCCATCACAACATGATCAAATCAATTTAATAATAGGGAGAAAAACAGAACCCTTTATTATCTTAGATGGAAAATAATTTTGATAAAACACTTGAACTCCATTCTTGAGAAAAATATCCTTTCTTCTTCAAAAACATTTTTCCTTTCATAACATGTCATACAACTTTAAAATAAAAGAAGTTGATTAAAAATAAACTTGAAAACTTATAAATGAAGCTTCTTGGAAATAATGTTTTAAAAATCCATTCATGCCGTATAAGTTAAAAAAAACATTCTTCGTACTTTTGTCGGAAAAGTCAAAAAGTACCTCGTACGAAAAACGACAAAAGATTCCTTTCATTTCTTTTACTAAAAACTCACCGAAGGGTAAAAATGGGTTTAAACAATTGTAGGTGGATGGAAATAATATTACATATTTATGAAACATGGATGTGGATGATAAAATACACCCCAGTAAATACTTACGAATAAACAATCTCGGATAAAAATGAGATTGTGATATTTCCCTTACCTTAGGTCCGACTTGCTTTGTAAGTGTCCGAACCTCCTGTATAATGATTTAAATCATGTTATTGACTTATTACAGAATCATATTCATTGTTATGATATCATATATGGTTCACTTATTACATTATATTACCCGTTCTTTTGTAAATTCCATGTTAAAGAAGCGTTTTGGGTAAAATCGTTTCATTTATCGTAGGTGTTTTGACTTGTTGTTCTTGACATCATTATTACTTATATCATGATTTACTTACTTCCAGAATATAAAATATGATTTGTATATCATATATATTCAGTATATATATATAAATAATAGGTAGATAAATAAAATGAAAAACACCGTTCATGGAGACGGTAGTCCGTACGTACGCATGAACGCTGTTTTTCTTTCCTTATTGTCTTGAAATGGAAGTAAGTAGATGACATACATATGTATATATACATAAATCCAGTAGCTTTATAATGTCATATATTTCATTATTATTTCTTATATATACATTATAATCATTCTTAAATGGTTAACATTGAGAATGAATCTCATCGCGTCGTGGAGACGGTAGTCTGTACGTACGCACGAGCGATGATATCATTTCTATAAATATTGAATTGATTTGGAGTGGATTATACAATATATCAGAATCAATATGATGTTGTAATAACTATGTATAGTTATTCTTTACACCATTATACCCATCCATGTAAGGTGGTGGTGGAAAATAGATTACACCACGGCGTGGAGACGGTATTCCGTACGTACGCACGCGCGGTGATTTCTTTTTCCGTAGGATGGATAGATGGTGAAATAGGGTTGTTTCATACTTATAATAACATATCAGTATATGAGTGATACTGATGTTATTACTTCATAATGAAACAACCTAAGAAGAAGAAGTGGAAGAAGAAATAAAGATGAAAGAATTGGTAACGGTAATTACCTCTTCTTTGAAGTGCCTCTTTGAGACCTCCTCTTAGGGCACTAGAATTGGTCTTTGAGGAAGACCAGAACCTCTAGGATGTTTCTAGGGAAGTGGAGAAGAGATTTTGGCAGGGGTTGGCCGAGCTTGAGTGCTCAAATTGGTGTGAGGAGGAGGGGGAGGAGGTGTCCTTTTATAAGGGAGGAGAGGGGCACCTTAGGAATTCTTAAAAATATTAATTTATAATAAATCTAACCCCACTTAAAAACCTCCAAAAATGACTCATATTCGAAGATTAGATGAGATAGGGTTGTAATCTCATCATCCAATAAAATTTAGACATGTTTGGATATTATTTTAAACCTTATCAATTAGATTTAACTCTAAGTTAAATAATTTAACTTTTACCGTGTCTTTTTGTTTTCTTTCACTATATGGTTAATAAACTTACTATAACATGCCAAACGAACCCCAAATTGTATATTATTAATACATATATCCTTATCTAAGTCATTTGGCCGAACCTTAGATTTTTAGGAATAAACTAACAATTAATAATATAATATTTGATTTAAAAACTATTTTGTGTCAATTTTGACACTATTTGATATATGATTTTTGTGAAAGTCATAACAGAATTATATGTTCGAACCAAGTTGATTAAATCAACACTAATATATCATAGTAACCTAGAAAATTAGTGGAATTCATAAAAGATCTCAAATTACATTTATTTTGGTGTTTATAACATCAATTATGTCAATATTTCATTAATAAGATAATTACTGCATCATCGTTGTGTCATAGATAAATTAAATTATTTTATGTCTAAAAATTACAAATAAAATACCATCATGTAGTAAATCTTTTTAGCTTTCTAATGAATATTTACAATCGAATATATCTTATGTATAACCCCATATTAAAAATGATTTACTTATTAAACTTTGATTTTAACTATTTTAACCTTTCTTTAAATAAATTAATAATAAATGTCCTAATCTAATCCAAGTGGGCCTAAATGGTCATATTTTATTCCTAAGTTTGTTTTTGGTCGAATTACACTTGTCCAATAGAATTAGGACATGTGTTAGGGTAATAGTAATATCATATTTACCCTTAGTTACCCTATTTACTATTAACCGCGGTAAAAAAAAAGTAAAAAGTTACTATTCACCAAAAATTATTTTCATCTCATTGAACCACATTTTAGTCCTTGATATTAACCTTGTATCTCGGATTTTCGAAATTCCATTCACAGAAGCGGTAAAATTAAGTTTTATGCAAAATTCAGTTTTTAACCTACCACTTAGTAGTTTCACTATTCATCAAAAATTGATGTTTTTCAGAACAATGCCAAAATTTCATCCCAAGCTATATTTCATATTCCGAATTCAAAAATGAAGTCTATTTTACCAAATTCATAACATAAAAGTTTCATTAATTAATTTTATAATTAAATCCCGCTGTTAAAACAAATAGCGTGTTTTTTAAGAAACAATATCTATCAAAAGATTGACACTTGTTTATGTCTAGTTTAAATGTGAAATTACATCCAATGACCAACATTGTATTAAATTGTAAAAATATAATCTAAATATACTTTAAAACCACTCAAATTAATGATTTATCACTATTAATTATTTCGATTAAAAAAGTTGTTTTTTAATTATAATTTAGTAATTTTCACTATTCATCAAAATATGAAAGTTATCCGAAAATCACCAAAATTTCAACCTAAGCTAATTTCGATATTCCGAATCCAAAAATGAAGTTCATTTTGAAAAATAAGATTTATAGAATTTTAAAAAGTGGTTATTACTATTCATAACGGGTAGTTTTAATAATATTTTAATAGCATATCGTTGTTTAGTGAAACTCGTTATTGCGTACTACACACACTATCGAGGAAGGTTGCGATTGCGTGTAATGCAAGGCAAGTCAAGGATGCGTGTTGTGCAAGCTCCTTTTGGTGTAGCGTACAACACAAGACATTAATAAAATTAAAAAGAATATTTTTCATAAAATCTTGGGCTGTTACATGCTCAACATGCTCATCCTATGACATTGAATATATTATGATATCATAAATCAATACAATGATGAACCGATATAGGAACTCATTGATCATGGAGTTAATATGAACCATGAACATGGTTGGTTCATTCATGGCATCGAATGACATGACAACAAACATGAAGTTCTCATACCATAATGTGAAGGGATTATTTGAGATATCGCCCTCCTTCACCCTCAACTGCTGATATATGGACCATATATTGATCTTAGAAAATAGGATCACAACTCTCATATGGTCAAAAATATCCCCAATCATTGAAAGAGGGTAATAGTTTTCGACCATCACCTGATCCAACATATGGTAGTCGATAAACATCCTTAGACTATAGTCTGACATCCTTGAAAAAAAACCAAGAGCACCCCAAAATGACAAAATATGTAAGATAAAACCATTCTTCATTATATAATTAATCTAAATCATCAACTCCCGCTATATATAAGTGTTCGTCTAATAAGGATCAATCGAAAACCTAGAAGCACAGATCTGAATGTCTTCCCAAACTCAAAATCATATTGAGATGGTAGCATTAAAATCTGTTTGGGAAAGTATACAGGAACTCCCTAATGACCATAGGAACCTCTACCATCCTAGAATCCATTAATACCATTGAAAACTCAGACAAAAAGTAAATAAGGCGCTCCATAAGATGAAATCCCATCTGACAGCTCCACTATCTAAAGAAAACCACACGCGGACCATCCACATTAGAAAACCAGATTCTCCACTAAAATCAGTTTATAAGATAACATATAGAATACAAAAAATCAATTCCTAGGATGAAATCATTTGAATACATCTCCAGAAATAAAATATCACATTCGGATTGATAAAACGCTATCATCAGTCTACACCCCCATCACACATCGAACATGTTATTCAGGCCTTTGACTAGTGTATTCAAAATCAGAGGTATTGGATTCCTCTCTACATCTAGTCCTAGAGCATGGGATAGATTAGGTGAAACAATGGAGTGTGAATCTCATGAATCAAACAATATATAATGATGATTACTAAATAAACTGATTGAACCACTTGTGATCTCTCGCCCCACTAGAAATAGTTTTTCCACTACATACAACTAACCACACCCAATATCTCTACTGATATGTTGATGAAACCCACCATAGACACACTCAGGACATGATTCCTACAAACAACGAACATCCTAAAGTCCTCCTATACCTTCTCCATCTCACATCGGTGGAGCATAATGCTAATGTCCATCCTGCTGAAATAAACTCACTGGAATCTTTTTCTGAGTCTGGAACTGAACCTATCCACCTATAATAAATTGGGATCAATCAGCCCCTATTCACTATTTATAAATACGAAAATGAACCCCATTGAAGAAAAACATAGGCCCCTGCCACATATTAAAGGCCCAAAAATTAGAAGGCTGAATGGGATTTTGCTGAGGTAGACTCCCTGCAGGTCAAAACCTCTATATCCCTAGTGCTTGAGACCTTTTAGAGACAACTCTGCCCCTTAAGAAACCCTGGTAGCTCCATTACAATGTAAAATATCTTCACGAGTGCATTCTCTTGATCACCACTTACTTCTTCTGAACTTCCATATATGTTGGAAATGTATATAGAGTAAATACATACAGGATAGAATAATAGTGTGCCTCTTAAATATGCCTTGCATAAGACTCCTCATTTGGGAAAAGATCTAGCAAAAAACATATGTTGTCCTCAAACTTGATTCCAATCTCTTGCATAGACAGTTTCCCTCGTTATAGAGAAATAAAATCCTACCTCTATACTGAATTTGTGGTTAATAAAAGGAAATCTACCAAGAACTCCTTCTGGAATTCGATCAACAAAACATCTTCCTCATTCTGCTCTCCAAGACATTGCATCCACAACTGATGTAGAACACTTGGTTTTTTGTATGTAACCATTTATTTATGATTTTCTAGTTTATAATAGATAACTGTATATTTTGGGACAGTGTGGAGATATTGATGAATGTTTTGGGTTTAAAAGGGAGGCGCACTAGATGAGCAAGTTCTATATAAATTGTTTAAAAATACTTGGAGAAACTGTGCACTTTGGAAGATGTTGTAAAATGTGTTCAGTGTGGTGGTTGAATAGTTAGTGAGACCATGAAAGGAGGTCATTCAAGTGTCATAACGGATAGTATCTAACACGCTGTTAGCGAAGGGGTTGTGTAACTGTGTGGACAACCCACGCATGGGGTTAAAGTAAAATTCTAAAAAAGTACATATAGTTCAGCCTTTCCATTAAGAAATTTTTTTTCCCAAACGGCTCTACCTAGGGATTTTTCTTCTCCCAAGGCCAAATATGTTTCTCCCATAGATCCGAAGGTGATCCGAAGGATTCCCTATATGTTTTAAGCCCAATTCCGGTTGTATGTTCCATTATTAATCATTCTTGCCATAGTTTCTTAGATCTAATTATCATCTTCTCTTTGTATCTTATATCTACACATGTTTTGATAAGATGTAGGATTATATATGCCAAATAAGTTGATATTTTTTATTGATCATGTTTGGGGAAGAGATCTAAGGTTGTTTCACGGAGAATAGACTGAGTTTATTGAGTGTTCTTTGTCCGTTTTCAGTTTTTTTTTAAAATTGATCAAGGTAGGTGGCTTCACTCACGACTCCTCTTTCTAGAACCAATTGGAATTCTTTCAAATTGATTTCTTTTTTATGTAATGATTTTTATATTTTTTTAATACTTTTTGGAAACCCTCAATTGTGACAGTTTAAGAAATTGTAGAAATCTGGAAAATTAATGATCTTGATAATGTGATTTGGTTATTTATTTTAAAATGGGAATTTCAAAATGGGCACATTATTGAACTGTGGAAATTGGATTAAAATAATTATTTTTCAATAAAAGGAATGGTTTTATTGAAATGAAATGGTTAGTTCAATTTTTTTTGTTGTTTTCAATAAAATAAAATAAAATTTGAAATGGATGGAACATTTTTTAGCATTTCTTAATTGAATAATGTCTGTTCATGTTCATATTTCATTAATGAGGCTTGTATAAAATTTGACCATTTTCTCGGTGCCAAAGTTGTAATAGAAGACTGATTATGTGTGTTCATGTGGAATTCGGGATGGATAAGGGTCAGGAGTCCCCCCAATAATTTCTGTAATGGATAAAGGTTAGGGCTCTCCCCCATCAAACATTAATTTTCTTTTGAGTTGGATAAGGGTACTACGTCTTCCCCATCATTATTGGGATGGATTAGGGTCATGGATTTCCCCCTCCTCTAGGTCTTATAAATGGTCAGTTTTGTGGATATGTGGAATGGTTATACAAAATAGAATGTTAAGTGATTTTTTTGTTCTTTCCTGGGAAATTTTTTGGCTATGGCTTTACTTTATATTATGATATAAACTGTTTTTAAGAGTTGTTTTGTATAAACTATTTTATATAAATGTGGCTAACTATTCTATTATAGGGATGTGAGTAGGGAAGTCATTGGGGAAAACTATTGAGTTTTATAGTCACCCATGCTTTTCCACTTTGGTGCTTTCATAGATGTTATCTTCTGGGACATGGGAAAATGTAATGTATCACATGTATCTAGCCAAACCTTGGGATAAATGGGTAGTTTGGTGATGTTGGAGCATTGATATTGTGAATCATGGAGTCTTGTAGTTGTCTTGGAGTTTCATGTTGTTGTCTTGTACTTTTTACTTTGATGGTTACTTTGTCTTCCATTGTTCTACACATTGGTGTGGTTTTAAAATAATTGAAGTGGTTGAGTTGTCATATTTTAATATGAATCATATATTGGTTGTTTGGTTATGTTTGTTTTATTAGTGGTTTATTTCATAAAGGGTAAATCATCCCGCATATACATTGAAACACTTCGGCATTTGTTGACTTCTTTGGCATCTTGGGGATGTCACCTCAGGCCCAGTAATGATTCAGTGTATTCTCAATCCATTAAGACTAAGTGGGTCATTATAAATGGTATCATCTTGTCTGGTCCTATCCTAAAATGTTGTATTTAGTTTCTTCATCTTGTAGTTGAATTAATTTTTATATATTCTTTATCTTGGAATCATATAAATAAGTTAGACAATCAAAACATGAAATATAGATCATAAAACGGTAAACATGACCTTTTTATGTTGAACTTCATGTTATTAGGGAGTTGGGAACATATTTGTTTTGGAGACACTTATGGGATCTTGGAATCACATTGTGATGGGCATAGCTAATAATTCGATCATGTCAAGAATTTTAGAGGAATGACTTCCCACTAAGATTGAATATATAATTTGGAGAAATGATTTATGATTTTGTGGAAAGTTCTAATTTTTAGAAAAAATTTAAATTGGTTTCAAATGAAATACATTAGAAAGGGAATGATTAAAGAGTTTTGAAAAAGGATATATTTTCAAAATATAGAATGTAATTTTTCCAAAATGGTTAAATGGGTAAAGGTTGTTTTTGGGAAAAAATGTTGTGATAGTTGATGTGATATAATTTGAAATGCTAGGTTATCAGTTGATCGAGAGTAACAATTACAATGTTTTTTGTTCACTAAGAAAATGACACCTTTTAGGCATTGTAGAAACCTATCAGAAGAAGTTTTTGGTAATTTGGTTTCACTCAATCCACAGGTGAACCAATAGTTTTCCCATATAATCATGCATGATTTACAAACTGTTGAGTTAGGATTGTAGAACGATGCTCTTTTTACAATATCTGGAACTGTCAGAAATCCATGTGGGGGATTCACAGTTTTATTAACATGAGGAGGTGAGGACACCAGCACTACGAAAAAAATAGGGAAACCTATTTTCAAGAAGGAGGAATACATTGGAATCAGACCATAGGATAAATTAACCTTCCTCTAAGACCTAAGAGCAAGCTTGGATTCTATTAGTGTGGTTCACTGAGTCACAAAAACCGAAAGTGTACTTCATAACCAAGATCATGCCAAAATTGTAGAAAAATTGGGTATCTTTATCTCTTTTGATGCATTTATCTATGTTCAGGTTCTCAAGACACTTTTATGACATCAAAATAATCCTATGCTTCGATAGAATAATGGAAACCATTGCATTGAAACAAGGATTAGAGCATAGTGAAGAAACAATTGTATGAAGATTATTATATGATTATGGATGATCAGGTTGGACCATCTACAGTGAGAGGAATAATTATTTTGAATTCTACCATTATTCTAGTGTTGTTTGATAGTGGTGCATCACATTACATCATTACTTCTCTTGCTATTGATTTTCTAAGATAAAATATTGAAATGATTCCTTACATGATAAAACTTCAAATTAATCTCAGTAAAATAAAATGTAGAGCCTTCTTATGTATATAATGTTCTATAATTGTTGATGGAGCTGTGCTAAAATTAGATTTCTCATTGTTGGATATGTATGTCTTGGATTTAATCTTGGGTATGGATTGGCTGAAAACACTCAAATATCATATTGACTATTGTAAAAGAATAGTTACATTCATGAATGAGGATGGAATAGAATAGATCTTTAAAGGAAACAGGGTTGTAAAGATAGGTGCAATGGTCTTGTTGGCCCCAACAGTGGGAACAATCTCTTACCAGTTTGTGGAATTGACTTTAGCATCGATGGAAAATATTGATGACATCATTTTTTCAATAGTTGTGGAGCATTTACCAAATGTCTTTCTCAATAACTTCTCAGAGTTACCACCTATATGGGAACTGATGTTTTTTAATGATCTCTTTTTGGGGACTGGTTCTATTTCCCTTCCGTCTTATAGGATGACACCAACATAATTCGGGTTACTGAATGTGCAATTGTAAGAGCTAGAAAGTAATTGTTTCTTTCAACCAAATAAGTCTCTATGGGAAATGTCGTTCTGGTTCATAAAGAAAAAAGACGATACTCTAAGAATATCTATTGATTATCATATTCTTAACAAATATATGATAATGAATCATTATCCACTTTCATGGAATGATGATCTATTTGATCAGTTAAGGAGAGATTATTGGTTCTATAAAATTGACTTGTGATCATGATATAACCAATTGCGAGTTCAAAAGGAGGATATTCTAAAGATAGATTTCCGAAGTTGATATGACCACTATGAATATGTAGTCATTCCATTTGGTTATACAAATACACATACAATATTTATGGAATTGATGAATCAGATATTTCAAAGATATCTGATTTCATTTTTTGTGTTGTTTGTGGATGAAATATTGGTGTATTCAAGGAAAAGGGTAGACTTGTATCACCACTTTCTGATAGTGTTGGAAATCATTATAGATCATCGTTTGTATGCCAAATTTTCGAAGTATGATTTTTTGATACAAGAGGTACAATTTATCAGCAATGTAATTTATTTAAATGGTGTATCTATGGATCTAGAAAAGATATATGATGTCATATATTGGAAATAACCGAGGAATTTCATTGAGATATGAAGTATTCTTGGTCTATCTGGTTATTAACAATGCTTTTTTCATGAATTCACATGGATAAATTTTCCAATGTAATCTTTTTCCAAAGAATAATTCTCTATTCTGATGGACTAAGGAATTTCAGAAGTCTTCCTATGAGCTAAAATTTTGACTTACATCAGCACCTATCTTAATTTATCTAGAATTAGGGAAAGTGTATGTGGTCTAATGTGATTAATTATGATATGGGTTTGGATGAGTTCTCATCTAAGGAGATCATGTTGTTTATTATTGTTCAAGGTAGATGGGAGTGAATAAGAAGAATTATTGAAGATGCGATTTGGAGTTAGCTATGGTTTTCTATGCCTCGAAGAATTGGAATTATTATCTATTTGGTGGGAAATTTGTTGTGTTTATGGATCATAATATCCTGAAACACAATTTATCAGGATATGATTAGAATTTGGGGAAAAGGAGGTGGATGTGATATATTCAGATGTTTGACTGTGACATTATGTATACAACAGGAAAAGGTAATTCATTGGTAGGCGCATTAAGCATAATGTTATATGCTTAGTAGGAAAAAGAGTCTTTAGATGAATAAAAGTTGATGTCGGTATTAGATTACATGATTTTGTAATGTTAAGACCAAGGTGATGTTGTAGTTTTCTTTTCATCCATGCTTGTTCTTTATTTGGTAAAGATAGTAATGAGGGTGAAAAAATA
This sequence comes from Viscum album, assembly GCA_963277665.1. Taxonomy (NCBI): domain Eukaryota; kingdom Viridiplantae; phylum Streptophyta; class Magnoliopsida; order Santalales; family Viscaceae; genus Viscum; species Viscum album. The sequence continues at coordinate 381,605,785 of OY728132.1, read as the reverse complement.
CAATGTTTAATGTGCTGCACTGAGTTTAAAACACAATGTTGGGGAGACAATTGAAGGATGGAAATGGATGAGAGATTAGTGTTGTGGTTCATAGATCATATGGTTGTACCTAAGGTCTGTTATAAGAAACTTAATCATGATTCCCACCATTCGAGATAGGTTGTTTAACCTAGAACACAAAATATTTATAAGGAATTAAAGGCACAGTTTTGGTGGGGTGGCATGAAAAGTAAATTGTAAGTGTTTGTTCCGTGGTGCTTAACTGGTCAACTAGTTAAGGTAAAGCATACAAGACTAGAGGGAATGTTACAGTCTTTACCTATTCTAGTGTGGAAATGGGAACTGATAGCCATATATTTTGTTACAGGTCACCCAATAATTATTCGGAAGCACAATTCCATATGGGTGATAGTATATCGGCCCACAAATTTGGATATTTTAATTACTATTCATGAACTCATATAGCAGAGGATATATTCAAAATTATTATCCGGGAAGTTGAAAAGTGGCATGAAATATCAGTTTAAATCATGTTGGATGGAGATCTGATGATTACATATCCTTTCTAGAAATACTTATAGAAATTCCTTAGGAATTAGATGACTATGAGTATGGCATATCATCCTCAGATAGAGGGGAAATCCAAGAGGATTATGAAAACATTGGATAACATGTCATAGGTGTGTGTAATGGATTTTGGGGTCTCATGGGAGGAGAATATACTCTTAGTTGAGTTATTATATAACAACAGTTAATAGGTCTCGATACGCGTGGCTTCATTTGAAGCATTGTATTGGGGTTCATGTCATTATCCACATTGTTTTGGTGTAAACTGGTGATACATCACTATTTGGACTGAGCCTTATCCATGAAACAATGGAGAATATTATGTTTACCAAGAAATATTTGGAGATATCTTAGAGTCATTATAAATCTTATGTCGATCATTATCGATGGTTGTTGTCCTTTGTGTTCAATGACCATGTGTTCTTGAGAATTTCTCCAGGGATTGCACATCATCATTTTTGAATGTAGGGAAATTTATATCCTTCATACAAAGGCCCTTTTGAGACACTAGAATAGATTAGATAGTTATAGTATCAGTTGGCATTACCTCCACAATTCAGTGTGGTGTATAATGTGGTTGACATTTCATAGTGGAAAAAGTATCAACTTAATCCTGACCATGTGATCATATGGGATCATGTTAACCTAGAGTCAGATTCTTTGTTGGTACATATCTCGGTGCAGATTGTGGATATGAAAAAGAAATTATTTCATGGAAAAATCATCATTCTAGTGTAGGTTTTATGGAAACATGGTCAAATTTAAGAAGAGACTTGGAAACGGGAGAAGGAAATGAAAGAGTAGTGGCCAAAACTATTTTAGGGAATGGATGGTCTTTTACTTTATGGGGATGAAAAGACCAATAATAGGGAAATTTATCACCACTAGTTTCAAGTATATAACTATTTTTTATTCTTTTCTTGTTTGTAAAGGATAAGGGTAAATGTTGAGAGATTTTGGATAACTTTTTAAATTTTTTGTGGTTAATTGGGAAGCGCATGGGATGCAAAGAGTTTTTATAAACCATGTGAAAATACATGGAGAAACCGTGTAGTTTAGTAGAAGTTGGGTAGTGTCTTTTGCATATTGGGTGCATAGTTTGTGAGATAATATGAGGAGGTTTCAAAATTTTCGTCTAAAGTAGTATCAAATGAATAGTTATCTCAAGGCTTGTCTAACCATGTAGACTAATCATGGTAAGGGTTAAATTAAGTTAAAAAAAGTGGATCTAGGTCATTCTTTCTATTAAGACACTCATTATTCCCCCAAATAGATATAACTCTGTATTATGCTTCTCTCATGGCCAAAGATAGTTCTCACATTGATTCAAATGTGATCTGATGGCTACCCCTAGAGTAATCTAGCCAGACTCTTTCGATAAGTTTAGTTATTCAATGTTCTTGCCAAAGTTTCTTCGATCTACTTCTCATATTCTATCATCTTCATATATCTACAAAAAATCTGGTCATATCTAATATTATGTATTACAATAAGATTTTATTTGGTCTTGGTCATGTTATGTAAAGAGATCTAAGGTGTTTTTGTGGAGAATTTGTCTAGTTATTTTAGTATTCTTCATCCATTTTCAGTTTTCACCAACAAAATTGATGTAGCTGGATTCACTCTCCAATCCTATTTCTAGAGCACAATGGCATGATTTCAAATTTATTTCTTTGTGATTAATTGATATGTGAATTTAATTTTTAAATTTTTTTTGAAACCATCTTTTGTGATGGTTTGATAAATTTTGTAAATTTAAAAATTGGTGTTCTTGATAATGTGCTTTGGTTATTGATTTTAAAATATAGACTTTTAAATTGGGACTTTTTGGAAATGTTATAATTGGATTTAATTAAAGTATTTTTAGTTAAAGTATTTGTTTTAATAAAACCAAATGGTTGGTTAAATTTTGTTTGCTTAATGGTTTTTAATATAAGAATAGTTTTATTGAAATGGGTGAAACGTTTGTTTTGGCATTGGTTAATTGTATAAAGGTTTTTTCTGTTTGTATTGCATTAATGAGGCTTTGTTGAAATATGATGATATGATAAGTTCCAAAGGTGCAATTTCATGATTTTATTGTGTGTTAATATGGAATTCTGAATAGATAAGGGTCGAGAGTCTCCCCCATCATTTCTGTGATGGATAATGTTCGGGGATATCCCCCGTCAAACAGTCATTTTCATTTGGGTGAGATAAGGGTTATAAGTCTCCCCAATTATTGTTAGGATGGATAAGGGATAGGGATTTCCCACTCTTACAGTTTTTATTCATGGTCATTTGTGTGGATATTTGGAATGGTTACAAAAAATAGAATGTTAAATTATTTAAATGATTATTTATGTATTTTCCTTGTAAAACTATTTATTATAGATTTTGTTTATACTGTGATATAAATTGTTTCAAGAATTATTTTTATATAAACTATTTTATATAAATTTTCATAACTTTTCTATTCTAGTTTGGTGATTATATAATTAATTGGGGAAAACCTACTGTAATTTATACTCACCCTTCATTTGGCACTTTCGTGATTTTACATGTGTTATCTTTTAAGACATGGGCAAAGGTAATGTATCAAACATATTTAGCACCACCTTGTGAAACTTGGTAATATTGGTGATGTTGGAGTATAGAGCATGAGAAGCATTGAGTCTTGTGGTTTTCTCAGAATTTAACATCCACTATTTACTTTGATAGTTTCTTTATCTTCCGTTGTAGTACTTTTTGGTGTGGTTTTGATATTATCAATGTGGTTGAGTATTATGGTTTTAATATGCATCATATAATGGTTCTTTGTCTATAGTTGTTTGGTTAATGTTTTATATATTAAAGGGTTACTCACCCCCACTTACATTGAAACCCTTCAACATTTATTTCCAGCATTTGGAATCTTGGGGGTGTCACCAAAGTCCTAGTAATGATTCCTTGTATTCTCAAGACAATTTGAGTAAGTGGGTCATTAGGGCTGATATGTAGGTCCTCACATCTAACTGACTACAAAAGGAACCCAAACTCTATTGGGGAATTGATCAATCTAAAAGAGATCTCAATATCCTATAATCATCTCTCGGTTTCCACATCTATAAAATTCCCCCATAATTCCCCAAATCTTGCCGCTAAAAATCATGTAACATCCTCTACCATATATCATACTTCTCAACCATATCAAAAATACGTTGATCAATAAGGTCATATTGTTGAACCTCCACTTCCTAAGCCACATAAGGAGGATGTCTAGAAGCCATAGTTATAAGAAACACAATAATTTCCTAAGCCTGATAGTATGTATTTTCATTATGATATATTTTAACTCATTTAAATCATTTTATTTATTTTGAAATTATATAAAAAAACATACAAAATCAAGGACACAAGTCATTATGATGTGTGAACCATTCCAAGGTCTCAACTCTTCATGCAGTTCCATCTCACTTGGTCATTTAGTAAGATCAGAGTCCATGATCTTGATCATGGGGTCCCTAAGATCACTTGTACTAGCAGGACTCCCTATCATATGTCACACACCAAGTTCAATTGGCACTATTTCCATAACAACCCTTGCATTCCTCACTATTACTAACTCTAAAATCCTTCCTATCACACAACCATCCGCTTTGATACAACTCTGTCATGGCCCCCTCCCTATAAAGATACACCTCGATGGATAGAAATTGATAGAGGGTGATATTGATCTCAAGTCTCACATCCAGCTGGCCCTAGGTGGGCGACTAGCACCAAGGGTATACAAATTTCACAATATGGGAGGAATTTCTCTTTATAAGGAAACGAGATTGGGAGATAAGATGAATCCTCCAAAAACAACTCCAAGGCATGAATATAAGAAAATAAAAATATATCCCACAACACATGTGTAAAATGAACCATTACATATAAAAGTTTAAAATAGTAAATAACCAAAAAAACTATTAAAATATAGCAACAATACCAAAGTCTGATCCAGTAACTTTCATCACGGTCCATGTAATCCAACTAGAATCATGAAAGTCAGTTTTATATACACAGGGTGAGAATGTAGGTATACATAGTTGGATAACCAAAGTATCTTGGGCACATGGGAAATAAGTATACTAATTATCCTTCTAGAAAACATGAGAACCAAACAGCTCCTAAACTGGTATACTAACCATCCCAACCACACTAAGGAATGATCACCAAATAATGCAAGTTGTGTAATATAATATGAAGTAAATCAAATAATTGATAGGGTGCCTTCTAACATTTTCCCACTGATTATCTACTCTCACACCCCAATGAAAAAATTCATAATTCTCTCTGCTCTTCCTAACATACCACATCACATCACATCACCCCCCTGTAGACACATGTTCAAAACACCATAACACATCCAAGCCACACACACATGGGCCACACACCACAAATCATCTTTCCCGCACACACCTTGTCCACACATCACAACATATCTCACCCTTACACACCTCAGCCACATAACATAGCACATCACACCACATAAAATATCATCTCATCCTAAATACACATAAGATATCACATCAAAACTCATCCCAAAGAAACTCGGGAAACCACATCACAACTCACCCGAAGATTCTTAGGGAAGAATCTCCTGGAATAGGGACTAGTGTAGAGAAGGATTCCATCCTGCCATTCTCCCACTAGGATGTTGGGAAAGACACCCCCATGTAACTATATGAGTGTTCATCACATTGTGTTCATATTTGGTGGGGGCGTATAGAAAACACAATGGAAAAATAAAATTATATATAAAGTATCAAACTCTCAAGACCAACATAAGGTTCTCAAACAAACAACCAACTCACAACACCATCGCATTTACTAAAACCTCTAAATTCTCTTAATAGTATCTACAATAATAATTACAGAAGGTGAATAACCATGATAATATAATGTCTCTTCACATTTTCTTCACATTTAACACCCATTCATTTCATTATTACTTCCCATCAACCACATATAGTCACAAAACCCATCATTAAATTTTTTAATATAAATTTCCCATCCAATTAACAAAAATGACCCATACCATTTCAAACATTATTAATAATTCATTTGTTCCTCCACTACTTGGGAATCTAGAAAAAAGGAACCATATATCACAAGAAACATGTCATCCCCAACAATTACAGCTTTTCACCTCAAAAGCATGGTAAAACAACACCAACTTCAACACCAAAAAAGTATAGCCCATAAACCATCATCACCACAATCCCAAACCACACATTGTCATCCCAAAAGCAGAACCAAACACAGCACATAAAATTGAAATCCATTTATAGACTCATAAAGTGGATTTTATCACATTCCACTTTAATTTAGTTGTGTTACAAGACAAACCAAAATCTTGAGAAATCTATTTCATTATCCAAGTATATGTAATTTTCCAATTTTCATCTAAGGTGATATCAAAACAATCAAAACCAAAGAAGAGATTACATCACATATATCCAGTGCAAAAAAATCCCCAAATAACAACAATTTTTTGTGGGGCATTAGGCACATACAATCATAATATAACAAATAATATCAAAGTTGTAATATCATGTGTACCAAACACCACTTTTCCCCTTAAATTAAATTATCCAATTCTTAATATTTGAATTAGCTGGAACAACAATAACCCATAGGTATACAATATCAAATCACCTCCAACATGATACACAATAAAGAGAAATGAGGGAAAACCTGCTTCAAAGAATAATTTTAACTTGCTCAACACTACAGGGAGAATAAGAACACTCAAAAATAACAACTTCACAATGAGAAAACATCGATCAACCTATATCACACAAAGATATTTTCAAAATTCATCCCAACACACAACCCAAAATATAAAACACTAACGTAATGAAACCCCAATGAAGAAAAGAAGGGAGTGGATGAGAACGGGGGGAGAAATCACCATCGAATTTAGGTGATCCCAAAGATCGATACCCATCGTAATGAATCAGAAAACATAAATGAGAAGGATTTCAGATTCCTAGAATGAAAAATGGGAGGTTGCCAATAGGGTTTAGGGAAAACTTCAGTAGCTGAAACAATTCAAATTATATAACATTAGGGAATTACAAGATGTGTAGTCCCCTTTCACATCAGGTAATCATGGTATTCCGGGTTCTGCTGAAAAATATATCAATTTCTTATCATTTAATCCCAAAAACATATATGACATCAATTATCACTGGAAAAACTGTGAATACAACCATCAAAACTTGTAATTCACTTACCTAATGTGTATTTCCTGTGGAAACTCTACTGCACCTCTAGATTCTACCGAGAACTCCAGAAACCTCCTCCAAAACCTTAACCACTGAAACTAGTAATGTTACAGACTGGGTGGTCACAGAACGTCACAAATATAGAAGTATATGCAATACTGATGAGGAGTTTCTTCAAGGGATCCTTGTGGTCATAAATGGAACACAAGCAGTGCATAACCACATATCAATGAAACAATACATGTCATTTTAACATTATGATTCTATCTTTTGAATCATTTTTTCTTATAAAAACCACAATATTATCGCATAAATTATACCTTATGGTGTGTCGTGATCCAATAGATATGCGCAAATTCCTCATTATTATAATATTACACATGAAAATACATTCATTTGAAATAGATGATAATTTTCCATGAGGTTTTTTCTGATCTATAACTGGCCTAACAAACCACATAACAATTCCATGTGAAAATAAATACAACTCCTTTTACATGAATCATCCACCTTTTCCACCATTTATTTTATGAACAACATGGTTTATTATTAATAACATAAATGATCTCACATCATCTGACTGAAGGGACTCACTGAAGGGACTTCAACCGATCCGCTGGGTTGTCTGATGCAAGTTGCATGATCAAATGGGATCATATCTGGGGAACATTATGATAATTAAATAAGCCTATGAATCTCATGACCATATCACATTATTTCACAGGGTTATATGATTGAAAGTCTTATTGGGGGTCACACAACCCATGAGACCCAACTACCTCATCTCCATGAAAAAATATTTCTTCCTAAATTTCCATAGAGGGATTATAAAACCAATATTTCAGGTTTTTTCTTTATCTATATATTTATTTATGTCCACTTGGTGGTTCTCAACAACTTCATATTTTCCATTCCTTCTATCAAGAAGACGTCTTATAAAACATTCTCACATTGTGATGTTTCAACAAAGGAATTTTAAAATATAGAAACCATGATGAATGAGAATAAGTTCAAATTTATAAGATGAAATTTATTACAGGTGGAATAGAATTTAACACCCTCATATTTTAAAATAATAGTCTATTTTTTACCGAAGAAGATACACAACATCGAGCCTAAAACAACCATGAAATATTATTTTTTAAATATGGATATTATAACATAATCACTAAATTGGACTGTGTAAATAGTATTTAATATATTATGAATTATAAATAATGGTTTTACAAAATATAAATGTATTTCTAATTTTTTTGAAACAAATCACTTAATTTTTAGTAAATTTATTTTATTTTTCAACAAGATGTTTTAAAAAGGGTTTTATTATATTTTGTGGTAAATTATTATTATTATTTTACAGAAAATTTTGAAACTATATTTGAAAAGAAATTATATCATTTTTAAATAATAATTTAAAAATTATCTTAGGATCACTTTTTCATAATTTTCTGAAAAGTTTAATTTTTCAATGAATAGACCAAAAAATAATGATTTTTATTTAAGATTGTATTTTCATTTTAAACATGTACAAATTGAAATTTTATATAAAATAGTTTAAAGGTAAAATTAGGTCTTCTATGTTATAAAAACTCCAATTTTATATATTATAGTCAATTCAATGTCTTAATTTGGTATAAAAAAATTATACTAAAAAAATAAAATTGTTATGAACAAAATATTTTTATGTGCATAATTTATTATTATTTTAATGAAATAAATTAATCACTATTGTTGAATTATTGAAATAAAATTTTGATTTTATATATTCAATAATATTTTAAAAAAAATTAATCTATTATTTTTTACTATTCATCAAATAAGAATAATTCAATTTTTATGCTTGAAAATAATATTTTCCTAACAGATATTTTCATCACATACTTATTTTAAAATTAATTTCTTTAAATTCTAGGTATTTAATATGATAAAAATATATTCCACATTAACAACCATTTGGTTTATATTTTTAAATAGCATCCTTTTTTATGTTGAATATGAATAGTAAATGTGGTTAAATTTAGTACCATAGTAATGGGTAAATTGGGTTAATCTAGGTTAAAATAAGTGAAAAGACCATAATGTTTCATCAAAATTATTAATTAAAGAAGTAAATATTACAATTATCACCTTAATTTTGATATTAATTTTTTTATTAAAAATTTTCCATGAAAAATACCTCTACAACATTTAAGGAAAATAAAGATACAATGTGTTACTCTCTTTGTTGCAAATATATTTTATGTCTTCATTGAGGGGAAAAAGAATGTTTTGAATTAATATAAATGTTAATTTCAGGAATAATAAAATTATCATCATTAAAATAATTTTTTTTCTAATTTGTGTTATTATATAATTAATATAAATTATTAATCTATGCTAATACAAAATGTATTCAATTAATTGAAAAATAAAAAAAAATTGATTTAAAAATATTAACTGTAATATAATATGAGTAAGTTATATTGTATCAAGAATTTTAAAATTGAATATTATATATTGGTGATCTTTAATAGGATTAAATTATAATTACTAATTTTTATTTGTCTCTAATATATAAAATAAAAAAATATTGTCATAATAGATAGTATTTATATTTGATTAAAAATAACATTTTGTTAAAAAAAATTATGAATCATAAAAATACTGAAATATGTCAATGTGGGTAATTATTTGTTGTAAATTTCATACCTTGTAAATTTATTATCCAATAAAAACTTTATATATAAAATTATAACCCTTTAAAAATGAAAAATATATTGTTACAGTTAATGCGTAAATTGCTTAACTAAGCTGTTGATAAAAATGATAAGGTTTAAAATTACACCAAAAAATTCCAAAATTTTATTGGTTAATGGTATTAAAACCATATAATATATTATATTCAAATATATTCCTAGTTTAAACAAATCTCCTTGATAATTACTTTATTATAATTTAATCTCTTAAGAAGTTTCAAAGGTGCCCCTCACCTTAATTATAAATGGGAACCCCTTTTTCAATTATTCACAACACTTGTGGAATTTTATATCAAAAAACCCTAGAAAAGAACCATTAAAATTCCATATACACATTATATTTATAATTTTATTCCCAAAAGTCTTTCCCAAGTTTCCATAAGTAGATATTTAATAGATTTTATTAAAATAATATGTAATCACAATAACCGATCATGTTATTTTTAAATCTTCTTTACCTTATATAAATATACAGAACATGACATAAAATAATATTTTCAGTATTATAAATATATTAAAATTTTATTATGATTATTAAATCACTATTATTAACACTAATTCCCATCAAATGGGAAGTGAAATTATCATTTTTTGTACATACGACTTGTTATCTTCACATTGCAATGGAATTAATTTCCCATTACCATATTTCAAGGATAGTAATTTTAATGGGTTTAATTTATATTGATGAAAATTATGATATAATTATAAATTTTGAATCATAATATAAATTCAAACATCAAAACCATCGAAACTATTGGAAAAGAATAGTGATTCTCATGTGTAAATGTGGACTACCACCTCCATGAAGGGATGAAATTGGTTTTTAGTTTTTATTTTACTTGTATTGTAAAGAATATTTATTTTAAGATTGTTTATAATTTATAATATATAATTATGATTCTATAAGGGTGAATTATTATTTATCTTTCATCCATCTTACCTCCTTAAATATGATGACAACATTTATACTTATGTATGACATACTATCTCCATAAATATTTTCATTATTTTCTATTCCTCCACATTTATGGATGACCATATATATATAATTAATATATATTAAGGTTTTATAATTATTAATTTCTTGGATATGATGGAACTATGATCAAATTTCAAGAACCAAATTTACTGAATCCAAATATACACAGAAAAAATTATTCAGGTATCACAAGGTGCTATGATTTAAATAATTAATTTTTAATAATTGGGTGATTACAATTTTAAGTAAATAATATAAGTCATGATATCTATGAGTATAGTTCTAGACATGATTTTTGATAAATTATTATTCATTACACATGACGTCCTAACATGTACTAAGGAAGTCATACGTGAGTTATAGAATTTTAATCTCAATTTTATTTCTATGAGACACATGTGATATTCATAACTTGATTATTTCATTGGGGGTATAAAATTCACATATATTAATTTTAGTATGATTCTAATGAAATTTATAGGGACATACATATCATGTTTTTATGATTTACTTTATGGGGTATATGATTCAAAAATTACCAATGTGGTAAGGTTTTTTGTTTCAATCAAATTGTCTACCGAGATTCATTTTTGTTAAGATTGGAATATTGAAATATTGTGATCAACCTATCATAAAACTCATTAAATGTATTATTCTATTTTTTATTTATATTTATTATTTTCCTATCATTTTCCTTAATTTAAGTAATAAATAGAGTAAAAAGTGTTTTAATGAAAATCAACATTATTTCTCATTTTATTCAAAAAACCTTTTTATTTAACATCCATGATTTATAAAATTGTTCAAACGATGGTATTTTATATACATAAATAATTTTATTAATTCCAATTTTAGCCATGTTTGAAATTATATGATGTTTTCAAAAGGAATCTTCATGTCATTTTTGAAATTATATACATTTTTAATATTTACAACAATGATGAAGGAATGATATTTTTCACTATACTGTATAAATGGAATTTTCTATAATATTTAGCACTAAATAATTTAAATATTTATATTAAGGTTTTCTAGGATATTTTCTATTTTTATGATTTCCAATTTCTTTTGTGAATTTAATTTTTCTGAAAAGTGATTTTCAATAATAATTTCATATTTTTCTTAATAAAATTCTAATGAATATTCGATAGTATTTCTATTAAAAAAATTTATAAAATATTTATTTTATTTATGATTTAATAGGGATATGATCCAAGGAAACCATAAATATTATTTCTCTAGACCGTTTATGACTATTATTACAATATGGTTATGAATCCATTTCTTTTTTAATGGGTTATTCCATGAATAAGGGTTGAAAAGATTAGGATACAAGTTTCAATTAAATGGGTTATTGTATGATAAAGGGATGTAATGTTTATGAAAATATTTTATTATCTATATATTTTACTATTATTAATTTATCATGAAACCCACATATTTTTATTGGATCTAATTTAAATAATGGTTTATGATCTTTTGGAAGGAATATTTTTTATATTGATTATATTAACAGTGGGATGATAATTATATATCCCTTAAATGAATTGGGTTACTATTTATATCATGCAAGATAAATAGTAATGGAGTAAAGAGTAGACCCTAACCAGTAATAGGGTTTTTCAACTATGATAGTTTTGGGCATGCAACTTGACGACTATGGTGGTTTGGAGAGAAAACCAAATCCACAATGATCGTCTTAGCATAGAACCCCAACTCATCAAATTGTTTTTAGAGTGAACCCAAGACCCTATGAACATTTTTGAAAGAAAAACTGACTATTAAGGAATGTTTTTTCTATACTTATATATATTCCAAAAATTTATGTATTATACTAGTGTTATGATCTCAAGTATCATGTTCATTGATTCCTTTTAGATTAATGTCTAATTAATAACCATAATTTATTCAATGACTCAAGAATATTATCTATGATATGAAGGGTATGGGAGTTAAAATATTAGGATCATGTTCTCAAACCCTTAATCTCATGTTATTCGTATATATTCATTATTTAAACATACTGAGAGTCTTAGCCCATCATTTCTTACATTTAGTTTTCCCATGTAATGAAGAATTTTATTATGAATTATAAATTTAATTAGTTTTATAGTTATGAATAAATATGTGGTATGTGATATAAGTCTCTTATAAAATAGTTGTTTTTTAGTCTAGTTTCCGAAGGCACAAGGCATATAATTTTTTTCATGTGTATTTTTTTTATCTTATTAATACTTATTTAAAAAACATGAAAAATCTATGTATGAAATGTATGGGTTTCAATATTCAAGTACATTGAAATGTTATTTTATTAAATGGTTATAACTTTTGGGATCACTATTGAGGAAAAAATAAAAGAGAGATTGATAACTCATATGTTTGAAAATTTTCTGAATTTTGATGTAATAATGGGCTAATTAATTTTTAAAATAGTGAGATAGATAGTATAGAAAACATCATATTCTATTATTGATACATGATGTTTCTGATAAACATAATCACAATAATGATTTTATGATATATATTGACTATTGGGTGCACATTTTATGTAGTGGTTAATATCAATTGAGGGTAAAAGATAGAGTTAATTTTCAGTGGAATATACAATGTCATTGTGTTTTCTTAACATGGAGATTGAAATAGTTTTGGGAAATATATGTTATGAGGAATATATGATTATGGTATATGCATATGTGGGTATACTAATGTATAACTACATAATGTTGTTTTAAGAAGGACTTGTAACATGATATAGCTTAATATGGTTTAGTAAATTTCATATAAGAGGTTATACCTTCAAACGAAGAATATTTTAACAATACCCTATCCAACATTATTCAATAATTAATAATTTAAATTTTGATTTTGAAATTTATTTTGTTTGAAAGATGTTATACCTAAATATTTAAATATATCATTACATTAAATAAGATAATGTTTTTTATAACATATTTTACTTGAAACACCAAACATAAATATAACCATTATACATTAATGTAAAGTATAAAAATTTATTTATGATCCTTAATATATAGCCATTGAATTAACATAAATAAATATGAGTAATCACTTTATGAAATATATAGTGAAATGAATATCCCCATTAAATATGAATGAAATCCAATAATTTAACTAAAATGAAGCATATGATAATTTATTGTTTAAATAATCATTTTGCATTAATTTTTAATTTATATAATACACATTTATATTTGAATAAATATATTATCACTGATAAAAACTTATTCTTTATATTAATAATTTGTTAGAACAATTTAGTTGGAAAATAATATGAAATAACAATAATAATTGTTAATATTTGAAAATTTGAGTTTCCTAATAAATTTGTTTTCATAATATGTTATGATTTTAGTCTAAATTTATTTTATATATTTAATAATTAGAAATTGAAAATATGGAAATCCATTTTTTTAGAATGAAGATATTTACTAATGATGAGGTTTTTGAGGTTTTAAAAAAATATTTTTTAGATGAAAATATGGTTTTGTGGAAATTATATTATTGTGATTTTTTCTATTTTTAAGTGTATTCGAAAAGTTTTACAAAGTATTTAATTAAAAAATATATATACTTTATGATTAAAAGTATACATTTTAACGTATAATTTGAAATTATAATTCCTATGTAAATTTTCTTAAAATAAATTAAAATTCCCTTTAATAAAAATTATTTTCGATATTTTCTATTAATCAAGTATTTTCATGATAAGATTTGGTTTTGGAATTACATGAAATCCTTACAACTTTTATTATTTTATTAATAACTAATTTTTATAGTGGGTAGGTAAAATTTTAATATATATTGTTTATATATAAATTTAAATTTTAAAAGAAAAATTTTATGAGAAATAATTTTTCACATGTTATGTGCAGTAATTTTCAAATTTATTATTCAATCCCATATAAATCATAGATGATATAATTATCTCAAAAAATTAAATCTGATGATTTATTTTTTAAAAAAAATTAATATTATTTTTACCTTAAAATTATTCCCAATAGTTAAATATTAATTACCAGAGTAAAAATTAATATTTATAGAAGAATAAAATTAAATGTAAAATCATTAAGTCACTAAAAGATGTCACCTAAATTAGAAGGGTGGTGATTTTCAACCTAAAATCACCATCCCAAACAATATTTTATATTTTTTAACCACTGAACAATGAATATTAATTTCACATTATTGAAAATATTAAGGATTATAGTCAAATTTCTTCTATGATCACTTATATAAATATAACAACCCCTCTAATTCATTACTCAACTTTTCATCATTCAAATTATTTATCATTTAAGGGGTTTTAGTAAAATGTAACCTAATATGTCAAAGATTTTATAACTCAAATTCGTTCTCCTTGTGCTATAAATCCTTTATTTTGTTTTAATGTTATATGTCTCTTTATCTTTTATTTTCCATTTTCCAATGGTAATTTATTTTTTCATAGGGAATTTAATTTATTTCATCAGAATAATATAAACTTTTGAATAAAATTATCAAAATTGTTTTGGAATTGGAATGAATAACCCATATTCTTTCCAATGGATCATTACACTCTATGTCCATAGTTTCCTTGCCACCATTGTGTTCCTTTATTTTTAGAAAATTCATATATGGTTTAATTCATATAAGCCTCTTACATATCATTACCACTTTTAAAATGGATATGTTATTTTCATATTTATGATGTGAGTTTCTAGTAGGCATGTTTTAAAAATGTTAAAATGTTGTACTTATCATGGTTATATTTCCTATTTTCTAATACATGTTTTACCTACACATGCATTATATATTTTTCAATACTTCATTTTTTGAGATTTCATAGAAAAGTTATGTTTTAATATATCTCTAATATTTTATTTCCAACCTAGTTGAGAAACAAAATTTAAAATAATTAGGGTTCTTCTTATCTTATACATTCTTTATTTTAATAATAAAAGAAATATAATTTAAATTTTAATAATAGTAATATATTTACAATCATTTTAGAACAACATTCCAATCATGGACTTGAAAAGTAAGCTATTTTTCCTTATTTATATATGTTTTACTTAAAAAGTTTTTCATGGATGATTCTTCATTCTACTCATTATTTTAAAATTAAAATTAAACAATTCTTATAAATGTTTTCATTATATCCCTTGTTAGGTTTTACTAATTTTTTCGAAATGAAAATTAATAAATCTCTTTAAGTGTAATGCTCCATCACTATATTTTCAAGTTTAATTATAAGAAAATTAATCTATTTTAATTCCCTTGGTTATTCCCTAATTTTAATTTCTTTAATATAAGGTTATTCACCTAGAATCCTTAAATATACTAATAGAGGAAACTGTATTCAAAACTATATATCATTAATAAATACATTGAAAATAACCAATTCATATTTTTCATAACTAAAGGGAATTTTCAAAAAAAACTATTGAGTATATTTGTATACCCATTTATATTTCATGTTTTTATCATTTTTTTTAAATAAATATGACTATTTTTTATATATGATTTAATTTTAATGAGAAATGATCCCCATTTTCTTTCCCTGATTTATTTATGATTTTATTGTTAACTTCTGAGACACATTTTTATGGATGATAATGGGAAGGTTCATATATTACTTTCTAATTTATTTGTTTATGTTTATATCTCATGAGATAGTTCGGAATGAGAATAATGAGTCTTATCACTTTTTTAGGGATAGACATTATAATTTTTTTACATAGGTCTAGACATAGTTAATTCTCCAAATGGATTTTATTACCACTATGGTTATTCCATATCTCTATTTTTTTCATTTTATTCTACATCGATATATTTTCATTCATTATAATCTCTTTTACATTCCATGATTATAACTCATTTATAAGATATGCCACACTCCTCTGTTATTCTCTTAATTATTCCATGATTTGTGAATAACGCATTATTAGTTATAATTTTACTATGTATATTAATTTTTTCCATGTTCTCATATTATATTTCTTATAGCCATTTATTTTAATAACATATGTTTACCATTAATGAGAATTTGAGATAACCCATATATCATGTTATCATTTCCCAATGTTATAAATAAAAGTAATATGTACGTTGTTTCTAGAATAGTATATTTTAGGATGATTTTGTGAGAGATGTTAAAGAAGCATTATGGATTAATAAATTGGTAATATATTGAGATAATTGTATGTTAGTGGAAAAAAATTGTTTTTTAGTTATTTTTTTAATAATTATCGAAAACCCTAAAAAATATTTTTTTAATGTATTGTAATGAAATATTTGATTTAGATACATCTAATTAGGATGGTCACATCTTTCAATAATAATTTTTTTCCAAAATTTATCTTCCTTCCACATTTAAGATCCACTCTAATACTTTTAAATTTAATTTTATAATACTGTTTTGTCTTCTAATTGAAAATACATAATAGCTGTATGATTAATTATTTTTCATTGCCTCTAATTAATCCTCCCTTATGAGACATTAAGTTTGTATCAATTTAATTTTTTTACTTTATGAGAATATTTTAAAATAATTTACTTGGTCTCTAAGAATTTCATTTATTGATACCTATAATCACCCATATATAATGATAGAATCCAACCCTATGAAATAATTATCAAAAATATTTTCCATTTTATTATGAAAGTCATATAATTTTTTCTATTTTAATGGATATTGACCTAGATAGCCCTATAATTCATTTAATTGGAATATTTGAAAATCAAAAAAGTTATTACATCTATACAATCAATTATTTATTACTTAGGGACATGTATTTAAGTGTTTCCCTTATAAAAATCATATATTTTTAGCCCAACTCATTCATTTAATGAATGAAATTGAATTATTATTTGATGGGTGGGGCACAAAATTACATATCCCCCCCAATTCATCGATGGACCTCATAGGGAACAATAGTTTAGAAAATTTAATGTGTGTATTCCTTATTATGTTTCATGTCATTGTAATATCCCTTAATGGATAAAAATTAATTTTTTAATGTCAAGATTCATTTAGGGGAAATTGAGAACCACAAATTCCAACATACATCAACGACCAAAATAGAAAACATCCAAACAAAGACTGGACCTGTCTCACCCCAGCATCAACCTCTTATAAATAAACCTCACTATTTCATGACCAAATGACTAGTTTTCCCACACAATGGTGAAACTTGTACTAATGGAATATCGATACCCTCTCAATTTCCAAGTCCACATGGCATACATTGGTAAAGGTTTCGTGCTTTAAACCCCATCTGAAGTGGATCTTAGAAATTATGGGTGTGTTACCCCAAAGAAAAAAAATAACCAAAAACTAAAAACTAATGAATCAAAAGAAATCATAATCAAAAAAACATTCACCAATTTAACCAAAGTAATTGATAAGTAATTTGATATTACCAGACACTTTTTCCTTAAGAAATTTCTATACAATAGATGTTACCTGGGTGTCCGGAGCCCCCACCACTAGATTTTCAAATTTCGAGGCAAGCTGTTACCATGACTATATATACTATTTGATGCTAATCTTCCATTTTTAGAAACCCTTGATAAGAATGAGGTCTTGTTTTTTCACCCAAGAGTGTTTCTCCTCATTACGGTTTTCTCTTAAAGACCTCTCCATCATCTTAGTTTTCACCTCATTAGAAGCATTAAGAAGTATAACTTGCTTTACCACTTCATCCTATGAGCTTAACAGAAAATATGAGGTTTGATCACCCTAGACTGTATGACCCTGGTTTTTCATAATATCATTGTGGTCCATTTAGAATTTATCCTTCCATGCTGATTGAGTCTGAAGCTGATGTGGCAAGTAAGAGTAATCCCTCCGTCCATTCCTCCTTTTATTACCCTGGTTCCTCTTGGGGATTATCACTTGGCTTGAAAAATGGATGTACATGTCCCCATTTCTCTCATGCTCACATCCCCGATCAATCTATAAAATATTATCAAGGCCAAAACTCAATCCTGAAATTGCAAGAAGTTCAAATTTTATGCTCAGCCAGATTTTAATCAACTGCCTTGAAACAAAACCCTATGCCTCCCCACCAATGGTTTTATCAGCCACCCCCAATGCATATTGATGTGTCCCCTTCCGTAGCATACCCCTTCCCAACCTAGTAAACATGAAATCGCCATTCTCCTCTATGTCCTCCTCCTACACCACCATAATCTTGCACCCATCCTTCTGATTTCCCAGTAGAGAAACCTTATGCTGAATCCATACCTCAAGTAACACATCACTACCCACTATCCGGACAAGGCTATTCTCCTCCACTCTCATACTACCAGAGGGATCCTTTCTTTCCACCTGATCAACCACTACATTGTGTCTCTGCACTAATTCCTCTTCCCCAGCATTCATCACCAACTCTTCCCTTCTACCATTTCCCCTCCAATTGTTAATCGTGTCCCCGCCATGGAAGGAATCCAACAAATGACCCATGCTCCTGCAACTAGAAAAAAAATCCTCCAAACTTCATACACCACCTACCTCTACTATTGCCTCTCCTCTTAGTAATCTGGTCCACCCTTTATGGTATGACTAAGAAGTATAAAATTTTATATTTCATCATTATGAACTCATTTATTATCCATGTGATTTTTTATTTCCTTTTTATGTCATACATGGGGATATTTTATGATAAAGGTTTTAGTAATATGAAATTATTAGCTAATTATTACTTGAAAAATTTTATTGTATATTTATTATATGATAGCTTCCAATGTATTCAACTCCTCACCCAGTCTCTGATCTAACACCTATAAATTTATCCCTACTCCAAGGCACCAATAAGAGTACTTTGAATGATCTATATATTGTAATATTAATAATTAATTGTTCCTTAAAATATAACAATGAATTTTTTATTTTTAAATTTAATATATGGAGTAAGTATGAATCTAGTTTTCTGAAAATAAGAAATAGTTGGATCATATGTAACATAAAATCTTTTATTATTTTCCATTGAAATATTATCAAAATTGGACCTATTACTTTTTATTTGGTGTGTTATGTAAAATATATATACACAACACTTTGAAGAGAACCATGTTAAAAAAAATATCGCATATTATACAAAAAAATATAATTTTAAAAGGAAATTTTCTCTATAAATATACTTAATAAAAAGTGTGAATCTTCTTAAAAATATATTCTGAAATATTTAATATGTTGATATGATACATCACTATATGAATTCTTAATCAAATCTTCTTCTACAATAGTAACCACTACATGATTATATATGTCCTCAAGTCCATAATATTGAAGACAATACTTGGATTTTCTTCATCATAAACTCAAACAACATTGTGATAAGATATATAAAAAATCATTATCATCTATAAAGACCATACATAATATTTCATGTCACATTCATGACCCAAATAATAGAATGGTAATCAAATAAAAATGTCACATCCCCTAATATATACATACAAACCATCAAAGGATAGTATAAATATTTATATTTAATTAACATAAATGTATGAAACAATTTCCCCACTTGATATATTAATTAAATAAAATATGGTCTTTAACTATATTTTTTCAGACCTATCAATTTAATTTTTTATACACAGTGTGGAATAAAATACATCCAAATCATAGTGAAAATATAAGAAAATAAAAAATGAATAACATGACATGGACATGAAAATACCTGAAAATATAGATATATTGGAGTCCTTACAATATTAAAATTAGTTTTTTATACAAAAAACTGAATACGAATAAGTTTTGAAATATTAATATGTCCTATATAAAAAAATTAATGCTCTTATGTGAATAACCCCTCCAATAAAACATCATAAACATCCCTCATACCACCGACTAATAAATACATAAAAAAGAACAAAATATAATACCCCATACACCATGTATTATTTTTTCTATAACATATACAGATGATCTATTCTATTGACACCATCATAAAAAAATTATTTGTCATTCACCATATTAGTTCATGTGCATGTTGTGGTTATAATAATATAATGTATGTGGTCACCACTCAATTACCATTATTCAATAATAAACAAATGTATACTCTAAAAAATATAATATCATTTGATTTACTAGTATGGTAAGGTTTATACATGTTTAATGAATCATATATTACACGAATAATCATAAGTTATTCCTTACATGAGGAGGTTTGTTACAAGTATTACTATCTTCAAAAATTATCTCAGTATTGAACATGATGTATTCATTCCATCCTTTAGTAGAGTAAGAATCAATACCTATAAGTCCTACAAACTAATATATATATATGTAGCCCTATATATACAGTTGTTTGTAATAATGTAAGGTCCCTAGAGGCCTACACTATCAGAGTAATGTGAGTAATGTATATTTGATTAATGGAAATATTATTTCATGTCCCTTCAAAAATAAGGGAATAATAATTACATGTTAGGGTGTTTCAAGCCCATCCAATACCTCTCAGAAATATTCATCAAAATGTGGGTACCATCTAAAAATCATATACTATAATAAATATACCAAACCATTTCCTACATCTATATCAATTTATAACATTTTTTATATATCATGATTGAATGAATTGGTATATATTAAAAATAAAGAGTGAACTATGAAATAAAGAGGATAATAAAAAATACATTTATTGTATCTCATTCACATCATTGTACATGAGAAAATCCATTATCATGAAGAGAAAACACATAAAACCAAAAAAATGTATATTAGTTTATGATCAACCAATTTTTTATGGAAAATTTAGGATGGATTCAATCATAATTCAGATCTTTTGTATGTAATATTTTTAAAACATTTATTTTTTAAGAACGTTATTGTTTTGGGTTATCTTAACAGTGAAATGTTTTCTTGAAAACTATTAATGAATGTTAGTGGAAGATTTTTTATAGCTACAAATTTAATTGGAGGATATATTTTTAATGCCTCATAACGAGTAAGAATGAAATAACCATAAATAATGAACCACATAAGATAATATATTTTTGGGTTTATGTTACTGCATTTTAAATATAGTGAACCCATAGAGAAAAAAAATGTGCCCAACATATTTTATATTTTCTTAAACCTCCATAATATCTTGATCTAATGGAACAAGATGATTTTAATAGGATTCATATTCCTTAGAATTTCGAATATATGGTCTTTAATTGAAACCTTCATTGAATGATAATATATACATGGAAATACCTCACCAATAAATCACATTATTATCCAATGAATTCGTCCCAGAAAAATGATTGATATTGTAAGATAAAGGAATATAAGTTGGGGATAAATTGAGGGAATGGAAAATTTGTTGTATGATAAAAAAATCCCAACTATTAATATTTAGGTGCTTCAAATTAACATATTAAAAACCAAGAAAACCCTTATTTTGAGGGTTTTCATAGTAGTTCAATGGGTACTTAGTATAATTCTATTGGAACCTTTTGAATAATTTAGAACCCTAAACACTGATTTCACTCAACTAGGTACACGGTACTAGAAAATGAGGAACCTTATGCCAGGGTAAAACATACCACTTCTCTTTATAAACTAACTTACTACGAAAATCCTCCATTATAGCCTTCAACTCAAATTACTCTAGATGATGTATATAATATTGAAATTAAAGGGAGTTTCCATTTTATAAAGTCTAAGATTTTTATAATCTCATCTACATCAGGAATATATCCTAAATGAACCATTAATTGTCTTACAAAGGGAATAATTCTTTCTATTTCCTATATATTTTGGGCTCTCAGTCTCAAGTATACTATTAGAGATTCACATAATAAAAAAATATTTGAACAAGAGGTATTATCTTTCCAACTATATTATAATGATTTATGTTTATGGGATAAAAATCTATTATTATTTTCAATCATAGATAGTGTTGTGAAAGAAGTCATATTTTATAGGTAGAGAGAACCAATAAGCTCCTTCTCTAAATATACCAATTTATTCAAAAGTATTGGTATATCTTTTAGGAATAATTCATTATTAACCCACCCCTATAAATCCATATATAGTTGATACCTGGATAAATACATTTAAATCAACTATAATTTTCAAGACTCATTACTAATTAAAGGAATAAATAATCTACTGGGTTTTAATAGTTGAGATCATATTTTGAATCATTGTAAACATTTCTATCATTTTTTAGGTAATCCAAAGCCCAAACATAGAAGAATAATCTATTTTAACACAATATATAGGAAAAGGCCTTTTACTATAATGGGATTCTTATAGATCTATTTCAATTGATGATCAATATCATTTACATAACATAATTCTACCAAGGTGGGGTGATCCTTATATAACCATTGAAATCAAGGATACATTCTTGGAAAATATCATCATGGTTATAAATTGTCCTCTTGGACTTATCATCAATTTATTTGTGAAAAGATGTAATCAAAAATCACAATGACAACAAGATTCTAATTGTATCCCTATATATAACAATTATGTTAACATTGAGTCTTTATAGATGATTATTCTGTATGGTATATCATGAATAATTATAATCTCTATAATATAATGTTTCATAAAATCACTTACAAAAAAATATTTGTTAATTGAGAGAAGTTGGTTTGTTTCTATTTGACAATGCATAATTAAATATACTCTATTTTTTACATCAAAATAATATACTAGAATTATTACTAAATAATATCAAATCACATCCCATTACCACACTATAAAATGATGTTTCTAGAGAGTATTATAAGGCATTTGGTACTGTTCCTTTACTTTCTATTTAGAATGGTGTCTGAAAAAAAACATATAATACCATTATCCATTCGAATCCACCAAAATAGTCAAATAATTGTAAAATAATTCTTCTTATGTATAGTGTTTTTTCCCATAAGTAAAAAGGATAATATTTCATAATAATTTCTTTATCTACTTGGGATGAGAAACCATCCATTGATGTATGAAAAGGATTGAGAATTTGGGAACTATCAATTGAGGAACTCCCCAACATTGAGATTCACACAAATGAAGATAGAAATATAATTAAATATCTAGTAGTTTAAGACTA
This sequence comes from Viscum album, assembly GCA_963277665.1. NCBI lineage: Eukaryota > Viridiplantae > Streptophyta > Magnoliopsida > Santalales > Viscaceae > Viscum > Viscum album. The sequence continues at coordinate 381,582,213 of OY728132.1, read as the reverse complement.
ACTATATGATAGTGTATGTAAGGTTGATATTACATAAATTTTACCCACTATGATCTAGGATCATATCATATTTGATTTTAAAAATAAAAGGAATTAGATAACATTCATTCTCTATTTCTTTAACCATTTGAGGGTGAACATTCATTCAAGGGAATTAAAAAATAATAATTACCAATAGAATATTGGATATCGGTATTTAAGGACTGATGGTATTCATATTGATAAAATTTCATGACATCAATGTAAGACTGAGAAAATTTGTACTTCAGGATATTTTGGTTTCTAAAAATTATAAAACTGTTTCTCTTTATGTAGTTCCTCCATCACATTACATAATTGGAAATATTATCCAATTTAAAATAATAGTTATGGAAGTACATTTCTTGTGTTCATATCTATTTGTAACTATATTGCACTACATTATGATCCTACATAAGGATTCATCTTAGGACCATAAGTGATTAAACAAAACACACCTCAAACTCCTTAAATAGTTGTGGTAGAATGAGATCTGAAGTTGTGGAAAAATGATTATTCAATATTTAATAAACTATTTTTAATATAACTTTTACATTAATTTCAACCCTTCTTTGGTCAAATACTTCGCATGAGTACCAATATTGGGGAAATTTATAATAATGTATTGGTAATACCAAGTATCATGGAATCAATTTTTTCAAAACACATTCAATTGAATTATACATGTATTCATTGACTCCACCTTCTTAAGATCTAATGTGATTAAAACATTACATATTACATGGAATAAAATATTATCTTATTATTATTTAGCATGGAAAGTTATAATTCTTGTAATATAGATGATGATTATATATGGTGTTTAGAATTATAAAAGTAACTTAACAATGCATATCCTAGAACTTAATATAGTTAATGATATCATCAAGAAATGACATAGAAGAAGAATATGTGAATATATTAAAGAACCAATTATTCAATCCACTAATAAAGCGTAATTATTATACAATCCAAACATCATTAAAGGATATCCACTATTACCTTACCACCATCAAATCCTGGTAATTGGAATATCCTCTAGTGTAAATCAAGTTTGATTGTAACCTATTCATAGGTAAATTTTATAGAAACACTTCACACAATTTAATTAATAAAATTATAATAAGTTCTATATAATAGATAATGGATTTTGATCCTAAACGGATTCAAAATATGAAATTCTATATATAAATAAAGGTAATCAGTTAATTTCAAGGGAAAAAGTCTATATCGCACTAAGGGGATGTACTTATTCCGATGAAAACGATTCCTTGGAGACCATAAAACATTGTTTTTAATTTACTCAGTTTATTTTAACCATTATATACACATGATTAGAAATTGGATTACTTCTAGAGAGAGGATCAATTGTGAATTTCACATCCCATTTAGGGGGAGATATCCAAATGTCATTGAGGAACACATCTTGATGTAAATCCACTAAATTGGGAAAGACGTGAGGAAGTTGTATATACATTCATGGAAAATTACATTACCATTTTTGGAATTTGGTGGCATTCATATGTGGCTCTAAGAGGTTCTAGTGGAGTTTGTAGGAGTACTATATAGGTAATTCACATTGAGAAAGGGGAATTTAAGATGTCACTATTATGTTTCATGGGATGAGTAGATCATGATTCATGGATTTTATATATTATAGGAGTCATGCATGAAATAAATTCTAAATGTAAAATGTGAATTCATGAGAAGAGTTTAATTCAAGATTTTTTACAATCAATTTAATTGAAAATATAAACATTTGAAGATTTATAACTGAAATATATTTCACAAGATGTATACTGTGGACCATGTAGAATTCATTATGTGAATATAAATGTCACACCAAGGATAAGGGAACATAAATCCAAATTATTAGGTTGAAATTCATATAATCCCTCTCATCATGAATTTGTTTCTTTGATGTTTTGGATAAAACCTTGATGGTTTTTGGAGACCATTTATAATTTTTATCCCTAATTTTTTATAATGGTTCTAGTGGTTAGTTGTTGAAAATTAGTCATTAGTACTTATCTTTTTTAAATTGTTTCATCTCAATGTTATTTTTTAATTCACTATGGTATTGTTTGGTTAGTTTAGGGTGATTTGTTTTCTGTTTTGAAGATTATTTTATGTGGATAAGATTGATCTTGGGTTTCTTTATATAGTTGGGGATTCTATAATGTTACTTCCTCACCCAATGGTGTATAGAGAAATCATGGAGATTCATTAATGTATGTGACCCATGTTCTATCCTATTTAAATTATATGTGTGGAGATTACATTATTATTATTTGGATGGATAATAAGGGTTGAAATAATAAAGATCCTATATTGAAATAAACTAAATTTTGTGTGGAAGATGTGTAATCACACAATTTTACTAATTTTATGATATTTATGATGATATTATGCATTTATATTTCTAATACTAAAAATCAAGGATGTTGGGGTCCTTTCATGTATTGAAGTGGATTATTCATGAGACCCTTACTATTTTTTGTATGATTACACCTTGAAAACGATATAATATACATATATATGGATAATAAATTGGTTTCCCATCGAAAAATAGATTGTGTTGTTGTTTCTATTCTTAAAAGGAAAGTAATGTGATTAACGGTCCTAAATTAGTGAAATCGGGTCTATATTCATATTATGTGAGGATATATTACTGTGTTTCCTTTTATGTTGTCATATATGGTGAAGTGATGGTGGTGATTTACTAAGATGTGAGTTGTATGTGATATGGTGTGTGGGGTTTGTTTGGCATCAATGTAATCTGGGAATATGTGTGGTTATGTTTTGTGGGGGTTTTGGTGTGTGATGGTTGTGGTACATTATGGTTGTTATGTGTCATTGATAAGGAATGTGGTATAGTGTAGATGATCGATATATGATAGTTTAATATTTTTGTTGTTGTTGTTATATTAGTCACCCAGTTATCCTTAGAATTAATTATAATAATGAAAAATAATGTGAACATGTTGGTAATGATTGATTGTGGAATTACAGGACTTCTCCCCATCGCCCATGTTTTCAATGTCCATATTTTAAAAATCTAGCAATATTGGGTATCTTTAAATCCTCATCATGGATAATGATATATGATCCTTCCTTCTCAGACCATATTTATACTTGTTTACTATCTTAGGATAGTAACTTATTACGAAGCCATAGTTCATAACAATCTCCAACTATCTACTTTTTCACATGTTCAATTCCTCCTATGGAATATATAGTCTAATATATTACTATTTGTATATATATATCACACTTTTTACCATATAGAGATTTCCATAATTTCATCATTGAATATTTTACCATTATGATCTTCAAATAAAGTATCAATTAGATTTTAATAAGAATATTTAATTTAAATGAGGCATATTCTACCACCATGTCATAATCTATAGGAAAAAATACAAATCTATTCTTTAATAGATCAATGTATATCAAAAACCAGTCTCTAATGAATGGAAATGTGGGAACCACTATAATAACCAATCCCCTCATTGTCTCCATAAAATTTTCTTAATATTAAATTATCATGAGGTCCAAGACTCCATTTTGAGATATGTTTATCATTGGATTTAATATCACTAGAAATTTAGCATGAATCTTTAATTTTATCATTTTATCCCAGAAATCTAAGGATCTTTGTTACATTACATAGTCTGCTCAATTTTTCAGTCACATATATATATATTTTATCTACAGATATACAGTCTTGTGATTATTGGAACTTTTAATGAATATTTTTGTCTTCAAATAAAGACTTTATAAATTTTTAAAACATTAAATTCAATATTTAATTTTTGATGAAGCACGCATGATTTATGATTTATGGGAATATTTATGGAAAACCCGGACATGAAATCACCATAGAAGACAAAACCATATAAAAAAATCCACAACAACCATAAATGATATTTATCATCAAATGATAAAAGAATAAACTATAAATTTATACCTAAATGAAAAAAATAGATACAACAAAAAAAACATTAACTACAACCCAAATTAATAAGAAATCAGCCAGAGGATACAAGAAAAATAGCTTCCTAATCTATGTGTACCACTTCAGTGACACATGAGCTCAACAAAAAAATACAAATCCACATTATTTATATAATATATCAGGTGTGATATTATATAAAAGATAAATATTGGATTTCATATTCAGGTTGGAAGCTCATTATATCCTTTAAAAATAATCATAATAAATCTGAACAAAAATACAAAGTCAACAACAATAAAAGATGTGAGGTAAATGTCCATGTGACTAAAATTATGTTGTCTAAATATATATATATAAATCCCCCATTCATGTTACTTGGGATTAGGGACCTTATAAATATTATCAGCATATTTTTGAGATATATTTAATTAGACATGTTGAGATGATGCGAATTCATCCATAAATGCCTTTATAAATTTTCTACAGTTTGATGTCATATTTTTATAGAATTTGGATTGGAAATAAAAATCATAGGAACCAAAATCAGCATGATCCAAGAGGTTATACAACTAAATGAAATTCAATTTAGGATCCTTTGAAAAACCCAACATTAATAATTGGATTGTCTGGAACATCACTTGTCTCACAAACTATAGTGGTTCTATGTCAAAATACATTTATAGAACATTCCATCTATATCCTTAACCATATTATTATATCTATTAATCTAATTATCATATCTATCCTCTTACTTGATCTAGGAATAAATGACAAAATGATTTATAAACATTAGTAAATATTGATCAAGGTATTCTTTTAAGACTCAATCAATTATATAAATGAATTTATCAGGGGTATTTATTAGTGTAAATGGCTCCATAAGGAATTTATCATGTCTGAATATTCTGTAGAATATTATCTTTGTTATATATCCCATTTTCACTTTTATTTGATGACATCCAAATTTATGGTCAATATTTTAGAATTATTGTGTCTCTCTAATCATATTAAATAAGTCATCAAAATAGGGTGTAAGATACCTATTATTGGTGGTGATCCTATAAAGTTCATGACAATAAATTAAAACTCATGTTGATCCATATTTATTCAAAGAAAATACAACTAGTGGTACCCATGGTGAATCACTTTGGTTTATAAAACCATTATCTAAATTTAATTTTAGAAACATCTTTTATTTATCTAATTAAATTAGGGTAGTTCTCTAGGGATTCATTGATAGAGGCATAAAACATGATACATGTTATATTTATAACTCAACATTATAATCTAGGGTTAGTATAGAAAACTCTTCTATGAATATATCAACAAATTCTCTCATAAAAGAAAAATAATCAATAACAACCCTTTTCCCAATCATTTGAGCTTATTACAACTCATTTTTAGGAACTATGTACTATATAATTGAAATAATTTCAATAAAATGTTCATGGTAACATTTTCACTGATTTATAATGAATGGATGATTCAAGATATGAAATTTGACTTCCTTATCCTTGATATTGATATGAGATTTATTTAGGGAGAGCTAATCCATTCCAAAAAACATATGAATTTGGAAAAAATATTAAAAATATGATTTATCGGAACAACATTCCAACAAAATTCTTTCAGATAATAGTTATAGATTCAGATTTTAATCATCGTACCATTACAATTTATCACTAATAATTAAATAACAAGCTATTCGAGTGGTCATTTAATTTCATTACTAAAATTTATTAATTTCAAAGAGTGGGAGAACTATATTAAAATACTAAATTTTAATTTATAGAGTGGATGATGATTGTATGTATCACCATTACATTTTTAGGACCCACTACTACTTATGTGATTAACTAGTATTTCATATTTTCTCATGGAAGTGGGGGTTATTGATGTCAATTTTTGAAATTAACCATTAGTTTTTTAAACCAGTTAGAATGAGGTCCATACTCTATATTATTTAATCAGTAAGTATGGGTGGTTATTTTGGATAATTCCTATCTCACACTATTTCAATATATATAATATTCATTCCACATAGGTATTTATGATCTCTATTCCCTTCTCATTCATACCCCAGTCATTTTACCATTCATTTTGGACAATTCTCCCTAATGATTTTTCACATTTTTTGTATATAGGATGATTAATTTTTGTTCCCTTATGGGATGTATCTTTTGAGATTCCACAATATCCATTTTTATTTCCTTTTCCTCAAAACTACAAGAATGGTGGGGGACTAGAATATCAAACACTACCTTCAGATCGCATTGAAAATGTTATTCATAGCTTCAAAAGAAACTCACAAAGAATGAGTTTTAGATACTTGATTCTATTCTTCGTTCTGCGCTTGAATCAATGGGATTTTCGGGTTTCAATTTAGGGCTCCTAAACTCTACTCATATAATCTTTAGATTCCGGACTGAAGCGGAATATTATAGATTATGGGTCCGTAGATCATGGTATTTTGGTGGTTGTTTTATGAAAGTTTTAAAATGGGATCCAGATTTTGATCCGCACATCGAATCACCGGTTGTGCCACTCTGGTTGGGTTTTCCTGAACTGCCATTGCACCTCTTTAACCAAAATGCTTTGTTTCCTATTGCAAAGCTCATTGGTAATCCAATGACACTTGATTCTGCCACAAAGTCACTTTCTAGGCCTTCTATTGCAGGAATTTGTGTTGAAGTGGACGTTTCAAAACACTTGCCTTCACATATTTGGATTCAGAGCGGTAAACATGGTTTCTCTCAGGAGATTCTGTATGAGAGATTGCCAGATTATTGTCATAACTGTCTTAGGCTTGGCCATCCCCCTAATTTCTGTAGCAAGAATCAGGGCTTCCCCAAGGTGAAAAAACCTACCTGGGTTGAAAAAGGACATAAGGCTCCAGTTGATATAAAAGTTTGCGCGAGTGGATTGGATCATGCTCACAATTCTGAAAATCAACTTCCAGATTTTACTAATGCGGCTATTGAAAATACGATTACTCCCTCTAGGATTGAACCTATTGGATCCCAGCACTCTAGTTCTTCTAAGGAAACTGAACCTCAGAATCCCCATCCCCTTCAAGAACAAAAGGATTTCGCTGTACCTAACGAAAATTCAGGGGAAGAGGATCATGATGTATTAGACTCCATTGCTGAGGAAGCTGACCAACCTATTCAGATGGAAGAATCTTTCTTAAATAATATGGCTAAAAAAGGTAAAAAACCTTTGGTAGATGAGGATGGTTTCATCACTCCACATCCAAGAAAAACTAGAAGATGCAAAGACTACTCAAACATAGAACGTACCATTGTTACTAGATCAGTGGACATCTCTAAAGCTGAGCATGTAGAAACTTCCCAAGAGAAGACTCAAGTTGAGACTCCCAAATCAGAACCTGCTAATGATCCTCAGGATAAGCCTCAAGAATCACTCTCTAGTACTGTTCTGTACTACTTTTCTCCACATTTTGATGAACATGATCTTCAGGAATGGATCAAGCATATGGATACGCAACAGCAGATTTCTCAACAGGAGCTTCAGGAATGTAAGATTTCAAAGGAGCAATATCTTTATATTAAAAGATCCATCTCCATTGAAAAATCAAGGATGAACAGCAAATCAAATTGAATCTGACCTGTTTGATGCTTTTGTCTTGATTAACCCTGTTTTGGAGTTTTCTGTCTCTTTCTCCAGATTTACTGATTGCCATCAATTCTAAGGATTTTCAGTAAGAGGTTGCTCTCTTTTGGTCTATTTGAGGCCACATTCATGGATCATTCTCTACTGGTTTTTTACTCTGGTCTGCAGATTGTTATTTCAGTTTTTTTCTAGTTGTCCTGGGTTTATTTATTCTGGTTTTCTGCTGAGCTACTGAGTTTTATCTTCTATGACTGATGTTGAATGGTTGAGAAGTGAGGTCCTTAAAACCTCCCCTATCCTACTGTTAACACTCCAAAAGGTCTGGATTTTCTGAACCTCCAGCTTGTTCTTGCCTGGACACTAGTTGATTTTGAAGATTTTCTCTATCTGCTTATAGTGCTGGAATTATGTTTTCTGATTTCCTGGTTTGATCAGTATGCCTTTTGTATATTTGACGGCCATGGCAAGGATACTATAGAAGCAAGATGTCCTCTTTCTACTTTTTTCCCCTGCTCCGCATGGTTGCAATTCATGCTGTTTTCAGGTTCTGGAGAAGGATACAGAATCCAGATATGGATCCACAGTGCTTCTCTTCTATTTCTGTTACTGTCTCGCGCCTACTGTTTCAATGATGCTGGACTTACTTTGCACCTGTGGTTGCGGGACAGCTTGGCTGATGAGATGTTTTTAAAGATCTTAATGTTTGACTTTTTGTGGTAGCTGGCTGTTGAAGATTAGATTGCTCATCTTCTGTTTGTTTATGCGGTCATCTACTTGAAACTCCTTGAAGCATTATGAGTGCATCTGGATGATGTTTGGATGGATTTCTTCTTGAATCTCTATCATGCTATTTCGAAATGGATGTTTTCTTTCGAGCATGATGTGTTAATCTGGATGCTTCTTGTAAATGATATGAATTGTGCTCTGGTTGATGATCAGTTTAATGAGGCTGCTGAAGTCTTGGATTGGAGTCAAGGCCAGAATGGATGATCTTGATTGAAGGCTCTACATTTTTCTGGAGATCTATTACTGGCTAGCTGCAACATTTTGCTTTGGTATATTTGAGTTTCTTTATCATGTACCCCCGATTAATCCCTGCTGGTGTAAGTTCTTTACACCTCGATTTTGTAACGCAACTTTTTTTGATTTTAATAAATTTCTCTAGTGGGCATGAATTGGGAAACTAGTTCATGTCACCACTTTTCTAAAAAAAAATTTCTATGAGAACATGAGATTTAATAATAACATTTTTATGTATATATTCATAATATGATGGTTATTATATTGTAATACACACTATGGGAGAGTATTATTTACCCCCAGAAGGAAAAAATTGGTCGTCATTGCTTCCTTTATTTATTAGGTTCTTAAACATGATTCATGTTATTATTCATAAGTTTTGATAGTTATAGGATAATTTACAATATTTTGTACTCTATCACCAATAAAGTTTGATTTTTCATTGATATAATCATTTAACATTTAGTCAAATTAATTATCAAGTTAATTAATCCAAGTTAAATCTATTTACTAAAATCAAATGATTAGTGTGAGTATTGAAAAGTATTACTAATAGTAAGAAATATTATTATAAATTCAATAAACCCTTTGATGTCCTATGTTGTTACACCTTTCATTCAACCTATGAATGTTTTTATCTTTCTACATAAATTTTGCTAAAAATATAATTTGTATGGTATATCCCATTTATCTATATAACATAACCCCAAAAAATAAATGAACCCCACTCTAATACCAGCTGAGTTTAGGCAGGATTTTCAGACATATAAATTAAATAATTTTGTGTGATTATTCATTACATATCCTAATAAATCACACCCTAGAACCTCTATGATTATTGTATTTTCACATTAGATACATAAAAACGCATTTATAAACATTTAAAACATCACTAACCAATAACCATTTCATATGATATACTTTTTCAAACACAAAACATAATAATAATCTTCATAACATGGTGAATGGAAACATATGAATGAGTGTTCTTAGATTCTCAATAAGGGTAGACATAAGAGACATAAATCGACGATTATAAGTTATTATAATATTAGAATATGGGTGTGAGAACATAATCATGGTTCCAATATGTAAAATAATATAATTATACCCAATAATATATATATAATAAAACATGGGTTATGAAATATTGATATTAGTATAACCTAAAACTCGAATCATAAGAATGTGGAAACATGATTGAATAATCTTGATCCATGAAAGCATAACATAGGTATGTTGCATAAAATAACAATTCATAATAACATTAAGAAAATATATAATAACATATGTTAAGGTAAACTAGTAAGATATTAATATCATAACACACGTCACTGACCACCATTCCATAACATAGTGGACTTAGCCTTGCCACCCATATCCATTAATATGATAAAATTCCCAAAAAAAACTCCCTTATCACACCCTGATATCATGAGATAAATAAATTTACCTAATTTACTAGAGGTATATAACCAACCCACCCATTACATAATGATCGAACATACATAAATTTTCATCATGAACATGAGACAAATCATAATTTTATCATATATTAATCTCCCCATGAAAAGGAATGGGTGTCATGAAAACAACTATATGAAATCATAATAAGTTAATCATATAAATAAGATTGATAATTTCATTTGAGAATATTTCAATAGAATCATAAAAAACAAATGATGTCAGCATAGATGAAAAAAACCTATACATTTGCATTAAAATTTACATAGAGAAAGAATAAGAAGTGAATATTACATGTTTTATACATTTTAAAAAAATCAAAAGAAAATTTAATATAAATTATGATTTAAAACCATGAAAACATGGAGATTATGTTTCTTAAAAAATCTCTTAATATTGTGTGAAAACATATTCATTTATGAAATCTGAAAAAGCAATTCATTTAAAACATTTGTCAAAGAAAGTGAATATAGGCCTAAATCCATGAACAAAGATAAATTCTTATTGAAATTAATTTATATTTAAAATAATAATAATAAATATCATAATTTGAGATATTTATATCCACAAAACAAAATATATAATTTATACAAAGTGGAGATATATTCCTGAAGAAAAAGAACTGGTAAGGCTAGTTTCTCTTACAAGCATTACTTTTGGTAAATTATGAACCAAATTAGTCTTTAATGGTAATAAGACATATAAAACACAAAAATAAAAAATTGATAAATTTTTAGTGGTAGTTTTAGTCAGCAACACCATTTAACTTCCATAAATGGAGATTTAATCATAATAATATCAAATTCAAAGTGAGATTAGAAACAGTACCCTTACCTTTACTCTTAGGTTTAGAAAAGCACAATAACATTATGTATAATAATAAATTAATTAAGTTATTTCATAATATTATTTATAATTATTATATTTATATACTTCAAATTTAATCATTTATTAAACATGTATTGTTTTGTTAATGATTATTTTCATCATTAAATGTTATAAATTTTAAGAGTTTCATACATGTTTCATAATATAGATAACAATAATCATTCATTGATACCAAGTTCATAATTACATGATTATTCAAGTTATTTTAATCATTTAATTTCAATTATTTAAATGTCCCAGTGTTCAATTGATAAAAATTAGGTCATGGTTTGTGAGAATGGAATCCATGTAAAATATTTGTTAGGTATTTTACCAACATCAATGAGTTACATTAAATTAATTGTATATTTTACATTCAACATAAAAGAACCATTTTGAGTGAATATATAACTCCATAATATGATATATTACATTAATAAATGTCTTGATACTTATTTTTGTTAAGAAAGGTGATGTTGGTATTACATTGTTTATGTAGGTGGTTGAAAAGACTCAAACAAGGAAGTTCTTTGCTAATGAATGGGTAAGAGTATAGATTTATATAATAATAGAATCATTTTAATAGTTTCAGAATAATTTTAATATAACTTAATTATAAGATATTATTAGATTTATATTTATTGGAGATGTGAATGTAATTATGAGTATATTTTATGAACATCGATACTAACATAATGAAATTTTTATTCATGACAATGGTTCCATCAGAATGAATGATTTAGGATTTCTTCATTGAAATATAAAATAACAAGCTTCATAGAATTATTTTTTATAGGAATAGTTTTAATATATTCAAGAGATAATCTAATTTGTTTATGATATTTTGAAAGGCTAGAGTAAATATACTAATATAGGTGACAATGAGGGAAAAGCCCTTGGAAACACAAGTTGGGTGAAGGGTAATAACAGAATCACATGGTATTTAGGTGGGCTAGTTAGTGAAATAATGATGAAATATTTAATATTGAACCCTATACCAAAAAATAGAACTCTTTAATGTTTCTGTGAAAATTAATTACTTAAAAATCATGTCATGATGATTTACCTCTTTTTATCTTCTTTTTATCTTTTCGATTTTTTTTACCATGGGAATTATTTTTTAATAAAAATATAATATTACCCCAGAACCAAATTTTTATTTGAATATTCATCATTTTATAGAAACTTCATCTAATTAAAATTATAATATGTTAAAACTATCTTTTAAAAGAAAATAAAAAATATATATAAAAACAATTTTTATCAAAAAAATCAGTTTTAAAACATTATGTGTTCTTAATATAATTTTTCATAAATTAGTAATTAAATGTTCACTAATATATATTTTTATTCATTAAGATATTACAATATAGTAATCACTTAAAAGTTGTGAATTTTATAAGATAAGAATACACAATAATTCATAAAAATACTTCTTTCAAAAGTATCAATTTTTAACATTCATACTAATATTAATAATTAATCTACCAAACATTTAATTTTATAAATCAATTGATTTTAAAATTTTCATTTTAATTTAATAAATATATAAATTCATACTTTAATAATTTTAATAGTATTTTATTCATTACAAATTATTAATTTTCAAATTATTAATTTTAAATAAATATTATAATTTTGTTTCATTACATATTAATTGCTTATTATATTATTTTAAATTACAAATATTTCGTATTCTATATAAAAAATGAATATATATCAAATGATTATATTTCAAAAATTCAGACTTCTCACAACCCTATTTATAATGATTAAATTAAATTATTATACTTAATATTACATGCATTCTTAGTATTATTTTTCCTATGCGCTTGTCCCAATAATTGAAAATCAATTATTTAAATTTTTTCCTTATTTTCAAATTTTCAATAAAAAAGATGATATTAATGGAATACAATGAGGATAAACATTTATTTTTTATGGTATTTTTATTTAATTGTGTTTTGATTCATATTTTGATTTTATTAATGATGTTTCATATTGAATTCCTATAATGTAATAACTTTTACTTGAACTATAAAATTTTATCATAGAAAAATGTGACACAAATAAAATCTATTTGGTGTTTCATATTGAATGCTCAATTTTACATATATTTAATATTATGAAAATATACATAGTAAAATTTTGGGTAGATACATGTATTGATCCTTTTGATAGTTGGAACATGACTATGAGAATATCATTTCACAAAAATATATAGTTATTTTAATGGTTGTATTACCACTATGACTCTCTGTAATTGTTTTATTTTTAATTTTTTCTTATATAATTTAAATTTTTTTCAGATACTAATATCAAGACCGTAGTCTCCCCACAATATGATAAGGGCCCTCACCACTTTTCAACTGCATCTTGCATATGGGGTGGAATATATGATTCCATGTGGTTCTCTAAATCATGCATGTTGATACTAAATGTTTCATTATAAATTTTTTTATACCCATTTTATTTATTATTTTTTAAATGGAGATTAGCAGAGTAGAGACATCCTTATTGAGATTAAAGATGGAATCTATTCATGTGTATGGAAAATATAAAAACAGTAGACATTAGATTTTCTATGTGAGTGTAATTGAATATTTCCATTCTCCTATCATGATTTAATTTTTGTCCTTGGGGGATATTCTGTTTTCATATATTTTAAATCTTCTACATTCTCAAGGCTGTGAGATTTCATGTTTTTATTCCTCATTATTTTCACGTAGAGTCGTGTATCATCCAAAAAAATTATGTTGTTGATATATGTACATATTAGTTAATTTCCATCATTAATGTATTTATTGTTTTCTAAAATATATTATAGATTAGTTTTAAATAATTTTTCCTAAATATATTGATTTATTTGTTATATTTTATTATGATTAACGTGAATGTTATAGTGATTTGGAATTAGATATAGGTATATTAGTGATTTGGGATGTCTAGTTTATTAATGGCAGATCCTGAAAGCATCTCACATTTCATTGAGGTCGGTTTATAGGTTTATTATAAAATTTTTTAATAAAATATATATATTTAGAAAGTTTTTCTATATTAATTTTTTAAATAATAAAAAATTCCACCCGATATGATCCCATTGTGCCACCTAGGTAAAATATTGATATATTATCATGGTTGGTAATTCAATAGTTATACCTTCAGATTTTTTTCATTTTGGGGATAGAGGTGCTCATGTTGGTAGTCATATCATTCAGGCTATGGAGTTACATCAATTTGGGGTTTGTCATATAGTCTTTATTTGGGTGGATGTGTGAATTAGTGTATACCATTTATGGAATAAATTATTAAAGACTTTTAAATGAATTTCCCAATAGATTTATAGGTTATGGGTGGTCATCAGAATGTTGATAACTATATTGAGTTTATCAATGGTGTCATAAATCTAGTAGAGACACTCGATGCTTGGTGGTGAAGATAAAACCATATATTATTCAAGGGTTTTCTAGGAGATGGTTGGGTGTTATGGTTAAATCCATTATTTATAAAGGAATGACATATAAGGTCATCAAGTACATGTTCATAAAAGTTTTTTCTTTTTATGGTCTAAGATCATGATGTCTTGTTTAACTCAAGATAACATATTAGTGATATGTGATTTCATTTTATTTACTTCAATTAGTTCATACACTCTAATATATATTTTAAACATAAGATGAGGATGTTTTTAGGGTCCCACTAGTATTATTACTCTAACCCTATATTTGAACCTTGGTGTGCTTCTAGATTTTTTGGTCATGGAACCATCAAAGAAGAAGTAGACTCTATTGGGATTTTGAGAAGGTGGATATGTTCACAGTTAGAAGATATTCCAGGAGTTACTAAGAAAATTTTTAGTTGTTACAGTTTATTCTATTATTATTATTACATACTATTTATATATTTCCACAAACTTTGGTGATGTGATCAAAGAATTTAATACACAAACATTTCTACATTTCACTAAATTATTCTTTTAATATCCCAATAAATGACACCCCAAAACATACTGGTGAATTTGGATTATAGATACAAAATTATATTACAAAATCTTCAAAATATATTATAAATAGTCTTCTCAGTTCATACTATTTTAACACATAAATCATAATACTCTTATTCCTAACATAATATTGTGTACATTTGAAAAGGTGATTTTTTTATTCTTCCCAAGGGTAAGAATAAAAGTAATAAATAAATTATAATAAGTAATGATTATTTAAGTATATATCTATATAGAAATAATCATCTTTTTTATAGATTTTAATTTATAATCATACCACAAAAAACATATATCATAAAATATGGGTTAAGAAATAAGTCATTTATCCTAATATAAGGTATGAATCATAATCCTGTTGAAACATAATTTAATAATAAGGAGCCATGAGAATTTAAAATTTGTATATTTGATAATTTAATAATATGGGACAAACATAAACATATAATTCGTGAGAAATGTCATGGATAACCACTATTACATTCATATCACAGTAGACCCAGATAACCAACTTTTTATATAAAAGTCGACTTTTTCTTACCAACCACCTCCTATAACATTGGGGAAATAAGAAAAACAACATTATATTTTCGTGATCTCATTAGTTATATAACATTACCCACTTCATTAAAAGGATCAAATAGAACAACCCTCGATTAATGATAAACCTTACATATGTGTTCCAGAAGAACAATAATAAATTAATAATTCCATAATGGGTTATTAAGTATGTCAAATGAAAGAGGTTTCGTGAAAAAATACATAATATATTATCATAATCAAAAAAATGAATGATGGTGTATGGTTTCATTAGGGAATATTCTATTGAATCATAAGAAACATCTATGTATGATGACATAGATGAAAAAACATTTATAAAATAATTAACATTTACAAAGATAAAGAAGAAGAAATAGCCTATACAATAAAGATACATTTTAATAAACTATTTTTATGAAATAATAGTAATATAATTTCCATTGTAAAATCATGAAATCATTTATATTATGTCTCCTAATGAAATAAATAATTATTTTGGGTAAAAACATTTAAAACATAATAAAGGGTTTTTTAATCTTTTGTAAAGAATTTATAAAAACATAAGAAATGATAATACATTAATTGTGAAAAGTTGATTATTATTTTTAAATGAAGTGAATGATATTGAAAATTAAATTAAAAATACATATTATTAGTGATAACTATATTTGTAAAACATAATAAAAAACATATACATCGATGAGAAAGATTCATAAACAAAAAGAATAGGAAATGTTAGGTTATATGATAGTATTATTTAAGGTAAATTATATTGTAAAGGGGAATTGAAATTGAATGTGTACATATATGAAAATTAATTAAAATAGATTAAAAAGGAAATTTTATATTGAAATATATTACAATTTTCAAAGATATAAATTTATTCATTAGAATATTGAATGCAATGTGAGATTGGAATGATTTCAAAAACCATTACTCTCTTATCCCACTAAAGACATTTAATGTATTTTATAATAGTAATAAAAATATTAATGAATTATTTTATAAAATTAATTATAAATATGTCCTTTTATATTCTTAAATTAAAATAAATCCTCAAATATATAATATTTTTCTATGGTATTTTATCATAATTTTTTAGTAGTTTCAATTTTCTCATACAAGATTCATAATAGTGATGTTAATCACCATTCAAATATTTTTATATAATATTACAAAACAAAGTATAGTTATTAATATCTTTTAATTAAAATTATTTATATATCCCCATTCTCATTGGGTGGAAATTATGTGTATGTTTTTGTGAGAATAGAATCTATAATGAATATTTTTTGGGTAATTTATTGATAACCATTAGTTACTTTATAATGATATTTTATTATTACATCATGCTTCCAAAATAATTCTAATTATGTATATTACTCATTAATATCATATATTTCCAGTATTAAAGTCTTGGAAATTATTATTTGTGAAAATGGTGATGTTGTATTATATATTCCATGTGGTTGGTTAAACTAACCCATACAAGTACATGATCCAATAATAAATAATTATAAAAATAAACTTATATAATAGAAGTTAAATTTTACTAAAAAATTATTATTATAATACAAAATCATTAAATTGGAGTTTTATGTTTATGAATAGTGTACATGATAAGGTGATGATAAAATAAGTGAAGAACTTATATACTAGATTAATTCACCATTTATCAACATAGGTTCCTTCAGAATTATTGATTTTGGATTCCATCATGGAACCAAAATCTACCCAACATCATATAAGGATATTGTAGATGTAAATCAATTTTCAATTCAATATTAAATGAAATTTTTCTAGGGTATAAAACTGGAAAATTCAAGCTCTTTTATATGTTGAAATGATAGATATTCCATTGGAAACATTAGTCAGGTGATGCATAAAAATAGAGTCATAGGGAGTTAGGAGTGTTAGTTAAATAAATTCAGTGAGTAATATTAAATAGAAACCCAAAAAAAATAATTTTATTCTTGAATTTCTATGTATAATGTTAATTATACAACTTTTTATCAATGATTATTTTCCTTATTTTACCACCATTTTAACTTGTTTTATTATTCCCATGGTAATTATATTTTTCTTAAAAAAATATAAGGATCTTAATTACTCAATTTTGATTTTTTGATAAAAAATTTGGAATCTATTTAATATAATTAAATATATATAAATGATATTTTTATTTATTAAATTCCATAATCAAATATATAGATGAAACCAAATTTAATGAATATTGATTTTTCAAACTATTAGTGTTATTAATATAATTTCATATCAATTACTAATTGAATAAGGGCTTTTGTAATTTTCTACTAAATAAAACTTTAATATAAATTAATCATCTAAAATTAATCATTTTATAATGAAAACTTTATAATACATCATAAAATTAGTTCTCTCAAAAATATCATTTTTATTGAATAAATAATTTTCCACATATCCTATTAAAATTTTAATTTCTTATTCAACCAAATAAATATTATTAATAATTTTTAATTAAAATAAATTTTTTAATTTTGTAGAATCATCAAATATTTCGTTAATAAAAAAATATTACTAGAAGATAACATATGATTTTATAATTAATATTTTAAATTATATATTATTTTATCCATTTTTTAGATGTGAATTTTATTATTTAAAATTAAAAATTTATCACGTTAGATATACCCAATAACCATATACCTAATTATTATATTTCTAAGGGCCATGTTTCCAATGACTATATATATAATGGCTTGATTCCATTCATTTGTATAGTTTTACATTATTTAATTGAATCATTTATCCTATTTATTAGCATATCTAAATGTCTTCAATATTTCAAATTATCTAAATTTTGTAAATAGTTGAAATTAGTGTGTTCTTATTTTGAAAAATCCTTGTTGGTAAATATATTATGTTCTTGTTATTTTCATTCACATGCCATTTTATTCCTATTTTAATTTTCTTATTGATTTTTCATATTAAATTTTGGTCATTTATTAATTTATGTATTTCATAGTAATATTAAATATCCATAACATGTGACAAGATTCATTCTATTTTTGTCGTTAATGAGAAATATTTTATTTATTATAATATATATTTAATGGGAACATATAGTATAAAATCATTGAGGGTTATATTCTACATGCCTTAAAATAATTTCACCCATGAAACATTTTTACTCTTTTAAAAATATTTGAGTGTACATATTCTTCATTATATATTTAGGTTCTCAGGTTTGTTCCTCTAATCCCATGATTCCTCCTTAGAAAATTAAATTAGTTAGTGGCCTTGTTTTATTATACATTATCTCAGTGACCCATTATTTATTTCGATTTTTCCTAATAAGAAAGGTCATTATCAAATATTACTATAAGTTAGATTAGTTCATTTGAAGGGTCAGGTATGCAATACCTCAAATGTTTTCCATAGAATGCATCATTCTATTATAGTAGGTTTAGTGTAAGTTTAATTTGATAAGCTAGTGTCCCCCTAATAAAAATATAATTTGAATGGGATAATGTATATAGGGATCAGTATACTCATTTTCTCGAATCTCATAACTCTTTTAAGTGGATATATTCAAAGGAATAATATATTTACAAATTTAGACTCCAAATTTCATTGATAATTATCAACAAATATATAATATCCACTATTTGGATTTTTAATATTCTATTGAATTAATTGTATATTATCTTAAATATTTTGAGAAATAGAGGGTCCCCTCATCTAATTTTGTCACACATCATCCGAACTCATATGGGTTTTACACATCTTACAATACATATCCACATATAGTTCCATTTGATTACTAGAATGCAAACTGTTGTTATTGGAGAACTATATCATAGTAACATTTTTATCCCAACCAATTAAATCCATTGAACATGATATATGAAAATACTATTGATTTTGAATGGGTGTTTCAAATTGAAAATCAATCTTATGAAAATAATAATTGTTATTGAACATGATTGTATACTATTCTAATTGTATTTTTTTTTAAACTTGGTAAAACAATAGTCTCGGCTAGATACAATTTGGATTGTTACTCAATATTTTCATATAATTTTTTGTTTATATCCTGGATATATGAAAGAGTCAGAAATATTCTCAAATTAAAAAAATGTTCTAAATACTTTAGGTGATCAACCATATACCAAATAGAATAAAAACTTTAAAAGGAATTATAAAGACAACCTATGAAACCCATGATGGATTTCATTGATTTTTATATAAGTATGGATGATGGATAAAACAAACTATTAGAATTCTATCATTAGTCCTTAAATTATCTGCATACCAAACAACATGATACATATAATGAAATCTTTTTATCCATGATATCCAACTAAAAATGATTTTTGAGGTCCATATATATCTTTATAGTTCTCATAGAGACATCATTTTATGAAAAATATGAGTCATACAGTAAAAAATGCATCAATTTAGGTGTCTATCCAACACATATTCTTTTATTAAATCTTTTAATTACATCATAGTCAATTGTGAACTCTATAATACCCCATTCCATATTCTATAAAAGTAAAACATCCTTCTAAACCTCCTTGATATTTTCATTTATTGATGAATTAAAATTCATCTTGGAACGATAGGATTTCTACCCATATCTCAAGTTTTCAATGTCTATATTTTACAAATCCATGTTTATTGAGTCTCTTTCATCCATCATCAATAATAATGTAGCATTATTTTTCCTTATAAGAGCATTCATCTCCTTATTTATTATTATGTTGTAGTGTTGTATCGAGTAGTCATATGTTTTTAATCCTTTAAGTTTATATTCTTTTTCACAAATTTGAATCATCATATGTGGATATATAATTTATTCTCTTATGTTCAGTATATATTTTACACATTTCCCCATAGATAGAATGCCTATAAATATTCATTGAAAATATTACTATATTTAGATGTAAATCATGTGTCTTGAACATTTTAACAGCATAATTGGTTGAAATTTGGCATAATCTTCCAACATGTCATGATGTATGACAAAAAAATCCCAATACGCTTTTTAATTAATCCCTATATATCACAAACCCATATCTAATACAAGGTTGTGTAGTTATAGAAGTTGTTACCAATTCCATCATGAGATCCTTGAGATTTTTATTATATGAATTTATCAAGAGGACCCTAAATATATTTTTTTTACATGGTTATTTGTTTTAATATTTATGAGAAATTTCTCATGAATGTTTGATAGTATACCACTAATCCATGATGTGTATGAATATAATTTAATGTTCTTGGTTTGATCCATTCATAAATCACTTATATATTATAGGGATCTATAGAAATACCCTCCCTTATGATTATTTGATCCCTGAATGATACTTTAAATCAACGAAAATTAATATTTTCTAAAATTATAATAACTTCCAATTCAATATTTAATTTTCAATAGATATACATTATTTCAGATTTAGTGGGAACCTTAATAGAAAAAACATACAAGTGAAAAAATTTACATGAAAAACCCCAAAAATATTATACAATAATCATAAGTGATATTGATCATTATAGTATACTAATAAATTTAAAAATATATTATTTCACAAAGAAAATCAGATATAGATACAACAAATAAAATGCAGCCCAAATCAAAGACAAACCATCCAAATAAATCAATACCAATAACTCCCCAACCAAGTTGTAGCACTTAAAACACACATAAGATCTATTAAAAACAAAAAATACACATACATCTTACAATACATCAATAAATGAGGTATTTCTAAGAAAAATATTTGATTTTATATTCTAGTTACCCCCACATGATATCCTAAAAAAGAAGTCATAAATACTTTCAAATAAAAACAAATACATCATAAAAAAATATGTGAGACCAAATTCCATGTAACTAAAATTAAGTTTTATTATAAAACATTGGATATGTTTTCCTTTATATTCTTTTGGATTTTGAATTTTTTGAATTCTATTGGCATCATTTGGTAATAGATACAATTTAATGTATTGAGCTAAAAAGAATTCCTATAACAATGAGTTTAAAAATCTACCAAAGGTTGAAATCATATTTTAATATAAATTGGGGGGTAATAAAAATTACAATATTTAGAATCATGTCATTTAAATAATTTATTCACCTAAATAAGATTTATCTTATGATCCCTTGATGAACTAACAAAAATAATTAGTCTGTCAGGAACGTCGTTGGTCTCCAAAACTCTAGAGTTACCCTGAAAAACATCATTTCTAATAACATGCACTTCTAGTGGATAAGCCATGAGTTTGTGTCCCTTACCCCATAATAATCTTTAGGATCTTATATGATCTTCCAACATAAAATGGAATAAAATATTAAGACTACCATATTTTTATCATTGTATATTATAAATACACTATACATAAGATCCATGATGATATAAAAGGAATTTATGAGTAGAAATGGATGTGTAAAAAAAATTATTTTCAATATATTTTATGATATTTTACTTTATATAACCTCCATTTTTTATACATAATTGATGTTTTAAATATTTAATGTCAATATTTATAATGAATTTAGTTCATATCATTTGATTGAAAAAATTATCAATACAGGGCAGATGATATATTCTCTTGATTATGACCATGAAATGTTCAAGATAATAATTGTAGACACAAATTCATTTCATCTTCCCTCAAATATATAGAACTAGTGCACCCCATGGTGATGTAATTGAGTTTATAAAAACATTATCAATATTTTATTAGAGAAAATTGTTTAATTCATTGAATTAAATATCGGTCATTCTATATATATTCTATCTTGTAGGCATCAAATAATTTATTATTTCTACTTAAAACTCAACCACACAATCTTGGGGTTGTATAGGAAACTCATTAAGTAATATATCACTATATTCTTATGAAATAGGTATATCATTAGTATCAACTATTTTCCCAACCATTTTAGATAAATAAAAATCATTTTTGTGTATTAATTCCATCATAATGGAAAAATTCCAATAAAATGTTCTTGGTAAAATTTTGAATGATTGATAAATTTGGTTTAATTTAGGATATGGAAATTTACATTCTTATCCAATAAATTTATATGTGTTTTATACCGGGATAGATAATAAATTCTGAAAATAATATCGATTTGACCAAAGAACGAATTATTAGATTTATAGGAAAAAAAATCCAACAATTTACTATGAGAGATGCATTATACAGTTGGGATGTCGTCATCCTTCCATTAGGGTTTATCACTAATAACACAATATCTAACTATTTTAGTGTTGATTTGATTCCATTAATAAACATACCTATATTAATAAAGGTGGTATACCTAGTATAAAAGAATAAATTTTCAATTCTAGAGTGGATGATGGTTATATATTTCACCACAATGTTATTATGACAGACTTCTAGTTTTGGGATTACATATTTTTTCACCCGCTCCATTGGAATTATGGTTTATTGATTGTTTTTCTAAATTAACCCAAGGCTGGGTACACTTAATGAAATAATACCCATACCCCATACAATTGATGAATTTAATTATGGGTGTTTCATTTTTCTGAACCATCCCTCCACCCATTTCATTAATTTGACCCCTCATATCACATTGGTAAAAATCACCTTGAATAACTTATCTTCAAAATTTTAATCATTTTTATGTTCATTTAACGCAATTACCTCCATGATTATTCGATGATTTTTGGCATATAAGACGATTATTTTTCATTATATTATGTGATTTATCATTTGAGTGTACACAAAAATCATTTTTTATGAAATTTTATTCAAATCAGTTAGAATCATGGGAGTCTTTAATATCTCTCTTTATCTTGAGAGAAAATCGAACCATTTATTCATTGCTACCAAATTACCTTCTATCAAATAACTATTAGAGACATTATTTTATTGACTAAAAATGATCAGTTTTTCTTTAAGGGTCAATGATTAATCCAATATTATACCTTTTATTCCTTTAAAGTAGGATTCAAAGGTACTAGTGGATTTTACGCTATTTTTGGATCTTTGTAATCTCTCCCATTTTTCATGTTATATGTTTTGGGAAAATATCAAATAATGATTATTTCATTAAACTCCTCACATTCCATTGATTTAACTTCATCTTATTGTGTCATACTCATAATGATAGTCCCAAATTGACCAACCTAACATTCAAAATACAAAATGGGTAAAATACCGATAAATTTTCAAAGAAGGTGACATTGGATAATATTTATATGTGTATGGATTTATTACTCTGTGATTCGGATATTAGAAGTCCCATAAATGGATGGTGTTATTTTAATCATTACGGAAATAATAGAGATATACTTCTTCTGTGTATTATTTTATATCTTTTAATGAATCATATTTTTATTCATAACATCATATTTTTCTTGAGTATTTCTGCAATGTTGTGCTCTATCTCCCACTATGTTTGATTTTTTATTGGGATACCACTACATTGTCTTTCATATTCATTGTTTACATGGTTCCACTTATTATAATAAATGACCATAATAAAATGGGTTTTATGGGTATTAATAAATAATTTTCATAATAATAAATCAAATGATAAATAAAATCAAGGCAAATGTGTTCCAAATTATGACTCCTTCTTTTTAACCTATTCCATTTTGGGATTTTTCTAAATAAATTTTTTAAAAATAGTCTATTATAGGTTCTATACACATATTATTTGTATTTTAAACCCAAAAATTAACTAAACCCATCTATTATACCATTTATGTTTATACAATAATTTTATGCATACGCATTACATAATTTCACATGACTATTCTTGAAATATCACCCTAGAACAAATATGTATAGTTTTTAAGTTATTTGAAACTCAATGAACTTATTTTTTAATCATTGTGAATATATCCAACAAATAAAATTATCACATTATATTCTTTATGAAACATCAAATATAAAAAACATCATCATTTTTGGTGTGAATGGAAATATAAGAAATTGTGTGCTGATGTTCCAAGTAAGGGGTAAACATAGGATACATCAATCAAATAACATAAGTGAGAATATTTTCATAATATGAAAATGAGAAAAAATAAATAAATTAAAATATACATAACATAATATAAACATATCTAGTAAATAATATTTCATAAAACAAGTCTTATGGAATATGAATTTTATAATAAAATAACAGCTAAATCATAAGTGGGTAGAAACGTGAGAAAATCATCAAGATAGATGAGAACATAAGACATGTTTATTTTATAATATAAGAAATTGTAACAATAATAAGCATAGATATCATAATAAATGTCATGGAAACCCTCTGAGATATTCATACCATAATAGAACTAATTGACCTCTAACTCATAACATAGTGGACATAGGCAAACAACCCTCATCCATTAATATAATGGACATAAAATAAACACCCTGATCACATGAGATATAAAATATTACCCAATTTATTAGAGGGATATAAGTAAAAACCCATCACATTAAGATTAAAAAACATTTATTTTCTACAAACATCATTGAAACATAAATAATTCAATCAAAAATTTATAACCAAATGAGATGAATTTATTTTTATGAAAAATACTATATGGAATTATCATCAAGAATTCATAAAATTAATTTTAATGATCTCAATAGATTTCATAATATAGTTCAATAAAAATAATTGAGATATTCACACCATAATAGATATGATAGAACTATATGCCATAACATAGTAGAGTTAGGACAATCACCCACATACAATAATATAATGGACTATAAAAACAACCTTATCACGCCCTGATCACATGAGACATTAAATAAAAACTTATTAATTATAGGGATATCATAAACCCACCCATCGCATAAACAATTCATACATATGTGTTACACAAGAACATTAAAACATTTATAATTCCATCAATGATTAGTCAAATCATGAGAAAAAATGGGTTTCATGAAAACATCTATATTTTATTATCATTATCCATCCATATAAATAATTTTGGTGTTATAATGAAATAATATACACTTTCAAGAATAAGAAAAATTGAATTATGTTGATATATATGGGAAAACATTTATTAATTCATTAAAAATTACATAGGGAAAGAATAATAAATAACAATTAAAGTTATTTTACCCCTTAAAAATAATATTTTATAAAGAAAAGTACAATAAAATTTATTTGAAAAAAATGAAAACATGGAGATGATTTTTTTAAATAAAACCACTATGGATTATTGGAAAACATATTCATACAGAAAATGTTAAAAAGATATTCCTTTCACACTTTTAAAGAGAAATTAATTTATTGTCAAAAATAATGTACTAATGTTTTTAAAATAATATGTATTTAGTAATGACCATCAATTAGTGTTGAAAAATCATAAAAATAATATAATTATAAATAATGATATCTAAAAAATAGAATTTGGACATAGAGGAGAATGATTCCCAATGGAACATAAGGGTAAGGTCTGTTTCTATTATAATAATTACTTTATGTAAATTTTGAACCAAAGGGGAAGTGAAATGTTAAGATAGAACATTATTTTATTGAATAACCAAAGTACAAGAATATAGGTTTCTTTTTATAGATAAAAATGATGCAATTTCCCCAAATAGAAATGTATTTGTAATAGTATCAAATTAATAGTGAGAATAAAAAGAATACAATAACCTTCACTCTTGTGTTTGATAAAGTTAATTATAATCCCTTATAATAAACATAAAAATATAAATCAATTATTTCATAACCATATTTATAATAATAATAATTTATATTATTCAATTACAATCATTCATCAAACTGGTATTATTAATTAATGTATTTTCTCATCATCAAATGTTTGAAATTTTGATTGTTTCATACAAGTTTCATAACAAAAATAACTAAAACTATTATTTAACAACATTAAAATAATTACATGACTAGTCATGTTATTTTATTTATTTTATTTCAATTATTTAGGTAACCATGTGTTCATTTGATTAAAATTTTGGGCATAGTTCGCATGAATGAAATACATCATGTAATTTATTGATGACAATGAGTTAATCTTAGAAAATTATATTTATTTCATTATTAAAAACCATATTATGGTAATATATTACACATTGATATCATATATTACCAGTACTAATTTATTGATACCTATTCTTAGTAAAAATGGTGATGTTTGTATAGTATTTTCCCTATAGGTGGTTGAATAAACTAAATCATGGACGTGTTATACTAATAAATGAGTACATGTATAGAGTTATATAAACATAGTATAGTTTTATAAAATGTATATTGATATTAATATGACATCATTATAATAGATAATGATATTTATAACTATGTATATTTTAATG
This sequence comes from Viscum album, assembly GCA_963277665.1. Lineage (NCBI taxonomy): Eukaryota > Viridiplantae > Streptophyta > Magnoliopsida > Santalales > Viscaceae > Viscum > Viscum album. Next base: position 381,555,394 of record OY728132.1, on the reverse strand, counting down.
TAATTGTGAATTTATTGGAAAAACCTGGATACAAACATTATGAATTCAATATTTCCTCACACATGATACTTCAAAATGAATTGTATAGGATTTATTAATAGAATTATAATTAAACCAACCTTATAGAATTATTTTTAAGTGGACTATGGGAATAAATATAAGATATAACTGAATAATTTTATTTGGATTTAACTTATATAGGATTTCTCCCTTTATAGATGAAAATGAGGGACATTCCCTTGGAAACATGAGTTAGGTGAAGGGTAACGATAAGGGAGTTGGATAGTTTAGGTAAAAAATGTTTCTATATAATGTATTAATTACACAAATTCCTAAAAATTAATTCTATATGTTCTATATATCAAATTAATAAAAACATTAAGTTAGGATGATGTACCACTTTTTACCCTCCTTTTACCTTGTTTAATTTTTTTTACCATGGAAAATAATTTTTAGTTAAAATATAATATTTCCCCTCTTACAATTTTTTATTTAAATATTTAAAAATCATATTCCATTTATTCTATTTTAGTTTCATAATATTTTTAAATTATCTTTTAAATTAAAAAATAAAGTATATTGTATATAATTTTATATAAACAAAGTATTTTAAAAAAATAAGAGTTCCTAATATCATTTTTTATAAATTACAAATATAATCAGTGTTAATATTTTTTTATTGATTACGAAATTATGAAACAATAATTATTTAATAGCGATCAATTTAATAAGATAAAAATACACAATAATTTCGATAATCTATAATTTGAATAAAAATTACATAAATTAATATGAACCATGTCACTCAATAACATATTATTCAGCTACTAACCATGTAATTTTTTTAATCCATTAGTATTAAAAATATTCATTTCACTTTCATAGTTACATAAAACCATTATGTAATAATAATAATAATAATAATAATAATAATTTACATAGAAAATTATATGTATATAATATAATTTTTTAATAAAGTATTATTTTATATTTCATTACATATTCCTTTTTAATTATATTATATATAATTAAACAAATTCTCTATTGGATATACCCATTGACTATATATCTAATGACCATATTTCTGACAACCATATTTATTTTGAACAAAAATATGAATATTATATTCCATTCATCTATATAGTGTTAAAAATATTCTTCACAAGATTCATCCAATTTACATTTCACATAACATGCCTACTATAGTTCTAATTCTATGATGTATTTTCAATGTTACGATCAATGTGATGATCATCGGGTAAATCCTTAGGAATAAGAATTTAATTTTTGTGTAATTTTAATTTAATTTTCATTTTATTTATTTTATAATTTTAATTATGACATCTAATGTGGAATTCCCATAATGTATTAGTGATTTAATTGAATTATAATATTTACCTTAATAAAATTTACTATTGGTCATTTTATGACCCATGTATAATAAGATTTTTGAAATAGTTTCTATTTAATGGAAATATACATATTAAAGTTGTGGGTTGTAACATGCTGGGATCATTTTTTCCATATTTTTATGATTAACATAAGCTCATTTTAACAATAATATAAATTTTTATTTGAATTCATGGACAACCAATATGACTATTTACTATTTTTTAACTTAAATTTTTAGTATTTTGGATATATAGGAATGTCAGTAGTATAGTCTCTCCAATGTATGATATAGGCCCTCACCCCTAGTCTACAAGATCTTACAAATGAGTAGGTTAATATGGTAAAATTTGGTTCTCTAACTCATGCATGGTGTTCCTGGAATAGTCATCAAGAAATAGTATCAGTCTTCTTTTTTATAAATTTTATTTTAGGGATTGGTAGATAAGAGACATGATCATTAGTACAGAATATGGAATCTCGGATTGTTTATTTCCAATGTTGGTATTGTGGAAATTTGAGTTTCTATGGAATTGTAATTGTATTTATTCGATGTGTCATTATGGAATTTTTTTGTTATTTAGGATATTTTTTTATAGTTTATAGGTCTTTAAAGATTATTTAGGTGTTGAAAGTGTATGAGTTTAATTGTCATGATTTGAATGAAGTTTTTCATGACATTCCTATATTTTTATGTGACTAATATATGTTTCTATCAGTTATTATCCTTCAATAATATATTCTATGTTTTCCAAAATACATTACTGATGACATTAACATAGTTTAATTTGAGCTTATTGATGGAATTTTTTATTTTTCCATTAATAATTTTCATGTACCATTGATTTGGGGTTTAGAATAAGTAGGTTACTATATTGGAATATCTATTAGTTTAGTAGTATATCCTCTGAGCATATCACCTAGATTTGAGGCATGTATGTAGTGCTGTTAAATAATAATTTTTTTTAAAGATTGATGTTGTTGGAAGGTGATATATGTTTATGTTGATTTATTTTACAAAATTCTACTTCGATGAAAACCCATGGCGGTACTCATTGAAAATATTGATATATTTATGAGGTATTTAATTATCCTATTATACCTCTAGATATATAGTATGGTGGGGCTTAGAATGATCATGGGAATACTTTTATTGTTCATGATATGTTGTTACTTTAGCTAGGTTTTTTCTCTATTATATAGATTGTGGGTGGATGTGTACATCAGGGTTGACAAACTACAATATAAATTACCATTGTATTCTAGATGTATTATCATATAGATTTACAAGTTATGGGTTGAGATCACGATTTCAAAAACTATATTGAGTTTATCAACTATTTCCTAAATCTTATTAGTACACCTGATGATCACCGAGTGAAAATAGAACCATGTTTTCATCAAGGGTTCTCTAAGAGATAGTGGAGAGTTATGTTTCGATCCATGATGCATGAAGACATTAAAAATAGTCCATCAAGGAATTTTCCATTTAATTGTTTTCCCCTGATTTATTAAATCCTGACCTAGTATTAGAGTTTATTGATATTTATAATAGTATGATGTATGTGACATACTATACAAGTCGCTTTCTTTAGATGGTTTGTTTTTTTACCTTGATGATATGGAATGAGTCTAGGATGGCCTGTAATTTTGATATTGTAAATTTTATAGAAATGAGGAGTCATGTTAGGATATTCAATCTTCTGTCTAATGATGCTATATGTGTCATTGAGTTTGAGGTAGATGCATTATTTAATGATCACCTAAAGAGTACTATGAATATGGGAAAGAATTTAGTTTTAGGGAAAATTGACCACATTGCATGAGTGTTGGGGATGAATAGAAATATAAAAAATAATACATTGGTTCAGCAATCAGATGTTTCATCCTAGTGTCTCGAGATATTAAAAGGGGAGGGATTGAGATGCTTTTCTCTGAAGAGAATCACTTATAGGGGGAGTTTCTAATGAACCTGAAATTTCATTTCGATATTAGAGGTTGTTTCTTTATTATGATTATTCTTGGTTGATTTGGGGTGTTCATGGAGAGTATCAGGGTTGGGATCTTTTTAATTTGGGGTACCCCATACTTTATAATATAGTAATATGGTATTCGGCACCTAGTGTAAAGCCACTAGGTACCCAGTGGGTTATGTAAAATAACTATAATGGACGGAACCCCTGATTGGATTATGGAGATAGAATATTTCCATAGTGGGGCACTAAGTAACTTGTGGGATCTGGATTCATACACATTAGTATCATGGGGTTCTTAGGGCCAGTTTTAGAAAACCAAATATCCACCTTATATACTTCCTCCTCTAATCACTCAAACCAAAGATGCATGGGGTTGTGATTCTATGTATTTTTTCACCTTCAATATCTCCTCCTTCATTTCAACTTACTATATCAAAGTTTTAATGGTTCCATTTATCCTATTTTTCTTTGATAAATAGGTTGAATTCTCTACATGTTCACATCTCCCTCTATTTATTTATTTTTTATCTAAAATCCAAAATATTTTGGGATAAAATTAGTTATCTTTTATTCATTAATGAATTTATAAGTACCACTCAATGATTGAGAACAATTAGGCTGAAGTAAGTATGTCCTTAACACTTTACAACATTTACATGTAGTTGAACAAGATTTCATGAATTACAGTGCATGTCATTTTCTATAAAAGTGCTACTTTTGAGTATTAAATTTTCTAGTGAGTCATAATAGATGTAATTCACACTTTATAAGGTAAGTATGAGTAATATATATTAGGTTTTATGGAATTTCACCTTGTTCTATGATGTACAGTATGGTCTTCTAGAAGGTTTATTAGGCCAAGAATGATTTGTTTCAGCTCTATTGAGTATTTCATAAACATATTAATTTAATTAGGGGTATAAGGGATACATTCATTCAATTATTAAGATGTTGTCACATTAAACATGGCTATTTTGGGAAACCTATATGTGTCAGGATGGGAGTATCCAATGACGTATCCATGTGGCATCCTTTTGTTAGTGACTTTTTATTTGTATTAGTGGTTGGATATAGAGAATTTCAAGACATTTTTCTTATAAAACATATAATAGTATATAGAATATCAATGATTTTATAAACATATCTTATGTGAGAGGTAGGTGGCATGTGACGTTGTTGTTACCATGTCTTATGTGAGAGGATAATGGCCTCTGATATTAATGTGTGAACAAATCATGAGTTTGAAGATGGTTTTTTGTGATGAATTAGAATAGGATTTAGTGTATGGGGTTATCCTATGTGAGACAATTTGGAATATAAATGATTATATGTGACTTTCCATTTGTGAGGGGTTATAGTTTGTGACTCGATGCAGGACTTATTATGGGACCTGATATGTGAAATTTCATTGACTGAGATGGTACCTATCCTATTGTAGGATATACCAATTGTATTAAATGACAATTCATTCCAGGAATAATGTGAATCAGGTATTGTTGGGGTTTATGATGTCCTAGTTAATTTACAATAACTGAACAAATATGTGTGGTTTCATGTTTTTTAATTTCAATAGTTCATAAAATATCATATATTTATTCCAGTAATGTAATGTAATGTTTTTAAGGATCCTTATAGTATTTTTACTTACACCATAAAAGGTCACCCCAGTGCTAATAAAAGTTTTTCATCAGTTCTCAATTAAGGTAAAATGCACAAATTTTAGGTTTCTTAGTAGGTTGTGTTGGTCAAGGAATGAGGAGATTCCAAGACATATTGTGAACCCTTATATAAATTCCACTTTATTCTTTTGTTCCTATTGTATATTTTATTTATTGATCTACCACATGTGGGGATAATTTTTGATGTTCATGTATTCCTATTAGATCCTTATTTTGATATATAATTTGTTATTGCTTTTATTAATGGATTACCACTATGAACCAATACTGATGTTTTATTTTTTTTTTATTTCTACCTCCACTATATATATTTATATTATATATTTATATTTATAAAATAGTATCAAAATGGTATGACATAGGCCCCATACTAATAGTTGTAATACTATTTTATATGAGGGGGTGGTGGGGTGTGGGCTGAGCCCATATGGAACCCTATCTCGAACCTATTGATCTAATGTAGGGAATTACATTAAACCATTAGAAACTACATCTATGAAGGATATGTTGATAATGTGATAGTTTTCCAACAAAATATCTATGATCTATTCTCATTATAATGTTTCACTTAGGGATCACTCTAAAAAACAATGATTCACTCCTTCCATTTACCTATCCACTATGTTCATCAAAAATAACATTTGAAGAACATATCAATAAACTAGTTATCAACAATTATGATATGATAATATTAATAATTCATTGAAAATACGGGTGTTTCTCTTAAACTCCATCTTTATTCTCAAATATGTATATTTAATAATGAATCTATTTTTCATAGATAATATCATTAAATTATATATGTAATTACACTATCTTATTCTCCCTCTATCAATGTGTTTTATCATGTATTTACCATTCTTCTATTGTTTTCAATGAAAAATATCATTTTATACTTCCAAATATATACTTATTTATTTTTTAATTGACAAAAAAACTATTGGTCTCCCAAATATTCCTCTTGTTTTAGTCAAACCTTCAATAAGTAAATATTATATTCCACTAATTCAAATTTCAGGGAATCCACCATATATTTATAAATTACATGTAACCTGAAAATTCTGTATGAAATAAATTTTAGTTAATAAAATCAAAGGGATGACACTATATGTCATCTCGTAATAAAAATCAAGTTGTTTATTCTTTTAAATTTTATATTTGTACCACATTATAACATGGCTCTTTTTAGCACCTGATGTGAATTATTTTTTCAAATAATATTTTTTGTAATCTAATTTATAAAATAATAATATGTTTTAAGGATCAATATTATATGAATGACATGTTTCTAAATACTATATACCAAATTCATATTTAATCCATTACTCAGTACTATTAACAATAACATCATAATACTAAATTCTTCGAAATTCCCATTACAGTTGTGTGGATTCAAATAGATACTATTTTTTCAAATATATGTGATAACCAGTACATAATCCTCCGTAATACATGATTATCCTATTCTATTATCTCAAAACATGATGTAATTCATGATGTGGTTCAGCATCCCATGTAATATGAAAATTTACTATAGAAAACTATATCAATCCTAGTTGTATTTTCAAAACTATTATGTAGTCATTTTGTTGATGATGTATTCCACTATATAGACCCCAACACCCTAATCATCTTAAAATCATGATGGAGGTTTCACAACCATGATGTGATCTGAAAAAATTTCATTATTAAGATAACTTTCATAAAACTAGTACATCTATAACCAAGTCTTCTCCATATTTCCATATGTTTCAAACCACATCATGCATAATCTAGTAACATGAACTCTCTAAAACATTTACAATAAATAAAAAAACCTGTAACCATGATTAATCAAACATATCATCTTCATCAACAATAATACCACCAACTCATTGTGAATAACCAGGATTCCAATATTCTCTCCCATTGTGGTTGTTTATAATCATAATTGAAATTAATGATTCATTATGTTTGGTAAAATTTAAATAATAGTGGAGAAATGTATATTTTTTGTTTATGTTTCTTTAAAAAAATACTCAATAAATAAAAAATTGTTCAAGACGTATTTTTATTCATTAAAGGAAAATATATATCCATTCAATAATATATTATGAATTAATGTCATAGAACCCCTTTCTCAAATCATGTTTCAACTCATACCAATGTATTATATCTCTCATTTATTTACATTACGTAAAATTAACCTCATGATATGATTTCATTACCTTTATATATTGTAAAAACTCTAATTACACTTCTTCATTCAACTAGTTATGTGACACTCTGATTCCACTGATAGAAATCATACTCTATCAATGATTCGTTATTCTATCAAAACCACACATATTATCACATTGGAATTTCATAGGCTCTTTCACCACATCTCTAGTACAATCAAACTATTATTTCACACAAATAAATTTCACACATTATTTTTTAACTGAAATATACTTCTATTATAATTTAAAAAGTAATGTACTGTCTTTAATGTTTATATTAAAACCAATAAATTGAAATAAAATAATTAATACTCCTCCATTTTTTAAATTTCTACCTATAATCTCTCAATCCTAATCCACCATCAAAATGGAAATTACATATTAGTTTTTCCTACACCCGGCACTAGGCCATTAATAGCAATACCTTGGACAAACATTAAATTTATTCATTCAGTAATAAGATATTACTTTTTAGTATTCCATTTAATACACATACCCATTCAATTTGAATATATAGTATTTTGAACTTTTTCTATAACATAAAATAAAAATTTATTAATTCATTCATGTAATGTTACATTTACTTCACATTTATTTTAATAATTGTATAATTTTTAAACTATTATTATTATTGAAAGTATAAATCAATAATGTATCTGAATTATTTTGAAAACTCTATTGTATATTTTCTTTGAGATAAAAAATTTTACTCTGTTTTTGATTTATCTGAGCCCATTGAAATATGTGGGTTCAGTAATCTTTAACATCAAAAATTTCATGATCAATAATATTGTAACATTTACGGTGATTCATCATTGTTTCTATAAATGATTATATCATTAATTTACATAAAAATGATGTACTCTTTATAATTTTATTTCAAATAGATGTTGTTATCAATTTCATGTATCCTAAATTAAAAATTCATTAATTAAGATTCTAAATTAGTATATATTAAGGTTATTTTACTAAATATTATAGATTTTTTTAAAACAACACACATTTAATTTAATATAATTAATAATATATTAATTATACTATATATAATTCCTCCTTGAGAAATAGATTCAAGAAAATTTTTTTATCATCAATTATATACAAATTCATTATTTTAGTAACTAAAGCTACTAAGAATATATGAATCAACGTAATTCAAGATACTGATGAAAACATTTCATCAAAATAAATGACTACAACATTAATATTGACCCCTTATATCATCCAATAATTGTTTCTGAACACATTCCCATGTTCATTAAATTTATCGACGAACAACCAATTTTTTTTTCGATTTTGTGCTCATTTATCTTCATAAAAATATTTTATATTTAATTATTATCTATTGGATCTAACTCCACATTCATGTATTTAACTGAAAATTCATTAATTATAGTATATTCAAATGTTTATTTATCAACATATGATAATATATAAGCATGGTAAACATTACTCATTTGATGATTTTTAATTGGAGAGAAATATCAATTGTGTACTTTCGGTAATGACTGTTACATGTTTTCAATATTATGTATATGAATGTTTTTTGGTAAATGAGAGTTATTTTTCATTATAATAATTTTTGAGATAGTTTCTTCATATTTCAACATATTCTATATAAATAATTAAAATTTTAACATCATGAATATTGTCCTGATACTATAAAAGATTGTAAAATGTGTGAGAAGTGTTACAAATACAATTTTTTGATGAATTTAAATATTCAGGTTACAAAATAGAAGTTAAATATATAAAAATGTCAAATCAATTAAGTGATGAAATTTCTACAGGTCATAAAATTTAGAATTGTGATTTTTACAGGACTAATAGAATTAGTTGAGTTATAAAATTTTGAAGATTCAATATGTAAAAAGAATAAATTTATAATGAAATGAATTTTTTTAGAGTATGAAGTTTACTGGTTTGATTCCATGATATTTTTAATTAACCAATAATGTATTCATAAATATAGAAGAAGAATATATTTCTATTTTTCACCTAATAGACAATTAAAATTTCTTCCATATATATAGAGCTGATGGTCAAAGCAGTTACAATAGACAAAATTGTGTGATACCATTAAATATATGAGAACTTGAAAGAGTGAATTACAAAGCTACACATAAATAATTTTTTTTGAATAAGGCTCTGCATTATTTCCATGAAAATTCATGATGTTTTTATAAAAGTGTTTTAATTCATCATATAGATCAATACATACAAATTTTTGTGCATCCATCATAGAAAAGACACATGTCAAGAGTGATGGATGAAGGAAGACATTGTTTAACAGACTAATCCAATCAGAAGAATAATAACATACCAATGTGGTTGAATATAATAGTAATAGAGGTATGAGTTTTTAACGAAGTAATCATACATAAACAATCCTGATGGGGTTTTGAGAAGGTTTACAAAAAAAATTATAATTATTAAATATGAAATTATTGACATATTCATTCAACGTTAATAAATAGATAGATATTTAAGTAAGTATATAGAATATTATTGATGAAATTATTTATGAATGTTCACATAATAATTATTGACACCGAAAATTTAGTGGATTTTAAGGCCTCCAAATAATAGTTTAGTTAGGTGATAAAATTAAAATTGGAACTTGTGAATTCACCAAAATTTATGGAGGAAATATTCCAATATAAAGTGGTACAAGAACATTGAGAAGAGATTTATGATATTATCAAATAGTATTAGGGATGTATTTTTTCCAATGTGAGTGAAAAACCAAAAATCTACATTGTTAAATAGGTATACATGAATCATATTGAGGTTTTACAGAAATAGGTGTAACAAAAAAAGTTTCATCAAATAGATGTATTAAAAAAAGGCACCATACTGAGTCACATTAGATGGAAATACATTGTATGGAATGATATGTGATGGATATGTACCATAAAGATATTATAGAAATAGTTTTGTGAGAAAGATTTCATGTTTATATATTTTCATTGACTATAAGAATAATAAAATATAACATGAGCGAGCTAGTATAATTTTTGATCTGGATACATAAAGTGAATAACTGGAGTTAGAACAATTTAATTCACATTATTATATAGAGAATTTATATGGAAACATGTGAGTTAACATAATAATTATTTAGTCACCCACATCAGGGCAGGACATTAAAAATCTTGTGTGCCTTTATTTACATTCTTATCTTTTCATAATGTGGAGGTTGATTGGTAATATTTCATGGATAGATACTCTAAAAAGTTTTATAGGTTAATTTAAGGATAAGATAAATTGTAAATAATTACCACTAATTCATCCTACTTAAGTGTGGTCCTTATATTAATTGAAATTTTATGTTTTATCACAACTATAAGGTTCCCAATTCAATATCCTTGCATTAATTATCATGTATAATAACCTCTTTGTTAATAGTAGTGGAATTCCGACATTCAATGTCAAAAATATCATCAATGGGAAAGAATTTTTTTAACCTATCATTAGTCTTTTTCCTTGGATATGATTGATTGAACCACTATTGGGTTTTCAACCACGGAGAAAATACTTCTATTAAATTTACCAAAAACTGTAATCATGAGGTTGATGGAAAAGATCAAAATTCTATTATTATGACATCGTTAGAAATTTTTTACATAAATGTGATGAGTCAAAAATAAAAAAAGGAAAATAGTTAAAACTCAAAAGCATATTCGGGGGAAATATAAAAAGTGCATAACAAAAAAATTCAAATACAAAGATTTATGTTTAAAATATCAGGATGGTAAAAGTTGAAACTATTATTGCATTTGTCACTAAAGTTTATGAAAATATTAGAAACATTGGGGGATTTAGGGATGTCTTGGAAAACTCAATATTATTTAAAAAATAGATGAGGAACTTGTCAATAATGATTGGTCCTAAAATATACTCTTTAAAAGATAATGATGATTAATTTTTTGAAGAACGGTATAACATTCTTATGTCATTTAAATTATGGAAATACACTTATTTAAAAATTAAGTATATTGATCACTTATATTTTGGAGATATGATAAAAATAAAAACACAATAATATGAACATAATGAAATAGGACTAAATAAGTCTAATGATAATGAAGATGATGCATATGTTAATTAGAGAATCATGTATCTTGTTAGGTCTATATGGTTGAATACCCTAAGAGGGGGGGTGAATCAGGGAATGACTAATTTAAAATTAAAGCTCGTTATGATCTTGTTCCACTGTTAAGAAAAACACTCTTCTCTCTCTTTCCTATTTCACAATATAAACAGAAAGTAAAGAAACCACAGGACATAGCAATTTTACTTGGTTCACCGCTAAGGGCTACATCTAAGGAGCATACACTGACAAGTTGTCGGTCATACCAATTCCACTAAACTTCACTAGTTATGGATTACAAGGTTTGGGCTAGATCATTTCTAAGCCCAGGCTCACTGCCTTTAAAATATTAGGTTCATCTCATTGCTTTTCCAAGGTTCACTCCCTGTTTCTCTCTCTCTGGCTCACTGCTGGTGGAGAGGATCACCTTCGTTCTCTTCCTTTGCTTACTGCTCTTGGAAGGAATCCACTCACAGTTTATAGACCTATAGGTCTCTTCATTTGAATGAAGGAATGCATCTTCTTCTGTATGTAGATGCTCTTTTAAAGCTCAACCTTCACCCGTAGATGAATTTACCTTTGCACCAAAGGTACTCAGAAATCCCCCGATTTCCACGCAGCCCTAAATCACTTCTGGAATTCAACCTTACATGGCGCCCTTCTCTAAGGCGGCGCACAAGTCTCAGGGCTCAAGTCAACACTGGTGCACAATTATTTCTTAACACTTGCGCGACTCAAGCTTAAGCTTCTCCAAACTTGCGCGACGCACTTCCTTTGCTGCCCAAACCACCTCAGGCGCGCCACCAACACTTGGCATGCAACTCCCACTTGCGCGACACACCAACACTTGCGCGACCACCACACCTGTGTGACAGGAGATCTGAATCTTCAAAGTGTTGAACTCCGGTGAGAAATGAGGAGGTGTGGCTTAGTATTTATAGGCAATTTGACCACCCTGCGCGACGGCGCGCAATTCGACCCTCAGCGCGCAAGTCTCGGCGCGCAGGTCTCTTCCCCTGCTAGTCACTTGCACGACCCACTTCAAAACTTGCGTGAACCTCTTTCCTTTGCCATATTTTGATCTTCTAATCTTGAAAAACTATAGGCACCAAGTTCTCAATATTCCAAGGCATCTGCGCACAAGTCTTTTCATGGCGCGCAAGTCACCTACACGACACCGCCAATACTTAAGCGAAACTTATCCCTTTTCAATATTTTGATGATCTGATCTTGAAAAGAATATGGCACGCAAGTTTCCAAGCCTTCATGTACAAGGCGCATAAGTCCCTTTTTCAAAAACCACTTTTCTTCATTTGTCGATTTTCCGGCCCAAAAATTTGGGAAACACTGGAAAATGGTGCCACCTTGTATCTGTTCTTTTTGTACCACCTCCAGATCATCCATCTCTTTGTCAACGTTCTTGAATCAAACATGTATCATTAACCACAGCTCTTGAACTTGACATTCCATCATGAAATCCTCTTTGTCAACAAATTTCTATGTCATGGTTTGTATTTTCAATAATCACAACGCAGATGTTCACTTTTTCAATAAACAAAATCACCTCAAAAATGCTTCAATGATACCTTGAAGGATTTTAACCCAACAATCTCCCCCTTTGGGTTTTTTGACAACTCTTCCATAAAAAGATACAACATTAATTCTTCAGCCACCATTCACATTTTGCGATTCTGATAGTGATCAAGGATTTACTCAACACATAATCTAAGCCCACACAAGCAATGCTCGGCGTGAGAAACAAGAGTAAATGAAAAGATCATCAATGAATCACTTCATCTCTGACATCCACTATTGACACCAAACTGATACCAATTGTTGGAAATATTCTTAGCACATTCCAAAATCTCTCTTTTTCTCTTATCGTGATCCTCAGCTGTCGTGATACCTATTATTTGATCGATCACTTCTAGCATTGTCAGATTTTATATGCTCCCCCTTTCTGCTCATAGATTCAACTCTTGTCAGCTTCAAAAACCTCTTTAGCCCTATTGTCTGTGTCATCCAAGCAAAGCTCTGGCTAAGCACATTCAACTAGCTTCAACTCCCCCTATCTGGCTTCTTCACCTGTCAGCTTCTCCCCATATCTCAAATCTTTACATTGTCTCCCCCTTGAACAATCACTATTTTCTCCCCCTTTGTCAACAAACCCAAAGGACACTCCTTTGCAGTATGTAACAGAGTAGAGAACACATTAGCACATTAGGGAAAAAACATCATACCTCGTGGAGAGGGGGGTTCCACATACACACTATTTCAAGTGCGGGTAGTCGACTAAACTCCTAGAGCAAGTCGATGCCTTTCAAATGATTCCTTGGGTAAAGCCTCTGTTAGAATGTCTGTAACCTGTAGCTCTGTAGGCACATACTCCAACTTCACGATTCCTTGCTCAACTTTTCCCTTGATAAAATGATACTTTATCTCAATGTGCATTGTCCTTTAGGGATGGATGGGATTTTTGCTACGATTTATGGCACTTGAGTTATCACATTGGATTCCGATCAAAGACTTCCCTTCAACTCCCATATCTTCAATCTGCTGCTTCATCCATAATAACTATGTGCATGCTTGAGTGGCCGCAATATATTCATCCTTTTAGGTGCTCAATGAAATTCAATCTTACTTCTTTCTAAGCCAGGAAATACACAATCCACCAAGATAGAATGCACCACCTGATGTTGATTTTATATCATCCGCTGAACCGGCCCAGTCTGCATCAGTATATCCCAATAACTTTGTCTGACATTTATCAGTATATGTCAAGCCTAAATCCACTATTCCCTTGATATACCGAAGTATTCTTTTCACTGCAAGCATGTGTCTTTCTTTGGGATTACTCTGATATCTCACTGTTTGGCATGTGGCGAAAACAATATAAGGCCTTGTTGGATATACCGAAGTATCCTTGGAATTTACCATTCCAAACCTTCTAAGAACCTCCTTGGAATATTTAGATTGAGAAATGAATGTTCCATTCTCTCTTTGTGTCACCTATAGACCAAGGAAAATGTTAGCTCTCCAATCATTGACATTTCAAACTCATTTTTCATGAATTCAGAAAACTATTTTCACTGAGCTTCATCTGATCCACCAAAAATTATGTCATCGACATATACCAGCACCATCATCCTTCGATTACTGTCATCGCTGAAATAAATATTGTAATCAACTCCCCCATGCTGGAAATCAATCTTCTTTAAGTACTGATCGAGCCTTGAGTACCCTGCTCTTGGTGCTTGTTTCAGCCCATACAATGCCTTCTTCCGCATGAAAACATTATTCTCATCATCATGAATGAGAAAACCATCTAGATGCTCAATGTACACCTCTTCTTCCAGAACCCCATTCAAGAATACAGATTTGACATCCATTTGTAAAACTTTTAACTTTCTTTGCACTGCTATGGCCAAAAATAATCTGATTGTCTCCAGCCTTGAAATTGGTGAAAATGTCTCATCTACATCAATTCCCCCTATCTGGGAGTATCCCTTTCACACTAGTCGTGCTTTGTTTTGAATCACAGTTCCATATTCATTCATCTTGTTGCGATAGACCCATTTAGTCCCGATGAAATTCTTGTCTGCTAGCCTTGAAACAATCTCCAATGATTGGTTCTTCTTGATTTGGTCAAGTTCTTCAATCATAGCGTGAACCCAATTTTCATCTTCAGCTGCATCGGAAAAACATTTCAGCTCCACCTGAGATAAAAACGATTTTTTCTGTAATTACTTCATTCTTCGAGTCTAAACTGGAGATGTCTAATCAGCAATGATATTCTGCCTATTAATTTCAGCTCGACTCTTTGGCTTCCATGCAGACACAGACTTGACACATTCTTGTTCATCATCATTATCTTCTTCTAAGTCAGCCTCTACCACTTCTACTCCCCGTGTGTCGCTTACCTCATCATCACTTTCATCCAAAAACTGTTCATTAGGTCGTTGAGAATTCTATTCATTTTCGACTATAGTGACATCAATGCTCTCAACAATTTTTCCCAGCCTTTTGTTGAAGAATTTTTATGCTTTACTTTTCCTTGAGTAGCCAAGAAATATCACCTCATATCCTCATGCCTCAAACTTCCTGTTATTTTCATTGTAGAGAATGAAACACTTACTTCCAAAGTTTCAAAAGTATTTCAACGTTGGTGTTTTTCTGTACCTCAGTTCATATGGAATATTCCCTTGTTTCAGACACAACAAGGACCTGTTCGAAACATAGACCGATGTCAAAACTACTTCCTTCCAAAATTTCTCTGGAAGGTCTTTATCAATGAGCATTGTTCTGGCCATATTGTTGATGATCCAATTTCTCTATTCAACAACTCTATTATATTAGGGAGTTCTCACTGATGAAACTTGATTC
The DNA here is from genome assembly GCA_963277665.1 of Viscum album. Lineage (NCBI taxonomy): Eukaryota > Viridiplantae > Streptophyta > Magnoliopsida > Santalales > Viscaceae > Viscum > Viscum album. The sequence continues at coordinate 381,539,676 of OY728132.1, read as the reverse complement.
CTTATTTTGTGTTTCTAAAGATATTCTTCGACTTGGTTGTTTGTGAATTTCTTACCATTATCAGTACGAAACTTCAGAATTTTCTGCCCAAGAATCCTTTCTGATTCCCTCCTATACTACTTGATACAAATGAACACCTCTGTCTTATGGGTAATGATAAATAACCAAGACATTCTTCTATAATCATCAATGAAAAGAACATAGTACCTTTTCCCATTTATGGATCGTGGTGAGATAGGTCCACATACATCAGCATGCACCAATTCAAGCACTCTGGTTGATTTATACTCCTTTGGCCTATATGCCTTTTTGATGATCTTCCCTTGTTGACAAGCATCACATGTATGAGTATGATCACGTGATAGTTTGGGAAGGTCACTAGCAGCATCACATTTTACCATATCTTCCATGAATGGTTGACATAGGTGGCCAAGTCACTTATGCCATAGCTGGTTTTCTTCCTCTCTGGATAAAAGGCACAAATCTTCTTCCCCACGTATAAGGTAATGATTTCACTTTGACCTTTTTCCTTGTAGAACAACTGCTCCATCTTTTACTTCCACGACACACATCTTCTTGGTAAATCGAATAGACATCCCAGAGTCACAGAATTGACTGACACTGAGTAATTTATGACTAAGCCCCTCTACTACCAAGACATCAGCGCGTCTTATTTCTCTTCCCCCAAATTTGGCCTTTCCGGAACCAACAATCTTCAGCCCTTCATCATTCCCAAACATGACAACTCCTTCTTTTTCATATTTTATGTCTGTAATTAGATCCTTGTTCCCTGTCATATGGGATGTGCAACCACTATCAAGGATCTATATTCCTGAACGATCTGAAGCTTTAAGGGAAATTTCTGAAACTACTGCCTTTTCTTTTTTCTTCTTCTTGGTCCAAACTTTTTCCTTCCCACTCGGCATAGATTGAGACTTCTATTCTTTCTCAGAGTATGATGGGCCAGCTTCATCTTACAAATCCCCAAATCTATTCTGCATTTTTAACTCACCTGTGGGTTTATTGATCTGCTGCTTGCGAATGTTTTGATTATACTTTGGGTCATTTTTTTGTATGGACGAAGTACAGTACCTAGCCATGTGAAAAAATCCTCCACACCAAAAACAATGTCCTTCGAAATATGTTCTAGAAAACTACTCTCTATTTGGATTCCACCTCTGTATTGTTCCCTTATATATCTCTTGTCTATGGAACACGCATACTATGAATGTCCCATCTTCCCACAACAATAATAGCTGATATAGGGTGCATTCCTTTATGTTACTTCAGCACTATGATTTTCTCTTTGGGATATCTGAATATTCTGATTCTATTTTGTGCCCAAATCAACCTTCAATTTTCGGATGGGTGCTTCTGGTCTGACATCAACTGCCACATATTTTTGTTTCCTATGAAGCCCTGAATCGACCTTATCATTTGAGCTTTCATAAGGCTTTATTCCTAGTGAACTACGAGCCTCCTCTTTTATCTTATCTGTCTTCTGAATGGCCTACTTTTCTGATATCACATTGGGGGTCAAGATTTTTTCTTGATCCTTCATTTTTCGTCGCAGACATACCACTTCTTCCTCAAGATCTTTGATACGTCTAACATGATATTTCACTTTTTTGTTCAAGCCATTGATCTCCATTTTCTGTTCTTCCGTCTTGAGCTTATACTCACTAACTGATTCTGAGTTCTCTAGTGTTGATAACTTGAGATTTTCAATTTCTTCCATCAACTCAAACCTCTATTCTTACTGCTGTTTCATGTAGAGTTTGGCATCATGTACCACCTTGTTGGATTTCCTTGTTTTTTTCTCTCCAAACATATATCTCTTCAAGAGATGATTCTAATTCAGCTTCCATGTCAACTCTCCCTTCAATTTCTTCTTCTTCTTCAGCGTCAACTTCTTCCTTTTTTTCAGAACTACCAACAATCGCCACCAAGGCATTTACCCCGATATCTCTGCAATTTTCTATCTCCTCAACCTCTTCATCCTCAGATTCATCTGAACTTTCAAATTCCTATGAATGAAGATTCTTCTTCTTGAAGAAATTTCTCTTGAACTTTTTCTTCCCTTTCACAACTGTTGAAGTCTTTTTCTTGGGAATTTCAACTTCATCATCATCATTATCATTATCTTGAATCTTCTTGGGGTATATTGCAGCAAGATGACCAACTTTTCCTCATCTAAAGCAAGGGAGAGGAAGTTTCCCTTTGAAATTTCCTTTTCCTCTTTGAAGATTTGAGGAAAGGAATTACATAACCTCATCTGTCTCTTCTGCTTCCTGAGAATCTTCAATAGTGAGCTTTTTCATGGCCTAAAATGCCATCTCTTTGGATTTTTCCTTTTCCATAGCCTCGTTGTCATCATTCCTCGTCTCAAATGCAACCAAGGTATTGTGCAAGTTGTCCAGTGTCAGCACTTTGGGATCTCTATCTTCTAGAACAGAAACCTTCAGATTGAACCCAGGTGGAAGCTTCCTCAAGATGCGCTTTACGACCTTTATGTCTTCAATGAAGTCACCAAGACCTTGAATATCTTCCAAAACAATATTTACCCTATCAAAGAATGCATCAACAGACTCATTCAGGTTCATCTTCAAATCTTCATACTTATTCCACAACACTTGCAGCTTTGCCTCTCTGATCTTCGTATCTCCTTCGTATATATTCAATAGCTTTTCCCACGTGGCACGTGACATTTTCCAAGACATCACCTTTGTATAGATAGGATTGGATAGGGATCCCCCTAAGGCATTAATTGCTTTGGCATCTGCATCCAATTCTCTATGTTCAGCTTCTGATAGAGCACCACTATTAATATTAGTTGGTATGCCATGCATTGCTGCTCTGAATACATCTATTCACAAAGATCGGGAGTAGTGTTGCATCTGATTCTTCCATAGTTGAAAGTTGTTCCCGTCAAAGATCGGAATCCCTTTATGATTGATGACCTGCAATGAGAGAAGAACTATTATCAAACTTTCCCTCTGATACCAATTGTTAGGTCCACAAGGCTATATACCATGAGAGGGGAGGGTGAATGAGGGTGTGACTAATTTAAAATTAAAGCCTATTCTGATCTTGTTCTGCTGTTAAGAAAAACACTCTTCTCTCTCTTTCTTGTTGCACAATATAAACTCAAATTAAAGAAAGCACAGGACACAATAATTTTACTTGGTTCACCATTAAGGGCTACGTCCAAGGAGCATACGCCGACAGGTTGCCGGTTGTACCAATTCAACTAAACTTCACTAGTTGTGGATTACAAGGTTTGGGCTAGATCACTTATAAGCCTAGGCTCACTGCCTTTACATGTTTAGGGTCATCTCACTGCTTTCACAAGGGACACTCCCTATTTCTCTCTCTCTGGCACACTGCCGGTGGAGAGGATCACCTTCTTTCTCTTCTTTTGCTCACTGCTCTTGGAAGGAATCCACTCACAGTTTATAGACATGTAGGTCTCTTAATTTACATGAATAAATGCATCTTCTTCTGTATATAGATGCTCTATTGAAGCCCAACCTTCACCTGTAGATGAATTTCCCTTTGCACCGAAGGTACCAGGCAATCCCTGAGTTTCCAAGCAACCCTAAATCACTGCCGGAAATCAACCTTACTTGGCGCCCTTCTCTAAGGCGGCGCGCAAGTCTCGGAACACAAGTCAACACTAGCCCATAGGTATTTCTTAACACTTGCGTGACTCAAGCTTAAGCTTCTCCAAACTTGCACGACGCACTTCCTTTGCTGCCCAAACCACCTCAGGCACGCAACTAATACTTGGCGCGCAACTTCCTTCCCTGGAGCACAAGTCTCACATGCGCGACACACCACCAATTGCGCGACCACCACACCTACACGATGGGAGCTCAGAATATTCAAAGTGTTGAACTCTGGTGAGAAATGAGGAGGGGTGGCCCAGTATTTATAGGCAATTTGACCAACCTACACGACGGCGCACAATTCAACCCTCAGCGCACAAGTCTCAGTGCACAGGTCTCTTCCCCTGCAAGTCACTTGCACGACCCAATTACAAACTTGAGAAAACCTCTTTACATTGCCATATTTTGATCTTATGATCTTGAAAAACCATAAGCGTGCAAGTTCTCAAGCTTCCAAGGCATCTGCGTGCAAGTCTTCTCACGATGCGCAAGTCACCTGCGTGACACCACCAATACATGCGCGAAACTTATCCCTTTTTCATATTTTTATTATCTGATCTTGAAAAACATATGGCACGCAAGTTTCCAAGCCTTCATGTACACGACGCGCAATTCTCTTTATTAAAAACCACTTTTCATCATTTGTCAATTTTCAGGCCCAAAAATTTGGGAAACACTGGAAAACGGCGCCACCTTGTATATGTTCTTTTCGTACCGCCTCCAGATTATCCATCTCTTTGTCGATGTTCTTGAATCAAGCATGGATCATTAACCACAGCTCTTGAACTCGAAATTATATCATGAAATCCTCTTTGTCAGAAAATTTGTATGTCATGGTTTGTATTGTCAATAATCACAACGCAGGTGTTCACTTTATCAACAAACACAATCACCTCAAAAATGTTTCAATGATACCTTGAGAGATTTTTTCCCAACATAACTTATCAATAAAAATTACAAGAATTGTGGAAGGAAGTAAAATAGAAAACTACTGAAAAAAAATTTTGAGTGTAGAATTATTATAAATTTCTCTATAAACGATCCAAAAAATGATGAATAATATATCGGTGATTTTGAATAAATAAACTCTAAAAGGAAAAATTATAGAATAACATACAAGGATAATAAATAGTCAACTTGAGGTGGTAAGATGTTCACTACAATAAATAAAAATATAATTTTGAGTAAAAAGTAAGGATAAAAATATAATGAAACTTGTTCATCATAAAATGAATATATTAAAAGTTAACATCATTCATGGATAATGTATAGGGGAATAAAGATGCTTCGGACAATGAAGAAGAAAAAGGTTAAGAATATAATAGAGAATATCAACTCATGTGAGAACATGTGGGACGCCATTAGTAAAAAAACTAAAAAAGAATCTATAATATTAAATAAGGAATTTGAGAGTAATATTGAATGAAATATTTTTTTTAAAGTATCCATATATAGAATAAAGAATGACCCTCAGGCTAAAATCTGTGGAACATGTAATGTTTATGAATGATAATGATAAAAAGTAACTGCAATGGAAGTTGAGATATCAAAAACAAATCTAGATGGCCTAAGGTTAAAAATACATTGAATATGATGAGTTAAAAATGTTTTTATGATTTCATTAGGTAATGACTTAAATACATCAAGCTACTAGAGGAATCCACTCTAAGAATTTGGTGAAATCTAGAAAAACAAAACAAAAAATTATATTTTGATTAAAATTGTTTATGTAAGAATAAAAAATATGGAATCATGGGTTGAATAATATAACATAAATTGAACATATCAATGAAATGTAAAACTAACTTTTAGAACAATGATTCCATATAAACATTGAAATCTGATTAATGTAATTATGTTGAACCTCAACAAACTTATCATAGGTAAAAAATATATTTATATAGAAGATATATAATAAATTTATATTATTTCGGATATGTATTATACAAGTATAGGGAATACAACAGATGGCTCAACATGTCTCTCAATAAGAGTATCCTGGTATAGATGGGTATAAACAATGTAAAAAATGAGGAAAATTTAAAAATTTATATGTATAAAAAAACATTAATATTAATTAGGAGTTAAAAATATAATAATACAAAACCGATTTGATTTCATAGAAGAAGTTTTTGGATGATATGACAACCTATATTATCATTATGAAAATTGATTAAAAAACCTTCTGGGAAAACGTTTATACAGTGGGAAAAAGGAATTTGGGAATAGAAAAAATAAAGACAATGATTGCTTTTTGATACTATTATAAATGATAATAAAATTAATTAACCATGAATTCTTGACATTTCTTATTCCTCTCATTATATTTTTGATATAAAAATCATAAAAAAATATTAAGTAAAATAAGGGAGGTGCAGTAATATTTAGAAATAATTATCCCTTAATAAAAAGTGGAACTGGTAAAAATTAGATTGAATCTCCAAAGTTGAAGTAAAATAATTTTTTATTGATAGACTTATGCATAACTAAATAAGTGATAGAAAAAATTGTGATGATGGTAAGGAATCTATCATTATAAAGTATTCATATACAATCTAATGTTTAAATGATGGAAATTTTCTTTCTAAGTAGTAAAGAATGAACATCAATCTCTTCCAGATTGAGAATCCTGATTAGTATTCTTAATTATTTAATAAAGACAAAAACAGAGTATGATATTAAACAAATGGAAATAGTATCCCAACATTTATATGTAAAATCTATAAGGAATATATTGTAATAGATCATCTATTTCTGAAAATAAAATATGATTCCATTATTAAAAAATTTATTCAAGGAATGATGGATAGTAGAAGGCCTAAGAAATTTGAAATTGATTCAATCAAACATATTGAGATCATACACTCTGATCCATGCCAATAAATGATTCACTAATAAAATAGTGTGATTTGTAATTTATTATATTTGTTAATGATTTCACATGGATGACTAGAATGATTTTTATGAAACCTAATTTAGAGGATATATATTTGTTAACAACTTACAAAATTGATATTTTGAATAATCTAGTTGTATATATATTTAAATTGAGAATAAAAAATACAGAGGGGAATATATGTTACCCTTTTGATTCATACATAAAGGAACATGAAAATAAACACCAATATAGTACTCCTTACACACCACATCAAAATTAAGTGGTTAAATGATATAAAAAAAGTTTGGTTGAAATGGGAAAATAATTATCACTATATATAAATATTAAAAATTAATCTAGATAGTAGCTATATGGGAAACGATGCATGTTTGAAATAGATTTATTTTCTTCAATTATAAAAAATAATTTTCTAAGATATCTTGTATAAGAAAAATCCTAAAGTGTTGTAGATTATAGACTTTATGAGTCCAATTTTAATAGAGGTAAAAATTAAAAATTTAGGAATGATTGATTACAATGTTAGAGATGGTATTCTCATGGGATATTCATCCAACATAAAAAGTTTTATGTGAATTAATAAGATAATACATAATTTGGTTGTTTTTTCTCATAAAGGTTATTGAATATCTATACATGTTAACAATAGTTGTCAATGATGATAAAGATAGTGTAATGATAGATGAAATGACGAATTCCAGAGAAGTTAAATTGAATGAAGATGTTTTGGAACTAAATCTAGTACAAGATAATTTTGATCGAACTAGTGATGAAGAACATGAGATCGAATGAAATCCAAAAAAAAATATTTATACATTACAAACTGATCTTGAATATGGTAATATCATTGATAACCATGTAGCACCAGTACAAGCCTAATGGAAACTATTGGTTCAAAATAAAATTTCAATTATCTTATAGGTGAAACCCCATTATATTTGATAAGAACTTGAACATAATGTGTACCAACCTATTATTTTATATTATGAAAATCTTTAATAAATTTGATTTTTTGATAGCTAATGTTATACACAACATCATTTTTAAATGAATCATTATATTAGTTTAAACATTTATTTAACATTTATCATCAAGAACTTTGATTGGTGATATTAATATAACTAATTAGAATCTAAAAATTCATGATTTACATATGTTTAATATAAATTAATTGGTTTTCAATGAAAATAATACAAAATCAACAGAAAATAAACAAGCATTTATTCTAAAAAACTATTTTTTATATGTAGAAAATGTGTTTATAATATTAAATTAAATTAATATATATAGGTGAATGATGTTATTATAATTATATATTATATATTAATATAAATTTTTTGACATACATAAAATATTTTTAATAAGAATAGGATAAGAATAGATCTATTTTTAAGCTTAAAAACATTATTTTTCTAAAGTGTTTTTCATCATTTTTAGGAATTATATTTATTTTTTATTTATAAAACATTTAGAGAATTTATTTGGTAAAAAAGATTCAGTATTTTTAATCTTGTTGTACATATTTTTAAAAAGGTCTCGTTTATTATTTGGGAATAATAAATAGTAATTGTGGAAAAATTTCACAGTTTGGTAAAAGGTAAATTCGTCTAATATAACTTAAAACTAAGAGAAAAGGCAATAATTTCTCATAATTATTTATAATTTAGGATGGAAGGTTTACCCTAATAAACATTTTATTGAAATTTATTTTTTTAAGGGACACCTTTCCTTGGAAATGGTCTATAAAAATTTTAAATAAAAGAATCATTAAAAATGACACACTATTTAATTTTAAATTATCTTATTTGCCCATATAGGGAGAAATAGGTTATTAATGAATGTAAAGAAATATAATAAAAATATTTAAATTTTTTATGATATATGTTTAGTGTTTTTTTATTTATTACATAATTATTTTAAAATATTACGCAACACCCATGCAATATTTCTTCAATTAAAACAATATAAATTATATTAAAATATATTGAAATTTATATAACTTTAATATATTATAGTTTCCATGAATTTAGTAGATAAATGTAACATATTATAGTTTTTTAAAGGATTAAATTGGATTTACAACTCAATTTTTATACCTTTTAATTCAAATAAAAGTAAGAGTTCAAAATGTATAATAAGTATACATTAGGTAAAACTATTAACTTATATAGATATCATTAAAATCATTAAAGAAGGAAAAGGGGATAATATAAGTCCAACAATATTTCCCATTTTCTATTTATGAGCCAATATTTTCCTTAAATATAAAATTATAACCATTTAATAGTGAAAAAGTCATTACTAAGGTTAATCTTTAAATTGGATAACTATGGTGCTAAAATAAATGAAATGTTTTAAAAAACCATATAAACATAAAAAGGTTTAACATGAAAGTGGGATTAAAACTTCATAATTTCAAAACATCAAATATATATCCGTTTGGAAGTATTTTTATTGAGAATGACTTTTTTTTCATTTTATTCTTTTCAAAAATACTAATTGTGTCATCTCCCCTACTTATAAAAGGATACCCCTCATTTATCATATTTACAAATCTTTGTTTATTATATATCAACCAGATCTTGACCAATTATTTTACCAAAATAAATTGGATCATTCAAGAAGTTATGTTCTTTTGATAATTCTAACCATAGGGTTTTTAAGAGGATATCTATGGAATTTATTCATAAGAAGAGGTAGTATCCTTAATTGATCACTTTCATTTTACTTATTTTTTACATCCAATTAATCTATGTTAGTTATCATAATATAGTTAAATAATTATTATCATTATTCTGAAATGATATTTTATTTTTGAAAAATTATTACAACCCCCTTTTATATCTAATGGGAAGTTAATGTAGTTCTCACTCATTTGTATGGCTTACTTTGTCCACATAGTGATACAATTCATTTTTCATCACTATATTTTATTGATGGTAATTATTATGGGATTATGATTTATATATTATTTTCATGAAGTAATTATAATTTTTAAATTTTAATTTCATATCTACCTTATTACATTCCAAACCGTTGGAAAATGATAACTTCACTCATGCGTACGTGTGGACTACCATCTCCACAAAATGATTTTATTAGTTTTTTTACTTCATATATTAAGTGGGAGGTAATGATAATGGTTTTTGTGATTATAAATGATTAAATTATATGGAAATTATTTTTGAATAGTGGATAGTTATCAGCCTTTATTTTGTTCCATTTATTTAATAGTGAAAACAACGTTCAAGTGTATGTATAACCTACCATCACCCTGAATGGTGTAATTAATTTTTATAGGTCTAACTATTATTGATTAACATATATATATATATTTGATAATTATATCATTAATAAAAAGAGATATATTATGTAATATGTTTCATTGTAGAAAGACAAAAAAATTTGTACTAAAACATGTATGAAAAATGAAGTAGTTATAACTATAACGAGTTATTTTAACATAAAATGTTTAATGAATGGGTGATAAAATATTTTAAGTAAATAATATATGGTTTGATATATATCTGTTTGGTTATTTTATAGATTTATAATAAATTAACTATTATTATACATAAGGATTGGACACATTCAATGGAAGTCCAACCTAAGGTAAGGTTTTATTTAAAAATATCAGTATTAATTAGGATTACATATAGTTAAGTATATATTAGGGGAATTAATTGATATTTATATTTTGATACCAATATATTTTCATATCATATGTTTATTCATGAAAATTTCTAATAGTAGTAGTTTTTTATTCTATTTGGTGTATAAAATTAATGATAAAATGTTATTAACAAAAACCAACATCATTCCTCACTTTGGTCAAAATTCCTTTTGCCACCACATCCATGGTTTATAAAATATTTTTTAAAATTGGTTTTTACTATACTCTAATGATTTATAAAATAAATTACTAACTATGTTTTAATTTATTAAAAAATATTTAAGTGGAATATTCTAGTCTTTTTTTCAAATGAGGTGCTTTGTGAGCATTTTGGAAAAGTGTGAAGGAAATGTTTTATAACTTATACCTCATGAATATAATTTTACACCATAATGAATGCTATAGGATTTAATGCATTATTTAAAATGATAAAATAAAATTTTTGAATAAAATTTTGTCTTTATTATAGGTAAATTATTTTGGATTTAAAATTAATAAAGTTTATTTTCATCACCATATTTTCCACAAACTTTTTTAAAATATTTTAATCAATATCATGATAATTTTTTGAATCATATATTAATGATAAAATATAATGATTACATTTTACATATTTATCTAGATGTTTTATGATCATTTTGATTGGACATGTACTATTTTGAAAACATTATTATGGATTTTTTATTATTACATTTCCTGATTGGGGAAAGTATTTGTTATGTCAAATGTTTCCTTATGAATTTTTTAATTCCTTTTTATTTTGGAAATCACAAACACATTTCCTTAATAATACATTATATCTATAAGGAATTTTATATGAAAATAATATTCCAATTAGAATCATGTTATTTAACATTTTTTAGAGCTATGTTTTTTCCTTAAGATAAAATTGCTACTAGAACAAATTGGACTCTTATTTAAACTTAGAATCCAACATTTCTCAATAATGATTAACAGAAAAATGTGAAAATGATACATAGGTTATCAATTTAAATTTATCTAAATCTTACATTCTTATTCTCACCTCCTCAATTTGGATTCTCAAATCTATGTGAATCTAATTTAATGTGTTTTTCAATTCAGATTCTCAATAAATTTCATATCTGATATTCATAATTCCTTATTATATTCCCTTTTGTTTAAGGATCCATTTTTATAACTTTTTGAAAGTTACAATATTTACATAATATAATGTTTCATATAATCTGATTCATAAAAACTTAATCTTTCTCATGATATTTTCTTATACTAAAATATGTCATCCAATCTGTTATTATATAACCATTGTAATGTGGCAGTTATATAGGTCCCTCCCAAATTTTAGGAAAAATATGATTATCATAGGAAAATTCAACCATTTAATATATCTTCTATAAATACCCCATCTTTTGGATGAGAACACAAAATATACTCAATTTTAGATTTTGGTGACACACGAGAGCTATAAAAAACTTTCATTGTGAGAAAACCTTGAAGAGATTATGTTGTGAAAAACTTGTTCAACATAAATAAAATTTAAATAAGATTTATTTTTCATTGTACGACACTAATAGTTATTGATTATGACTGAGGTATTCTAGGATGATAGAATATAGGGGTGTCGATTACCTACTTAATTTTGGACTTCCAACTCAAGTAATGCAGAGGTGTCAATTTCCTTCTTAATCGAGGGATTTCAGGGATAGAAATACATAAAATGTGCCCAATAATTCATGGATCGTGGGCTTAACATGGTGTGGGTAAGACAGATATGCTGGAAAGTATAAATCAAAGGACCTTTATCCAATGTGCTTGGATACCCTCTTATTTGTGTTAAAATATTGTTACTCTTTTATATGTACATTATTTTTCAACTATAACTTGTTACAAATATAAAGTGTTTCTTATATATTAAATTTTTTAATAACTATGATATAATATTTTATACGCTTTATGGTAGAATATTTTTTAAGAATACCTATGTGCTTACTTCGTTAAAACTCATTATAAACCCTAAGGAAATTTTATTAACCTTATAAAAGATGTTTTAGTGAATCCTATTTGATTAACTTTATTAAATAAATATTTATTTAAGGTTAAAAATATTTTTTTACTTGAAATTCACCTCCGCTTGTATCTTAGAATCTTCATAGTTTTTTTTATCCAAAAATTTGTATCAGAGTAGGTCTTTATGATACTTATACTTACACTTAGTATCAAAGGTATATTTATTCTACATATTTTACTTAGTCATTCTTTACATTTCCAAGTTGATCAAAAATTTATTTTATATACATTTTTTATAAATATTTATGACACAAACATGTATTTTGGAATAGAATTTTTTTACTACTTTAATGATGGTAGGAATAAATATCATATCCATAGAAACTCTGAACCCCACAAGACCACCTATCTTTTACGGGAATGACTATTAATACTAGAGAGAAATAATAATGACTTTTTTCATCAATACTGGTAGGGATAACATTTTTATTCTTATTAGATATTACAAAATTCATGACAATGAATTTTAAACTTTTACTAGTCAAGGGAGGCAATAATATCAATTAAACTATAAGGTAAAAAATATTTTTCCATGTTCTATGGCCAGTAATGTATATAGATAGATATCTTTATGTGAAAAAGCTAATAGCATTTGGAAGAAACTGGAAATTACACATTTTGGTACTTATAATGTTATTCATTATAGAAGAGCCATGCTCAGAGCAGATTATCGTGGTGTTGTTTTTCCAAATGGAGAACTTATAGTTAATGTTCAATAGATATTTATGACTATTGTAAATAGTCTATAGTAAATAGTAGATAAAGTCCTATATGATGAGATTATTGTAGATAATATTATAGACATCGTGCCTAATGAATGGGAATCGAAGAGAAATATTATTTATGAGTGAAGGAAAATAATAAATATTATTATTTATGTATTAATTGGAACTATCTTACAACATGAGAATCGATTAATGAGAGATTCTGAGAATGTAATGAAGAAGAATATAAGTGCTTCATTTAAAACTACATTGAACCATATGAATGGAAAATCTCTTGAGAAAGTTGTTATATCAATAAATACTAATAAAGTTTTAGTTCATTTAGATTCAAGTGATAATGATATCTCAGAGAATGAATTATCCAATCGTCCTCGAATGATGAACATGATTGTTGGAATGAAGGATTTCAGTTAGAGGTATAAAATAATGTATAAGAAGGATAAAAAAATACAATGAAGTCATATGTTATGAATGTAAGCAAGATGGATATATCATACCGAATTGTCTTAAGCTAAAAAGAAATGATAGGAAGGATAAATATTCTAAATGAAATCAAAGAAGATATTATAATCCCAAAGTAGGGAAAGTCTTTAAGGAAAATTATTCTTGGAGTGCAAGTGGTGGTGACTCATCTAATGAATTTATAGACAATTAAAGTTAAACATAAAAGAATATTAGTTTTATTTCCAAAATACCTTCTGAAAAACATTGTTTCATGGGTAAGGTACACACTTCTTAATCATTAACTAATATATCTTTAAGTGATAATTATACTAAGGAATAACATTCTACATATATAGATGATTAATCATCAATATTAGAAGATAATTCATTACCTTATTTTGAAGAAGTATCTAGGTTTTCCATGTTTCTTGAAAATGATAATTTCATGATAAAAAAAACTTAAAAACGAAAATGCTAGAATCACTATTCTAACAAAATAATTATTAGTTCCTTTTAAATATCTTGATATAAAATCTTTTGAAAATATTTCTTTTTTAAAAATCTTATAGAATGTTAATTCTGAAAAGGATAAAACTTATATGGATTTTGAAATTTTTATTTATATGAAAAATGTTTTAGAGACTAAACTAAATTCTAATACCAATGACCATGAGGACAAGAATTTTTTCCATAGAATAAAATATGAAATATTATCCTTAACAAAACTATTGTCAAATTTAACTCATCGTAAAAAAAATTGACAAGATTTTTTCAAAATTCATATTCATAGGAATAGTATTATAATTGGTTATTCTCATTCAAAACCAGTTTCTGGTCCCAAATATTTTGTTCCAGAAAGATCCCCATTATTTACTAAGTGTCAATGTGGTGTACACATGGACAAATAATGTTTTTTAAACAAAATACAATCCTTTGGCTTCCAGAAATCTCACTTTTCTTAGAAAATGTGGATTCCTATTATTTAACATTCTATAATTTCTGAATCTAAGAACATTTGGATTTTGAAAACATAATTGTTTTATATTCAATAAAACAAAGGAACTATGAACAATAATACATGGTACATAGATATTTGATTTTCCTTGCATGTGATTGGTAACAAAATATTCTTTGAAATGATTATTAATATTAATGGTGGAATATTAACTTTCAAAGATAATGATCATGGAGAGAAGTTTGGTATAGGTAACATCACTCTTCTTGGAAAATCCCTAATTTCATATGACATATTTGTTAAATGTCTTAAGAACAACCTTATAAGAATAATCCAATTATATGATAAATGTTGCCTTTTGAATTTTAGGAATGATAAATTATTATCACACAATTCCTAGTATGAGTTCATTTTTTCTTCCCATTGGTATGATAATTTTTATACACTTATCATATAAAAAATTAAGAGCCAAGACTTATTGTGACTTTGTACAATAGTAGAAAAATAATGGTTATGAAATAGAAGGCTAGGACACTCTAAGCTATGGAACATATGTAAAATATTTATGACATTTATTTTTAAGGTTCAACCAGATCTTAGATTTTATTCTTCAAAAGACAACGACCCTTATCAATATATCAAGAAAAATAAGTCAAGAATTAAGTATATAATGGAATTCTCAACTTATGATGCATTACAACTAGTGCGCATGGACTTTTTTGGCCCTACACAAACTGGATGTATTGGAGGAAAATACTATATATATTTTTAGTTGATGATTACACTAGATTTACATGGGCCTATTTTCTAGAGAAGAAATATAAAGCCTTGTCTTATTTCAAATATTTTTCATCAAAAGTAAAAAATGAGAAAAATCTTCCCTTGATAATTATTCATAGTGATCAGGGTAGAGAATTTAAAAATTAAAAATTTTATACTTTTTTGTAGTATAGAAGGATTTACTCATAACTTATCATCTCCAAGAACTCCTCAGCAAAAGGGTTTTGTTCAAAGAAGAAATCAAATTATTCAAGAGATATTAAGAACCATGTTGAGTGAATAATAAATTTCTAAAAACATTTGGGAAGCTATCAGTACTTCTTGTTATACTATAAATCTAGTTCTACTAAGGAAATTTATTAATAAAACACCTTATGAGTAATATACAGGTTGGAAACCAAATGTTTCATACTTTATTGAATTTGGATGCAAAGTATTAATTTTGAATAAAAAAAGATAACTTACACAAATTGTAAACCAAATCCAAGGATGTAATATTATAAGGATATTCCTCTACCTCCATGTCTTATTGAGTATTCAATAAAAAAATTTATACTATTTAGGAAATAATTATCATCAAATTTTAGGAAATGGATCCCTTTGTTTTTAAATAACCCCAAACTGCATCTTTAGATGTGTTTTATAAAACTATTTATCAACCTTTGATAAAAGTATCTTCTAAAAAGGGAAATGACCAAGAAAATATTTCTGAAGTATTCACTCAAGGATATTTTCTACCCTATATTGATGAACATGTTTTAGAAAACCCAAATATGTTTTTTCTAATTAACCATCTCAGTGACCATATCATTGGTGATGTAAATCAACCCATAAGGACTAGGAGTTCTTTTAGAAATAAATTAGATCATCCAGCATTAATTTCCCAATTCTTACCCAAATTTCTTGATGAGGCTTTGAGTGATAATGATTACATTAAAGAAATAAAATATGAACAAAATTATATTCAAATGAACTAAGTGTATACCTTGTTTAAAATAACTAAAGAAACATTTTTAATTGAATTAAAATGGGCCATCATAAACAAAAATGATGAAAATGAAATCATTTAAATAAATAAAATAATATTAGTTTCAAAAGTATATAAGAAACATTAAGGATTAGACTATGAAGAAACCTATTCTCCAGTATATAGACTTGAATCTATTCAAATTTTCTTAGCCTTTACTGCATTCAGTAACATTAAACTTTTTTAAATTTACGAGAAATGTGATTTCCTTAATGGATATGTCCAAGATGAATATTATGATGAAAAAACTCTTATTTTTTAAGACAAAAACATCATAAATATATTTTAAAACTTACTGGAGCATTATATAGCCTTAAACAAGCCTCCAGAACCTGGTATGAAATACTTACATGATTTTTTACAAAACCACTAGGTTAAGGGAACTACTGATCCAACCCTTTTTATGAAGAATGAAAACAAATATGTTTTGGTTGTTTAAATATATGTTGATGATGTTATATTGGGATCAACTCATAAATCATTAAATAATTCATTTTCAAATCGTAAGGAATTTGTGTTTGAAATGAGTTTGATGGGTGTGTTAACATTTTTCCTTGGTTTTCAAATTTCTTGAAAACTAGAAGGAATCTATATATCTCAACATATGTATATTAAAGATATTTTTAAAATATATGGATATGGAATCACTGAAAGTATATGTACTACAATAAATAACTCAAATACCGTTAATCTTCATGAAGCTGGGAAACCAGTAGATCGTACATCTTTTAGAGGTATGATAGGATGTTTACTATAATTAATAGATATCCATGTAGACAGAATTTTTTGAGTAAGATTATGTTCAATAGATAACGTAAATACAAAATAATCCCATTTAAAATATGTGGAAATAATTTTTTATTATTTAATGTGAACTATGGATTTGGGACTTTTTATTCTTCTGGAAACCATTTTGAACTAAAATGATTTTTGTATGGTAACTTTGGTGTTTGTAGAATGGATAAAAAGAGTTCACCTAAAAAAACATATATTAGGAGATTATTTGGTTTCTTGGTCATGTATGAAAAAAAATCAATAGCACATTACACTACTGAAGCTGAATATGTGGCAGTTAGATGTTGTTGTGCTCATGTTTTTTGGATGCAACACACACTCAATAATTATAGAATGATTTCTAATAAAACTCATATACTCTGTGATAACACTATTACATATACCCAAGTAAAAATCATGTACATAACTCCTATAGAAAACACATAGATAATAGAAATCACTTTATTAATGATCACACACTTCGAGGAGATATCAATTTACAATTCATCAGAACTCAAGATCAACTTGGTGACATATTCACAAAAGTATTACCTTCTGTTAAATTTGTACATGTTAAAAAAATGTTAGGAATGATAACTGTAAGGTATTAATTCAAATACAATTTTCATTTTAAATATCTCCTAACATTACGATACTTATTTTCATTAGGGTATTACACTTCATTTACTTATTTTTTCAGAACCTAACAAAAGTTTTCAGAATGTATAAAAAGATTCCATATACTAATAAAACATTTCAGAATTTAATATTTATAAGAAGAATCTTATAAAACACTAAAAAACCATGTGAGAAAATTTATAGGTACTTTATCTTTCCTAATACTTATTACCTTTCATTTTTTTGTTGGTATTTCATTCTTATTTTAATAAAAACATCAACTGATTAATATTTCCTTAAATATGTTTTATTTCCTTAAAACCTCAAATGATAAAAACCAATAAAACAACCTTTCATATTGATTTCAATTGTCAGTTAAAATCATCTCAATAAAAAATATTTGATCTTTCTTAGATGTTGAACCATCACTGTGATTCCTATGTAAAGGAGGAACCACCCTGTTCCCCACATCGATCTCCATCTTTTTTCTCGAGTTGTTTTCTCCCTTCAAAGAAACTTTTCCAATTTCTAGATATCACTCTTAATTTTATAGATGTCTCTTTTCATATAATCTCATACTTCAATGACTAATAAATCAATCATTTATTGAGTAATTTAAATATAAATTTTAATTGATAAAAATTTCTACCTAAAGTATGATTGTTAAATCAGAAAGATCCTAATGTTTCAAGGCTGGAAAATTGTTTTCATTGCTATTAATAAATGATAACAAGATCCATTGTATGTGGACTTATTAATTTAATTTTATGAATCAATTTAATTCATAAAAATCTGTAAAGGTTGAGTTTTAGTTTAGTAGTTATGGGAAAACTTATTCAATGTTTTATAAGAAAGACACAAATATCTTTGTGTTACTATATGACAGTGAACATTACTATCAATATCGTAAGCTTCATGATTCAAAATGATCATTTAACAAAATTAAGGCTATTTATTTCTTTTTTATCTAGGTAGTAAAGAATCCAAATATTTCCAACCATTCTTCTATCTACAATCACATGTCATTATGGATGCAAGGACTTTTAATACTATGAAAAGGAGACAGGGCCACCTTGAAAATAATAGACATCTTCTTGATGGATTTTCTAGTTAATATATTGAATATTAACCTCGTAAGTACATCTACCTTAAAAGAAATAAGATAATGGATGATTCAGTAAACTCTCAAATTCATGTGTTTCCAGTAACCCTATCAAAGCTTATAGTAATTTATTTGAACTTTTGTAGTGTTCCTTACAACTAAATGCCAATGATGTTCAAGATTCTTCATTTAAGTTATGAAAAACATGAAATAATGAAAATTTATTATAGTGATACGACAAATCGGTGTGTTGATTGTTTTTGGAAATCAGAGGAAGTAGGAGAAAGCTACGAGAAATAGTTAGTCGAGCCAATGATAAGAAAGTCTCATGCCTTCAAACCACATAGAAAAACTCATTTTTATGAACCACTATAGGTGAAGAAACAAAGATCCTAACCATATAAAGCAATATAAATATGGATACAAGACATATATAAAAGCATATAAGGATATAAAATCATTCGGATAAACTCATATAAAGAAAACCCATTAAAAAATCATGTTGTCGTTGAACTTAAAAAACAAGATAAAGACAAGAGACTTAGAAAAATCTAATTAAAGAAGAGATAATTCAAGAACTATTGAATTATTTAGTAGATTCCTCAGAACAAATTACTATTTCCAAATATTTTATACAAGAAACTAAAGTCCCCCAACAACGACAACCAGTGTCAGTAGAGGCTATCCCAACAAAACTATTAAAGGAATTTGTTTAATGCTCAATTTTGATTTTTCATGAATAGACTCATGAAGAAGAAGAAGAACAAAACATCCAACAAAAATAAAGAAATGATGAGATACAAAAAATTGGAGAAACTCAAATGTATATTTCATCTAATAAGTTATATATAAGATCATCTCAAGCCTCCTCATCATTGTTTTCTTTAGTTAAGAATCTATCTCAGATAGACAATGTTTTAGAAAGTAAAGATTAAAAATTTCCTTTGATGCTAAAGATGAAAATGAAGATAATGAATAAGATAATGAAGATAGTGGTAATAATGATAATGAAAAATTGGATGGTGGTGATGATTATGTTAATAAGATTATCCATGTTTCTGAGGACTGACAAGTAAGTTAGAGGATAGAGAAATTAGACACATTAAAATACAAAGGGAAGAAAGTAGATGTTGGAACTTCTAAGAAAGCTGTATTAGAATCAAAATTTTCTTCCTAATATCTATGAGAAGATTTCATTTTTCAATCATTGAAGAAGTTAGTAAACTCTATTATATACATTCTGAAAATTTAGTCGATATGTCAGTTTATTCAAGAATCAATAAATCTGAAATCGTACCTAATAACCCTTTTCATGTAGATGTTGATACCTCGTGAATAGAAATTCTAAACCATTGTGGTAAATTATAATTCTTATAGTAAATCATGCATAAATATGAAAAAAAATTTAAACAAATAAATATTGATATTACGGTTTTTTATGATATGTTTTAATAAGTCAAAAATACATCCAAACAATCAAAAGACTCCCTGAAATAACATTCAAACCATTTTTCAGAAAACATGATGGAAGAGATCCAAATTCAATTTCATGAAGACAAATAATTATATGGGATAATCAATTATATTTCATCTGAAGTGAAAAGAGTAAAATATTACAAATAAGAGGTGGTCTAAAAACATATGTATCATAATGAAAAGATTATGTCTAAGGAGAAGATGATTCTAAGCCATGTAGAAAAGATTCAGAACCATGAAAAGAAGAGTAGGGATTCTTAATTTATCCTATATAATTTTCAATATGATAACAAGGAGCTCAAGGATTTTAATTCTATATTAATGTCCTTATTACAAAAGAAGGACTGATTTCATTTCCATATAATCTTTTGTTGTTAAAATTATTTTCAATAAAATGCAACTTTAATCTCCTTGTTTGCATATTTTTCTAAATTTTTCAGGTACATTAAGCTTTTCCCCATTTATTTTTATGTGAGTCACAATGGTGGAGAATAGTTTTTTTAAAATAATATTATTATAAGGAGGAAAACATAAGGGGGTGAGTTCTTAATGAAGTCATCATTATCTAAGGGGGGACATAATTCATTACCAAATATATATATATAACATTAGAATACGATCCTTAGAGGGATTTCATAACCTAAGGGATATTTATTCATATTCATATGGAGTCATAGACTAAGGGGAGATTAGTTCTTATTTTACGTTCAAATATTATTTTTTTACTCTTAATATTCATTTTTAATCGACTTTTCATGCTTTCCAAAATGGGAGATAGTGTTAAGTCAAAAGACTCATTATGAATTTTTCTGTTCCTTTATGTTTTGGAAATCACAAACACATTTCCTAGATAATACATTCTATATATAAATAAAATTTATATGAAATTCCCATTCCAATTGGAATCATATTCTTTAAACTTTTTTTATAAATAAGTTTTTTTACTTAAGATACAATAGTCACTGGAACAAATCAGATCTTTACTAAAACTCGGAATCTAACATTTCTCAATTTGATTCACTCAAAAATGTGAATATGATTCACGATTTCTCAATTTAGAACTGTCTAAATTTTGGAATTTTATTTGTACTTCCTCAGTTCTAATTCATACGAATTTGAGAATATGATTTACCATGTTTCTTAGTTTATATTCTCAACAATTTTCAACTCTAATTATCATAGTTCCTTGTCTGATTTCATTTTGTTTAAGGATCCAATTTTATAACTTTATTAAAGTTACTATATTTACATAAAGTAATTCTTTATATAATCAGATTTATACACACTTAATGTTTCTTATGATATTTTCTCATACTAAATGATTTCATTCAATCTATTATTATATGACCATTGTAAGTGCGAGTTGTCGAAATCCCTATGGAATTTTATGAAAAATATGAATGTGGGAGTAAAATTTGGCCATTGGAGATATCTCCTATAAATACCGGGTTATTTCTATGAGCTCATAATAAATACTCACTATTTTATTTTATAGACCCATGAAAGCTCTGAAAAAATTTCCTTTCCCAAAATCCTTGAAGAGACTTAGTGGTCAACAACTTGCTCAACATACTATAAATCATTAATAAGATTTATTTTGGTTTGTGAGACACTAATATCTATTTATAACAATAGAGGGCTTCCAAGAAAATGGAAGATAGATGGGTTGATTACCTATGTAATATAGGAATTCCAGCAGAAGTAATACAGAGGTTACTATTACCTACTTAATCGAAGGGTTGCAAGGATTGCATGATATAAATTATATCTGATATGTCATGGGTTGAGGGATTACCCTAGTGTGGGTAAGATAGACTTGATTGAATGTATAAATCAATGGATTTATATCCAAGGTATTTGGATACCCTACTCTTTGGGTTAAAAATATTTTTACACTTTTATATGTACATTATGTTTTTACTGCAACTTGTTACAAATAGATAGTGTTTCTTATACTTTCACTTTTGTAATAACTCTAATATAATATTATATACACTTTAATGTAAAATCTTATTTAATAATACATGTGTGCTTATTTCATTAATCTTCTTTATCAAACCTAAGGTAATATCTATTAAACAAACAAAATAGGTTTCTGTGAATCTGATTTGTTTTACTATGTTAAACAATGATTTTCTTATGGTTAAACACAAATGTTTTTAAACATAAAATTCACTACCTTTTTTATCTGATCTTATTCAAAAATATTTTTATCCTATGATATCAACATCTCATATTCCTGATTTTAAATATGAATGATTACATTTATTATGATTCAACCCTTTAATATGTGGAATACATTGGAATTATTATGTGATGTGTGGGGATAGAAATTATATACCACCATAATTAATCTCTAAGTCTCGTAAGAAAAACTAGATTGAGTTTTTTTGTAGGACATACATATTTATATAAGATTTTTTGGAGGGGTTCCTTGATAATATGTTTAAAATGTCTTTGAACGAGCACTCAATGGTATGTTTTAGTTTATTGATATTGTACATTCCATGATTATAGAATCTATTGTTGATTTACATGTGATTATTTGAATAGATTTTATATACATTGAACAGTTTTTAGTTCATGTAATTATTTATGTGGAATTATTTAATTATAATTTATTTCCTTTATTATTCATTCCTTATTCAACTTCTTCTATACGTATCCCAATTATTGAGCATCTAATCTCATTTATTTCATCTCATTAATTTCCCTAGGATACCATGAAGTGTTTTATGATTTATATACATGGATATTATAAAGGGGATAATGGTTTTAGAAAATAAAATACTATGTTGTATTTTATGTTTACAAATTTCATGTGAAATTCTTGTATATATCTAGTTATTGATGACTAATATACTATTTATTCCAAATGGATGTGATCCCATATATCTAGTTCCAATGAAATAAAGTAACCACTAACACTAGGATAATAGGGTTTGTGTATGTACATAAACAATGGTTGAATGTGATGAACTATTAGTATGATAAAATTTATAATAATAACAACTGATTTTTTTCTTAATATAAACAAAATGATGTTGTAGAAATAAAACTGGTGATCAAAAATAATCTCAAAAAATTGTATAATATTCAAGAAATAAATCGTGACAAGATTACAAGGATTACTCATAGGTGTAAGGTTTTGATTTTAAAAACACTACATCCTCTATTTAAAGTCTTAGAACACACTGGTTGTTTTTAGTTGTAATTTCTCATTAGAAATAAAAATTCAATTATGATGGTGTTATATAAATTATTATAAATAAATAAATTGATGAATGTTTTTATGTTGAATAATATATCATGTTCATACTCAATAATGATGGAACCAAGGTTTGTAATTTGGTTAAATACATTTAATCATTGAAATATGCCATTCATTTATAGTCTTCCAAAAATTATAGCTTCTTGATGAAATTGGAATTTTATAAATGAAATGTTCTTTGAAACAAATTTGTTAAGGGTAAGCGAACAATTAACACATTTTTCATTTTATATACTGAGGATATAATTTTTATTGTTGATAGTGATAAATTATGGAATGATTTTACTGAATAAAAGAAAATGAACATTGAGATGATAGTGATGGATGTGTTGAATTTACTATTGGATTAAAAGTTAAATATAAATTATGATATATCATTATATCTCATGAAAAATATATTAAGTAGTTTTTCCAAAAGTTAGTCATATCATATTAAAAATAATTTTATATACACATATTTGATGGAATGAGTCTATGTAATGATGATGGAGGGAAATTTATTAATTAAAAGGACTTCCAAATGTTGATAGAAAGTTTACTCAATGTTTATATTTAAAAATAAGATATTCCATATGTTTCTAGATTGTGTCTATAATATTTGATTATTCTAAAGGAATCACATGATTTGGAAGAAAAGTGGAAACTCATGCCAGTTAAAGGAACATCTAATTATAGACTGATGTATAAAATAATTAATGAGATTTCATTTAATGGGATCATTGATACATATTAAGATAAATATATTAATGACATAAAGTCAAAATTAAGAGGAAATTATTTATTTGGAAATTTTTTTCTAAGCTATCATAGTAAGGAACTTTTTTATATTACTTTGATTTTAGTTGATGTAAATCTTGTTACTACCTCCCAAGATTACATTAAAATGATGAGAATGAATTTTTAGTATTAATAAATGAGTGTTAATGTTAAAATAAAAATAATATTATTTTTGATAATCAATGACAATTTATTTATAAAAAAACCTATACATCATTCCAAATTAAAAAAAATTAATATTAAATATCATTTCATCTAAAATAATGTTGTTGATGGAGATGTAATTTTTAATTATATTTTTATAAAATTACCAAATTTATTTTTTTCTTCAATAAATATATTCCAAGGGAATGATTCGATTATATTTGGACAAAACAAAAATTTCATCCCCCAACACTTACATAATAGAGTTCTTATGGCTTCTACTATAGTGAGTTGGGTTTTTTTGTCAAAGGGGGTTAAGAGTTAAATCTTTGTACTCAATCAATCATGACTCCTAAAATGGTGTTATCATACAAAGTTGGAGTTATTATATGAATGAGGGGGAAGAATATCAATATCATGACCATGAAATTTTTAGTCCTTAAGGGGTTTATTCCCTAAAAAAATTACTTCAATTAGAAGTGAAGTGTTGGGACACACTCTATAAGAAAGTATATTTTTGATGAAATTTATGAAAAGAGTTGATTGAGTTTTCATTTGTATTTCCAAAAGGCCAAAGGTTGATATTGAAGATATTGTTATTTTATTTAAATATTTTTGTATTGGTTTTCAAATCCTTTTTTTTTTGAAATTTTTTTTATTTAGTTAATTGTGAATTATTTTTCATTATAAGAATGATTGAGGTAATTTCTTAACATGTCTGAAAATTCTATGTCGATCATCATGTTTCTAACACCATGAATGTATTAATGAATCTATAGTATTTGATAAAAAATTTAAAAGTTATAAAAACATAATTTCACTAGTGATGATCAATGTTTATGTTACAGATTTCATGTCGTGGATGTAAACATTTTGAATGATTTCAGGGATAAAGATTTAGAAATTCATCAAAATAAGAATTGTGAACATTACCATATGGTTGGTAATGAAATTAGTATAATATAAATAGATAGTTTTTTCAATGTTTAAATATTATTTTCATGGTAAAATTATAAGGTTTAAATCCATACAATATTTGAAGTAATAAAGACATGATGTTTCTTATTGTATGATGGTTACCAGTTTATGTACATTAGAATGAGAATGATCAAATCTTGAATGATAGGACATAGTCCTTATAATCTTACAAGAAGAATAATATATCACTAATGTTAATAAAAAATATAGGTATAATATTGAGAGGATAAATAGAGATGATAATTAATTAAGCTCCAATGGAAAAAATAAAGAGTGGGAATTAGAAATTGTTGGATCTGAATCTACAGATTATACACAAGAGGGGGTGAAATGTGTCTTTTTCAATTTTTCGATAACTCTTTTCTAGAACAGGTTCTGTCCTTTCATTATTTATTGGATTTGATCGTGCAGTGAAATAAGTAAAAATAAGAACACAAAGATGTATAGTGGTTCGGGGAACAGAAAGCCCCTAGTCCACACCACCAACGCTCTACTCCACGAGCTTGGTGATTTTCATTATCCGGTCCTCTTTTGCACAGACCAATTCACAACTGAGTACAGGTAGTTGACACCTTTACAATACAAGGAAAAACAAACACTTCTGGTTAGAACATGAACCTACATAGCTTAGAATGAGAAGCTGGTTACTCAGGAATAAAAATAATTTCATAAAGAAATTTCTAGTTGATCTTCACAATTACAACAGAACCCAATAGACAGCATATGGATCTAAGTCTCTAGAAATATTGATCTTCAAGACAAAGTAGTTCTGAGTTGATCCAGTTGTAGTAGATATAGAGATATAGTTCACAGCCTTAGAAAAAGTAGATCCACAGTAGATATTCGTTGTAGAACAGGTGAATCTTCTATCGAGTTCCTTTTTCTTGAACAAACAGGGCTTTTACGCTCCTTTTGAATCAGCAGATCAATCGTGAATAGTTGCAATCTTTGTTTCCCACCATTTTCAATAATAGATCGATCTCATCCCCTGTACCTGGGGTTTCAGAGAGAGCATATATAATAAATCATATCTCCTAGACATTTAAATCCCTAAAAGTCTACTTCTGATTCGCGATATTCAAAAAATTTAACTTACAGAGAAATCGTAAGTTCCCTTAAAACTTGGCATAAAAATCTCCTTTTAATTTGATCTTAAATCCATTAATAAAATGGATTCGAATCAGTCAAAGACATGCTTTAAAAAATGACATTAAATCTTGCTTGAGATCCGCCCAAAAATCAGCTTACTGATCGTTGCACAAAAATATCGTCTGCCAAAATTTCTGACACCAAACGTAAGGTTGATGACGTGGCCTCCAAACGTAGGGTTGATAACAAAGCCTTCAAACATAAGGTTAACAATGTAAGGTTGATAACATAAGGTTGAATACAAACGTAGGGTTGATCATCCATAATTTTTCTTCAACACTCAAATGTACGGTAAAAGATCCATACTTTTACTTGATCCATACTTTTCCAAGAACATATGGTTGTTTACAAAAGTAAGGTTGATGAACCATACTTTTGAGAAACAAACATAACGTTTAGAATTTACGTATGGTTCTCCTTCCATACTTTGCTGATAACCAAAACGTAGGGTTCCTTCCTAACGTAAGGTTCTTCTTCCATACTTTGCTGAAAACGTATGGTTGTTTAACCATACTTTTCTCTTATCTCAAAAAGGTATAAACTTTTCATCCTTATGCTATGTTTATCCACGTAGTGTATGAACAGTGATTCCAAAACGTGCTAAAACAGATTCCGCGCTATATTCTTCTACATAAGATGTGAACAGTGATTCTAGAATGCGATAAAACAGATTTCGTTCTATGTAATAAATTCTCGTTATTTCAAGAGTAAAATAAATTAATAAACTCCTGAAAAATACTAAATAAAATAATTAAAAAAATAACTAAGGGTATTTGTGATCATAAAAATTATCATAAAGAGACGAATTATTATTTTTAATAATCTCCCCCTTTAAATTAACTTAATACGTATTGGTGAAAACAATACTTCGCTCAATAATATCCCCCTTTTTGATGATCACAAAACCCATAAAATAATTAAAATTATTTAAACAAAATTAACATTCAAAAGTATTTATAAAGTTTTAAATAAAAACTTCTCCACCAAAAAGATAATTATAAATCCAAATGTCTCATTTAATTTTTTCCCTCAATAAAATAAATTCTCCCTCTAAATAAAATGTAGGTTTTGATGTTGTGTTTATCCAAGTTCTCCCCCTTTTTGTGATATCAAAAAGAATGAAAAATCATGGATTTTAACATTTTTAATATTGCACTGAACTATTAGTAAATTCTATTATGAACTGTTTATCAATAATTAAATCTGCAGTACAGGCATATTAAAAATAAAGTGAGTAAAACAAATAAGGAAAGAGAAAAATAAACAATGAGGAAAATGTTCATTCAAAAACAGTAGTATATACATGACAATGATATACACAGGAATCAAGGTTTGGGTAACATAGGAAATAGAGTCTATCTCCTCTGAATTACAGACTTGATTTCTATAAACTATTCCCGTAGTCTCTTCATCATCCCATCTCCAAGCTTGATAATGAGCTCTCTGTTCTCTTGAGACATATGAATATCCTCAATTAAATTGACTCTAAAAAACTCATGCATTATTTCCTCTTTTTCAGAAAATACTGACAGCTTCTCTGATAACTGATTTTACAGAATTTATATCGATGGCTCACTAGATATAAGTTGATCCACAAAGAACTTCTGATTGTCCAGCAACACTGAAAAAGGAGCACTGTAACATTGAAGATCTTGTATACTGTCAATTATATTGATCAACACATCTGTGATATCCTGAAACCTTCTGATTAATTCAGGTGAAGTACCTAATCCACTGAGAACATTATTTGCAACTAATGCAAATTGGTTCTCCATAAACAACTTCAGATCTGATAAATCTGACTTCAAAAACATTTCAGATTTTAATTGGGTAATAGCATTTAGCATGTCCTCTTTAAACATTTCAACTTCTTGCCGTGAAACTATACACTCCTTCAGCTTTTGGAACTTCAAATATTCTATGTCTAAGGCATTTCTCAGAGAATCATTCTCAGATTCCAACTGAGATACTTTTCTGTATAGTTCTTCAACTTCTTCTTTCCTTGAATCAGATGCAACATGTGCTTGATTCACATTCTCAGGTTGATGCAGCAGTACCAAAGGCAATGAGTAAGAATCAGATTTTTCTTTTTCTCTATCCTGAGAAGGTTTGTCCACAGATTTTTCCTTAGAGTTTTCAAACTCCTCCATAGAAAAATCCTCTTGCAGTACCTTTGCGTGAGCTTCAGAAGTATGCTCAACAAAAACATCAGTATCTATACATTCCATTGGGTTTTCAAGAACAATATTTTCAGAAGTTTCCTGAGGGCTGGACACTTCTTCACCAGGCACTGCCTCCATTTCTTGTTCCTATTGAAGTACAACATCAACATTAGCTAAAATCTGTTCCTAATTTTCCCTTCGAGTTTCTTCTTGAGCTCATGATTTCTCTATTGGATCCATTTTCTCAGTAACATCTTCCATGGGTTTATTAGCAACATCTTCTATCACAAAAAAATAAGAAAATAAAGCTTCTATTGTAGTTTCCAATGCAGTGGAAGTGACTTCCTCATTTACTGGTCTTTTTCTTCTTGATTGATGTCCCTCCTGACTTCTGTCTTCCTCAACATCTGCCACTTCAAAGCAAATCGTTCTTGCTACATTGCTGACTCTGGATTCTGCTTGTCCCTCCTTGGACTTAGCAGGTTGAGCTTGAGCACTCCTTGAGTCTTCCTCAGCTCATACTGGCAAAAGTTTTCCTTTAATTGTGAACTAGAAATATCAAACTTTCCTCAAGGTTCTAGCATTAAACGTATTACTATGATGACAGTTAACTCTTGCATCTACTAATCTCACCATATCTTTCTTAAACAATAGCTAATAAATAAATCTACCAAAGGGATAGAAATTTATCCTGGCCTCGCTTTGATAGCAGTAACTGATATACCTTATCATGTATCTTGGAAAGTTTATCTTAATAACACTTAACATAAGAAACATTATATACATATGAGGGTACAAAATCTTCTCCATTTCTGCCATCCGTGGAGCTATTCCGATCTAAATAAATTTTACCAAAATCTTCTGATCAGACTCCAAATCCTTAACAAACATTTTTTTTATTGTCTTGGTACCAAAAAGAAAAGACATGATGTCTTTGGATTTATGCATAGAATCTCCTATATTCTTCAATTCAAAATGAAAATCTCCCTCATGAGGGCAGTTCAGAATCTGACTAATCTCTACTGAAGAGATTGAGAAATCTCTATCCTCTATTTTATCCGTCATACTGTCTTCGGTATCTCCCAGACTAAACTGTACAGATTTGTAGAAGTATCTATGTTCTACTTCATACAGAAATTCCGTATTTTCATAGTTGAACATCTGTTCAAGATTCTGAAACGACATCTCTTGCTTCAACAACAGAGTCGTCTGAAATAACTAGTCATGATCGATTACCTTACCCTGTAAGATTTTTCTTCCCTCAGTGCATTGTCTTTTTCCATTGCTCGTCTTGGCCTCACTGGCTCTTTTAGTCCTTACCATTTATGTAAGAGTCTCTGAAGGTTTTAAGGTTAGTGTTTTAGAGGTTCGAATGTTAGGGTTTCAGAAGAGGAAGTGTGATTTTTGTATTTCGAAAGGGTTTTGATAGAAGTGAAAGGGTTTAGAAGTCGAAAAGGCTCTGATAGCCTTGATTCTCATGTAATCACTAATCATTACATATATTTAAAAAACAAATAAATTTTTCATATGACTAAATAAAGAAAATCTTAAACAGTATTCAATAAACAAAAAAAATACATAAATAAATAAAAATAAAAAAATATTATTTAAAATTAAATAAACCTATCCCCCCTTAATAAAATCAAACCTTGGAGTGGGAAGTGGTTTAGTAAAAATATCTGCTAATTGAATTCCAGTATTTATAAATTCTAAAAATATATCTTTTTTAATAACATGATCTCTTAAAAAGTGATGCCTTATATCAATGTTCTTAGTTCTAGAATGACTAATTAGATTTTTTGAAATATTAATTTCACTCGTATTATCACATAAAATAGGGGAATTATTAAAATTCAATCCAAAGTCGATAAGAGTATTTTTCATCCACAACACTTGTGCACAGAAACTGCCAGCAGAAACATATTCTTCCTCAGCTATTGACAGGGCAACTGAATGTTCTATCTTACTAGACCATGATACTAAGGACTTTCCTAAAAAGTGACATATACCTGATGTACTTTTTCTATCTAATCAGCAACATCCAAAGTTAGCATCTGAATATTAAATCAAATTGAAATCATAAGTTTTAGGATAAAGAAGAGATTGAAAAACAGTTCCTTTTAAATATCTAAAAATTCTCTTAACAGCAGTTAGATGGGATTCTTTAGGATTTGATTAAAATCTAGCATAAAGACATACTGAATACATTATATTTGGTCTGCTAGTAGTAAGATATAACATGCTATCAATCATACCTCTATATAACTTGTTGTCAACTGATTTCCCAGTTTCATCCAAATCATGTTTTATATTAGTACACATAGGAGTTTTAAATGGCTTTCTGTTTTCAAGACCAAATTTCTTAAGTAAATCAGTAATGTATTTGCTTTGATTTAAAACATTTCCAAAATCATTTTGAAATATTTGAAGACCCAAAAAGAAATTTAATTCTCCCATTATACTCATTTCAAATTCTTCTTGCATTAATTTTGAAAATTCATGACAAAGAGTTTTATTAGTTGATCTAAAGATTACATCATCAACATAAATTTGAACCAATAAAACATTATTTTTCACAGTTTTCTTAAAGAGTGTTGGATCTGCCATACCAACAGTAAAATCATTTTTCAAAAGAAAAGAACTTAATATTTCATAACAAGCTCTAGGTGTTTGTTTAAGACCATAAAAAGATTTAATAAGTTTAAAAACAGAATCAGGTTTTTGAGAGTTTTCAAAACCAGGAGGTTGCTCAACATAAACTTACTCCATTAAATAACCATTTAAAAAGGCAGATTTAACATCCATCTGAAATAATTTAAAATTAATATAAGATGCATAGACTAAAAGGATTCTAATAGCTTCTAACCTTGCTACAGGTGAAAAAGTCTCATCATAATCTATTCCCTCTTCTTCATTATATCCTTTAGCTACTAATCTTTCTTTATTTCTAGTTATTATGCCTTGATCATCCTGTTTATTTCTAAAGACCCATTTGGTTCCTATTACAGGATAATTCTTAGGTCTTTCCACTAATTCCCAAACTTCATTTCATTTAAACTGGTTTAATTCATCTTGCATTTCTATTACCCAGCTTTCATCATCTAAAGCTTCTTCTATAGTCTTGGGTTCTTGTTGAGATAGGAAGCCAAAGAATTCCACTAGGTTTCCTAAGTTTCTTCTAGTTTGAACACAAGTTTCTAAGTTACCTATTACAGTTTCTAAAGGATGATTATTTAGGGTTTTAGACTGTCTAGGTAATATATTTAAAGTTTCTTCAGTATCATGTTCCTCTGAACTGGACTGAATTTCTTTTATATCATTTTCAAAATCATTCTTTAAATTCTCAAGTCTCATGTTATCATTAGAGTCAAGTTCATCCATTTGTTCTGTCATTTTATCAAAAGGATCAG
Source organism: Viscum album (assembly GCA_963277665.1). Lineage (NCBI taxonomy): Eukaryota > Viridiplantae > Streptophyta > Magnoliopsida > Santalales > Viscaceae > Viscum > Viscum album. The sequence continues at coordinate 381,507,601 of OY728132.1, read as the reverse complement.
ATTCATCAAATTTCTCATGAACTGATTTTTCAACAATCCTTGACTTCTTATTATAAACTCTATAAGATTTGGAGGTAGCAGAATATCCTATGAAAATACCTTCATCAGATTTTGGATCGAACTTACCAAGATTATCCTTGGTGTTTAAGATATAAACCTTGCATCCAAAAACATTAAAGTAATTTACTTTAGGTTTTCTTTTATTCCATAGTTCATAGGGTGTCTTTTTCAAAATATGTCTAATTAAAACTCTATTAATTATATAACAAGCTGTATTCACAGATTCTTCCCAGAAATATATAGGTAGGCTATATTCATTTAACATAGTTCTATCCATTTCTTGAATTGTTCTATTTCTTGTTTCTACAATCCCATTTTGTTGAGGTGTTCTTGGTGCTGGGAAGGTGTGTTTAATACCCATATTTGAGAAAAATGAATTAAATTCCAGATTATCAAATTATCCACCATGATCACTTCTCAATGAGATTATATTGAAACCTTTTTCATTTTGAATAGATTTGCATAAACATTCAAATAAAGTAAAAGCTTCATTTTTAAATTTCAAGAAGAAAATCCATGTAAATATTGAATAGTCATCGACTAAAACATATTCATATAATTTACTAGATAATCTTGCTACTCTTGAAGGTCCAAACAAATACATATGAATAAGTTCTAGAGGTTTAGATGCAGCAACCTTATTAACAGATTGGAAGGATGATCTGTGTTGCTTGCCAAGTTGACATGCATCACAAAATCTGTCACTTTCAAATTTGAGACAAGGTAAATCGGAAACTAAATGTTTCATACATAACTTATATAAAACATATAAATTAAAATGACCAAGTCTCCTATTTCAGATCCAAGATTCACTTACTTTAGAAGTCAAGCAGTTTACTAGTTGTTTACACAAGGAATTTAAATCCAAAGTATAGAAATTTTTAGTTCTTGGTGATTTGAATTTAAACAGTTTATCTTTAGAAACAGTACAACAATTGATAGCAAAATCAATAGTATATCCATTATCATAATGTTGAGAGATACTTATCAGATTTTGTTTTAGTACTTGTACATAAATTACTTTGTTGATTGAGACTGTTTTTGGATCTCCAACAGTTCCAATGCCAATGATTTTTCCTTTGGCATTGTCACCAAATGGGACAAGTCCTCATTCCTTTTGAGTGAGTGAAGAAAAATTCAATGAGATTCCAGTCATATGTCTTGAGCAGCCACTGTCCATGTACCATATATCTTTTCTTCTCTGGTGACCTGCTACCTGCAAAGACATTCAAACAAATTGCTATGGTACCCATATTTTGTTGGGTCCAGGAGTGTTAGCTAGCAATGATCTGGGTATCCAGATTTGCTTTGTTCTTTTAAAATTAGCTGAATCATATAAGTCTTTTGAAACATAGGATTTCTTAATACCACAAATTCGAGGTTGTCTTAAGAAACTGTTTTTATCCACACGTCCCTTTGCCCCAAAAAAATTACAATTAACCTTTTTAGAGCTAGGAACAAAATAATTTTTATATAGCTGTGGTTTTTCTCCTTTACATCCAATTCCAAATCTCTCCTTTTTAAGGACATTTTTCCAAGAATTCCATTTAATGAATTCTCTCCTTTTGTAAAAACAAATGCATCCTGTTTGTAAGATTCTACTTCATCCTGCAGTGTTTTTATTCTTGATTCAAAATTAATATAGTTAGTTTTAATCGAATTGTATTTATCAGCTAATTATATATTTTGTTTCAGCATTGTATCTCTTTCATCTGAAATGGATTTATGTATATTTTTTAGTGACTTATGTTTCTTAAATAGTGAGTTATATCTTTCTTCCAGTATATTGTAGTAGGCTGCAAGTTTTTCATTTGTGTAACTTGATTTAGAAAGTGATTCAGAGGAGTAATATGAGTGTACCTCATCAGTTTCTTCCATGAAACATATGTTTGCCTTTAGATTGACTTCTTATTTCTCTAAACATGATTCAAAAGAGCTACTAGAGTCTTCAGATACACTCCAAGTGGCTTTCATAGCTTTCTTGCCTTTCTGCTCAAAGTCATTTCTTTTGAAGAATTTCTTTTTCTTTGCATCCTTCAATTTTGGGCAATCTGGTCTGATATGTCCCATCTTTTTTCATTCATAACATTTTACATCCTTATTATCTCCCTTAAAGGATTTTTTGAAGCCTCTTTTTTTGCTATAGAATTTTCTAAATTTTCTACCTAGTTGAGCCAGTTCTTCATCTGAGTTGGATGAGTCAGATATTTCTGATTTAGCTTTGACTTCTTTTCTCTTCATCTTTATATTCTTTTGTTGTGAAGTTACCTTCAAGGAAGTATCTTCTCTTTTGATAAGAATTTTATGTTCATTTTCCTTATCTTGCATTTCAGCTTCATACATCATCAGTGTACCAATCAGCTCTCTCATAGTTAGATCTTTGACAGGTGTTGATTGTCTGATTGCAGCATAGATACCATTCCATCGAGTAGGAAGTACTCTCAGTACTTTTAATGCTTGATCAGCCTGCTTGATAGATTCTCCTAGAGCAGTTATGTTATTGACAATTTCTGTCAATCTCCCATTCATTTGGGTAATGCTCTCACCTCCAACCATTCTGAAAGTATCAAATTCCAGTTTTGCAGTTGCATATCTCATTTTCCTCACATTGTTTGTTCCTTCAAATGCCACAACTATTGTTTGCCACATCTCATATATTGTCGGGCACTGAGATACTCTGTTAAATTCATCTGGTCCTAGACCGCAGATAATTGCATTCATAGCCTTCGAGTTCATATCTTACTCCTCCTAAATTGCAGCACTTCATGTCTCAGGATTTTCAGGAATTACAAAAGGAGTCAGAATCTTTGAATATACTCTATATCCGAGGTTTTTCATATATATTATCACGCACGATTTCCAGAAACCATTGTTGTCTCCATTAAAATATGGTGCTCTGACCATCGACATCCCCTCTCTTATATGAATCATGATACTCATTTGTATAATCCTTAAATGCTTCTATATTTCTATGGCTTTATCAAAAGATCCTCCTCTGATACCAATTGTTGGATCTAAATCTACAGATTATACACAAGAGGGGGGTGAATTGTGCCTTTTGAAATTTTTTGATAACTCTTTTCTTGAACGAGTTCTGTCCTTTTATTCTCTATCATATTTGATCATGCAGTGGAATAAGTAAAAATAAGAACACAAAGATGTATAGTGGTTCGGGGATCAGAAATCCCATAGTCCACTCCACTAATGCTCTACTCCACGAGCTTGGTGATTTTCACTATCTGGTCCTCTTTTCCACAGACTGATTCACAACTGAGTACAGGTAGTTGAAACCTTTACAATCCAAGGCAAAACAAAAAATTCTGGTTCAAACATGAACCTACACAGCATAGAATGAGAAGCTGGTTACTCAGGAATAAAACTAATTTAAGAAAGAAATTTCCAGTTGATCTTCACAATTGCAACAGAATGCAATTGACAGCAGATGGATCGAAGTCTCTAAAAATATTGATCTTCAAGACGAAGCAGTTCTGAGTTGATCCAGTTGTAGTAGATATAGAGATATAGTTCACAACCTCAGTAGTAGTAGATCCACAGAATATATTCGATGTAGAAAAGGTGAATCTTCTATCGACTTCCTTTTTCTTAAACAAACAGAGCTTTTATGCTTCTTTTGAATCAGTAGATCAATCATGAATAGTTGCAATCTCTGTTTTCCACCTTTTTCAATAATAGATCGATCACATCCTCAGTACCTGGTGTTTCAGAGAGAGCATATATAATAAAACATATCTCCTGCACATTTAGATCCATAAAAGTCGCCTTCTGATTCGCGATATTCAAAAATTTGAATTTACAGAGAAATAGTAACTTCCATTAAGACTCTGCATAAAAATCTCCTTTTAATTGAATCTTAAATCCATTAATAAAACAGCTAGGAATCGGTCAAAGTCGTACTTTAAAAAACGACTTTAAATCCAGCTTGAAATCCGCCCAAAAATCAGCTTACTGATCGTTGCATAAAAATATTGTCTGCGAAAATTTCCGATGCCAAACGTAAGGTTGATGACGCGGCCTCCAAACGTAGGGTTGATAACATAGCCTTCAAATTTAAGGTTAATAATGTAAGGTTGATCACGTAAGGTTGAATACAAATGTAGTGTTGATCATCCATACTTTTTCTTCAACACTCAAACGTACGGTAAAAGATCCATACTTTTACTTGATCCATAGTTTTCCAAGAACGTAAGGTTGTTTACAAAATTAAGGTTGATGCACCATACTTTTGAGAAACAAACGTAACGTTTAGAATTTACGTACGGTTCTTGTAACACCCGAGACTTTTATGTTATATAAATCATCAAAGGAATCTTTTTCTACACAACACTTGCTTGGATTGCTTTACATGAAATCATGACCTTCCTCGATAACGTGCGTCGTACGCAATACCGAGTTTCACTAAACAACGATATGCTATTAAAATATTATTAAAACTAGCCGTAATGAATAGTAATAACCACTTTTTGAAATTTTATAAATTTTATTTTTCAAAATAGAATTCATTTTTGGATTCGGAATATCGAAATTAGCCTAGGCTGAAATTTTGGTATTTTTCTGAAAACTTTCAATTTTTGATGAATAGTGAAACCACTAAGTGGTAGTTAAAAAACTGAATTTTTCATAAAACTTAATTTTACCGCTTCTGTGAGTGGAATTTTGAAAATCCGAGAGACACGGTTAATATCAAGGACTAAAATGTGGTTCAATGAGATGAAAATAATTTTTGGTGAATAGTAACTTTTTACTTTTTTTTACCACGGTAAAAAGTAAATAGGGTAATTAAGGGTAAAGATGATTTTATTATTACCCTAACACATGTCCTAATTCTATTGGATAAGTTTAATTCGACCAAAAACAAACTTAGGAATAAAATATGACCATTTAGGCCCACATGGATTAGATTAGGACATTTATTATTAATTTATTTAAAGAAGGGTTAAATAGTTAAAATCAAAGTTTAATAAGTAAATAATTTTTAATATGGGGTTATACATAAGATAAATTCGACTATAAATATTCCTTAGAAAGATAAAAAGATTTACTACATAATGGAATTTTATTTGAAATTTTTAGACATTAAATAATTTAATTTATTTATGACACAATGATGATGCAGTAATTATCTTATTAATGAAATATTGACATAATTGATGTTATAAACACCAAAATAAATGTAATTTGAGACTTTTTATTAATTCAACTAAGTTTTTTAGGTTAATATGACATGTTAGTATTGATTTAATTAACTTTGTTCTAACTTATCATTCTGTTATGATTTTCACAAAAATCAATTACAAAATAGTGTCAAAATTGACATAAAATAGTTTTAAAACAAATATTATTTTGGTAATTGTTATTTTATTCCTAAAAATCTAAGGTTCGGCCAAGTGACTTAGATAAGGTTATATATATTAATAATAAACAACTTGGGGCTCGTTTGGCTTCTTATAGTAAGTTTATTAACCTTATAGTATAAGAACACAAGAAGACATGGTAAAAGTAAAATTATTTAACTTAATGTTAAATCTAAATGATAAGGTTAAAATAGGAACCTAAACTTGAATAAATTATATTGAATAAGAGGATTTAGACCCATCCCCACATTATCTTCTAAATATATCAATTTGGAGATATTTAAAACTGAACATGACTTTATAATAAAATAATAGTTTTAGTTATTCCAAAGGTGCCCCTCTCCTCCCTTATAAAAGGACACCTCCTCCCGCTCTTACTCACACCACTTGGAGCCTTCAAGCTCGACCAACCCCTGACACTTTCTCCTCTCAACTTCCCTAGAAACATCCTAGAGGTTCTGGTCTTCTTCAAAGACAAATTTTAATGCCCTAGAAGAAGGTCTCAAAGAAGCACTTCAAAGAAGAGGTAATGTCCGTTACCGATTCTTTCATCTTTATTTCTTCTTCCACTTCTTCTTCTTTAGTTGTTTCACTATGAAGTAATAACATCAGTATAACTCATATACTTATATTTCATTATAAGTATGAAAAACCCCTATTTCACTATCTGTCCATCCTACGGAAAAAGAAATCACCGCGCGTACGTACGTACAGAATACCATCTCCACGCCGTGGTGTAATCTATTTTCCACCACCACCTTAATTGGATGGGTATAATGGTTTAAATAATGACCATATATGACTATTATAAAGTGATAAGGATTCTGAAATAGTATACATATACTCCAATAAAATTCCACGATCATAGGAACGATATCATCACTCGTGCGTACGTACGGAATACCGTCTCCACGATGTGATGCAACTCATTCTACGTGATCTTCATTTCATAATGATTATATAAATGAATTGAATGAATGAATATGATATATATTACACTAATTCCATTCTAGAAATGATGTATCTATAACCTAAAGAGAAGAATAATAATTTATTCGACAAAACACGCATAAGAACAAAAAGTTATAAACACTCAAATAACAAGTAGCAATGAAATATTACTACTAAGAAGCTAAGAATATGACCATATATGATATCATAAAAATAAGTATGATTCTGGAATAAGTCAATGACATTATTTAAATTATTATACAGGAGGTTCGGACACTTACAAAGCAAATCGGACCTAAGATAAGGGAAATATCACAATCTCATTTTTATCCGAGATTGTTTATACTTTAGTTTTTACTGGGGTGTATTTTATCATCCACATCCATGTTTCCCCAATATGTAATATTTATATCCTTCTACAATATTTTATATCCTATTTTACCCTTCTGTGAGTTTTTAGTAAAAGATATGAAAGGAATCTTTTGTCTTTTTTCTTACGAGGTACTTTTTGACTTTTTCGACAAAAGTACGAGATGAATGTTTTCTTTTAACTTATACGACATGAATGGATTTTTAAAACATTATTTCCAAGAAGCTTCCCTTATAATTTTTCAAGTTTATTTTTAATAAACTTCTTTTAGTTATAATTTTATGACATTTTAAGAAAGGAAAAATGTTTTTGAAGTAGAAAGGATATTTTCCTCAAGAATGGAGTTCAAGTGTTTTATCAAAATTATTTTCCATCTAAGATAATAAAGGGTTCTGTTTCTATCCCTATTATTACATTGATTTGATTATGTTGTGATGAAATTATTTTTATTAATTCATTTATCTTATATGAGTTGTTTTATGATGTCACGATGTTTAAGAATCCCATTTTTATTACATGGGTTATGCTATGATGTATGGTTTATGATTTTGTGGAACACATAAGAATGGTATCATTATGAGATGGGTGGGACCTATATCTCCCTCCAATGCATTGGGTAAAGATTTTATATCTCATGAGATAGACATGGCTGGAATGGTAGGTTATACCGGTTCAGTGAAACAGGACTGAAACGAGGGTGACTCGGTTCAGAAAGGGACTTTGTCCACTAAGATAGTCTTGGAAATGAGTCTTGACTAACAAGAAATGATTCCCTATGATTATGTGTAAATGACACAAAGTTTCATGTTTTAAGTTATGATTATTGTGATTACATTTCACTGCCATGGTTTATCCCATGTTATGAAATTATGATCTCTTTTGCAGGATAATATTTCCAAAATTTATGTGCTTGTGTATACGATGTGATTGATATTTCTTTTGTTTACCCTTATTGAGCATTTGAGCTCACCCTTTTGTATGTTTTCTTTCCCCAGGCCAGGAAGAAGGTTATTAAGTAAGATAAGCCAAAAGGGACTATAGATATGATGAAATAAATGGGAGACAGTGTAGATGCTTTATGAACCAGTTGTTTATGTTTCTCAGTTTCTAAAGACACTATACCTATACAGTCCTTTCGTGGATTTGTTATATGTTGTAATAATTATGCTTCAATTTTGAAGTATTAACAATGTATGTAAATTATGGGTCGTTATAGTTCTCCTTCCATACTTTACTGATAACCAAACTGTGGGTTTCCTTCCTAACGTAAGGTTCTTCTTCCATACTTTGCTGAAAACGTATGGTTGTTTAACCATACTTTTCTCTTATCTCAAAAAGGTATACACATTTCATCATTACGCTACATTTATCCATGTAGGGTATGAACAGTGATTCTAAAACACGCTAAAACAGATTTCGTGCTATATTCATCTATGTAAGATGTGAATAGTGATTCCAGAACGTGCTAAAACAGATTTCGTGCTATGTAATAAATTCTCATTATTTCAAGAGTAAAATAAATTAATAAACTTCTACGAAATACTAAATAAAATCATTAGAAAATAACTAAGGGTATTTGTGGGCATAAAAATTATCATAAAGAGACAAAGTATTATTTTCAAAAATCTCCCCCTTTAAATAACATTAATAGGTATTGTTGAAAACAATACTTCGCTCAACAGAAATATGATAAATAGAAATAGAGAATTATAATATTATACTAAACCGATCTTGGTAAAATGGGATCTCAATTTAGTTTAAGTGGATTATTAATGGTCATATAAAGAGGTATCTACACATTAGAAAAATCAATATGAAAACATACATGAGTTCATCAAATAGAATAATCTTGTGAAGAGAGTTAGATGATGAAATCTTGTTTTTTCTAAATCTACTAACAAGACAAATACGTTCAGATATAATGGTGTCAGACAATATAGTATCAAACAAATTTTTGAGTATATTTGTGAGACATTTTAATGTAATTACATATAATGATGTTTATATTTTCACTCAAGGTTTATAACTCTATCATGATTTAAGGAAGTTGGAAGGATATTATTGATGCTGGGATTTATGGATGTTTATATAAAAATAAATGACACCCAAATTTAAGAGGATTTGATGTTGGTCAATCAAAATTTTATTTTTGTAGGAAAAATAAAACTATTTAACATAAATTTCACTTAATTTTTTGTAGATATATGCATATATAAAGGAAATTTGGATCATCAAGAAGAGGTTGTATCTTTTATCAATGAGTCAAAGTGTCGATGTTTTTATTGTGTGAGTGACCAATAATGAATCCACATGGTTGAAGAATGAGTGTAACACCAATAAGAGTTATAGAGTGTAGTTATATATAGTAAATAGTTCCATCATATAAAGTTACTTGACATAATAACCTAACTGATCTTCATCAGATGGAAGTATCCCCAACATAATCATACCACCTGAATAGATACCAAAAGATGATTTTAAACACAGTTTTTTGGGGAAATTTTAATGTTTTTTTATTGATATGGATTGAATGAATATGAAATTTTACAAATTATGGGATCTAATATAATTTTCTATCAGGATAGAGAAGGATCCTTGTGGGGTTTTAATGATTTTATTCATTTAGTTATTTTTTTATTATATTTGGTCCAATGGAAATCAAAAAGGAATAGACATAGTCACCCACACTGGGAGAATACCCGCTAAATTTGGTGTGACTAGCTTTAATTTCTTATCATTCTATTCGAACGAGGTTGTGTAGTAACATTTACAGGATCAATATGATTATAAGTTGAAGAGGTTAATTTAAAATGAAAATATATTTTAAACGATTACCACTAATTCCACACATATTCTCAAATGTCCATATATTCCTAGTAACATTATGGTCTATCTTCTCAGAAATGACATTTGATTCATTAATTATATATCTCATTTTACTTTTTTGATTTATTGGTTCAATAATTATGTTTTTTTTCTACTTCTTTATATTTATCCTATAATCCTTCTTCAAGAGAATCATTTTTCACATCTATATAATTTTTTTTATGAATCTTCTATATTTTTATATATTTTTACCTTTTTGAAATTGGTATATTTATTTTTTGATTTCTTATCAGTCACCTATATTTAATTTTATTAAATAATTTTATTTACTCTATTTTTTAAACACTTTTATTCATTACACTTGGTCTTGAATCCAATAAATACTCCATTATCTAAAACATCTCAATATTTATATTGACTTCCGACCATGTTTTTGAATGTTGTATTCATTTCCAAACATATCTCACATATTTTGTTTCATCCCATTGGGATATAAAAACCCTAAATGATGGTACACTACTGCCTTAACTATCATTTTCTAATAATTAATGACACACCACTCTCAAGGATTTTTATATTTTACTTAACATTCACTATATATTTCACAATTAGATAACTCTATTGTGATTAAATGTTCAAAAAAATTTAATTCATGTTATATATAATTTGTCTATAGTTATTTTTCTCCTTAAATAAATATATAAAGTATTATGTTATCATGTAAAATTGTTTTTACATATTTTTAGTTTCATGTTTAACTCACCTAAAAAAACTCATTATATAATACATCAATTCTTACATGTTTTGGATAAATATGATAAAATTTATCATTCTATAATTATAAATAATAAAATTAATTTTTTCTTTCGATGAGTTTTAGAATTTTCCCTAGAATCAAACATTGATGAAAAATTAAATTATAATGTGTTCTTATTAATTCATGATTTTATAATTGTATTTTCTTTGTTATCAAAAAAGTATTAAAATTAATATATTTGATATTCCTATATGACTTTAAAATTGGAATCTTAATCATAACCTCATGTTTTGAGAAATTGGCCATGATATGATGATGTATTTGGAAAATTCTCTAATGACATAAATTAACCACACCTTCCATCCTAATGAAACATGTTTTTCATTAATATTTTCATTTATCATATACCCACGCATCAAAATGTTTTTGTATAAGCCTTTGATTAATCATACATCCTAATTGAATGTTACTTAAATAACTATTTTTTAATGTTTAATTACACTCATGTCTCTATACCGAATTTTGTAAAATATTTTATTATTTTATTTTATTTAATTCTATAGTAAACTACATTTTTCTTACTATATTTTTTTTTCAATACTATATTTTTTCAAAATTAAGTCATTTCATAATCACACCCATTCATATTCTCCCATATGTTCGCATTCCCTGTCATTTTGGATGATTCTCATTATCAAAAGTAATTGTGTTTCTATTTTTTTCACCATATCAATAATTTCAGCATCAATTTTCATCCTTTTTTTCATTATTTAAATCCTTAAAACATCATGTAATTTTGAGAAATAATATGGTCTCCCAAAAAATATTTGTATGATATGTGAAGAGTTATTCATATTCTACCAATGGAAAGTGGTTTGTTAAAAATGGAATTGAGTTCAATGTTATCATGTATGATCTTATCAATATTCCAATAAGCTTATTTATATTCTTTCACTTCTGATAATCACATGCTTTGTGAACAAATTATGATAAATTAAATAATATTTAGTGAAATAAATTATAATTTTATGTTTAAGTTATATTTTCTTCTACTTTTTTTGGTTTTTGTTTCATCGCCTTATAAAAAACTCATTATATCTTTATAATAGGCCATTACGTAACCTATATAGATTCAATTTTTGATATTCAAAAGATCTAATAACAAATCACCATCACATAACTCTTTTACTAACTCTGAATATATTTTATGTCACGAACCAAGTCGGGTCACCATCCGACTTGGCACCCGACCCGGTCCGCATCAAGGCCCGAAGGGCTCTCCCGATCCCCATGGTCTGGCACAAGTTCCCGAGTATTAAGAATAAAACTAGGGAACAATTTACCCAATTAAGTAAACCTTAAACAAACAGAAAGATGAATAAATTTAAAACTAAATTCAACATCCAAACATCCCCTTAAACACTGGACAAAATTTAAGTTTAAAACATGACCTAAAAAACCAAATGGGATAGAAGTAAAGAAAAATCTAAAAGGCACTAACTCAAACCTCCGTGTGACATTCAGAGTCACATTCTCAAGCCACATCCGCCAAAACTGACACAAGAGTACCACTGATGACCTGAACCACCCATGTTATGCTCGATTCCTTAACATGGAAAGCAAAGTATACAAGATCTATATACACCCAAAGGTGTATGTAGGGTGTTAGCCAAAATCCCGGAAGAATTCCACTGAGGAAAGGCTCGATGCATAACTATTAAGTGGAAAATACATTTTCAATTTTCATTAAAGAAAAGAACAAAATGCCTAAACAATTTTAGAGAAAATCAGTTTAATTGAAACAATTTCAAATGGAATAACTTAAATTAAAACACACACTCACACTTAAATTTTAAATAACCAAAGTGTCACACTAATGAGCGTAAATCAACCAAAGAGAAAAAAAATATGGGAGAGGCCTCGTGGTTGTTAGCTAGCTTGGGTCCCTAGATCTTCGTATCTCGGTGAGCATGGCTTAGAAACCACGACCCTCAGAAAGTGTGGCTTAGAAGGCCACAACCCTCAAAAAACATGTCTTAGAATACCATGACCGTCAGAAAAGCATATGTTTTGTTAGTGTTACAATCATCAATCCTTCCTATGAAACCAGGTTGAGTCACCTTCAGAACACTAACACACTAGATATAGTCAAGCCACCTAGTACCCGGGCATCCCATTTGTGCTCACGTAGTTCAGATTTTATGTTACATGTCAAACATAACCAAACGAAACAAATGATATGCTATCTCTACCCAAAACTACACTCACACACACACAAAAACCATTGTGAAAGAATACGCATACTAAATGTATTTCAAAACTACATTTTCACTACCTACACAACAAAATTAAAATTACTACATGGTCAAAGAAGACACTTTCATAGACTAAAAAACTATTAAAGGAATTTATAAAACAATTTCAACATATGACGCATGTCCTTAAGACCCAAAAATCCACCAGAATGCTCATTTAAGATAGAACACATACAGACGCTACACCAAAACCCAAATTTCACCCACCCAAAAATTCTATAATAATAATAATAATCATCATCATCATCATCATCATATGTGCGCAAAGTATCTTTAAACAACTCAATTAAAACTATTTTTCATCCTTAATAACAATTTAATAAAACATTTAATATTTTTATAAATAAATTTTGAAGAGTAGAACATGAATTTTTTCAAAAAAACAACCCAACCCTCTTTCATAACCAAACACAAAACATAATCTTATCAAAACATGATTTTCACAAATAAAATCATATAATTAAAAAATTTACAATTTATATAAGTAGAACAATAAATAATTACATGGACTTACTTCAAAAACACACCCAAACCCCATTTTTAGAATCAAACGCACAACAACACCATACAGAAATATAATCTGCATCCATTTCATGATCTTATAAGCCAAGTGCACAATTTATAAAACAATAATAACCAAATCAACATGGGTTCTCACATAAAATCACACTTATACAGAAAAAACACGTTACTAATAAATCAATGCATATGAGACCTCAAAAAAAATAAAATAAATCAATTTCGCACCATGAAAACTAATTAAATAATATGCTAAATTAATTAAACACGCAAACAAATTCATCAGACAATAATTATAAGAAAGACCACCTACCTTGATGTAGACCAAATTCTCAATTTAGCGTGAAACTCCCACGTCATGACCATCGCACTATGAACAGCTTCAATTTGACTCTAATTAAAAATTTTGAACCAAAATCATCAATATAGACCACCCCAAAAAATCATGAATCCATAACCCCACAATTCTATCCAATTAAAGAAACTAACAACTAAAGTGAAACATACCTCTGGAAAAGGTGTGAAAGGCTTTTGTGTTAGATGGGGAGGTTCCAGGGGCATGGCACTCCAGAAAAAGAAGTTCTGGCTATAAAATGGAAGGGTAGAGCAGCTGTGCGATGGGAAAAAAACTCGTCGGACACTTATGCGTGATTGATGTGCAGTGTGAGGTGAGGTAGAGCGGTGTTGTCCCAATTTTCTGAAGGAGGAGAGAGGTGTGGCTGTCGTCCGGGAGAGAGGTAGGGTGGCGCATGATGGTGAGCTAGAGGGAGGTGCGGCCACTAGATGGGCACGCCACAGGGAGGGCAACATCGTCAGGGAGAGAAGCAGGAGGAGGGAGGATCTGTAAGAAGCAGGCGGAGGGCGGTGCGGTGCAACTGTCCATAGTGGGAGAAGAGGGAATTCAACTTAGGGTAAGGGGGATAGATGTAGTGTGATAGACCAAGGGTGGAAAGAGGTGTCGTTTGACGAAAGTAAGAGGGGTACAAATAATTTGGAAAAAAATAAGAAAAATAAATAAAAAGAAATAAAAATAGGGATAAAATAAAACGTAAAATAAAATTCTAAACTAACTTAGAATGTTATTATTGTAATAATAATAGAAATATCAATGTTTAAAAAAACATGATGTAAAATAAAATTATAAAAATAACTTAAAAAATATTTATTACCTCATTGAAATCTTAACAAATTTAATAATAATAGTAAAAATGATAAAATTGACATAATGAAAATTTTATAACCGTTATAATAATTTTATATTATCTAACTAATTAAAACATTATGTAAAAGAATAATATGAAGAAAAATCCTGATAATAATAATATTATTATTATTTGAAAAACAACACTGAAATTAATTAATGAGTTTCTTCATATTTTATTTTTCACAAAAAGTATTATCCAGCTAGTTAATTAATTAATTACCCGCACAACAGTTAGGCAGCATGAACATTTGACAAAGCCACATGGCTTCACCCATTCCTTGCTCGTGTTCTAGACACTACCAATCCAAAAAAGTCATTTATTAACAAAACACAAAAACTCTATTCGGGCCTACATGCACCTTGACAAAATAATTATGTGAAATAAATTTATCCGATAAAGCTAAAAATTTAAAAATCGTTACCGATGTGCGAAGTCGGGGTGTGACAATTCTCCCCACTATGACACTGTCTGTCCCCAGAAAGTCCCAAGGACTAGGTCAACCAAGGGTTCCAAGTGAGACCATGAAGACGCCTAAATCAAAACGTCAATCGTCCAAAGACCCAATATTCAAAATAATGATTACCTGACATTCCAAAAATCTCAAAACCAGAATCACAAATCACCAAGAAAAAATAACCAGCATCAAGGAACTCACCTCCAAACACAACTACCACATGGAACACCCCAACCCCTAACTTAGGGATTACCATGGAAGCTCAAGATCTCCATGAACACTCTCCAAGCGAACCACTATGCAAGCTATCCAATTACCATGGTCAATGTCTGGCGAAGTATAATTAAGTGGTTGCCCTGCCACGAACACTTTGAAGATAGAGGTTTCCCACAAGTTCATCATATGGTGGTCTCCCCACCATATTAGGGTACTCGTCAAACAATGGTTCTCTAAACTGAAATGACTCTCAAACCCAGACAACCTCTAACATTGTCTTCACCCTCCAAGTTCCCTAAGTCTGACCAAACCAACACAACAGAAGGTGCTGACGAGACCCGCACTGGAACTCCCCACCATTTTAAAATTTTCCTAACACCATGATACCCATGCGGTTATTCCTAGTTTACATTCAGTGATACAGACTGAACTCTTCATCATGAACCCACCAACACAGGCTGACCTACACGGATGACTCCTACATTGGAAAAAACACCACCACAAGAGATGTCTTTGATAGCAGAAACCCTTAACCTAGAAAAAAAAAATAGGCATGTGTCAATACCACAAGACATGAGCATCTTTGAAACGAGTACAATTTGGATCCATAAATGATCATGAGAAGGTTCATAGAGCATGACCGCTGGCTTTACAGGAATACAGATTTTCCGAAACTCTTTATGGATGAAGAGGAACTCCCATAAATTAAGACCACAACAAGGAGATAGGTGCTTCATGCCCCTCACAACTAAAATGAAGCATTCAAAGATAATACCACAATATGTAAATTTAAGTTGTCATAATCCTGATACTGCATACATTAGTCGTACCAAGTCCATCCCACATCCGACAAGTTTTGACTGCACGCAAACTTCACCCTAAGACCTATATATGGAGCCCTCATGTTTGAAACATCTATCGCCTCGCAGTCATAAGATGACCACTGACTGGAACTTCCTCTAATAGAAAATCAATCTACATACTTCTCCTCGTGTCCATAGTGGCCACTCTGTCAACATACCCACTGAGAATTGCAGCGAACAACTTATAGTTCTCGACTGACCACACTAGAGATAGAAGATTGAGTGGTCTGTCTGACACACAACACGAACTGATGGAAGGATCACTCCAAGAACAGGCCCCTTTGGTTCCCACTCCTCATAAGATGAGGAACCTTTACTTCCTATGTTATATCCATGGTATGAGTCTAGTCTTGAGGATTGGCCAAGACATCATCACTCGCGATGAAAATGGAATGATTACCATTTTTTGGTGTTGTCTCGCTCTTCTAAACATACTCAAGACAACTTACACATACACAACATTTAGATTCCCTAAAAAACTAGAGACATTCCCAATATCCTCAAAGCACTCAACGATATCCAACCTACCTTGACATATACAAAAAGTTGACACAACTGAGAAGAACCCAACTCAGCCACTCCACTGGGAGTCCAGGCTGAGACAAGAACTGATAGACCTGCAGGAAACCCATGGGAAATTTCTTGGGGGCACATCCTAAACAAGAAAAACAAAACAACCTTCCAAAAATCCAAACACATCAAAAAAGAAACATACACATACGATGCAAAAATCCAACAATTTCAATTTAAAACATCAATTCATTCTCAAATAAAATAATATTATTAAAAAAACCAAGCACAATACAATAAAACCCAACAACTCTTTTGAACTCATTGAATTCACTCCGAACTCTAAACCATTTTCCAATTTCAAAACCATTTAAGCACAAAACCCCATTTTAGAGAAAAACCCACTATCCAGGAAACAAGAAACAACCTTAGAATTCAATCGCTCACCACTGATATTCCATGGTGCCTCGAAAATATGCATTTTTTTGCGACTTAGGCACTCGTCCACATGATCCACCAACTTTCCATCAATCACATCCATATGAACACGTGACCCCCATAAGAATACCACTGGGCAAAATAAATCTCTTCCGCATTCAAAAAAACATTACAAATATTATGATGATACCCCATTTTTTCCAAAACAATTTTGAAGATTCAAAACAATTTTTAAAAGAAATGCTTACCATTTCCAAAATAACTCACTTCATTTCCAAATAACCCGAGATGTTCTTTCAGAAATTCATCTTCGACCAATCAAACACCAACTTCCAGAAACAATGTTCAAGAGAAACGCACCCCAAAAATCATGCCAAACTAACACCAAAATAAAATAAGAGCAACTCCAAGTTCATTTTCCTTAAAAACAAACTTTCACGCCAACCCAAAACTAAAGCAGGACATCACAAACATTAAAGCACCAAGAAAGTGGACTAGTGGTCATGTCTAACCCGGCTACATGGTTTAGTAGACCATGCCCTAAGAAAGCACAAACCACAAGGAGTGTTGAACAGTACTCTCAGTAATCACATGGGTCACTAATCCATGTGAGACTACATATAGTACCGGTTTACTTCTATTTTCATCCCACATCCACACAGAGCAAATCTAAAAACATAAATCCCGAACTACCCCTGGTTACTCAGGGATTAGAACGATTAAGAGTTCACGATGCTCTTCTTGTACCTACCACTAAAGTACCTATAGTCCTATATTAGGTATACCTGACACACAAAATCACAACAAAAAAACCCCCTCTGATACCATTTTGTCATGAAGCAAGCCAGGTCTTCATCTGACCTGGCGCCTGACCTGGTCTGCGACAAGGCCCGAAGGGAATTCTCGATCCCCACGGGCTGGCACAAGTGCCCAAGTATCAAGAATAAAACTAGGGAATGGTTTAACCAATTATGTAAACATGAAACAAACACAAATATGAATAAATTTAAAACTAAATTTAATAACCAAACATGCCCTTAAACTATGGTCAAAATTAAAGCTTACAACTTGACCAAAAAATCCAAAGGTTATGGAAGTAAAGAAAAATCTAAAAGGCACTAACTCAAATCTCTTTGCGTCATTTGGAGTCACATTCCCAAGACACATCCACTAAATCCGACACAAGAGTACCACTGATGACCCAAACCACCCATTCTATGCTCGATGCCTCAAACTGGAAATCAAAAGGTACAAGATCTATATACACCCAAATGTGTATGTTGGGTGTGAGAAAAAATCCCAGTAGAATGCCACCGAGAAAAGGTTTTACAAATAACTATTAAGTGAAAACTACATTTTCAATTTTAATTAATGAAAATGACTAAATGCTTGAAATTTTTTTAGAGAAAACGGGTTTAAAATAAATAGTTTCAAAAGGAACAACATAAATTAAAACACACACTCCCACTTAGTCTTAAAATAACCAAAGTGTCACACCGATGAGCGTAAAGAAACCATAGAGCATCAAATATGGAGAGGCCTCATGGGTGTTAGCTGGCTTGGGTCCCTAGATCTTCATGTGTTAGGTCTACTAGGATAGATACCCTGACAGGGGGGGTGAATCAGGGTATGACAGATTAAGATAACTGCCTCTTTTGATATTTTTTTTCTATTAGACAAAACCCTCTTTTCTATCCTTCCCAATGTTGAGTATGAAAAAAACATAAAGCATGCACAGGACACATTGATTTTTACTTGGTTCACCCTCACTAAGCTATGTTCAAGGAGCATACACCAGCAGTGTGCTGATGTAGCAATTCCACTATAAGCACACAGCTGTTTACAATTTTGAAGAGGACTCATTATCCCTCCTGGTTTACAAACACTCACAATTTGAGAACTCATTGTCCCACCTAGTTTACAACCACTCACAATTTGAGAACTCACTACACTCTCAACTGAAGTAATCTCACTGCTTCTTCAGAAGATCCACTCATAGTTTATAGACCTGTAGGTCTATTCATTTTCAAGAATTTATGCATCCTCAAATGTTGATAGATGCTCTGTTAAATTCCAACATTCATCCACTAATGAATACCCTTTTTCCTCTGAACACTGAGCAATTCCTTTTGTAAATACCTTTTCAAAGAACCCTACTTCACGAAGTTCCCAATTTCACGAATCTTAAACAAGGCTACGCGAAGCTCTTGCCTTTTCACGAAGCACTCTCATGAAGCACTCTCGTGATGCTCAGGCCATCACAGAGTGTCTAAACTGGAAAATCTCACTGATCCAACGCAGAGCTCGCAGCTTTCGTGGAGCTAAAATAGCCTCCACGAAGCTCTTCTTTCGCGAAGCACACTGCCCTATCGAACCACCTTCACGAACCAATATCAAAATATTTTCTCTGAAAATTATATCATCTTCTCTGATTCTCTTGAAGGGGTCTAGGCCTTTTTATAGGTGATTCCACCTACCCACAAACTTTCCAAGCAAATTCAACACCATGTCATCTCAAATTGCAAAGCACCGAAGTTCTTGCTGAAATTATCTCAAAATCATGAAGCACTACAGCAATTTTCCAGATCATGGATCATGACGTAATCACGGAGCATCACCATAAATCCCTTCACGTGTTCTCTTTGATTCTCCATTGAAAATCCCTTCACCACCATGATATGATTCAAATCTGCTACTTGTGAAGCTTGACGTAATCGCGAAGAATCACCGCCATCATTTTTCTGGTCTTTGCGAAATCCAATCCATGAAGCCTATATTCACGTAATTCATGAATTTTCCATATTTTGATGAGATCTTCAAGGAAATACTATTTTTTTATTCTCACCAAACTCCAAAATTTGGACCCCAAAAATATTTTGAACAGTGGAAAACGACGCCACCTTGTATCTGTTCTTTTGTAACACCTCCAAATCATCTGTTCCTTTGTCATAGTTCTTTGTCAACATGGATTGTCAAAAACATATCTGGAACTTGATAGTTCTCCATGGAAACCTTATTTTTCAATAAAAACAATCAACCCAAATATTCTGCAATGATACCTTGAGGGATTTTTTCCCAACAATCTCCCCCTTTGGGTTTGTTGACAACTCTTCTCTAACTGATTTTCTACACTTTGATACCTCTCTAAATCTCCTTTCATACACTACCACCATTCACCTCTTGCGATTATGATAGAGTTCAAGGATTCACTTAACACTTACTATAAGCCCACATGAGAAATTTTCAGGGTGATAAACAAGAGTAGTATGAATTGTTCATCAATGAATCACTTCATGTCAAACACCAATTGTTGAACCACAATAATACCAATTGGTGATAGCTAGAAACCTTCTCACACCATTCCAACATCATTGTTCGGCATTTATCCTGATCCTTAGATTTTTTGATATATATTCTTTGATCAATCACTTCTAGCATCGTCAGATTTAAAACACTCCCCTTATCTCATTGCTCCACCTGTCATCTTCTCCCCATGTCTTTGACAATGACATTTTCTCCATTTAGTAGCCACAATTTCTCCCCCTTGAGGAGTCACTATTTCTCCCCCTTTGTCATCAAACCCAAAGGTCACCCCTTTGCAGTCTGCAACATTGGAAAGAACATAGAATAGCACATTAGAGAAAAACATGTAATACCTCGGGGAGAGGGGGTTCCGCATCCACACTCTTTCATGTGCAACGAGTCAACTGAACTCCCAGAGCCAGTCGATGCCTCACAAAAGCTTCCTTGTGTACAGAATTTGTTAGAATGTCTGCAACATGGAGCTCGGTAGGCACATACTCCAACTTCACAATTCCCTGCACAACCTTCTCCTTAATAAAATGAAATGTTATATCAATGTGCTTTGTCCTTGAGTGATGGATGGGATTTTTGAAAATATTAATATCACTTCATTTGTCATACTGGATTCTAATCGGAGACTTCACTTCAACGCCCATATCATCAAGCTGTTGTTTCATCCAAAATAACTGTGTGCATGCTTGAGTGGCCGCAATATACATAGCTTCTGTGGTGCTCAATGAAATGAAGTCTTGCTTATTACTTATCCAAGAAACACATAATCCACCAAGATAGAATTCACCTCCTAACATTGATTTCATGTCATCTGCTGAACTGGCCTAATCTACATCAGTATATCCCAATAATTCTGACTGATATTTTTCACTATATATCAGGCCGAAATCCATCATGCCCTTCACATTTCAAAGTATTATTTCCACATCAATCATGTGGATTTACTTGGGATTACTATGATATCATACTTCTTGGAATGTGGTGAAAATAATTTTAGGCCTTGTCATAGTTATGTACAATACACTTCCAATTATTTAACTATATTCTGTGATGTTAACTGCATTTCCATCCTTGTCTTTGGATAATTTCATCTGAGTAGAAACTATATTCTTCATCTCCATCGAATTTTCTATTCAAAATCTTTTCAAAACTTCGATGGCATATTTGTACTGAGAAATAAACATTCCATCTCTTCCTTGTGTCACATGTAGACCAAAGAAAAACATTATCTCTCTAATCATAGACATTTCAAACTAACATTTCATGAATTCAGAAAAGTATCTGCACTGAGCTTCATCTGATCCGCCAAATATTATTCCATCGTAGTAAACCAAGACCATCATCCTTTGATTAATTTTGTTGTTGAAATAGATATGGTAATCAACTCCCTCACGCTGGAAACCAAGATTCTTCAAGTACTGATCAAGCCTTGAGTGCCATGCTCCTGGTGCTTGTTTCAGCCCATACAATGCCTTTTTCAGTCTGAAAACCCTGTTCTAATCCTCATGAATGAGAAAACCATATGGTTGCTCAATATACACTTCTTCTTTCAGAACCCCATGTGGAAATGCAGACTTGAAATCCATCTAGAGGACTTTGAACTTTCGTTGCACCGTAATGGCTATGAATAATATTACTATCTCTAGTTTTGCAATTGGTGGAGATGTCTCATCAATATCTATTCCCTCTATCTAGGAGTATACTTTGCACACTAATCATGCTTTATTCTGAATCACTGTTCCATCTTCATTCATCTTGTTACAATAGACCTATTTTGTCCTGATGACATTCTTATCTGTTGGCCTCAAAACAATCTCTCGTGTCTGATTTTTCTCGATTTGATCAAGCTCTTCATTCATTTACTAAAGCAAGATTTCATCTTTAGTTACATCTGCAAAGCACTTTGGCTCAACCTGAGATAGAAACGATGTCTACTACAAATATTTCATTCTCCTTTTCTGAACCATATCTAACTGATCAACAATAATATTCTGACTGTCATTTTCAGCTCGACTCTTTGGATTTTTTGTATATATGGACCTTAGTCCTTCATGATCATAATTGGTATCGTCTTCTGAATCAACATCATCCACTTCATCTCCCCCTACGTTGCTTTCCTACTCAACACTCTCATCAGTAAATTGTTCACTGAGCTGTGGAATAATCTCCTCATTCTCCACTATAGTGACATCATTACTCTCAACTACTTTTCCCATCCTTTTGTTAAAGCATTTGTATGGTTTTCTTTTTCCTGAGTATCCTAGGAATATCCCCTCATCTCCTCGTGACTCATATTTCCTATGTTTTTCCTTTTTGAGGATAATGAACTTACTTCCAATTATTCGAAAGTATTTTACTATTGTTTTATTTCTGTACCACATTTCGTACGGAGTCTTTCCTTATTTTGGACACAAAAGATCCCTGTTAGAAATGTATATCAATGTCAATAATAACTCCTTCCAAAATTTCTCTAGTAGGTCCTTTTCTTTGAGCATTATTCTTGCCATGTTGTTGATGATAATATTTCTCCTTTCAACCACTTCATTCTGTTGGAGAGTTCTCACTGAGGAAACATGATGCCTTATCTCGTGTTTCTCGAGATAGTCTTCCACCTAACTATTTCTGAATTTCATACTATTATCAATAATAAACTGCAGAATTTTCTGTCCAATCATCCTTTCACACACTCTCTGGTACTGTTTTATGTAGCTGAACAAATCGGACTTATGGGAAATAACAAATTCTCATGCCAGTTTACTATAATAATCAATAAAAATAACATAGTACCTATTTTCATCAATTTCTTGTGGTGTGATAGGCCCACAAACATCAGCATGCACAAATTAGAGCCCTCTGGCTGACTTCATTTCCTTTCCCTAATACGTATTTTTGATGATCTTCCCTTTTTGGCAAGCATCGCACGTGTGAGTATGATCTCATGATAGCTTTGGGAGGTCTCTTGCTGTATCAAACTTTACTAGATCTTCTAGGGATTGTTGGAATAGATGACTAAGCTGTTTATGCCAAAACTAGTTTTCATCCTCTCTGGATAAAAAGCACATATCTTATTCTCCACATAATAGGTAGAGATTCCCCTTTGTTCTTTTTCCCTGTAGAACCACTACTCCATCTCTTCCTTTGACAGTACACACCTTCTTAGTAAACCTTATCAAGTGTCCTGAGTCACATAGTTGATTAACACTAAGTAAATTATGACTGAGGCCTTCTACTACTAAGACATCAGCACGTCTTATCTCTTTTCCCCAAAACATGGCCTTTTCTGATCCAATTATCTTCAAGCCTTCATCATTCACAAACTTTACAACTCCTTCCTTGTCATATTTTATTCCTGTAACAAGATCTTTATTACCTATCATGTGAGATGTGCAACTGCTGTCGAGGATCCACACACCAGAGCGATCTGATGAGTTAAGGGCAATTTCTTCCACCACTGCCTTCTCATACTTTTTCTTCTTGGTCCATATTTTTGCCTTCATACCTGACATGGATTTAGACTTCAAATCTTTCTCAGAGTATAATGGACCAAATTAATCTTGAAAAGCTGAAAATATATTCTGCATGTTCAACTCACCTATTGGTTCATTGATCTACATCTTGCAAACATTTTGATTATCCTTTGGCACGTTCCTCTGCATGGTTGAATTACAAACCTAGTCATGTGCCCAAATCCTCTGCACCAAAAATAGTGTCCTTCAAAATATGTTCTAGAGAACCATTCTCTGTTTGGCTGCCACCTTGGTTCTTGTTCCCTTTGATATCTCTTGGTTATGGAACACACATACTATGAATTTACCATCTTTTCACAACCACAACACCTGATATGATGTGAACTTATTTGTGTGAATTATGAACTGTGAGTGTATCTTTGGGATCTCTAAATATTCTGATTCTTCCTTTTTCCCAAATCAACCTTCAATCTTGGAGTGGGATATTGCAGTCTGACATCAGTTTTCACAGCTTATTGTTTCTGATCAAGCCCTCCATCTATTTTAGAATCTGAACTTGGTAGATTCTTCTTTTCTGTTGAACCACTATTCTCCACTTTCAGCTTCTTGATTTTCATAGTGATATTCTTTTCTAATGACTCAGTAGGATTCAAGATTTTATCCTAATCTTTAACATTTTTCCTCAAACCGATAACTTCTCCTTCAAGTTCTTCAATACTCTTGATTTAATCTTTCCTTGTGTTATTCAAGATATTGATCTCCTTTTTCTATTCTTAAATTTTTATTTTATACTCACTAACTGATTCTGAGTCCTCTGGTTTTGATGACTTGAGTTTCTCAATTTCATCCATTAACTCAGACTTCTCTTCTTCCTTATACTTCATATAGAGTTTGGCGTCACGAACAACTTTGTGGGCTTTCTTTTTTTGGCTCTCCAAACATCTATCTCCTCAAGAGAAGCCTCCAACTCAGCTTGCATATCAACTCTTCCCTCAACTTATTATTCTTCTTCATCAGTTTCAGTTTCATTCTTATTCTGAGAAATACCGACAACTACCACCATAGATGTTTCTCCATGATCTCTACAGTTCTCAATCTCTTCAACCTCCTCAACCACAGACTCGTCTAAACTATCATATTCCTTTGAAATAATGTTCTTCTTCTTAAAGAAATTTCTTTGGAAATTTTTCTTTCATTTCCCATAGGCTGAAGACTACTTCTTGGGAATTTCGATTTCATTGATATCATCATCCTCTTGGAACTTTTTGCAGCACCTTGTTGCAAGATGTCCAACCATTCCACATCAAAAACAAGCAAGTGGTAGCTTCTCTTTAAACTTTCCTTTTTCCTCTTTGATGGTTTTAGGTGAGGAATGACATCACCTTATCTGTCACTTCTTCTTCCTGAGAGTCTTCAATGGTGAGATTCTTCATGGCCTTAAATGCTACCTCTTTGGATTTCCCCTTTTCCATAGCTTTATTATCATCATTTCTCATTTCATATGCAACAAGGTTGCAGTGCAGGTTATCCAATGTCAGCTCTTTCGTGTATATATCTTCCAAAATTGAAACATTCGAATTGAACTGAGGTTGATGTTTTCTCATGACGTGCTTCACAATCTTTATTTCTTCAATAAATTCTCAAAGACCTTGCATGTCTTCCACTACAATATTTACTCTGTTTAAGAATGCATCAAAAGACTCATTCGGGTTAATTCTCATATCTTCATACTTGTTCCACAACACTTAAAACTTTTCCTCTCTGGCCTTTGTATCCCCTTCATATATATTCAATATATTTTCCCACATGTCTTGTGTTGTTTTGCATGACATCATCTTTGTATAGATAGGATTGGATAGGGCTCCCCGTAAGGCATTAATTCCATTGGCATAAATATCCAACTCTCTTCACTCAGCTTCTGATTAAGAACCACTATTAGTATCAGCTGTTATTCCATGCATTGATACTCGGAACACATCTATTCCTAATGATTGGAAGTAGTGTTGAATCTGATTCTTCCATAGTTGTAAATTGTTCCCATCGAAGATCGGAATCCCTTTATGATTAGTAACTTACATTTGAGAGAGAAACAATGATATTAACCTTTCGCTCTGATACAAATTGTTAGGTCCACTAAGATAGATACCATGAGAGGGGGATGAATCAGGGTATGACAGATTAAAACAACTGCCTCTTTTGATCTTGTTTTGCTGTAAGAGAAAACCCTCTTCTCTCTCCTTCCCAATGCAGAGTATGAACAAAACTTAAAGCATGCACAGGACAAGCGATTTTTACATGGTTCACCCTCATTGGGATACGTCCAAGGAGGATACACTGGCAGTGTGTTGATGTACCAATTCCACTATAAGAACACTGTTATTTACATGTTCGAAGAGGACTCACTGTCCCTCCTGGTTTACAACCACTCACAATTTGAGAACTCACTACACTCTCAACTGAAGTAATCTCACTGCTTCTTCAGAAGATTCACTCACAGTTTATAGACCTATAGGTCTCTTCCTTTGCATCAATATAGGTGTCCTCAACTGTTGATAGATGATCTGTTAAATTCCAACTTTCATCCACTAATTACTAACCCTTTGCCTCTGAACACTAGGAAATTATTTTTGAAAATACGTTCGCAAAGCACCCTACATCGCAAGGCTCCCAATTTCATGAAGCTTAAACAAGACATCGAGAAGCTTCTGCCATTTCCAGAAGCACTCTTGTGAAGAACTCTTGCGAAGCTCAAGCCGTCACAGAGAGTCTACCCTCAAGAAGCTTGCTGATCTTACACAGAGCTCACAACTTTCATGGAGCTAAAATAACCACCGCTAAGCTCTTCTTTCGTGAAGAACATTGCCTTAGCGAACCACCTTCGCGAACAGAGAGCAAAACATTTTTTTTGAAAATTCTCTCTTTCTCTCTGCTTCTCTTGAAGGGTTAAAGGCCTATTTATAAGCGATTCCACCGACCCACGAACATTCTGTGCGAAGTCAACGCCATGTCATCTCAAATCGTGAAGCTCCGAAGTTCCTTCCAAATTCTCTAAAAATCTCAAAGCACCACAGCAATTTTTTGGATCACGGAGCTTGATGTAATCACGGAGCATCACCAGAAATCCCTTCATGCCTTCGCTGCAAAGCTCCCTCGCAAATCCCTTCACTGTGGTGATGCGCTACAACTCTGCTGGTTGCAAATCTTGGCATAATCGTGAAGAATTACCGCCATCATTTTCTGGTCTTCACGAAATACAATCCATGAATCCTATCTTCGTGTATTTTATGCCTTTTCCATATTTTGATGAGATCTCCAAGGAAATCCTATTTTTGTGATGCTCACCAAACTCCAAATTTTGGACCCCAAAAATTTGGCAAATACTGGAAAACGGCTTCACCTTGCATCTGTTCTTTTGTATTGCATACAGATCATCAGTTCCTTTTTCATAGTTCTTTGTCAACATAGATTGTAAACAACATCTCTTGAAACTCGACAATTCACTATGGAAACCTTCTTTCTCAACAAACACAATCAACCCAAAAATACTGCAATGATACCTTGAGGGATTTTCCCCAACATCGTGTCTCTTGGAAACATGTATTATAAACCATGACCCTCAGAAAACATGGCTTAGAATGTCAGGACCCTTAGAAAACGTGGCTTAAAAGACAACGACCCTCAGAAAATCATATTTTTAGTTATAGTTGAAATCATCAACACTGCCAGTAAAACCGGGTTGAGTCACCTCCAGAACACTAACACACTAGATCCAGTCCGCCCACCTAATACCTGGGATTCCCATTTGTGCTCACCTAGTTCAAAGTTAATGTTACATGTCAAACATAACCAAACAAAAAAATTGAGATGTTATATCTACCCAACAATACACTCACACACACACACAAAAACATTGTGAAAGAATATAATCACTAAAAGTATTTCAAAACTAAATTTTCACTACTTACACAACCAAATTAAAATTACTGTGTGGCCAAAGAAAAAACATTAATAGTCTAACAAACCATTAAAAGAATTTATAAAACAATTTCAGCATACGTCGCAAGTCTTTAAGCACCAAAAATCCACATGAATTCTCATTTATGATAGAATGCATACAGACGCTACACCAAAACACCAATTTCTCACACCCAAAAATTCTCTAAAAATAATAAAAATAATCACAATACTAATACTAATAATTATAATTATAATAATAATAACAACAATAATAATCATCATCATATGCATGTCGTAAATCATTACACGACTCAATTAAAACAATTTTTCATCCTTAATAACTATTTAATAAAACATTTAAGATTTTAATAAACAAATTTTGAAGGGCAGAACATGAATTTGCACAAAAAACAACCCAACCCTCTTTCATAACCAAACACACAACATAATCATATCAAAATAGGATTTTCACCACTAATATCATTTAATTAAACATTTTACGATTTATATAAGTAGACCAATAAATAAACACATGGACATACTTCAAAAACATACCCAAACCACATTTTTATAATCAAAATCACACTAATGACATAAAAAAATATAATCTGCATCAATTGCACGATATAATAAGCCATGTGCACAATTTATAAAACGCTAATAACTGGATCGACATGGGCTCTCACATAAAATCACACTTATATCGCATAAAATCATTAATAATAAATCAACTCATATGAGATCACAAAAAAAATCGCACCATGAAAACTAATTAAATAATACGATAAATTAATTAAATACACAAACAAATTCATTAAACAATAATTATAAGCAGAACCACCTACCTCGGTGTAGACCAACTTCTAAATTTGGTGCAAAACTCTCACAAAAATACAATCGCACTAAGATATTACTCAATTTGACTTTAATTAAAAAATATGAACCAAAATAATCAATATAGACCCCCTCAAAAATATTATGAAATCCTAACCCCAAAATTATACTTGATGGAAGAAACTAACAACAGAAGAGAAATTCACCTATATAGATGGTGTGGGAGGCTTTCCATGTTAGACTGGGAGGTTTTGGGGGTGTGGAATACTAGAAAAAAAGGCCTAGCCATAAAATTGAAGTGGTGTGTGGCTGTGCGAAGGGAAAAAAACACATCAAACACTTACGCGTGATAGATGTGTTGTGCGAGGGGAGGAACAGTGGTGAAGGTCTGGTTCGCTGAAGGAGGAGGGAGGTGTGGCGGTCGTCCGGGAAAGAGGTAGGGCAGCCTGCGATGGTGAGCTAGAGGGAGGTGTGACTACTAGATGGGCACGCTAAAGGGAAGGGCGGCATCGGCAGGGAGAAAATCTGGAGGAGTGAGGGTGTGCAAGAGGCGGGCGGAGAGCGGCACGGCGTTGCTATCCATAGTGGGACAGGAGGGAAGCCAACCTAGGGTAAGAGGGAGAGATGTAGCACAACAGACTAGGGGGGGAAAGAGGTGTCACGGTAAGGAAGGAAGAGGGATAGAAATAAGTGGGTAAAACTAAAAATAAAAATAAAAATAAAAATGGTGATATAATAAAACTTAAAATAAAACTCTAAACTAATTTAGAATGTCATTATTGATAAAATTAATAGTAATATTAGTGTTTAAAAAACATGATGTAAAATTAAATTATAACCATAACCTAAAATAATAATTATTACCTCATTTAAATATTAACTAAATTAATAATAACAGTAACATAGACCAAAGTGATCTGTTGAAAATTTTCTAACCTTTATAATAATTATAATATTATCTAAATAATTATAACATTAACTGAAAGAATAATATGAAGAACAATCGAGATAATAATATTATTATTATTATTTGAAAAATAACTCTAAAATTAATTAATAATTATTTTCATATTTTATTTTGCGCTTAAAGTATTATTCATCTCATTATTTAATTAATTACCCACACAGCAAGTAGGCCACACGAACATTTGATGAAGCCGCGTGGATTTTCTCATTCCTCACCCGCGCACTGGACACTACCAAACCAAAACATTAATTTATTATCAAAACACAAAAACTCTAGTCTGTCCTGGAATGCACATTGAAAAAACAATTATGTCAAATAAAATTATCAGATAAAGGTAAAAATTTATAAATCATTACTGATGTGCGCAGTCGGGGTGTGTCATTTTAGGTTTTGGAAATCCAAATGATGGATGAGATTAATCCCTATCCACTATCTTTCCCTTCTAATTATTAGTTTTTATTTTTTCATTGATGAATTTGATTCAAATATTATTATAACTTTTCCCATGTTATTGGAACTTTATTATTATTGAATTTTTGATAAACTAATCATGTCACTTTCATCATGTTCTTTGAATTCATTTTCTAAGAACCTTTAGAACTAATAAATCTTATATAACCATTAATTTATATTTAAATTTGATTCAATTATTCAATTAAATGAATTTATATTTAAGGGATTCAATATTTTTTCCTCTCCACTCAATATAATCATTATCTTCATTGATTACATTATTATTCTCCTCAGTTTTATCTTGATATAATAAACTTATCAAGAAAATTCCTATGATTATTTACTTATATAACCTTTTATAATCAATGGATTTTGGGTATGAGTAGACATATATAGTATGAATACCACTTTTATATACTATAAATTTTTATATTTTAATATGTTGTACATAAATCATATTAGGTAAACCTTTCAGTTCAACTTTGAGACTAAAAACTTTTACTTATTGATTTTTTTGATCATCTTAAAATTGTCTTTATTTATTAGTTTCATAACATAACCCAGTAAATATAATTTAAACTAAGTTACAAATTATTCTTCTCAAAGAACATCATTAACATCCTCTTTTTATACCGGTATCTTCCCTTAAAACCCCTTTTTGAGTGAATTTGCTTATTGTCGTCATTTATAGGGTAAAATTTGCATTACTAATTATAGGAGTATTTATAGTTACCATTTTCCACATGAATTATCCCAAGACATATTTCAGAATTGTGTTAGACCATTGTACAATTAAAGGAATCACATAATTCCTTTTCCTCAAATTTTTTCAAACATTTATTCTGTTTCCACCAATGAGAGAAATTTGACAACAAACAATTATTTACCATATTGAAATTAATTTATTTCAACATTATACAAATATTTCACTTCCATATTCACTATTAATAGTCTTTATAACTCATCATTTTCACATTCATCTCATAAACACCCAACAAATCTTTAAATATTCTTGTGAAAGAACCAATAAATTTTATTTTTATCCTTTAGAAACCATAAATTTATATAAAGTTATAACATTTATAGGATAATATACAAAATTTTAACATCCTTTTCCTCATAAATAGGTCCTTTAATTGATCCAATAGACATAATAATATGGTTAAATAATCCACAAATTTTTTCATTATGGATACAACTTTAAATAATCAAATATTAATATTTCCCTTGAAAATTTTATTCCTTCACATTAATTTAACCCTTATATTTAATAGAAAATATATCCATTGTAGATTTAGTAATTACATAACATGTAACCAAAATATATATATTTCTTTAAAATTGAAAAAATAAAGGGTTTTTTCTTTTTCATTAGCATTGGATACATTTTTATCTAATTCGTTCAGGGAAACATATATTTTAATTTCTAAAATACACTATAAAAATATCAACTATATATGGGTAAATTCTAAATTTGATACCACTTATTTCAACCAAAATCCACAAAACACACTATAATAGATTGAATCAGGGTTTATATTTTATTTCCCATCAAACTAAATTATCTATTATGTTTGAAATAATTATTTGAAACTTCTAATATCAATCAAACAATAACATCAAATTAATATGAAAAATGATATTTTATTGCAACATATTTTTACTAAATTCAAACCCAAGGGATATATTTAAAAATAATTCCTTGATGATGTGTTAATATACACCAAAACAATTATGCACTCTAATGATTTCATTGTTTTATATATTTCCAATGAAAAAAATCCAAGGGTCACTCCATTACAAAGACAATATACTTAATATATCACGATAGAGTTTCAAGGAAATGTATACAAAAATGTCAATAATAATATATATACAAGAATATTCAAAACACCTTGATAGTGAATGTGTTTATCTTGATTTCATTCCCTTTAATAAAATGAAGAACATTAAGAATTCATCCATTAAATAAAGAAAATATTATAAAACAGCTAATTTGGAATTATGAATTTCAAAATATTATATCATTCATTTTACAATATTTTATAAATATATTATTCTAATATATATAATTTTATATTAGAAAATTATCCTTCATTGCATTGTGTGAGTTATGAAGTGAATAGCCTCAAAAAACAACCCATCTAGTTGAGTTACTCTACTATAAAGAATTATTCTTATAATTAAATTTAATTGAACAAAATGTCCCAAATCATCAAAATTTTCACAAACTACTATTTTCCCTATTCAAAACATTTTTTTATTTATTGTCAGATTTTTTACTTGGAAAACCACATGCATCAAATCCTTATCCCCTAAAAATCCATTATTAATGTTATTTTAATATTTTCATTTTAACAAAACTAGGAAATTGTGATATTAAAAATGATATATGGATCTTTATATAACATATACAGTTGCATTAAAAAATAATCTATAAAAAATATTGTCTATGAACTTTTCCATGTTTTTTCTCATTTATATGAAAACGGTTTACCAAATGACTATTTCATCCACCACTCATCATTTCAAATAATTACTCCAGAACAACAAACCCATTAAAACACCCATAACACTAGAATAGTTTCTTATTTATCTCTATTTTCTAAAAACCATAAGTTAGAACCATGAACATCTCATTCCCTAACCATTATTATCTCCACCTTTTTTCTTAAACATTGATATAAACCATGAGATGATTTATCATTCCATCATGTACCATAATTTTCTTTCCAAAATTATTTCTTTTAGGATTTTTGATATTATTTTAAATCCCCAAGTAATTTAAATTTTTTCATTTTCTCATATATTTGGTATTCCTATTATGTTTTCACCCTATTATGATTGCGGGGCATCAAATTTAATAATGTTTTTTTAAAATTTTCTTAATGCAGATCTATAGTTCTAGGTTTTTATAGAATTGTTTACTCATTTATTAAAAATTTGTTTGGAATTTAAAAACTTATAAGTGTTTGATGATATTGAAATTATTTTTCTTTATTTTTAATTCTATAACTTTTTAATTTTATGAAAACTATTGTAATGAGTGTTCATCATGTTTTGTAGGTTATACATCTATAGGGTATGTTTTTATAGGGTAACATATTGTGGTGTATGTTTAAATAGTTTAACTTGAAAGAGAGAATGTTTCTACATGGTAACATTCTATGGGTTATCTTTTTATAGGGTAACTTGTTATAGGGTATGTTGTTACTGGGTTATATTCTATAAGGAAATACACTATAAGATAACTCATGTTGGGGTCATGTTTTGTAGGGTAACATACGAAAGGGAACGTTTATTTTTGGAAATTTTCAATAGGTCATGTTACTAAATTGTAACTTGTTTTAGGGTAATTTAATATAGGGTAACTTTATATAGGTTATGTTTTTATTGGATAACTTAATTTAGAGTATGTTTTTATAAGGAAACATTAAATAGGTTTAGTTTTCATTGGTTAACTTGATATAGCGTAAGTTTCTATAGGGTAACATACTATTGGGTAACCTCTTATAGAGAATACATTCATAGGGAATCATTCAACCTTGTAATATTCTTTAGGGTAAAATTATATTGGGTAATATAACATTGGTTAATCTGCTCTAGGGTAACCAAATCTGAGGTATGTTTTTATAGGAAACTTTTGTTCGAATACATAATGATATAGAAATTTGAAAATAATAAATCAAATTTTGAAAATACATTTTAAAGTTAAATTTTTTAATTTCATTCCATATGCATGTATGTCTCATGTGAGAAGTTAATACACTTCATAAATGAAGTTCACCTTTGATATTTAATGGATTTAATTTTCTTTTTATCATGGATACATATTTTGGTAAATATAACACTCTAAATTTTTTTATAAATAATATTCATCCACATGTTCATTGATTATATTTTTTATTATTGTGCGGGGTTTTTGTTGATTATTTCCCAATAGAATGGTGAAATTATCCCTTTATCAAGGGTATTCTTATAATACTTTTTAAATAATGTATTAAGGGGATGACTATAAGTTACATCATTATATTTTGTGGAAGGTACGTCTCCCGGGGAATTTTTTTTGTTTTTCTAAATTTTAATTATATTAGATAGTTACCCGGTGTCATGAGATAGTATTTATTCTTAGGGTTTTGAGTGGGGTATACAAAGGAAAATTTATTATTTTTTCGTCATTCTCTTGATGAATCATGATGAAATTGTTGTATTTTAATAAATTATTCAAATTTGTGTTAAATTAATGAAAAATTTAATTTCAAAAATCTATTATAAATATTTCAAATTATTTAGTTTTTACATCATGATTTAAGTACATTTAATTTTAGGAATTTGACACTCCTCATCACTCATTTTTTATTGACTGTTTCACTTGGTGAGTTCTTAGGCATTATACCAAAATAAGTTAATTTTTTAAATTAGCTTCTAAGTAATATAATTAATTTACCTAAATGTGGTGGCATAAGATTGTGCCTCAAAAGTTGAATCAATATTAGTTATTACCTTTGATAAACTATAAAGTGGTTTTAAAACTATTCAAAAGAGAAAATAAATCCATGGATGGTGTTGGTAAAATTGAATTTACTTTTTCTCTTTTTTATATAGTGTTTAAATTTTGTGTTCCATCATTCTTACTTTTTACTACATTATTCATGACTTTTATGTTTTTTCCATAAACTGGGATGATATCGCATTATTCTAATAGTCATGAAGGACCCCATGAAATTATAAATGATTTTATTGTAGAGCCTTGGTCCAATGGGTGATAGTGACCCTCTTTATGAAATCTGTGGTGGCATGTAAGATATTTTAAATAAAAAAGTTTTCCTTATTGAAATTTTGGTCTCAAAAATAGAATTCAATTCAATTAAATGTTAATGGATAATTTAGATTACATTGATAAGGGAATTTAAAATACAAATTCAAAATAATAGGTTTTTCAAAAGAAAATTTATGGGTATTTTTTAACTAAGGCCCTAGTGTGAGTAAGATTATAGGTGACCCATCTGGAATGGTATGGAAAAGATTATTTTAATTCTTATTAAATAAAATATAGAGCTACCTAACTGTTTTACATTATTTTAGTTGATATCATGTGAGTTATGTTTGAATTTTTAAATAATTATTGATTTTTTCTATAACCCATCATGTGATTTTCATGTGTGATTATTGTTGCATGTTTATTCATTAAGGGGAATGTTAAACATTTAGTTTAACTTTTGGAATAATTATTATAATATATTAAGGCAATTTTTATGACCCCTTAGTGGGTAAAGATGGGGTTGGAAGACCCCCACAAATTTTGAAAGACTTTATGGATAGAATGATGGTATAGGGTTGAGATACAACTAATTTATCAGGGAACCCATATAGGGTGTTCATGATATGATTTGACTTATGAGACCTAGAGGGGTTTCACAATATCATGTTAATACAATAGAGGGATTTTGTGGGTTTTCGATAGTGGTGATTTAGAGAGTTAATTTAGAACCTGAAAAATTTTATGAATTGATATGGTTACAATGAAAGGATAAGTCATGTTTTTGAGAAAGATAAAATTATTACATGAGATATGATTCTAAAAAATGAAATACCTTATGTTATGTGTTTTTAGGAGAAGGGTACACATACCTCTTAGATATAATTTTATATATATATATTATATTTGGAATTCCTATGTATGATTACCTATGAATCGATATTTAGGTCTAAATAAAATTATTGGGAGACATCATTGGATATATATTTGGATTACTATTGATTTACAAATCCATAGGAAATTAAGTTGGATTCATATTTGGCACTATTAATTAAGAATTAATTAGTCAATCACTCTGTATTATTATTGATTCTTTTTGATGATGTGGGGTGTGTTCCCCTTGATGACATTACCATGTGGGTCACTATTCGTTGTGGATATATTATACAAGATTATGAGGTGGGGTACTATTTTACCTTTAGAGATTATTTAATTCAAGAACATTACCTAATATTAATATTTATTCTTAACACAATAGAATTCCCATGATATCACATGGGATATTTACTTTGATCATAATGACCAATGATTTATAGAATTATTCCTAAAATTAGTTGATTATACCTACAATAAAATGATTTCCAGGGTATGTACATGTATCCCCCAAATGATTATGTATCACATTCAGAGACACCCCATTACTGGTTGAAGTACGTACGGTTAGGTTTTGAGGTTTTCTATTTGTCACCCATAACCTGATGTGTATTTTTATAATTCCTTTACGTTATATTTCTAGGAGGATCTATTTCATGGGAATGATATGAAATTATAAATATATTGATGTACATACATATAATCTTGATAAATTTTAGTATTTCTGTGGGATTTGGTATTTCTATTGGTTTTTGAGAATCACCCATACCCAGATAAAAAACATAGGTTTTGATATACTTGGGGAAATATTCATGTTTTATTTTAGGGAAAAGGTATTTCATGAAGATAAGAATATGAAATAAGTTGAATAGGTCATAGAGGATAATATTTTTTTGGAATGTTATGAGTTTTGGGTTGTAGGACTGTTATATTTAGTTGTTATTCATCATGTAGAATAAAATTCTCTAGATTTAATTTATATAGAATTTAATGTTTATTTACTACTACCAGACTATTAACTATATTATATAAATAAATTTTCTACACTCTATTATAAACTATAGGGGACCACATTGCTCCATTATTAATGTCTACATGTGTTTTGGATACCCATTATATAGACATTATGTGATGAATTTTAAATAGATCTTGAAATGTATTTTAGGATTTAATTTAGCGGACATGATCTCCTTGGGACTTTGATTCTAGTTTATTATTGTTTTTTTATGTCAGTCTTACAGAATTTTTTTATTGTGGAAACATTTTTAGGACATGCATCATGTAGTTAGTAAGTGGTTGGTGTCTCTAGTAAGTTTGGTTGTTTATTTTATTTTCCATGTAAAATCATTTACTAAATCTTCTTGAAGACCTAGACTTCTATTTCTAGCCATTGGCACCTTTGGAATCTGGTATAAAGACAAGTCACATTCCACAACCTTCTCTAGCTAATGATAAGAGGTCAGATGTAATACTTTTGGACTATTCACAATAGGTTGAGTGAGGCTTTGTGTTGGTCCCAAATCCCATGTGGGAGGGATGAGACTCAAGATGAGTCATGGGTCTCAACTCGGAGATGGTAAGTGGTTCATGCATCATGATTATCGAATTCTTAGGGAATAATATACAATCTTATGTGTGGTCTTGTTTGACATGTTTCCCCAATGAAATCTATTATTTATTAAAATAACATATAATATAAAATATTGATTTCTGAATATAACATAACAGGAAATTATATTCAAATAGATATGAGGGTATTGTTAGATTGATTATGTTTTTTATTATTTTGTCCCCATAGTGTAATGGTATTTAGGATGATTATTCTTTGAGAAAAAACTAGTTTTAAAAGGATAAATAATGATGTTGAATGGGAATTGTGTAAAATGGTTTTGAAAGTTCTTTATGTTGAAATGTTACTTGGAGATGGTTATTTTGAGGTGGTTTTGGATTTTTGGGTTTTAGAATAATATAAGGAAAATTATTTTAAAAATTTTATTTCAAAATGTTTTCTGAAAATAGAATTCTTTTTATAAATTGAATTTAACAAATTAGTGCATTTGGTTATTTTTATTTTAGAGAAATACCTTTGACGTCGTGTAGATATTTTCAATGGTTTATAGAAATATGTATACAATACCAATGCAGTCGATATTTTTTTTGTTTTATTCAAGATTTTCCTAGATTATGGACATATGTGATGGGATGATTACATGTTTTGATGGGACTATAATTTGAGGATGGAATGTGTGACTGGGATTGGTTCAGTTTGTAGAAAAAAAGTTAGTCATGTTTAAGGATGTTTTCGTAGATTTTAGTTGTAGGCCATGGGTGACCTGAGTAATTGGTATTGTGATTTGAACGAATTTTGTAGATATTTCCAAATATAATTTTATATCAGGCTCATAGAATGAATTATTATCATTGGGATCGAGTATAAATATGTGTCTTTTTATTGGTTCTGTGGTTGGGAATAATTGAATTGTGTTTTAAATAGTAAATTACAATGTTTTGGAGAATCATTAAGTGGAATATTCCTTTATGTGATGTCATATGGTGGGAATAAAAATTTAGGTCCTCAATGTACTAACCATGAGTCATAAGGTCCATGGACATAATTAAAAATATGATGGACTATAGAGATGATATTAGTTTGATACCGAGTGTATATCCCTGTTTTGGAGTTTAGGTGTGATAATGGGTAGAGTACTTGTGTTAGAAATTATTTTGGATATTTGTAGTGGGATCCAAGTGTTAGTAAGATGTTTCGAGAGTTGGAGATAATAATGATATCATGGTGGATTTGTGGGTTGGATCAGGACCCAAACCTGTGATTACATTGAGATTCATATTTAGACATCTGGGGAGGTGTTGGATGGCACAATTATGGGAGTTAACTTAGTGATTTTTTAATGACCTGGGGTAGCTCAAATATTTAGAAATGATACAGATCCATTGGATGATGCCTCATTACTATGAAAATTCATTGGGTGGGATGCTTTTATTTTGGTAATAGTTGGTTAGTATGTGGTTAGGACATCTCAAGGATGATATATCTTTTAGTAGATCAGTTGTAAAATCCCTTATGCTTTCAAATGGTAATTATAGTATGAATTTGAATCAACCTTGTGAATTTTGACACATTTAAGGTGATTAGGTTTAACATAATATATAGACTTGTTTCTGAAATATTTTTTATTGAAATAATTTTTTTTGTTTTTTTATTGTTCTTTGGCTTCATTAAAAGGTTGTGCTTAAGTCTATAAAATGTAGTGTTATATTAGTTTAAATTCATTTTTGTGTATTTTTAGTATTGTAAGTGTATGAATATAAAAATTAAATTATTTTAGGTTTTGGAAATTTTATATATCTTAAATGTGGATTGGTCATGTTATATGTTATTTTCGGATGATTGTGGAGTAATGTTGAATTTTTGTGTTTTTTTTTAATTTGGAAAAGTGTTTACCCTAGAACGTGTGGACCACCCTCATTTATTAGTAATCTATTGAATGGTATTTTAATATAGGGAAGCATTCAAAATGGTAACATTATTTAGGGTAAATTGTTATATATTAACTTGTTGTAGGGTCTATATCTATGTGGAAATAGTCCAAAGTTCTAGATTTTTGGTATCTTTCTATAGGGTAAGTTTTCATAAAGAAAATTTTTGTATGTTAACTTTTAATAGGGTAGTTTATATATGATATGTTTCTATAGGAAAAATCACTATAAGGTAACATTATATAAGAAATCTTGCTAAAGGGTATGTTATTTGATCGAAGGTTTGGATGGGTTGTCCTATCATGTGGTATGTTTACGCAAGTGAACATTTAATAGGGTATGTTTCTATAGTGAAATGTTCAATAGAGATTGCTTCTATAGGTAAATAATCATTGGGTATGTTTCTATATGGTAACCATCTGTAGGGTATGTTTCTATAGGGTGACCTACCAAAGGCTAAATAGATTTTGGGAATCCTGTTAAATGGTAAAATTCAATAGGTTAACCTATTTTATGGTAATCTACTATATGTTATGTTTCTATATGGTATGGTACTTCAAGATAATCTACTAGAGGGTAACCATATATAGTGTGTCTTAGTACAGTGTCATTTTTATAGGATGATCAATGTCATATCGGTTTATAAATATTAAATAAAAGATTAAAAACATATTTTAATAGGAAATTGGTTGTTTCAATGCCATATACATGGGGGGATCATGTGTATGGGGTATCCTCTTCTTCTATGATGGAGATGCCTTTTTTTCTTAGTGGATTCAAAGTTATTTTGGTAAAAAAACTAATTTTAGAATGTATAATGATCCAAATTTATTTTTTATCATTTTATTTCACTTCATTCTTATTGATAATTTTTTATTGTAGGGTGAGTATTTTTAGTTATTATTTAATTTAAGAATGGTTGAATCACCTTGATATAAAAGGTCTTAGATAAAAAATCTCTATGAGGATGATTGTACACCGTAACTTGTAATTTCATTGAAGGTTCATCAATTGAATAACTTATTTCTGTTTTTCTAAATAAATTATGTTTTTGGTTGACCATGTGTAAAATGGTTTGATCATACAATTTTTTATGAGTAATAGATCCATTTATTTTAGGGTAAACTCTATTTTAATTAATGTTTTTCAATTGGATAAGATGATAAACCTTTAGGCCAGATGGTATGCTTTAGAAAGAATAAATAAGGGGGATGGAGGTGGGCTTCAGACCATATAAACTACATGTATTTGGGATACATGACTTTTTATCAATACACAATGTGTTTTGTCCTAAACATGCCAATTCCTGATGTGTAGTGAGCTTTCCCCAAAAGGAAAATCCCAATATTTTCAATAAATGTAATAAATTTTTATATTATTTAAATTAAAAATTTTAAATTTTTAAATTAAGAGGTAAGGCCTCCTTTTTTCTGTGGAAATATATTACACTTCTCTTCTACCACACAAAAGATGACTATTAAAGGGACTCTACATAAAGCCAAAGCTATGATTTGGTGAAATGTTTGAATCCAACATCTGATTCAATATTCTATCATCTCAGTGGATAGACACTGACGATTCCTTCATTCATTTTTCACCATTCATCTTTCACCTTCATATCAATCGTGTTATTTTGTGACAGGCTCTTATGCCCTATTTTTAAGGTGTTTTTCTATTCTTACATTTTCATATAATCCTTTTCATGTTAGAATTAGATACTATACAAGTGTTATACCATATGTATAAGGTAGTTTCTAACACCCTAGGATTTTACAATATGTCTCTTATTTATGTTTAATCTCTTTGATGACTTATGTTGCACACAATAACCAACATAACCATACAATGAAATATTATTATAACATAATTGTTATAAAGGAAGGAATTAATAATGATAAAATTATTGAAAAAATTATATGTAATATATTAAATATTTTTTTTTATATTCATCCTATGTGTTTTATATATAATATGTAATAACCAAACATATTTTATTTATAAAATATTAATTTTTCTAAAAAGAGGGTTTTACTACATTTTAATGGAAAACATTTCTTAAATATAATTTTTGAAAATTTTAGAAATTATATTTGGAATAAACATATACTATTATGGAGGAATATAAAAATTTACTTTGGTTTAATTTTTTGTATTTTTCTGATAATTTTTTTGTTATGGGAATAGTGATAAAATATTGCATTTTTAATGAAAACATCATTTTCATATAAATAAATCATAGATTTAAATTATATTTTTAATTGATTTTAAAGTATAATTAGATCAAATTTTATCTTTTAATCTAATTATCTCGTTCTAACTAATTTAGAATTGAATTGGGATTCAAAAACATTCTCATCTTTTAAAAGTTCTCAATTTAATAACATGTGTTCTTATTCCATCAACAATATTAATTTTAACTTAATATTATCTAATTCAATTTTTTGAATTTTAAAATAGATTCCAAATTAAGGATCAAAAGATAAAAATTTAGAAAAATTGTCCCTTTTATTTTTGTACAAAATAAATGTTAGGCCCACAAGGATGAATACCCTGAGAGGGGGGGTGAATGAGGGTATGACTAATTAAAAATTAACACCCGTTCTGATCCTGTTTCACTATTAAGAAAAACACTCTTCTCTCTCATTCCTGTTGCACAAAGTAAACAGAAATTAAAGCATGCACAGGACACAGCAATTTTACTTGGTTCACCGCAAAGGGCTACGTCCAAGGAGCATACACTGACAAGTTTCCGGTCGTACCAATTCTACTAAACTTCACTAGCTGTGGATTACAATGTTCGGTCTAGATCACTTCTCTGCCTAGGCTCACTGCCTTTACAATGTTTAGGGTCAGCTCACTACTTTCCCAAGGGCCACTCCCAGTTTCTCTCTCTCTGGCTCACTGCCGGTGGAGAGGATCACCTTTTTCCTCTTCCTAAGCTCACTGCACTGTGAAGGGATTCACTCACAGTTTATAGACCTGTAGGTCTCTTTATTTGCATGAATGCACACATCCTTAACTGATGATGGATGCTCTTTTAATGTCCAAATTTCATCCACTGATGAATACCTCTTTGCCTCTGAACACTAGGCAATTCCTTTTGAGAAACACCTTTGCAAAGAACCCTACTTCACAAAGCTCCCAATTTCACGAAGCTCAGACAAGCCTTCGCGAAGCTTCTGCTTTTTCGTGAAGCACTCTCATGAAGCACTTTCGCAAAGCTCGACCCATTGCAAAACAACGTCCCTTGGAAAGCTTACTAAGCCAACATAGAGCTCGCAGGTTTCACGGAGCTACAATAGCCGCCATGAAGCTCCTCTTTCGTGAAGCACACTGGCTCTGTGAACCACCTTCACAAATCAAGAGCAAAGGAGTTTCTCTGAAAATTCTCTCTACTTCTCTCAAGGGGGTCGGCCTCTATTTATAGGCGATTCCACCTACCCTCGAACTTTCTGCGCGAAGTCAATGCCATGTCATCTCAAATCGCGAAGCTCCGAAGTTTCCGTCGAAATTCTGTCCAAATCGCAAAGCACCACGGAAATTTTCCGTTCTTGGAGCTCGTCGTAATCGCGAAGCATCACCGTCAACATTCCTTCACGCCTTCGCCGCGATGCGCTTCAGTTTCTGTCGTTCGTGATGCTTTGACATAATCGTGAAGCATCACCACCTCCATTTTTCTAGCCTTCACGATTTCCAAACCATGAAGCTTCACTTCGCGAAATTCATGCCTTTGCCATATTAAATTATGATCTTCATGGAAATCCTATTTTCGCGATTCTCACCAAACTCCAAATTTTGGACCCCAAAAATTTGGCAAACACTGGGAAACGGCGCCACCTTGTACTGCTCTTTTGTACCACCTCCAGATCATCCATTCCATTGTCATCGTTCTTTGTCAACAAGGATTGTCAAAAAATTCTCGGGAACTCGACAATTATCAATGGAAACCTACTTTGTCAACAAACACAATCAACCCAAAAAATGATTCAATGATACCTTGAGGGATTTTTGCCTAAAAATAAATAAATTATTTATTATTTTTCAGATTACCACAGTTAAGGGTAAATCAGGAAATTAAAGGTAAATATAGTGATATAAATACTTTAAAATTATCCTAAAAATTGTTCTAATTTAATTATATGAGTAATTTTCAAACAAAATAATCCTTGGTAGTATTCTATAGACTCTTGGAGAAACTTGGATGACATTAATACCTTTTTAGTATTTTATACTATGGAATGTATAATATGTCATAATCATGTTTTTAATGAATATTCAATTTATTATATGTGGTT
Source organism: Viscum album (assembly GCA_963277665.1). NCBI lineage: Eukaryota > Viridiplantae > Streptophyta > Magnoliopsida > Santalales > Viscaceae > Viscum > Viscum album. The sequence goes on along the minus strand of OY728132.1, from coordinate 381,464,327 downwards.
ATTTAGAAGAGACATTCGAATATAAATTTTACTTTTAAGGATGAAACTTATATCTTCATCCAAGAAAATTTACTTTCAATTATTATTAAATAATTAACTACATTAAAGGATCACATAATGATGTTGGAGTAATTGTTTAAATAATGGACTTATCAAATAAATTTCATTAAAAATATTAAAATAATTATAATTTTATAAAATTAATGTCATCAAATAATTTTATTGATTTATTAGAAATATTATTTATGAATTAATGGTTTCAGATCAAAGGTATAATTTTTTATGATTTTCTAAAAACTATTCTATTGAATAATATCGAAATTACATTAATGATGGTTAAAAATAAATAATTTCTTAGTAAATAATATATAATTTTTAATATATAATATTATCCAAAAATATTATAATAAAGTTTAAAATTTCATCCATGATTCATTTATGGTTTTTTGGAGTTTTATAGAAACTATATGAACCTTCAATGAGTAAAAACGCATATTTTCCCTCTATGAGTTAAATGGTTTAAATAAGGTTTAAAGCCAAAATATAAGAGTAATAATGATATCTAAACATGTATAAAAATTATTAGATGATAGTAATATGACCTATAATCATCATAGAATATGAATAAAAAACTTTTCTTCCATTTGTAAATGAAAATTAATTTATATTAATTTTATAATTGAGTGCTTCCAAAAGCTCCCCACACTTAAATTATATAAGGGAACCTCCTCTCCCACTTCTTAAAAACACCAAGATCCTTATAGCTCCACCAAACTCTTCCCATTTTTCTTACCAACATTTATATCCATGTTATGGAGATTCTATACTTCCAAATAGTCCTACCCTTGTTCAAATATTAATAGCTCTAAAGAAATTCTGGTGAAGAAGTGGTTGTTAAAACACGTTCGACTAAAGAAAGCATAACATAACGGCATATAGTACCAATGTTCTTTCATTGAGACATAATTTTATGTTATAATCAAGCTTTCTTTTAAGAGGATTATAAAAAACCCATTTACCTATCATGTCAGTAATTTATTTATTATCATGTTTTTTTAAATGTTATTATTTAACGGGGCTTAATATTTAAATTTATGAAGTGGTATGGGAGACATTCAATGATTAAAGAATTAACTATAAAATCTTCTTCTCCATGAAAATATTATTTACATTATTTTAAAATTTTATTTATATAGATATGAAAATGATAAAAAATGGAAATTTTATGTCAAATTTTAATTACATTCAATGGTTTTTAAAAGGTGTCTTTCTATGAGATTAATACAGAACGTTTTGAAAAAAAAAATACAAAAGGAAGGTTCTGTTTTAAACTTACCTAATGACAATGACTTTCCTGCCCTCATTACTAATATTTAATTTATATATTTCGTTTTAATCATATATATTTTATATAAATAAAGTTCATCTTACCCTATTTATTGGATATTTGGTATTGAAAATGGTTATTTTGAAAAGAATGGTTTATTTTTATTTGAAATTTTTTTCATACGGGATTAATAAGATTTTTTATTAAATAATTTATTTATGATTTTTTGGAAGTATTTTCTTCTATGTGAACACTCTTTATTGAATCATACGATTAATTTAGTTTTTTTCTGTTGATATCATATAAAATATTTTATTTAATAGTTTATGATCATTATGACTATGGATGTTATATTTTTATACCATTCATGGTTTGTGGTTAAATAATTTAAATTTCATATACTATATTTTCAATGAATTTTTATATTGGTTTTCCCCCCATTAAAATTAGTAATAAATTAGAATTAGTATGTGATGGGTTGGTCCTGCTATATCCTCTCGATGCATAAGTATTTCTCATAATACAAAGTAGATATGGATTGGGATGAGGCCTTACTCATTTATTTTTTAGATGTCTTGTCCTAGGCATCGATGGTATTTTTTAGATTTCCAACATCATGTGTTACATAATTATTAGATTAGTTATTGATATTACACATGATTATTTGACTAGAAGAATATTCATGGCTATATTTCAATGATCATGTGATTATTTAAATGGCACGTGTTTGATTATTTACCTTGACATGTGGTTTATGCCATATTTAGTCATAGATTTTTTTATTCTTACCGTTAAGGATAATTTGATATCACCAATTTAATATATTCATATTTTTAACTTATATTCTAAGAAGTTTATTATGAGTGACATGTAGAATTAATCAAAGGGTGAATAATGGAAAACTAAATGAAACTATTTTTTTCATTTTTTTTATTTTAAAATATAATGTGGATTTCAAGTATCTGTTTAGTTTAACATGACTACTATACTATTTAGTGATTTGATTTGTTATTCCTTGTATCTTATGCCAATGTATTAAAGTAAATAACTAGCTCCAGGCTATTGGGGACATGGTTATTATAGTTGGTATCAGACCATGTTTAGTATAAACCTTGGGGATTAGATTTAAGATATCATAGATTAGGTAGTGTAACCCTTTGATCAAAATTGATGATAAGTATATGTATATTATATCATCCTATATATTTCTCAATACCATGTATAACCTAAAATAGGCATATGGATTAATATAGTTGGAATGTGTCATGATTTAGACATTATATAAATGATTCATTATGACAATATCACAATGATAAGTTATTATCGAATTTTTCTTTGAGGTTTGGTCAATGGATATAATTAGTTAGGTTATACAAGTAATTGATATACTACTAATGATGAAGAATATAAAAAATAAAAATAAAAGTAAGGAGGTATTAGTGAATAAGATAATGAATCTTTTTTATGTTTTTAATAATGAAGTAGAATAATTAATGTTCCTTCGTAGTTGGATTGAATAATTATTTCATCAATGGTGTTCTAGTTATAAGAATCCTAAGATATATACGGATTTTACTCCATTAATTATTCTTTATGGATTTGGAAGCATAGATGTTTTAATTAATTTTTTTTAGGTGATCCTATATTTGGTATTTTTATTTAAGAGATACATTATATAGATTGAGAATCTAGTGTTATATTGATTTTCAAAATATGGTGACCTTCCTTATAAATGTTTAGTTCATGAATTTGGACATATGTATTTTGGATGAGTCTTAAGGTTTGATTAGATTTAGTTGAACTTTGGATATTATTTCATGTGGTTAAAAATTATTTATCATTTTTTGATAACCTATTCTAACAAATTGTATTTGATAATATTTTAATACTAAAGGAAAAACTTCGGAATATTTTGATATGGGTGTTTCATGAATATAATCCATCTTCAGTATTAAACTCTTATTTTAATAAATTAAGTGGAATTGAACAGAAGCATAACCAAAGGATGATATTATGACATGGAATTAATAATGTAAATTTTTCTTGAGTTATTTATTTATATAGAAAAATAATCCGTTAACATGAAGAAAATTATTTTTGAACAAAATCATTTTCCGTTTACATTTCATTTCGATAAATCAATGGTCTATTCAAAGATCCCAAATTTACAGTTTTATGATGGCTAACATTCTATTGAACATTTCCTATATCTATCTAAATTGAAACATAGTATTTTTATGTATCTTATCTGACCATGTTTTCACTTACACATATTATCATCTTATTTGAAGTATTACTTTTTTGGTGGCCATTTCATTTCTCTTTCCCTCTTATTAAGATGCTATTTAATTAGACTTATTTATAATGTTGGATTCTGAAAAAAGAATTTTGAATTATCAACCATTGATTTTTGAATGAAATATAAATTTAAGGGGATTTAATTTATTGAAACATGGGATAATGCTCCAACATATGATTTTACAATAGGACTCTTATTTAAATTTAATGTCTTCGATAGCTTACATCATATGCATCACTAAACCTAAACATTCAATGAAATATTTTTATAACATTTCCATTAAAAAAGAGGTAATAAATAATATTAAGAACATTTTGAAATTTATATATAATATATTTAATCTATTTTTTAAAATTCATCTTATTTATTTTCTTGACAATATATAATAAAAAAATCCAATTTCACAAATTAAGGTTATATTTTTAAAGAAAAGATAGTTTTACCTACTTTTGATGGTGTACTTATTTTAAAAATATTTTTTTGACACCTCTATAAATTATATTTTTAAAAATAAAATTTTTATTTTAAATATGAATATAAAAATTAAATTTGGTTTAATTTTTTGTATTTTTCTTATAAGTTTCATGTTTTGATGAATAACGATAAAATATTGCATTTTAATTGAAAACAGATTTTTCATCCAAAGAATTTCTATTTTTAAATTATGTTTTTAATGGGTTTTAAAGAATAATTAAATATTATTTTTTTAAATTAATATAATTTATGTCAATGGATGCTATTTTAAAATGTATTCGGTTATAAAAACATTTCAATATTTTGAATGTTTAAAATTTAAAAACATGTTTTCTAATTCCATCAATGACATTAATTTTAAAAAAAAATTATCTAATTATGTGTTTTTTTATTTTGAAAAATGGATCCCATATTTAGAATCAATAGTTCCAAATTTAATAAATATGAACCTTTTATTTATGGAAAATATGAAAAGTGATTTTAGTTTGTTTTTGAATAACCTAATTTATTGAAAAATTAGGTAATTTAGGGTAAAAATAATATTGTAAGTATTATAAAATTACCTCAAAAATGTAAATATTTTATTGGACATGTTAGTGTCGACTAAAATTATCCTTGGGTAGATTTTATGGCCTCTTGAAGCCACTTTTATGGATTTAATCATTTTTTAGTAATTTATTCTAAGGAATCTCCAATATGTCGTACTCATATTTCTAATAATTATTTTATTTTTTATATTTGGATATTCAGAAAATATCTTAGACATTAAATAGTCTTTTGAAAGATTAAATTATTATCTTCATCAAGGGAATTGTTTTTTAAAATTTTCAAAATAAATATTTACTTTAATGTCTTACACAATCATACTGTAGTAATTGTTTAAATAAAGGACCCATAAATTTTATGAAAAATATTAAAATAAATATAATTTGATATAATTAATGTTATCAAAAAAACAAAAATAATACATAAAAACATTAAGTATGTATTAATTTTTTTATGATTCCATTTTTCATGATATTTTTTAAAATTAAAGTGTTGAATAGTATCAAAATTGACATTAATGATATTTTAAAATAAATAATATTTTATTAAATGATATAAAATAAATAAAAATATATTATTTGGCCAAATTATTTGAATGAATTTAAAAAAATTCCAATACTTATTTATGTTGTGTTTGTAATTTTAGAGTCACTATATTAACCTTTAATGAGTAAACACACCTATTGTCACGGTAAGAGTTAAAGTGATTAAATAAGGGTTAAAACCCTAATATTAGGGTAAGAATGAGAACTAAACCGGTCTAAAAATTATTTGATTAGATTATTTTTAACCATCCATAACTATTCTTAAAAATAAATCATTTTTAAGCCATTTGGAATTTAAAATTAATTTATATTAATTTTATTAAATTTATGTTTCCAAAAGTACCCCTAACTTAAATTATAAAATAAACCTACTCCCACACTTCTTCATAACAAAATGAAAATTATAGATCTAATATCCCCTGCACTATTATCTTCCCAACATCCTTAGAAATGTTTTGGAGATCCTGATTTTCTAGAATGACTAACCCTATATCCCTTAAAAATACATCTAGAGGAAGTTCATCAAAAAAGATGAGGTTAAATCATGATCGACTAAAGGAAGTGTAAAGTAAGTAGATTAATCTCAATATCTTTTAATTGAGGTATATCTTGTTGTTATAAAACCACATTATTTTATTAGTTTTATAGAAAACCCCTTTGAGTTATAATGTTTGTAATTTTTTTATTATCATGTTATTTAATGTTTTGTTAAATGGTATTCCTTTATAGGGAATATGATTTAAATGTTAAAAGATGGTATGGGACACCTTGAATATTTAAATATTTAATTATAAAATATTTTACTCTATGTCAGTGTACTTGATATTGTTTTATATATTTGTTTATATCGATATTAAAGTATTATAAAAGAAATTGTATGAATTTTTTAATTTCATTCAGTGGTTTTCAAGAGTAATATTTTTACCTGATTAATATAGAATTTTTGGAAAAAAGAAAAAAAGAATGTTTTATTTTTAACCTATAGGATGATAATGACTTTCAACACATCATGGATTTTATTTAATATCTAGATACCTTTTCTATCTTTCATATTTTTGTAAAATAAAAATTTTCTTCCCATATTATTTGGATATTTGAAATTGAAAATGGTTATTTCTAAAAGGAAGGGAATTTTTATAAAAGTAATGTTTTTCATATGGGAAGAAAAGAGTTTTTATCGAATAATTTATCTTTGATTTTATTAATGTATTTTAATTTATGTCAACACTCTTTATGAATAATACTGTTAATTTAGGTCAATTTATTAGGATTTTATATATCATATTTTATTGAATGGTCTATGATTAGTTTGACTACGGATGGCTAATTTGATACCATTAATGGTTTATAGTTAAATTATTCACATTTGGTTTTTATATTTTCTAAAATAAATTTTTATGTTTTTTTTTTGTTTCAACCCATTCAGATGTGCAAACAATTAGAATTAGTAAGTGATGGGAGGTCCCACTATATCCCATTGATGATTCACTAGGTATTATAAGAAAAATAAGATATGGATTTGGTGCAGGCCTTAAACATTTATTTTTTATATGTCTTGGTCAAGGACTTGATGATATGTTCCAGATGTTTGATATTATTCATTCCATCATTATATGATCATTTATTGATATTCCTTATGATTGTTCAACTAGTTGATTATTCGTGGTTATGTTTCATTGATTGTGAGACTATTTAAATGGCATGCATTCCAGTTATTTATCTCACCATTTTTTGAATTCCACATTTAATCATAGCTTCTACTGTATTCTTACCCTTACTTGGAATTTCAGATCACCACTTTCATAATGTTCAATTTTTCTCCAGGATTCCATGAACTATACTAGGACTCATATACACAGTTACTCAAAGGTGGAATAATTTAATACTTGATGAAACATTTTTTTATTTTATGTTTTAAAATGTAATTTTCATTCCATGTATGTATCTATTTTACCAAGACTACTAAACTATTTTTCCTTTTGGGTTGTGATTCCATGTATCTTATGATAATGTAATAAATTGAGGAACTGAATCTAAGGTAATAGGATTGAGGTCATCACATAGGTGGTTTATACATTTTCCCACAAAGTCTAGTTATTTAATAACTAGTTATCATTATTCCACACACCATACCATTCAAAAAATATTCTAATATTGATTAAATGATATGATTAAATTAGATGAACCTTAATTGTTTTCCCACTTATAACTATATGATGGTTTGAGGATGTCAACCTCAACCCAGACCACCCATTAGGTGTGTTTGTGTATCTTCCCCATTCTATAACTCTATATTGTGTGTGTGTTTTAGCAATCCATCTTAGTGGGAGCCTAAATGATTTAAATGTGATTTTAGGAGATGGATTATACCTCATTTACATATCATTACATGTATTAAAATTATAAAATTGATTAATTTAAAACATAGAATGAGTTATAAGGACTCATAGATTTTATATGTTGATGTAATGGTATTTGAAATGATTAATAAAATGAATATGATCACATTGGATGCCATGGGAATTGTAATCCTTGTATCCATAATTACATTGGATTATATGGACATTAAAACTACATGGATCGTGAATTACATTGAATTCCATCGACATTTATACTCCAAGGATTAAGAACAACATTTAATGGCATTGGAATTTATACTCCATGGATTCAAAACAACATTTAGTACATTGGAAATTTCTACACCATGAGATCAAAACTACATGGAATGCCACCTACATTTATACTCTATGAATTTTGGATAATATTTGATTTAGTAGACATTTATAATCCATGGATCCATATTACATGGAATTCCTTAGAAATTACTAATCCTTGGATTCGGTAGTTGAGTCTGACCTTATGTTATTTAGCATAGGATACAGTGTATGTTTTATAATTCATTATAGATGGCAATTATTTATGATTTATAATGTATAGTATTTCTTTCTAGATGGAAGGTATCACTCTCTCTTATTCATATATATTACTATTTTACTTTTCACACTTTTCAGCATATATATATAGACTGGACTTATTACATACACCCCTGGCAATGGCATAAAAGTGTTATCTCGCACCCTATTTAGACCACTATTGGGTATCCAAAATGACTTCATGGATATAGGTAGGGACTTGGTATTACCCTACTTTACGATGTTTGATTGAATATTCTTAAAAGCAGGGGATCAAATGATGTACTTATGCACGTGATTCTACTATGATAGACTTTTTTGTTCTTTTTTTTAATTTTGAAACATGTATTATACTGTATCATAGTTTCTATTTATTTCCCTTAATTTTTTATTGACTCATGGAATACTAAACATGTATATTATATTTCTTATTTAAATGATTACTATTACTACTAAAAATTTGAATTTTTATCTACTATCATTGACATATATTATTATTTTTCTTATTTATTCACTTGTGATTCCACTAATACAATCTATTAATGAGTCCATAGTCTACCCACCATAAAATTATATACCCGCACTACTAGTCTAATGCCTCTGGAATACAGGAAGGGGAACATGAGGTAATGTGACTCAGAATCTTGGGGCATTGTTTAGTGGTTCCCAACTAGATATTCTAGAAATTGGAATAAAATGATTTCTTTTCTGACCATTCAATTTAAAGACAATGGAAATGATATTAAGAATGAATTTGGGACATGGTTATAATCTATTTCTTGGAGTATCTGACCATTATTTGGTTAATTACTATGTTCCCTAGAATGAAGATGTTTTGTTCTGAATTTTTCTTGTTACAATTGATTTGATTCCACTATTTGTTGATGCACATGATATGTGATGTTATTATTTCTATTATTGAGGAATTTAATATATTTATGGACTCATATTGAATTGATTCATGGAACATGTATCATTTTACGAACTGTATTGGATTCAGATTCAATGTATATGTTAGAACATATTTTATGCATTTCTTGACTACATGAATTTTATTATTATTTAATTTTTTATATAGTCATTATCAATTATCGTTTCTTAAAGGATAATGAGAAATAGAACTAGTACATATAGTGCCTATGATAAACTAAACAGTGTTTTCTTACATTGGTAACAAGAGGCTCCTTAATTAGTCAATTTTGAAACATTGATCCTTGTACAATTAGTTTCATGGGAAATAACAAGTTATGGTTAAGATTAGATGGACAACACACATCAATTCTGAATGTGAATGTGATATTATAAATTGGAAATGGGAATATATATTCTTAATCCATTAAAGGATAATTGTTAAATAAATTTGAATTTATATTATTCTGAATTATAAAAGTGAATGGTCCCCATTTAATGGATTTTAAATTGCATTATAAAAGTGTGTTTTCTCTATTACTTCCCTTTGTAGTAAATATAAAGAGACCCATGTTGTGAAAGGGATATATTGACCTAGACATAACCTTGGTATAGTGGGAAGTGGGTTGCGACTCTAGAAATATTTATAATTATTAATATTATCATGTCCTAGTTTTAGGAGCATTTCGAGAGGTGTGTCTTTCTTATAGTATATTCATCAAAGACTAACTTATAGAAAGGAAATGGGTTTCATAAGTATTTCATCATATAATAACTTGTGAAAAGGAACATGTTTTCGTGGCCTTAAACCATGTAAATCAAACAAGTTCTATAACAATATTGTCCTTATTATCATAAACCATCAATAAAATGAGTAGGGATGGTAAAATTAAAACATATCCATAGTATAGAATAATTAAAATAATTTTTTTCCGAAGATTGATGAATAAAAACACCATTAAATGATCACTAAAAACATTCTTCAGGAAAATTCAACTTCTATATTGAAAATCACATTTTAATATCTAAAAATTATCTAAATAATAATGAAAAAATTTTATTTAAAAATCAAATAGAAAAAATGTAATGGTATTAGTAAATCATCAAGAAGTCAAACTGTGGGAATTAATTTTCATGTTATACCTATTAAAATAGAGATTCCTTTCACAATTTTTTTAAAAATTATAAAATACTTAGTTTTGAAAAAGGAAAGAATATTACTTATTAAATATTTTGAAAAAATTAAAAATGGATGAAAATTCCTCTAAAAAGTAATTGAATAAATCTAAAAAATATAGAAAACATTTTTTGAAAACAATTAAATTGTAGATAGAGTATTTCTGGGAAAAAAATTAAGTGTCTTTTACTTTCAAATATGTTTTTAGTCTATTATGTACTTAAGTAGAGGAAAATGAATGGAACAATTTTTTTCTACATAAATAACCAGATGTTAATAATTTATTGATCTTATTAAGAAGTATATTATATTATTTTATAATTGGAAACATAATCATAATCGATCACAATAAATGATGAGATTATAACATCAAAAACTTAGCACATTGGCAACTTTTAAATCATAAGACCCATGAAAAAAAATTGTATATGGATATATATATCAAAAAATCATCATGAGAAGTATTGTAAAATAAATTAATTTGAATTATATACACCACATAAAATAAACTAGTGGTGAATATGCAATGTGTCCCATATAAATTAATGTTTGAGGAAAATCCCTTACAAAGATATTATAATTGAAGTGATAAATAATTAATGAAACTCTTATATGTGTATAATGTAAAACCAAATAAAACAAGTTTAATTACTAAATAAATAATTCGTCTTCATTATACACATAATACTAAAATATCAAATACATATGAAGAAGTAATTTTACATAAAGAAAATAAATGTCCTTTAAAAATCCCTAACCTCAAGTGTTGACTTCCTTCATATACATTGGAAACTAATGTATAATAAATATAGGTTCATTATGAATTTATTCCTGAACATTATTATTATATACAATGTTATATTCAATTTACATACAAAATTTTATCACCACTTTGTTAAAAATTCACTGTCAATGTCATTGTTTCGTGTAATAACTCCTTTTTTCATTTATATTTGGGTTCGGTAATTTTGTTCCATTTTTTATTAAAAATCAATCCATAATATATAATATTTTATTCATGATATAAATATCATATATCTTCATTATACAAAATTTTATACATATTCATAAATTATTGTCATAAATAAATTAACTACATTTTTCTTGGAGATGGTAGACCATACAAACAAATGAATTTTGTTTTAATTTTATTGAAGGATGAAATGCTTGATAAGAAGATATTCATTAAAATTTGATATATAATTCTTATATCATATATTTCTTATTCGTTTTTTTAAATAAATCATTATTACCACTATTGTCAAAAATATAATGAAAACCATATCACATCAGTTCATGGAGGTAGAAGTCCATATGTATGTACGAGAGACATTATCATTTTCAAACATTTTGGAAAGTACAATTTTATATTTGAGAATAAAATATAGGAGAACAATTATCTCTAAAAATCATATTAATATGTTAAAACCATCATTTTATCAATACGTGAAAGGTGGTGATGGAAAACAAATTTCATCAATTTGTGAGATGGTATTCTTCCGTAAACAAGATCGATGGTTTTATTTCCAATTTTAATGAAGATGAGATGGAGGTAGGATGTGAAATTAACAAAATAAAATATAATTTTATGGATTATAAATATTTTATTATATCATTATGATTGAATAACATTTAGAGGTGGTAGTATAGGAAATAACACAAAAAGGACTTGTTAATAATTTTACCTCTTAATAAGACAACGTCTTTAGGTTTATACCTAATTCCTAATTATGACGATTTTATGATTATAAAAAGAGATATTTGTCATGTATTGGGATTTATCGGAAGTATTTTTTAGAACCAAAAGATTCTTTAAGAATTAAAGGAGGGGAGAGGGGTTTCCTTTTATAAGTGGTGGAGAGGTTATACTTGTAATTTTTGAAATAAATAACATATTCCAACATTTTAGCACACACAAAAATTCCAAATTTGACCAATCAAAAAAATATATGATGTAAGGTGGAAATATTAACACAAAATAGAAATAATATCAGTTTAATGTGGATTTTGACCCCAATTTATTTAGTCTAACCCTTGGTAAAATTATTTTAACCTTAACCATTGTAACATATTTTTACTATTTTTACTATTTATTTTTCCAAATAATTTATTGAACCTATTATATAATATTAAATAATATATTTATAAATATTTAATCTAATTTAAAAAATTAAATTATTAGATGTGGAAAATTTAAATTTAATGTTAAACCTGAATAGGTGAGGAAAAATATGGTATCCAATGAAATGTTGTCATAAAAATGTAAACAGTGTTTATAGAATAAACGAACATGAAATTGATTACAAATAAATAAATTGGGATGATTATAATATATTTTCACTAATTTTATTTTTACATCATTTTGAAACGAAATATATCTTTTCAAGTTCATTAAATCAAAATGAAATTTTCAATAAAAATAAGTATTTTCATTATTCAATAAACATTTAATATTTTCATAAAAGTATAAAAAATTGAATGTAATATAATTAAAAATTTTGATTTAAAAATTGTTTTAATTTTGGAAAATAAAATTTATATAAGTGGAAGAAATTAATTTAAAAATAATTGTGCAAAATGTGATGAAAAATTGTTTTAATGAAGATGTATTTTTTTATAAAATGTTATTTTTAATTAATTATTTGACTAGTAATATTTATTAAAAGAATTTAAATTTATATAGATAGAGAGATAATATGTATATTTCTGTTCAAAGATTATTTATTTAGAATTGTCTTAGTTAATTTATATGTAAAAACATTATATTTTTAGAATACCATTTAAAAAAGTTTGTTTTTATGTATAAAAATAGATTTATACAAAATCCAATAAAATAGATTATTTTAATGAAATTAATTAAATTACTCTAAAAAATTTGTAATATGTAACCTTATAAAGAAATATATGATATAATCATACTTTAAATTACTTGATTTAATAAATATAAATCATAGTTTTCTGAAAATATATGTTTTTCACTATTCATATGAAAAATGAATATTAAAAAAATATGAAATTTTCACCATTTAATATTTTGGATATGGGGATTTCGAAAATTGTGTCATTTTTATATGATAACTATACAAAATGTGGTATAAATTTATTATATTATCTAAATAGAATAATTAATTATAATCACTTTTGAATAAAACATATTCTTGAAGCATGAAATGATGTTATATAAAACTTTTGTCTTTAATTAATATTAATTAATTAGTAAATTTTTATTTATTAACCCCCTTATATATATCATAGTTAATTTAATCATATTTTTACCATTTAAAACAATTACTAGTTTATAGTTTTCTTATTTAGATAATAGTATTATAATATTATAGTCAGGTTTGTTAAAACACTACGGGAAAAATGGGTATTTGCGACGGGTTATTTGCGACGGGTGTATTTGCCCGTCGCAAATAAGTAGCCTTTTGCGACGGGGAAGGCTATCCCGTCGCAAAAGGACTGGCGCCCTTTGCGCGCCAAATCGCGGGAAAACTATTTGCGACGGGAATATTCCCCCATCGCAAATAACTGGTGGCGGTAAAAGGTATTTGCGACGGGAATATTCCCCCGTCGCAAATAGTATGTCGGCAGGTGGTTATTTGCGACGGGCCCCGTCGCAAATAATTATTTAACCATTGACCGTAATAAATGCTGGCTAAGGTATTTGCGACGGGTATCCCGTCGCAAATGGGCCCGTCGCAACTAATGTAACCTATAAATACCCCCATCCGTTTTTTTCAAATCATTCTCAAATTCCATCTTCTTCTTCTCTCAAGATTTTATTTCTACAGTTCAGTTTTTCTCAAGTTTAATTTTTTTCTCCGGAGTTGGTATTGAAGTTTTGAAGAACGATCAGAGATCAACCTCAGATAAATTTTCAACGTATTTATACTTATTTTAATTTCATATTTATTTTTAATGTTTTATTAGTTTTAATTATTCTTAATTAGTTGTAATTTAATATTGTTTACATTGTTTTATAACTTAATAATTAATAATAAATACTAATAATTAGGAATAATAACATTATTTAATTATTAACATATTTTATTATTAATATTAAAATAATATAATTTTTTATATATATACAGTTCTCTTTTCATCTGTGTGTTTGCTGTCTTCACATGTATTATTTGTATATGGAGATAGAAAACACACAGATGAAAGGAGAACTGTATATAAATTAGAAAATTATATTATTTTAATATTAATAATAAAATATACTAATAATGTTATTATTCATAATTATTGGTAATTATTCCTAATTATTGGTAATTATTCATTTAATTGGTCATAATTAAGAACAATTACCAATAATTACCAATAATTAGTAATACATAGTAATAATTACCAATAATTAGTAATAATTACCAATAATTAGTAATAATTACCAATAATTAGTAATAATTAGTAATAATTAGTAATAATTACCAATAATTAGTAATAATTACCAATAATTAGTAATAATTACCAATAATTAGTAATAATTAGTAATAATTAGTAATAATTAGTAATAATTACCAATAATTAGTAATAATTACCAATAATTAGTAATAATTACCAATAATTAGTAATACTTACCAATAATTAGTAATAATTACCAATAATTAGTAATAATTACCAATAATTACCAATAATTAGTAATAATTAGTAATAATTACCAATAATTAGTAATAATTAGTAATAATTACCAATAATGAGTAATAATTAGTAATAATTAGAATTAATTAGTAATAATTAGTAATAATTACCAATAATTACCAATAATTAGTAATACTTAACAATAATTACCAATAATTAGTAATAATTAGTAATAATTACCAATAATTAGTAATAATTACCAATAATTAGAAATAATTACCAATAATTAGTAATAATTACCAATAATTACCAATAATTAGTAATAATTAGTAATAATTAGTAATAATTACCAATAATTAGTAATAATTGGTAATAATTACCAATAATTAGTAATAATAAGTAAAAATTAGTAAAAATTACCAATAATTAGTAATAATTAGTAATAATTAGTAACAATTAGTAACAATTAGTAATAATTACCAATATTTAGTAACAATTACCAATAATTAGTAATAATTACCAATAATTAGTAATAATTATCAATAATTAGTAATAATTACCAATAATTAGTAATAATTACCAATAATTATCGGTAAATAGAAATAATTATTAATAAATAGAAATAATTACCGGTAATTAGTAATAATTAGTAATAATTACCAATAATTAGTAATAATTACCAATAAATAGTAATAATTACCAATAATTAGAAATAATTACAAATAATTAGAAATAATTACCAATAATTAGAAATAATTACCAATAATTAGAAATAATTACCAATAATTACCAATAATTAGTAATAATTACCAATAAATAGTAAGAATTAGTAATAATTAGAAATAATTACCAATATTTAGAAATAATTACCAATAATTAGAAATAATTACCAATAATTAGTAATAATTACCAATAATTAGTAATAATTACCAATAAATTCCAATAATTACTAATAATTAGTAATAATTAGTAATAATTACCAATAGTTAGTAACAATTAGTAATAATTAGTAACAATTAGT
Source organism: Viscum album (assembly GCA_963277665.1). Lineage (NCBI taxonomy): Eukaryota > Viridiplantae > Streptophyta > Magnoliopsida > Santalales > Viscaceae > Viscum > Viscum album. Next base: position 381,448,533 of record OY728132.1, on the reverse strand, counting down.
AATAATTAGTAATAATTACCAATAATTAGTAATAATTACCAATAATTAGTAATAATTACCAATAACTAGTAATAATTAGGAATAATTACCAATAATTAGTAATAATTAGTAATAATTACCAATAATTAGTAATAAATAGTAATAATTAGTAATAATTAGTAATAATTATCAATAATTAGTAATAATTAACAATATTTAGTAATAATTAAAAATAATTAGTAATAATTACCAATAATTAGTAATAATTAAGAATAATTAGTAATAATTAAGAATAATAAGTAATAATTAAGAATAATTAGTAATAATTAGTAATAATTATCAATAATTAGTAATAATTACCAATAATTAGTAATAATTACCAATAATTAGTAAAAATTACTAATAATTAGTAATAATTACCAATAATTAGTAATAATTACCAATAATTAGTAATAATTACCAATAATTACCAATAATTAGTAATAATTAGTATTAATTAGTAATAATTACCAATAATTAGTAATAATTAGTAATAATTACCAATAATGAGTAATAATTACCAATAATGAGTAATAATTAGTAATAATTAGTAATAATTACCAATAATTACCAATAATGAGTAATAATTAGTAATAATTACCAATAATTAGTAATAATTAGTAATAATTACCAATAATTAGTAATAATTACCAATAATTACCAATAATTAGTAATAATTAGTAATAATTAGTAATAATTACCAATAATTAGTAATAATTAGAAATAATTACCAATAATTAGTAATAATTAGTAATAATTAGTAATAATTACCAATAATTAGTAATAATTACCAATAATTAGTAATAATTACCAATAATTAGTAATAATTACCAATTATTAGTAATAATTACCAATAATTAGTAATAATTAGTAATAATTACCAATAATTAGTAATAATTAGTAATAATTACCAATAATTACCAATAATTAGTAATACTTAATAATAATTAGTAATATTTACCAATAATTAGTAATATTTACCAATAATTAGAAATAATTACCAATAATTACCATTAATTATTAATAATTACCAATAATTACCATTAATTATAAATAATTACCAATAATTACCAATAATTAGTATTAATTACCAATAATTAGTAATAATTACCAATAATTACCAATAATTAGTAATAATTAGTAATAATTAGTAATAATTGTAACGCCCCGACCCCAGTTACCCAGAGTCGGTGCATTAATTACCTAACATTGGCATGATCACAAGAAAGATCAAATCTCGAAAGACCGATTAGTTTAGTAGCCTTGGAAACACTAGAGATAATCATAAAGTTTTACATTACATTTCAAAGTGAAAAACTACTACAACAACAAAGTCTTCATATCCACACTATTAACCCCTCATAATATCCCTGCAAGTCAATCATAATTTACTTTTTCACTACCTGGGAAAAAATAAAACATAGAAAAGGGGTGAGCTCAAATGCCCAGTAAGGATAACAATATAGCAGAACATTCAAAATAAGCATAAACATTTAAGGCAATGAATTACTAAAACAAAAGCCTTTTAAACTTGAACTTCAACATAGTATGGCAAAAGTAAAATGAAATAATGCCATTTACTTGTTCACATGGATATTCTACTAATCGAATAATCACATGCAAAATCAATAACCACTTTCATAATGTTGGAATGCATAATGCCAGACTATCATAACCACATAGCCAAGGCCTTGTGCCAAGACTACAAATAAGATTTTGTCAAGGCCTTGTGCCAAGACACTAGTTTGTCTCATGAGACCTACCGATGCATCGAGGAGCTATAGCGGGCTCCACCCGTCACTTATTAAGTCCAATGCATTCCCATATGAAAAGGTTTAAACATAACATAAACATTCATATTAAAACTAGCATACGAAATGTCAATAATTTCACCATAAACTATGAATGGTATAAAAATAGCACATCCATAGTCAAACATATCACAAAACCTTCAATACAATATAGAAGTTTTGTATCATAATAAATCAACATCAAATAATCTTAAAATTTGTCAAAGGATGTTGACATAGATGAAATCAAAATTCTTTTTAAAGAAATATCTCCTTTTATTTTGAAATCATTTAAGATCCATATAAAATAAAACATTTTCTTTGAAAATATTCTTATAAGCTTGTAAGGAAAGCTTTGAAGATTTTATAATGGTGTAAAATAACCGCACCCGCCGTATAAGTTAAAAAAACATTCTTACCTCAATTCTGTCGAAAAGGTTAAAAAGGACCTTGTTTTGAAAACGACGGAAAGATTCCTTTATAAACCTCTTATAAAAAGTCAAACAATGGTATAAATGACTTTAACCCATATTCTTGTAAATAGTAAAAATGTTTTGAAATACATTTTTAAGAAACATGGATGTGGATGATAAAGATATCCCAGTAGATTATTACGTATAAACAACCTCAGATAATGAAGAGATTGTGAAATAAACCCTTACCTTGTACTTTTCCTTGGTTGGGGTAGGTTAACCTCCTGTATAATGGTGAAATAATTGTTATTAAATTATACAAGAATCATATATATTAATATGATATCATATATGATCTTTTAACATTGGTTTGTTAATAATATCTTAGAATTATCGTCGTTTCGGGAGTTAACTTACTCATTTTCTTTTAAATGTTTTGTTACATAAGCCATGGTTTTTGTATCTTATTCATATCCAGAATGATATCTAGTCCTTAAACATCATTTTTAAATCATCAAATGATAATTATACTTGAATGGATACGATGGAGAATAAATCTCATCGCGTTCGTGGAGACGGTAGTCCGTACGTACGCACGAACGCTACTTTCATTTAATTTTTATTTTAAAAGAATCGAATCCAAATGATACATAGGTATATTACTATTCCAGTATAATATAATATTTTATATATGTTACTTAAGTTCATTAACACCATCCTTTATACGTTACATGTGTGGTATGAACGAGTCATATCATTTTAAGGGGGCGGTAGTCCGCACTTCCTCAAATGAAATTATCGTATGTATATACAACATGAAACGAATAATGGTATGAAATAAAATGGAATTACAGAAGCTTATATATAAAATATATATCATTAATATCATATTTAATTACAGTGCCATCATAATGGCCACCATGAGAGGCGGTAAGATGTTTTTGAACAATCATCGTTTCGTGAGGCGTTAGTTTGCCATCCACAGAAACATTATGTTCATCATCCATTAGATGGAGTTGTGTGTATGTGTAGTTTGAATCCTTCTTATAACAACATCCTAGTATATTGTGGATACTGGTGTTGTTACAAAAGAAAGGAAATAAAAAGAGTTTGGGGGTTGGAGAAGCAAAATAAATGAAAATAATTTAAGAGAAATCGTTACCTTTAATTTAGGTAACTCACTTTGGTTGGAACCAAAGGACTTCTTGAAATGCTTTCTGCCTAAGGGGAAGCTTAAAGGAGAAGGAGAGGGATGTGGGGAGCTTAGTTGGGCAGGGTTTGGACGAGCCAAGTGGCTTGAGAGGTGTGAGTAAATGAGAAGGAGGAGTGCCCTTTTATAAGAGGAGTGAGGGGCACCTTTGGAAAAGCTAGAAATATTAATTTATAATAAATTCATATTCGGTTTCCAAAGGCTCCAAAGTTGACTATTCAAAGGATGATGTGGGGATAGGTCGAAAACAACTCATCCAATATAATTTAGACAGGTTTGGGTACTTATAATAACCTTATCTTTAAGTATTAACTCTAAGTTAATTAGTTTCACTTTTACAATGTCTCTTTGTATTTTTATATAATATGGTTAATAAACTTACTATATACATCCAAGCAACCCCCAAGTGGTCCATTAATGATTAACCTATCATAATATAAGTCTCTTGGCCGAACCTTTGATTTTTAGGAAATTAATATCATTTAATAATATAATATTTGTTTTAAGAACTCTTTTATGTCAATTTTGACACTATTCAATAGTTGATTTTTGTGAAACTCATAACAGATTGATTACTTCGAACAAAGTCAATTAAATAAATTCTAATATATCATATTATCCTAGTAAATTAGTTTAATTCATTAAAAGTTTCATATTATATTTATTTGGGTATTTATAATATCACTTATTTTAATTTTTCACTATTATAGTAATTACTGCATCATCATTGTGTCATAAATAAAATAAATTATTTAATGTCTAAAAATTATAAATAAAATATCATTATGTAGGAAATCCTTTTATCTTTCTAATGAATATTTATAATCGAAAATCCAACATGTATAACAATATGTAAAAATTGTTCTTCTAAAAGATGTAAGCTTATGCCATTTTTATTTTTATTTTAGCTTTATTAATATAATGTGTCATTATCACTTACAAGTGGATCCATGGGGTCCCAAAATAGACCCAAAGATGCCCATGGTCGACCATGTATCAACCAATAGGGTTAAGACACGTTTTAGGGTAATTTAGTATTATTATAATATTATTTTTTAACCCTTATTTACCGGATTTACCCTTAACCATGGTAAATAAAATATTTACCGCAGTAATTATTCAAAATGTCTAAAAATAAAAGTTACCTATTTACACAATTTGAACATCCTGATTCCAAATATGGAATCCATTTTTCTAAATTCAAAACACAGAAGTGGCAGAAATTAATTTAAAATTAATTCCCGCTGTCAAAACAAAAAGCGTGTTTTTAAGAGATAATAACTATCAAAAGATTGACACTAGTTTATGTTCGGTTTAATAGTAAAATTATGTCCAATGACCAACATTATATTAAGTGGTAAAAATATATTCTAAATATACTTTAAAACCACTCAAATTCATAATTTATCACTATTAATTATTTTGATTAAAAAAGTTGTTTTTAATTAAAATTTAGTAATTTTCACTATTCATCAAAATATTAAAGTTATCCGAAAAGTACCAAAATTTCACCTTAGGCTAAATTTGATATTCCGAATCCAAAAATGAAGTCCATTTTTAAAAATAAAATATATATAATTTCAAAAATTAGGTATTACTATTCATAACGGCTAGTTTGATCGGTTGTGGTGTGTGTTAAAACACGAAGTTGCGTACAACACACGCTACTGTTTTATTCAAAGGAAAGCGTTCCGTGGAAGCTTGGGATGTTTCATTTTAAATTTTTTTTTTGATGTCCCCATTTAGTCAAAAAGTTTAAAATATTGTATTTAAAAAGGTTTTACTATTAAAAGTTGATAAAAGTGCAATACTGAAAATGAATCTGTTCTTGCATTATGACTAAGAAACTCATAATATGGATTCTAAAATTATAAGGAATATATAAAGTTTAAAATTTAGTTAATACTATTCATGACCTCTTTTAATGGACTTTTTTTTGTAAGTCAAGGTGTGATTGAACTCAGTGTTGCATGTAGTACAAGTTATTGAATTATTTTGAAGAAATAACATACTATGAAATCTTGGGGTGTTACATTCTCCCCTCCTTCAATAAATTGCGTCCTCGCAATTTGAAATTGTTCTTCGAAAATAAAAGGTTGAAAATAGAAAATATATTTGTGGGAAAACCCACATCGGAAATAGGGTTACTAAAATTTAGTCTTAATATGAGGAAAAGAGAAATGGAAGTGTCACCACCAAATTATGATCTCGATTAGGAGAACATTGGTGGTAATTAGAGACATATAATTGGAGGAAAAACGTAAATATTTATAGGTAGTGATTGAGGTCATCAATCACAAACAAGTATAAAATTGAGGTCCTTAAACTCATCAATCTATGATGATTTGAAATACCATCGGTTCAACAAAACATAGGATATTGGGATGACACATTTTTGACGTTTCAAAATATCTTAGTTGAAATCCCACATCGAAAGATGAATTAATGAGGCCTCTATTTAAAATAAAGAATGGAAAGTATGAAGATTACCGAAAATAACACATACTAGGGTTCCATGTAGGAAAATATGGATATGGAGGAGAAATCTAACCATCAATTATCTGATGGAGAGTGGTAGAGAACATGGCTATGAAAAGGCCAACAATCCCAAAGCCATAAATTAGTGATGATCTAAGGTACCATCTAGGACAACATTTTTGTTCTAAGTTCCTTTTCTTAACGTTGTGGAATTTATTTATGAGATTGGCTAAGATCATAAGGAGGTATACATACTTTATAATTAGAGTTTTATCCATTAATAAATTTCTACCACAAACTCATCTTTCACTCTAAAACATAATAGAACGTAAAAACAATTCTATTTACACTATTCGTATAGGGTTCCAAAATAATCGAATTTATAATTCATCTACAAGATCTTTTAATAAAAACTAAATTATTTAATCCAGGACATCTCGTGGGCCAGTGGTAGGTGATACACCCTTGTCGCCCTTCGGTTGCGGGTTCAAGTCTCGCAGCTTTGCCGGACGCGACGGGTTGCCGCCCGACCTCCGGGTTGTCCTTTTATGGTAGTCCAAAATTAATATCAAACTTAGAATTTATTCAAAATACTTCCTTCCAAACTCACAGTCCAACATTTATAAGGAAGGTAAACATAATGTAGATCCTTTTTACCCTGTAATAGAATATTAATACCTTCATCATGTATTCTTTTAAAACACTGAAACATCCTGATTTACCATAATCCTTATTGATTACATTCATGCTCCCTTATTCCATATAGAATGTTGGATATACTTCATCAATCCAAAAATGTTTTAAACCCCACAATGATGGAATATACAAATCATTAATCAGCTTCAAGGTAGTCAAGAATATCCAATATAATTTATCCAAATCAATCATGTATTATTCTAAAATCACTACTTCGGTATCAGAACCATATTATGGTTTATCTTTCTCTCAACCATATATTTTCCAAAAATTTTACCTTCTATTGAGTCACTTTTCTTTGTTCCACACAATCTCAAGTCCTTAATGAAATAGTACTGCAGTACAATCCTTATATACTCCATGATTATTGTAACAAGTACATTGTTGATACAACACTCAATTGACATAATCAACATAAGAACTCTAATCATTCCTCTTCATCTGTGGTAGTATCATAACTTTATTATTATCCAATAGCATCATTTGCGGCATAGTCTGATGACTGGGACATAGGTTCGCGTAGTGTCCAAACTCCTTGCAAATGAAGCATTGTACATTTGAAACCATTTTCTTACCCTTACAGTCACGTACTTTGTGCCCTTTTCCTCCACACTTATAACAAACTCTCATTCCTTTCAGGCAAGCTCCAGGGTGTTTCTTTCCACAGTTACCACATATGGGAAAATTCCTCTTTTCCCTCTTCCCTTTATCCATCTTTCTCTCTTCCATCCTGTTCTTCTCTTGCTTCCCTTCAAGGCCATAGGACTCAGCAAACTCTTTACTTATCTTATCAACACATGATATTATATCTTCATATGATGATAATACATGGGAGACTATTTCTCTTATAAATTCTAGCTTAAGACCATGAAAGATATGATCCTTCCTTCTCTTTGGATCATGTGCATTTATGGAGTTCTCATTCCTTCTACTGGGCGCCATTTCTAAACAATGGGATACACTAGATCAGTTTATGAATCAAAATACATAATCCCATACTTATAAAACACTTAACATAAATTGAACTAATTATGGATATAATCCATAATCATAAAAATGTTTTCTTTGAGGACGTATATTCTCATAAACCCTTCATAATGATTTGTAAAGAAAATGAGAGTTATCCGAAGCATATCCCCCGGGAGTGTCGTAACCAAGAGTGCAGCAAGGCCCGTTGTCGTGCACCAGTTCCCGTTCGAGTCTAGCTCAAAGCGGTGTTTTCGGGGTTTACCCCTAGGTACATCTGTGCCAGAGCCGCCTCTACCTGCTCGTATCCAGACAGGGATGTATTGCTCGGAAAACTCACAAAATCTCTACAATACCAAAATTCTAGGAAGTTCTTCTATACTAATCCTCAAAGTTCATCTTAGGTCTACGTGCTCTAATTAGAGTTTATCTAAATCTAGCTTCCAAGGTTTGTACTAAACTTCCTCTGATACCAACTGTAACGCCCGGACCCTAGCTACCCAGAGTTGGTGCATTACTTCCTAACATTGGCATGATCACAAGAAAGATCAAATCTCGAAAGACCGATTAGTTTAGTAGCCTTGGAAACACTAGATATAATCATAAAGTTTTACATTACATTTCAAAGTGAAAAACTACTACAACAACAAAGTCTTCATATCCACACTATTAACCCCTCATAATATCCCTGCAAGTCAATCATAATTTACTTCTTCACTACCTGGGAAAAAATAAAACATAGAAAAGGGGTGAGCTCAAATGCCCAGTAAGGATAACAATATAGCGGAACATTCAAAATAAGCATAAACATTTAAGGCAATGAATTACTAAAACAAAAGCCTTTTAAACTTGAACTTCAACATAGTATGGCAAAAGTAAAATGAAATAATGCAATTTACTTGTTCACATGGATATTCTACTAATCGAATAATCACATGCAAAATCAATAACCACTTTCATAATGTTGGAATGCATAATGCCAGACTATCATAACCACATAGCCAAGGCCTTGTGCCAAGACTACAAATAAGATTTTGTCAAGGCCTTGTGCCAAGACACTAGTTTGTCTCATGAGACCTACCGATGCATCGAGGAGCTATAGCGGGCTCCACCCGTCACTTATTAAGTCCAATGCATTCCCATATGAAAAGGTTTAAACATAACATAAACATTCGTATTAAAACTAGCATACGAAATGTCAATAATTTCACCATAAACTATGAATGGTATAAAAATAGCACATCCATAGTCAAACATATCACAAAACCTTCAATACAATATAGAAGTTTTGTATCATAATAAATCAACTTCAAATAATCTTAAAATCCGTCAAAGGATGTTGACATAGATGAAATCAAAATTCTTTTTAAAGAAATATCTCCTTTTATTTTGAAATCATTTAAGATCCATATAAAATAAAACATTTTCTTTGAAAATATTCTTATAATCTTGTAAGGAAAGCTTTGAAGATTTTATAATGGCGTAAAATAACCGCACCCGCCGTATAAGTTAAAAAAACATTCTTACCTCAATTCTGTCGAAAAGGTTAAAAAGGACCTTGTTTTGAAAACGACGGAAAGATTCCTTTATAAACCTCTTATAAAAAGTCAAACAATGGTATAAATGACTTTAACCCATATTCTTGTAAATAGTAAAAATGTTTTGAAATACATTTTTAAGAAACATGGATGTGGATGATAAAGATATCCCAGTAGATTATTACGTATAAACAACCTCGGATAATGAAGAGATTGTGAAATAAACCCTTACCTTGTACTTTTCCTTGGTTGGGGTAGGTTAACCTCCTGTATAATGGTGAAATAATTGTTATTAAATTATACAAGAATCATATATATTAATATGATATCATATATGATCTTTTAACATTGGTTTGTTAATAATATCTTAGAATTATCGTCGTTTCGGGAGTTAACTTACTCATTTTCTTTTATATGTTTTGTTACATAAGCCATGGTTGTTGTGTCTTATTCATATCCAGAATGATATCTAGTCCTTAAACATCATTTTTAAATCATAAAATGATAATTATACTTGAATGGATACGATGGAGTATAAATCTCATCGCGTTCGTGGAGACGGTAGTCCGTACGTACGCACGAACGCTACTTCCATTTAATTTTTATTTTAAAAGAATCGAATCCAAATGATACATAGGTATATTACTATTACAGTATAATATAATATTTTATATATGTTACTTATGTTCATTAACACCATCCTTTATACGTTCCATGTGTGGTATGAATGAGTCATATCATTTTAAGGGGGCGGTAGTCCGCACTTCCTCAAATGAAATTATCGTATGTATATACAATATGAAACGAATAATGGTATGAAATAAAATGGAATTACAGAAGATTATATATAAAATATATATCATTAATATCATATTTAATTATAGTGCCATCATAATGGCCACCATGAGAGGCGGTAAGGTGTTTTTGAACAATCATCGTTTCGTGAGGCGTTAGTTTGCCATCCACAGAAACATTATGTTCATCATCCATTAGATGGAGTTGTGTGTATGTGTAGTTTGAATCCTTCTTATAACAACATCCTAGTATATTTAGGATACTTGTGTTGTTACAAAATAAAGGAAATAAAAAGAGTTTGGGAGTTGAAGAAGCAAAATAAATGAAAATAATTTAAGAGAAATCGTTACCTTTAATTTAGGTAACTCACTTTGGTTGGAACCAAAGGACTTCTTGAAATGCTTTCTGCCTAAGGGGAAGCTTAAAGGAGAAGGAGAGGGATGTGGGGAGCTTAGTTGGGCAGGGTTTGGACGAGCCAAGTGGCTTGAGAGGTGTGAGTAAATGAGAAGGAGGAGTGCCCTTTTATAAGAGGGGTGAGGGGCACCTTTGGAAAAGCTAGAAATATTAATTTATAATAAATTCATATTCGGTTTCCAAAGGCTCCAAAGTTAACTATTCAAAGTATGAGGTGGGGATAGGTCGAACAAAACTCATCCAATAGAATTTAGACAGGTTTGGGTACTTATAATAACCTTATCTTTAAGTATTAACTCTAAGTTAATTAGTTTCACTTTTACAATGTCTCTTTGTATTTTTATATAATATGGTTAATAAACTTACTATATACATCAAAGCGACCCCCAAGTGGTACATTAATGATTATCCTATCATAATATAAGTCTCTTGGCCGAACCTTAGATTTTTAGGAATTTAATATCAATTAATAATATAATATTTGTTTTAAGAACTCTTTTATGTCAATTTTGACACTATTCAATAGTTTATTTTTGTGAAACTCATAACAGATTGATTACTTCTAAAAAAGTCAATTAAATCAATCCTAATATATCATATTATCCTAGAAAATTAGTTTAATTCATTAAAAGTTTCATATTATATTTATTTGGGTATTTATAATATCACTTATTTTAATTTTTCACTATTATAGTAATTACTGCATCATCATTGTGTCATAAATAAAATAAATTATTTAATGTCTAAAAATTATAAATAAAATATCATTATGTAGGAAATCTTTTTATATTTCTAATGAATATTTATAATCGAAAATCCAACATGTATAACCCTATCTAAAAATTGTTCTTCTAAAAGATGTAAGCTTATGCCATTTTTATTTTTATTTTAGCTTTATTAATATAATGTGTCATTATCACTTACAAGTGGATCCATGGGGTCCCAAAATAGACCCAAAGATGCCCATGGTCGACCATGTATCAACCAATAGGGTTAAGACACGTTTTAGGGTAATTTAGTATTATTATAATATTATGTTTTAACCCTTATTTACCGAATTTACCCTTAACCATGGTAAATAAAATATTTACCGCAGTAATTATTCAAAATGTCTAAAAATAAAAGTTACCTATTTACACAATTTGAACATCCTGATTCCAAATATGGAATCCATTTTTCTAAATTCAAAACACAGAAGTGGCAGAAATTAATTTAAAATTAATTCCCGCTGTCAAAACAAAAAACGTGTTTTTAAGAGATAATAACTATCAAAAGATTGACACTAGTTTATGTTCGGTTTAATTGTAAAATTATGTCCAATGACCAACATTATATTAAGTGGTAAAAATATATTCTAAATATACTTTAAAACCACTCAAATTCATAATTTATCACTATTAATTATTTTGATTAAAAAAGTTGTTTTTAATTAAAATTTAGTAATTTTCACTATTCATCAAAATATTAAAGTTATCCGAAAAGTACCAAAATTTCACCTTAGGGAAAATTTGATATTCCGAATCCAAAAATGAAGTCCATTTTTAAAAATAAAATATATATAATTTCAAATATTAGGTATTACTATTCATAACGGCTAGTTTGATCGGTTGTGGTGTGTGTTAAAACACGAAGTTGCGTACAACACACGCTACTGTTTTATTCAAAGGAAAGCGTTCCATGGAAGCTTGGGTTGTTTCATTTTAAAATTTTTTTTTGATGTCCCCATTTAGTCAAAAAGTTTAAAATATTGTATTTAAAAAGGTTTTACTATTAAAAGTTGATAAAAGTGCAATACTGAAAATGAATCTGTTCTTGCATTATGACTAAGAAACTCATAATATGGATTCTAAAATTATAAGGATTATATAAAGTTTAAAATTTAGTTAATACTATTCATGACCTCTTTTAATGGACTTTTTTTTTGTAAGTCAAGGTGTGATTGAACTCGGTGTTGCATGTAGTACAAGTTATTGAATTATTTTGAAGAAATAACATACTATGAAATCTTGGGGTGTTACATTCTCCCCTCCTTCAATAAATTGCGTCCTCGCAATTTGAAATTGTTCTTCGAAAATAAAAGGTTGAAAATAGAAAATATATTTGTGGGAAAACCCACATCGGAAATAGGGTTACTAAAATTTAGTCTTAATATGAGGAAAAGAGAAATGAAAGTGTCACCACCAAATTATGATCTCGATTAGGAGAACATTGGTGGTAATTAGAAACATATAATTGGAGGAAAAACGTAAATATTTATAGGTAGTGATTGAGGTCATCAATCACAAACAAGTATGATATTGAGGTCCTTAAACTCATCAATCTATGATGATTTGAAATACCATCGGTTCAACAAAACATAGGATATTGGGATGACACATTTTTGACGTTTCAAAATATCTTAGTTGAAATCCCACATCGAAAGATGAATTAATGAGGCCTCTATTTAAAATAAAGAATGGAAAGTATGAAGATTACCGAAAATAACACATACTAGGGTTCCATGTAGGAAAATATGGATATGGAGGAGAAATCTAACCATCAATTATCTGATGGAGAGTGGTAGAGAACATGGCTATGAAAAGGCCAACAATCCCAAAGCCATAAATTAGTGATGATCTAAGGTACCATCTAGGACAACATTTTTGTTCTAAGTTCCTTTTCTTAATGTTGTGGAATTTATTTATGAGATTGGCTAAGATCATAAGGAGGTATACATACTTTATAATTAGAGTTTTATCCATTAATAAATTTCTACCACAAACTCATCTTTCACTCTAAAACATAATAGAACGTAAAAAAAAATTCTATTTACACTATTCGTATAGGGTTCCAAAATAATCGAATTTATAATTCATCTACAAGATCTTTTAATAAAAACTAAATTATTTAATCCAGGACATCTCGTGGGCCAGTGGTAGGTGATACACCCTTGTCGCCCTTCGGTTGCGGGTTCAAGTCTCGCAGCTTTGCCGGACGCGACGGGTTGCCGCCCGACCTCCGGGTTGTCCTTTTATGGTAGTCCAAAATTAATATCAAACTTAGAATTTATTCAAAATACTTCTGTCCAAACTCACAGTCCAACATTTATAAGGAAGGTAAACATAATGTAGATCCTTTTTACCCTGTAATAGAATATTAATACCTTCATCATGTATTCTTTTAAAACACTGAAACATCCTGATTTACCATAATACTTATTGATTACATTCATGCTCCCTTATTCCATATAGAATGCTGGATATACTTCATCAATCCAAAAAAATTTTAAACCCCACAATGATGGAATATACAAATCATTAATCAGCTTCAAGGTAGTCAAGAATATCCAATATAATTTATCCAAATCAATCATGTATTATTCTAAAATCACTACTTCGGTATCAGAACCATATTATGGTTTATCTTTCTCTCAACCATATATTTTCCAAAAATTTAACCTTCTATTGAGTCACTTTTCTTTGTTCCACACAATCTCAAGTCCTTAATGAAATAGTACTGCAGTACAATCCTTATATACTCCATGATTATTGTAACAAGTACATTGTTGATACAACACTCAATTGACATAATCAACATAAGAACTCTAATCATTCCTCTTCATCTGTGGTAGTATCATAACTTGATTATTATCCAATAGCATCATTTGCGGCATAGTCTGATGACTGGGACATAGGTTCGCGTAGTGTCCAAACTCCTTGCAAATGAAGCATTGTACATTTGAAACCATTTTCTTACCCTTACAGTCACGTACTTTGTGCCCTTTTCCTCCACACTTATAACAAACTCTCATTCCTTTCAGGCAAGCTCCAGGGTGTTTCTTTCCACAGTTACCACATATGGGAAAATTCCTCTTTTCCCTCTTCCCTTTATCCATCTTTCTCTCTTCCATCCTGTTCTTCTCTTGATTCCCTTCAAGGCCATAGGACTCAGCAAACTCTTTACTTATCTTATCAACACATGATATTATATCTTCATATGATGATAATACATGGGAGACTATTTCTCTTATAAATTCTAGCTTAAGACCATGAAAGATATGATCCTTCCTTCTCTTTGGATCATGTGCATTTCTGGAGTTCTCATTCCTTCTACTGGGCGCCATTTCTAAACAATGGGATACACTAGATCAGTTTATGAATCAAAATACATAATCCCATACTTATAAAACACTTAACATAAATTGAACTAATTATGGATATAATCCATAATCATAAAAATGTTTTCTTTGAGGACGTATATTCTCATAAACCCTTCATAATGATTTGTAAAGAAAATGAGAGTTATCCTAAGCATATCCCCCGGGAGTGTCGTAACCAAGAGTGCAGCAAGGCCCGTTGTCGTGCACCAGTTCCCGTTCGAGTCTAGCTCAAAGCGGTGTTTTCGGGGTTTACCCCTAGGTACATCTGTGCCAGAGCCGCCTCTACCTGCTCGTATCCAGACAGGGATGTATTGCTCGGAAAACTCACAAAATCTCTACAATAACAAAATTCTAGGAAGTTCTTCTATACTAATCCTCAAAGTTCATCTTAGGTCTACGTGCTCTAATCAGAGTTTATCTAAATCTAGCTTCCAAGGTTTGTACTAAACTTCCTCTGATACCAACTGTAACGCCCGGACCCCAGCTACCCAGAGTCGGTGCATTACTTCCTAACATTGGCATGATCACAAGAAAGATCAAATCTCGAAAGACCGATTAGTTTAGTAGCCTTGGAAACACTAGATATAATCATAAAGTTTTACATTACATTTCAAAGTGAAAAACTACTACAACAACAAAGTCTTCGTATCCACACTATTAACCCCTCATAATATCCCTGCAAGTCAATCATAATTTACTTCTTCACTACCTGGGAAAAAATAAAACATTGAAAAGGGGTGAGCTCAAATGCCCAGTAAGGATAACAATATAGCGGAACATTCAAAATAAGCATAAACATTTAAGGCAATGAATTACTAAAACAAAAGCCTTTTAAACTTGAACTTCAACATAGTATAGAAAAAGTAAAATGAAATAATTCCATTTACTTGTTCACATGGATATTCTACTAATCGAATAATCACATGCAAAATCAATAACCACTTTCATAATGTTGGAATGCATAATGCCAGACTATCATAACCACATAGCCAAGGCCTTGTGCCAAGACTACAAATAAGATTTTGTCGAGGCCTTGTGCCAAGACACTAGTTTGTCTCATGAGACCTACCGATGCATCGAGGAGCTATAGTGGGCTCCACTCGTCACTTATTAAGTCCAATGCATTCCCATATGAAAAGGTTTAAACATAACATAAACATTCGTATTAAAACTAGCATACGAAATGTCAATAATTTCACCATAAACTATGAATGGTATAAAAATAGAACATCCATAGTCAAACATATCACAAAACCTTCAATACAATATAGAAGTTTTGTATCATAATAAATCAACTTCAAATAATCTTAAAATCCGTCAAAGGATGTTGACATAGATGAAATCAAAATTCTTTTTAAAGAAATATCTCCTTTTATTTTGAAATCATTTAAGATCCATATAAAATAAAACATTTTCTTTGAAAATATTCTTATAATCTTGTAAGGAAAGCTTTGAAGATTTTATAATGGCGTAAAATAACCGCACCCGCCGTATAAGTTAAAA